>OY796658.1:29381996-31877996 GCA_963680705.1 Rhagium mordax | reverse complement strand
ATATAATTATATTATCAGAGACGTGGAAATTGGTGTACGTAAGTAGTTTTAATATTCCGAATTTTACAATGCATTATAACATTCATTTTATTTCATTTAACAAGAATGATGGAACCATAATTTACATAAATAATAATATAAATGCTGATGTAAGTAAGTGTAATTTCATTAACTCAAAACAAATTATTTAGAGTAAATTTTAATATAGAAAATACTATACGGTATTACAACGTCCTATAGACCTCCACCTACAAATGTACCAAAATGTGATATTGAAGTTTTTGCAGGTGATATTAACATAAATACAGGGTGTCCCGTAATAAAGTGCAAAAAAAGAAACCACATATTCTCAAGGTCAAAATAAATCGATTGGACCAAACTTACCTCTATACCAAAATGCTTCCTAAGGGAGCTACAGGCCACTAAATGTGGGCCCCTGAAGACGGTTTTTATCAAAGATAATGTATACACTAGATAGTTTATTGTTTAATTTTATCGCTCATAAATGGACCCCAACTTAAGCTTCATCTCGCTTTATCTCATGATACTGGCAATACTTCTCTGTTATTTGGCATCCAATTTTGCATGTGTTAGAGAGAGAAGATGGGGCGATGAAATAAACAGTGGCTTTGACTATCTAGTATATGAAATGATCTTTGGTTTTTATTTATTATCTCCGAAACTGTTCAAGTTAAAGTAATGAAATTTTAAAGTACATCCACTAAGCTTTCTAAGCCTAACAAAATGAGGTAGATATCATCTCAAAATTTTTACCAAGGGTGGGTCAAGCGGTAGGGGTGGGGGGTAAAAATTACCGCAACTTTTTTATTTGTAAATTTTTTTGAGTTTCTTATCTTATCCTCTTAAAATTTTTAAAAGCAGTTCTGCAGGATTCTCGTGGTTAGAGGCCACCAAGAATCCGCAGGGCATATTTTTGTATGAGAAAAACTCTATTAAAATCTTTACTCAAGCCCCATACCGAAGGTGTGAATAAAAACTAGCATAATATAAAGATATCAGGAGGTACTGACTGCATTGCTTTGATATAGACTTAAGTCCGTAACATGCTGTTGTTAGTTTATGACATAGATTATCTACTAGAACGCCCCAATCAAGTTTCTTATCCAGATAAAATTATTGCCAATGGTAATGCCATTGTCAAGAGTTATGTTACACTGAGAGGATCTAAATATCATGATAGCGGTTTTATTTTCATTGAGCGGTAATTTATTTTTTTTCGAGTTTTTTTCTAATAATTGTAAATTTATTAAAAATTAAATTGACAGTTTCCTCGAAGTAGGATGGATCTTTAGATGTGAATAAGATATTTGTATCGTAAGCGTAAGTAATTAATAAGTTTGGATATTCCATAAGCGCTTTATGTAAATCATTAACAAATATCAAGAATAATTGAGGCCCAAGGATCGATCCCTGAGAAACCCCAATGGATAGCGGAGAGACTTCTGATTGAACAATCTTATCTTTAAGGGATACAGAGACCTTTTGGCTCCGACCACTGAGATAGGATTTAAACAAATTATATGCCGTGCCACGTATACCGTATCTATACATTTTCTCTAACAATAATGTATGATTGATGCAATAGAAGGCTTTACTTAGGTCTACATATAATCCGAACGCGAAAGATTTTTTGTCGATAGAGTCGATTACATTGTTGATAAAAGAAAATAGGGCCGTGTCCACCCCTTTGCCTTTGACAAAACCATGTTGAGATTCATTAATTATGTTTTCTTTTTCTAGATATTTATAAAGTCTATCATTCATAATAGATTCGTATATTTTTGAGAAAACTGAGAGGAGACTTATAGGCCGGAAGTTAGTGACATCAAATTCATCACCTTTTTTAAATAGAGGTTTTACAATGGCGAACTTAAATTTATCGGGAAACACTCCAGTTACAAAGGATGCATTAATGAGATAAGTTAATGGCGTGAGAAGGAGATATTTACATGTTTTGATAAGAAAAGAGGAAACTTCATCATCACCAGAAGACTTAGAAAATTTTAACTTATTAATAGCTTCTAAAACTTCATATTCCAAAACAGGCGCTAGAAATATTGAATTTTTCGAGTTATCTATATTCGAATGCATTATAATTATAGCCAATATCTTTACCAAACTTATCCGCAAGATTTAGTCCGACAGAGCTGAAATACAAATTGAATTTATTGACCGACTCCACCTCATTAAGAAGAAAACCTTCTTCTTTTAATAAGATATGTTCTGATTGATCATCAAGTTTAAATGTTTCTTTGTTGATGACTTCCCACATTTTTTAGACTTATTAGTTGCATTGTTAATTAAATCATCGTGATAGTACCTGCCTCTCACCCAAAAGTCCCGGGTTCGAATCCCGGTCGTGGCAATGGAAAATACTGTGAGAGGGATTTTTCCATTATACACGGATATTGGATGTGTGTCCCTTGTCTTTAAATGTGTAGCCCCCTCCCGCACAAGGCTCAGCCTTCTGGGATAAAGGGGGTCGTAATTACATGTGGTGTATTTATTTATTTATTTATTTATTGCTTTTTGGATCACTGAATTAGATTTTGATAATATTTATCAACCACATTAAACATATTTTATTTTTACGGTTAGGGTATTTTTTAGACAGATCAGAAAGAGTCTTTAAGATATTTTTTATACGTATTACCTCAGGGGTTATCCATTCGCTGTGCTGTGAGTATTATTGTTACCTAACCTCGTTTTTTTTATTGGAAAACTTAGATTAAAATAATATAAAAAAATTTCCAGGAACTTGTCAAAAAATGTATTAGGGCACATTTCGGAGTATATAGGTTCCCAATTTTCACCAGATAAATAGTTGCAAAATTCCGCTTTATTGTCCTCATGAAAATTGCATTTGAGAGCATATTCTGGAGATTTCTTACTAATGTCAAAAATTTCCATACATAAAAATTGCGCTGAATCAGAAAAACCAGGATTTATGACATTAGTGTGACAATTTGTTATCTTTCCTTATAATAAAGTTATCAATACACGTACTTGAAGAGTGGGTAATCCGAGTGGGGCAGTTCAGGGTGGTCCTCAGACCGTGGCAATCTAATAAATCAATAAAATTACTTTTATCCGTGGTATTTACAAGCATGTCGATATTAAAATCGCCGCCAATGATAACATCATACTTTGAGAAATCGACGGAACAGAGTACGGTGCTCATCTTTGATAAGAAACTTTTAACATCAGTATTTGGGGGGCGGTAAACAACAATGATAATTATATTTAGATCAACAAGCACAATTCCACAACATTCAAAAAGTTTACATTCGCAGAGATTATCAATGAAACAAAGTTTTTTACTTTAAGCACTTGTTTTGTATAGATTGCAACACCCCCGTGCTCATTCACGTTTCTACTGTAACGAAGTGATTTTTCCAATCAAGGAATGTTCATTTTTGCTTTAAATATTACCGTTACTTGGGTACACCCTGCCGCTGTTTTTAGTAAGTAAGTCCTGTTTTAGTTAAGTTAGTAATGAGTTGTTACAAAGTCCGCTGGTAAACAAGCAGTCAAGTAATTAATTGATTAATTTTCGACAATCCCCGTATAAACAAAATCCGAGAATTATTATAAATAATGGCCGAGTCGGAAATAAAAATCATTCGTTACTAAAAATGTTAATCCGTATCCGTTTTAATCCGTTTCTTTTTGCAACATAGTATAGAAATTGCAAGTAACTCATTTCCGGTTATTGACGTTCTGAAGAGATGCTCCTAATTGCATAATCCGCTTGAACTCTGCAACGAACGTCGTGTTGAGCATACGATCCCATCGTGTCAAATCAGTACGCCCCTTTTAACACGACATATAGATACATCAGAAAGGTGATAAAATGCCAAATAGCACTCCAGGCAGAATCAGATCCGATCTACCGCCAGCAGTTGCAGATCAATCCGAAGCCGTCAACATTTCCGTACCGCCGCTCCGAGTTTATTAGTAAATTTATTTGAATATAATATTGGTAAGAATACACCGTGACCTGCTACATTCTGTAGGTACTGCCTTCAGTTAAGTATAGATATTAAGAGATCTTATTTTCCGTGAGTATCGCCGTATTTTGCTGCCAAAGTAAACTAGAGCTAATTAATAATACCTCCTTTTTGGTTTATTCTTTTTATTATTTCATAAATTGTGCATCAACTGATCAGATTTTCTCGTTCGGGTAATCTGAGACGTTTCCATGTACAAGTGTTTCCGGAAAACTCACTGTAATTAGAAAAGTCATTCCTAAATGTGCATCAACTGATTAGATTTTCTCGTTCTGGTAATCTTTGATGGGTCAATGTACAAGGGTGACCAGAAAACCGGCTGTAAATAAAATAGCCATTCAAAAATAGCTCTACGTTTGTGGCAGTAGTTCACCGTATTTTCAAATATCCAGTAAAAGACTTAAATATCTATAGCTAACCTATTGCCCGCCGGTTATAATATATCCTGTTGGAGCGTTCCGTTTGCTTGCCGTACGTAACCATTTCAAGCCGCGAATGTAAATTTCTATTACTCGAAATTCCGTAATAACACCGTATACGCGCAAAGATTCTTGATTGCCAGCTTGCTTGATTTTTAATCATTTTAAAATAGTTTTATACATACTCGACTGTACAGTCGTGGAGGTTTTAGAGTAAATTAATTTGTCCCTTGATTGCTGAATAAATACGTTATTTTAAAGAGGTAAAATTCACGAGTTATTATATCTGTCAAGTATTTCTGATTAACCCGTTTGAGCAGTATGGTCGAAGTCCATTAGATAGACCTCCAGCTCCCGAGCTCTGGCTATTCCGTATCTCCGCTGTTTCGCTATTCAGGGTTGTTCTCCCAATAGGAGAGCCAAAAAGTGTAGTCCTTTGCACTTAAAAATTAAAGGACTGGCGCCCGAGATTTCCGTATAAAAAGACTAGTAAGTATATTGACAGAAAACACCGTTATAAGTAGGCACCATTACACTACATAAAGAAGATTTTAAACAGTAATTGTCGACATGTAGTTGTTTCAACTGCGCTGCTGATTGCCAGTGTTCACTAAGTATAATAACATCAGCTGACGTATCTTTAAGAAACACCTCCAACTTTCCTATTTTATTTCCGAGGCACTGGACATTATGATGAAGTACCGAAAAAGATTTTTTATGAACGAAAAAAGTTTTTAGTACCTGAGGCTAAAGTAGAAGGGTTACCACCTATGGGGTATCCTGAAGAACTTGGTCCGTCTCTGGCTACTGATGCATTGTCATTTTCCAAACAAACTTGTTTTGTGGTGGATGGTGGTTGCCTTAAATTTGACTCCTTAGGATTGATTCCGTTTACACTTGATTCGGATACGATTAACACTTTCGACGAAGTCACTTGAGGGGGAATTAAATTAGTAGTCATGTTATTGATACTTCCATTATTTTCTGAATTAAACGGCTTGTCTAAGAGAATTATTTTTTTTTGAGAAAACGGTAAGTCATCACAGATAATTCCTTTTATGTAATGTACAATTTTTAGTTTACCACAATATTTTAATTAATTAATATTAAATCATCTTTACTTAAAAGCTCAATGACGGATCATTACACTATTTTGCTCTCTGTACGACCAAAAAGTAGATTAAATAGTTTAGAATCTAATAAAATTACATTTACCTATTAATACAATTAATTTTACTAACTTAAACAATGATTTAAAATTAAAAACATGGAGTGATATTTACGAAATAAATGATCCTGAAATGTGTTACAATGCTTTCATTAACAAATTAGAATATCATCTATCTAAAAACACAAACAAAATCAATATTAATAATAATAAGTCTTATAAGATCAAACCATGGTAGGATTGACTTAATTAATTTTATAAGGCACAGAGATTGCTTAAAATAAAAGTTATTAAAAAATTACAGTAATGAACTTCACGTAGAATATAAACAGTATCGTAATATGTTAAATAAATTAATAAAGAACACTAAAAATAATTTTTACAAACAAGAATTAATAAACTCCAATAATAATTATAACTCTCTTCTTCTTCCAAAATGACTGAATTTGAAAATTGAGGTGTCTATATATAGCGTGAAATTTTATTCTCTACGACTTTTTTTCTATGGGTTTCTTTAATAGGAGTATCTGTTTCAAAGATATGTGGTGGTCTTGGTAAGTCGCAAAACGTAAGTTTGCACCGAAATGAGAAATTCTTCCAGTTTCCACTTAACCGAATTTGAAGTTTTAGATATTCATTCGACGCAGAATTTAACCCTCTACAATAATAATGAATGGGATGACATTTTCCATCCAACGCACCGTTTTCGAGTTACAAGCAAAAACTGAAAAAAGTGCAAAATCTTCGCGGTTTTTTGGCTCTCAAAAGTTAAGCTCACCTCCAGGGATGGTGCAAACTCAGATTACGCGCATTTAGGACCAGCTGAAGGCATTAAAATGATTTCCAGCTTACTGGAAATTAATTCCTCAAAACGCTTTTTTTGGATCTAATTGTTAATAATGAGAATGAAATAGTAAATAAAAAATGTCACCAAGGCCAAACAAACTAACTGGAAATGGCATTGCTCAAGGAACAAGTGACGATAAGATAAATGTAAATAATGAACACCCAGTAGCATCGACGAATAATGTGAAGACTCAAAATGAGGAAATGTTTTGTGGTTACAGCTCCACTAAACAGGAAAGATGAGATGTATAATCCTAGCTTCTGGCCTGTTAATGTTGGAATAAAAAGGTTTGACTTTAATAAACACCGTGAATTTTTGCAAAGTGGGGGCGATTTTTTATAAAGGAGTCACCAAATCATATACAATACCGAGATAAACCAAATGTATGTTCTGGTGAACTTAGTAAAAGTCACTATAATTTTAAAACTACAATAGAGAAATATAAAATAAGGTTAATGCACCTTAACCTACAGAGCATAAAAAATAAATTGTTAGCGGTAAATGTACTACTGTCGGAGGCTCAGCCCGATATTTTCATTGCAACGGAGCATTGGGCTAGAGGAGACAAAATCGAGAAGATGGCACTAGATGGATACAACCTTGTTAGCAGTAGCAGCAGAAATGACTGGAGAGGTGGTGGAACAGCGATATTTGCAGTAAGAGATATAGAAATTACAGATGTGATAGGACCCGTACCTCAAATAGAAAAACAAATAGAATACTCTTGTTGTAGACTTGCCATTAAGAACAAAACCTGTATCTTAATTAGTATATACAGGTCGCCATCAGGTGATTTAGATATTTTTTGTGAACAAATGGCTGTAATTCTTGTTGAGTTATGTACATCTTCAAAATATTGTATTGTAAGTGGAGATTTTAATGTTCATTTTAGTTCAAATTCTGGCGAAGCTAATGACATAAAGCAGTTATTCCTAGGATATGGTCTATACTCACACGTCACTGGTATAACAAGGCCTAATCTTTTTACAAATGGAACACAAATTGATAATATATTTAGTAATATCTCAGAAAATTTAATAAATTGTACCATACTTGAATCAGACATTTCAGATCACTTTAGTCAGATTCTTGACATTGATATTAATATAAAACGTAAACAGTCCTATGTTAGGAAAAGGTGTTATAATGATTCAAATATAGCAAACTTTAAAAACTCTTTGAATTCTGAGATGTGGTACGAAGTATATAGCAGCTCAGATGTAAATACTAAATATAAAGCATTCAATAGTATTTTATTTTATCATTTTGATGTATCATTTCCATTAACCACAGTTAGAGTGGGGAATCATGAGCGTGGTTGGATCTCTAATGAAATAAAACATTATTCTGCCTATGTTAGGGATTTATATCAGTTATATAAGAATACCAAATGTAACAACGTACTAATTAAATACAAACAAGAAAAAAAGGCTTACAAGAAGTATTTGTCTAATTATAAAAAATCAATTAACGACAGTAAAATAATGTCATCAAAGAATAAATCAAAGACAGTATGGAGTATCTTTAATAATATGAATAACAACAAAAAATCTAATAATAGTATAACACTTTCTGAAGAAGATGATACAAAGATATCTGATCCAGATGTGATTGCTGAATACTTTAGTCGTCATTTCACAATACCAAGTCAAAACAATAATGTAGAATACCATAATAAAGAATGTAGTAACATAGATTCAATTTTTTTACAGCCCGTGACACGAAACGAGGTGCATAATGTAATCACCCAATTACCACCTAAATATTCAACAGGTGTGGACGGTATTCCACCATACATACTGAAGAAAATAGCTGACTATATATGCGATCCGTTGACAGATGTGATTAACGAGTGTTTAACATCGGGAATATTTCCAGACGATCTAAAAACAGCAAAGGTAATCCCAGTGTACAAAAAGGGGTTGAAACTAGATATAAATAATTATAGGCCAGTGTCACTGTTGCCATCACCATCAAAGGTATTTGAAAGGTTAATATACAATAGGTTAGTATCATTTCTCGAACAAAATAATATATTAGCAAAACAACAGTATGGGTTTAGACAGGGAATGTCTACTGAACTTGCCATTTTTAATGTTATTTCATTATTGATAACATCGATAAAAAGGATTTAGTAGCTGGATTGTATTTTGACCTTTCAAAGGCCTTTGATACAATAAATCACCAACTACTTTTGAGTAAACTGGAGAATTATGGAATCCGAGGAGTTTGCCTCGATCTCATTAGATCATATCTGTCAGGACGATTGCAAACAGTGCACATTAATAAGGAAGGCACGAATTACTGCTCTGAATTAACTGAAGTTAAACATGGTGTGCCACAGGGGTCCATACTAGGACCAATTCTTTTTCTCCTATATGTGAATGACCTTCATAGGAGCCTGGACGTTGATACGGTTTATCAGTTTGCGGATGACACTTCAGTGATAATTGCGGATCACAGTATACCAATGCTCTCCACGGGTTTATCAAGAGTCACGGGCAGTATGGTAAACTGGTGCAATGAAAACTTTCTTGAACTCGATGCGACAAAAACTGGATTATTAGTATTCAGTAATCCTAGAAATCAAAATTCAAATGAATCTCTATATGTCAATCTACAAAATAGATCTGTAGAAAATTTAAATTATATCAAGTTCTTGGGTGTCTATATTGACACTAGTCTATGCTGGGACGTTCACATTGAAAAACTTAGTTCAAAACTTAGCTCAATTTGTGGAGTTATTCGTTGTCTAAGAGATCAGGTTACACAAGATAGTCTAAGAATTTATTACTTTTCTTATGTGCAATCCATTATCTTATATGGTATCATCTTTTAGGGATCATCATCCAAAGCTAACAAAATATTTATTACTCAAAAAAGAATAATAAGATGTATGCAAAAACTCTGTGTTAGAACTTCTTGTAGACCTTTTTTTAAAGTACTTGGAATTTTAACTGTCCCTTCATTATATTTTTTATCACTAGTAACATTTGTTAAAAGACACCAGTCACTATTTCCAACAAATAACGAATTTTATTCGACTGATATGTCAGTGACAACCAGGCAGGGTAATGAAATAAGGATCCCTAATCACAGGACCACTTTTTTTGAAAAAGGACCATGTTATGCTGCAATTAAGGCATACAGGTCCCTTCCAGATGAAATAAGAGATATTGCTGATGCAAAAAAATTTAAAATATCAGTTACTGAGTACTTAAAAAATAAATGTTACTATTCATTTAGCTGCTGGCAGCAATGAAAATACATGTAAGAAAGCTGTAATTGTATATGAGCATGGAAACATTTATGCTTTTGAATTTTATAATTTGATATTTTTATTATTTGTGTTTATAGGTTTATTGTAATGTAATAATTGTTTGTCTAATATTTATACTTATTGTGATTATTTTAATGCAATTGTTTGTCACTCCTTGACGTTGCTGTGTCCTTGTAGATCTTTAGCAATAAAGTATATTATTATTATTATTATTATTATTATTAAATAATGATAAAGATAAAGCAAATTTTTTTAACACCTTCTTTGCTCCCGTTGGTGAAAACATGGTAAGAAAAATTAATAAGGATTTAAAGTCATATCAAGCAAACACTTTTTACAATAATAATGGCGACGATAATGAAAATATTTTTCTTCATCCAGTCACTGAATATGAATTAATTATGTATATCTTGCCATTGACGAACAACTCTGCATGTGGTTTGGATGGGATATCTGTTAAAACTATTAATACAATACACTTACATATTCTTACACCTCCTAAATATATTTTTTATTTAATTATTTCGAAAGGACAAATACCTAAAGCCATGAAAGAATCTATTATAACTCCAATATACAAAAACGGAATTAAAAAATTTACAACTAATTACAGACCTATATCAGTAATAAATCATTTTGCGAAACTGTTAGAGAAGTGTCTTAAAAAACGTTTATTAAATTTTTTAGATGATAAAAAATTACTCAACAGACAAAATTTTAGTACTCAAGATGCCATCATGGAGTTTTTAAAAGAAATTGTAAGTAGTTTTAATGAAAATAAAAAGTGTTTGGCAGTATTTTTGGATTTAGCAAAGGCATTCGATACCGTAAATCATGAATTGCTATTGAAAAGATTAGAATCCCTTGGGGTGAGAGGTGAAGAGTTACAACTTTTCCAGGAATACCTTACAGAGTGAAATCAACGCGTAAAAATCAATAATATATACAGTGATCCCCTTCCTGTTACAATGGGTGTTCGTCAGGGCACTGTGCTTGGCCCCATATTATTTTTAGTTTATATAAATTCCATATCGCAAATAGAGGGTGTAGGTGGAGAAATTGTATCACATAAGGATGATACCGTGGTAATCTTTGTAGGTGAATCCTAGAAAAGTGTATATAAGAAATCAGAACAAGGGATAAGGAAACTTAAAAGTTACCTAGAAAACAGTCTTATGAGCCTGAATGTAGAAAAAACAAAGTTTGTTACGTTTTCGTCTACTGCAGCTAATCAACCAGAAAGAAATCCATTAATTCGTGTACAAATCAAATAAGGTGCAATTGTGCAGTTATTCGTAAAACAAACTGTATTAAATATCTAGGTGTGTTGGTTGACCAATATCTTAAATGGAAGGAACATGTTGAGTATATAACAGGTCGGGTCAAAAAATTGTTACTTAAGTTCTATCAAATAAGAGACGTTTTAAATAGAAAATTATTACTTACAATTTATAATGCCTTAGCCTGAATCCATCCTTCTATATTGTATACTGATATGGGGTGCATGGCCTTTTCAATAATACCATCTATTGTATTAAAACAATACAAAACACCATTTTAAAGATATTGTTTAAAAAAAATTACATATATTCCACCAAACTATTATATAAAGAGTTAGCCTTATTCACAGTCAGAGAAATTTATACTTACATGTTTTACTACTGTCATTAAATAAAACTACAACGATGTTAAAACCATATCATGATTATATAACAAGAGCAAAAGAAAATATTTCAGTAATGCTACCATTATGCATTAAGAACCACAATCAAAGATTTGTATTCTATTATGGTCTAAAACTGTACAATATGTTACCTAAAAATATAAAAGATATAAATTAAAGAAACATTTAAAATTTTTAATTTTTGAAAACTTTGAGAAAATTCAAGAAATATCTTATTAGTAGAAAATAAAATTGCTTACCTACCTACCTACCTAATTTTGAAGTCCCACGAATTACCTAGTTCATATAATATATATATATCTCCTTAATACAATGTATTTACGCAGAAATGATGATATTACGTTGTGATACTGTACACAATCTTTTATAAGTTAGGCAGATCACAGAGAAACAATAGATATAAGTATTCGTCAATTATTGTATTGAAAATTGTAATAATATAAACTTCAAACCTCAAACTTATGTTAAATACCGTGGCTATAAATCAGGTGAGATTGTTTCTACGTTTGGAGTACCACAAGGGGCCCCTTATTCTTTATTTTATTTATAAATGACATTGTACTTCGATTGAATTGCTATTGTCTCAAACTTTATTTGGCCATTAATTATAACCGGACTCTTTACTTTTACAAGCGATTTGGATTTAATAGATACTTGCACCTATATCTTGCCCAGCAAATTAACGCTTTTTACAATACAATACAATACAATTAAAACTTATCTAATTTTAAGTCTATTAGTATTAGATACTTACCTACCAGTTACTCTAAACGTGTATATATTGTGTATCTAATTATTTTTCACAATAAATAGTATTTTTTGCACAAAGCTAGACCACTACACCACACATGTATGTACACGATTACTAACTACACATTCAGACCAACTTGTGCTGAAGCCGGAAACAGTTCTTCGCGCTGGCGGGTCGCAGCGTCCCAGAATTCTATTGGTCGTTTGAATTTTATCTCTCTCTCAGAAATAATTCTAGCCTATAGAAACGACGTATTTGTTTGAAAATGTATAGCGAAAATGTAACGTGTTACTAATTATGTAAATTTTTCAACACTTCATAACTGAAAATAAATTGTTTCAATAATTCCGTAATTGTTTCAGTTTATAACTATTAACAAAGATGTTTTGTACTAGGTATATTAAACTATTTCAAAATAATTATTTCAGGTACTGATATATTGCCATAATTACGAATCTGTTTTATATTTTAAAATATGCTTCTAGAGTTACTTATTTGTGACTTAACGTTACGAAACAGTGATACTGTGCGTTTGCTGGGAACCTAATCAGCCATTGCACACAGTACACATACACTTGGACAGACACTTGGGTTCGTATCCTAGAAGTAGATCAGGGCATTCATATAATACTGACAATAATCGATGCGTTCACAAAATTTATGATCGCCAAGCCTACGAAAACTTTGAGTTCCGCAGAATGCCTAAAATATTTGCGGGATATATTTTCACTTATGGGTTTTTCCAAAGAGAAATAGTCGTTTTTTGGCGTTGACCAGGTCAAAAGATTGCGGTAATTATTGGTCAATGCCTGGTCATCTACACTTTCGGTTTGGTTTTGGTCATACGACCAAAGCGCGAAAATGTATGTTTTGTGATTTTCGGTCATCCTTAACCTCACATTTTCTATACGAAAACTAACTTTGCAGAGTACTTTGCTAATGTGACCTATTTGTTTATAAAAATTGACGTTGATAATGGAATAGTTTTAGATTACCTACCTTTTTCTTCATAAATTCTTTTATATGTATGATCATCTACCACTTTTGTATATTTTGTTATTTTTATCCAGTAGACTATAATTTCCCTCATTTTAGAGAAATTTCTAAACCTATACCTTTATACATATATAAATTTCTGTGGCCAAAGCACAGCGAATGCAAGGCCAGAAAATGGAAAAAAAAAAAAATTTCTCCATTCCTCTACATTCTCTGCCATATACCGAACATAAAACTAACCTAAAAGCAATGACAATGACAGCACGACAGCAGTGTTTTGACTAAGGGTATGGTCCGATAATCACCAAAGTGGAACCAGCAGAAACCACGGATTTTGACAGCGGTTAGTGATGGTAACCTGAAATCTTGGTTCAATTCGGACCAGCCAGATAGATACCTTCAACAAATTATTAATTTAACATTTTTATTTACCATTTTTATGCGTTTACAGATAATTGCTATATTATAAATATTTTATGTATGGATAATAATACACTCCGAGTCCGTTCACGACAAACAACAATAGCTGCGTTCGGGTTACTCACTCCTTTAAATCTTTTCACTCCAAGTCTACTTTTGACGTCTTTTGATTGGATAATAGTAGACTTGGAGTGAAAAGAGTAAAAGGAGTGAGAATAGCCGAACTTACTTAATGAATGTTTGACGTTTGCATGCGTTTGACATATACAAACCACTAGTTACCGGTAAAGATAGATCGGTAGATTGGTTGACAGATAAGTCACCGTTTTTTCAGGAACCGCGTTCCTAAAGTAACCGGTTTTTCAGATATCAGACAGTAACCGCTAATTTCGGAACGCGAAACCAAATTTGAGGTGAATATCGGACCATACCCCAAATACTTCAACAAACTCTAGAACTTGTTCAATCAATTCATGACCAGCTTGAAAAAATGAGACCTTTGAAGAGGCTAGAAAATTTGACCAAAACGCTAAAACATACGTATATTTGACCAAGGTTGTTGGTCATATGACCTGGTCAACGCTAAAAACGATTATTCATTTCGGGCAATGGCTTGGCCTTCACCAGCCGATACTTCAAGGACTTCGCCACAGCAAATCAAATAAAGCACATAATAATATGTACACTATGTACAGCCGTTTTCACACCTACCAGTGCAAATGGCCAACTAGAAAGTTTCCACAGAACATTAGCGGATGCTATCCGAACGGCGCATGACAGTGACCTACATGGGACTCCACTATCCCGCAATGTGTCTGGGGTATGGTATGGTATGAAAAACCTTGTACTTTCGAGTGTCAAATATACACCGTATGAACAGTGAATATAGTATATCCACTGGTATGAATTAATGTTTAGCCACAATAGTACATTAAACAACAAGTTTAGAAAAGTAAAGTTTTACTAAACGAATACGCACATTTAGTGCGCGTCATATAAGTCATGTAATGTCAAAATTGGATGCAAACAATTTATGAATTTATAACATCTACTGATATAAACACGTGTAATTTTGTAAAATTGATCAAATAAACAGTATTTATTTATAAATAACCATTTGCATGGTATGTACAAGACTATTTTATTTTTGTTTATAAATTTAAATCTTTATTATATTACGTTATATTATAACAGGTTATAAAACCACCGGTAAATCAATCATATACATACCTTTTTAGTGCTTAAATATTTTTATTTAATTAAATTATTATCGCTTTTACTAACTTCAAACATTGTTTGCATCCAATTATCTGTCAGATGACGTTTTCACTAAATGAGCGTATATAGTGTTTGAGTACGAGCGAGCGCAGCGAGCGAGTAACTGAAAACTATATGAGTTTAGTAAAACTGTTTTTCTTACGAGATTTGTTTATACTATTTTTTTGCATTTTGTGTTAGTAGGTAATTATAAGCAAATAGTGATAGACATAAAAACATTACAAAGTTTGAAATTAAAAAAATATCATAGTAGGTACTTGTGTAGTAACCTGACACGGCTTTGTTTATTTACGTAACAACAATGAAGTTTCATTTTTGTGAGTCGAAGTGATTTGAAGTTATATATTTAGTGCATTCTATGAGTCGGAAAAAACCTCGAAAAACACAAATATTTGGGGAGTCAACCAAACTACTTTCCTCCCCCGTTCTCGAGGATGCTGAACACGATGGTGATGTTGGCTCTGCTCACCGAGTTGACCCTACCCCCCAAACGGCCAAAAAACCACCCACAAAGGGGGAGAATCGCGTATTTGATGTCTTCCAACGGCAAAACTTGTGTCACCCCCCGTTTTCGAGGATGCTGAACACGATGGTGATGTTGGTTCTGCTCCCGAGCTGATTATACCCCCCAAATGGCCAAAAACTACCCCAAAGTGGGGAAATTGCGTATTCTACGTCTTCCACTGGCAAAACTTATGTCACCCCCCGTTTTTGAGGATGCTGACTGAACACAAGGGTGATGATGGTTCTGCTCCCCTAGGCGAACCAACCCCCCAAACGGCCAAAAACCACTCTCCAAGGGGGTGAAAAATGTGTTTCGTGCTACAAACGGGAAGACCCGTGTTATCTCTCGTTTTTGAGGATGCTGGATAAGAGAAAATATTACCAAGTCACCTCGATCCCCGCGAACCCCTCGAACGGACATAAACTACCCCTTTGACGAGCGGTTTTATAAGGTAAGTGAAGTAACATTTTTGTTAATGCATAAAATTAGCTACTTATTTACTATATGTAAATATAAATCATTTTTAACATTTGTCGAGGTGATTTGGTAATATCTTTCTCTTGCCCAGCAACTCAAGAACGAGAGATAACGTGGGTTTTCTCGTTTGTAGCACGAAACACATTTTTAACCCCCTTGGAGGGTAGTTTTTGGCCGTTTGGAGAGTTGGTTCGCCTCGGGGAGCAGAACTAACATTACCAACGTGTTCACAGTAAACGGGGGGTGACATAAATTTTGCCGGTGGAAGACGTTAAATACGGGAATCTCCCCCTTTGGGGGTGGTTTTTTGGTCGCTTGGAGGGTAGGGTCAACTCGGGGAGCAGAACTAACGTTACCGTCGTGTTCAGCATCCTCGATAACGAGGGGTGACATAGGTTTTGCCGCTGGAAGACGTCAAATACGCGATTCTCCCCCTTTGGGGGTGGTTTTTTGGTCGCTTGGAGGATAGGGTCAACTCGGGGAGCAGAACTAACATCACCATCGTGTTCAGCATCATCGAAAACGGGGGGGTGACATAAGTTCTGCCGGTGAAAGATGTCGAATACGCAATTCTCCCCCTTTGGGGGAGGTTTTTTTGGCCGTTTGGGGGGTAGGGTCAACTCAGGGAGCAGAAAAAACATCATCATCGTGTTCAGCATCCTCGAAAACGGGGGGAGGTGGTAGTTTGGCTGACTCCCCAAATATTTGTATGTTCGTCCGACTCACCGAATGCACTAATTAAAATTATAAAAATGAGTCGTACTACTGAAAACAATTTAGAAAATTGTTTTGAAGATATTTTAAATGCCTCTCGATAATATTTAAACAAACAATATTCTGTCAAACTGCTTTTTATTACCAGTGACATTTCTATAGTATAGTAAAGTGACATTTCTACGTGGCAAAGTGCCACTTTATTAAACGATTTTGAATTTAGTAAAATAGGATATTATTAGTCAAAATGCGAAAAAGGTAGGTTATTAAACGATTTCGAAGGTAACACAAATAAAGAAGATACAAAGTAGAAGAAAACAAGCCCATAAGAACCTCAAGGAGGTCAGTAGAAGCATAAAGAATAAATATGACAAAAAGCGTAAACCTGCCAGAAAATATTAAAATGGAGAGTTAGTTTTATAATGGATCGGCATGCACCCTTACTGGTATAAAAAAAATGTTGAATCGAAAATTTACAGGGCCTTACGTAATAGAAAAGGTATTTGATCATGGTCATGGTCATGGAAAATATATAGATTGATGGTTTTATAACCTTTTAAAAGGAATGCTGCGTTTTATCGAAATACTATGAGAAAAATTATGATTTACAAAGGAGACCATGGAAATAAAAGACAACATCACTCATAAACGTCAAATCAGTTTATTAACAATTGCATGTTACTTCAATTAATTGCTAATATTAAAAATGTACAGGATTAGGTTTATTAATGTAAACCCCATTTTAATTTTTATCTTTGAACGATTAAAAAAAACTAACACCGTTTTCTATGTAGATTCCATTCCTGCTAGCGGATTGGCAGTACCGTTTTTAATATACAGGGTAAGCAAGAAAGTTAGGTTTTTTAAATAGAACGCCCTATATATTTTGACAAATTTCAATTCCCCCAATCACTCTGATTACAAATATATACTCTCTTACATATAACAAAGTGTATTTATTAAACAAATAAATAAACAAAATAATACACATTAGTTACAAAAGATATTCAAAATGCGTTGTCTTTTATTTCCCTAGTCTACTTTGTGATTATTTCTTTTTTCGTAGCATTTCGATAAAACGCAGTAATCACTTTAAAAGCTTATAAAACCGTCACTCTTCACAGTCTTCACTTTGAAAGCTTATAAAATCATCTCTCCTCATAATCTTCATGACAAAATATGGAATTTTCGGAAAGGGGAAACAATGGGCTTTCCAACTGTAAAAAAATATGCAGGGTGTTCCATTTGAAATAACAAAGTTGCCCTATCCCCGAAAATACGCCATGTTATTTCCGGTTAAATCGGAAGGGAGCAATAAAAGACGGATACTCAGAAAACAACTTGTGAAAATTAGAAGAAGGCTGGCGAAAACCGCATTTTATTATCTGTAGTTCAACTAGTTCAAAAGTATACAGGTTTAAAAAGGGTCAAAATATAATGGGGAACCCGGTAGGAATTTTTTATAAAATGGTCTTCTAATGTTGAATCCAAGTTTTCGACCTTGGCATGCCTGTGTGCGCGCCACTATCTTTTAAAAAATATATATATTTGTTAGATATGAGGTAAGGGAATGAAATAACACTCCACTATTTTTAAAATCAAAACTATATTTTAATTATATAAACTTGTCCTTCAAAAAGGTTCGATACAGCATTAATATTCCTAATTAATTTAATTTTCACCGTCATCATGACATAGGATGATCTGATAACATTATAAAAAAATATTCAAGACAAGAATAGTACGGGCTATTGGTAAAAAGTTCTGACTGACGCTCACACGGCCAATCCGGAGCACCATAATTCGTTCTCGAATTATACTTCAACGACCATACTGAGGATGTCTCCGTGGACCTTGAGATGTAGCAACCTTGGAATCTGTAAAAGAGTAGGGATGGGAAGTACGAGTTCTTATAAAAAGTTTTTTTTATTTTAATTAGCTTAATTATCTCAAATCCTTTACTTTCAGGAGTCTTACCTTTTAACGAAGGTAACTCAATGAATATTTGACTGCGAAGCGTCCCACATTCCAGCAGTGTAAAATTCATGAATGAATTATCACTTATTTATTGTTCACTATGAAGTGTCCCACATTCCAATAGTGTCAAATTTTACAAAATTTACTGCGAAGTGTCCCGCCTTCCAACTGTACTCACAAAACAATTTTTGTTAACTGTGAAGCGTCCCGCCTTCCAACAGTACTCACAAAACAATTCATCAACTGTGAAGCCTTCCCCCCCGCCTTCCAACAGTGTCAACTAATAAACCTAAAGATTTTTTTTTTTTTTTAGTTTTGCATATTTTACTCTCACATGTCATTCTGATAAAACTAAATGTTTACCTGCTACCTGCTAGTCGTAGTCTTCCAGATGCGAATCATATTTTTAGCCACGACCCTTTTTCGATTGGTGGCTATAGTATTGTAACCTTCTTTCGTCTGGCGGAAGTTCGGAGAAGGTTACTGTGACGCCTGAGGGGCGGCGGTGCTTTTTAGGACGGTGTCTCGGGAGCCAGTTTCTGTTTTAGAGTGTAGAAACACCACTTTACTCTATTAGCAAGATAATAGAGGCTTCAGGTAACTGCAGTGAAGACACGGTGAAGCCAGGGATCTAATTAACCTATAAAGAAAACTCAGAATTTCGGATTAAAAACAGAACAAGCTTTATTCAAGATTTAATACAATAATATAAATTACGGAAAATAAAGCACAAATATTTACAAGCAAAATTTAAAGCAGGCAGGCTAGGCAAAATTAAAAGCGGCAAACTACGGTTAAAAGCGGAAAAACGGCAAACAAATAATACGGTGGGAGCGAGTAAGCAAATCTACGGTAAAGCGGTTAAACGGAAAGCGTGCGACAGGTAAAAACTCTGTCTACAAAAGTTACTAGCAAAAGCTCGGATGGCAATATATATTTGTCTTACTCTTTGTCTCTCTAGCTTCCTCTTGATTCGGTGCGGACTTCTTCTCGGACTGGCAGTCTGGCCTGGATCGGGCACATCGCCAACTGATTTTTAAACGACCAATGTTAGTTTTATGGCCGGTTGATGACGCGTATCCCTACCTAATCTTGCGCTATGAACGAAAAGCTGACTTCAAGCATCTTACACCTATGTTGATGCATGGCCGGCGCATACTGTAGTCCCTGCATTTTCTTGCATTGGGAGCGATCGGATCAACATCGAGATCATTGCATTCGTCGCGGCATAATTTAAAAATGTACAAACGGAAAAGACGCGGTGCAGAAGGCTTAATTTGAAGTAAATAAATATTTGTTAAATTTTACCTGCCTGTTTTATACATTTAAAATTATATTTTATTTAAAACTAACAATATCTCCCTGCTAAAATTCACTTCGTTACAGTATATTAAATATTAAGGTCAGTAAGTGTTCTCGCACGCTCAAATATTGAATAAATTTAATATTTTACTGTAATTAGTTTTAAATGTGCCTTAAAAATAATATTAGGTAATAGGTAATAACACATTATTGTGAAAATAGTTCTATGCAACAAGTGTGTAAAGTGAACTTTTTTCGGAAATGGAACTTTATAATAATATAATGGACTACATAAAATTAAATATGTAACCATATTTAACGTTTTTGAAATACGATATGATTATTATTATGGGCGATTATATGCAATTATTACTTTAGGCACTACACAGCGTATGTAAAGTTAGTACTTAATTTTCGCACGGCAGTAGAATAAATACTTTATTATGATGTTGAAATAATAGTTATTTATGTATCAAGGCATTAAAGTTTAACTTTTTATCATGAATGTGGAGTTTAGTTAAAATAAACCACATGAGTGATAAAAAGGAACTTTAATGCTGAGGTGCATATTCAATTTTTTTTTAAATCCAGAAACTGTGAAATTAAGATTAATTAACTCTATATTTTAAATAATTTTCAGTGACATTAGGAAATGTCATAATTATTTAAAATTTTAAGCGACATTAGGAAATCGAAATTTTGAAAATAATACCAGACTATAGCATTTTAAAAAATAGCTCTGACGTATTTTTTCTTTTTGCTAGTACTTTCCATTTAAAGCTAAAAAAAAATGTTTTAAAAATCTATTTAATTTTTGTGACGTCAAAAACGGACAGTCTCGGTTCTCTTTTTTCATCTCATACAAACTGAGGGAGACATACATATAAACCAGTTTGTTGTGTCTTGAAGCATGTTGTTATAATAATAAGCAACATTGCCAGATGTAATTATCTTCTTTAACAATTATAAAAATAGCGATTTAATTATATTAATAAAGCAAGAAATGTATATCAACATTTTTTGTTCTAGTTTGTAACTTTTTAATAACTCAAATGTAGTATTAATAAAAAGAATATAGAAATAAAAGAAATTAAATTGTCAAATTTGTAGATCTAGCAACATTGTAGAATCATTTGTGACAATAATTTGATATTTTTATTTGACAACTGACAGCGATCCAAACAAAACAAGTAGTAATAGAACTAGTAAAAATGATTATTCGTTTATTGTAGTTTAAATAAGATGCGTTGTTTTGTTAAGGATCATAAATTGTATTTAATAGTTTAACAAGCTTTTGTAAACATGTCAAAAAATTTAAAAAAATGCATAAAATCATCTTGGTCTCGGCAATAGCTGGTACGTGTAATTTACGATTTTACAAAACACTGGCTGCCTTCTCACTGCATAACCACATAACCAATAGCGTTGTCTCCGTATGCGTCTTTTATTGATCTGCAACATTAAATTATTTCTTTATATTTGTGTACGTCTATTTCTATTCATGAAATATTTAGGTAGGTAATGACAAATTTAATAGTCAAATTCATTATTCCTTTATCAATAAAACATGTTTTGGAAATTGTTATTATTGCAGCTTACCTTTTTGTTTTAATATTAAGATATTCTGCACTTAAGAAGTCTGCAATGTCTGCATTGTCTTGTAAACTCATTACTGTAGGTAGGTTATCCGCATCGGCGTAAAAATTGTATCCATTTTCACTATTTAAATAATGCAAATCAATAAAACCACCAACAGCTTTAAACTATTTCCACTTTATACAAACTAAAATTACTATTATACTATTCTTTTTACACTTAAAGGAAAGGATATATCGACAATAAACAAACCGCAAACGAGAGATTGTGGTTATACTAAATGTCAAAATGAGTGACATACACAGCACAGACGAATCAAGCTAAGACAAACGAATTTCTTTGAAGTTGAACCAATAGCAAGACCGTCCGTTTTTGACGTCATTATTTAAAACAACTACAAAAATGATATATTATTGGAATTTATTGCATTATTATACCTTTAGTTCAATTAAGGTGTATGACCCCATTGTTTTTAAATGTCAAATCGGAATAATTTTTTGTAAGAAAATAATTATTTTTAGCAATTATAATAGTGATAATACAATTCTGAATTTAAAATAGCTATTTATAAAACTAGTCGCAAAATGAGCGTTTTTTGCACTAGATGTGAAGATTGGACCATGAGCGTAGCAAGTGGTTCAACTCATCGTGTGCAAAAAACACGCAGTTTTGCATCGCGTTTTATACAATATTTTTTGCAATTTAGTTGTTACGAAAAAAATAAAATTTTCGTTACGTTTCCTTTACGTTTAACATAATATAATAAATAAGATAAGTGTTTTCTCAATAAAAATGTTGTACGTTTAATATTTATGTTGTATTCTTAGTAAAAATAAATGGATCTGTCGCAATATCTGTTTATGTGACTAAACTCATTTTAGCACAAGTGTTAAAATGAAAACTCATTTTAGCACAAGTGATAAAATGAAAACTCATTTTAGCACAAGTGATAAAATGAAAACTCATTTTAGCACAAGTGTTAAAATGAAATCTCATTTTAGCACTTTGCTAAAATGAACCACTTTTGACAATGACAATCGGTGTCAAAAAGATTACTTTCCGTAACTAAATTGCAAAAAACTGTATTTATTTACCTTTTATTACAACACAGTTATTGTCACAAGCAATGAAAAATTTATGTTTACGTTTATCTGTCACCTCGGCCAAATAAACATTGCCTCGGCCTCGGCCAACTACAAAAATCGTACAATAATGGAATACTTTAATGAATATTTCTATCACTTTAATGACGATTTTGGGCCTACTTTAATGCCGATTTAAAAAAAAATAAACTTACTCAGTTCTTTTCTAATATGAATGCCCGAAATAGAAAGGTTGTATAAGTACTTCTTAACTACGTTACAAAATCTAATTTTTCAATAATAATATATGAATGACTTTGGTAAATCCTTATATACACATTTCCGTTTGCTTACAAATGTATTTCATGCCGATGAAAAGTTATTTCAGAGTTAGAAGTTTTTCAACATACTTACAGTTGCAGATAAAGGATTAAAAAAAGTAGAAGGTACTTTAGAAATTAAAATTACTCTTAGTTTATATTTAATTACTAGTTTTTGAAGCCCATAAAATTCTCAAATTAAATATATCTGTGTAAAAACTACATAGAGGACATACAACGTACAATAGTATATTATGTTATAAGGAGTAGAAGGCGACCATTATGGTTGAGCCCAAAAGTTTGCTCAGCCGAGGCGCAAGCCGAGGCAGCAAACTGGGCGAAACACATAATGAGCCTTCTACTCCGAGTGACATATACTATTTTTTCTTCAAGCGTTAAAATCAAAAATAGCAAAATTTTAATTTTGAAAAATGACATCAGGTCAAATGCGTTCAAAGCTTAGTAAAAAAAAATATATGTAAATACTAACCATTTTATTTATCAATGGAATATGTCATAGGTGAATTTGCAATTTCAAGTATTTCAGGTGATACGCACTGCATTTCTTCAGACATTTTCGGTTTTAAATTTAAAAAACGGCTCGACGCGCGACGTCAACTTTTAAAATGACAGTTTATGACAAGTCATAACTTAAAATTTAATTCGTTGCCATGGATACATTATTTCATTTTTGTACTAGGAAAAAAATGAGAAATATTTGTACTAATACAATAATAGGCTCTTTCTACAGGACGTGTTGCATTATGTAATGTTGGTATTGTTATACGCTTGAAGAAAAAACAATTTTCCCCTTCTAAGTATGTACTGTTGTTTCGGATCGTCTCCCAAATGCCAGCTAAAGTCATGTCATATTATGCAACCCTCACAACAAAACAAACTTGATAGCATTTCATTGGTTCAATTTATATGTGTAAACAAAAAGTGTGTAAAAATGGAGGGCTCCTATATTTGCATGCTCCAATGGTTGCGCAGAGCGTTCATAATCAGTCTAATTATTTTAGGTTTGTGGAAAAAACCGAACGGAAATGCAAACGTTAAATTGATGAAAATAACGGGTCCGGTTATCACTTTAACCGGTTTTTTCTTAAACAATGCATTTTAAACAGCGATTACAATATATTTATTTTGAAGTTGAAAGTTGGTTCCTCTTACGAAGGAAACAATCAACAAATTTGTGACCTAATTTTTTGCAGTAATGGCAGACCACACTGTTATCAAAACTGGGTTGTTTTCTGACGTTTTTACCTCAACATTACTATTGCGTTGCAATTTTGGACAAATACGAATTAGATGATCCGTTTGTTTACAATAATTGAAACACGATTTTTCTTCATTATTGTGCTCGAAAGGATATTTTCTGTTTTGCAAATTAGTAAATACTACTTGAGGAATTTTTGATTTTTCGTAGTTGCTCAACAATGTTAGCAGATCACTTACAGACTCTAATTTACTATTAATACTGCAGTTTTAACATGAATGTCGTCGATATCACCGATGATTAATTCTAATAATTATTGACATTCTGACACATGGTATAAGGAGAATGGTATGTTCGCGCGCAGGTACGGTGACGTCACTCAGTTTAAAAAGCTTAAAATTAAACTTAAAATTAGTAGTCTATTTATTAATTTTTTTCCAACCTAAGCGATCTATCACAATTTATTTTCCTTTTACGACAGTCAAGAAACAGCACCAGACATATTAACAGTTGGAACTGCATCAGATCTTAAGTTTCTACTGTTTCTGGGGGGAATATAACAACATCTGGCTGTATTAAAGGAATTTCAAAATCTGTTGATTCTGTTGGGTTGAAATCTACAGAAGAAATACGTGCTATAAACAGACAATATTGGCAATGAAAAGGATAAACCGGCGAAATAAAAAATTAACCTGCCATTTTTCAAATTAATTTTATCGTTCATCCATATACTTTCGCGAGTTTTTCAACGCGGAGAAATGTAAAATACTTGATATCAGTACCTTTTATCTTCGTGTAATAATTGTTACACCCAGCCACAGCAGAAGCAAGCATGTTGCTATTCGTTAACACTATTAAAAATATTAATATAAAAATTAAACGTGCGCAACTACAACTGACTTTCGACGTTTTTTAAACTGAGTGACGTAATGCGCAGTAAATACACAAATAGGGTACTTGCACAATTTTTTTTATATGCTAAAAATGACTTTTTATATCTAAATTTCACCTCCGCAAAGTATTTTTTTAAAGCGTTTACTTATAATAATTTTATAAGCAATCGAAGTTTGAAATTAAATCGGGCGCGCCAAAACGAGGCGTGGCCATCTCAATGTAGTGTGACGTCACGAGGCTCGTTCCGCTGACGTCACATAATCTAAACTGGACGGATTTTGGGTAGCCAGCAGCGCAAGCCTTGCCAGCAGCGTAGTTCAGCAAGTGTTTGACACTTGACAGGTCAATGTTTTGAGGTTATTAATACTTTTATTATTATAATCTATTTTGAAAGTAAAAAGTGATTAATTGTTAAATATTAAACGTTATGCACTGAAAACTTCATTATTAAATATTTAAATCGAAAATACCACCCTATACATGTAGATTTCAATTCAGGTTAAGTAAACGAATATTCAGCCAAGATGTAATGATGCACAATAACGAGCGCTGAGGCCTTGCGTGTTTTATTGTTTTATTTTCTTAATTTTCTTGAATGCAATTGAGATGTGTAATCCTCATAGAGCGACATATATTGAAAGACAATGGTTTATCGATATTGCACGGTATCTGATTGTAAAAGTACAACGATTTCCACACCAGCAAAAACATTTTAAAGTGCCATTAGACGAGAAGCATCGAAAAACTTATATGGCGACCTGCTTCGTGACATCACCACCAATGACAAGGCGTTTTCATATGACGTCAATTTATAGATCTGTGTTTGAATTTTAAATCGAAAATTAGGCTGGAATTTTTATTTTCTTATCAAAAATATACCGTGCTTTCATCTCGCAATAATACACAAGGGGAGCATTCGGTCAAGCTCGTGAGTGAGTGGGGCTACAGAATGATCTCCCCTCTACTTCGAATATGTACGATCGCTCGTGTCTCGATGTAGCTGTGTAGCTGTGAGATCTGAAAGCATGGTATGCGAAGAGTTTCTTAAATTTACTAAAAGATGTGGTTTATTAGCTTTTGGAAGTAAAATAAATTATATGCAAGGTCCCTATTGGACGGCAACCTGACATACCATTCTCCTTATACTATGTTCTGACAGATTAAAGTTCAATATTCTAATAAGTGACAATTTTCTTCTATCTGAATTAGCGTCGTTGCTTGTGTACATTCCTGTGTTTTTAAATTTCTCACTAAGATTTTTCTTTGGTGGATACAGATTTGTGATCTCCGCCTTAGAAATGTCCCAACTTTTCTCTGCAGGTTTCCATGTTAAGAACCATTCTTTATTAGTTCACTAGCCCTTCGTAACAATAATACATAATCTGACCATTTAAACAATTTTTCCAGTTTTTTGGAGATATCAATCGCACTCGAAGGCAAAGTACCTATTTCTTGTGGACTGATCCTTAAACTTTAACTAGCTTCTCCATGACGTGGCACTTTTAATGGGTTATATCCCACTTCTGATGTTAGATATGATACTATTTTTAAAATCAAAACTATATTTCAATTATTAAAGCTTGTCCTTCAAAAAGGTTCGATACAGCATTAATATTTCTAATTAATTTAATTTTCACCGTCATCCGTCATGACATACAATGATGTGATAACATTATATAAGAAAATATCCAAGACAGGAATACTACGGACTATTGATAAAAAGTTCTGGCTGACGATCACATATTCATATACAGGGCGATTCGTGAGGAGAGGGTCGTAATTTACCAAAAGATAGAGAATATTGAGGTGATCTTAAATCCCCACACAGTATTGGATAAAGCGGTTCCGTTTCCAAAATACAGGGTGTTTTATATTTTTTGGACGAATTTTCTTTTCGCCATATATCTTTAATGCATACACAGAATTCAATGAAATTTTGTATTTTGGTTACAGTAGTCATTCACCATCAAATGCCGGGGATATTAATAAAATATCAGGGCCGGACCCAGAATAAAAATATTTTTAAATTATTTCTAGAAAATAACACTCTGTATACTGTTTATAAAATTCTTGATATTGAAATATTGATTTACACCTAGAAAGATACAAAATCCCATAAAAAAATATTTTGTCACCATTTCATTGTTTAAATAATAAAATTAAATCGTTGAAAATTAAATTCCATTCAAATTGGGCACTCGTACGAGATAGACCAAACACCAGTGCTGCCTTACATTCGCGGAGATATCGAGTCCGTTGTCGAGAACGAGAAATGCCGGATTTATGGAACTACTCATTTCCGACCGTTAGGCTAATTCGAATAATAATAATTCATATCTAACAAATATACATTTTTTTAAAAGATGGTGGCGCGCACACAGGCATGCCAAGGTCGAAAACTTGGATTCAACATTAGAAGACCATTTTATAAAATACCGGGTTCCCCATTATATTTTGACCCTTTTTAAACGTATATACTTTTGAACTAGTTGAGATAATGAAATGCGGTTTTCGTCAGTCTTCTTCTAATTTTCATAAGTTTTTTTCTGAGTATCCGTCTTTTTTTGCTCCCTTCCGATTTAACCGGAAATAACATAGCGTATTTTCGGGGATAGGGCAACTTTGTTATTTAAAATGGAACACCCTGCATATTTTTTTAAAGTTGGAAAGCCCATTGTTTCCCCTTTCCGAAAATTCCATATTTTGTCATGAAAATTATGAGGAGTGATGATTTTATAAGCTTTCAAAGTGAAGAGTGATGGTTTTATAAGCTTTTAAAGTGATTACTGCGTTTTATCGAAATGCTACGAAAAAGAAATAATCACAAAGTAGACTAGGGAAATAAAAGACAAACGCATTTTGAATATCTTTTTTAACTAATGTGTATTATTTTGTTTATTTATTTGTTTAATAAATACACTTTGTTATATGTAAGAGAGTATATATTTGTAATCAGAGTGATTGGGGGAATTGAAATTTGTGAAAATATATAGGGCGTTTTTTGAATCGTTCAAAGATAAAAATTAAAATGGGGTTTACATTAATAAACCTATAATCCTGTATATTTTTAATATTAGCAATTGAAGTAACATGCAATTGTTAATAAACTGATTTGACGTTTATGGGTGATGTTGTCCTTTATTTTCATGGTCTTCCTTAGTGAATCATAATTTTTCTCATAGTATTTCGATAAAATGCAGCATTCCCTTTAAAAGGTTACAAAACCATCAATCTATATAATTTCCATGACAAACATGAAATTTTCTGAAAGGGGAAATAATGGGCTTTCCAACTGTGAAAAAACATACAGGGTGTTCCATTTGAAATAACTAAGTTGCCCTATCACCAAAAATACGCTGTCATTTCCGGTTAAACCGGAAGTGAGCAAAAAAAGACGGATACTCAGAAAAAAAGTTATTGAAATTAGAAGAAAACTGGTGAAAACCACATTTCATTATGTCAACTAGTTCAAAAGTTATATAATAGGTTTAGAAAGAGTCAAAATATAATAGGGCATCCGGTATTTTAAATAATTGAAACAACTAGAATAATTACGATCGCAGATCACTAATTTCACTGGCTATCATGGGTATGGTGAAAAATATTATGGACACCGCTAGTCGTACAGTACAGTACGGTTTTTTGGAAAAAAAAAGTGCACTTACGACTTTTGAGACATAAATAACTATTATTCACAATCATTATGTAATGCTTCCATTGCCAGCTTGTCGGCGTGTTTTATTGGTCTCTTCTCAGTAGCATAAGTAGAACGTTGCAATAAAACGACTGGTAGAGCTAGAGCTATCCTCCCCACTCATTTGTGAAACATAACTTATTTTTAATATTTTTAAAAATTTAAAAATCGAAGAAGGATAAACCATTTAAAGAATATTATTAAATTAATAGACATAAAAACAAGGAAGATATAACCTCATTATAACCTTCAAACTTCAACACTGTTAAAAATAGAACCGTCCTTGACGCCTTTATTCTCCCATCCATGTGCTGCTTCGTTTTCTACGACGTTCAAACTGCGTAGCAAAAGTTGGAAGAGAGGAGAAATAAGTAACCAATAAAACGGGTAGAAGTAAATTTCTGGAAGTAGTAGGACGCCAATAAAACGCACCTTAAAATAAGTTGGGAGGCAGGCAATTCTTAACTTTCATTTTCTGCTAACAGGGAAGTAGGTAGTTTTACCGGCTAGTTAAACGTCACTTTTCTGGCTAGGTACACGTCACTTTGCGGCAGCAAATCTTCGGTTGCCTTTTCTGCAGCAGCTTTCAAATCTGGTGGATTACACTCTCTAAATCCTAATGCTCAGAATCAAATATTTTTTTTTAGAATTTCGAGCGAATTTAACACAGATTATTGATAATAACAATGCTTGTGGAAATAATAACTTAATTTGACAGAAGATGTCTCATTACCTAGCAACTTTGTTACTGCAGCCTACCTACCTATTTTGAATAATTTCTTAATCTACCTACTTATTCACTCTATTCAATTAAATAAAAAAAATATATGCTAAGAATATGTTATTATACACTGATTGTGAATAAAGTAGTATACATACCTCACTGGTCGTCTTCATTACAGGCTCTCGTTTATACAGTCATGTACAGGGTGTCTGTTTATTGCTTCAAAATATCCCAGTTGGGAATTCTTGAGTACAAATCATGATGATTGACCACATATTTTGTTATACAAAAATGCTTCCCTCAAGAGTTAAAGCCCGTTAAAGTTGCAAAAGAAAAACAAAGAATGCGGAATTAAATCAAGACGTGTTAAGTCTGATCAAACTAAATTTGATAGGAAGTTTTAGATCTAGTCTATGGTTAACTTGATGCAATTTTTAACATACTTTTATCTCATAAATATCACGTTTTTCATTATCCGAATAAGACATTATTAATAAACTAGTAACTCATCAATCACTAAATGTGACACATGCAAAACGTTGATGCAATAATAATGTTAAACCTTTTGTAAAAAAATAGACAGGGTGTTCTATTTCAAAAAAACATAAATTTGGTGTGTCCGGCTTTTATGAGGCACCCTGTATATTATTTAATATGATAGCAAGAAAATTCAAAGAAGGCCCTAAGTATATCTTTTGTTTGAAACATTTTTTTATCTCACTAAATAACGAAGTTAATGGGGGGGGGGGGCATTTATAATCAATAACCCTGTACTATAGTACTCCCGTTGCTATCAGAGACTAAAACTAGTACTTTAGGCACCGATTCTAGGGACTAATGTGCCACTTTTACTCCCCCAGGGAATACAAAATTTTTAATCTCTGCGGGAATAAAAGTAAAACGATAGAAATAGAATAGATTGTTTAGGCTTATAATAACCATCATATTTTCTTTTGAGAAATGCTTTAAGTCTTACATAATTCGCAATATTAACATTATTTTTGATTATTCAATCATTTACTGCCTCTTCTGCAGCTTGTTCGATATTAAAAACGCTCATTTTTATTATATTTAAAGTTGTGACACACAAATTTAAATGACGTTTTGTACCTATATATTTTTAAGTTATATGTCAAAGTCCCAGCCCAGAATACGCTCATTTAGTGAAAACGTCATCTGACAGATAATTGAATGCAAACAATGTTTGAAGTTAGTAAAAGCGATAATAATTTAATTAAATAAAAATATTTAAGCACTAAAAAAGAATGTATATAATTGATTTACCATTGTTTTATAACCTGTTATAATATAACGTCATATAATAAAAATTTAAATTTATAAACAAAACTAAAATAGTCTTGTACTTACCTTGCAAATGCTTATTTATAAATAAATTCAGTTTATTTGATCAATGTTACAAAATTACACATGTTTATATCAGTGGATGTTATAAATTCATAAATTGTTTGCATCCAATTCTTTGACATTACATGACTTATGACGCGCACTAAATGTGCGTATTCCGGTTAGTTTTTAAACTTAATAAAACGTAGCACGCATATTACTGATTTATTTTTTAAATAATTGTATTAAAATTTTCGATAAGACAAGGTTTTAGTTCCCGCGGTGCAAAAAGTAGCGTACATAACACGGGACACTAAAGTGCCTTTTAATCCCTTATGTGATTAGATATAGCATACTTTAGTCCCTTGGTATATAATATACTATTACAACTCGCGTTGCAGTGTAAGTGGCCAACGATTGTTTTACTATTACTTAACACTACCATGGAAACTTTAAACATTTACTAGCCTAATGGATATTATATATTTATATATATTAAATATAGGTATTTAATTTCAGCAAAATATAAAAGATAAAACCTTATCACAAGTATGTGAAGGTGTCAAGAAAATAATATGTTCAACTCTGGAGAAAATACATCATTCCCTCCTCATTTCCCTTTGATGATTGCAATTTTAGGAGGAAATGATATACTTCCCCACCTAGTTGAACATAAATATCTATTGTTTTACACCATTTAAAAGTTATAAGTAATGCCGAAACATCTTAAATTATCATGCTTAGCGGCGTTATACATACTACGAGTACTACTGCGACAAATTACAAATCAAACGAATTTGATTAAATGATGGCCTTGGAGTAAATAAATTCAATTAATCCCAATTCATTCATGCAATAAATCTAAACAGTTTTAAATTTGACTTAAGGATATGAGTATGTGTAAGGCTTGTTTAAACGATGACACTGAAGTTGTGACATCTAATGTCATGACAATGCTTGACATTCGCTTATTGGCTTTAAAGAATTAGAAACTTATAATACATTTTATTAACAGTTAATTTAAGAACAGTATACATTTCAATAGCTATTTATGTATCTGGTGCAAAAAGTGCAAAACAATGTAGGTATATTTTTTTAAATCGTTTATTTAAGACAAAATTTTAAAATTATAAAGTATTTAGTTCCGTGACCATTTGTGTCAAGATTAATGACATTATAAAAATTTGAAAGACACGTGTTTTTTTACGTTTTTATTTCACTGTTACCAGGGGCACCAGGGCAACGTGCAAAAGCACGTTTTTGTTGCACTGTTATCAAAGCAAAGTGCAATAAAATTGAAAGTGGCGTAAACAGTCACTTTTGGCACTGCAAATAGTGTTAAAAGTACTAACTTTTTGGACAATTGTAGAAAAATAAATTTTCCAAATATTCGCTTCCTTTGAACTTTCTTTTATAAGAATCGCTGGGGGTTTTCAGTAAGGCTGCTCTCACAGTGAACGCATGTTGTATGTGCGAATGAAATGATCGCGCGTTGACGTCCGAAATAAAATTCGTGCATACATATTTCTCGAGGTCACACCTTGAATGTATGTAATAGTAACTTTCGTTACAAGTCCGGTAGGTGATTTGTTACAATCGAGTAGATATTATAATAATCAAACGAGATTGGAACAACACCTAACGCACTTGTATCGAATAATATTTTATTTCATCCCGTCATTAATTGTCCATTTGTATAATTTGAAACTTGTTTATTTTCTTAGATCATTTGACATTTGACAATTCACACTATTTTTTAATTTAAGGTTAATTTTTATATGTCAAATAACTGTCAAAAGGTGTAATAACAGTTTGTGATTGATTCGTAATGAATTTCCGGTGGCTTCCGGTACATTACAGTCTCTAGTACCGTAATACCCCACTTCCCGGCCACATATGAGTACTGTAACGTTGTACTTTCCGGACGGGATGAAATAATAGTACATTAAACAACAAGTTTAGAAAAGCAAAGTTTTACTAAACGAATATAGTGTTTGAGTACGAGCGAGCGAAGCGAGCGAGTAACTCAAAACTATACGAGTTTAGTAAAACTGTTTTTCTTACGAGATTTGTTTATACTATTTTTTCGAATTTTGTGTTAGTAGGTAATTAAACAAAGCCGTGTCAGGTTACTACACAAGTACCTACTATGAAATTTTTAAAATTTCAAACTTTGTAATGTCTTTATGTCTATCACTATTTGCTTATAATTAGTGATAGACATAAAGACATTACAAAGTTTGAAATTTTAAAAATATCATAGTAGGTACTTGTGTAGTAACCTGACACGGCTTTGTTTATTTACGTAACAACAATGAAGTTTCATTTTTGTGAGTCGAATTGATTTTAAGTTATATATTAATTATAAAAAGAGTCTTGCTACTGAAAACAATTTAGAAAATTGTTCTGAAGATATTTTAAATGCCGCTCGATAATATTTAAATAAACAATATTCTGTCAAACTGTTTTTTATTAACAGTGACATTTCTATATAGTAAAGTGACACTTTATTAAACGATTTTGAATTTAGTAAAATAGCATATTATGATTAGTCAAAATGCGAAAAAATATATGAACAGAATGTACTGAGAAGTTGATATAGGATGTCTGCTCTTGAGTTATATTTGTTAGAAAATATTTTTGTAAAAGGACGAGTGCTACATAAAAGAAAACAATGGGTGAATGAACTGCTAAGAAAAAAAACGAATTTGGCGAATTACAACCTAATTTGAAAGATTTAAGGACCAATAACAGTTTTTTAGTTACTTTAAAATTAAATAAGACGCTTTTAATTACGTATTGCATCCCGTACTAAATTAATGAACTTTTCTGTGTTCATTTCTTTAAAAAACGCAAATATAGCTGCCCGCAATTCGCAACTATATGCACGTATACGCACGAATTAAACCGGTGCTACTGTAAGAACTTGCATCTACAGCAAGCAGTTCGGATCGTTCGCGCGTAATCTTGCGTTTACATACGTAGTACAGTTTGCACGTACACGCGCCCACTGTGAGAGAAGCCTTAAGACTCCACATTCCGGTTGGTATACCTTTTCTCGATCAATACAACAACGTCTTGGTGAAATTTTCCTTCATGCTCATCTCATACTGCTCTTAAATTTAGCGACATGTTGCATCCCAAAATGTGGTAGGCTGAGAATAATTATTTCACGTGTTCGTGGTAGTTCACTGATTTATTTTTCCTAAGAAAATAGTTTTTAAACGTTTTTAAATGCATCCCCTTTTCAGTGTCATCTCTCTTTGCCCTTTGCCATACTTATACGTGAAAATTTCTCTTTTGGTTTTTGATGAGGCCTAGCTTAATGTGAAGTGGGTCAAGTGGGGTTAAATATATCTTTTCCTTCTAAACTAATGCTTCTTGTGCCACACTTTTAATCTTTTGCACGGCTGAGCCTCTCATAAAGAGCAGCAGTATTTTATTGATTGCAGCCCTGTTAATAATGCTATCATTTTTAAATCTGCACATATGCATGTTCCGAGGCATGTTCCATTCAAAGTCCTTGTACTTTACTTGATATTTGATATACCTGAGTAATATCTTAAGATTATCATATATTTTGTTCATGTTTGCCGAGTGACCTATGGGAACTAATGGATATTCGTTGCCATTAAAAAGTAAAATAGCTTTTAAACTTGTTTTAGATGAATCTATAAATAACCGCAATTGATCTGGTGTATATGGTAAGCTAAGTTCCATCATTAGGTCGGTTATATCATGACAAACTAGCACTAATTCACCTTCCATTGCAAAAAAAATTATTAATATTTCTTGTCTTTTCCTATATATGGATACCGTAACTCCAATTTCTAAAAGGTTCCATTGCTGCAGACGGGATCCAAGTTCCGGGTTTTGTTTTCGGAAGATCCAAGATCACTTAATTCAGCTTGGGTAATTAAATGAGGTGTAGAAGATGAATCATCAGAACTAGGGATGTAGCTTGGTCCAACTTCTAGTAGAGATTCTTAAGATTCCAATTCCGAATCAAGAGTTAACTTTCAGTATGCTGAGGAATGGCTAATGAGATGTCATGGGGCACTGGTTTAATTGCAGAGGGAATATTGGGGTAAATTCTTTCTGTTCTTATTTGGGATTTACGGCCACACTTCTGAACATTACCCAGATAATCTGAAAAATATCTGGATTATTTAAAAAATAACCTTTACGCCTGTGACTTTACGTCAAAGGAACAGTTAAAGGTTAAGTTCTTCTTTTAGCATCGGTAACCATATTGTACAACAATCTACAGAATAATTTGATACGCATTTGTCTTCATTTAGTAAAATTATTACAGATTCTTTAATTTTTCTCTTTTTACTGTCCGGTTCTTTTGTTAAAATTTTTGCTCCATTCCAATTTATTGGATGTCCGTTTTCGAAAGCGTGTTCACAAATTTTTGATTTTTCAATTTCATTTTTTCTAATATAACTTTTGTGTCCGCCCAATCTTACATTGAAGGGTCTGGATGACTCACCAACATAATATTTGTCACATTTTAGACAATATTGGGGTAAATGAATGCTATCATCCACGTAGTTACGAGGTTCCCTCCAAACCATTGGAACTGCGAATGGTATAGATCTATGAGTACTTTTCTATGAAATTTAAGGTTAATTTAGCGATTAGCAAGTCAACTCTATACTAATTTAGGTCAAAGTTTTATAAAATATTCATTTATTTCATGGGGAAGCTCCTTGTATTTTTATATATAAATACAAAAAAATTGTACAAGCACGAGGCCGGCTTACTTAATAGTTACTAGTAAAAAGGTTTTTTTCATGAAAAAATACATTTTTCACCCCTTTGGAGGGGGTGGAAATCAGGGGGTGGGGGTGATTTGGCTCATCTGCCTGGAAGACCGAACCTCTGTACTCGAGGAAGTCAACCAGGCCAAGAATTCAAAATCATTTGTAAGCGGGAGGGCGATATGGGGGTGGTTTTTGGCCAATTTGAAGGGGTTGCCGAGAAAAAAAAATTTTGGGACCCCCACCATCGTGTTCAGCGATCTCGAAAACTTTTTTATTTTTTGGAGATTTATTACCACATCCTTGAATAGTCCCAGATAATCTAAAAAATATCTGGATTTTTTTTTTAAATAATTTTTACTCCTCTGACTTTACGTCAAAGGAACAGTTAATGGTTGTTTTTTTTATTGGCATATGATATAAGTAATATAAGTAAATTAAAAATAAAAATAATGATATTTCGCAGACTTTTCGAAAATTCAATCTGTTTCCCTTTTAAATGCTAAACTTTTTTGTATAATTAACGAATTATTACTTAACATAAGTTTCGCTTGATCCTGTAATTTTAGTTAATACTGCTACTATCCATTCAGTAGCAGTACTCTGTACTCTTTTGCTGCTACGCCAGTAATCTCTAATACCTACTTATAAGATACATTTAATTAGTTAATTATAACAATGACTGATAATTTATGTATAGTAACTGTTTGCCGTCATATTTTTGAATAATAAATAGGATTGCAGGAAACTAGTATTCAACTTGCATTGAATATTGAATTATATCTGCAAATCCAAATTGGTAGCCAAGTTTATTATTTGTCTTTTCTTCACCAGATACAGAACTTATTATGTTCTCGTCAGTGTGTAATTATTGTAATTGCAAAGACAAATATCAAAGGCAAACCAAACTAGTCTATGACAGACACGGCAAAATGTAGTGGTGAGGATAAAATTATCCCTCTGGTGGTCAGTCATATTTTTTTTAAAGTATTTTGACTTGTGTAAAACATTTATATGTTAAACAACACCGATAAAGTGACTTGATTTTATCAATATCTGCAAATCTACAATTAATATTTAGTTTCTTAAGACGGTTTTCTATCAAACGGACTAGTCGAGTTTGTGTATTGTTTGGGTTTTCTAGAATTCGAAAACAAAAAGAAAACTGAAACAAACTCGAAACTCTTGTTTCCACCAAGTGGACAATATTCTGTTCGAGTTCTGTTTTTGTTTTCAGTCATTTTCAATTCGTTGGCGTGGTGTAGTCAATATATTTTTATTATTATTATTTTTCAAATTTAATTTCTTTTGTGTTTGTATATTTCAATATGTGTTTATTACCTCTACCACAATTTATCCAACAAAACCCCTATTCATAGAAACATATTCCAATAATATTATTATCTACTTACTCACCAGTTTAATGCAAAATCCGTATGTCACTATTGAGACTAGCACAGCGAAAATGACAGTCGAAACTAGAAAACCCAACACAACCACTAAGCAGACTTGAGTTCACAAACATGGCGAAATCTTTTGATGTTACCCATTGTTACCGCTTTTGTTCGGAACACCAAAAACAAAACAGAAGTCGCCGAAAACTCGAATCTTGAAAAAGTTAGTAAAAAGTTGCAGTTTTGTTTTTTCCGATTTTCTGTTATATTTCTCTTCTGTCCGTTTGGTGAAAAACCAGCTTTAGTACATATGATTTAGTAAGAATGTGATTTCTTCAATTTAATAAGCCTCTTCATGAGGCTCATAGCTTATTAACCTAATAAATATTTCTTTAGTTTACGTTCGTTAAGAGATAGTCATCTCGTTTTTCTTTTTAGGTTTAGGTTGTTCCTTTGCACGTTTTAATTCTTTTACTAGTTCATTCATGTCTTATATCTGCACTTTAGCTTCAATTTTTTTTTTGCCTGAGACTGATTTTTAATATTATCACTATTTTTCAAAACATTTTAAAAATCTTTGTCTAATATAGTTTTTTCAATAATAATTTTTTTTTATCAGTTGTTTAAACTGCATTGTATATTTTGTATACTGAGCATACTAGAAATATTACTAGTTTATTCACTTTTTCTTATCTCAGCTGATATCGATGATGCTTTTAGTGGGTTATTATTATATTCCTACTTTTTCTGCGATAAGCACCTCATTATTTAAACGTCTTAATAATGCATTGTAATATTTTTGTGACATATTTGTACACACTTAATTATTTAAATTACAGTTTACTTTGTGTATTTCACGTTTGCATAATGTAAATCATAGCATTCTGAATATTTATACGCTTAAAAACGACTAATAACTGAGGATGATACGCCTTTGCTATCTACATACAGTACTTATATTATTAATAGTTGACGTATTAATTTGTATTTTGTGTGTATGTGTACATGTTTCTGTTTTGAATTTTGTTAAAATTTTACTTAAAAATAAATATATAATAATTCGAAAAAAGTACTCTCTTGAGACAATCTCCGATTATTAACTATTTTACTTTATAGCTATAGGGACTACAAAATTTATACCATTCAATTAAACCACTTATTAATCCCATTGTGTGGTAAATTGATACCAGGTTTTATGCATTAAATATCAAACGTTTTATAAAGAAACCCACTATTTGATGTGCTCTAGCCTTCTTTGAAAGGTCAACAGGGTTAAGTTTTACATTGAAATTACAAAATTGAAACAAAATTTTAGCGCCTGAGAGAAAGATTGGTTATACGCTGGTGGATCAACCTTTGTATGTATGAACTTTTAGTTCACAATGTCAAAATAAAGATGCGCAAGAAGTGGAGGTAAATGTCAGCGATAATATGCGGCGATGGCAAAGACTATCTGGGCAGTACAGGGACATATAAAAGCACGAATCTTCATCTCATATTCAGTTCATACTCATTAATAACTAAAATAAAATATAGATAATCAAAATGAAATTGGTGAGTGATAATAGAGTGTTTTGTGTATAATGACTTTATGTATATCTACATATTATATATACGGGATGTCTATTTAAGTGAGCCACTCTGCTACTACGATATGTAGAGAAAAATTTTTCATATAAAAAATATTTGCATTTTGATGGTTCATCACTAAACCACATTCCCTCTGTGTCCGAAACAGAATAACCCTATTTTTTAAATTCTTGTAACTTCTCTATTTGAATAGGTGGGCACAGGGTGATTCCTATAACGTTCTCACTAAAATGTTTTGGATTGTCTTTGGAAATAAAATAAAAATATTTAACATTACTTATACTTAGTATTTTTTCCAAGGATTTCGAAAATTTCAACAAAAGAACAATTGAAAGTCAAACAAAAGTGAAAAAAACATGGCAATGTTTTTTTTTAATGGAATTCCCTGTGTATTTTTACAATTTTGAAACAAGATTTAAATTCTCTTTCCAAAAATACCTATAACATGACATATATTTATTTACCTTCATATTAAGTAAAATATTAATTATTAATATTATTATTATTTCAATTACTATCAGTATCTTACTAAATATGAAAGTAAATATATATGCTGCTTGCTATGTTTTTATATTAGAAACACAATTTAAATCTTTTTTCAAAATTGTAAAAATTAAAAAAACATCGCTTTGTTTTTTTCCACCTTTATTTGACTTTCAATTGTTTTTTTGTTGAAATTTTCGAAATCCTTGAGAAAAATACTAAGTATAAGTTACGTTAAATATTTTTATTTTATTTCCAAAACCAAACCAAAAAATTGGGGTGAGAACGTTATAGGAATCACCCTGTACATAAAATCATTTTGAAGCAATATTGTGTTCAAAAATAAGAGGAGTTTGAGTTTGCTGATTAATTTACATAGAAATCTTTCTTTTCTTCTCTTGAGCATGAGAAAATAATTATGGTTTTGGTACCGTTTGATAATTTGTTGTTACCTTTCTGTTGAAACATCATATTTGGTGTGTAAAACAATCAGTTTCTCCAAACTAAAAATATTTATAAATGATAGAAAAATCATATTGTTGTGCTTGTAGGCGATAAAAGACTAACTGTGAGGTAGTTACGTTTATGTTAAAACTTTTTAGATTTAAATTCCTGTTTTCTATACATCTATAATTATTACCAGTTTAATTATTGGGTTCAGCGTATAATGAAAATGAATTTCGATGTGAAAAACTTATAGGGTTATTGTTTATGCGAAATATAATTTAAATTCAACATTGTCTTATAAATAAAATAGTACCTACATAGTTTATACTCAGCTCAGTTTTATCGGTCTTTACTTTTCATTTATTTCCCCATTACTCTTAATTCTATCTTAGGATAATCTTATATAACATAATATATATATTCTACCTTTGTAATACTCTGTGTTTGAATTTTTGGGTAAATAATAATTATTATTATTACTATTATTATTAACTACACTTAATAGAATTTAAATATATTTAAGACAATAACAAAGTAAAGTAAAACAAAGGAAACGCCATGTTATGTGAACAGTTATAAATGTTCTTGATGTCTAGAAACTTATTATTATTAATTATTTTATACATCTTGTATGAAAAATTTTTTTTTTTTGTTTTTTGACGTAAAAGCTTCATTAACCAGCTTAATAAGAAATATACCTTTTCAACAGTTCCAAAGCTAACTATTTTACACAGATCTTGGCATAATTAAAGATATTGATAGAGTCTCTTGGCTAAAGGACTACATCCAAAGCCAATTTTGGGGGAAAAAAAAAAGCTAACTATTAAATTGATCATTATTTTCTGTATGTAATATAAACAAATTTTACTGCCACAAAATTTGTCACTTTAACGGAGATATTTATTTTGTGCTTCACTAATTAAACAACCATGCTGTATATCCGTATGAATCGTCAGTATATAATTCTTCTTATTACAGAAATGATAATATTTCTGCAATATCCAAAAGACTACGTCAATAAATTTAAATACCTGGAAGATATTACCTTTTAATTTAATTTGTTTTAGTAAATTAGTTTTATATTTATGTTTTATATTTCAGATCATTGCTTTAACTGCTCTTGTAGCCTTATCTGCAGCTGCCCCCCAAAGTACAGCTGACAGGGATGCTGTTGTCTTACGATACGACAGTGACAATATTGGAGTTGATGGATACAACTATGCGTACGTTATAAAATAATTTAGTCATAAAATATTTAGAAGCTATTATACTATATCTATATATTTTACAGTTACGAAACCAGTAATGGAATATCCCAACAAGAAAGTGGACAACTAAGCAACGTTGGAAGTGAAAATGAATCTATTGCTGTCCGTGGTCAATTTACCTATACGGGGGCTGATGGTGTTACCTATACTGTAACATATATAGCTGATGATAACGGATTTCAACCGCAAGGTGCTCATCTCCCGGTGGCCCCATAGACGATTTAAAAATAGTTAGAAAATACAATCAATTAAGTATAATACACAATGACGTATTATACACGTCAATAGTTACAGAGTTTTTGATGAAACTCTATAACAATTGATTGATTTTATCTTGTGTATATATAAAATTGTATAAATAAAATATTAAATAAAACTTACTTTCGCCTTGAATTCTCTTGACACAATATTAATTTACAAATTGTGCAATTATATTCTATGATGCCAGAGATGACATTAACTAGGGAAAGTTAAACTTAAATAATTCATAAATATGTGTACAGTCAGATCAATAACAATGACGTGTTTGCTAGACTGTCACAAAGTAAGAAAATCATAATAAAGAATGATGAGGTAATATAAAAATAATAGGCACACTCAGCAGTTTTATCGGAAATTTTTATTTGGCAGAATAAATGTAATTGTTTCTAAACGATAAAGTAAAATATTCAACTTCAAGCCATTTGTATAGTATACAGGATGGTCCGAATTGTACCTTCGATAATTCGAGAATCACTAGAAAATGTGAAATTAATGTGAGTTTTCTTAATAAAATTATATCGAAAACTTAACCGTTTCAGAAATAGGACGTTGACGTTACATTTTTTTTTGGTATCTTTTTGTAGCTCCTAAAGTAAATGGAATATTTTATTGAAATTTTGTGTGTACATATTCCTGAATAAGTACCACGTTTAATCATCATCTTTATTGTCCCACTTCAATCAGAGGCATAACCACGAGGGTGTGAATCCTCCATTTTTGCAATATATAGTAAGTTTACGAATAAAAAGTCCTTTTTTAGTTTTTCAGTAAAACGTATTGTTTTACAGTTAAATAAATTTTAATTAGAATTCATTGCATCTTTACGTGTGCTCTCTGATTTTATTATTATAGTTTTAGTGACTTGCGGCTCGGAAATGCCTCGATACTTCCACTTTTGAGTAAAACCAAATCCTTTTAACCACGCATAGAATAAGTAAAAATAAGTAGATTTTCGAACAGACCCACCTCGAGAAATCATGCCTGCTCCCTCTGCCCCCACCAAAGGGGCAACTTGTATCTGTCTATATACAGGGTGTTCCAGTTTTTTGTAGCAGGACTTTAACAGTCGATAGACAATTGAAAATTATTAAAAAAAGTTCCTATAAACATAGGTTGAAAAATGCTTAGTTTTCGAGATACAGGGTGTTAAAGTTTGAAAATAAATACGGATTTATTTTAATATTTCCAGATTGCTAAGAAGTATCGAATCCAAACTTGCCAATTCTTTACATATAATTTAGAAGCCTATTGTAGAATAACAAACTACTACTTTACTTAACCATGGGCGTAGATATATGGATTTACTAAGGCTCTTTTTTACAAAAAAGTAGTACGCCACTGATATTTTCCCATGTTTTTAGTTTAATTCAATAAAGCAAGAAAAAACAAAAATTGTATGTCTCTTGGCACTTTTTGATATGACAAACCGTTTTCCAGAAAATTTACATTTAATCATTTGATGCACCCATCTGGACGATTTTAGACAAACTTGAAGTCGCTCAGAATTTCACCAAATTTGATGGTACGAAAAGTCTTTTAAAAAGAAAGAATGAAACATCGTTAATGATGCTTGTAATGAAGTAAGACACTTTTACATGTTGCTAGCTTTTGTGTTTGTGTTTCTAATAATTTATTTTAGTTCGACCGTTGCGTTTTAATACATTTGTGTTATAAAAATTTTGATTTACAATATAATATACTTTTACAATAAATATTTTAAATGTTTCATTCTTTATATTTAAGAAATTTTTGGCACCATCAAATTTTTTGAAATTCTGAGCGACTTCAAGTTTGTCTAAAATTCGTCCAGATGCGTGCATCAAATGATTAAATGTAAATTTTCTGGAAAACGGCTTGTCATATCAAAAAGTGCCAAGAGACATTAAATTTTTGTTTTTTCTTGTTTTATTGAATTAAACTGAAAACATGGGAAAATATCAGTGGCGTACTACTTTTTTGTAAAAAAGAGCCTTAGTAAATCCATATATCTACGCCCATGGTTAAGTAAAGTAATAGTTTGTTATTCTAAAATAGGCCTCTAAATTATATGTAAAGAATTGGCAAGTTTGGATTCGATACTTCTTAGCATTCTGGAAATATTAATATAACTCCGTATTTATTTTCAAACTTTAACACCCTGTATCTCGAAAACTAAGCATTTTTCAACCTATGTTTATAGGAACTTTTTTTAATAATTTTCAATTGTCTATCGACTGTTAAAGTCCTGCTACAAAAAACTGGAACACCCTGTATATTTTTTTTCTCTCGAAAACGATAAGAGATAGAGAAATGAACTTAGCGCCATTCCATAGAGCATACAATTTCGCCCTTATTTTGTCTTTTAGTATTTTCTCTTATGTAAGACTCCACAGAAAAAAAACATGGAGGGTGGCTTCCAACAACGACACATTTTTTACTGTAACTCTAGAACGGCCCGATAAATCAAAATTTTACAAGATACAAAAAAGAAAGAATATTATTTTATCTATCGACTGATATTTTATATCTTATTTATTTAAATAAAGCCGTCAGTGGCTGCAAAGAAGAAGCTGCAAATTACGTGTGTATAAACAGAAATTCAATTAGGGTAGGCGAAGCAATCGAAGCATATCAAAACGTATGTCAATGCCTAGTCATATAATTTGAATAATAATAAGACTTTTGCAAAGGGGCTTCGTGGTTCAAAAACCAAATCACAGATTTTCATCTATACCAATCGACCAGACCCACGAGCAGTTAAATGCTATAATAAAAGGAGTCGCGGGAGCTGTTGGTCTCACTGAAAATACGAAGGCCTTAAGAAGGTGGCTTATTTCTGGTCCAGAAATAGCTCGTTTAATTTGAAGATTCCATTCCTTAACAGCAAATTGAAAAGCATCAAGAAGAGTCTCTTTCTGTCCAAAAAAGTTTTACATCCGCTGTTTCTAATGTTATAGTCTTTTAAGGAATATGGAAATCCTTTTCAAGAAACGCCTTCAGAATTATTTGCCCTTGATAGTATAAAGTCATTGTAGTGCAGAAAACTTGGATCTTGGGCTAGCGAAAGGAACTCTCCAATGCAAAGGTTTTTTTAATGAAAGATTGAAAAATCGACCGCAAAAATCTATTATTGACCCAATCAAAACAAAAAAATAAAGCAAAATAGTAGATATATATCTACTCAAAATGTAACATCTAAACAAAGTGAGCTAAAAAGTCAGATGTTAATTTATTTAGCCGACTTTTGGGTCTATTCCCATTCGCAATATTAAAATTAACAGTCCGTTAAAAAAATTTAAAAATAGATTCTAATACATCTACATGTGCCGCGCGCTTTTTCTATGCACTCCACTGGCGGCTTTATTTAAATAAATAACATTGAGAATAATATACATAATAATATACCAATCGGTAGAAAAAATAATGGTCCTAGTGTTTTATACTCGTTATTTAACAATTATCTATGAAATCTGAATTTATCTGATTTACCTGATTATTAAAGTAATAATAACAACTTTCGACGCAAGTTACCGTTCAACTAACTATTTATTCTGATTTTAGATGCAGTATTTTTGACTTTGGATTGCAAAAACCCCTTGGTCTGAACATTCACAATATCGTTAAGACCACTCAAGATTGGCAAGGGCTGACTGATTACTTACCTGACACTTTTTTATGTTTAATTTTTAATTTTATAGTTACTTTCATAAGACTGCTTATTTTTTCTCATTTTTTTAATATTATCTGTACACCACGTCATATTTTGTAAATGTATCTATATATTTATAATAAACGTTTTTACAGCATTCAAGTATTTTTAATATGTAATAGTTGATATCTCAGAAAAATCTAAATAATGATTTAGATTTATATACCTAATAAAGTGCACAACACTATTCATTTTAGATGTCTAAAACCAATCATCTATAAATGTTTGAAAAATATATGCACCTAAAACGTCTGAAATTTAAATAAATATAAAGGCAGATAAAATATTTCCAATAGATATCTAAAACTGAATTAGATATAGGTAAATGTATAAAAGTATATGTTTTTTCAACGTCCAAATATATCATCATTTTAAACGTCTATAAATAATGCTTTTTAGACGTCTTCAAAATGATTTAGAAAATACAGAATATTAGGATAATATTATAGATCATAAAAAATAGACGTCTAAATGCAATCTACATATTCCGTCTCATTTCAAGAACGATCCAGACGGGCTGTATCGATAAAAAAATATGGTTTTAAGACATCTGCAAAAATATATCATAAATACGTCTAATTCGGATAAAAATTGGATATAAATCTGGCGGACATTTAGATGTCATAAAAGCATCTCACTTTCTGAATATTTTGATTATCTTTAGATGATCTTCATGACATCTTTTATGTATTTTTTTGACGTCTATATGTTCTTCGGGTAGGCTATTAATTAGTTGACTTTGATTCCATAATTCGAAGATGTCGGAAATGTATTGAAGTTGGTGGTGAGCATTATGAACAGCTCCTCTAACGATGTGGGTTTATTTTGTGAAATATTTATGTTTAATTACGGTTTTTTTAAATAATCCTTATTAATGTTTTAAACACTTGTCCTCATGAATATGCAATGAATTCTAATTAAAATTTAACTGTAAAACGATACATTTTACGGAAAAACTAAAAGAGGACTTTTTATTCGTAAACTGACTGTAGATTTCAAAAATGGAAAAAAAATGCAATTTCGATCATTGGCGTACCCTTTTTCTTAAAAAAAGGCAATCACACCCCCGTGGTTATACCTCTGGTTAAAGTGGGAAAATGAGAAGAATGATTACTTATTATGGGTACTTATTCAGGAACATGTACACACAAAATTTCAATAAAACATTCCATATTCTTCAGGAGATATACAGGATGTTCTGAAAAACACTAACATAAATTCAGGGCCTGATAGAATTTCAAAAAATATTACAATTTGTTCCTATGAACCATGGGCGTATCTTTTTCCGTTTTCAAGATACATGGCGTTAAAAATAATTTTTTAAAATCTAGTTTCGGTCCTATCTTCCACAAAATTCGACCAAATGAGCTGAAATGTTGCTATGAGGGGTTTCTGGGTATGATAAATGCTCTGGTGTTATTAATTTTTGGCTATATCATACAGGGCGTTCAGTACAGTACTCCGTGGGAACATTTTAGGTCCTAACTTTTTTGAGATTAATCTTTTTGCCCCTTTTGTCACTTGCTGTTATGGCAAATTTGATTCTAAACAAAAAAGGTACTCTTGTAAGAAGTGCTAAAATTTTCCCGTTTTCGAGAAAAACCAGGCATAGTGCACCAAAGTCAAGCAGCTGGTATCCCAAATTGTTGGTTTTTATTTCAAGTAGCCTTTGGCACCTAGTTGTTATTACTATTAGTTTCATTAATAAAACTCAAAATCAAAGTTATTATTTAAATGGTAATGATAAAAAGTAACGGTTAGTTTATTTCTGGAGGAGTTTAACACATGCTGAATACAATTGAAAAAAAGAATAACTAATTATTACTAACAGAAAATTTAAATTTAAAGAAAATTATTTTTAACGCCCTGTATCTTGAAAACAGAAAAAGATACGCCCATGGTTCATAGAAACAAATTGTAATATTTTTTGAAATTCTATCAGCCCCTGAATTTATGCTAGAGTTTTTCAGAACACCCTGTATAAATAAAATGTAACTCCAACGTCCTTTATTTTTGAAACGGTTAAGTTTTCGATATAAGTTTATTAAGAAAACTCACATTAATTTCACATTTTCTATTGATTCTCAAATTATCGAAGGTACAATTCGGACCACCCTGTGTATGTACAGTATGTCCCCAGATTGAGTTTACAAGAGAGAAAACTTCTTTATATTTGATATTACGAAAAATTTGATTCTTTATAAAAGTTTTGCTTAGGTCCAATAAAATCAATAATGTGACAATAACACAAGAGTAAAGTACTCTGATTTTTAGTTTTATACGGTCGACGGACGTTGTTTTTTATGTTCACTTAAAAATGGTGATACATAATTTACCTAGCTGGCCATTCAATTGCCCCCTGCAGGATTCTATAACGTGTCCATCAATAATGCTACACCAAACATTAACTTTTTGTGGACGTTGGGTGTGACCTTGCTCCATCCAATATGAATTTTGGTCTGACCAATCTACAGTTGTGTTGGTTTACGTGCCGAGCCCGTTCAAAGAAGATGTAGATTCGCCAGAAAACATTTTTGTTTAATTTACCCATAATAACTTCGCAGAACTCGATTCTACGACCAAAATCGACTTGTAACAAGTAAATTTTATGGATGAGATTTTTTCCGTTTGGTAATTCTTTTAACAAAATTACGACTTATGTTATGATTTAAAGCCTTCTGTTGTGTTGAATTTATTGGATTTTCCATCACATCTAACATGACATTCAAAGATTTTTCTTCATATGTAACGCTTACCGTCTTCCACTTTTTGGTCGATCTTTAAAAAACCTCCAGTTTCATGAAACCGCTGTAACGTTTTTGAAACAGTTGATTTAGAGATCGATTCATTAAAAAAATTCAATATTTGGGCAAATTAAAATTTCAATAAGTTCGGTTTCACTTAAATGTGCCATTTTTGCGCTAAAATTATTCACACTAAATGTATTTCTGGCTTGTGTTGTCAAGATCCTTTAAGGCAAAAGAAGGGCGTGGTGTTGTTATGGGGCTAGAAACTGTCTAAGGTAACTTGATGGACTGTAACATTTTGACATAGCTAGTGAATTTGATTTTACCTTACTCTGATAGTTGAAAAATTTGACGAGAATGATTTAATTTTGGGGTATGTACCTAAGGGTAATTACGTGGAATAAATATTTTTGTATAATTTATTAGAAATTTATTTTCAAAACTCGATATCTCCAAAAAGGTTAAGTTTAGGTATAAGGTGTGCTCAATACGATTCTTTTTTAGCATGTCGTGAAGAATTGGGTGTTCCATTAAAGATAAAGCAACTTTGTTTTGTCATAATTTTTTGACTGATCCTTTGTACTTAATTTTTCTTTACTATAATTTTTTTGTTATAAAAATCTGATTAGTTCGTATTTGAGAGATATTTTTCTTTGGACATAGGTACCTAACTTTTGAACCACCTCATGGCTCATATAATCGGTTCATTACATATTTTGAATGCATATTTTCTTTATTTTACCTGAGAGAATTTCATATAAACCAAAAACAAAATCTAGATCGTTATAAAAAACTAACAATTTCATACAATCCAAAACAACACCCTGTGGAGAAAATAAAATAGTGTAATTTTTAAGCTTCCGCATCGGATTTGATTTGAAATTTGATTGTTTTACATATTTCATAAAAATTAGAGTGTTTAAACTTAATTGATATAACTATTTTAGTCTTAAATTAACAAACTAACGTCGGATTTTATCTTTGTTAAAGTAAATTGAAATAATTTACATCTTCTCAGTCGGTCATCAAATGCTGGATAGTAGATACATTTTGAAAAAAATTGGAGCTGAAAATCAAAATATTTATTGTATCTCGATGAAACTCAGATACATCGACTTCTAATGAAATGTAGAAAATTACTCTCTTTCGATTGGCAGGTTTGTCGGTTTGTCAGCCTGTCTGTTACAAAAACGTATGCGAATAATTTATCCGATATTTTTTAAATTCAGAATGATTAAAATACTCACAGAAAGACCTTAATACTAGAAGTTGTTGGCCAACTGGTAATGGAGATAAGATATTAACATTTGAATATTTTCATAATAACTTCACTATAACTTAAAACGGCTCAGGAGATCGAGCCACGATGAAGACCAAAATATGCTCAAATGTTACTCTTTTTAAATAGCAATAAAGCCTATTTCGAAAAAAATTATGAAAATTGAATGTTTTTGAGAAAAACTGCGGTCCTGGAAAACCGTATGCGTAACTTTTGAAATAATTATTTGAACCCAGTGAAACTTGGTGACAAGGAATATCTTGGGCTACAAGATCCTATTGCTGGATATTGGAATCGGTGACTTAAATAATTGGACAAATTTGTTTAATATAGAGCTCAAAAATTTTAATTTTAAAATGGACAACATAATTGACAAAATGCTAAAATCTGATTTTTCAGCGAAATTTGAGAAATACTTAATTTATTAATATGCTGCAATAATGGTGGAATAAATAGTAATGGTGCCAAGACTAATTGATAGCCTGGTCAATTCTAAACAAAAATGCTCTTAATTACTATTATTTAATAATTATTTAATTGAAAGCGGCTTATTTAACAATTTGTGAGCGGATATTGTATATGTTACTCAATAATTATTCATCGTTCACAAAAAAAGTTTCTATATCCTGAACCATTTGACCAATTCTGATTAAGTACAGTGTTAATAATAAAATAAAATATACATTATCGAGATACACATTATCGCATAAATTCCTAACATAATTAATTACGTTTGGCAAATGTCAAGGAAACAAATATTTAAAAGGAATTGCAAATACATTTTTCAAAGTGTACTCTGCTTTTACTGATATTTAATGCTTAAATTGTTAACAATAAATGTCAAAATGTTTTTCGTCAATTGACAGCAAAAATAGTAGGAAGGTAGGTATGTGTATTCGTGAAAAAATGTTTGAAAATTTTTATTGCATTTCTGGACGATTCTCGACGATTTATGACGATACACAAAATTTCGGACAAAAAAAATTAAATTTCTGTCTGTGTGTGTGTATCACGATATAAGCTACAGTTTTTGAGATAATGCTTTCAAATTTGGCACACACGTTCTAGAGGCCAAGAATTAGATTGAGTTCGTCGATGAGCAAAATCTGAACAAAAAAAAATTTTTTTCACAAATACGTTAAAAAACCGCTGCCAATACGAGCTATTAGTGTGACGTCAAAGTCGCCGCTGTATCCAAACAAACTTTAAGGTTATGAAGATTTTAATATTTTATAAAAGGAGACAAAAGTCGAGGAATATAACTATCAACGCTAGGTGATAGTTATATTCCTCGACTTTTGTCAAAACTGCTTTTAATACATTTAAAATTCACAAACGGAAACATCATATACAAAACAAAGGTAAAATAGTTTGTTTGGATACAAAAAATGGCCGCTATACGTCATCACTAATACAGCGTATTATGGAATCAGAACTTCCTCACCATGTGATGGAGTTAAAAGTAATTTTTGATGTATTTTGTTTATTTCAAAATTTGGACACAATATTCTAATGGGTTTGTATATCAGATCTTATTTACAATCTTTCATCACGAATACATTTTTTTGTAAAGTTAGAAATTGAAATCTCCCAGTGCACCGATTTTGCTCATCAACGAACTCAATACCTCAAAAATTGTAGCTGCTGTCGCGATACGCACACACACAGACAAACAGACAGAAATTCGTTTTGTCCGAAATTTTGTGTATCGTCATAATTTGTCGAGATTTGCCCAAAAATGCAATTTGAAAATCTCGCACTCCGGAAGCATAAAGTATAAAGTTTAAGGTCATCCATATAAAATAAATGGGTGACCGTATGCTTCCGGTTGCTGGGTGGCCCACACTAATACCTGCAAGTTCAACAGATAGTGGCAACAGTGAGACGCAGAAGAGGGGTGGATGCAAAGTGTCACCCTGAAACACTCCTCTCCTAAATGTCACCAACTCTATCGAAATTCGCTCGGCACCGGATGTTATGGTGAAGCGTCAAGCGAGTCCTCCAAACGTTGTACAATGCACCTCACTAGTGGTGCTGATACCGCAAGACATCTGACCAAGTGTAACAATAATAGCTCGAGATGTTGTATCAAATACCTTACGATAATCAATCCAGGCCATTGATGGATTCCGCTTGTATTGCACAAAATCCTGTGTAATACAGCTGTCTATCAGCAGGTTTTCCTGCCCTTCTTAGAACCAGGCTGTTCGTTTACCTATTGGTAGACCGGATCAACAGACCTCAACATCCTGGTATATCGGTCTGTAATTTTTTGGGTCAGACAGATCCCCCTTTTTGGGGATTGGCACAGTTCGCTCATCGACAAACCAGTCCGGAATTGATTATGCATTCCACCACACTCTGGATTCGTGTTGTCTCGCCGATCGGATTTTTGCCTCGATTTTATTTCGCCGCTTGGTTTTCTCGACCCTGTCTACCGCATACGCATCCACGCAAGAATCATTTTTTATTAAATCTAAATAAAAAATAAAATTTCAATTTTACCCAATTAGGTGTAATAATTAATAATATTAGATACTATTGAAAAAGTCTAATAGATTCATATTTAATAAAATTTGTTTCTTGAATGATTTTACAATTAATTTATCTTGATTTTCTAATCATTAATTTATTGCATTAACATATCTGAGTCATCGTGATCGACACTACCGGAATAACCTTTGTGGCTGAACCCAAACCATAAGTAAGGCCACGGCTTGGGCGAGTTTGTTTAAAAGAATATTTAAATGGATAAACTGAAACAAAATCTGTTTTGACTAAATTGATTTTATTAGAACAAATTTTTTGTTATTAATAAATAAATGAACATGGTTGCCTTCTACCATTGAGTAAAGATATTATTATTTAATCAATGCTTCCATATTAAGAGTTTGCAAAAATCGTTTAGTGTAACATTATTTCGTTTATTTGTGTCACTCCCTATTATAAAGGTATCGTCAAAGTAGTGATGAAATTCATGTGACGATTGTGCAATACGCGTAATAAAATAGGAGGAAAGTAATCGCTAGGTATGTTTTTAATTCCCGAAGTTAAACTTCCGGTGGGTTATTCGGAATAACCCCCAAGAAGTTTAACTTCAGGATTAGTTATTGTTAGGAAGTTAGGAAGATCAAGGTCAGCTGACATAACTGTGTTTAATTCCCCCAGGACATCTGAAACACGTTGTTTAATAACTTTACGAGGTCGTTTGATTTGTTGTTTATAAATAATTATACAGGGTGTTTCAGTTTTTTCGTTCATAACTTCTGTAAACTATAGAACATATCAAAATAATAGGAGTCTTTCCTATAACATTTTTCTCTAAAAAGTTTCGTTTTCAAGATACAGGGCGTTAAACTTTAAAAAAATTATTACTATTTATTCATTATCTCCTAAACAAATAAAGATTTTTTATTCAAATTTTGTACACTTTAGTCATAATAAAAGACCAATTTTTTGACGTTCCAAAAGTTTTTCTTACAAAAGCAATGGCGTAGTTTTGGGGTTCTGTCCGTATTTAAACCCCCTGAACTTCTACGCCAATGATCAGGAATTATATTTTTACACAAATTGTAAAACTTTGATGTAATTCCCATAAAAAAGTATTAAGGAATTACGTCTTGGTTGAAAATGACAGGATTAAGTAGGCGTTAAATCAATGACAGTTATTCACAACATAAACATAAAAAAATGGATATCATTTTGAGCATTTATTGTAGATTATTAATCATTTATCATTTTAAATAAATATGTATTAAAATAATTCATTAATTTTTGTTTAGCAAATAGCCTGTCAATGGAAAGTGCATAGGATACCCCTGATTAGTAAGAATCTAAATATCTCGAACAGAAAGCCTCCTTAGCGACTTTTATCAGGAGTACTTTTTTATGGGATAATACATCAAAGTTTTACAATTTATATAAAAATATAATTTCTGATCATTGGCGTAGAAGTTCAGGGGGTTTAAATACGTACAGAACCCCATAACTACGCCACTGCTTTTGTAAGAAAAACCTTTGGAACTTCAAAAAATTGGTCTTTTATTATGACTAAAGTGTACAAAATTTGAATAAAAAATCTTTATTTGTTTAGGAGATAATGAATAAAGAGTAATAATTTTTTTAAAGTTTAACGCCCTGTACCTTGAAAACGAAACGTTTTAGAGAAAAATGTTATAGGAAAGACTCCTATTATTTTGATATGTTCTATCGTTTACAGAAGTTATGAACGAAAAAACTGAAACACCCTGTATATTTTTCAGTTTAACCTTTTTGCCTAAGTCTTTGACTGAAGTTTTAGTTATACATTTTTATTTAGTTTTTGATCTGCGATTTTTACCTAATTAGGTCCACAATTATTTTTCTTTTTTACTTAGTGTGATGAGGAATCTTCTAATATAGATAATGTTTCAACATTCCTTTTTAAAATTTATTACATATATATTGAGCTTCGAAATTATTTTTATTATTTATATTGATGAAACATCAGGAGCGATGAAAAATCAGAAACGAGAATTGCCGAAGTTTTTATTATTTTGTAAGGAAGTGTCCAAAACGCCAATAAAAATAAAGATGACTTTGATTTTTACGGGATCTTCTTGTCGTGAAACTTCGTGAAATGGAGAAATAAACCAGATATTTTGCAATGAACAAAACTGACAATCTATTGTTTGATTTAAAACGAAATCCCTCATTCAGAAATCGCTATCACATACCTACCACTAACACAATCATACCAAGTTGCTTCAACACTTTCACCCTACCCTTCACATCAAGCATCCTCTTCGTGGCATCAAATATTCCTTCCTTCAATCAACGGTATTATGCAAATAGTAGGTGCGTTCTTTTCGTCTGTCCTTCTAAATACCTTTCACTACTCTGGACTATAGGAGACCTGCAAATTTGGAAATGACCACCCAAACCAAACTGAAGTGTAGACGAAAAGAACGAACTCGTTGATGGGTGAATGCTTTCGCCATCTAAGGAATATATCGGCAACTAAAATGTCGTACTGGATCAAGAGCCTTGGTACTGGATGGCAAATATGCGGCTTCTAGAGGTCTGTATATGTTTAATTTGTAGTCAATCCAAAGTAACTCACTCTTACTCAGAGATGGCGTCACCTTGTCTTTGTCTATTGTTCAGTAGATGGCCCTTGAGTAGCAATATATAGTGGTTAGTGCAATCATAACTAATTTATGTATTTTGACAATATTGCTAATATCTTTGTTTCATTTTATTTTTTATTTGCCGAATTTTAAAATAGGGTTGATTGAGATTTACCTGTATAAATTCATAACTTTTCTTCAGTTTTGCGTTCGCAAAAATACAAAAACACGCCAAATAGTAATTATCAGGTAGCTCTATTTACAAGCAAGGAAAAAAGTTTTTTTGACACTTCACATATCTGTGACATCAATGATATATTTTTAAATTGGACATCCCATATTTTATCCAAAAATTGATAGGTATTTTTTACAGAGGAAATCCGCAGCATCTTAGAAAAAACTTTATTTTCTATTACAGTTGTTAATTATTACAATTCAAAACTTCAAAATATGCACCGTTAACAATTTAATAAATTAATAATGATCAACTTATTATAACTGATGAAATTTTGAAAATGAAGTTCTTCCTAGGGTGTGTTTAAAAAAAAATTCACTGAACTCCTTTGTGCCTATCAATTTTTAGAATAATAAAATATAGGGTGTCCCATTTAAAAAAAGTATCGATGACGTCACAGATATCTACGTGAAAAGTGTTAAAAAAATTTTTTCCTTACGTACAAGTAGAGCAATCCAATATTATCTACTAATTGACGTGTTTTTGTGTTTTTACGAACGCAAAGCAGTATAGAAAAGTTATAAATTTTTTGCGTTTTTTTGGGACAGTCTATACAGGGTGATTCTAAAATGTATGGCCAAATTGATACAGCGTCAACAGGAGACCAAAATAGGTTGATTCAACCCAATTTACCTATATACAAAAATGCACCCCTAAGAAGTTACAGCCCTTTAAATTTCAAATATTTTAATCCTATTATTATGTATGTTTATTGTATATTGGATATGGAGAATAAATTATTATTATTATATTATTATTATTATTATTATCAATGTCTTAATATAGCTGAAACTTAGAAAAATATATAATTACCTCCTTTTTTTAAAAGTCGGGTAAATATGGGCAAAAATTATCAGCTTATCCCTAAGACATTGATAATGTACGAGATAATTTTATGGCAATCGAAAGCACGTTGCTTGGTAATAGCCCAACGCCGAAGGCGGAGGGCTATTACAACTTGCTTTAAGTTGTCATAAAATTATGAGGCATTTGTCAATGTCTGAGGGATATTCAGTCAGAAAATTTTTTGAAAAAATGAAATCAAAATGTCGCAACACAACAAAACAATTGTTTATTTATTAAAAGTTTATAGATTGAGAATTGGCATTGCCAAAACGTTTGAAATTTATTTGGCAGTTATTATGAAGTCGTCAAAGTTAAGTAATTTTGTTGTCATAGTGATTGAAAATTTCCCTGGATGGTGTTTATCAGTGTAATGTTGAAATGATTGGGTAATTTGTGTCACATATGACAAGAAATAACGAAATTTAATTGGTTGTTAGAACTGTCAAAAAATTTTCAATAAAACTTTTAAAATAAATTCTTGCCATTAATCGTGTTTTTGTCATTACAATGCTTCTTTATTAGTAGACATTAAAATATATATTTCACCGATATTTAAAAACATCACTTTTCCGCGAATCATATCGACAAATTACTAAATTTGTGGCTTAATTTTTTAACAATCTACAAAACAATCCTAAAATTCTATGATTATAGATGTTGAAAGAAAAGAATACGTATAATTAATAAAATATTCGAATAACAATTTTGCACCCTCCATGGCTCAGTGGAGGCACCATTCGCATCACATATTTCTATGATATCATCTATCGCCTTTAGAAACAAGTAAACTTTGCACAAGTGGTGTCCTTTTTAATTTCTATACGTTGTAAACGCTCAATGATTTTGTATAAAACCCTTGGTAAACGCTATCCATACGTGATCTTATATTAATTTGTATTACAACCCATAAATACGATCAAGTAGAAGTCCTGTGTGTCGTAGGTGACTAATACTGATTGATGGTCACCACTGATCTTAAATCTTGAAAGAAAAGAATACGTATAATTAATAAAATATTCGAATAACAATTTTGCACCCTCCAGTGGAGGCACCATTCGCATCACATATTTCTATGATATCATCTATCGCCTTTAGAAACAAGTAAACTTTGCACAAGTGGTGTCCTTTTTATTATCTATACGTTGTAAACGCTCAAGGATTTTGTATAAAACCCTTGGTAAACGCTATCCATACTACGTGATCTTATATTAATTTGTATTACAACCCATAAATACGATCAAGTAGAAGTCCTGTGTGTCGTAGGTGACTAATACTGATTGATGGTCACCACTGATCTTAAATCAGTGATGGTCCCACATTGATAATCTAGTTTTGTTTATCTGCTCTGGCTGTGTTCAGTGTTTATAATATAGCGTATCTCTAGTATCTACGGAAATCGACGCCAACGCGACGGACTAAACGGATTGCTCTTACTTATTTTTTTTTTTAATTGTAATGGTCTCTAACCAATTTGGACTGATGTTGAACAATAAGCAAAACTCTTGGGTTCGGTCATTTCTAAGTTATGATAAACGGACAAATAAAGAAACAAAAACATAGGTTAAATTAAAACCTTCTTTTTCGGAATGAACTTTAAATATAGAAATATCAGAAAGTTTTCATTATTTCTCGTATTTATTAAATTATACAAATTGTACAATTTTGTATAAATTATACAAATGCCGGTCCTGTGCAGGGCGGTATATCAAACACCTTAAAACCTGCGGGGCTTTTATTGTGTGACTTAAAAGTGTGTACCTCCCGCTTAGTTCATAATATTCTTTAACCGACACTTAACTAGCGGAACTTTTCAAAAGCATAGAATATATTATGACTTATAAATAGTCATGTTGATTCAAGTAATTTAGATTTGAAATGCAACAAATTAAATATACACAATAACAATATTTATATATTTGTATAGCACAAATTAAAGAATCTAAAATTTGCTTTACATTTTACGTACAAAAAAATAAATACTAATTAACTCTGTTAACAAAAATATAAATGTTATGAATAAAAATGATTATTAACCACTTTCTAATATTCTAAGAACTAAAAAACATAAATTTGGTTGAGTGAAAGAGGTGCGCAGTGGGATTAAATCTAAATTTAGGTCAACAATCTGAGAGTGATTTTTCGGGAGGTTTTGTGGTCGTTAATTAAATTTGACATGCTTTTTTATTCGACTTGTTTCTTGGAGCATTACCCCCAACAAAAATGTAACTTTTTCGTAAAAATAAATTGAAATATATTTGGGTGTTATATATTACAGTTCTCAGATTTAAAATTTTGATTAATTGATTAGACTGTATTTTTTTACAATACTCTTTCTTTGCTTGATATGCATTGTTTATAAATGACTTTATTTAGGCTTTATACAATCATAATAACAAAAAACATATCCAATAAATAAAGTCATTTATAAACTGTATTTTTATTCTTCGTAGGAGCGATTTTTACAAAATTACAATAGGTTTCAGGTAACCTAACCTACTTTTGAATTTTGTAATCGATTAAATTCGAATCTTATCTAACTAAAGTAAAACCAAGCAGCGGGGAAATTTTCAAGTCATTAAAACGCACTTTTATTACATAAAAGTATAAGTTGATTTCTTCGGGCCAAAAATTTTTATTAGTAAAGAGAACAGTTAATGTTAATACTTACAAACACAAAAATAATTGTAGTTACAAAATAAAATAGTCTGCGTCTTACGAGCATCTAAGTACAGATTATATTAATTTAACGGGTCAGTGTACAGGGTTTTATGCACGTAACATTTTTTACCCCTGCTAACTTTTTTGTTTTTTTACCTAGAAAAAAATTATATGGATCAAAGTTGCATGAAGGATATTTTCTTGTGATTTCGACGAGCTATTCAAAAAAGAATTAATTGAACTTCACATTAAACTTCAAATTTCCTACAACTGTGGTTTGTATAATTTTTTCTAGGTAAAAAAAACAAAAAGGTAGGAGTAAAATGTTACGTGCATAACCCTGTACTGTAACGACCAACTACTGGCGTTGGTGTGGATGTGATCAGTACAAGAGTTTATAAGTGCTGAGGATGATTTCATACATTTTTAGAGAACATATTAAAATGTGTTGTACTCTATCTCAATGGATGTATTTTTCATTTTTGTCCACGATATTTTAAAATTATTCCACTGCGTAGCACCCCACAGTTCATAGTCCAAACGACTTCTTGGGGTATAATTTATTTAAAAATTTACTGTATGTGTGTATCGACTAAGTATGCCAAGTAAGCCAGATGTTCTTACTATTAAGTTACCGTCTACATTGATTGATATTTATATATCCCGATGTTCTTAACATTACTTATTTAATATGTGTTAAGGTATATTCCATTTAATCTGGTCCCAGTTACAATGCTATCATAGTTCTGAACTTGGAAATGTATGTCATTGTATGTAACAATTAACAATACAAATATATTTCAAAATGCCCTAAAGAGATGGTTTAACTAACCAAATAAAATCGCCTTCTTGAAAAATAGTTCCCCCTCTCGCTACAACGTTTAAATTCATACATCAATGTGTAATTGTTTACAAATATGTACTCGCAACCACTGCCACCATTCTCACGATTATTAGGGCATGATTAAAATGGGTTTTGTTTTTAATTTAAAAAGTTTAAATTAAAGCTTTGTTTTTAAATGACGAAATATTGTGTCCCAGTATACCGATTGTACAATGATGAAAATTAGTTCTGTTTTGTTCACAGTTTTAGTTTTATGTTTTCCTTTCAAAATAAAACATTAATTTTCGTTTTTTATAAAATAAAAATTACTACCTACTTGTATTACCTACCTAAAGTCATTTACTTTTAAAATGGAAATATGAAATACCTACTTATTTCCAATTATCTTTTTTATTTTATAAGAAAGCATGAAAATGTAGGCGGCATTAATTATGGAAATAAAATTTGTTTGTTATGGTTACATGACAGTATATTAATTGTAAAATACAAGTTCAAGTACCTAAATAACTTTATTAGCGTGATTTCTCGTCCTCCTGATGAGCTAGTGTGATAGTGAAAGAATATGTACATCTTCTTGGGGACATCGTTTTTTAATTGGTGAACATAATGAATGAATTTTGTGGTGAGTTAAAAAAATAATTTATTTTTAGACGTTTTGAATTTTGGTATTTTTAATCCAATTTTATCATATACCTATTAAAAAAAGTCCAATATATTTAATAATTGTATGTTTAGAGATGAAACATCAATATAAGTATATCAAATTGGATATGTTTGTTATTATTATGCTTGTATAAAGCCTAAATAAAGTAATTTATAAACAATGAAATACTTAATTTGTGAAATTTCGATATTTATAATTACGTAATTTAACAATTAACACTAACATATTTGGTGTCAAATTAAACCTTGGTATAAAGATAAATAAAATCTTGAACCAATTTTCTACAAAACATTTTTTAGGTTGAAAGTTTCGGAAAAATTTTTTAAATACATATTCCCAGAAAAGTTTCCCAAAGCTGAAAACTTCCACTTTTGCCCATTTCTAATTTAAGGCAATTTTTCTTAAGAGTCTTATGTACCTACTTAAATCGTAGTTTTCGAATAGCTTGTTTCAAACTTATCCGATTTGAATGCAATTTTTATCAGATTAATCTAAAATATGTAGAAAATATCGGAAAACTATTTTTTTCTTAAAAAAAAATAAAAATTTTTTGCATGCATTTTCTCTGGACAAATTTATTAACTTTCCGACATTATTCATTGCCTCTAACTTTTAAATTCATTTTCTCCAACTCTTGGTATTAGCTGTAAATTAATTTATTTGAAAAACAAAAACTGCATGTCTATGCCTTAAAAGTGCTGCCTCTCGTACGAATTTGCGAAAACACATATGCACCTGCTGCAACCTGCAGTCGCGGTAGTTTCGATTTGACTGCATCATTTATAAATGACTTTGTTTAGGATTTATACAAGCATAATAATAACAAACATATCCAAATTGATATACTCATATTTATGTTTCCATGCATCATGTCAAACTGACCCGTGCGGGGTGTGGTAGAATCGAGACTTGCACCTCATACAGACCCTTAATTGCTCTTGACCCTCGCTATTTAAACAATAAATGAATTGGTATGCTAAAATATTAATAATACGTATGTAATTCATCCCGTGATAATTGCAAATTGCTTGCAGGTGGCAGGAGGAAAGGTAACTTCTTCAGCCACTTTTAATCTGCTATAATTTTTCAAGAGTATATGTTTTCAATATACAGTAACCGGCAGCCAAGTACATACAGGGCGTCAACTCTAATTTTGCTCCCCCCTCTATTTCCTTATCTGTGAAGATATTTTAAATTTTTAAAATGTAGCCTTATCAGACATTTTTTTTAATGGAATACCCTGTATATTTCTTGACAGGCTTGTAGTACACTTTGAGCTGATTTAAAAAATGTATAACTCCCTTGAGTTTAGATCAAAAATAGGTCGAGATATTTAACATGAGAAATATTTGTTTTCACACTTTCGAGGTGGCTTTGGCATTCATATACATGTGCATAATATGATTGACACTATGGTTATGTTCATACGATTCGTTCGGTCAGCTAACTAGGAATTGCACATTGCTTCACTACAAGTTTTTGTCCCCTACTTCTTTGTTCTGAATTTAATGAACTATGCAAGTATGATATCATGATACCTACCTGACATGAAATATCTTAAAGACAAACGTCCAGATTTGTAGAGCGAATTCGTGAAGATAATTGAGTTGTTAATAAGCCTTCATTCTCTTTTTGTGCTTTGGGCTCAGATGAAGCATTAGAATAAGAAAAAAGGGAAATAAAAGTACTTGGAGGAATTGTAAATATAACACAAAAGAATAATACTTTAACACGATTCTTCTTGACCTCTCCTGAGCTGGCAAAACTTTCTGCAGAAACCAAAGCAATGATTGGAATTGCAGAAGAAGTAAAAACAAAACATCAAAATTTGAGAGGATCCAGTACACTTCTTGTAGCAATCTGTATGCCATGATGCGTTTTCGTTTATCAATTCTTCAACAGTCAGATTTCTTAATCGATTGTTAATTTACACGTATTCATTATCATTCCATTCTGCTCTCCTTCTAACACGCTCTAACACTTTATCATAGTTAATAGGTTTAATCAAGGATGACTTCTTCTTATTTTGGCATAAAACACACAGCTCATAATTGGTCTGCAGCCTTGCCTTTTTTGCAGATGGAGGCAGGGACACTTGGAGACGAATTTGTGGTGGAGTAAACATTGTGTCCAAAGTTAATTTTAAACTATTGAAAGTATTAAACGGCTCAGCTTACGATTATCAATCCGTTTCTATCTGCAACAAAAAAAATTGAAATGATACGAGTGATAACAAAATTAAATGTTTTTATACAAAACACTTAAACGGTGAAAAGATATTGATGAATTCCTAAGGACCTCTTTTATAGAGAATTAATTTCCTTGTAAATAAAAAACATACAGTAAAAAATATTACTATAGGATCGGATGGCCCTATCAAGAGTTATATTCGAGAACTTCCGATGATGTCTTAAGTGGTGGCCATCTTGGATGTATGACATCATATAGGCCCTCTCCCACAAAATCAAGCAAAGCACCTGGTAAGGTATGATTATGGAGGGCATAAGGAATGTAATAAACTTGCTTTCCTAATTTCATCATGAAATTTCCCAGGGAGCATATATTTCATCAAGTACGCCCCCGACTAATAATAATTTTGTTTTTTAACTTTTAGTCGGAGAACGAGCAATGTCTAAGATGCACCCTCTATAACACTCGCGAACATCCACCAAAAAAAAATTGATTCTTATGTAAATCGACCTGGCGGATCCGATTTTGGAGTTCGCGAGACAATCCGGAATTGCGAAACTGGTCAAAATCGGCAATTTCCGAAAAATCTCAAATTTTATGGAAATTTTTTAATTTTTACTTATAACCCTATAACTCCCTTAGTTTAAGTCCGATTAAATTGAAATTTTTAGTAGAACCAATTTAGACCTTTGTTATCATGACCGACATGACAGAAATGCAAAAAAATCACCAGTAATATTTTTTTCTTAAAGTCGGTGACACGAAATTCATTAAAAATGCAGCAACAAATACTCAACCGAGAAAACTTTTTTATTTTTAAAGATAGATGTATATAGTAAGCGACAAAGTTGTAGCCAAAGAACCAAAGAAACTTTTTTATTTTGGTGATTTTTTTGATAACTGGCTTGGTTTTTAATATAACGGTCCCGCAATATAGAAAAAACTATGCCGGCCGCGGCCAGTCATGTACTCAAGCGGTAACCTCGGCGGTAACGCCATGCGTAGCTTGAGAGTGCCAGGATTTGTATTGTACTAATAATAGTAATAATAACCTATTTGATAATCGTGAGTTTATTTTGAAGTTCATTCAGTAAATTTTAATTTTGAAAAAGGAGAAATATATAAAAATAAAGTTTTAAATTTTGATAAAGGCAATTTAGACATAGGTACTAATTTTATTTCCACATTTAACTTCTACTCGTATAATTAAGCAACAATATTTAAGAGAGTTAACACATTTGTAAAAAGGGCATACCTACTTTACATTTATTAGGTACTTATCTACTACTATTGACACAGTTGTGCTATTGAGCTCCATATTTTCCTTGGCATAAACAACTAATGTTGCAAGGCACATTCGCTTTAAGATATTTATATTTATTTGTACAAGTAAATAACTTGCACTTGCAGTTAGCTGTAATTTCTAAAAAGCTTGGCTTTGCTTCTTTTAGTGTCATCCTTGGTACAAGGACATTGTTTTCGATGTAGTAGCCAAAATCTGAAGATTTTGGAACTTGAGGTTGAATTTTACATGCTTCATTAGAAATTACAATTTTTACTTAGAGCTTTTCTTTTGCCCTTTCGGAATGGGAAACTCACCGAATCGCACCCACTTAAGCAATATCCTTCTAATAAAATCTCAGCTAAGTTTTTACCATTCTTCTGATAGGTATTGGCTTGTGATTGAATTATCATGACATGGTAAAATCTTATTATTTTGCATCCATATTTCTCAGTATAATAAGAGGAGTAGTATGGTCGACTTCAGTTTTGTAAGACACATAAAAAACCGGCGGCTTGTTTGATGCCCATAAAAACTTCAAACAAGCCGGCTCTTTTTATGTGCTGTATAGATATGACACAGACTTTACATTGATAATACAAAAATGTCTGTAGCACAGATTAAAAATCGTTTATACCTGTTTTAAAATTATCAATAATAGAAAACATCACTATCAAATTTGGAGCACATAGGTAATTGTTTTGCTGTTTTCTTCTGTCATGCCAGCTAATAAATAATACATTTATACCTTCTGGTAAGGTGTGATGGTCTTTTATGAATTTCCTGACAAAATATGCCAGCAGCTCTTTCTTATTGTTAGGGTTTGCAATAAATTTTTTCCAATTGGGGATCTTAAACTCATCTTGAACTTCATAATTTATAGGTGGATTGTTCTTTGCTCTTCTATTTCTTTCTGAAACCTTTAAGCTATTTTCAAAATCTTAACGATTTCCGACGCATACAATAACATGTGAATTTTTAGATTTTAAATTTAAAATTAGACTGAAATATTTTAAAAGCAAATCATTAAAGGTGTTGCAATTATAATTTTAAAATCGTTGAACCAGTACCATCATGTCAATAACAAATACGGTTTCAATAATTTCTCTTGACTTTGCTGGAAGACACGTCAGTTCAGTTGACATCAGTTATTTCCTTTAAAATAGCGTTGTAAAACTCCGCTTTATTGCCTTTCCTCATTACAAAATTTCTTTCCGAATTAACTTCAAAAAGAGATGGTGGATATTCCTTCCATTTATGAGAAAATACTCTAATTTTCGTTTCTTCATCCAGCTCTCTCGTAAAATACAAATTTCGCAACATTTTTGCTTCGCTTTCATAATTCATTAACTAACTTTCTAACTTTTACTTTTTCTTTCTTGGTGAAAAACTTCAGGTTTACGGCGCCAATTTTCTCATAGTTGGGGGGAGGGGAGTTCTGAAAGGCGAGAAACAAAGCCGCGGCACAGGCCAACCCAATATTTTATCTTGCGACGCGACGCGGCGGTCAAAGTGTTATATTGCAGTACCGTTTTCTTGAAAACTAAGTAAGTTATCAAAAAAATCACTAAAATAAAAAAGTTTCCTTGGTTCTTTGGCTACAACTTTGTCGCTTACTATATACATCTATCTTTAAAGACAAAAAAGTTTTCTCGATCGAGTATTTGTTGCTGCATTTTTAACAAATTTCGTGTCACCAACTTTTAAAAAATATATTACTGGTGACACGTAAATTTTCTGGCATTTCTGTCATATCAGACATGATAACAAAGGTCTATATTGGCTCTTCTAAAAATTTCAATCTAATCGGACTTAAACTAAGGGAAATATAGGGTGATACGTAAAAATTAAAAAATTTCCATAAAATTTGAGATTTTTCGGAAATTGCCGATTTTGACCTGTTTCGCAATTCCGGATTGTCTGGCGAACTCCAAAATCGGATCCGCCAGGTCGATTTACATAAGAATCAATTTTTTTTAGGTGGATGTTCGCGAGTGTTATAGAGGGTCCTTAAAATGCATCGTAGAGATCCCTCGTTCTCCGACTATTGTTACGATATGCCGAGTGACAACGATATCATTAGGACCACTGTTTTGCTCCTTGTTCTTCAAGATATCAAAATGAAACTCGGCATACTTAGTTAATCAAGGTGTTTCTAAATTGACTACCACAAATTTAAGAGCTTGTAGAGAACGTTAAAATAAAACTAAAACCTCTATACAGTTTCGTCGAAAAACGCTTCGTTTTCAAAATACAGGGTGTTATAGTGTCGACTGGCAGATCAGTTATTTAGTTATATCTCTAAACAGAGTAGGCAGAGGAATCTAAATTTTTGTGAGCAAGTGTTACTTAAGCCTACCGATGACTGTATAATATTTTAAATCTGATACCACCATTCAGTGGCGTAGAAAAAGGGATAACACTTTTTTGTTAATAAAAAATTTGTCAGATGTTTTGAAAATATCGTCTCATTTTCAGATTCCCCTATCAAAATGCTATAATAAAGATGCTCTTATTAAATATCTCCAGAGGCGTTCGTATTTAGAGCCAAATTTTATTTTAAATCTAGAGTGCTGTGATTAACTTTAAATTGCACAATTTATACTCAGACAACTTAGGTAATCTAAACATCAGAAATATCTCAGAAATCGATGTTAGTAAGGCTATTGATAAACTCAAGCCAAAGAAATCTATTAGCTCTGATAATATACCTAATTAGGTTATTAAAGGATGTAAAGATACTTATCCTTGTTAAACATTTGGCTATTACTACTATGACGTTCCCGGATAATAAATAATAAATGGAAAATTGCTCGCATCACGCCTGTGTTCAAAAATGGTGACCGTATCGACATATCTAACTATCGGCCTATAGCAATTCTCTCAAATATTTCCAAGGCCTTCGAACTAGTAATATTTGACTTTATATATTTTCATGTTGTAAATAGACTTCCTCACTGTCAACACGGATTTAGGAAAAAAGCATTCAACCTGTGGAAACCTAATAGACTTTGTAACTTTCACAACAGATGCCTTGGCAAATAAGAACCAGGTGGATGTTATCTACACTGATTTTGCTTAGGCATTTGATAAAGTGGATCATTCTATAATATTATATGTTACATTTGTTTTCCTTTTCTGATGAATTCGTTCACTTTATTTTTTCATATTTAAAATAAACGACATAAATTCGTAAGAATAAATAACTTTGACTCTGACTTCTATATAGCTGATTCCTGGGTTCCACAAAGGTTACATTATTTTAGGACCATTACTGTTTCTTCTATTTGTTGACGATGTAAAGCGTTATGTGAATAATTGTCAAATATTATTGTTTGCAGACATAAAGATCTTTAGACGAATTAATGTAGTAGATGATTGCATTAAATTACAAGATGATATTAATAGGTTCATAAATTTTTCTGAGGAAAATTGTTTACCATTTAATATAAACAAATGTAAAATTATTAGTTATACATTCTCTAAACATACAATTCAGTTTCAGTATGTGGAAAGTACCAAACTAGAGAGGGTTGAGCTTATCACTGATCTGGGTATAAAATTTGATCCCAAGCTATCTTTCAATGAACATGCGCTTTTTATTTCCAATCAAGCTTACAGAAATTTGGGATTTATCATACGAAGTTAAATCTTCAAGTCCAGAAAACACTACTGTTGCTATTTGTTCGATCTAGATTAGAATATTGTTCAATCATATGGTGTCCTTACTATACCAAATACATTCAGATTTTAGAAAATGTACTAAAAAAATTATTAAACATTCTAGTTTTATTCTCTCTGGTCATTATACTAATAATTCAGAATATTTAGAAAGCTTAAAAAATTATGAATTAATGACACTTTTCAATCGGCGCATTTATTTCAGCATAATATACTTATATAAAATAATAAATAATTTACATTATGACTCAGTCACTTTGGCTAAATATATTACTTTTGTATCTCTAACTTAAAAACTAGAAAACATTCAACGTTTTACTATCCTACCCCTTCTAGAAATAATTATGAACTTAGGTCTTCTATTGTGTCAATGGTCATAAATTATAATAATCTTCAGCAGTGCTGTGATATTTTTGGTAATACATTTAGAGAATTTGTTAAAAAATTAAAAACTGCATTACTTAACCTCCCTTGAATGACTGGTGCCGATGATATTCATTCATAATGCACATTATGAACGAACATCATCTGCGCCAATCTAAGTTTCGGTGGCCTGCTTCCAAATTACTTGAGTTCTGCATCCATTTTTGCCCCGTCCAGTAAATACATTGACGGTAACTATCTAGAGTCGCTAGCAACATAGCCCTTAGTTATTATGTGTTGAGTCAGAATGGGAAAACAGACAGCCTTTTACTTACAATCAAACCCTATATTCCACTGAGAAAAACTATTCCACTATTGATACATACACACAGCATTTTAGCATCGTCTAAGTATACTCTTTCTATTTCAAATTCAAACACCTAAAAACTTCCATAAAAAATCACGAGCATGAGCGCCAAAAAGGTTTAAGAATAATTTTTAAATTTTTTGAATAAATTGAATATTTCTTTGCTACTTTACTAGAACCGCCTAAGAAAATAAATAACATCAATAATTAATATCACAATAGCTTACAGAACATAATTCAATTTAGGATATATTGCAAAAACCGTAGTTCCCTCAAATATTTTAAAAAACACTTGCACTGTACACTGTTCGAAAGAGCTCAGTCTTTTTTTTGATGACCCGTAACACCTGCGAAATAACGTCTTATGTATGCCGGTTACTCATGTGGTCGACTCTAGTATACATACGGGTAGCATATTTTATATTCGAATACGATTTCGATGTTGCTTCAGCGCACATAGGCTTTGTAATGAAATGAGCCTGGTATAAACTCATTAGACTGACTGTTTCAATTTGAAATAGAAAGACTATACCTCCGCCCTGATCTATTTGGAGGACATTCACTTTCGAAACCGATCATAGCACGGTTGCCCAAAATAAAAGAACCAAATTCGCGCTTAGTACGATGGAGATTCAAATTAAGTGAATTTGACTTTGACGTCAAGTATAAACAAAGAAAAGAAAATTCTGTAGCCGACGCTCTTTCCCGAATTGAAATCAATATTAACGAAAACGAATCTATAATACCGCAAATATCAGAAAATTCTAACCCGGATGAAATTGACAATATTATCAATGACCTTAATGCCATCCCTCTGCCTGTTATTAGCAATGAAACCCTGAAATATTTAGAAAACATTTAATAAACAGTGATGACAACGGTCTAGTAATATCTATTACAGAACAACCTGTAAACCATATAAGAATAAATTATTTATAATATTAACCAGGTGCATATGTTAATATCCAGTAAACTTTTAAAAGACATACAACATGAAAATGAGCAAAAATAAATCATCTCCTCTAACCGTAAAACACCTAAAGCAAAAATATTATTTCCCCAAATTACAAAAACTAGTTTCTTTTAATTTATAAATATGACCTTGTAACGGCGCTTACTTTCGACGTATACTTACGTAACCTTTTTTTTTTTAGACAGAAAACTCGGGCGCCATTTCTTTCCTTTTTAAGTGTAAAGAACAACACTTTTGTTTCCTGGCGGTTCCCAGGAAAAAACCCTCGGTAGCTAACAGCTGGAGACACGGTATTTGCCAGAAGGTCTTGAGATGATTATTTTGTCAGTAAGACTTGAACAATTTCTCAACCGGGCTAATTTGAAATTAATGGCGGAAATTATAAGTAAGCAATTATAACTCGGAAATTTTCATATGTATATGTATCATATGTATTTATTTAATAAATAATAGCGAGACATACACAATGGAACTATACAGTATAATACATTGATTTACTTGCAAGCGGTTATGTACAAATGTGACAACGATTTTTATCAGCTGGTAATAATTAAATTTCGGACGGCGCGGGGCTCGCAGTGCGAGAGAATCGAAATATATGCACGCTGTGGAATTGAACGGCCGGCGAGGACGGCTAGCAAGTTAGACACTCAAACTAACGGAGTGCTATGAATAAGGCACAGAGATTCTTTTTCTTTTATTTCGGATTTGAAAACTACTTAATACACGCGGGTTTCTACTGCCTCAAATACAGAGTTTGTGACGTACTTCGGTTTGTAGGCAAAATGGCCGAAGCGTCACTATGGCACTCGAGGCGTCGGCGGTGCTTTACTCGGGCGCCAGTTTCTGTTTATAGTGCAGAAACACCACTACTCAGGTAGCTGCAGTGAAGAAACGGAATATTCCAGTGGGTCGTTGGGAAAATTAGACTTTGTTTCGGATTAAAAGGCACAGTTTGATATCATAATTAGATTTATTCAGGATAGTTCACAGGATACGGTTTATTCTAAAGCTTTCTCCTAATTACATAATCATCAGGGCTTAAAAGTTAATTTGAATACAAGTTTTTAGCAGGGCTTAAGCAAAAGCTATTTACACTATATACATCTATTCTAACAATTCTAAAGCACAGACTACGGTAAAGCACAAAGTACAGCGGTGCGAATATCAAGCAAGGTGGGCAGGCGGTTAACTAACGGTTACGGACTAACAGCAAAGCGAGGTACGGATACCAGGATTAGCAGAAGCAAATACCACAAATATGCAATTCTCAAAACAGGATATGTGCAGTGTACAGACTTGGCTTATTGCACAGCATTAACAAACAGTCGAGTTATGGAATGTAACAGGATGTTCCTGGTGGTCTGGGTCTCGCGTAGAAAAATAAGTTATCATTAGTACAGTAACAGGTCACACCTATGCTTGGGCTGGATCTAGTCGGCTGCTAAATATCTCGGGCTAGAAAGAAAGTTACGGTTAGTACAGTAAGCTCCGCTGCGTACGTATACGCTATATCTGATGTTCGTACGCTCATATATAGCATAGACCGGCAGCTGACTTACTCAAAAGCTGTAATAAGAAAAGATTACGGGAAGCTCCTTCTGACAGTAATAGCGGGCTGAAAGGAAGGTCTGATTAATACAATAAGCTTCGCTACGTACGTATACGTTATATCTGATGTTCGTACTCATATAACCTATACCGGCAGCTGGCTTACCCAAAAGCTGGAATAACAGAAAAGATTACAGGAAGCTCCTTCGGATAGCAATAGTGGCCTGAAAGAAAGGTGTGATTAATACAGTAAGCTCCGCTACGTACGTATACGCTATATTTGATGTTCGTACGCTCATATATAGCATAGACCGGCAGCTGACTTACTCAAAAGCTGTAAGAAAAGAAAAGGTTACAGGAAGCTCCTTTGGACAGCAATAGCGGCCTGAAAGGAAGGTGTGATTAATTAAGCTTCGCTGCGTACGTATACGTTATATCTGATGTTCGTACACTCCTATATAACATATACCGGCCGCTGGCTTACTCAAAGCTGAAAAGAATACAAAATTAGCGCAGAATTTAATACTCTACAACAGCCAAGTCCTCACTTACAATTTCTACCTGTATACCTTACTTCCTTCTGCTTCCTTGGACACTTCTGGACAGGAACGGCGGTCGACAGCTACTAACTCTCTTGAAGTCGGCGGAACGGTATTATAATTTTTCTGAAATGGTTAGAGTAGTAGGGATGACGCCAATTAAGCAGCGCAGTGAATCGAATACGTCACTGCTGGACTCTGTCGAAATTCGGGCCCAAGTATTACTTACTTTCGGTGTAGGCACGTCTACTCGCTCGTGTCGCCAACGCAGGACTGAGTTCTCCCCGGTGCGAGTCTGAATGTATTACCCGCAAGTCGTGGTGGGGTGACAGCGTGACGATTACGGACGTCGGACGTCTGGGCGTTGATGTAGCGTCTAAATTGCTCAGCGCTCCGCGTTCCCACATCTACACACGTCGGCTTGGGCAGGCAGACTGGCGATTCACTCCTGGTCTTGATGCGGATTTAATGTTCACTTCCTAGATATTGCCGGGGACAGATATCGGCGCGGAATATTATTTATTTGTGCTCTATTTGCGTTCACTTAATTTCGGAGTTATTTATTAATTAAAGAACCGCCAGGCTGGTTATCTTATCTAACTGGGTACAGGTGATAATAATGTACAGATCATAATTCTTTGTTAAGAACAGGTTTCTAATAATTACTTTCGGTAAATACATTATTTACAAATATCTGGTGCTTTGATTAATTACGGATTTATTAATAACAGGTCAGGTTATATTATAAATCAAAATAAATACTGGTCACAGGAGAAAATAATATAACAATGCGGAAAATAAGAATTAAATTCTATACGGGGTGTGTCGAATAATATTATTTTAAACAGGAATTAGTAACGAAAAAATCACTTCGTTACACCCCCTCTTACTTCGGATAAAAAAAGAAGATTACCAGATTCTTTTTTTTCTTCTTACTTTATACATTTTAAAAAATAAAACAGGTTTTTCGGAAAAATTATGAAAATAAATCGGTAATTATTCCTTATTCAGAAAGAAATGAAAAATTGGATCCACGGACATAGCGGTGGCTTCTCAATAGTTGCGGCGTGGAGAGGCGGGCGGGGCTCTAGTTGTCACTAGACTGAAAACAAGACTTTGGATCTTTAATATGGATCCGAAGTAGCTTCTTCCCGGTGTCCGATTTCAAATTATATACCACGGGTGAAATCACGTGAGTTACGGTGTACGGTCCAGAGTATTTCGGAGCCAGTTTGGCGGCGAAACCCTTGGCGGCGGATGACAGCGGATTTTCGCGTTTCATTACCCGGTCCCCGACATGGCAGCGCCATTCGCGGCGGCGGAGGTTATAGTACCGGCTATGAGACGTGAAGGCTTGTGCTAGGTTAACTCGGACGAGTTGAAAAACTTCCTGCAGTTTTTCCAGGCAGGCGGTGTGCGTCTCTGGGATGGTGATCATGGTTTTGATGGTACGGTTAGCTCGTTCTACAGGATTGGCTTGCGGAGTGTACGGTGGGGTGAAACGGTGCTGGATGCCAAAGTCTTGTAGCAAGGTGCGGAACACTCGACTGTCATACTGGGTCCCATTATCGCTGATTACGGTTTTGGGACATCCAAATCGGGTGATGATTTCCTCGTATAAGGCTTGGCTGACGTTCCGGGCGGTGGCACTTCGTATAGCTCGGCACTGGATCCATTTGGTAAAACGATCTTGAAATACTACTATGTAGTTATTTCCTTTACTGGATCGAGGTAGCGGTCCCACAAGATCAGTGCTTACAGTTTCCCAGGGTTTGCGGTTGACGGACGGTTGCATTTTCCCAGGGATCTGTTGCTGTGAAGGTTTGTATCGCTGGCATTGCATACAACTTCTGACATATTTTGCTACGTCTCGGAACATTCCGGGCCAGTAGTAACGGCGGGCCACCCGAGCAATGGTTTTTGCAATCCCCATATGTCCAGCGGGCGGAGCATCGTGCTTTTCTTGCAGTACCATCGGTCGTTGTGGTGCAGGAATGCACAATTTCCAGGGGTCAGCCATGTCAGGTTCGGTCAAGTCACTGGAATCCTAGAAGTGTCGGAATAGCCGGTCATTACGTATACAGTAATCCGGAAAAGCTTCAGGGTTTCTCTCGACTTCCATCTTTTTCCGTTGATACCAAGAACAGTTCGGCGGTTCAGCAACAATGCATAGTTCTTCTGTATCTTCCGGGGCGGAAGATGGTCCTGTCAGTGGTTGTCTGGATAAGGCATCGGCCAACCGGTTTAGTACTCCTTTCCGGTATTTGATCTCGAAGTCATATTGTTGTAGGAAAATACTCCATCGGGCTAGTCGTCCAGCGGGGCTTTTAATGGAGTGCAACCAACGGAGGGACTGGTGGTCGGTTATGACAGTAAAATGATATCCTTCCAAATATGGTCGCATTTTCTCCACTCCCCACACGATAGCCAGGCATTCTCGTTCGGTGACAGAGTAGTTCCTCTCAGCAGGATTCAGGGTTCGACTCGCGTAGGCAATGACTCTGTCATGTCCATCGATGTTCTGGGTCAGTTCTACTCCGAGTCCTTGGTCCGAAGCGTCGGTCTGGAGCGTGAACGGTTTCTCAAAGTCTGGACAGGTTAATACTGGGGCTTCGGTGAGACAGGATTTTAACTTTGTGAAAGCTTCCTCCTGTTCGGTGGTCCATTTGAAACGGTGATTCTTCCTGAGTAGCCGGTTTAATGGGGTCACAATCTGGGAGAAAGTGGGCACAAATCGTCTGTACCATGAGGCGACTCCCAAAAATCGGCGTACTTCTCGGATGTTCCTTGGTGTCGGGAATTTCTGGATGGCCTCTACCTTGTCAGGGTCGGTTTTGATTCCCTCGGCGGTGACGACATTTAAGGGATTTTCTGCAAAACTGACACTTCTCAGGATTTAGCTGTAGGTTGGCCATTCGGAGGCGGCGGAATACTTCTCGCAGGTTTTCTAAGTGTTCTTCAAAGGTTTCTCCCAATACAATGATGTCATCCAGGTAGGCAGAGGCATATGGATCCATGTCCGGACCAATTCGGTCAAGCAATCTTTGGAATGTTGCGGGTGCTGAATGTAGTCCAAAAGGCATGACTCGGAACTGGAACAGGCCTCTACCGGGTACCGTGAAAGCGGTGATGGGTTTGCTGTCTTCGGAGAGCGGTATCTGCCAGTATCCTTGTTTCACGTCGATACTGGATATGTAGCGAGCTTTTCGGAGTTTGTCCAAAATGGCATTGATGTACGGTAGGGGATAGGCGTCCTTCTCGGTTACATCATTGACTTTGCGGAAATCAATGCAAAATCTGGGTTTACCATCCTTCTTACGGACTATTACCACTGGTGAACTCCATGGGCTATTTGATGGTTCGATGATTCCATTTTGCAGCATCTCGTTTACCTCCTGGTTGATTATTCCCTGCATCTTTGGGTTTTGAGGTCGGTACCTCTGCTTGATTGGATCCGGTTGGGACAGGCGGATGTGGTGCAGTATTAATCCGGTGGTACCATGTATGTCTTGAAAACCTGGTAGTTCGGTGTCCAGAAAGCTCTTCAGTCGTTTCTCTTCGCTGGGCGTTAAGGTCAACGATATCCCTCCTAGCGGACTTACTGGTACTGTTGGCGGCGAAGATATCACTTCCTCATTCAGGTAGACGGTGGAGTTTTTCGGGTTTATCATGAAGTTATACTTGCTCAGTATGTCCATTCCTAGTACGATGTCGGAGGATAGGTTGTCCAGGTACAATAGGCATTCGTCGAATTGGTTCTGGCTGATGGTGAACTTCAACTGGTAGCTTTTCGAAATGGTAGCTACGCTTCCATTGGCTAACTGAGCGGGCGGTGTGTTGATGGTCTGGTGCGGGATGCCTATCTGGTTGCAGTATCTGGTGACTTGGTTTCCTATGTAGGAGCGGACTGCTCCCGTGTCGATGAGTGCGGTGAAAGTCCTGGTGCGGATGCGTACTGGTACACTTGATTTCAAAAAAAAGTAGTACACTTTATTTTAGCAATGTAAACATGACTTTTGCAAAAATATTTATGTCATCTAAAAGTCAACTGTCACATTTTTTTTCAAGTTGAAGTTTATTAATATTCAAGTTTGATTAGGGGAACCATTCTTGAAAATTATAAATATTTACAACTAACAGAAATTTAGAAGATTAGGTATTGTTTCCAAATTGGAAAATGGATGGTGCGGAAATTGCTTCTGAATATAACATAAATAAATCCACTCTGATAAAAGTTAAAAAAATATGGGAAAATGAAAGAAACTATATATCCCCCAAGCATGGATCTGGTAGGCCTAAACGAAGTAATGAGCAACAAGATGAAACCCTTATAAATTAGTGAATGCAGTTTTGGAAACAAATTTTCCCGCATCAAACTGCCTGTAGCGAAGAATTAAAAATAGCATTCTGAAGTGTGCTGCTAGAAAATACAAATTAACGGAGGAAAAAAACAAGGACTGATCATTTTTGCATTCAACCATAATATTATTGTTGAACAATGAAGACTTTTGGTCAAAGTCATATTTTCTGACGCAAAAGTTTTCCAGTCGTGTAATGATGGACATATAACTATTATCTTATTATCTATCGTCATCAAAATGCGGAACAACTTCGTGCCATAATTGAAGATGAATGGGAAAGTTTATGTAATACCCAAATTGCAGAAGATTTAGTTTTATCAAAGATCATATATACACGTTTTATCAATGCCTAGGAGGCTACAAGCAATTTTAGATGGGGATGGAGCAGTGACTAAATATTAATTACTGTTATTTATGTTGTAATTTGTTTATTTGTGTTTTAAATTTTTATTCAAAATGTTATATTTATAATGTTTATAACAATAATAAGTTGCCACATAGACAAAGTCTGTGCGTGACATATTTAACGATATTTATAAAATTAAATATACTATTTACTAGAATATATAACGGTGGTGAATCATGAACAAAAATATGTAAAATAATAATTTACAAACTAAATATTTAATACTAAAATATATAATTATAGAATATATATACGTGCTTTATATTTCCTATATAATAACCTAAAAACTTACTAACTAGACACAGGGGAAGAGGGGAATATTCTCAGAAGTCAGAGTGTGCTTAAGATTTGCAAATATAATTTCATATTATCATTCTGGAGAATCCAGAGCCTTGCATGCTGTTTAAATTTTGAATAATTAACGGAGTTTTTAATATTTACCGGTAACATATTGAAAAATTTTGGGCCAAGGTAAACTATACTATGTTTTGTTTGCTTAGTCTTCATAGATGGTACTTCAAAATCTAACTTATTGACAGCTCTTGTAATAATATTATCGTAATGTATAATGCTATATTTATGTTTGTTTCTGTACATATAGAGTAAGACTTTTTGCAAATATAATTGTTTAACCGTGAATACCTTAAAATCCTCATAAATTCTGGTTGTTGCATAATGATATGGTTTTGAAAGGTATATTTTAATAAGTATATTTTGTGCTGTCTCTATCTTTTTAATAGCTGTTTTGTAGGCAGATCCCCATACAATAATCCCATAATTTAACAGACTTTGGCCAAATGCGTAATAAACCATTTTTAACACACTAAACTGTAAAAACGCTCTTAATTGTTTAAATATATATAACAGTTTGCGAATGTTGTTACTTAAGTGATGAATGTGTTCTTTCCAATTTAATAAACAATCCACATATATTCCAAGATATTTTACATTGCTTTTGTACTTAATATTTTCATTTTTTATTTTTACCTTTTGTGAGACGGAAAAATCCTTTTCCTGTACACAGAACGGTATGGCATATGTTTTTTCTATATTTAAAGTTAAATAATTTTCTTCTAGCCACAGCTGAATTTCCTTTAACCCTGTATTGGCTTCTTCCGTTACCTTATCCCAATTGTTTTCCGAAAATACTATTACGGTATCATCGGCGAAGGATATTAATTTACCATTTTTTATATTAATTTTAAGTAGGTCATCTAAGTACATTAGGAATAAAATTGGTCCAAGGACCGTCCCCTGCGGAATACCAGTTACTACATACTTTTCATCACTTATTTCTTTGTTTATTTTAGTATGTTGAGTTCTATTATTAAGGTATGATTTAAAAAGTTTATGACTATTGCCTCTTATACCGAATTTTTAAAATATATTTCTACTAAAAATAGGATTATTTATTTATTTATCAGTATAAACTTACGTAATTACAACTGACTGCCATCTATATTTTCATTATTAAGTTAATTTCAATAATTTACTGTCAAAAGAACAATTTAGACAACTAGAAATAGGCCATTTCCCATTTCCTTATCTAAAAGCTGTACTACTTTTTTTTGAAATCAAGTGTTACGTGCGGTCGGTTGTCATAGTTGGATGTTGCAGCGGTTTCCGAGGCTTCAAAACTACGGAACTGTACCGGCCTCGGTTCGGTGCAGTTCTCATCTAGTTTTCCGTCCTAGGGCATTGACAGTCTCGGGTCATAATGCCTTGTTTTCCACATCTGGAACAGAATAGTCGGGGTGCAGATCTGCATTGGGTTCTGAAGTGGTCACTTTTTCCACAACGCCAACAGATATTGTTTCTATCGTAGCTGGTCGTTGTGGTTGGCGTGCGGTCGCTGCGGTGGTTGTTCGGTTGCGTGCGTGGACTATCTTGGCTTTCCCTTGCCCTGTCAGGTACGGAAGTGTTCCTCGTTGGTTCGGTGACAGCAGGCGGTGTTGGCGGCGGAGATCTATCGGATGCATGGTTGTTTATCGCTGAGTTGTCGTATTTTCTGCGACTTGTGGTCTGCGTGGCAGAGGGGCGGATCGGCTGTTGCGCTTCTAACTCCAGGTAGAGGGATTCATACTCGTCAATTCTGCAGACGAGGTCTCGTGGAGTTTTTACATCACTCTGACGGATGTACTGCCGGTATTCTGGTCGCAAATTCCCGTAGAGTCGGTACAGGGCCTGTTCAGGTGTATACCCTCCATGACGTCGTAGCAAGGTTTGAAGGGCTACCACGTAGTCGCGTCCTGCTTCAGCTGGTAGTTGTCGTCGACTATGTATCTGGTCTTCCAAAAAGAACTGGTATTTGGCGGGTAGGTAGAACTATTTGAAGTCGGTTAGAAAGTACTCCCAATGGGTCCATAAATCTCGGTTGTTGCGGTACCAGGCTAAGGCATTACCTTGAAAAATCTCATACAGGGCTGGTAACAGGTCTGGTGCGGGAATGTCGCTGTGTTCCTGGAATTCACACAATTTCTCCAGAAATTCCACTGCATCTGTCTTGCCGTTGAAGTGCAGATTCCATTTCCTTACTTTCTCACATACAGCGCTGATTGTCATCCGGACTGGTTCTTCGGGTGGTATTAGACGAGGATTGTTGACAGGTGACGGTTCGGAAACGACTAGCGGTGGCGGCGGCAGCGGAAAGACAGGTCGGTCGTTCCTTATTCTCGGTGAGGCACATCCTTCTTTTAGGAATTTCACCAGCCGTCTCTTCTTTTCGTCTACGGTTCCGGTTAGCGAGAGACCAAATTTTCCAAGTTCTTCGTCGATCTCCTCCTTCTTGAGCTTGTAAATCCAGCTCAGCCGGAAATCTCCGGAGTCCGGGCCTATGGTCTCTTCTTTTGAGCCACCGGCTTGGTTCTCTTTGTCGTCTATTTCGGGCATCTTGGATTTTACTGCTCTGGTCACGGTCTGACTATCAACGGCTCTCTTCGAAGTCTGGCGACCAACTGTTCTGGTTGCGGTCTGAAGACTTACTTTTCGGCGAGGTCTAGTTGTCAGCTGATCTGGTGGTGGTCTGAGAACTCCCTCTGGCGGTCTACCTGTCAACTGTTCTCTTCGGGATCTGGTGGCTAACTCTTCTTTGATGTCCGGGGTCAACTGCTCTGGTCGCGGTCTCAAGACTGACTGTCTTCGAGTTTCAGGTGTCAGTTGTTCTGGTGGCGGTCTGGAAACTCACTCTTCTTCGAGGTCCGAGGGGTCAACTGTTCTGGTCGCGGGCTAGGGACTGACTCTCACTTGCTATCTCCCAAGTGGGTCTTCTAAGCCGGCTGGTAGTGACAGATTCGGATTCTGCGCCCTCGAGTTACTCGAAAAGGAGGGGTCACACGTCAGGTCTGTTTTTCTTCTGTTTCGGACGAGCTGGAGCGGAATGCCACGAGTTCTCACGATTCAGGATCAGGCGGTGCTAGTAGTTGCTCGTGTCACTCCTGGTCTCGTTCTGATCCTGAATATCGGCGTAGAAGTGTTATATCCAAAACGGCTGGTCGGATTCCAAGAATTCTAACGGATTTCGATTCTCCACCCTCGATTTACTATACAACGAGGGGTCACAAGCCTGGTCGATTTTGTCGATTGAAATTCCGGGGACGGTCCCGGACCGGTGACAAAACTCGGTTTCGGCGGTGCTTCGTGCTGCGGGACACTTCTTCTATTTGTTTCACTTGGTTCTGGCTTCGCCGGACGGAACAGTGAACCTCTCTGCGAAACGGCTAGGCGGTGAGTGTCCGGAATGCTGACAATCGAATCCTTGGGTCTGGTTTACTCGAAAAGGATACCCTACTCGATTTTTCGTTGTACGGGCAACTTCGGGTACTCTCGGGTATCTTCGGGTACAGGTCGGTCTTCTTGGATGAACGGACGTCTGGTCTGCTTGGCAGCTCGCTTGGAACCCTTCTCTTGTCGAAAATCCTTCCCTGGGTTATTATAACTCCTTCGGGAATAATCGTAGCGGTTCGGCGATGGTCGAAATCGGTTCCTCGTGGTCGGTTATGTCGAAAATGACACCTCACTTGCCTACTGGTGTCACTTGGTCCAAATCCAGTTGCTTTCGGTTCCTGCCGAATGCAAACAATCCTAAATCTTCACTAATTTTCCCAGGGTCCCTGCTCGGGCGCCATTTTTGTGACGTACTTCGGTTTGTAGGCAAAATGGCCGAAGCGTCACTATGGCACTCGAGGCGTCGGCGGTGCTTTACTCGGGCGCCAGTTTCTGTTTATAGTGCAGAAACACCACTACTCAGGTAGATGCAGTGAAGAAACGGAATATTCCAGTGGGTCGTTGGGAAAATTAGACTTTGTTTCGGATTAAAAGGCACAGTTTGATATCATAATTAGATTTATTCAGGATAGTTCACAGGATACGGTTTATTCTAAAGCTTTCTCCTAATTACATAATCATCAGGGCTTAAAAGTTAATTTGAATACAAGTTTTTAGCAGGGCTTAAGCAAAAGCTATTTACACTATATACATCTATTCTAACAATTCTAAAGCACAGACTACGGTAAAGCACAAAGTACAGCGGTGCGAATATCAAGCAAGGTGGGCAGGCGGTTAAAACGGTTACGGACTAACAGCAAAGCGAGGTACGGATACCAGGATTAGCAGAAGCAAATACCACAAATATGCAATTCTCAAAACAGGATATGTGCAGTGTACAGACTTGGCTTATTGCACAGCATTAACAAACAGTCGAGTTACGGAATGTAACAGGATGTTCCTGGTGATCTGGGTCTCGCGTACTGAAAAATAAGTTATCATTAGTACAGTAACAGGTCACACCTATGCTTGGGCTGGATCTAGTCGGCTGCTAAATATCTCGGGCTAGAAAGAAAGTTACGGTTAGTACAGTAAGCTCCGCTGCGTACGTATACGCTATATCTGATGTTCGTACGCTCATATATAGCATAGACCGGCAGCTGACTTACTCAAAAGCTGTAATAAGAAAAGATTACGGGAAGCTCCTTCTGACAGTAATAGCGGGCTGAAAGGAAGGTCTGATTAATACAATAAGCTTCGCTACGTACGTATACGTTATATCTGATGTTCGTACTCATATAACCTATACCGGCAGCTGGCTTACCCAAAAGCTGGAATAACAGAAAAGATTACAGGAAGCTCCTTCGGACAGCAATAGTGGCCTGAAAGGAAGGTGTGATTAATACAGTAAGCTCCGCTACGTACGTATACGCTATATTTGATGTTCGTACACTCATATATAGCATAGACGGCAGCTGACTTACTCAAAAGCTGTAAGAAAAGAAAAGGTTACAGGAAGCTCCTTTGGACAGCAATAGCGGCCTGAAAGGAAGGTGTGATTAATTAAGCTTCGCTGCGTACGTATACGTTATATCTGATGTTCGTACACTCCTATATAACATATACCGGCCGCTGGCTTACTCAAAGCTGAAAAGAATACAAAATTAGCGCAGAATTTAATACTCTACAACAGCCAAGTCCTCACTTACAATTTCTACCTGTATACCTTACTTACTTCTGCTTCCTTGGACACTTCTGGACAGGAACGGCGGTCGACAGCTACTAACTCACTTGAAGTCGGCGGAACGGTATTATAATTTTTCTGAAATGGTTAGAGTAGTAGGGATGACGCCAACTAAGCAGCGCAGTGAATCGAATCGAATTCGGGCCCAAGTATTACTTACTTTCGGTGTAGGCACGTCTACTCGCTCGTGTCGCCAACGCAGGACTGAGTTCTCCCCGGTGCGAGTCTGAATGTATTACCCGCAAGTCGTGGTGGGGTGACAGCGTGACGATTACGGACGTCGGACGTCTGGGCGTTGATGTAGCGTCTAAATTGCTCAGCGCTCCGCGTTCCCACATCTACACACGTCGGCTTGGGCAGGCAGACTGGCGATTCACTCCTGGTCTTGATGCGGATTTAATGTTCACTTCCTAGATATTGCCGGGGACAGATATCGGCGCGGAATATTATTTATTTGTGCTCTATTTGCGTTCACTTAATTTCGGAGTTATTTATTAATTAAATAACCGCCAGGCTGGTTATCTTATCTAACTGGGTACAGGTGATAATAATGTACAGATCATAATTCTTTGTTAAGAACAGGTTTCTAATAATTACTTTCGGTAAATACATTATTTACAAATATCTGGTGCTTTGATTAATTACAGATTTATTAATAACAGGTCAGGTTATATTATAAATCAAAATAAATACTGGTCACAGGAGAAAATAATATAACAATGCAGAAAATAAGAATTAAATTCTATCACACATTCGCCGGTTGAGCCTTCCGATAACCCGTTCTGGTAGTTGGACCCAGCCATCGGCTAGTGTATTTTCAAAACGTGGATTTATCATACACTGGCAAAGTAATTCGATAACCCGTTCTGGTAGTTTATGGCACCAGTGTATGGTTTAAATCTTTATTTTCCGGTAAGGAAGTAAATTCCTGGTTTAACTTGTAACGAAGTGATTTTTTCGTTACTAATTCCTGTTTAAAATAATATTATTCGACACACCGTGTGTCGAATAATATTATTTTAAACAGGAATTAGTAACGAAAAAATCACTTCGTTACAAGTTAAACCAGGAATTTACTTCCTTACCGGAAAATAAAGATTTAAACCATACACTGGTGCCATAAACTACCAGAACGGGTTATCGAATTACTTTGCCAGTGTATGATAAATCCACGTTTTGAAAATACACTAGCCGATGGCTGGGTCCAACTACCAGAACGGGTTATCGGAAGGCTCAACCGGCGAATGTGTGATATAACATTAACTACAACTAAACGGAAACTTTAAACCGAACTCTGATTTAATTAAGTAGATTTACAATGCGGCGATATTTACGCAATAAAATCTACGGTGAATCTCGGTGATTATTCAAGATGCGGCTGAATTACGGTCAATTACTGTGGTTCTTACTAAGAAGGTTTATAAAAAACGGATACATTTCTAGTCGTATTTTTGGTGTCTGATGCAAAGGTATCGATAATTTAATTGATATGGATTTTGCCGTTCCCGGTGAATTTATTATCTTTCTTGCTGACGTAGGCGGGCGGCGCTTTTACGATATGTGGAATTCGGACAGGTGGCTCGAATGAAAAACTCGGTTTACTAAGTCGACGCGTGTTATGTAACTTGCCTTATTCACCCGGGCTAACGGAAAACGGAAATGCATTGCTTATAATTTTTAAACTACAGGGTGAATTTAAAATACACTGAGTGTTTTTAATCTGTAATTTCTTATAGCATAATTAATGAATTCGCAGTGTTTTAATTTCAAAATTTCATGGTTAATGTTTCAAAACAAAAACCCTAAACTCGTCCCACTGGGGATACACTGACTGGTGAACTTGACATTGACTTGGTTACGAACAAATACCTCTACGCAGTATTCGCAGTGTTTACCAAGTAAAACCAAAACTGAAATATAAAACACTAGGAAAAACTCACACTTGACATCATGGATGCACAGGCTGAACTACGCGGGCAACGTGGTAGCTACGAACACAAAACTGAAATCTAAAACACTAGGAAAAATTCACACTCGACATCATGGATGCACAGGCTGAACTACGGCAACACAACAACCCGATAGCTAAGAAGAGTGGGGGTACAGGCATTTATGTCGCTACACACATCAGCTGTTCTGCTCAGGCAGAAGCGTCGTGAATATTTAATAAATATTCAAAAATTGTTTTCTTGACTGTATTTCATTTATTTTACAAATGACTATTTTAAAGAATTTTTACGGACCATAGAGCTTAACGAATTAAAATTATCCAGTGTATTTCAAATTCACCCTGTATATCGCAAAAAGAACCGGCTTAAAACGGACACGGATTAATATTTTATCAAGTTTTCGTAACTAATGATTTTTACTTCCGGCTTGAACATTATTTTTGAACAATTAACGAATTTTAGCTATACAGGAGACTATCGGAAATTAATCAATTAATTTACCAGCTGATTTTACAATTAATTGATGCCTTAACTATAACTTAAATGATAACAGAGTTACAGGGTGTACCCAAGTGACGGAAATATTAAAAGAAAACAGGCAATCCTTGACGGATAAAAATCACTTCGTTACAACCTTTGTAAGATTTAAATATGACAGAAATCCTTACAAACCCCAACTAAAAGGACCGATGATGTCTTGTCAACCATTAGACACCATTTACAATTATTTACATGGATACATTTACTTGTAAATCTTTTAAATTATTAGCTATCATAGATTGCTTTTCAAAATACGGCCAAACTTATTTATTGAAAAGCTCCTGAAATATTAAACAAATTATGTCACTACATTTCCCATTACTACCGCGCTAAACGTATATTAGTGACCATGGTACTGAATTTAAAAATAAAACCTTTCAGGAATTAATAAGATTAATAATGCACGTCATTGAATTTCACTGTATCATTCTTTATAACCCTACCTTCAATTCGTTTATAGAAAAATTACAGTCAACCTTGTTAGACAAATTTAGAATAATTAATATCGAAAACCCTAATGAGAAACCGAGTATCAAACGATAACTGCCGTGTGGATATACAATCAATCAATCCACTCATCTATGGGATTCTCACCCTTTTCAATTCTCTATCGTCATTATCATAAACAACATAAATTAGGTTTCTCGATGGCTGAAAAACTTTATGAAAATTACAACATAAAAATGTCGAAATAAACTTAAACTATTCTTAGCATAAATATATATAGGTATATATATTATACAATATATACATATAAAATAATATAAGAGCAAAGGAATAAAATGATTTAGGCAAAGTCGATGGGCTCACACCGCTCACATTGACAAAATCTTGTACAACTAATTTCAATTCTAGTTTAATTGCAAATAATTTCAGTAAGTAATTCCGAAAGTCCCAGTAGCCCACTATAATACGCCAATTCCAAACAGATAATTCCAAATTAATCAAGGTAATCCCCGAGAAAATTTTTTGACAGTTCTAATAACCAATTAAATTTCGTTATTTCTTGTCATGTGACACAAATCACCCAATCATTTTAACATTACACCGATAACACCATCCAGGGAAATTTTCAATCACTATGACAACAAAATTATTTAACTTTGACAACTTCATAATAACTGCCAAATAAATTTCAAAATGTCACATTTTGGCAATGCCAATCCTCAATCTATAAACTTTTAATAAATAAATAATTGTTTTGTTGTGTTGCGACTTTTTGATTTTATTTTTTCAAAAAATTTTCTGACCGAATATCCCTCTGACATTGATAAATGCCTTACAATTTTATGACAACATCAAGCACGTTGCTTGGTAATACCAAACAACGTGCTTTCGATTGTCATAAAATTATCTCGTACATTATCAATGTCCTAGGGATATTATAGCTGATAATTCCCTAATAGAAGCTAATTCCAAATAATTTCGAATATTCCAAATTGTTTACAAGACCAATTTCATTCAGTACTTACCCCTTGATTTAAAAACACACTCGAAAATACGTAGCCAAATTGTAAAGTCGACTACATCTTTATAGTGCACGTAAAAAACGTCGGCGTCTTTTAAGTTCTTATCGACATCAAAGACGCCGACGTTTTTTGCATGCACTGTAATAGTATTTTAATTAACAAGTTTTGAAAACGAATCTTTTCACACGAGTGAGACAGTTTGGTGGGACGAGCCGAAGGCGAGGCCCATAAGTCGAATGAGTGTGAAAAGATGTTATCAAACGTGTTGTTTACAATATTTTTTCTACGATTGGAAAAAAAACAAACAATTTGATACATATTTTTATTTAACAAAACCAGTTAAATTAAAAATTAAAATTACAAGTCTTTTACTATGATACTGAATAAGCCTAGCCTACCTAAAAAATACAAATAACAGATGTTCGTTCTGTTTTTGACAGGACTGTGTGAAAAACATGACAGTACTGTGTATTCGGATTTTTGCACACATCATGTGAAAAATGATAGTTTTGGGTCGTGGTTGCTGGTTGCTGTGGGTTTTTTGTAATTTTCGAGGGCAGTCGTAGAAAAAGATATGTTCGACTTTAATCATTTGTAATCAAAAAAACACCAAAATAGACATTGAATGGTTCAAGGCTGTCGCGCACTAGGCAGCACCGCCGTGAGACGAAACGCGGCGCGACGAAATGCTATTTTTTATTATGTTTCATGATTCTTTACCCTTTACCGACTTGGTAGCGCAGCGGGCTAGAGCCATGAATGGCAGTCATGTCATGAATGAGTGGCAGTCATGTCATGACTCTGGTCACACTGCCTATCTTGTCCGGGTTCGAACCCCGGCACCGGCACTGGCAATGTCGGTCGGTATGGATGTTTGTCTCCTTTTTTCAAATGTGTAACTCCCATCCGGACAGCCTTCGCTTTGGATTTGGGGGTTGTCTAATTTTTGTGGTGTATTCATTTATTTATATTTATTTATTATGGAGTAACGCGTAATCATGAAACATAAAAATAGCATTTCGTCGCGCCGGGGTTCTGTCTAGTGTGCGATGGCCTTCATAAACAAATATGTGCGTAATAATAATGGATCAAAATAAGAGGAAAGTGTATGAAGTTCGTTTTTATTAACTCACACAACGTATTACAACTCTGTAATACTAAAAAACATAGAAAAACAAGTAACCCCATTGAAAAATCATAACTCGATGAATTTCTATCGTACAGAAATAAAGAGGAAACCAAATTGTAGTCAGTTTTAATTTATGTCGAGACTTACGTTTACACAATTTTTTGATATTTGCTATAGATTTCGAGTTATTCGCAAAGAACCATTTTGTCTTTTGTCCGACCTTTCACCCCCATTTAGGGGTGCAGTGGGAGTACCTACTCAGGCTCAGGGTCAACAGTGCCGTGAATAAACAAGAGAATCTGCAAGCTTGTTTCCGGTGTGCTCTATAATAGACCTCAAAAGTAATGACGTAACGTCACTCGGTAAAATTTAAAATGATTTTCAAGTTTATTTTACAGATATCCTTATTAGTCCTCGAGCTAATCAATATGTCACTACCATTAGGTGGAACTAAACGGCACTTAGGTTTTTAGATTGTTCTATAGGCGCGTTAAAAGGAATCGCCTTCTGAACATTTTAGATTCCGAGCAAAATACGCCAGCCATTTTGAAAATTTCCTAACCTTATGTATTATTATTATTATTATTACAATGGGTATAAGAGTAGAAGCTCGAAAACTTGTTAAATGTTAAGTGCAAATAAATATCCTAAAATTAAAAAAATAAATGTATTTTATATAAAAATTTTATTAAATTTAAGACAAAATAGCATTTCTACGCGGAATATTCAACTACAAAATATTGGACTACAACGATGCCGAGTGCAGGAACTGATCAAGTCTACCTTTAAATACATTGAGGGAAGGCGCTGTGACAACACTGTTGGGTAGAGACCACGGTGTAAGACAATTTAGAAAATACACCGTGGTAGAGACATACATCCAGTTATCGAAAACTCTGTGGGACAGGATGTTTTGTTTACAACAACTGCATTTTGTTTCATTAACTTAAACTCATGTCCACGTAGGCGGAGATCCGTACTTAAGAGTGAATATATCCTTCGGACAGTACTTACATCTGTAGTATCCTGTACAGTGTTATAAGTTCACCCTGCGTTCGCCTTTTTTTCCAAAGGCTGGAGATTAAGGCAGGCAAGCCGAACTTCATAGGGGAGTATTTGAAAGTCAATTGGAAGTTTCGTAGCGCGTCTTCAAACACCTTCTAATCTATTGATATCTTGCCTCAAGATCGGAGACCATATAGCTACTGCAAATTCTAAATGTGGCCGAATGTAGGAGTCGTATATCTTAATAAATGTATCAGTAGTGAGGCGTTGGGAGGATTTATTAATCATATAAACACATACATTTTTTAACAACCTTGGTTACGTGAGCACTCCAAGACAGGGAATCTGTCACAACTCCAAGATCATTCTGCTGCGAAACAGATATTATGTTATTTCCGTTGATGTTGTAACTTAGCTTCAGGTTATTTGTTGGCAAGTGTAGTAAGCAACATTTAGCATTCCGAGCTCCACTAGTAAATGATATCAAGGTCGGTCTGGATGGCTGGTGACTGCAATGAAAATAGTTTAATATCATCAGCATATTATGATTAATATCATCAGCATTAGATGTGCAATTATTTGTGAGATCACATATATAAATCAAAAACAGTATAGGCCCAAGAACCCTGAGGCACATCGCATATGACGTTACGTTTCTTCGAGAAAGAATCGCCTACACGCACAGAAACTGACGGTCACTCAAAAAGGATTCGTTCCAGGCTAACGGTACATTCACATGGCCAGGAATTCAGCCCGGAACGGAATGCTAGAATCTCCCAGATTGGTTGCGGATTTCAAATCAACCAAATTATAAGAACTGCCGCGTGTGAAAATATTATAATTGTGTTTTTTAAATTTTTTAAATTGCTTAATGTGGTGTGATTATTATTTGTTTTCGTTTGACGTATTTAACGTATTGTTTAGTAATTTTGTATTTGACGAATCCAATTATGAAATTAATTGGAATTGATAGTTTTTACTTGTAGATTGATTCTGAGGAAGGCAGGTTATTCTGCAGAAACCGGTCAATCTAAATACCGAAGGAGTAGTTTTTATTTGTCTTACGTCCCACGAATGTTGTATGTAAAATAATATAGTACAGGACACGAAACAGTATTATAGATTTAGAATACTGTTTGTGGGCTATTTGAATGATAGAGATTTTTAGAGACAGAGGGCGAGTTGCTTTATTCACCGGTGGATCCATCAGATGTGTTTTATCTCGTTCTATCTCCTAGGTTAGAACGAGATAAAACACATCTAGTGGATCAACCGGTGAATAAAGCAACTCGCCCAGAGAGATAGAGAAAGTCAATAATGTTTACGGATGAAGCGACATTTACAACAAACAGCACTGTCTCATCACAAAATTGTGGATGGTGGGTAGTAGATAACCCAATTTCATAATTAACTGCAAAAGACAATATTCACAAAAAGTAAAAGTAAATTAAATGATCGAATTATTCAACGAAAATGTAAATGCACAAAAATGGTTTTAGATTTTCTTGGCATGGAATTTCAAGATGCCCTAGAAGATTTACCAGCATTCTTGTCTTGAGAAGAAATTTGTGGCTGCAATTGGATGGCTCGCCCATTCATAATGGTATTACGCAAACCGACTCTTTACGCATGTGATCTTATTTTGAGCTAGAAAAAAGAATAAACTTTTAGACAAATAATTGCCATAATCACAATTTTGTATGCATAAAGTATATTTTGCATCTACTTTCAGATTTTAAACCGCAATTTCGGTGTTATAAAGCTTGGTATGCTTCTAAACAAAAACCCTACGCAATTGCTTATAGTGTGTAGTAGACAGTGGTTGAGTGGTAGAATGGCTCTAAGCTAAACTCCGCCAGGTCGTTAATATAAATAAGTCCATAAAAAAAAACGCGAGAGGGTGGGGTGGTACCAATAACTAATTTTTCGTAATTTTGTCCTAAAGCAGGATCTGCATTTACAAGCCTCAATATAATTTATTTATAGAAAAACAAATTACATTAATTCGTTTCAATTTATCTAGATACTATGTGTTGTAACCTTCCCTCGTTCCGCGGAGGTTCTTAGATGGTTATTTTGACGCTTGAGGGGCGGCGGCTGTGTTATCTGGACGGTGTATCTCGAGCGCTAGATTCTGTTTTAGAATACAGAAACACAATTTTTTTCTATTAGCAGGATAATAGACGCTTGGTAGCTGCAGTGAAGAAACTGTTAAGCCAGGAGGAAAACTCAGGAGTTTCGGAATAAGATTTTATAACAGGTTTTGTTCAGGAATTGTTAACAATTTAACACAATGAATCACTTTTGGCTACGATTAAATAAAGCACAGGTATATACAGCAAACTTAAAGCAGGCAGGCTAAGGCAAATATTAAAAGCGACAAACTTCCACTTATTTTTGGGCAATTCTAATAGTTTTTCTTTAACATAAAAATCATTATCCCAAAAATGCTCCAACATATTTTAGCGTTATTGATATTAAAATCGTACATTTGAGAGCACTTTTAAATCCATAAACAAATTTCTTTAGCAGCTGGAAAACTAACGTATCGCAACTAGACGAATAGCTTTTACTTCTTCTATTATTGTTTATACTATATTAAATAAACCAAAACACACAGCCAAAACGGATCAAAATAAATAATATAAAGTATATTCACACCGAATTAAAACACAATAATCGAAGTAAACAAACTAAAATGCGTACATTTAAGACATTTAACTATGACAGCCCTCGCAAAATTTAAAAATTTGTCACAGAGTGACGTCAGCAATGTCATGCGCGTGAGCTTATCTGTACGGTTTTAGTATCGTGGGAATCGGCAGAATAGACTTTACAATTTAAAATTGCTCTAAAATCAATGTATATTTTTTAAACGTAAGAAGTTAAATAAAACATGCTTTGGAGTTTCTTAAACGTGACGTGTCAAAGTATTGAATAAGCAGAATTTACTTCATAACTTCTACTGAAAATAAATGCCTTATTTGTGAAGGAACATTTAACAAAGAATTTTAGAAAGAAAAAGAATGAGTTATTTTTAAGAAAAAATGTGTGGGTTAAATGGCCCCCTTCCATATCCATACATTCTTCTAACCGATGAACGAAATTACTCATTACAGTTCTTAACACCGCACCAGGAATTTCATGAATTTCGTCGTGAATCACTTTCTTTAATTGGTCGATGTTTCATGACTTTCGTCGAAATACCCGACTTTTGAGAAAACCCCACAAAAAATAATCAGTTGCAGTCAAATCGGGCATCTGGCGGGCCAGTTTATGTCACCACAGCTTGAGATTAAACTTACAACTGCGGTATGACTGGCAGCACCGTCCTGTTGAAACCAATATTCCAACCAATTCTCGTTGAAGATAAAGCACGCCAAACAGTAACCCTTTGTTAATGTAGAGATCGTTGATGGAGTTCAAGTAGATTTTCTATGACACAGTATCGACAATTTTGTTTGTTAGCAAATCCGTCCAAATAAAAATGATCATCATCGGACATACATAAACGCTGTTCAATGTCTGGATGCTGTTCTCGTAATTCTTGGAATCTTACACAGAACTCTATTCGACTTAGTTTGTATCGATTACTTAGTTTTTGCAGTTACAATTTTGAAAGGGTGAAATTTCATGTTATGAAGCATTTTCCGAATACTTCTATGGGATATACCCAGGACTTGGGCATGTTGCTTAATTGGTCCTGTTGGACTTGCTGTAATTGCACTACGAAATCGCCTTTGATTTTCTTGCGCGTTTACTGATCGCGGAGCCTGAATGTTTTCTGACCCAACACATTATTGTTGGACACGACGAAACATTTCTCACGCCAAATGTTCTTCAAAATCTCGTTGCACTTGAATAATACTATTATTTTTGATAAAATCCTCAACACAAAAAATTCGTTGGTATATATATCATATATCATTCATTTTGAGAACTATCAAAGAAACTCCAAAGCCTGCTTTATTTAATGAATAGAAAGGTCTTCCGTTTAAAAAATGTTTATTGATTTTAGAGCAATCTTAAATTGTTAAATTGTAAAATTTATTCTACCCATCCCTATACAATTGTACATAATATACTAAATGAAAATGATTGGGAAATGTCACGCAGCTCTTTCGTAACTGGAATTTGGCTATTTTGTTTTAAAATCCATAATAATTGTGAGTGTAGTGACTTTTTCAATATGCACGTTGTAAATGACATTACTTCAACAAAAAAAAATCATTACATCCAAGCATTGAGTAATAGTATATTACGTAATGAGAGTTGTAAATAGCATATTACGCACGAATGGAAAAATTGCGCACGACGCCGCATAGCGGCTAGTGTGGCAATTCCATGAGTGCGTAATTGCTTTACAACTGGAATTATGTACTATACTTTACCTTCGATCGTATTTACTGACATTAAAACACAATTTTGTATTATTTATTGCTTATGTCAGTTTTGACAGCGTTAGAAAATTAAGTTTTGCACCTGCCATTTTTAATAATTTTAGCCTGGTGTCAGAAATATGAACTACAAGTGTTGTGTAAAGTTGGTCACGTGGTCACATTGCATTGCACCTCAGCGGCTGAGCGTGCGATTTGTTTACGGTGCGTAAGGTTCAATTTACATAGGTGGCGGAGAATGCGTTTTCAGCTATTTACGTTAGCGATCGTAGGTAAAAAACAATAAAGAGGCGCAACTGTCATGGTTTCGAGATTTTACTGTTGTATTTTTTATCAATAGCTTTATGATTGTCTTCAATTTTAAGGGCTATACAGCCACATTACAAATACCTTCCCGTAACACTAAAAATTGTTGGCAAACATAAAGTTATTGGTAAAAAAATACAATACTAAAATCTCGAAACCTTGACAGTTGCGCCTCTTTATTATTTTTTACTCAATGATCCAAGTGATTGGCAAATAATCAATAGCTTTGTTCGTAGAACGGTCACAAACCGTCAGCAACGGTCATAGGCATGCGCAGATTAGTTTTGATGTTCGTAGAGGAGTTGGTGATTGTAGAATATGCAATGATTTATAAATAAAACTACACAGTAACTCTTCACAGCCGCTTTATTCAGCTATCTATATACATCGAACTGCCTACCTGATCACCGATCGTGCATTTGGTAATGTCTTTCTTAATATAAAGAATCAGTTATCCCAGATGAACAATAAAGTAGTCATTATTTAATCTGTTGTATACACTACATCCCTTCCTTTTTTTAAATATGTATAATGTAGTCTAACCTAAACCGGTACAATCTTAAATTAAAGTAATAACAATAATATTATATAGTATGTACGTATTTACTTATTTATTTGTTAGAACAATCAGATTGGCTTAACTTAAATATTTAATATGAAACTAATAACTAGTACAAAAGTATTAAATTAATCACTATTGTCTTCATTATAATCCTTACACAAGTTATTGTGTACCTGTGATTCATTATCATTTGTGACTTTCCATTCATCGGCTATTTCTTCAGGTGTATTACGTTTCGCCGATATTCGTGTCCTGTATTATTATCTCTCACTTGGACATCACCACTATTCTTTGATACAACTATGTGTGGAGTGGAATCGTAGTTTGGAGTTAATTTATTTCTTTTAACCATATTTTTTACATAAACCTTCTCTCCTATTTGTATGTCACTTTCTCTTGCTCCTCTTTTCCTGTCACTATACTGTTTCCCTTTCTCTTTTTCTATTTTGTCTTTGTCTTTCATCTCATCGTCATTGATGAATTGACTTGGAATAAGCAAACTAGGATTTTGTCCCTAAATTGCCTGCGAAAAAATAGTTCAGAAGGCGTTTTCCCTGTAGTGGAGTGAGGTGTGCTATTGTACATTATCAAGTAATCGGCTAACTCCTGTTTCCAATTATTTTTTGTTGCTTGGCTGATTTTTAACCTTTTGAGTATATTTTTGTTTTGTCGTTCTACTTCTCCGTTCTGTTGTGGCCAATATGGAATCGAATGAAAAAGTTTTATCCCTCTTTCATTGCAGAAATTCTTTAACTCATCTGATATGAATTGTTTTCCATTATCGTCGGTTAATGAAACCGGGAAGCCTAATCTTGAAAATATTTCTTGCAGAACTCTGATGGTATTTACTGCGGTAATATTTCACTTCCTTGTATCTGCTTGTATCTGCTGTAGTAGTCGACTATGACGAACAGGTAATCTCCGCTAGGTAAAGGGCCCATGAAGTCGACTGCTACATCTATCCATGGTGCTGAAGAAAGTTCTCTTCGTTTCATTGGCTCTGGGAAGGTTGGGGCTGACACCAACCTAGCACAAGGTTTTGATTTCTTCCCGAATATCACCTCAAGTGGCTTATGATCGGTTACCAGTTCAAATCTTTTTCCATATAAGTATATTTTAAAATGCTCTACGGCCCAGACCAGTGCCAGAGCTTCCTTCTCGGTTTGACAATAGCGCTTTTCACAATCGGTAAGACTTTTATTTCCATAAGCTCGAGGTCCAGAATTGTCGTATTGTATCAAGACGGCACCTAAGCCTACGGGACTGGCATCTGCAATTACCTGTGTTTTATCATTAGGGCTGTAATAACCTAATGTCTTAGTGTTAACTAGACCTTCTTTTAATTTCGAAAATGCTTTGTTTTGTTCCTCTCCCCAGTTTTTCTCGATATTAGCATGTTGACCAAGCTTTAAACGGAGTAGTTTTCGAATAGGTTCTGTTAGCGTTGCCAGGTTCCCAATCCATTTTCCCACAAAATTCAGAAGACCCAGGAAGCTTTGAACTTCATCAACTGTCTTCGGTGCTCGGAAGTTTTGAATTACTTTAACATGATTTGCCAATGGTTTGATACCTTTTGGTGAAAGTTCATGACCTAAAAATTCAATTTGGTTTATTCTATACACGCACTTATTTTCATTAAGAAGAACATTATTATCCTTTAGTACTTGAAGTGTTTTTGACAATCGCTTATCATGTTCAAAATCATCTTGACCATAAATGAGTATATCGTCTATAAAGTTGACAGTTCCTTCACATGGATGTAAAATTATTTCTAATGTCTTTTGGAATATTTCTGGTGCACATGATATTCCGAACATTAGTCTTTTGTATCTGAACAATCCTTTGCTAGTAATAAAAGTTGTGATATGCCTGGATGATTCAGATATTTCAATCTGGCGAAAAGCGTTTTTAATATCTAATCTGGTGAACCATTGTGCTTTCCTAAAGTATGGCAGTAAAGTATCCATTGTTGGTACCTAATGGATGATTTTCTCGATCAATTGCTTGATTTGCTCTTCTCATGTCTATGCATATTCTTATTTCTCCATTTTCTTTGAGAATTGGCACCATTGGGGAAATCCACTTCGCCGGGCCATTCACGACTTCTATAATATCTGCTTCGATCAGTTCTTGTAGTTTTTCTTCCACTTTGGATTCTAAAGGAATTGGTATTCTTCTGTATGGTTTACATACAGGTGCAACTGACTCATCAACTGGAATATCAACTACAACATTCTTAAATTTCGGAAACTGACCTATAGCGTTGACTTCCAAACCAATTTTAAGAACACCAAGAGCAATATGTTAATTTTCCAAGAAGGCATCTAGAGCCGTTTTCTATAACGTATAGAATGTTGCTATTTCGCTATTTTTTCCTACTGATATTTTAGATTTGAACGATCCCAGGACTTTTAGTGGATCTTTACTTCCATAAGAGAAAAGCAGTTTTTCTGGATTCCTTACTTGGGTCCATACCTTTATTTTGTGTCGTTTCAGATCGTTCCATGTTCGATCATCCAATATGTTGCTTTTACTTCCAGAATCGATTAGCATGTCAACGGGAACCCCACCGAGATTACATTTTATAACGCTGTCATCATCAATTTGGAAAACATAATCAATCCCCTCTTCCTTTGCGTCATGTCTTAAAAATTTTCCGGAAATATTTCTTCTTTTCCTTTCCTCTTGTCTCTGTCCGCGTTTGGAACTACTGTTTTCAGATTCGTTATCGTGACGTCGTTTAAGAGGGTTAGTTCGGCAATACTTTTGATAATGCCCCTTGTACCCGCATTTGCTACATGTTTTTAGCATGGCTGGACATTTCGGAAAATTTGACGAATGGTTACTCGGATAAAAGTATTCATTTAATTTTTCCACGGCATTTTTGTACACATCTACACCTGCGTCATCATCGGGTTCAACGTGTGCCCCTGGAAGATTATAATAGATCTCCTGTAACGCACTGCCAGCACTGTGTAAAAATGTTGCCCTCCTCTTGGTTGGATTTTCGATGGTAGACGCTTCGAGATATATTTGAAACGATCGTAACCATTTCTCCCAACTAATACCAACAGAGGCTGGTTCGCCTTCGCATTCGAAGGGTTGTATGGCTATTAAATTTGCCATTATAGTGTGGGTCAAAAAGCCCTGTGGAAAATTTTCCATCATTACATTCTGAGCGTGTTTTTACTGAGCGCATACAGGCCAATACCCCATCAGCTTGACTAGTTTATCCTTGCTATAGTTTTACCTATTTTCTCTTATTTATTTTTATATTATTATTATTATTATTATTATTTTCCAGATAAATACATGCAAACCACTTTTAAACTTTTTGCTAAATTTTTTATAAGCAGAAGCATGTTATTTGTTATTTCTCCCAAATATAGAGTTATGTAAGTTTGCGTTTCATAGATATCATCGATATCACCTAGTATAGGAAGGCTATTATGTATATTACTATCGCTCCATATTATTTATGGTATTTAAATCAATATAAAAATAATAAATCGAAAACTGAACAGAGGACAAGTGCTCCATTCACTGCCGCCAGCCGCTGGCGCGGCGCGGAGTAATGTCTGTGTTAAAGTTAAACGAATAATTATGCTTTGGCCAATATTGTGTGTTGTTTTACCTAACTCTAACATTATAGCCAATACATATCGTTTTTGTTTATCACAACGGTATTTCCGTTCCTATAGCTAAGGATTGATGAGGGGTGTTTCCCCATTCTTGAAATCTTGTGTTCCAAACATCCTAGTTCAACACTGGTTCGTGATTCATCTGGTACGTTTTACCCCGATCACTTGGGTTAATATTGCCTGCATACCTTAATGCTCGTAATATACATGTGCTCTTAACTTATCCAAATTATCCTCGTCGCCACTTGTAGAATATGCAATGATTTATAAATAAAACTACACAGTAACTCTTCACAGCCGCTTTATTCAGCTATATACATCGAACTGCCTACCTGATCACCGATCGTGCATTTGGTAATGTCTTTCTTAATATAAAGAATCAGTTATCCCAGATGAACAATAAAGTAGTCATTATTTAATCTGTTGTATACACTACAGGTATCAAGCATGACAGATAATTTTAGTCAGGGATCCGGAGACCGTTTACTTTCAGTCCTATGCAACTTTTGGACATACTTTTAAAATTAGGTCCATGTTATCTAAAATTTTCTGCCGAATTCATTTCCGGAGGGCGATTTTCGATATGAGCTTGCGTTCATCCCCTATATTAATTTTTCACCCCTTTTCGGCGATACACGATATTTAAAATTTTTCAGATATAACTCGTGCTATCTCCAAAACTATCAAACCTACAGGGATTAAATTTTAGACAGAAGTTATATGATGTATGGCGACTACGATAGCAGTGTTAAAATAGTATTTGGATTATTGATCTTCCAAGAAAAAAATAAAGTAAGCGGGGATGCAGAAATATTGTAGAGAAAAATGTAGCATTTAGGTAGTTTTTCTATTTCTAGAGATACTGTATCGGTTATGTGAGCGGTATTGTAGTAGAAAGTTCAAATTTAATTTTGGTGAAAGAATTTTTACAATCGGAGTATTCTAACGAAAGATATAAATTATTTGGTATCGGGAGCGATACCGCGCGTTTCGATCGCTTAGGCATGAAGTGTTGTTTTGTGAATTGTGGCAGAACGCGCTCACCATTCGACCGACCGACTTCGCAAAACATACGAATACGACACGTGAAATAACAAATAGAAATGTGTATGTACTAATATTGCAGAGAAGAATGTTCGTTTTCAAATTTAATGAGAGGAAATAATTTTAACTGATAAATCTGTCAGTGTACACAAATAAAATTCATTTTGTCTCATAATAGAAGCGCTAATAAACAAACTCTTCATATAAACATATATTTTAGTGACAAGTTCTATATGTCTTTAGTAAATACATTGATTTATTATAAACCCATTATTTTCTTGACAAAATTATTTAAAAAGGAACAATAGGCAAACAGTAGTTAATATTATAATGAATAAAGAATAGTAAATAATTTGATTTTCCTAATACCTAAACAATTTTTTTTTTCATAACTAACAAACGTAAATAATCATAATTTTAAATAAAATTATTTATTCTATATGGGGAATATATTTATATGCGTGTATATGAACCAGTTAATTTTTAATTTCAATCATTATTTGATGTCGTACAGAAAGAAGCTATGTACATAGATATAAATATTTTATTTCATGAAAATTCTAATAAAATTTACAATTTTCCATGCAAACGCAGCTTATTATGCAATCAACTCCTAGCTTCTTACAACAACAGCTTATACTGCACTTATTATTTTTACACTAACACGTTGTCTTATTTATTTGTTCCGGTTTCGGATGTTTCGTGATCATGATGGGAATTAAAATGTTGTGTTCATTTTTCCAACTATATTCATGACTGTTCAGTAATTTAAGGGATGGATCACTAGCATTCTTGCACAAACCATCCCCTAATTACTCAACAGTCATGAATATGGTTGGAAAAATGAACGCAACATTTTAATTCCCATCATGATCACGAAACAGCCGAAACCGGAACAAATAAATGTGACAACGTGTAAGTGTAAAAATAATAAGTGCAGTATAAGATGTTGCAAGAAGCTAGGAGTTGATTGCATAATAAGCTGCGTTCGCATGGGAAATTGTATATTCCCCATATAGAATAAATAATTTTATTTAATAGAATAAAATAGCAAAATAAATTTTACTATTCAGCCTAAATCCTCTAATGTCTTAAAAAGACATAAATACTCTTTTCAGAGCTTATTTGCAAACTATCTACATTTAACTGATAAAAATTTGGTCAGTACTACGAATGTAGAAAGCAAATAATTTAATAATTGCAATAAGCCCCACCAGACGGATTAATCCAAATAAGGACTCCCTCTGTTACCAGGCAGTGCAAGTCACCAACCCATGGACCGGTTTCTGGCTTATTAGCCTTCATCAGCATGGTATAGGCAACTCACACTGCACGATAACAAAGGGACTCCAGATCTTGTCAACATCGATCGACATGAAGTCGGTAAGATGCGAATGTGGACCGTGGGGCCCTCTGGTGAAACTTATTGCAATGTGGATTTTGCCCAGACTAGGCTCGTATGAAAGAAATGAAATCCAAAGAAGTCAGAAATCCATAGAGGTAAACTTTAATAGAATAAAATAGCAAAATAAATTTTACTATTCAGCCTAAATCCTCTAATGTCTTAAAAAGACATAAATACTCTTTTCAGAGCTTATTTGCAAACTATCTACATTTAACTGATAAAAATTTGGTCAGTACTACGAATGTAGTATCATTTCTTTTAATTTTATTTAAAATTATGATTATTTATGTTTGTTAGTTATGAAAAAAAATTTTTTACATATTAGGCAAATCAAATTATTTACTATTCTTTATTCATTATAATATTAACCACTGTTTGCATATTGTTCCTTTTTAAATAATTTTGTGAAGAAAATAATGGGTTTGTAAAAAATCAATTTATTTACGAAAGACATTTAGAACTTGCCACTAAAATATATGTTTATATGAAGAGTTTGTTTATTAGCGCTTATATGAGACAAAAGGTTCTTGATTCAAAACTAATTGTATCTGTGTACACTGACAGATTTATCAGTTACAATTCTTTCCTTACATTAAATTTGAAAACGAGCATTTTTCTCTGCAATATTTGTACAGGGTTATTGGTTATAAATGGAACCCCCTCTTAACTTCGTTCTTTTTTGAGATAAAAAAATTTTTTTAAACGAAAGTTTTAGGGCATTCTATGAATTTTGTTTCAACCATATATAATAGTATACGGGGTGCCTCATAAAATCGGCACAAAGCAATCTTATGTTTTTTTATGGAACACCCTATGAATTTTTGCATAGTATGAAAGTCCTCGTTTTCCCGATTTCAAAATTGTGTAACATGTTGACGTTTACTATTATATCTATGCATAATTATTATTGGTTAGATCAATATTTCAGTTTTGCAATAAACAAAAACATTACGAACTTTTTGTTAATAACAAGATTCTATACATACCAAAGATTAAAAAATTATTGTAATAAATTTTCAACATGTCCCCAATTTTCATCAATACATTTTCTATAACCTTTTGTTTTTGAAAATCATGTCATACTGTTATTCATTCGATTTTTATGTAAATAGCAGCCGCTGTATATCGAAAATGGCCACAGTAAATGTCAACATATACATTTTTGAAATCAGGAAAACGAGGACTTTCATAATATTCAAAAATATACAGGGTATTTCATTTAAAAAAACATGATGAGGCACCCTGTATACTATTGAATATGGTAGCAAGAAAATTCATAGAATGTCCTAAAACTTTTGTTTAAAATTTTTTTCTTATCTTAAAAAATAACGAAATTAAGAGGGGGTTCCATTTATAACCAATAACCCTGTACACACACGTTTCTATTTGCTTCCGTCTAAAATTTGATCCCTGTAGGTTTGATATTTTTGGAGCACGAGTTATATCTGAAAAATTTTAAATATGGTGTATCGCCGAAAAGGGGTGAAAAATTAATATAGGGGATGAACGCAAGCTCATATCGAAAATCGCCCTCCGGAAATGAATTCGGAAGAAAATTTTACATAACATGGACCTAATTTTAAAAGTATGTCCAAAAGTTACATAGCAACAGAGAAATAAGCGGAATTTAGTTCACTGGATCCCTGACTATTTGGTGTTCACAGAAGCTTGATAATTGGTATCCAATCGTTTTCAAATCGTTAGAATAATTCAGTGACTGGATCAGACATTATAAATCAGAGACATGCGCACTGCCATTGCATAAAATTGACATTTGTTTTCAGTGTTTTCACTGTTTTCAGTTTTGATTTTTGAGGTTAGAAATTCACGAGTATAATTATATTTGATATTTATAATACAAAATTTAATAAAAATAAAAGTAATCAAGGTAAGTCAAATATTTACTTTATAATTTTGGGAATAAAACCGAAAGTTTTATTGTAGATGTTGTTTGACGGGTTAGAAAATGAAGAAGAGTTAAGTTCATCAAGTGATGAAGACATTGTATTAGCACTACATAGGAGGAAAAAGCCCAGAAATGAAAATTATGTGCAAGACACGGTTGCAGGATATAATCCCACAGATTTTTCTGAACACTTCCGTGTTAACAAAGAAATAGCCGCAGTCATTTCCGAAAGGTTTTCGCAATCGGAGTATTTCTTTCATCAAACTGGCAAAATTAGTGTTTATGACTCGACGTTATTCTGTGGTATGTTGGACATGAGGCTGCATCATATCGAGTTGTAGCCGACAGGTTTAATGTCAGCCTCAGTTACCTTAGGAAAATTATAAAAAAAAATGATATACTTCCTAAGTAACCTGTCGCCTCATATTATAACAAAATGTCCATCACCTGGAGAACAGTTTGATATTGAAGCATATTTTCACATTAGACAGAACACACGTAAAAATTGATAAACCAGCAAACGATCCAGATTCATATATATAAACAGGAAACATTTTTATTCTGTGCAAGTGAGTATATACATGATGTATTATTTTAGGTTCAGGTTGTATGCGACCATAGAAGAAAAATTCGAGATATTTTTGTTGGGTTTCCTGGATCAGTGCATGATAGTCGCGTGTTCCGGTCATCGCAACTGTGCGATTCGTTACGAGAAAAATGTGGCAATTTCTATATTCTTGGGGATAACGGTTATCCTTGCAGAAGACATTTATTGACACCCTTTAGAGATCGTGGTAATTTAACACGTCGGCAGCAAAATTACAATTTTAAGTTAGCCAAAAATCGCTATATTATTGAGCACTGTTTTGGAATTTTAAAACAGAAATGTATATGCAGCTGTATCACCTAAAACTGAGAAAAATTGACGATATTGCAAATTTTATTCGTGCCTGCTGTGTGTTATATTATTTTGTGATTGATGATGACGGAGACTTTCAAGAAAACGAAAATGATTAACATTATTAAATTCTAATTCCTCAGTGAATATTGTAATTCAATTTTTAAATTTTATTAAAAATATTGCCGTAATTGAATCTTGAATGCAAATATTTATTTTACTGAAATATTTCATGAACATATCTTGAGTCTGCCCTTACTTTTTAATAAATAACTAGGCAGTAATTTTATTTTAACAGTCTTTATTATATCTATGTGCCTATATCACAAAAAAAGTTCGTAAATCTGAAGTAGTCACAGCTATCTATTCAAAAATATCACAAAAAAATATACATAATATAAAACAAAAAATATGGCAGTAACAAAACATAGCATTCTAAAATAAAATGCTATATAAAAATACACCTCTGAAATAAATAATAATAATATAAGTCTGTAGTAACAAAGAATATTGTAAACAAAATGCCCTAAAATAAAGCATTTCCAAACAAATAATAATTTACTATAAAAGTAAAAATCTCATTCCTGACTCAAATTCTTTTCAGCTGCCTCAGTACCTTAGATACCATCTTTTTGGAAGTTGGGTTAGGTGATGCGAAAGGGTGTGAAAAGGTAACCAGGATACTGGAGCAGCTGAAAAGAATATAATTTTTTTCCAAAGTTATTCACCTTTCTTGATACTTTTGTTTCTCTAATCGGATTTTTCCAATACATCACTACTTTGAATTGTTTTTGTAGTTACGTTTCTTTTAATCCTTTTGCATTGACTTGTCTGGGTACGTTCTGTCGGGGTATTAGAATGTTCTCCTACGTCTGTGGGTTCAATATTTTCTTTTACTGTGGATGAGGTTGATGGAGCAGAAATTGAGCTGCTTGAAAGCAGAATTTCAGGACAGACGTTTCTCTTTGTTCCTAATATATCGTACATTTCATCCGAATATTCAAAATGTCTGCGTCCACTTCCAGTTTTATTGGAAGCATCGACATATTTCTTGTAGTTTCTCTCGAGAACGCGCCATCGGTTTTCGCAGTTGCTGGGTGTAACATTGATGTTTAAGATTATTTTTAATTCAATAAAAATGATCTCCCACATTCTTTTGAAACTCCTAATTTTCAGCGTTCCAACTTCTCCTCGATATTTTTTGTATAAATCCAGCAACATTTTTGTGGTGTTGGTGGTCCATGAAAAGGAACTTTTTGATTCGTCTTCTGCTAGAGTGGATTCACCAGACTGAGGATTTTGAGATGTTACATTGAGAAAAATGTATTCATGTCGCCTTAAAATATAATTTCTTATTTATAATTTGTTTTGCAGTTGTAACAACAAATCTTAAAAGGTAAAAACTTTTATGACCATAACCTCTACAACTTTATTTATAAACCACAGAACATGGAAGGGCTGAGGCTGTATATAGAACGTACAAGTCCGGTTCTAGGACAAGAAAACCGTTCCTAGAGAAAAATAATCCGAAATGGTTTCAAATCAGTCAGCACCGGCGCAAGCATATTAAAGTCAGTTATCAAATCATTGGAAATTGCTTCTGCGAACAATTAATAATACAGAAGTGGAAGATCAGAAAAATCACTGAACCCTGTAGAAAATCGCCGTTTCTATTTTAAATCAAAGTTTTAACGTGATATCGAAGTCGGTATTGGCCCCATAGAGCTTTATGTTAAGTAGATACCACTTTTCCTAAATTTCAAACGTTTATTATTCAGAGTAAATAAAGTATATTTGAAAACAGAAATTAGAAATAACGTCTCGTAAGATAATACCGCTGGAATTAAAATTAACTTGAATTCTACTAACTTTTAGGACCAGTAAATTTAATGTGGTGGTTGAAATCAATCAATAATTAGGTAAAAAATGAAACATTTTATTCAATTTTACAAAACGCTATACAAAAACAAAAAAGGTGGAAATTCCAGACTTCTATTACACGCGTATGACAAGTTATTACACGCGTATGGCAAGCTATTATACGCGTCTGGCATGCGCAGTAGACAGACAGGGTCGAGAAGACCAATAAATGCGTAAATAAAATGGAGGCAAAAGTTCTATTGGCGAGATAACACGCTTCTCGAGTACAGAGTGTGCTGAAATGCATAATAGCAGGCAAGTCCGGTAAATTGACGTTGTTTTTATTACATTTACCTACTAATGTATACAGGGTGAGTATCTGTATCTTCTGTCTCGTCAGAGATAGAGGCATGGTTCAAAAATTTAATGAAACCGTGAGAAAAAGTACGTTTATTAAAATTACTATCAATTATACAGGGCGATCCGTTAAAGTGGTAGATGAAAGAATATATATTTTTTAAATGGAATGTGATCCAATTTTTTTTATTATTTTTGAAGACCGTTATAAGGCCTATTCAACGGTAAAATATTTTAAAATTTGTTGGACGGTTAATGAAATAAAAAATATTTTTATGGAAAACTGACGTTTGCAGGTGTCATTTCGAAAATTGAGTCATTTTTTTTTCTTCTCTCAATAAACATTTTTTTTTATTCACTGTTTTATCTCTGGTATTTTCCAAGATATAACGTTTTTACGTGAACCATGTTTTTTCATCTTTTATTAAGAAATGATGCACAAAAATTACTGAGCAATCTAGAGTGCTTTGGAAACTCCAAAATAACAAAACTATTTAAAAAAAACTGAAACAACTTCAATTTAACATTTTTAATAAATGACCAACTTAAAACAAGAAACAGAAACACAGTCACAAGAGTAACATTAGAATTTTTAATATCTTGTATTGCCGTCTCTAGTAAGTCTCAGAGTTTCTAATCGGCATGACATACTAGACATTAAATTCCTAATACGTTGCTGTAATATATCATTCTACTCTTGAATTAAAGCACCAGTCATATCTGCAAGGGCTTCAGAAGCTCTTTCACTGAATTAAAGCATCAGCCATTTTTTTCACGAAATCTAACTCTTCGTGCCAGTTCATTCCATATAGATGCTCTATGGGATTCATATCAGGACTGTCCCTATCACTAATTGTTGTAAAGATGGCAAATTTGTTTTCATAATCAACTGCGAGCTTCGTAGATATCATTTTTCAATTTTAAAGGCGAACAGCAGGGTTCACGTAAAAACTTTATATTTCGAAAAATACTAACAGTGAATAAAAAACAAAATATTTATTATAAGAAATGGTTCATCGAATGCAGAATGAATAAATTTTCCATGAATGCGAGAATAACCCACAGTGTGTTTTGAAAACCTGTGAAACAACATAGGTTTCAAATTTTCCATTCATTTCCTTGAAATTTGTAAAAAGTCACCATTGCTTCTAATTCAGCTCATACAGAATGAATTTTGCTATAAACTGAGAAAAGAATGATCAAATCGGTCCACCGGTTTAAAAGCTAAAGGGTTTTAAAATTAACCAAAGAAATGGAGTGCGTCACTTTTTTGGAACTGACTGTATATTTTAATTTTTGCCCGTCAAGTTTAGTTGATTCTGCAAAAGATTGACCCATTTAAACTTTATCGTTCAAGTAATGAGTCATAATTATTGTTTTCTGGACGAGTTGAAACGTATTTGAAGCATATAAACATTAAATTTGTCAGTCGATTTGAATCATCGTATTCTGGTGTATTCTGTGTCCAATATTTGATAGAAGTTTTTCAAACTGTTTTCTCGTCATTCTTAGATTATTTCTCTATCCTTCTATCCCCCAAAGCAAGTTCTTTGAAGATGGTTCCAGAAACTTCATACCTACCAGTTTCTCCTTAAAATCCAATTTCTATCAAAGAACGACGTTTTTTACGCTGTCTATCCCAGCGCAAGATAATTTTTCTTAATAGACCTATCCAGGTAATGCAAGCGAGAAAGATAAATACAGCGTACTATGTGTTAAATAAAGCAGTAGAGCCGTGCGTAGTTCGTTCTGCGCAACACAAGGGCAACTGTCCGGCCGAGAACCCTTGCATGTATTTGTGCATGTTTTTATATCTAATCCATTTTCATGGAAACGGTTAACTTTATTAAAAAATCATAGAACGACTTTTTTATAGCAGACAAAATTTCCTTTCGAACAATGTATAGCACAAACCATATGCTTTTTGTATAACGGCCCCAGATACGTTTCAATTACGGACAAATTAAAAAATGAATGAGTTTATTAAGATTCCTTAAATTTTGAACCACTCTTACGTCTAAACTATTAAAGATAGATATATGCCATCACTGACTTTCTTATAGAAAATTTAATTCTCTATAAATTTGTTTATATACATTTTCATCATATTTGTAACGGTTTTGGCAGCGTTTCGAGTCAAACATGCCGCAGTAAATCGATGCGTGGTTCGTTCTAAGCACATGAAGAGACGTACGCGCTTACAGTGGCTGCCTGATTCTATTGAAATACTGAAATACTAACGCTGCCGAAACCATTACAGTTATGGCAAAATGCATATAAACAATTTTATAGAGAATCAAATTTCCTATAAAAAAGTCCCTGATGGCATATATCTATATTCAATAGTTTATACGTGAGAGCGGTTCAAAGGTTAAAGAGTCGTAAAAAAATGAATTAATTTTTAAATTAGCCCCTTAATTGAAACGTATCCGGGTCGTCACCCACAGGAGATACAGATATCTATTTCAAAGCTCTAAATAATGTAATTGAGACTATACCTACTAATAAACAAATAATTGTTGTTGGAGATTTTAACCTAAATTTTAATATTCTTAATAATGCAGATGTTAATGAATGTAAAAACATATTTTTGTCCTACAACTTAGAAGAAAAAGTTTTTGAGGATACTAGAATAACCAACAGTAGTGCTACTAAAATAGATAATCTGTTTACAAATTTAAGCAGTGATAATATAGCTTTGAAATTAATTGAACCTCATATGTCTGACCACAAAGGAATTTTCTTCGCCATAGATATATCTGCCAAAATAGAAAATGAATTTATTTTGTGTAGGCCAATGACAGAAAATAAAAAAACAAAATTTGTGAAATATATAAAAGGTATAAACTGGGACTGTTTTTATGAAAAAGAAAATCCTAATGACTCTGCTAATTTTTTAGTCCAAATACTGTCTTCACTACATAATCAATGTTTTAAAGAGAAGTTAATAAAAAAGTCAAGTTTTGAAAAAAATAACTTTGTCTTTGATAGTAATATACAACAATTAAAAAACACGTTAGAAGCAGTTCACATAATTGCCTCTTCAACTAAAAATAAAAATGATATGCAAGTTTATAATATGCTAAAAGAAGAGTACAAGGAAGAAATAAAGCAAGCTAAGTTAAAGGCAAATAATGAAAAAATTATTATGTCTCATAATAAACAGAGAGCTGCGTGGGAAATAATCAATAAAAATAGAGAAAATAAAAAAACCATTGTAACATCTAATTTGACAGCTAATAATCTGTCGGATTACTTTTTTAATGTTATAAATAATTTAATGTGTAAATTTGATAAAGTTAGTGAATCTAAGTTCACAGATTTTTTAAATAAAGTGCCAAATGTAGATAAATTTTTCTTTCTATTTCCAGTGTGTGACATGGAAATAAAAAAAGTAATATCTGAATTAAAAAATAGCAAAGCTAGAGATGTTTTTAATCTCAATAGTGAAGTCCTGAAACTAGTTAGTGACGTTCTGGCAAAGCCAATTGCTCATCTAATAAATTTATGTATTGAATGTGGAATTTATTCTAGATATTTTCAAAAAATCGTTAGTTACTCCTGTACATAAAAAAGGTAGTTTTAATAACACTGACAGCTATAGGCCTATATCAATCATTCCTATTATTTCCAAAATATTCGAAATTATCCTTAAAAATAGACTCTTGGAATATTTTGAGAAGAACAAATTACTGACTGATGCCCAATTTGGGTATAGACAGGGAAGGTCTACAATTGCCGCAATCTGTCAAATGTATGAACTTATTTTAGAAGCTTTTGAAGAACGTAAATTATGCACTGCTCAATTCTATGATATGTCTAAGGCTTTCGACACAGTTAACCATAAAGTACTAATACAAAAAATGGAATACTATGGAATTAGAGGAAAATCCTTAAATTTATTCACATCATATCTTGGTAGCCGTCAACAATGCGTCAAGTTTAATGGTAGCTTATCGCAATTTTCTAAAGTCGATTATGGGGTGCCACAGGGATCTGTCATTGGCCCTGTGTTATTTATTATTTATACAAACGATATATCCTTTAATTTAGCTTCTGAAGCGGTTCCAATACTGTATGCTGATGATGCCACATTTTTAGTTAGTAACGAATTATATCCAGATCTATATAATAACGTCACAGAATCGAATAATTTGATAAAGAACTGGACGGAAAGTAATTATCTTACCATAAATGAAGATAAGACAAAAACCTTGGAAAGTAATTATCTTACCATAAATGAAGATAAGACAAAAACTTTAAGTTTTTCAACAAAAAAATAGTGACAACAACGAGCCAGTAAAACTACTTGGAGTGTACTTAGATGCTACTTTAAATTTTCAGTCACACACTGAACAGCTATCTAAACGACTATCGACTGGCATATACATAATAAGGCAACTTAGTCACAAAACTACATTGAACTGCTTGAGAATAGCTTATTTTGCTATTTTTCACAGTGTAATGACATATGGAATTATTCTATGGGGTGCATCAAATCATTCTAATAAAATTTTTAAATTACAAAAAAAAGCCGTTAGAGTAATAGCAAAAGCTAAACATGATGACCATTGTAGACCAATTTTTAAACAATTGAATATATTATCCCTACCCTCTTGTTTTATTTATGAATGCTTATGTTACATTAAAAAACTCCTTGTTGAGAAAAAAGTGACCAAGCAGGAAGACATACATCACCATAATACTAGGACAAAAACAAAACTAAGACTACCCAAATTCAGGTTATCAATATCGCAACAGTCCTACTTATATTTAGCTTATAAATTTTTTAATGTGCTACCTTATGATTTGCAAAATCCTGACATGAGCACAAATACATTTAAACATAAGATTAAAAATATTCTCTTAGAAAACTGTTTTTATACGAATGACGAATACTTTGATTATTTTGACTCGCTATCAAATTTACCGTCTGTATAAAGAGCTACATTTGTTTCTCTTCTTTAACGTTTTTTGTGAATATAAGAAGTTTATACACTTTTTCTATTTATATTTAATTTATACACATACCTATTGTCTGTTTTTCTATTGCTTTTCTAAATGTTTGTACTTTTGTGTTATACAATGTGATTTAGTGATTTACTGTTTTATACAATATTTTTAAAATATTTTTCAGTACACTAAGTACTTTTGTGACGCACGTAAATGTGAATTTTATGTATATTTTATTATGTATTAACTATTTATTTATAACTGCTTTGAGTATTCTTGACGTATGTAAACATGAATAAAATTCTATTCTATTCTATTTTATTCTATACAAAAAGAATATAGGTTGCGTTATACATCGTTGGAAAGGAAATTTTGTCCGCTATAAAAAAGTCATTCTATGATTTTTTTATAAAGTTAACCGTTTTCATGAAAATGGAAAAAATATAAGAACGTGCACAAAAATCTATTTATTCTCTCGTCGACGCTGCTGCCCTTCTGTTGCGCACGCACCATACTGTGTGACGTATTACCGCATTTCACCTGGATAGGTCTATTCTTTAAACAATAAACCAGAAATATCTATTACACCCACACGAACAGCGACATTTAACGCCATTTTATCTGATTATTGATTCAAGTTTACGCTTGAAATTTGTGAACCAAAAACTTGACCAATATCAGTTGACCAAAAGAGAACATGATCGTATGTAAGTTTTAATAGCGTACTAAGTAGCTGCATGTTTTCTAAATCTTGATTGATTTGTATAAACAATGGAACTAATAAGAACGGAGTGTCGGGCGCCCCAAACAAGATGGAGGGACGACATTCAAAGGCAGGAACTGGATTTCAAGTGCTCAGGATAGTAATAATATAATAACACCACATGTGCATTCTATTTCTATTTCAGTAGATACAATATGCAGTTTCAAAAAATACTTCTTTCTTGTTGTAATTTTTTGTATTATTTAATGATATTTCCTCTTTCTTCAACTGGCGACAAATTTTATAAGAGGAGTCTATTTTTATTGTATTATGTCTGCTTAATAGCATAAGGTTCATGAAATGATAAACATGCTAAAACATGTAATTAATCAATTACTTACAAATTTTCTTCATTGATTCTTTTGGTAATCTTCGGGATTGAACTGTTTTTTGCAGACACTTGAATGCTTTGTTGACATAAATTTATCTCGACGAATTGATATCAACCATTTCTCTAAGAAAGTTTCGTAGCGAGGAAATTTGTGGCCTCATTTTTTTCGGGGCAAAGTGCCACTGAAACAACATTGAGGTACCTGTTATTAATCTTTTGAAATTACAGAAGAAAACTGGAAAAATTAAAGTCTCTAACAAATTACACACAAATAAAAAAAATCGTATGTTCATAACCCTTAAAAAACATATTGACAGATACCTTACGGTTCAGTGGTGCCAAATGGTGAGCCGAGATATGTTAGCCATCATTACTACTCCCTTTATCCCAGAAGGCTCTAGAAGAGCCTTGTGCGGGGGAGGGTTAGACATTTAAAAACAAGAGACACACATCCAATATCCGTGTAAAATGGAAAAATCCCTCTCACAGTATTTTCCATTGCCACGACCGGGAATCGAACCCGGGACTTTTGGGTGAGAGGCAGTTACGCTATCATCTCGACCATTAGACAGCGGTGGAAAACTATGGAGGAGGCCTATGTTCAGGAGTGGACGAGAACGGGCGCGCGCGCGAGCGCGCGCGAGAGAGAAAGAGAGAATAATGACTTTATTTGAGGCGGGGCTCAGCCATAGGCTGCCTTAGCCCAACCTTGAAAATTTTACAATTTCGGGAGAGTAAAATATATTTACATTTTATTACTAATTATAAATAAAAAGAATTGTTACAGTGTAAGAATATACGGAGTGATTGATGATTTGATATTTAGGTATGCTGATGAATGATGAAACTTTAGATGAGCTATACTGAAATAATTAGTTACTAAAGTACTCTTTAATTCTTCTTTTAAAACTGAAAAAATTTTGAATATCTTTCAAAGGAGGTGGTATAAATATGAGCAGAGTAATATGAAAACGAGCCTTTGAAAGAAGTACTGGAATGATGGGGAATGTGCATAATATGTATATTTCGCATGCTGCGATTATGAATCTCTTCTCCAAAAACTATTTTAGACCTAAGGTATGATGGGTTGTTTGTGTGGATAATTTTATGTATGAGGCACGAATAATGAATATCCCTACGTATATGCATTTTATTCCATCCATATTGTAAATAGAAAGGGGTGATATGATCTCTACGTCTAACAATTGCAGCAAATCTCATACATGCATTTTGTACTACCTGTACTCTATGTGCATCATAAGCAGAAAGACAAGGTCCATACACAGTGTCACAGTAATCAAAAAGTGATAAGGTTAATGAATCTACAAGTTGTGACGTACTTCGGTTTGTAGGCAAAATGGCCGAAGCGTCACTATGGCACTCGAGGCGTCGGCGGTGCTTTACTCGGGCGCCAGTTTCCGTTTATAGTGCAGAAACACCACTACTCAGGCAGCTACAGTGAAGAAACGGAATATTCCAGTGGGTCGTTGGGAAAATTAGACTTTGTTTCGGATTAAAAGCACAGGTTGATGTCACAATTTGATTTATTCAGTATATTTACAGGATTAAAATATGGTTACTAGGCTACAAGCTTTCTATTCTAATTACAATTACAATTACCAAAGCTTAAGAAAAAGCTATTTACACTATGTACATCTACTCTAGCAATTCTAAAGCACAGACTACGGTAAAGCACAGCGGTGTGAATATCAAGCAAGGTGGGCAGGCGGTTAACTAACGGTTACGGACTAACAGCAAAGCGGTGTACGGATACCAGGATTAGCAGAAGCAAATACCACAAACATGCAATTCTCAAAACAGGATATGTTCAGTGTACAGACTTGGCTTATTGTACAGCATTTACAAACAGTCGAGTTATGGAATGTAACAAGATGCTCCTGGTGGTCTGGGTCTCGCGTACTGAAAAATAAGTTATGATTAGTATAGTAACAGGTCACACCTATGCTTAGGCTGGATCTAGTCGGCTGCTAGATATCTCTGGCTAGAAAGAAAGTTAGGGTTAGTATCGTAAGCTTTGCTACGTACGTATACGCTATATCTGATGTTCGTACGCTCATATATAGCATAGACCGGCAGCTGACTTACTCAAAAGCTGTAATAAGAAAAGATTACTGGAAGCTCCTTCTGACGGTAATAGCGGGCTGAAAGGAAGGTATGATTAATACAATAAGCTTCGCTACGTACGTATACGTTATATCTGATGTTCGTACTCTCATATATAACCTATACCGGCAGCTGGCTTACCCAAAAGCTGGAATAAAAGAACAGGTTACAGGAAGCTCCTTCGGACGGCAAGAGTGAACTGAAAGTAAAGTATGATTAATACGTTAAGCTTCGCTGCGTACGTATACGTTATATCTGATGTTCGTACACTCATATATAACATAGACCAGCAGCTGGCTCACTCAAAAGCTGGAATAAAAGAAAAGATTACAGGAAGCTCCTTCGGACGACAAGAGTGAACTGAAAGTAAAGTATGATTAATACGTTAAGCTTCGCTGCGTACGTATACGTTATATCTGATGTTCGTACACTCATATATAACATATACCGGCAGCTGGCTTACTCAAAGCTGAAAGGAATACAAAATTAGTGCAGAATTTAATACTTTACAACATCCAAGTCCTCACTTACAATCCCTACCGGTATACCTTACTTACTTCTGCTTCCTTGGACACTTCTGAACAGGAACGGCGGTCGACAGCTACTGAATCTCTTGAAGTCGGCGGAACGGTATTATAATGCTGAAATGGTTAGAGTAGTAGGGATGACGCCAACTAAGCAGCGTAGTGAATCGAATACGTCACTGCTGGACTCTGCCGAAATTCGGGCCCAAGTGCTACTTACTTTCGGTGATGTACGTCCTCAGCGTGGTCAGCGGTGTACTGTCTTCTCTCGGCGGTGGCTGAATATTTGATTCGTGATGCGTGGTGGGGTAGCGCTACGTCACAGTGTGACGATTTCGGACGTTGGACGTCTGGGTGTCGAGTGACGTAGGGTGCGTCGAACTTACTGTAGCGCTCCACCTTTATACATCCAACCGCGTTGACTTGCGACTCGGTACTGAATTTGGCTGGACGCGCTCTGTGTGTGTTAGCTGGATTGAATATTCTGACGGCGGGACAGACTTCAGCGCGGTTTACTATTTGTTTGCACTTATTTATTCACGGATTTATTAATTAATAACAGGACAGGTTATATTATAAATCAAAATAAATACTGGTTTCAGGTGAAAATAATATAACAATGCGGAAAATAAGAATTAAATTCTATATGGGGTGTGTCGAATAATAAACTTTAAACAGGAATTAGTAACGAAAAAATCACTTCGTTACACCCCCCTCTTACTTCGGATAAAAAAAAGAAGATTACAAGATTCTTTTTTTTTTCTTACCCTGTTGCGGCGTGGTGATGCGGGCGGAGTTCTAGTTGTCACTAGAATGAAGTCCATCAGGGCTAGAGGTCGCCGCTCTTGGTGCTTGCTTGGCAAGCCGCTATCGGTCACGAGACATCTTCGATGTCTTGACTGGTAGTAGCAACTGACCACCAGAGGGATGTACTTATCTCTCACAGTTACTATGTGCTGGGTCTGCCATAGACCAGTTTGGTTTGCCTTTATTATTTGTCTTTTCAGCTACCTGTGGCACACTGATGAGAACATAAAGAGTTCGAAACCGGTCTGTGTCTGGTGGAGAAAAGACAAATAACAAATTTGGCTACCAATTTTGGATTTATATGTATAATTCAATGGGAGTCGGGGCCTTTGCCCGTCCAGTAGTTGTTTCCTATAATCCTATTTATTAAGCATGTTTTAGTCCATCAGGGCTAGAGGTCGCCGCTCTTGGTGCTTGCTTGGCAAGCCGCTATCGGTCACGAGACATCTTCGATGTCTTGACTGGTAGTAGCAACTGACCAAGAGGGATGTACTTATCTCTCACAGTTACTAGAATGAAAACAAGACTTTAGATCTTTAATATGGATGCGAAGTAGCTTCTTCCCGGTATCCGATTTCAAATTATATACCACCGGTGATATCACGTGAGTTACGGTGTACGGTCCGAGTATTTCGGAGCCAGTTTGGCGGCGAAACCCTTGGCGGCAGATGACAGCGGATTTTCGCGCTTCATGACCCGGTCCCCGATATGGCAACGCCATTCGCGGCGGCGGAGGTTATAGTACCGGCTTTGAGACGTGAAGGCTTGTGCTAGGTTGACTCGGACGAGTTGAAAAACTTCCTGCAGTTTTTCCAGGCGGGCGGTATGCGTCTCTGGGATGATGTTCAGGTCTGCCGGTTCTTCCGTGGGGGTTCTGGTTGCAGTCTGGTAGAGGGTGTTCGGTAGGTCCAGTTCTCTTCCAAAATTCAGGTATGCTGGTGAGAATCCAGTAGAATCGTGTCTGGAGCTGTTGATGGCCAGCTGAAAGTTGTGCAGATGGAGATCCCATTTTCTATGGTCCTGTTCGCAGTACTGGGCTATCATGGTTTTGATGGTACGGTTAGCTCGTTCTACAGGATTGGCTTGCGGAGTGTACGGTGGGGTAAAACGGTGCTGGATGCCAAAGTTTTGTAGCAAGGTGCGGAACACTCGACTGTCATACTGGGTCCCATTATCGCTGATTACGGTTCTGGGACATCCAAATCGGGTGATGATTTCCTCGTATAAGGCTAGTGGCACTTCGTATAGCTCGGCACTGGATCCATTTGGTAAAACGATCTTGAAATACTACTATGTAGTTATTTCCTTTGCTGGATCGAGGTAGCGGTCCCACAAGATCAGTGCTTACAGTTTCCCAGGGTTTGCGGTTGACGGACGGTTGCATTTTCCCAGGGGTAAAACGATCTTGAAATACTACTATGTAGTTATTTCCTTTGCTGGATCGAGGTAGCGGTCCCACAAGATCAGTGCTTACAGTTTCCCAGGGTTTACGGTTGACGGACGGTTGCATTTTCCCAGGGGTTTGTTGCTGTGACGGTTTGTATCGCTGACACTGCATACAACTTCTGACATATTTTGCTACGTCTCGGAACATTCCGGGCCAGTAGTAACGGCGGGCCACCCGAGCGATGGTTTTTGCAATCCCCATATGTCCAGCGGATGAAGCATCGTGGTTTTCTTGCAGTACCATCGGTCGCTGTGGTGCAGGAATGCACAATTTCCAGAGGTCAGCCATGTCAGGTTCGGTCAAGTCACTGGAATCCCAGAAGTGTCGGAATAGCCGGTCATTACGTATACAGTAATCCGGAAAAGCTTCAGGGTTTCTCTCGACTTCCATCTTTTTCCGTTGATACCAAGAACAGTTCGGCGGTTCAGCAACAATGCATAGTTCTTCTGTATCCTCCGGGGCGGAAGATGGTCCTGTCAGTGGTTGTCTGGATAAGGCATCGGCCACTCGGTTTAGTACCCCTTTCCGGTACTTGATCTCGAAGTCATATTGTTGTAGGAAAATACTCCATCGGGCTAGTCGTCCAGCGGGGCTTTTAATGGAGTGTAACCACCGGGAGGGACTGGTGGTCGGTTATGACAGTAAAATGATATCCTTCCAAATATGGTCGCATTTTCTCCACTCCCCACACGATAGCCAGGCATTCTCGTTCGGTGACAGAGTAGTTCCTTTCAGCAGGATTCATGCAATGACTCTGTCATGTCCATCGATGTTCTGGGTCAGTGCTACTCCGAGTCCTTGGTCAGATGCGTCGGTCTGCAGCGTGAACGGTTTCTCAAAGTCTGGATAGGTTAATACAGGAGCTTCGGTGAGACAGTTTTTAACTTCGTAAAAGCTTCCTCTTGTTCGGTGGTCCATTTAAAGCGGTGATTCTTCCTGAGTAGCCGGGTTAATGGGGTCACAATCTGGGAGAAAGTGGGCACAAATCGTCTGTACCATGAGGCGACTCCCAAAAATCGGCGTACCTCTCGGATGTTCCTTGGTGTCGGGAATTTCTGGATGGCCTCTACCTTGTCAGGGTCGGTTTTGATTCCCTCGGCGGTGACAACATGTCCTAAGTATTTAAGGGATTTTCTGCAAAACTGACACTTCTCAGGGTTTAGCTGTAGGTTGGCCATTCGGAGGCGGCGGAATACTTCTCGCAGGTTTTCTAAGTGTTCTTCGAATGTTCCTCCTAATACTATGATGTCGTCCAGGTAGGCAAAGGCATATGGGTCCATGTCTGGACCGATGATTCGATCAAGCAATCTTTGGAACGTTGCGGGTGCTGAATGTAGTCCAAAAGGCATGACTCGGAACTGGAACAGGCCTCTACCGGGTACCGTGAAAGCGGTGATGGGTTTGCTGTCATCGGAGAGCGGTATCTGCCAGTATCCTTGTTTCAAGTCGATACTGGATATGTAGCGAGCTTTTCGGAGTTTGTCCAGTATGGCATTGATGTACGGTAATGGATAGGCGTCCTTCTCGGTTACGTCATTGACTTTGCGGAAATCAATGCAAAATCTGGGTTTACCATCCTTTTTACGGACTATTACCACTGGTGAACTCCATGGGCTATTTGATGGTTCGATGATTCCATTTTTCAACATCTCGTTGACCTCCTGATTTATTATACCCTGCATCTTTGGGTTTTGAGGTCGGTACCTCTGCTTGATTGGATCCGGTTGGGACAGGCGGATGTGGTGCAGTATTAATCCGGTGGTGCCATGTATGTCTTGAAAACCTGGTAGTTCGGTGTCCAGAAAGTTCTTCAGTCGGTGCTCTTTGCTGGGTGTTAAGGTCAACGATATCCCTCCTAGCGGACTTGCTGGTATTGTTGGAGGCGGGGATATCACTTCCTCATTCAGGTAGACGGGGCGGTTTTCGGGTTTATCACGAAGTTATACTTGCTCAGTATGTCTATTCCTAGTACTATGTCGGAGGATAGGTTGTCAAGGTACAATAGGCATTCGTCGAACTGGTTCTGGCTGATGGTGAACTTCAACTGGTAGCTTTTAGAAATGATAGCTACACTGCCATTGGCTAACTGAGCGGGCGGTGTGTTGATGGTCTGGTGCGGGATGCCTATCTGGTCGCAGTATCTGGTGACTTGGTTACCCACATAGGAGCGGACTGCTCCAGTGTCGATGAGTGCGGTGAAAGTCCTGGTGCGGATGCGTACGGGTACGTGCGGTCGGTTGTCATAGTTGGATGTTGCAGCGGTTTCCGAGGCTTCAAAATTACGGAACTGTACTGGCCTCGGTTCGGTGCAGTTCTCATCTAGTTTTCCGTCCTAGGGCATTGACAGTCTCGGGTCATAATGCCTTGTTTTCCACATCTCGAACAGAATAGTCGGGGCGCAGATCTGCATTGGGTCCTGAAGTGGCCACTTTTTCCACAACGCCAACAGATATTGCTTCTGTCGTAGCTGGGGCTGGTATTTGCGGTGGAGGCTCTTGACGTGGCGGGTCGCTCCTCTGGTGTGGAAGTGCGGGCGGTTTGTGTTTGGGCACGTGCTGGTGTTTCGGGCCGGGTTTCTCGCTGCGCGGCGGTGGGTCGAACGTCCACTTGCTTTTGGTGGCCGTTATTCCCGGATGAACGAGCGGGTCTCTTATTGTAAACTTGGTTGACCTACTGACGCAATACTTCAAACTCCTTGATCTTGGCGGTCAGTGTGGACATGTTGCTGAAGTCGGGCCTTCGAATATACTGGCGGTAGTCAGGTAGCAGGTTGCGGTATACCCATCTCAGTTCCTGGGCTTCTGAAATTTCTCCATGTCGTCGGATCAGAGTTTGTAGATCGGTCACGTAGGTCATCGCGGGTTCTTCGGGTTTCTGGAGACGGCGGCCTATCTCGGCTTCTATATCCTCTAGATAATTTACCGGGAAGTAAAAGATGCGGAAGTCCTTAATAAAATCGTCCCAAGTGCTCCATTGCGTCTTGTTATTCCGGTACCATAACAAAGCGGGTCCTTGTAGCAATTCGGGTAGAACGGGCAGAAGTTGACCTGGACGGATCCTTGTGTATACACATATCTCCTCTATCCGCTCCAAGAATGCGACGGGGTCCCCTTTTCCGTTAAAGTGGATACCAAATTTTCCTAGTTCCTCGTCAATCTCCTCCTTCTTGAGCTTGTAGATCCAGCCCAGCCGGAAATCTCCGGAGTCGGGGCCTATGGTCTCTTCTTTTGAGCCACTGGCTTGGTTCTCTTTCTCGTCTAGTTCAGGCATCTTGGATTTAATGCTGTGGTCACGGTCTGGCTATCAACTGCTCTCTTCGAAATCTGGCGACCAACTGTTCTAGTTGCGGTCTCGAAACTCACTCTTCTGCGAGGTCTAGTTGTCAGCTGGTCTGGTGGTGGTCTGGGGAACTGCCTCTGGCGGTCTAGCTGTCAACTGTTCTCTTCGGGATCTGGTGGCTAACTTCTCTTCGAGGTCCGGGGTCAACTGCTCTTCTCGCGGTCTGGAGACTGACTGTCAACTGCTATCTCCCCAGTGGGTCTTCTTAGCAGACTGGTAATGACAGATTCGGATTCTGCGCCCTCGAGTTACTCGAAAAGGAGGGGTCACACGTCAGGTCTGTTTTTCTTCTGGTTTCGGACGAGCTGGAGCGGAATGGCACGAGTTCTCACGATTCAGGTTCAGGCGGTGCTAGTAGTTGCTCGTGTCACTTCTGGTCTCGTTCTGATGCTTAATATCGGCGTAGAAGTGTTATATCCAAAACGGCTGGTCGGATTCCAAAAATTCCAACGGATTTCGATTCTCCACCCTCGATTTACTATCCAACGAGGGGTCACAAACCTGGTCGATTTTGTCGATTGAAATTCCGGGGACGGTCCCGGACCGGTGACAAAACTCGGTCTCGGCGGTGTTTCGTGCTGTGGGACACTTCTTCTATCTGTTTCACTTGGTTCTGGCTTCGACGGACGGAACAGTGAACCTGTCTGTGAAACGGCTAGGCGGTGGGTGTCCTGGATGCTGGCAATCGAATCCTTGGGTCTGGTTTACTCGAAAAGGATACCCTACTCGATTTTTCGTTGTACGCGCAAATTCGGGTAGTCTCGGGTATCTTCGGGTACAGGTCGGTCTTCTTGGATGAACGGACGTCTGGTCTGCTTGGCAGCTCGCTTGGAACTCTTCTCTTGGTTATTATAACTCCTTCGGGAATGATCGTAGCGGTTCGGTGACGGTCGCAATCGGTTTCTCGTAGTCGGTTATGTCGAAAATGACACCTCACTTGCCTACTGGTGTCACTTGGTCCAAAATCAGTTGCTTTCGGCTCCTGCCGAATGTAAACAATCCTAAATCTTCACTAATTTTCCCAGGGTCCCTGCTCGGGCGCCATTTTTGTGACGTACTATCGCGGCCGAAAAAAAGTAATCGACTGATTTTCCCGTTGTAACTATGGTTCTATTCAGTGTCGCATCAATTCCAATGTTTTTTTTATTAGTGTCAATGTCAATTGTCATATTAATCAAAAATACATTTTTTATTACTTAATCATGCCTTATCATGTTTTGAGTGAAGAAGAAAAAGGCTACATCATCGCCAAACTTGGGGAAGGGTGGTTTCAACAACGCATAGCAAGTGAAATTAATTGCAGCAGAAGCACACGATTCAAAAACTAAACAAAAAGTGGATAGAAACTCATGATCTTGAGCAGGGCAGTGGGTTCTGGGCGGCCAAGAAAGAGTACTCTAGAAAACGACAATACCCTGGTATTAACTATGTGAATTTAAACCCATTTTCTAATTCTATTGAAGCCAAAAGGCAAACCAACTTCCCAGCGTCTGTTAGGACAGCAAGAAAACGCGCGGTTGCGAGAGCAAGGTCTATTTAACTGTGCCAGTGCTAAAAAGCCCCGACTAACTATAAAGAGGCAAGAATGCAGTTTGCAGATACTTTTATTAATGAAAACGGTAGTTATTGGGAGTGGGTGCTCTTTTCCGACGAAAAGATATTTTAGTCCCTGCTACAATGATCAACAGCGAGTTTACCGCCCCAGGGGTCATAAGTTTGATGAAGAATTTGCACAAAACAGATAACAGCGGAAGGTATTCTGTCTTTTTGTTTAGTTTTTGAATTGTGCCTTTCCTGCAATTAATTTCACTTGCTATGCGTTGTTAAGACCACCTTTCTCCAAGTTGGGCGATGATGTAGCCTTTTTCTGTTTCTTTCAAAACCATACTAATTAATTGTTTTCTAATAATTAAAAAATATTAACAACTTTATTTCTTATTAGTTCTTTTTTTAACAAATACGACCCCACCAATGATTTCTTGTCAAAATAATTTAAATGACAATTAACTGATGTAAAAACTCTCATTTACAAAGGAAAATTTTTCGAAAAAACATACTACTTGATAAAAAATCGATTACTTTTTTTCGGCCGCGATAGTACTTCGGTTTGTAGGCAAAATGGCCGAAGCGTCACTATGGCACTCGAGGCGTCGGCGGTGCTTTACTCGGGCGCCAGTTTCCGTTTATAGTGCAGAAACACCACTACTCAGGCAGCTACAGTGAAGAAACGGAATATTCCAGTGGGTCGTTGGGAAAATTAGACTTTGTTTCGGATTAAAAGCACAGGTTGATGTCACAATTTGATTTATTCAGTATATTTACAGGATTAAAATATGGTTACTAGGCTACAAGCTTTCTATTCTAATTACAATTACAATTACCAAAGCTTAAGAAAAAGCTATTTACACTATGTACATCTACTCTAGCAATTCTAAAGCACAGACTACGGTAAAGCACAGCGGTGTGAATATCAAGCAAGCTGGGCAGGCGGTTAACTAACGGTTACGGACTAACAGCAAAGCGGTGTACGGATACCAGGATTAGCAGAAGCAAATACCACAAACATGCAATTCTCAAAACAGGATATGTTCAGTGTACAGACTTGGCTTATTGCACAGCATTTACAAACAGTCGAGTTATGGAATGTAACAGGATGCTCCTGGTGGTCTGGGTCTCGCGTACTGAAAAATAAGTTATGATTAGTACAGTAACAGGTCACACCTATGCTTAGGCTGGATCTAGTCGGCTGCTAGATGATATCTCTGGCTAGAAAGAAAGTTAGGGTTAGTATCGTAAGCTTTGCTACGTACGTATACGCTATATCTGATGTTCGTACGCTCATATTTATAACATAGACCGGCAGCTGGCTCACTCAAAAGCTGGAATAAAAGAAAAGATTACAGGAAGCTCCTTCGGACGACAAGAGTGAACTGAAAGTAAAGTATGATTAATACGTTAAGCTTCGCTGCGTACGTATACGTTATATCTGATGTTCGTACACTCATATATAACATATACCGGCAGCTGGCTTACTCAAAGCTGAAAAGAATACAAAATTAGTGCAGAATTTAATACTTTACAACAGCCAAGTCCTCACTTACAATCCCTACCGGTATACCTTACTTACTTCTGCTTCCTTGGACACTTCTGGACAGGAACGGCGGTCGACAGCTACTGAATCTCTTGAAGTCGGCGGAACGGTATTATAATTATGCTGAAATGGTTAGAGTAGTAGGGATGACGCCAACTAAGTAGCGCAGTGAATCGAATACGTCACTGCTGGACTCTGCCGAAATTCGGGCCCATATGCTACTTACTTTCGGTGATGTACGTCTGATCTTCAGCGTGGTCAGCGGTGTACTGTCTTCTCTCGGCGGTGGCTGAATATTTGATTCGTGATGCGTGGTGGGGTAGCGCTACGTCACAGTGTGACGATTTCGGACGTTGGACGTCTGGGTGTCGAGTGACGTAGGATGCGTCGAACTTACTGTAGCGCTCCAACTTTATACATCCAACCGCGTTGACTTGCGACTCGGTACTGAATTTGGCTGGGCGCGCTCTGTGTGTGTTAGCTGGATTGAATATTCTGATGGCGGGACAGACTTCAGCGCGGTTTACTATTTGTTTGCACTTATTTATTCACGGATTTATTAATTAATAACAGGACAGGTTATATTATAAATCAAAATAAATACTGGTTTCAGGTGAAAATAATATAACAATGCGGAAAATAAGAATTAAATTCTATATGGGGTGTGTCGAATAATAAACTTTAAACAGGAACTAGTAACGAAAAAATCACTTCGTTACAAAGTTTCAGTTTAACAATTGTACCCAATACATATTTATATTTGTATAAACATTTTAACCTACCATAAGCTTTTTTTATTACATCACTAATGTCACAGATTAACTATACCAGATGCGAAAGTAAGCGTGGCGGCCTGTCCAACGATCCACACTACTTCCATCCTCATATATGCGGAGGGTTTAGTACGAGAGCATTATCGTGACAGCGTGTAGCAGAGTTTACGGCGATATATTGTTAGTCCGAGCGTTCGGATTTTAAATGTCAAAATAGTGTCATACGAGTTTGTTGGTGTATACAAATAGAGATCTAAAAACATCAAAAAAACCTGATAAAACAAATAATAGAAAACTTACACTATTATCCCATTTGTAAACATACAATTTCATATTTGTTTTAATAAAAAATATTTTATAATATATTTTTATTGTTTTTCTCGAGCGCTCAAGTGGTGCAACTAACTTGCATCCACAAAAATAAATATTAAAGTCTTGTGGTGCAAAAAGCATGCAACGTTACGAGTAGCCGACGGGCCTTTGTCTAATACGTGTGTCGCCGACATGAAAGGCACCGCGCGAAGCTTTCTCATCTGATATAGTTAATCTGTGCTAATGTGTTGTGAGAAAGATAAATTATTATCAATAATAAGACCCAAACTTTTACAGCTATTTTGAAAATTAATCAAGACATCATTCAATATAACTTTATTTTCCACATTTACTTTCTCACAGAATAAGAACATAATTCGATATCTACTCACGGACTGTATTTTCTAATACCTACTTTAGATAATACTGGAAGAATATTGACCGGTATGAGTTTCTCATAACTTTCCAGTATATTTTAATTTGACAGTGGAAAAAAAGCTTCTCTTTGTTTTTCCCGAGTAATAACTGTCATTTATATATTTATAATTAGATGTATACAGAGTGATTCATAATGAATGGGTAATATTTTACCTGCAGATTCTATAGCGGAAAATATTAATTTTTTGTTTAATAACTGGGGGTCAAATATTATTACTTACCGAGATACAGGGTGTTAAAGTTATAAAAATAATTCAGTAATGTTATTTATTTTTTATATCTAATATGTCGGTGGTATGTTTCACTTGTTTCCATAACACACTTTGTTAAACATTTTTAGCACTTACCTTTGAATTAATCAGGATGTTTGTTTAACATTATGGGTGCGCAAGATTTCTAAAATGTAAATATTTCGATAGGGGTGCATTTTATGAAGATAAAACAAGTATCCTTTTTTGTTTAAAAATAATAGTTAAATCAAAAATTTTATGAGATTATAAATGAACGAAGTACAAAAAAGTTATGACGGAATCTGTTAAACCAAAATAGCCTACGTAGCGCCCTCTATGTGATACACCAAAAATGATAACATATTCGATTTTCTCACGTCAAAAAATCTAATTGTACCGACTTTTATGTTTTTGTGTGAAAAAATAACTGAAATAATACAACATTACTGAATTATTTTCATAACTTTAACACCCTGTATCTAAGTAAGTATTAATATTTGACCCCCAGTTATTAAGGAAAAAATTAATATTTTCCGCTATAGAATCTGCAAGTAAAATATTACCCATTCCTTATGAATCACCCTGTACAGGTTATAGAAATAATGTGGAGAAATTTTTAGCATTATAATTATTATGCGATTTAGCTCTGTAGCTTTACTTTTAATTTTATTAATGAGTTCCTCACCATATTCTTCAGAAATTACTTTTAATTGAAATTTCATGTTAGGATTACACTGCATAAACTTAATGATGTACCTAATCAATAATTTCTTTCTATCGGAAATGGCTTAAAAGCAAAATGAATAAGAACTTAATTTGATAGGTAGGTACGAAAAATAAAATTGGGTACTTTATTTCTTAATCAAAAATAAAATAAAGCAATGAAACAAATTCTCAAATTGATCAAAGGAATAATATTAAAAAAATATAATTAGGGTAAAATAAGTATAGTAGGAGGAATAAGCACACCAAAGGATATTTCACTTAACAGTAATTAATAATAATAATAATAATAATAACGTCTTTATTTTCCAGTTTTAGTTTTAGAAACATTTGGTTACAATTGGTTTTCAATATGGCATCATAGGCGAAGTTCAAATCTACAATAAAATTATAGATTTGTTCTACCACTTAACCTTAATTGTGCTTAGTGCTGCTAAATTAATATAATTAGGGAATTAGAAAATATATTTTATAAAAAATAAACAAACAAAATATGAAATTTTGAATAAAAATAGAGATGGAGGGGCTATTTTTTATTTCTGATTAAGTAAAAGTTTCTTATAATTTGATTTAAACTGACCCATACTCATTTCCTTTAAACAGTTCGGAAGATTGTTGTAAACATTACATATTTGATAGAGGAAGGAGCGTTTAAATTGCTCAAAATGGCGAATAGATGGAGTTAATAAACCTTTGAATCTTACATTAATATTATGAACATCTGTTCTAAACTTTATCTTGTTATATAAATATTGAGGTACTTTGCGCACAATAATCGTGTGATACAGACAAGCTGAATGTAAAATTCTGCGTTGCTCCATATTTAACCAACCCGTATCAAGTAATTTATGGGATATCCTATCATATTTGCGTATTCCATAGATTAGACGTAGACACGAATTCTGTATTTTTTTAACTTTATTCTTGTAAAGAAAGGTTAAATGTGGTCCATATAGTGAGTCTGCAAAGTTTAACAATGACTTTCACATAACATAATTTTAGTTTGCCTAGTGAGATAGTGCCTGTTGCCATAAATTAGTTTTAAGGTGGCATATGCCTTTTGTATCAGTTTTCCCATATGTGTTTTAAATTAAACCTGAGATCGCTGTCAATCACAACTCCTAAGTTTTTTGCCTCGTCAATAGGGTATGCGCATATGCGAGATTTTTAAGCAAAATTGGTTATAAAAGATAGTTAATGCTATAAAAAAATTAATAACAATAAAATTTTATCAACAATGTACCCTATATTTATGTATTTGTTAATTAAAATTCATATTATTTTTTAGTTTACGATCACTTGCCGAGAACAAACGATGGAATTCGAATCTCACCGTGACGTCAATCACCGGTTTTCTTGACATAACTTTAGAGAATCTTTTATGTTTGCCGTTGTGCAATATGTTATACTGTTTACGTGTAGATTCAATGTGCGATTTCGGTGTTAAATATTAACATTTTTAACGGAAAAGTGAGTGGAACAGATTTTGTAAAAGCCCAGAGAGATAATTTGGCCAATGTTGCTCTCTTTGTTGCTGTACTACTTTTAAGTGGAAGGCGCCTTTTTCTACCAGTTCGACAATCAAAATACATAATCTTTTAAATGTATGTAACTACCCATTAATTTAAACATCATATAGTTTTTTAATTCCTCTAATTGAAAAAAAAAGTAAAATACATACCTAACCTAAATTTGTATGATTTTAAAAGGGTACAAAATCCTCACATCAACCCCTTTAGTGTTTTCTGATATATTAGTTTCACTCCTCATGGTACGTAACCATAAATTTCGTTTTTTCTTTAATTTAGAGCTTGATCGTATATTGGTAATGAGACAAATCTTTTTTTTCTGGTGTTTTTTTTATGGACGACTGTCACTGCGGTATTTAACAGTACCTTGGATGCTTAAAATCAATAATATCCTTGTTTTCCATTGTAAAATGCTGCATTAAACGCCATTTTAACAAACATTAAATGGAAATGCGAGTTTCTGACGTCACAACACCACAGCAGCCATTTGCATGACGTCACAGTCATTTTTGGAATAACCAATTTTTGTTAATTTTTTTTGGATAATGGGTTACATTTTAACCGTTTTTTATTATTGCGATAGCCATTTAGTAAGTTAATTTACAAAATTACATTTAATTCAAAAATCATGCGCATACCTTATTATTTGAATATCATTTTGGTCGATCGTTATTTTGATTCTGTCTTTTATATTGTCCCGAGGAATTTTTGGACCAAATATGATAATATTAGATTTACTAGGATTTATGATTAGGCAATGATCTCTGGCTAATTTAACAAACTTATTTAGGTCTATCCACATCAGCAGATTTGAATGAAATATAAAGTTGGGTGTCGTCGGCATATAGGTGATGTCTACAATATCGAAAACATTTAATCAATTGGCTGGTGTATATACTAAACAGTAGCGGGCCCAGAATAGAGCCTCGAGGCACACCCGACTTTAAGGTTATGTAATTTGATTCCATATTTTGTATTGCAACTTTCTGTTGCCTATTTTCAAGATAGTTTTGAATCAAAGCAACTGCACCGGCTGTTAGTCCTATGTATTGTAAAATACATAGTAAAACTTCGTGGTCTATAGTGTCCTACTAAAATCTAGCAAGATCAAGATCGTACATAGACCTTGATCATTAGCTATCATGACATCATCGACAATATGGAGAAGTGCTGTGGTGCAACTATGTCCTGGCCTAAATCCAGATTAAGTTAGAGGTAATATAGACACTTCCGAAATATGAGTTCTTATTTGCATTTCCATTATTTTTTCGATTATATTTGAAAGTGTTGGGAGTATGATAATAGCCCGAAGGTCTTTTAATTCCTCTGGATTTGGTTTCTTGGGCAAAGCGCTTACCACAGCAGTTTTCCACACAGTAGGAAAGACATTATCTATCAGTATCAGACAAACGTTTACTATATGGGTCAAGTAAGGAACGATATGTGGACAACATAGAGTTATCATTTTTATATTTATCCCATCACAACCTGTGGCATTTGTTTTAATTTCACTAATTATTTTTAATACAGTAACTTCTTCTACATGCCGAAACTTAAAACTCTGATGAAATAATGTCTCATTTTTGTATTTGTCTAAGAAAGAGCTTGACGAGGATGTAGACGGTAGGGAGTTAACAAAAAAATCGTTAATTTTATTAGCATCGTTCAAATGCTCTGGAATTATTTTATTTTTGCTGGCAGGGATTATATTGTTGGATTTAAGTATTTTCCAATGTTGTTTGGCATCTGAATTGTTAATATTAAAATCAAAATAAGCTTTTTTCTCTCTACGTAGTGCATGATTCGTATAGTTACGTAATTGTTTGTAATAAATCCAGTGTTCATTATTATTATATTTGTTTAAATTTTAAATAATCAAATTATTTATTTATTTCGTTCATTTACTGCAAAAAAGTAGAATAATTTTCCTGGTAGATTTATAACTATATTTATAGTCAGTGACCACTGAGCATGCCGTATTTTATTATCTTTAATGAAGAGTCCAAAATTGTTTTGAAATAGCTCTAAACGTGAATAACAAAAATTTACATTGGAGTTCAAGAAACACTCGTAGTGAAGTAGAAGAAAGAAAAAGTAAAAGATAACGTCTAATACTTTTATAGCTATGAAACGTCTCTATTCTAAAGAGGCCCTGAAGCGTCTCTATTCTAAAAAGGCCCATACATTATCAAACAAATTGCGCAACAGATCGTTGTGCAACGTTGCGTATCGCAACGGTATAACCCAAACACTTAATTAAAGTTTCTTCAAACTTTAGTTATAAGTTGTGAGTAGCAAGACAAAGATATCCACAAGTGCTATTGCATTTATTATTATCGCGTGTGCCCTAGATGATGGCGATGTTAACATCAGAAAACGAAAAAGAAAACAAAGGATTTGGGTGAAGAAGAAGGCGACTCTTAGCTCCGACATCTCCACTTGATTACAAAAATTATTTGAGAATCCACTAAAATTTACTTTACTTAAATAAGTAATAAAACAAGTTTTTTTGGTTAATCTATTTTTCGTAAAAACTTGACTTACTTGTTCTTTTAGCCGAATCTATTAAAACAAAACAAATATTGACCGGACACAAGTGATCACTATATAGACTGAAATATATTACACAATGAAGCACAACACGTACTTACATACACTACACAACGCGTTGCGCAACCTTTCCCGTTGCACAAAACATTTCAAACACTTTTGAAACTCATACATCAATTATTGCACATTGATTGCACAACGCATCAAACAGTGCCATACATTAATAAATTATTGCGCAGCTGCATATGTTGTGCAATTTGTTTGATAATGTATGGGCCCCTTAATAGATTTATATTAAATGCCGAGTTAAAAAAATCCCTTTCCGACTGTCGCTCTTTCGGTTTTTAATTATTGCTATTTTATATACGGTTCTTGTTTAGATTATACACAAAATTAAAGACTTGCGTTGGCTGACCATGGAGAACAGACGGAAGTTACTTACACCTTAGTAATTTTGTTCACAAATTTCTACAAACTGACTAAGATTGTCCGTTACCTCTCAAATTAATAAAAAATCGAATGTTCACTCTCTAAACATCAGACAAAAATTTAACCTCACTATGCCACACCACTCGACAGCCCTGTATAAAAGACGCTTCACATTTAATGAAGCTACTGCTTACAATATGGTACCCTCTAATTTAAAAGGTTTTTCGTATAACAATTTCAAACATAATTTAAAGAAACACATTTTCTTCATACAGTGGATTTTACCATTAGCATTCATAGGGGCGGGGCTATAATTCACTTTTCAGTAGACTTAATGGTATACTAATATTGTTACGTGTTTACACCTCTTGGTAAACAACTCCAAGCGTGGATTCAATAATTGCAACAAATTTTACACTAAACCACTACTTCATTAACTTACTAATTACAATAATTAGTCACTTAAACAATAACATTAATTACTGCTACAACTACTTGTTACTAAGTAGTCACTGGTCTGTTGAGTTCAATCTCCAATCTCTACTGACAGGAGTGGTCTATTCTGGCCTTTATATACCTATAGAGATATCCTCCAGAATGTTCTAGGTTTCTTCCATGTCCTTTCTAGTTCATTCTATAATTCTAGTTCTTACACCTCTGGCGCCATCTTTTGGACCACTGTTGAATCCGTTATTGGGATCTATGATACTTAAGAGGCATGTTATACAGATTTCCATAAATCCATTACACTACCCCCTTCCTAAGCCTGAACGTCCCGGTCAGGCAATTCAACATCTCCAGCATACTTCGCCATTCTATCCAAGTGTACAATTTTTATTTTTGTCTTTTTACTTCTTTGAATTCGATAAACAACATCATTGATCCGGGTAATGACAGAATACGGCCCTTCTCAAGGGTGATTGGTGAAGCTTCGTGGATCTTCCTTTCTTCCGCTGCAGATTTACAGCCAAACCAGATCTCCCACCTTGAATCCTCCTGAACTATCCTTACGGTCATAATGAGTCTTCATTCGGTTGCTACCTGTGGTAACTTGGCTACGATCCGACTCGCCGTTTACTAATTCCGTCCCCATAATTGTTCACGGAAAGTGGCACCTGATTCCTCGCCTATGGTTCCTTGGAAGCCGCACCAATCTTGCATTTACGACACCAAGCCTCCACATCCCGACAGAATCCAGTAGAACCGTTCCCATACTTTAGTCAGGGTTCTATTCCGTGAACCTCCTGAAGTACTTTTGATACTCGGCACCTGGGAATTACCAAACGCATAGTAACTTCCTTTCCATTCGGGCTCTCCCATGCTCTCCTCAATAGCCCATCCATGACCTTGAGGGAGTTCCATTGCGCTCATAAAGCCTTCAGTTCGACACTCTTGTCTAAGACGTCCTTTCATTCTGGTCTGGTTCCCTTTTCTTTCACCCTAACGTAGGGCGAAAGAAAAGGGAACCAGACCAGGCCTATGCCCAATCTCATTGTCATTCAATTATTCTCTGCTCAAAATTTCCTTTGTCCAACTATCCGGAAGCTTAACCATGTTCACCGTTACCATGCCCTGCGTTTTCTCAACATGATCGCTGCTTGCTATTTTCTTTGCATGGCCTTCTGGATATTTTATTTTAAGGTACACCACCCCACAGTACATGACCAATTACGGGGTGGGAAATTACAGAAATCAAATACAAAATAAACAAAATTTAAAACACATTACACCAAGTACATTAAAATAAACTTTCACATCATAAATCATTCACAAAAGTCTAGAAAAAAAAATCTTCTTGATATTTACAATATTTGTATGAAATATATCAAACTTATCTTGCAGAGAGGTATACGTTTCACACATAAAATATAAAGGAGAAAATCTAAGAATGTTAGTTCGTGGGGTAGGAAGATAAAATGTTTGTGGATGACGAGTTACAAATGCAGGGGCGTGGAAATTTAACATATTTAGAATATTTGGACAGTCAACTAAATTATTAATTATTTTATGCAAAAACAATTGAGAACAAAGTTTCCGGCGGTCTTGCAAGCTAAGAAAAACCTATTTAGCAACTGCTCGTGTCGGAAACCAATTGCCGGGTATACTTTATCAATTTTAAAAGTTGGAAATTTTAAATACCGACGTTGAATATTTTCGATACTGTTAGAATATTTAATATACCCCGGATTCCAAATAAGGGAGCAATAATTGGGTGTCATCAAAACCAGTTGTGTTTCTTATTACAAAACCTAAACTTTTGTAAGCAGATAAAACCATATTTTCAACATGTTTGTTAAAAGTCAATTTTGAATCAAAAAGAATTCCCAGATCTGTGCATTCCTCTAATCTGTTTAAGATGGTACCATTAAGTTGGTAATAAAATTGTAACGGATTGTTCTTTCTACTAAAGGTTATGACAGTACAATTTGAAATATTTAAAGGCAATTTATTTAAAGTACACCAATCATTAATATTATTTAAACTATTTTGAAGTTGCTCACAGTCATAATCGTTATCAACAGTACAAACTAATTTCATATCATCAGCATATAGTAAACAATGAACGTCTACACAGGTAACTATATCATTAATAAATAAATTAAATAAAAGAGGCCCCAGTATCAATCCCTGTGGTACTCCCGATGTAACCAAAAATCGATTAGACTTGAAACCATGGTATTCCACAAATTGAATTCTGTCTGTTAGATAAGAGAATAATAGAGAAATCAGTAAATCCGAAAAACCAAATAATTTTAACTTATTGAGAAGAATACCATGATAAAGTCTGTCGAAGGCTTTGGAAAAGTCAGTATATATCACGTCAACTTGATGAATCAATACTCTCAGAAATAAATTGCGTAATAGAAAATAAATTTGTAACTCTCGACCGACCCTTTACAAATACATATTGGAAAATACTGATCTGCCCTCGTATATTATTATAGATACTGTCGTACAGCGAAATTTCAAAAACTTTAGCAAAATTGCAGATTATTGAGATTATTGATATAGCACAATAATTTTCAACGTTGAATTTATCTCCTTTTTTTAATATTGGACACACTCTCGATACTTTCCATCGGTCTGGAAATATCCCAGATTTTAAACACAAATTGAAAATAACAGTTAGAGGATAAATAAATGCAGAGGCACAATCCTTAATAATAAAAGCGGGCATATCATCCGGGCCCTTCGTGAACTTAGGCTTCAGCTGTTGTAACGCTTTAAACACATCTTCTTCACTGAATTGACTTATATGCAAGAAATTTGTTGAAAAATCCTGATTATTAATGTTAATATTAAGGTTTTAAAAAAAGAAGCAAAGGTATTGACAATATCTAATGGATTGCTGTATTCAATGTCATTATATTTTATGTAATCAGGTATTGAAGACGTGTTTTTCTTAGAGTTTACATAGGACCAGAAACTTTTAGTATTTGATTTAATATTGTTTTGAAGCTCTTTTAAGTAATTGTTGTACGAAATACTAATGTCATTTTTTATTTATTTAAACTCATTACGTGAAATTTCATTATTGTATTTTTTGTAGTCTTTCCAAAGTATGGCTTTTTTCTTTATATCTAGTATTATACTACTCGTATACCACGGTGGATATTTTCTAAGAAGAGACACTGATTTTGGTACATGTAATTCAAAAATATTTATTATATGTTTATAAAACTCCTCGCATGCCATGTTAGGATCATCAACTCTAGATACAAATGACCAGTCAGTGGTACTAAGGTGTTCATATAAATTTAAAAAATTTGCCTTACGAAAATTAAAAGTCTCTTTGTCGTTTATTGGGAAAGGGTTACATTTTTCAGACTATTTCAAATACCTACATAGATATGTTAAGAGCAGGGTGGTGATCATCTTCTAGGAGTAAATTATCTTCCGATTTATTAACTTCACAATATTTATTAAATAATACTAAATCCAGCAGTCTGTCATTTGAATTGTCTGTCATTTGAATTGACTACGTTATTTTAATTGCTTATGGCATATGCATTTCTTTGGCCAGAAATTGTAGCTGACTCACGTCAATAGCCTAGTTTTAGAGAGCTGGTCGTCTGGTGTTGACATAATAAATTTTTCACTACCAATCTTCAGAATTCATTTACCCACGTCAAGAATAAATCCATATGCTTCCATAACGTCCAATCCCAAAATGAAGTCATCCATAATATCAGCCACGATAACCCTATGCCTAAAGCATAGACATCCAATCTGCAAATCCAGGTCAACTTCTCCACGGCTATCCAAACGACTGTCCCATTTTTAGCCCAATCATTTTAGCTAATAAGACACCCAATCCGCGAAAAATTCCCAGTTATCCAATTTTTTGTTTAATACCTTCGTTTAGATGTTATAATATACGGGTAAAAAGTCCCCATCGATATCGTGCCGGCGTTGCAAGATATCGAAAGTCAAAGGTCACAAAGCACGGTTTTTTCGCGAAAATCTCATTTCCTATGACTCAAAGGTCAATGAGGTTTATTATAAAAATTTTAGGTAATCAAATTCTTTACAAAAAAAATTCTATTAATTTTTTTATTTTAATCACCCGTTTTAGTAATATAGCGCGGGGAAAGTATGGCCGTGTGTTCACATACTGTATAACGCAGTCTATCAAGACGCATACTCTACTATTGCTATATTATACACAAAGAAAACGTTATTATAGTATAATACAAGTATTTAGATATATAGTAGAGTATAACAACTAAGTTTAGTATTTACCAAAATATATACCTGCTATGGGGCCAAACCGGATGTTATACTATTTTTCAGGATTGCTAATTTGGTATATCTGGTGGATTGGAGTCGTCAACTAGTGGTAAAATTTTCGATCTAGTGGTTAATAGAAAATCTGGTGGGTTTATAGAAAAATGATAGAAGATTTAGCAGATTCTAGTTTTTCTTCTCGTTTTACTTCTCGTTCTTTTCTTTGGTAATTTTGTGCCAGATTTAACAAGCTCTTTGGGTCCACCTAAAGAGAAATATTAACAATTTTCAGAACTTAATGGAAAATCTGGTGACTGATCGGCATTATCGAATTTAAAGAAATCCATCGCTTTCTACCACTTTTCTCATAAACTTCGTTGAATCTACCAGCTTTTCCAAAATTTTTGTCTGTGAGGCTATTTTCCCGAACCCCTTTTGACATTTAAACTACAAAAGTATTAGCACCAGCACCAGATGAATTGTTAAATAATATATTTTGTAATGTATATAATTAATGATACTGAGGACGAGAACACAAATGACTCAACTACAATTAAATAGATTTTAATCCTCAACAAGATCCATCATATTTTTAATAAATAATTAGTTTCAGTACATGACACGATACAATGTTTTACCATTCTGCACATCATAGATTAAACCTATCGGGGAGACCATGTAAAAGAAACGCACGTTGTATTCTACCTTCAAGGTGGTGCGGAAATGGATGCATATTTATTTAACACCGACGGTTGATTAAAATAAAAAAATTAATAGAGTCTTTTCTGTAGAGAATTTGAAAACCTACAATTTTTATAATAAACCTCATTGGCCTTCGAGTCATAGGAAACAAGGTTTTCGCGAAAAACCTCGCCTCGTGACCTTTGATCTTCGATATCTTTTATTTTTCTGGGGGCACCGCGTTCCCTAGCCAGCACAGCCCTCGAGGTGCTACCTCAAGTTTTCCTGTGGCTTTCGACAATGTCTCTTGATATGCCCTGGTTTTCCGCACTTGTAACATTTGATACCTTCGTTTGGCTTCCCACCACCTTGCTGTTTTTCCGACTTCGGTTGTGAATTTAATTTGGTCAGTAATTTAGTGAATACGTTAGTCAGTATAGTTTCTAGGTTCGTTTTCTCTGACTGGGCCTCTCCTACAGCCATGGCTCGAACTCTCTGACGTGGAGTATCCTTGCAAACGGCCTCAATCTCAAGCGCACGGACCAAAGCTTCGCTGCTACTGTTGTGCTGAGATAACTGAAGGACTCGCCTAACCTCCTCGTTCCTTATGCCATCGATAAAGGCCTTAACTACTAACTGCTTCGGGAGATCACTTGGCGCATCTGGGTAGGCCAGGTGGGTCAGTCTCTCTACAGCAGCTTCAAATTCTAAATCGTACATATTTTTTAAATTTTATATCGTACCTATTGAATTTTTTTTGCTGATTAGTGCTGATGCTCCTCAAAATGCACACTTTTATGCTGACGTTTGTCAATTATATTTATCTTTCTTACCTTCAAAAGCAGAAGAAGCCATACAACACATAAATAATAATTTAAATAATATATACATGTGGTCATGTAAAAATGCTCTAAACCTAAATCCACAAAAAACAAATACGTTGTTAGCTGGAACCAATGACCGATGTAGGTAATGAGATTCATTTAACAAATAGTTTACATTTAAATAATGTTTCTTTACCTACACAATATCATTGTAAGGGTCTTGGAATAACTTACCAAAATTTATCTTTTATTTTGCATAGATAATTTAGTTAAGACTGCTTACGCAAGACTAAGATCCTCGTATAAATTTAAATATTGTCATGAAATAAAGGCTAGAGAAATTAAAACGGTTATTGAAAACACAATGTTGACAAATAAATACTATCAAAAGAAATAAAATTAAAGTAATAGTTAATCAAATTATAAAGGGCTCCAAGCCAGGTAAATAGCATGTCGATTCGCAACATCCTCAACCAGTAAAGAACGCTTACTGACCAGTATACAACCAAAAGTCTATACGCTTTGGTATACAACGACCGACAGCGACGCGACACTACGGGCTGTTAGCAAAGACAGTTGATATTTGTTTGACTTTAAATTAAATTGGATTTTTTTCTTAAAAATGCCTAGTTTTTTATCGAATTCTGATGATGACATACATATTCGTGTTAGTTATGTGCCAAATATTCTCTTTTCTTTGCTGATTATTGTAGTTTTTGTTCGTTAGATCATACAGTTCTACTGATTCAGCCACAAGGATTAGATTAGATTAGATTATATTCTTTATTAATTCTTAATGCCAATTACAGAATTACAAAGTATTGGATAGAATAAGTCAGTTTTACAAAAAATGTAAGTTTTACAAAAAATGTAACATGTAAAATGTGAGATAAAACAACAAGTATACGATATTTAAAATCTCCACATTGTTCATCTAATCACAATACACTTTACAAATAAAATAAATAAAACCTGTAAACAAACAAGATTAATAATAAAATTAAAACATATATAGACTTAAATTTGTTATTTGACCTAAGTAACTAGTCCTAAGGCACAAAAAATTCTGATAGAGAATAGTAGCATTTCTCTAATAGAAACACTTTTAATTTTTTTTAAATAAAAACACATTTTCACAAAATTTTATATTGTTCGGCAAGTGGTTAAATAACCTTGGTCCTATAAATCTTGGTGACTCACTGGTCATTTTTAATCTTGCGGAGGGCTCATGCATTTTATTTTTTTGTCTTGTATTGACACTGTGATAGTCACTGTTTAAAATGAAATTGATTTGGTTTTTAAAAACATATGTACAAATTTCGAATATATAAATGCTAATGTAAGAATTTTATATTCTTTAAAGATATTCTTACACGTGTGAGTATTAGGTATGCCGGCAATACATCGTAAAATGCGTTTTTGTGCAATAAAACATTTTTAGACATAACGGAATTTCCCCAGAAACAGATACCTACCATACCTTAAACGCGAATCGTCCAAAGCATAGTATAAATTAATAAGTTGTTCTCTTGAAAGAACCCCCCTAATATTTCGAAATAGATACGTTATGGATGAAATTTTGGATACCAGGGTTTCACATTGATGCTTCCAGGTTAAACATTCATCAAGGTACACCCCTAAAAACTTTACATTCTCCTTTGTACTAGAAATAGTGGTGCTATCTATTTTTATCTTGAAATCGTCGCATTTTTTCTGCCTACCATGAAATCTAATAACCTGAGTTTTCTCGGTGTTGAGAAATAATCTATTTTGGGAAAACCAGGGGTTTACGGTTTTTACAATATCACAACAATTTTGTTCTAAAATACTATGACTTGGATTTGATATTATCACAGAAATATCATCAGCGTACATTGTAAAATGTGCACTGATGACAAAAAATCAATATCATTGATAAATAGAAGGAAAAGTACAGGACCCAAGATAGAGCCCTGTGGGACACCCATAGATACATTCAAATACCCTGAGTTAGCACTGCCCATCGTATTTCCACTCTTATATTTTAAGGCTACATATTGCCTCCGGTCTTCCAGGAATGTAGTGATGATTAATGCCTGCCTTTTCATCGGCCAAAGCAGATATTTTTAACAAAACAGCATGTGAACCGTATACAATATACAATCAGGATTGTACTGAACGACGCCGCGCGACATATCATAAAAAATGCTCACGGAACAATTCCAACGTTGCCGCGCGAACGAAGCGACGCGTCGCAACCTGTAGTGCAGCGCAAGTGAGAACGTATCCATTTAAAACTATGGAATCATTATCTAGCGGCAATTTGTAGCATAGTGTCGCGCCGCGTCGTCGAGCTGACTGTAGCGTAAGTGAGAATCAACCTTAACAAAACCCTTTTTCATAAATATCGCAAAAACTTGAACGTATTCAGATATACTTTTATATGATGATTGTTTCGACGAGTAACCTTAATTACATTGTACTTTGGTTTATGTAAAATAATCAGAGGCGTCTCATTGACGATTTTTTATCAATAATTTTTTCTCTAATACAAATTTCATAAAATCAATGGGGAATTGAAAATCTATAGAAAATAATACATAAATAATGTACTCTTATCCTCCAGTCAGTATACCTATGTTAGGTAGGAAGTTCTACGGCGTCGGCGATATGGCGATATTTTCAGGGCCTGTAAATTGGTAAATGGTGAGTTGTCGTGAAGATCGGTTCGTGAGGTTCGCCGCCATATTGGGAAATGAGGCGCCAACGGTTTTATTCGAATATCTCGGCAGCTGTTCAAGCTAGAATGAAATTAAAGCATATTAAAGCTCTTTAAAAGTACTACAACTTTGTCCATGTGCACTTTTTTCATACGATGAATAGTTTTTTAATTATTTCGAGGAAAATTTTAATTTTGCCCCGAAATTTTCTTTTTTGTTTTTCTCTATTTTTTTCTCGTAAACGACCACATTTACGAGAAAAATACAAAATACCAAAGTTGTAGCTTACAAAAAAACCTATAAAATCAGGAATAATGTGAGGTAACAGCAAACTATGGATTTGGCCTCCTGGAGAAACCACGTAAACAAACGCACCAAGAACTCTACGTCCCGGGTGGTGTGGAAACGAGTTTGCCATGTGTGTGCCGAAATGTCGACATTTCCGGCGCGCTACAAGCGGTAACATTCACGTAAGACAAGAAACAAAAATACCATTTTGTAGGTTTATTCTAGAGCTACAACTTTGGTATCTTGTATTTTTCTCGTAAATGTGGCCGTTTAAAAAAAAAAATAAAGAAAGACAAAAAAATATTTCGGGGCAAAATTAAAACTTTGCCGCGAAATAATGAAAAAACCATTCATCATAATATGAAAAAAGTGCACATGGACAAAATTGTAGTACTTTTGAAGAGCTTAAAAATGCTTTAATTTCGTTCTAGCTTGATAGTACTTCCCCTAGAGAGTTTGACTTCAGAACCTAGTTTGGGGTCATATGGGGATCAGGAAAACATGAGGTGGACATCCCGGTTCGTGGGAGGAAGTCCGCCATATTGGATTTTATGTTAAATTGACGAATCGCTGTATCTCCGTAACGCCTAGTCTGATTTGAATGATTTTTTTTAGCTCCATTGCAAATTTTATTTAGAATAAAATAGGTTACATTCATTTTTTACGTAACTCTAAGTAATACCCCCAAAAAATACAAAAAAGGGAATTAAAATTATTCTTTCCCGTTCATTGTCATTTCCACCCATTTTCTTGCACCGTAACAAAAAAACAATTACAATAATATTTGTAGCCTATTGCTTTAGCTATAAGTTCGCATTTGAACAATTAAATTATCTTAAAGAATAAGAAAGTTATAGCTAGTTTAGTTCCGCGGTGGCACTCCAAGCGGTTACAATTTGAACAATGTACCTAGTTGATATACCTAAAGTCCGGCTCACCAATGTTTGCGGCTGACTTATTACTTACAGAAGATATTACGGACATGCACGCTGTAATACTAAATATCTCATATGCACATTTAGTACAGTTGGATCAACTGCACTAAACGTGCAAAGAAGATATTTAGTATTACAACGTGCATGTCTGTAATATCTTCTGTAAGTAATAAGTCAGCCGCAAACATTGGTGAGCCCGACTTTACTACTCAGCGCCTTCAAGAATATAGTAAAATGGAGAAAGCTACTAAATCAGATTTACTTCATGTGCTAGATAAAAATAATTAGTATATTTCCTCTTGGACATCAATGCCAAGTATTTTTGTTATTGATTCTATGGCGACTATTCGCAATATGAAAATGAGAGAAATTAAAACCGTTGGTTCTTTGTTTCAAAATTTTACCTCTTACATTACAAATATTTGCAAAAATGCTTCACGTATTGATATTATTTTTGACAGTTATTTATTAAATTCAATTAAAAGTAAAGAACGCAACAGAATATATATATATGCCACAAAATCCAATAGAGCTGGGATATATTAGAGATGAAACTTCAATACCCGCCGTTTTTTGGTCATATTCAAAAAATAAATTAAACTTACAGAATGTTTTTAGAAATAGGTTTATAGCTTGCAATGTTAATTTTAATATGTGTCTTAGTTCTTTTGTTAATTGTGCGAATGTGGTATTTCCTTGTTTATACAGTGTGTCCACGGATGGACGCATGAATAGATGTAAATGACAAACAAATTTCGAATTGGACATTACTCTTCTGGATTTAGCCAAATATGAGTGAAATCGCTCGTATACGAGGTGTTCCAGCGAGATATTTTAAAAAATGCAATAGAATAAACTACCTTTACTTTTGAAGATACAACAAAATTGTATTAAGAAAAGTTGTTCAGAATAAAGATTTATGTTGGGTTGCAAAATTTAAGGAAAATCGGCCAACTTTAAAAAACATTTTTTTTTATAAAGTTCATTAAACTACCTTTATTATGCATTCTTTTTTTCATTACTTTATTAACAATGTATCGGATTTTTGTTCTATTATGGTTAACTACATACTTGATTTTTATTTATTTGTTCAAATAAAAATAACAAAATTGAGAAAAAATGACGAGTTCATCAAAACAGGCCAATCTTTTTGAAAATTTGTATTTAGGCATATTTTTTTATTCTGAACAACTTTTCTCAATACAATTTTGTTGTATCTTTAAAAGTAAAGGTAGTTTACTCTAGTGCATTTTTTAAAATATGTCGCTAGAACACCCTGTATACGAGCGATTTCACTCATATTTGGCACTTTTTAGTTTTAGACGAAGCAGGGGCTAAATCCAGAAGAGTAATGTCCAATTCGAAAATTTTTTGTCATTTACTCCTATTCATGCGTCCATCCGTGGACACACTGTATATAAGCGTGAATCGGAAATGGTTAAGAATAATTTGAACCTAATAACACTGGAAGAAACTGATCACAAAATTATTCCACATATTGTGATTTCTAATGAGAATCGTGCGGTAACTTTATCCTCCGACACTGACGTATTTATTCTCCTTTTGTATTATTTTTCCGTAAGAGACAATCTAAGACCTATTCATAAAATTTTTTAATATCATGGCCAGAAACTGTGCGATGTTCTTCCAGCTGCTCACATTCTAACTGGATGTGATTACACTCAGTGGCGTATCCAGAGTTTTGCTCTGGATGGGGTAATAACCAGTGGCGGCTCGTGGGTTCAGAAATGCGTGAAGAGCTCAGAGCTAAAAAGCTGTGTACACGGGGCAAGAGTTGCAGGGGGGGCGAAGCGCCGTAGGCGAAAATTTTTCAGGAATTTCAAGGTCATTGTGTTTTACAAGTACCCCAAAATTTGTATTAAACTCTACATTGACATTAATAAACGTGGCTTTTTTAATGCCTGTTCATTGCGCGAGATAAATTTTTAAGATCGTCATATCCAGATTTTGACCTCGATTTTGACCAAACATCTCGATTTGAAAATAATACACAAGGCCAACAAAATAATTTTTTTAAAGTTAAACAACCAGTTAACCAATTGCATTTATCATACATGCATCAATGAAACCACGAGTTTGTTTACCTTGATTAATTAAAGTTTTACTTAGATCTGGTGCTTCCAACGACTGAATGGTGTTTCGGACCACCTCTAATATTATAGTAACAGTTGTCCTCTTAGCTATGGTACCAGTGGCCGGTGACCGGCTGAGAGAGAAGCGTGATTGAGAGGCACACGCGGCGACATGCGCCGTAAGTTATAATATTGTGACATTGTCGCATCGCTCTTGTCTGTTGCCTCGCACTCCACGTAGACACAAATTACTACTCACTATCACAGTAAATTAATTAAATTGTAAATTTCGAAGGAATTTATGTTTTACAGGAGAATTTTGATTTTTGTTAATTGTTACAATTATTATTATACAATAATACAATAACGTTTATTCAGTAGGAAACAACCCTAATATACAAACTAATATATACAAACTACATTAATACAATATACACATACACTTATACAATTATTATTGTTACCTTTGATTATTGTTACAATTGTTATTCTAAGCTCTGGGGGGGGTAATTACCCCCATTACCCCCCCTGTAAATACGCCACTGATTACACTAGTAAAATTGGTTCTAAAAAGCAAATACTAAAAATATATCCTATAATATTTCAAAAAAATTTTGGTGTGGACAGCTTAGAATCTTGTATAAATCGCGCAGAGGAGTTTTTAGTGCAAACTATAAAACCTGGATCTTCATGTAAATCTGTCCTGGATTTATTTTAATACGAAAAATTTTATCCCTGAAAATTTGCCACTGTTTTCTTGTTTGGAACATATTAAAAGGGCATATTATTATACTCATTTATACATATTTTGCTTCATTAATTGGCGTTAATTTTGGGTATAAATTAGATAATGAGGAGGGCTTTAACAAACATTTTGCACGCTACTCCTGATTATTTTTTAATGACTTGCTCATGCAAAACGTCGTGCGTAAAAAAAATTTTACTTGTAAAAAAATTAAATCAATGCTCTAAATTTTGTAAGCGTGTATTCAACAAATTTTGCCAAAAAGTTTAAATAAAGAGTTGATTTCATTATATTTTTATAAACACCACAGGTTGTCTGGCGCAGGGACGCTCAGCGGTAGCAACTATACATTCAAATTGTAGCCGCCTGGAGTGTCGGCTCGGGACTAAAATAGCCGTATCTTTCTTATTCTTTATGAAAATTAAATTTTTTAAACGCAGATTTGTAGCTAAAACAATAGCCTACAAATATTGTTTCAAGTCTTTTTTTTGTTACGGTGCTAGAAAATGGGTGGAAATGACAATGAACGGGAAAGAATAATTTTAATTCCCTTTTTTGTATTTTTTTGGGGGTATTACTTAGAGTTACGTAAAAAATGAATGTAACCTATTTTATTCTAAACAAAATTTGCAATCGAACTAAAAAAAAATCGTTCAAATCATACCAGGCGTTACGGAGATACAGCGACCCGTCAATTTAACATAAATTCCAATATGGCGGACTTCCTCCCACGAACTGGGATGTCCACCTCATGTTTTCCTGATCCCCATATGACCCCAAACTAGGTTCTGAAGTCAAACTATCTGCACATATTAGGGCAGAGTTTTTCACCGTAGGGGATGCACTATGAACGGCTGCCGAGATATTCGAATAAAACCATCGGCGCGTCATTTTCCAATATGGCGGTGAACCCCACGAGCCGATCTTCATGGCATCTCACCATTACACTTACCAATAAGCCCCCTACAAGCCTTGAAAATATCGCCGACGTCGTAGAACTACCTACCTACATCAAGTGACATACTGACTGGCCTATTAGTCATAGTATATAAGATGCATCGTTTTCAAGAAAATTGAATTTAAAGTAGATTGTTATAGTTGTGAAAGTGATTTCCCTCCTAACTCTTTATTGTGGTGTAGCTCCGTTAGGAAGCGATTGGGAGTATAAGTTTACTAGAAATCTTCTGCCTAATATTAATTTTTCTACGACCTCCTGAAGTCCTGGGATAAAAAACTGAAACATCCTGTATAATTCTTTGCAAATGTCGCCACTTGACAGGGTTATATCTAAATAATAATGAAAAATACGGTTAAAATTATCAAATACTATTAAATTTTTTATATTATTTAACCCCACTAAATACAATTCTTTCATTAAGCATGATATTAGTAATTATTTACAGAGGTCACTAGCGAGTCGTCCTTTTCTGCGCGCTGGAAGAAGGTGGACAGTGTGGACACGTTCACAAAGAATTCGTGTTCGACACTTGGTAGTGAGAACTTGTAATATTTATTGTAAATAATATATTTCTGTGTAAGTGCGATTATCCAAACATCCAACTATAAAGATAAGGAAGAGGTAAAACTGCTATATCTGTGTGTGCCGCTCCATATACGAATGAAGTAAAAAACTACTTCAAATTTATTCGGTAATATATAATACGAGTATACAGGGTGATTCATAAGTAATGGTACACAGACCAACAGCAAATTTCGAAAGTAAAAATATTGCGAATTAGCCAAACTTACCTTAGTCCAAAAGTTAATACTAACCAAGATACAGGGTGTCAACGTTAAAACTTATTTTTTAATTTTCTCCTTTAATTTAATGAATTTTTGTATTTTTCTTGTGAAAATCTATGAGTGGGGGTTATTTGGGGTGAGGAATCCATAATACACCTTCAATTTTGGTATAACTCCTAGAGGGCGTACGTACGCTGCGTTTAATTCCCCAATCAAAATGCTATAATAAAGATTCTCTTATTAAATATCTCCAGAGGCATTCGTTTTAGATTCATCTGCCTACTCTGTTTAGAGATATAGCTAAATAACTGATCTGCCAGCCGACACTATAAACATCCTGTATTTTGAAAACGAAGCGTTTTCCGACGAAACCGTATAAAGTAGGGCTGTCACTACCCGAAATTCTGGGAACCGGGTACCCGGTTTATTTATTACTCGATACCCGGGTACCCGGGTACTCAGTTCCTAAGCGGGTACCCGGAACCGGTTCTACCTGGAACCGGCTCTATCCGGTTCTACCCGGTTCTACCTGGATCCGGTTCGATTCCGGAACCGTTGCTAACAAGAAACGGGTTCCTATGTAGGTTAACCGATCCTAACCTAGGTTAATAAATAGGTGTGGAGCACCAATTGGGAACTTGGACGACTAATGATGTGTACTAAAAATCAATTAAGATTACCTATAAATTATTATTTTTTTAATTTAGATTTTTGAAACATGTTAATTTTCGAAAAATTTTGTTGGATCATTTCGATTTATTCGTAAACAATTAGATTTTTAATTTCTCCCAATTCTGAAATTTGTCGACAAAACCTCCCTTAATAATACTCTTAATAATAATTTATTGACTTTCGTTACGCAAGTCTCAAATTTAGGAAAACGTACTCGGGTTAGAACCGGATCCGTGTACCCGGGTCGGAACCGGATCCTGGTACCCGGGTTAGAACCGGATCCGGGTGCCCTGGTCGGAACCGCGGATCCGGGTACCCGGGTCGGAACCGGGTCCGGGTACCCGATTTTGTTTTTTCGGGTAGTAGACGGTTTAATATAAAGGTTTTAGTTGTATTTTAACGTTCTCTACAAGCTCTTAAATTTATGGTACCTAGTCAATTTGGAAACACCTTGTATATTTATTAATTATTGAAGTCCGTATTCTGCCTTATGTGATTCGCAGCGTTTTCTACTCAATTTACATTATATTATCACTAAATACAAACACAAAACTTACACTTTAAATTTCACTACTGAAATTATTTAATATTATAATCACACTAAAAGGATAGGTATCACTAGCTTCTGTCTGGCAGCTCACTAACACTAAAACATCGAACACGATGCATTTCAGGAGAACCTAAATAAAGAAAACTGGCTCATATCATGGCAACGTCCGGCTCTGGACCACCCAGCATCGTTTGTGCACATATTTTATCGCTATTTTTCTTAATGCACCTGCTTGTAACTAGGTCAGTGTCAGTATAGTTAGTAAAGAGTTCAGCGACTCTAACAGCTGATGAGTGGCAAAAGTGATAGATGTCCTACAATTGAATTCTGTTTTTAAAATCTTTTTCATTTTGTGTTATAATAATTATGCAGATTATGCAGCCGACTTTTTCATTTTGTTTTGCATTACAATTTTCATTATGGAAGTTAAAACTGCATATTTCAATAAACCTGTTTATACAATTAAATTAATTTTTCATTTTCACTAGGTACCCTCATCTCTCTCTCTCTCTCTCTCTCTCCTGATTGGGTATCTCTGAATTATTAATGAAAAGTGAAAATGTAAATTGATTGGTTTTATATCTAAGCTTTTAATTTAAATGGCAACACTGTCGTGCCTGTAAGTGCAGTAACCCACACAACACTGAATATCTTATGCATATGCAAAATAGATGCACAATGTGCGCATTATATTCACAATATTTTTAAAATATGAAATACATATTATAATAATATATTCAACTGGCAATATTCAAGGATATTAAGAAAATGTGTATATTATATTTCAAAATATTTTTAAAATATTTTGAAAAATATTTATTACATATTATACAAATAATATTTTTCATATTTATAAAATGTTTTATAACATTTAATAATATTTTAGCATGTCTTAGAATTAACATCGTGTACGTACAGGATATCTTGTCATGCACTGATTTTACTGGTATTTCATAAAAACAAATTATGGACGTCTCTCGTAATACTTTAGGTCATCCCAAAATTTCACTATTAAAAATAACTCCGATAGAGGAAATATCTATACAAGTTGGTTTTCTCCGTCAACAGATGGCGCGAGAACTCACTCGCAGACACTATAAATTCCATACTAATAGGAGTCGCATTAATATTCTGTAAGATTGTTAAATAAAAGAAGACGATGGTCTATTGGCCCATCATGGTTTTCTAATGACAGGACAGGAGTCTCGCGGAGTCCAACATGTTCAGGCAACAATAATTATTATTACTTGTTGCATGAACAATAATGAACATGAACAATTAATGTATATTGTATACATACAACTATTGTATGTAAATAAAACATAAACTGTAGTGTATATAAGTATAAAAAATATGAATAAACATTCCAAAAATATTATTATTCATTAAATGAATGTTTTAAATATTTAAATATGCTAAAAAGGTGATTTTTGCACATTCATATAATATTCATACAACATAAATGATATGAAAAAAAATATTAAATAAATATTTCAACATATGTATATATATATATAACTGTATATGTAAAGAACATGAATAAACATTCCAAAAATATTATTATTCATATTAAGTGAATATGTTTTAAATATGGCAAAGTGCGATTTTTGCACATTTATATAATATGCATACAACATAAATGATATAAAAAATAATATTATGTAAATATTTCAATATTTATTTTGAATATTTGTAGCATATGTTATAAATGTGCCAGTGTTGTGTGGGAAGTGATTGCCCAGCGGCGACGAAATTACAGGAATTATATTTGAACCGCGAATTAAAAAAAAAATTCATAACTCGACCATTTTACAACTTACAAAAAAAAAATCGGATTCATATTCCTGACGATTAGTACTATTAACCCATAAACATATGACTCCCACTCAAAGGTTCACCCTGTGTACAAAATGTTTACGAGCTTAAGGAAAAAGATCAGGAACGAATAGATGGGATCAAAACAGTACCATTTAGTACCACATAAAATGTTTTTTAATATGCAACTTTCCCTTATTCACGAGGTGAATTAGATGCTGCAGTTTTTATTATTTTTTAAACTTCAAATGAGACTAGAAGAAGATAACATAGAGCATCTATTGTAGTGCATTCCTCGTTACCAAATTTTTTATTTTGAATTGGTGATATTGTTTGGACGAATAAATAAGTACGACTTTTTTTCGAAAACCGTTGATTTTATTTAAATTGAAAAGAATAAGTTTTCTTTGTTAGACATTTATGAATTTTATCACCCCATAAAGATAGTCAGTCCATTTCTGATTTCCCAAAAGATATTGCTAAGTCGACAAACACTTAATTACTATGTAAACCACTAACATTTGGAAGGACAAAGTCATTTTATATGAAATATTAGTTCTACTTCGACCCCATCTACTGATTTTTTATTTTTTTTTCCACTTCATAAACACCCTGTAGTATGAAAAGAAACCTTACGCTCGCTATGCAATTGACAACTGTATAAAATATAAAACATTTTACATATATTTGCGCTTATCTGCAATTGGTCTTGCATAGTAAAAATATTCTTCAAGTGACATAAACGTATTAAGTCTGGTGTATCAGATTAGGACTGTGGTCGGGTTAGGTGTGATAAGTTGCGGCAAACGGTAGCGATGTAGATGGGAACCAAAGCAATAACTCCGACCGTTGCTACCGACGACGACGGTAACGCTCTGACGCAAGGAGTGACAGATGGTAAAAAACGGTAATGGGTGCCAGGTAGAAAATGTAACTGGGTGAGGAAATGGAAAATTTGCATGTGAAACTTCGAACTGAAACTTTTTTGGTTTGGTGCAACGGTTTGCAAGAACCGTTATAAGCTTCTTCGTGTAGGAGGTAGAAAAAACATAAGGCGAGCTACGCTCTGCAATGAAAATATATTCCATAATGACATACAAAGTGATCCATTTTTCACGTTACATTTGTCAAATTCAAACCTAAAAACCTTTTTAGTTTAAATGGAACACCCTGTATTTTTTTACATCCAGTTAGGTATAATTAAATTCTATTTTTTCTAGTATAGGCATTGTAGGGGTTAAAGTTATCACTTTTTGAAATATTCGCGATTTTTTTAAATGTTCTTCCACAATATTAGACAAAAAATTAAAGGTATGTATTGTTGTGTATTTCGTTGGTTTTAGTCACTTCAATTTTGCAGATATAATGTACCATCCTTGTTTAACAAACATTGGTGAGATGGTATACAATAATTGTATAATTATTATACAATGTGTGCAATATTCCTGTGTAAGATTTATTCACAAAAAAAGTATGATTCTTAAACTCCATAATGTTTATTTGATAAGATTGTATCACGAGAGGTGCTGTACAGTGTACACACAATAAATACCAGAAACGAATAACAGATCCTGTATTGACAACACCACTACACACTACTATATACTTTATGTGACGACACTATTGCGAAGCTTTATAACTCATCCCTGACAGGCTAAAGATTCTTAAATATACATAAGAATAATTTCAAAATTACCATTTAGGAAAACCAGTCACATACTTGATTTTCGTCTCGCAGTTACCCTCTTACTCCTAATGGTACGAAAATTTTTTTACAAACATTCATCGGTTTTTTGCCTTTTTGTTAAGTTATTAAAAATTTTAAGAAACTATATTATTTTATATTAATAATATAATTCGTATTTTGCATTTCGTATATTGCATGTTTGTGGAAAAGCAGTTTCTTTTTTTAAGTGAACCTCGCCAAAAACTGTAATTATTTATTTATTTATTTACTTGATTAAGGAATACATACAGGACAAACCCAAATACTGTATTCACAAATAGACAAAAAAAGATAAGAAAAAATAATCAGTATACATTTTCAGAAAAATAAAACTTTTTTATTGAAGTAGTAAATGCGTTTAAGGAATTAAAAAATATATTGTTAGACAAAGGACTCCACCGAGGTTATGCCGCCCATGACGCAATCCACAATATAAGAAACATTTGGTTTTGTCTATGTTTTTATGTCTTATCTTTATGCTGAAGTTGTAGAATATTAAAATAAAATAGTTAGTTACCCATGATCAGCGTTTCATTAAACACCTAAATATAATATTTCAGAAGTCGGGATTGAACTTTCACCTATTTTGATTGATTGTTAAAATTATTGTGTATTGTTTATCAGTGGCATAATTTAAATAAAATAAAGTTTTGATAAGTTGATAGATAAGTGTAAGTTTATTTACTTAATGACAATGAGTGACTTAAGACTTAAGTGACAACGAAATCGGAGAGTACATTAGACTGCCGACAAAAAGACGTTGCCAAAAGGACGTTACAAGGCAAGATGTCGAGAAATTAGTGGCCGATAAAGTCAGTGAAATAATTAGACAATATAGTAATTTAGTGCAAAACTCCAGTGCTCAAAAAAAGGTTGGAAAAGCTGAACTTGTGCCTTATTTAACCCCGAAAGTTCGGAAGTTTCTTCTATGAACTAGTTGCACAAAATAGAGCAGATTAGCGAAATAAATAACTGAAATGATGCTACAATAGTATAATGGGCTGTCCAACTATAGATTATTCTGGCAGGAGTGGAAAGAGGCATAACACGTGCTTTTCCGAGTCACACCCATTATGTTGACCTATTAAAGCAAATGTTGTGCAGACATAAGCTCCGAACACAATCGATGATACCCTATTCTTATTTAAAAAATATATTGAAATGCATAGAAATGCTAATGCTGGCGATTACCAAACCCCGGCTGAACTATTTTATGGGTCCTTAGGCAAAGTTGATAGAACTAACCAAGCTCAACAACACTACTTTCAAACGGGAAAGTGAAGCAAATTGCTTGGATACTCCACACGGCCTAAGGGGCCACTCTTGCAAAAATAATTGGGGCATAAATCGATGCACTACACATTTAAAAAAATCATGGACGAGCTGGGACAATGGAAAACCAATCATCAGCAGACTCGATAGGTTGTTTCGCATGTGGCAAAAGAGGACACCTAGAAAAGGACTGTTGGATGAAACCAAAAGCACGCTGTACTGTATGTGGGAAAAGTGGACACTTGGATAAAAGCTGCTGGAGAAGACCAACCACTTCCAATCTCTGTACCATTTGCAAAAACAGAACATTCTATGGAGAAATGCTGGTTCAAGGACAAGGGGAAGATCAAGGACGTCAGAAAATTACAAGGGCAAGTGTGAAATTCTATTTAAAATACTGTAGTTATCATTAATGATAAAAGCTTCAATGGGTATATAGATACGGGTAGTCAAATTAATGTAACACACAGTTCCGTAGCTAGAAAATTAGAAATCGCTTTAAGCGAATCTGATATTATGTAAGGGGTTTTGGAAACTCTCTTATTTTACCGGACGATATATGTGAATTAGAAATAACGATCGAAGACATTTCCGTTTTTATGCCAGTAGTAGTTGTGTCAACAAATATGAATAATTTTGATGTAATTATTGGTCAACCAATAATGAATGCTGGAAATGTTAAACTTACGGTGGAAGGGGAAAAAGTACATTTGTTGTCTCTTGTATAAGTGTCAAAGAAATGTCAAATTTGACCGCATTGTAGTTGCAAAATGATTTATCTAAAATATCCATTAAGGTTTATGATCATGTTCACATACCAGGTTGTAGTGTGAAGCAAATGCTTGTCCATTTTGACAGTATTGAAAAAATAATTTTGTACCAGTCACCGTCAATCGCCCGTTTTCAATTGAAAGTGTCTTAATTAGTGGGCCAGTACAAACTTTGCAAGTTATAAATTTAGGCCAATTTGTTTAGAATGCGATTTTGTATTAACAAAGGGATTTAAATTATTGATTCCGAGTGAAATAAGAATAACAGTAAGTCAGCGATCCTACTATACCTACTCTCCTTAGAAGTCGAGCAGATTAAGAACGGAAATTTTAGATAATGCTGACCATATTAAACTATCTAATTTATTACACAAATTTAGCACTTGCTTTGCATGTGATACGTTAGAGCTAGTACATAATAAGTCAATTGAGTTAGATATTAATATTTCTTCACAATAACCCATCACTCACCAGCCCTATAGACTCTCTGAGTTTGAGAGGAAAATTGTTAGAAAAAAAAATTGATGACTTGCTTAACGGTGGTATTATTAGAGAATTAGAGAATTTCTCAAGTTTTGGTAAAAAAAAAAAAAAGCGAGGATTTTCGACTTTGTGTGGAGTATAGAAAACTGAATTCTACAACCATTAAAAATAAATATTCTTTAAACAATGTCGAGGACCTTGTGAATAGATTGCAAAGAAAAAATATTCTGCTAATCTCGATGTGCTTCAGGGTTATTATCAGGTCACATATGCGAAAAGAGAAAAAAATAATATGTGGTTAAGTGGTCACAAATGCAAAAAAAAAATAATATGTGGTAACAGTGGTCACATATGCAAAAAGAAAAAAATTATAATAATATGTGGTAACAGTGGTCACATATGAAAGAAAAAGTAAAAAAAATATATGTGGTAACATTGGTCACGTATGTAAAAGAAAAAAAATATATGTGGCAACAGTAGTCACGTAGGCAAAAGCAAAAAAAAATATGTGGTAATCATGAGCACATGAGAAAAAAACGAACCAACCATATGTGGTAACAATGGTCACATAGGTAGGCATTAAAAAAAAAATAATAAAAAAAAAAAAGAAAAAATAACGTAGCAATAATCATATGTACTAAATTAAAGAAGAAATGAAGCAAACTAAGCACACTAGCGTATTCTTAAACAAAATATCGAGATGTACTAAAAAAATAATAAAATGATGAAAACTATAAGGATGAAAATATGAAATGTAGCCGAACAATATTTAGCTCGTACAAAAGGTTAGGTACTGCAAAATTTTGTTTACAGGGACGAATTAAAGGAGTGATACACAGTTGGCGAGGGCAACCAAGTCCGGATGGCCGAATGTTAAACAAAGGACTTCACTGAGGGACGAATTAAAGGAGTGATACACAGTTGGCGAGGGCACCATCAAGTCAGGATGGCCGAATGTTAGACAAAGGACTTCACCGAGGTTATGCCGCGAATGACGCAATCCACAATATAAGAAACATTTGGTTTTGTCTATGTTTTTATGTCTTATCTTTATGCTGAAGTTGTAGAATATTAAAATAAAATAGTTAGTTACCCATGATCAGCGTTTCATTAAACACCTAAATATAATATTATATAAAAATATAAAAATATATCAATTTCTGTAATATTAAATATAGAATTGTATGTTTTTGTGCACCTATGTAGAGGAAAATAGAGATAGTAGTTAGTATTAGCTTGGCTGGAATAAAACATATTTTTATAACAAGTATTATGCGAAGGGTTACAATATAATATTATTGTGCATTTTCACGGCATTTCTTTTTTTGTTCATTACATACATCAGTTTTGACAAAATTTAACTAAAACAACTTGATCACTTATGAAAAAACTAAATTTTTGTGGATAAGCAATCTCACTTAAAATTGATACCTAGGGGTTTTAAATAGTGCTATTTGCGATGGTGAAACCAAAATTTGAATAAAAAAATCGCTAATACTTTTTTTGGAAAAATCGACTTTCAAACCCCCTTAAAATCGCACGCTACTGACATATATCACATATTACTAAGTTCAAAGATTCACCTTATCGATCTTTTCTTACCACCAAAGTTTGAAATTAATCAAGCACCAATTAACGGGTATACAGGGGTGTTGCGTTATTAAGTGGGTCACACTGTATATTATGAAATAATTAAAAAGCAGCTAATCTCCTAATTTCAAAAATACACAGGGTGAGTCAGGTTGTATGGTAAAAAATTAATATGCGAATAGAGCATGAAAAAACAGTGTTGACGTGTCTCAGGATTTTGCTATATAAGCCTTAATTTTTTTTATACAAGGTGTTATAGCTGAAAATTTTTCGTTTTTTTAAATATCTCTTGATTAAAAACTGTCGTACCAATGAAATTTGGTTGAATTATATTTTTCACAGGGCGCTATCAACTAACTGGCGATATTAGTTTTTCAAAACTAATCCAGTGGCGTACGTTTACACATTTTTTCTGATAAGAATACCGATAACAGTACGCCACTGGATGTTTTCATACAATTTCGGAATTAAAAACCTAATGTAATAATAATAAAGTACTCTAAGGAAATAAAATCTTTAATAACAAGAACTTAAAAACAACAGCGACTTAATTACTATTTTTTCCTCAATGCACTTTCGGGCTAGCAAGGAAATTTCATTTTGTATATTCCTGAGTTTGTTGTTTGTTAATTGGTTCAGAATAAACGTTCTCTTTTAAATAATCGAGGAGATCAGGGAATTGGTCCTCCCCGTCCATAATCCACCTGTTTGGATAATTAATATTAAGCCAATTGCGCACAATAATGCCAAAATGGCAGAGCGCACTATCCAACTGTAGCCAAGAATTTTGGAAGTGCTCATTCTATTATCATTATATTTATATGTATTATTTGTATATTTTTTCCCTCACAGACAGTACACACCGTACTATAGTGAGTTAGTGAGTATTATGTTTATTATGCCTACCTATCTTTAAATATCTTGTAATTCCCTTGTATGCAAATAAACGTTATTATTACTAAAATTATCGAATAATTGCAGAATTCTATCAACTCGTTAGGCGTGTTTGGTCATTGTTAACCAATGTACGAGAGTACATCTAAATTTTCCTTCAGGTCCGCAGAACATTTCATTTCATTGTTTATGCAGTATGCACATATCTGCCTTTAGTTGACATGAAATGTATTATTCTTCAGTTCTTGTTGTTAAGGTGGGCGGAAAAATAGGTTGGATTTGCCTAAAATAAGCACTTCGTAGTTCGACAATTTCTGCCGCATCCCTGAACCGATTCAAAATATTTTTTGACTGGCATTCAGAAAAAACTCGGTAGAATAGTACTGGACTATTAAAAAACTCAAGAAATTGACGATTCTTTTCTTACCAAGCTGTTAAACTTCGTAAACTTTTAACCTAATTTTGAAATATTTAAAAAAGTCGTGATCTCAATAAAATAGTTCTGGTCCAATCCGCTACGCTATATTAAACACATACATGTTTAAATTTTGATTTTTTATTAAGTAATTATTGAAAAAATGTCGAACTACTAAACCAATATCACTGAAAATAAATACGTTATATAATGCAGGAAACAAGTTTTTTGGTTCGAAATGATACTAAAGAATGACATATAGAACTTTGGCTACTGTCTCGTAGATGGCAGCAAAATCAAAATTATAAATGAATATTCTGTCAATCTTTTAATTTATTTGAAAGGTCGTATAAAAATATTGAAATCAATTTCAGGATGAATATAAACCGCCGCAGCAGTTTGCTATAAAGGGGCATTCCCAACCATTTTCGTTTGCATTTTGCTTTCCGTACCTTACATTCCTATTGGTGCCTGAAGTACATTTATGAGGCACCACCAATAGAATCTCGTAAAGGGTTAACGCTTGGTTGAGAATGTATTCTCATGTTGCCGAATTTTGAGGCTGCGCATAAGCGCACGTGTATGACAAGTAGTGACAGCTGACAGAAGAAAATGTGTTAACAACTATGAACATTGGAAATGTGTTATTTATTATTAGTATTATTTAAAGAGATGAGTAAAATTGAAAAGGAATTTGACATTTACGAGTTGTAGACAACACGATAATAATATGGTAATAAACGATTTTTATATTGCGAACGTGAAATTTTTAAGTGCCGTAATTCATAACACCTAAACATGGCTGTACCAACAAAGAGAAAAATCTTAATTAACATCTATAATCTATATAGTATGTTACTGGAAATCAGCTAGTTTGGCAAAAGTGGGAAAAAGTAAAATGTGTGTATTTCAGCTCAGCTGTATTAGAAAAGGAAGTACCCAAATTGAAACAGATTTCTACAGCAAGTTGTTCAGAATAACATGTTAGGAACCTACTTACCAATAGTTTGATATGATTGTAAAACAATTCTTATTATTTTTAATAATGCAATCCATTCTATTAAATATAATAAATATATTATTAAATAATGTCTTTCTGTTTTATGTTTTATTACTCCAACCTTAAACATATCCGAAGGAAAATGATTTCTGTTTCTCAGGAAAATGGTACGTATGGCAGGTATGCCAAGAAAAGTATACAAACAGCTGTTCTGGGGTGTCACATTATTCTATATGTTTTGTGGTGTCACAATTAACCTCAAAATTATGCGTTTTTGGAATATTATGCCGCTTTTATCAAAAAATTTCTGCTGGGTTCCTGTACTATCAACTAATATCTTGTTCAGTGTATAATTATTAAAGTTTTAATTACCTTGATCTAATAAAATAAGATGCTTTTTGTTGGTTGGCAATCCAACCTATAATTAGCAGTCGATTTTTAATAATCTACAATATTGAAACTTTATATGTCTATTATCTGAATGAGCTTTTAAATTGTATAATGGATCCAAGCTAGAACTACAAAAATTAAAATTAAAATTGAAAATAAATTTACAAAAAATATAAATTTAAGGTTAAGGTTATGTCGTAGTAAAAAAAAAAAATGATAATGCTCAAATAGTTAGATTATTTACAGCACTACCCATAAAAAACAATTGTCCAAGGCACAAATAAATATTATAAATATTTATAATTTATAAGTCCAAAAAGTTACAATAATACACAAAAATATCTACAAATATCCAAATCACAAAATAATATAAATATTTATAACTAGATAAAACAATAGACTAGATAAAACAAGCTGTCAAATCTAAAAAGATTATCAGAACAAAAGTCACTAGTAATTAAATATGTATGATAATTTTTTGTAAATGTAGTTATAAAAACGAATTAATTTAGATTGCGCGTCATAATAATGTAAAAGATGTGAGTGTAATGTCTCCATCTATCAAAGGGTAGATAAATTACAACACATCACTCCACCTATCTCATAGTAGATAAATTACAATACGTCAATACGGTTATATTGGCAAAAGCTACTTATAGTTCCATCTGTTGGAATTTATAAGGTTAGCGACTGGGACCGCCCCCGTTAATGTTCTCTTTTAAATAACCAAAAATACAGAATAGAATTTCTTAATTAAATTGAGAAGCTGATCCAAGTTACCTTAAATAATGCAATTTCATTATTTTATTTGACATAAAATTTAAATGTCAAAATATGTATTTTAAGCGTTAAGTTTTACATGTAGGTGTTCTAAGTGCTGAATGTGTTACGATTATAAAACCGTGAACTAAAATGCCTCAATTTTTTCTAATTAAGAATATTCAAATATGATATTTTGTTGTGGATTGTCCAACGGAAATGCATTAGCGGCAGCAGGAGTATGAAAATCGATCTCCAAATTTGGACAGATGTCCAGATCATTGAGTTTTTCCTAGAATTTTTCAAAATTTGCGCACTTATGGTTCATTCGTACCAAAGAATGTCGATAGGTATCGTCAAGTTAACAATAACCAAAGACGCAGAGTTGGTAGAAATCTGCAATTATTCGATAATGATAATAGAATGAGCACTAGACGCGCAGCTTTGCAATTAAGAATTTCTCAAAGCCGTGTAAACAGAGTGTTACATTGAGTCGCCGGCGACTTTCAGCCTTCAAAAGTCAGGTCGTTGTGCATGATCGACTCTAGTCAACTATGGTTTATTTTATGGAAAGATGTGTACTTTTTCACCTGGCCAAAAGCCTGCCTCTTGACACTTGCAGGCTGAAAGTCGCCGGCGACGAGCCAATAAGCCATGGCTGATCACGAGTCGTGCATGGCTGCGGTGTGTCATGTTCTCAAAAACTTTGGGCCAATATCTTTCGAATGGGCTTTGTCCAAAATTAACTGTCCCTAACATCTTTTTCCCTTTTTTACGCTCTGAAAATGGCTTTTTTTACACGATGGTGCAGGGTTTACAGGAAAATGTTACTAAAGAAAGATGTTCGGGGAGGCCTTATAACTTACAAATATGTGTTAATCGCATGATTCTTGCCCGCCGAAACTTGCAGTGGGCTATTGGACTATGTGTTATATATTTTTGAAATTAAGAGATTAGCTACTTTTTAATTATTTCATAATATACCTAGTTTGTCGCCAAAATTTTGTCGGATGTTAGCCATTTCCGGCTAAACCGGAAATTAGATGTATGAATGGCATATGCCTTTATAACCACCAATAATATATGTCGATTTCATTAATAATATAATGGGTGAAAAAATTTTAAAAATTAATTTTTGACAATACCTCGTATATTAGATGTACTATCGCTTATTCCACAATCGGATTACTCGTAAAAAATACACGAGAATTGGATTTTGGTTTTTCATTTTAGGCCAATAATAAAACCAGGAGATCGAGTGAGCCTTTTATGGTCGACCACATTTTTATTATGCACGAAAATAAGGTCGGCGCGTTTGTTGCCGATAAGAAGTTCAAAGACGCCGGCCTTTTTTATGTGCACAATAAAGATGTGGACGACTTTACCCAGGCACCATGTATACACTATACACTATATTCATTATGCAACATGCATAGTATTGTTGCAATTGTAATTCATACTTAAAATCTTTTTTCAAAATATCTGTTCACACTTTCTGAATTCAACGTTAGTTCTTCCTACCCATAATATATACCTACCTAGTCCTATACAAAAAATATGCGTGAGTGAGATATCGCATATATTATATATTTTGTTCTAAGTTCATCTTTATAATTATTTTTATTTTCGTAAATCTCTGATGGCAATTTCTTCATGATTTTATATGGTATTTAAATTTACACCATTCTCTGTTTATGCCGCTCTTTTAATCATCACCTTAGCCGTGTTTTACAAATGCCTCCTCAGCTCTAGATGATTTATTACAAGTTTAGTTATTGTTTGACGCACCGGGGATCAGGTAAATGTAGGTTTCCTGATCGACCAGGTGTACAAAACACCGCAAAAGACAATATTAGGCTCTTCGAAGTTGATGTTACGATTAGAGCCCTGCTCGAGCTATATTCAGACCAGACCCGACTTTACACCGTAACCGTAACCAATTAAAATTTTCTGTTCAAAGCTTTGACCCAACCCATCGTTTAACATACTCCTGACCCAACTTTACACAAGAATTTTATATTTATAAGCTTGTAAACAGTAAATTGACTATAGCTGATGCAATTTGTTTTATTAAATAAATGTTTCACAATAATATTGTGCTACCTATAAATTAGAATGTATTTATATTAATATGGCTGAAGACAGAATCAGAATCAGGAACGAACAACGGATTTTTACAGCGGACCATTTAAGTACTGCGTACTGAATAAAAATCCTACTAAATAATTAGGTACATAACTTTTGCAAATGAGTTTTTAACACATTCATAGAGCAGGATGATGGAGAGCAACATTTTCCAGATGGCGAATTTTGAGTTTTACTAAAATGAGGGTCTAAGGGGGTGAACTACCCCAGAAATTATAAAGAATTAAAAAAATAAAATAAAAATATTTAACGTGTTAATAACTGTGTGATAGATGTTACGTCGGTATTAAATAATTCTTAGGTTGGTTCACATTCCTAAAACCTCTCATTTCATCAAACTCGAATTTACACTACCGTAGAAATGCTCTTTCCTTTCATATCATCAAATGTAAACACGAATTACAAATTGTAACCCGTGTTTACATTAATTGATGATATTAAAGGAAAGGGTTACAAATAGTATGTTGTTATGCCAATATTAAATCGTGTTCGGGGTGGTTCACCATTTCAAAACCCAATTTTCGTCAAATCAAAATTACACTATCTAGAAAATGCTCTTTTCTATCATTATATCAAATACGGATATGTTAAAAATAGTATGACAAAAGTTATGTCATTATAAATTTGTTTCTAGGATGGTAAACCCTCTTAGACCCTCATTCCGTTAAATCCGAAATACGCTTTCTTGGAAATGCTATTCTCCATCATCCTAACAAATATGAATGTGTTAAAAACTCATTTGCAAAAGTTATGTAATTATTTATTGGGATTTTTATTTGATACACATTACTTAAATGGTCCGCTGTAAAAATCCATTGTTCGTTTCTGATTCTGAGTGTCTTTAGCCACATTTATACAGGGTGTCCCAGAAATAAGTGCACAAAAAGAAACCACATATTCCCGAGGTCAAAATAAATCGATTGGACCAAACTTACCTCTATAACAAAATGCTTCCTAAGGGAGCTACAGACCCCTAAATGTGGGCCACTGAAGACGGTTTTTATTTATTATCTCCGAAACTGTTCAAGTTAAAGTAATGAAATTTTGCACATCCACTAAACTTTCTAAGCCTAACAAAATAAGGTAAATATCATCTCAAAATTTTTACCAAGGGTAAGAATTACCGCAACTTTTTTATTTGTAAATTTTTTGGAGTTTTGACTTCAAATTATGAATTGTCAGAGTTTTTCACAAAGGAAATGCCCTCTTGTGCAACTTCGATGGGAGGCACCGTTTTCGAGATAAATTCATTTTAATATTCAAATGCATGCTCTAAAATGATTAGATAAGTGGAGTAAGTGGACTAATTTTTTCCTTTTCTCGTCAAAACAAAATTTAAGGGCCAGATCAAACCAAGATTTTCTTATTTATTTTAACAACTGCTCAAAATGCAAAATAAAAACATCACTTTTGTAGTTGCTAAACATTAAAAAAGAATATAATACTTACTGCATAAAAAACAGACATTGGATAAAATTCAACGAAATAAAAAAATTAGCACCCACGACAAATTATTGTCAAGAAACAGATAGTAAGCCTTCTAAAACCCGTAATCCACATGACTGCCAACGTAATTTCCCACGAGGTTAACAAAACAAAGCCAGTAGTAACTTTCTCATAGATATACTTTTTTTAGTACCTACGTTTATTTATAATTTAAGATAATTTAATTTCTTTACTATTAACATCGATGTGTTATGTGAGCGTTCTACACGTCCTGAGCGCCACTCTGTAATTCTTAAGTTATATTTAAGTTTTAGCATAATCCACTTGAATCAATTCTATTAGTTTCCATTCTACATTCTGTATTATAGCCTTGTAACAAATGGACGAATTCCTTCAACGGAGCATTTTATAACCAAGTGTTTGATTTTATTGCATAAATTAAGGCCCTCAGCTCACATCAGTGTGTGGGATAGGCTCATAGAAGTACCACGTGTATTGTAGTGAAAATTTGAGAAAATTAGAAAAAGAAAATTGTGAAAGTTTGTGAATATGGAGCAGCGAATGCAGATGTTAACTATGATACTGAAATACATGTAAGAGCTTGTCTGTCGACTGAAATCATCCCGTTAAAATGATATTAATGGAAGACAAAGAAGGCAGTATACAATTTAGGCTGCTGTTTGGATGTTAATGAGTTTTTTAATAATTCAAATATCAATATTTCAACTCTGGTGTTTAAATTTACAATATTGTTAATTTTAATTTTTGCTTATATCTGTAGTCTATGGCTAGTGCAAAGGGCCATTAATGTTACTAACTTTAAACTAATATTTTCCAAGGATAACGTGTCCAGGAGAATAAATTTCGATTCATACTTTAAAACGGGTTGTTTTATATTTTGGATAAGACTGGTCTACACCTAAAAACCCCCTTTAAGAATCTGTTTATCAGTTTGTCTTCTACCTTCGAAGTGATAATTAAATTAATGGCTGACCTTAATATAAAGTTGAATAACTAGCACCGTTATAATATTGTATACTTGAAAATTCTATAAAAGCTGTTGTAGATGGTTTGTATAATTTCAATTTGTTAATGTTACAAAAATTCCACTATTTTTTAAATGCTGTATTATATTGTACGATTGTATTACTTACAGAAGAACTAATTATAGCATCGTTTGAGATGTTTCGTTGTAAAAACGATACCCTGAACACAGGGATAAAACCAGAGTAATCCTTTCCCAAAGTGGATGGTTGGACCTGAAAGGAGATGTTAATAGAGTAGGTACAGTTAGGTGGGAAGTAGGATAGGGTCTGAAATTTGTAATCTTTTGAAAACAGGATACCAAGATTGTGCTTTCCAATGTGGAACCACAACAACACCTTCAGCTCTCTCGCAATTATTGTGTTTAAAACTCTTGCCTCAAAAGGAAATGGCGGGAATACATAGAAATAAGTATTCTCAGAGGTGATGTAGAAGCATCGATTGCAATGGAGTGTGGATCTCTTTTCCAAGAAATATATCGACAGACCTTAGCATTTATTTTTTATGTAAACATTGTAAATTAATCAATTTCTGGCATGCCAAATGTTAAAACTATTTTTTTGAATGCAGTGTCATTTAAACTATATTCTGTGTATATATTATCTAGATCTGGATTCAAGATCAGCTCTTACATTATTTTTAGATTCAATGTAAGTAGCAAAAATCCATATTTTTGCCCAACATATTGTAGCTAATGACCACTCTTTTGATAATAACCTTAAAATATTACACTTAGTGGGTAAAGGTAGTTTGATAAATAACCTCGAAAGTTTGGAAATTTTGAAAGAATCCAAAAAACCAAATACCTACATTACCTATCTCTTAATTCTCAAATACAATTTCAATCTTCGCTCACCTTCTCTGTTGTTATTTAATTTTGTTAGTTCCGATTTCTAATTACAAGATTATGTGTACGTCTATAGCATTGATTTAATATTTTACAGTAAATTTTAACTTACTATAGAAATCTATTTTAATTAGGTATAATAAACTTCACATTAAAACACATTGGCTCATATGTAGTTTTCTATTTTTTTCTTTATCATATTTCATAAGTTCTAAGACATACTGATAGAGGGCATTTGATTTTAATTTGTTGTAGTGTCCAGTCAATTTTAATTTGGTTTTATTTAAAGGCTTGTTATTAAAATTAAAAAATTTTTAATATTCAATAATATAGATACATATAACAATAACTATTACATTTACATATTATGGACTATGTTGTTAAACAATTTATATTTGACTACCCTGTTTTATTTTTATAAAAATGTAAGTATATAATTTTTCTTTAATTATTAATAATATAGTCTTAGTACTATTTTATTTATTTCATGTTATAATTTAACTAATATTTATATTCAGTGTTGTTTAAATATTTTATTAGTTTTTTTTAAATTCTTATGGTAGCAATGTTATACTTTTTATTAAAATTCCTTAATATGTTTTTATAGTCATAAATACATATAGTTGCTGTCTGTGAAGTTTTAGTTAATTTCAATATTTAATTATTGCATTATGTCACCTCGTTAATTTTCTATTATTAATTGTAGTTCCTGTGTCTGATGATGTAAAGCAAATTTGTTCACGAAACCGGTCACACTAATAAAGAAATTTTGTGAGAATTATTATTTTTCTTGTCAATATGAAAAATCCATATGTTTCTAGCTTCGCACCACTGCCAAATATTCCGAGTTAAACTAGCTTCTTATGTCTTATGTCTTATATGTGCTTCTTATGTCTTATATGTGTATCTTGTGTGCTATGTGATAAACTATTGTGTCTGTACGAACTCACACTCACACTCACACAAATTAGTAAAATTTAGTTGATTTATTGTTTTAAAATGTTAGACATCGATATTGATTCATTACTTGAAAAAGTGGTGGAGAGATTTAGATCTGAATTGTCAAACACCGCGTTTAATTTGAAAAATGAAATTGTAAATGAAATCAAAGGCCACATAAATACGGAATTATCAGAAGTAAAAATAATTAATGAAAAACTACAAAAACGTATTGATCATTTAGAAAACATTGTTAAGGAAAAAAATGTAGTTGTATTTGGATTGCCAGAGGATGATAATGTGGACACAGAAAAAATCCTGCTAGATAAAATAAATTCTCATTTACAAATAAATGTAACTGAATCTGAAATCGAAAGTACAAAAAGGATTGGAATGCACGGTGGCAACAAAAATGGTCCGGTTTTAGTTAAATTGTTGTCTCTAAGAACGAAGAATATCATTATGAGCAATGCACATAGGTTTAAAAACACTGGTTTAGCAGTTGACCATGATCTGAACATGGTTGAAAGGAAAGATAAGAAAATATTATTACGTCACAGGAGAAATGCTATTCAACAGGGCTGTAAAGTAAAAATGTACAGAAACCATATTAAAATAAATGATGCTATTTTTAAAGTAAATGATCTAAAGAAAATGGATGCTGCAACGAATATGATTGTGGATGAAGACAAGAGCAGCTCTCAGCAAAACGCCAGTAGCTCCAAAAATGTTGTATCACAACATCGTTCCGTGAACACCTTGGTTCCTGAAGAATCTGATAGTGGTAACCGTTATAATTTTCGTAAAAAATAAAAATACAATAGTATATGAACTTACACTCATGCACCAAAATATTCAATGTGTCTGAAATAAAATCAATGACTTAAATGTATTTCTAAATGATAATCAAAACATCGATATATTGTGTTTTTCCGAGCATTGACTTGAAGATGGTGAAAAATCATTTTATAATTAGATGAATATTGTTTACTTTCTTGTTTATGTAGAAAAACATCGAAGCACGGTGGCACTTATTTATATTAGAAAAAATTTTCCAATTAATGTTCAGTCGATAGATAAGTATAATAATTTTATAAGCGAAAAAAATATTGAATTTTCAATTGTTAAAATATTAAAAAACTATATAGTATGTGTATATCGTTCACCCCAGGGTGACTTTGATATTTTTTTAAATAATTTGGATTCATTGCTAAATGAACTTTATAATCTAAATAAAACAAAGATATTGTTATGTGGGGATTTTAATGTGAATTTTTTGCAAGAATCATATTATCGTAATTATTTAATTAGTCTTTTAAATTCTTACAATTTAATACAAATGGTTTACGAACCAACACGAATAACCTTAAATTCAGCCTCATGTCTTGATAATATTTTCATAAATTTTAAAAGTACAGATTCTTGTGTTGTAGATTATGGATTCTCTGATCGTGCTGCTCAGCAAATAAAATTTACGGTAACTCAGGATTATCAAAATAGAAATTTTCACTTTAAAAGATGTTTCTCGCAGAAAAATATACAATTATTCAACAACAAAATGTATGATTTCATAACATCAGATGAATATAAAAAGATATCCTATAACTCTTTAGAAATTAAATTTGAAGCATTTATAAAGTCTGTTCAAGATAATTATGAGATGTGTTTTCCTTATAAAAAATTTCAGATTCGTAATCGCAAACTATGGATCACTAAAGGCATCCGTATCTCATGTAAGAATAAAAGAGATATATCAAAACTCGCGCGGAAATCTAATAATGATGTTTTAAAAAATTATCTGACAAGGTATTCTAATATATTAAAATCTGTAATACAAAGTGCTAAAAAGCAACACTTAGAAAAAGAGCTATTAACATCGAAAAATAAATCAAAAACCATATGGACATTAATGAATCAAGAGGTTGATGCAAATACTACAAAAAAAGAAACTATTGAAATATTACATGATGATAATCTAATATGTGATCCTGAAAAAATTAGCTCCAAATTCAATAACTTTTTTTTAAATATTATTAAACAAACTCCTCTTACATTAAATGAAAAAAATCAAGTAATTACCCACCTAAAGAAAGGAATGAAACAAAATGCAAATACTATGTTCTTGTTTCCGACAAATGAAAAAGAAATTATTGAGATAACAAAATCTCTAGCTATACTCTGTCTGTCCAAAAGATAGAAATACACTCCGCCCCAAAAATGTCCGCTAAATTTGAATGGAATTTCTCTATTGGTCGTATTTATAGAACCCAAATTACAATGCAACTTCTAGATTTGACTGAAAGGCCGCCTCTACAAGAACTTGCGTCACACATTAAACTTTTACGTATTTTGCAACAGACCAATCAGCAAGCAGCTTATGTTATGGATTGTCGCGAAACGCATTAAACGTACGAAAAACGCGAATAAATGGGGAGCCGGCCTGCACTGTCAACTGTCATGCACAGGTTATGAAAAATCGAAATAAGATGGCTGAAGGGGGTGCAATTTCTCCACCGAGAAAGTGAAAAGCAAGACATTTTTCAGTGGAGAATAAGGAAAACGTGCTGAATATCTTCAAGGCCTACGATAGGGAGAATCCGGAGAAGCCAAAAATGGAATGCATGAAGTTCACTGCAACGGCAGCAGGTGTGAGTGTTGCAAGTGTTTACAATATTCTTCATGAATACAAAGAAACACACCAACTCCAATCACCAAAAGTGTACCACCGAAAGAATCATACGATAGATATAAATAAATAAATATGTACAGTGGTGGAAACCGAAAAGTAAACGACTCAGATTTGGCTATTTTTGCATGAGTAGTGTACCTACATTGTGGTCATTGGAGTTTATCCAGTAGAGTAACCTATGTGAAACTGTTACAGTAAATCACAAACTAAACTTTTTTGCCTGAAATAACCACATACGTTCTCTTAAGTATGTGGAAATTACTCGCAAAAGCACCTAACCTAAAATTCTAAAAACGAATACAAACGTAAACAAACCAGCAATCGGCAGCTGGGTCGTTACGGCTACACGGCAGGAAATAAACAAAGTATCGTGAGTTTGCGCAGTGCGGACTTAATAAAGAAACGTCGTTTAAATTTTCGCGAGAATAAGTATTATTTTTAAAAGTCCAAAATTGCAAATGTATAATAGAAACTTTAATGGGAATAAACATTATAAAAATATAACATCGCTGCAGTATACATTGTAACACGTATAATAAACAAATTTTGTTGAAGCTATCACAGCTTTCATTAATTCCATCGTGTAAAACTGACTATTGCGTGGACCGTTCTGCGCTGCCATAAAATTAATGGGGCGGAGTCGAGCTCTATGTTTTGAACAGATCGAGTATAATAAAAACTCTAGTAGCTATGACAAAATTTCACCTAATCTAATTAAGAAATGTATCAGTATATTTGCAGGCGAATTAGCCAGGCTTTTTAATGAAACTTTTAAGCAAGGTCTTGTACCGAACTGTTTAAAAAAATCACATGTAATACCGATTTTTAAAAAAGGAGATAAATGCATAATGGATAATTATAGACCTATTGCACTTATTATGACCATCTCAAAAATACTGGAAAAACTTTCGTATAAAAGACTGTTGGATTTTTTTAATGTGACTAATGTATTAAATAAACAACAACACGGCGTTTTAAAAGATAAATCAACAAGTTCTGCAGTATTTGATGCAACTCGGGAAATCTATGATAAATTAGATAAGGGATATCAGGTGTGCGGTATTGCATGTGATTTTAGCAAGGCCTTTGACAGCGTAAATTTTGATATACTACTGTTAAAACTGGATTTTTATGGTATTAAAGGGGTGGCATGGGATTGGTTTAAATCATATTTAACGAATAGAACCCAAAGAACAGCAATATATCAAGAAAATAACAATTATCTATCTGATTGGGGCAATATACAGACAGGCGTCCCCCAAGGTTCGATTCTTGGGCCGCTTCTCTTTTTAGTTTATGTAAATGAACTGCCCCTATGTATAGAAAATGCAGAGTGTACATTATATGCTGATGATGCATTATTTATTGTAAGTGATCGGTCAATTGATAATCTACAACACAAAGTAACAGAAAGTATAAAACAAATTTCAAATTGGTGTAAATCAAATCAAATACAACTTAATCTGTCTAAGACCAAATGCATACCTTTTTCTTTACGAAATGATATAGGTATTAGGTACTACTGTCTGAAAATGCTGAATTAGGTGTATGCTATGTTGATGGAATTGAATGTTTGGGATTTGTGTTAGATTCACACCTCAAATGGAAAGTGCATGTACTTGCTTTAAATAAGAAGCTATCATCAAGTTGTTATTGTATCAGAACTATGAAGAATAAGGGTCTAGAGCTACGAACTATAAAAACAGTATATTTTGCTTGTTTTATGTCGAAACTATCATATGGAATTAGATTGTGGGGTAATTCTACAGATGCTATGTCTTGTTTTGTATTGCAGAAAAAGGCTCTTCGGATTATGCTTGGTTTAAATATATATGAATCTTGTAAGAATCATTTTATTGAGTTGGGGATCCTCACCATGCCCTCTTTGTATATTTTCGAAACATTGTTGTTTGTTTTTAGAAATAAATATCTATATAAGTTTTCAAATTCTATCACAAGAAATCACGGTAATTTAATAATTTTGCCGCAACATAATACGGCATCTTATAAGAAAAGTAACTACTATGTCGGGGCGAAATTATTTAATAAATTACCATTTTCAATAAAAAATATTTCACTGATAAAGTTTAAAAAGAAAATTAAAACATTCTTAATAAAGAAGGCATACTATTCAGTCGAAGAGTTTTTAATTGATGAATTTGTTATGTAACTAGTTATGGTTATTTTACAATGTGTAATATTTTACTAATTAATTTATTAAATTATTTGGGATATGTAGTAAATAGATTTACCTACGATCACTAACGTAAATAGCTGAAAACGCACTCTCCGCCACCTACGTAAATTGAACCTTAGTGTTCGGCCAGGCTGGCGAGCGATTTGTCGTGAGCGAAAAATCGTGGACGACAATGTAGTGGGAGACATGCGACATTCTGTTCACCGCAAAGCGATTAAACATTTAGTTGAAACAATGCCTCTCTCACGAAAACGTCGAATTGCTCTGCTTTTGGAAGACGATATTCTGCCCAGTTACTTTTCCCAGAGTAAAAAAAATATGGTGTACATCCCATTAATAGATACAGACAGGAGTATGGAGAGTTTCATCATTTGTACAGACAGTTACGAAAATATCCGGAGAGGTTGTCCGTCACACTCTTATTTTTGAAGTGTTTATTTGTGTCTTGCCATAGAACAGGCCTACTTTGAACTTCTGATATCAAAATTTCTTTAAAACACGAAGCCATGTTGGCGTGGTGACAGCACACAGTTAACTAAATATCGCTCAGATATCAAACAACGTTGAATTCAGAGCGACACGCTTACGCGCTAAGCGATATGTCGCACATGTTTTGTGTCAGTATGGCCGCTTCAATTTGTTGTTTACGGTTTGAATTTCTTTTTTGTCGCTCTGTCGTCCACGATTTTTCGCTCACGACAAATCGCTCGCCAGCCTGGCCGAACCCTTACACACCGTAAACAAATCGCACGCTCAGCCGCTGAGGTGCAATGCAATGTGACCACGTGACCTACTTTACTCAACACTTGTAGTTCATATTTCTGACACCAGGCTAAAATTATTAAAAATGGCAGGTGCAAAACTAATTTTCTAGCTCTGTCAAAACTGACATAAGCAACAAATAATATAAAATTGTGTTTTAATTTCAATAAATACGATCGTAGGTAAAGTATAGTACATAATTCGAGTTGTAAAGCAATTACGCACTCATGGAATTGCCACACTCGCCGCTACGCGGCATCGTACGCAATTTTTCCATTCCTGCGTAATATGCTATTTACAACTCTCATTACGTAATATACTATTACCTATTAATATTCGAAATAGAATAGAATAGATTTACCTATAGTTATAATATATACCTACTTATGTAGGAATAGTGTATAGGTACTTACGTAAGCATGTATGACATGTACCTAGTTAAAATACTGTTAATCATTAAATTTTTGTAAATAATCTAAATTCACACTCTTTTCTACACATAAATGTTAAGAAAACAAATTATTCTATTCTATTCTATTCTATTATATTCTATTCTATACAGTGCGCGCCAGCCGACTAAGAACATGGGACCTCGAAATGAATGGGCAAACGCACCTCGATCGAGCCTCGTCCTAGTCGGGTGGCGCGCTATTATTCTTGGGTGGCGCGCGCTGTACACTTGGTTAACATATGAAATGGCGGTTGTATTACCTATCTATTTTTAGCAATATTGCATTGCACAGTTATGTGAATCTCGTGCGAAACATTTAAGGCCCATAAAAAGAGCTAATACACTCACAGGCAAAATAATCGATCCACGCAAATTTTCGACTAATTTCAATCGCAAATAACTTTTTTATTTGATGTTGGATTTAAACGAATTTCGAAGAATATTGTAGACAAATTAATGGAGAACCGCTCACATTTTAAAAATTTACAAAAAAATATACGTACGTTTATAATATACAGGGTTAAACAGAAAGATGTTTTTTACCATAAGTTTAAGACACTCTGTGGAGTGGCGAAACAGTAAATTGTTCTAAATTAAGTTTTAATTATCAAGTCTCATCTATTCTTAAACATTTTTGTTTTTGGTTCACCTCGATATCTTTATTTTTGTGGAAAATATGGATTTTTTAAAAATACATTGCAATTTCCAATAATTTTTTTGTACGAGGAACTAAGGTTGCTATAGAGGACTGACAGTTTTGTTACCAGTTTTTGTTGACAGTTTCTTTTTGTTGTTGTTGTTTTTGTTGTTTCCTATAAATCCTATTTATCATGCACGTTTTAGTCCATCAGGGCTAGAGGTCGCCGCTCTTGGTGCTTGCTTGGCAAGCCGCTATCGGTCACAGAGACATCTTCGATGTCTCGACTGGTAGTAGCAACTGACCACCAGACACTACTACTTACTTGTGCTGGGTCTGCCATAGACTAGTTTGGTTTGCCTTTGTTATTTGTCTTTTCAGCTACCTGTGACACACTGATGAGAACATAAAGAGTTCGAAACCGGTCTGTGTCTGGTGGAGAAAAGACAAATAACAAATTTGGCTACCAATTTGGATTTATAGGTATAATTCAATGGGAGTAGGGGCCTTTGCCCGTCCAGTAGTTGTTTCCTATAAATCCTATTTATCAGACAGTTTCTTTGTAAATGAATGTGTTACTTCTGAGGTGTCTTCTTAAAAATGGATGTCTCCGACTGATGTTGTCAGAGCCATTGCTTTAATCTAGGGACGGTCACAGTATTACGTGTCAAGAGTTTTAAACGTCACAAGAAGTAAAGTACAAAGGGCTGTAAATTGGTTTAATCAACATGGCGAGTACAATAGAAGGAGTCAATGTGGTAGGAAGAGGTGTACGGATGAAAGAGATCTCGTTCATTCGTACACCTCTGACCGTGACCGTCCATCCTGGATTAAAGCAATGGCTCTGACAACATCAGTCGGAGACATCCATTTTTAAAAGTAAGAAGACACCTCAGAAGTAACACATTCATTTACAAAGAAACTGTCAACAAAAACTGTCAACAAAACTGTCAGTCTTCTATAGCAACGTTAGTTCTTCGTACAAAAAAATTATTGGAAATTGCAATGTTTTTTTAAAAAATCCATATTTTCCACAAAAATAAAGATATCGAGGTGAACCAAAAACAAAAATGTTGAGAATAGATGAGACTTGATAATGAGAACTCAATTTAGAACAATTTACTGTTTCGCCACTCCACAGAGTGTCTAAAACTTATGGTAAAAAACATCTTTCTGTTTAACCCTGTATATTATAAACGTACGTACATTTTTTTGTAAATTTTTAAAATGTGAGCGGTTCTCCATTAATTTGTCTACAATATTCTTCAAAATTCGTTTAAATCCAACATCAAATAAAAAAGTTATTTGCGATTGAAATTCGTCGAAAATTTGCGTGGATCAATTATTTTGCCTGTGAGTGTAGTTCTAAATAGTTTGTATGATGTGATGTGATAATTATGTGGTATTCCAAAGCCCGTGTGTTTTTTTCTCCATTGCAATATACCGGGTGACACAAGAAGTAGTTACCCCCCCATTTTTGTTGGCATTTTCGTAGATGAAAATTTCAAAATTTTATGGTGATATAAATACGCAGATTCTCATATTTTGACACCACTTCCGATTTAACCGGAAGTGGTATCAACTTTCTTATTTTAGACGAGAACACCCAATTTTTTTTCAACATTTGAAATCTACATAAAATTCTGTTTCTAATGATGTATAACACATTGACATTTGCTTTCAAGATGGCGGCGAAACATTTCTTTTATACTAAATTTAAGTTGGCCATTGATTCTCCGCCAGAAAACAAAACGTGGCTGGGAGGATGTGGAAACAAAAAAATGATTTATTGTTGCTTTGCTGATAACATTATTTGCAAACATTTGACATGCATAATGTCTACTAGGATCATTTTCTTTTTTTCGTGTATTTGAAAACAAAAGCCGAATGTTTCACATTTTTTTTAAATAGGAACCTATGTTTTTTATGTGATGTGTGAATTCTACATCAAATTATCTTCATGATGATATACGACATGTTCCCTTTTATTTATTCATTAGCAGCCAAATTTATCTTTGTCTTATTAGAATTGAAAAATTCACAATTCTCTTCCGGTTAAATAGGAAGTGGTTTTAACACATGATTTATGTCAAAATATGAGAATCTGTGTATTTATTTCACCATAAAATATTGAAATTTTCTTCTATGAAAATGCCAACAAAAACGGGGGGGTAACTACTTCTTGTGTCACCCGTTATACCAAACCAGTTGTGGATGAATCTGAGTATATTTCAAAATCATAATTCTTAACTTTAATTTTATCATTACAGGCAGGAGACTTTTGTTTAACTACCATTTTTGTGCTGAGTTAAAAAGTTTTTTGTTTCTCACTAATTTATTTTTTAGACGTCTTGAAATTTGTAATTTTTAATCCAATATTTATCAGGTATTAAAAAAGTCCAATAAATTTTGCAATTGTGTGTTTAGAGATGAAACATCAATATAAGTGTATCAAATTGATATTTGTTATTATTATGCTTCTAAACCTAAATAATAGCTATTTATATATCAAGTCCATAATGCAAGGCTTTATTGAACGAGTCCGATTTATGGCCGAGCGAGTGTAGCGAGTAAGGCCATAAAGAGGCGAGTTCATTAAAGCCTTATTATGGACGAGTTGCATACAAAGCATTATGTCCGACTGCTAAATTTGGCGTATTATTAACAAAAAAAATTAATTCAATGACATTTTTATGACAGTTATACATATTCATTTGAAAAAGTCAAAATCTGACATAACAGTAAAATAAAGTAACTTTGCGGCAAAATCTGACATAACAATAAAATAAAGTAAACTTTACTTTACTAACACGATAAAGAGGTACTTTATAGCCGCAAAACTATGTCATAAACAGTCCTTTATAACGTGGTCGGACATAAAGTCATTTATAAACTACCATTGTAGTTCATTAATAAAATTATAATTTTATATATAGTACAGCGGATTAGCTAACCTATTGTGCACTTTTTGATAAAAGCACCAAATTTGGCACAGAGGTAGACCCATGTAATATGAGCAATTTTGGACTTATAGGTGCCAACTGCCCCCTGGCAGCCGTGGCGACCATTTTCCAAGATGGCTGCCAGTGGACACCCGAAAGACAACAGCAGTTAGATAAAATTTGCTGCTGAAGGTTTTAGTGAATGTTTATTGAATGTTTTGAATGAGAGATAGTTTGTAAGTTATATACAGGGTGGGTCAATAGTGCGTGCGTGCGGAGATACAGAAGAAATCTGTATCTCCTATTTCGTTAGAGATAGAGGCATGGTTCAAAATTTTAATTAAATTGTGAGAAAAAGTACATTTTTTTAAATTATTACCAATTATACAGGGCGATCCGTTGAAGTGGTAGATGAAGGAATATATATTTTTTAAATGGAATGACCCAATTTTTTTTATTATATTTGAATACCACTATGATGGCCTATTCAGCGGTAAAATATTTTTTAAATTTGTCTGATGGTTAATGAATTAAAAAATATTTTTAATGAAAACTACCGTTTGCAGGGATCATTTTGAAAGTTGATTTTGGACTTATTTATGGAGAGTAATTTTTTTTCTTTGACATGGTAGTAGTGTATGCCTTACTTTAACTATTAGCTGATGTAGAAAATATTTTTTTCGTACAAGGTGTTCATAAGCGCACTGCTAAATAAATATTCAAACTACCAAAACTCAACTTTTTCAAATGGAACACCCTATATATTTTTGTAAAACTTGTGTAATTTTTATTTCTCTGCAACTTTGATATGATATGTCCCATACCTAAAATGAATAATTTTCTAGATGTTGTTGTTTATGTGTAAATAGGTATGTATTATTCAGAAAAGTCAATGTATCATTGAAATTATTTCATAGAAACAAAGACATTTAATTTCAGTTACTTTCAATTTTGTTGCCTCCAGAACTTACGCTAAAAAGTATTCTCACAGAACCCATCCACAAGAAGCATTGTTACGGCCAAACCAACATTTTGTTATGTTAAGCTCTAGGCAACGAAAAATATTATTATTGATGTAACTATGCAGTAAAAATAAATACAAGAAGTATCTTTTTCTGTTCTTCTATAAAACCAACCATTGAATTGTTTACTGAACTTAAAATTATTAAAACCTATGGACAAAACCCCAACATGGCCCTTGCGACCCGGATGGAGAGATCAGTAAGAAATTATTGAGTAAGAAGAGCTTCGTTAAATTCAGCTGTCAATCATCAAGAATCGGCAGTGTGCAGCACGTCTGATCCGAAAACTTGTATCTGGCTGGATTTTCCTGTAAGTCCGTTCCTATACTTATAAACAATTCCTGGTTGTTCTACAGTGTTCAAATGCCCAATATTTGATTCAATACTGTGGAATATCTATGTAAATATTATTTTGACAATTGATATTTGTCATAATTTTATTAATTGACAATTTGCAACAACTATTAACAATTACAATAAAGAAACAATTATCAATATACAGTCCACAAAATTGCAATTACAATTAACAATAAATCATAACTTCAATTACAATTTACAATATTCAATAATCTATAAAGAAAAACAATTGGAAATTTTCTATAATTTTTCATCAAAATAAACAATTCACTATGGATACAGCTACGTTAAAATTTAAAAGAGGTCAATTAAAAGCTGGTCTTACTAGATTTAAAAAGTATCTAGATGCTATCGATGTGGCAAAGCTCAATGATGTTTCAGTAGCGGAATTGCAATGTAGAGTAGATAAATTTGAACCTATCTATGATGAATTCAATGCTATACAAAGTGAATTAGAGTTCAAACTAACAGATGTCCCTGAAACTGAGGTACAGGAACGTAAACAGTTTGAGGATGACTATTTTCCTTATATTGGCAAGGCAAGGAGTATGATAGTCAACTTCAACAAAATTACTAATAATAGTAATAGATCTGTCAGTTCTGGCAACAATAACGATTCCCAAAGCAAATTAAATGTTGACAATGTTGGTATGCATGCGAATATGCAAATTAAATTTCCGCCTATAAAATTACCTAGTTTTACCGGTTCTTTTAGCAAATGGCTAGAGTTTAGGGACGCCTTTTCTGCTCTAGTGCATAATAACCGGTCAATGAGCGACATTGAAAAATTCTATTATTTAAAATCTTCCTTGCAAGAGGAAGCTAGTCAAGTTATACAATCAATGGAAGTGACAGCGGCAAATTATCCTATAGCTTGGAAGCTAGTCACTGACAGGTTTGAAAACAAACGATTAATAGTTTTTAATCATGTCAAAGCTTTGTTTCAATTTCCATCAATTCAAAAAGAATGTCATTCTGAGTTAAGAGAACTCTACGATACCTTTACTAGAAATTTAAGATCCCTAAAATCCCTCAATCAGCCTGTTGATACTTGGGATACGCTAATCATATATATCATTACTTCTAAGTTAGATTCTATCACTCGACGAGAGTGGGAGGCGTGTGACGTTAAAGGTGACATGCCCTCCTTTAGCGAAATGAACAATTTTTTGAAAAATAAATGTGAGCTTCTAGAAAAATTGGAATATAACATAAAGGAACAAACAGACACTAAGACTAAAAAATATACAAATAAATATCATCATGCTTCTACTTATATGAATATTAACAAAGTCAAATGTTATTTTTGCAAAGGTCTGCATTTAATTTATAATTGTGAAAAACTGCTATCTTTTTCACCACAACAGTGTATAGCAGAATTAAATAAACTTAATTTATGTATAAACTGCTTAAGGCCAGGCCACGCAACAAATAATTGCACTTATTCAAAATGTAAGCGATGCAAGCGCAATCACAATACTCTAGTGCACATTGACAATACATCTTCCAATTCTCATAAAGCAGACAATATTTCTAGCAGCTCACATGCATCACAAGCAGCACGTGCATCACATGCATCACAAGCAGCACATGCATCACAACCACATGTTGAGGAATATAACTCAATAGAAAGTCATGTACATGCTGTACAGTCTGGGTCACAAGTAATGACTTCACATTCTTCTGACAATCAAGTCATACTTTCAACGGCAGTGGTTTTCGTAAAGAACAATCAAGGTAAGTTTTACAAAGCTAGAGTCCTATTGGACAATGGATCTATGAGCAATTTCATCACCGAGGACTTATGTAAAAAATTAGGTTTGTCTACTAATAAGGTGAATTATTGTGTCAAAGGTGTTGGTCAAGCTTTGGCCAATGTAAGTAATCAAGCTTTCGTTTTCTTTAAATCTTGTAATACAAATTTTTCTTCAACAATTTCATGTTTGGTAATACCAAGAATCACAGATCAGCTACCTAGCGTTTCTATAAATTCTCGGGACTTGGCGATCCCGCCAAATATTCGATTAGCAGATCCTATGTTCCATAAGTGTGGTAAAATCGATCTTTTATTGGGTGCTAGTATCTTTTGGGATCTCCTTACTGCGGGACAAATTCAATTAGGTAGGCAAAAACCTACGCTACAAGAAACCCATTTAGGATGGGTAGTTTCTGGAAATTACGTTTTTGCGGAGTCAATAAGTTCAGATACAAATTTTTCTATCTCGTGTTTTAATCAATCGGACGATCTAAATGATCAGCTAGTGAAGTTTTGGCAAATTGAAGAGTGTCAACCTTCCAAGAAAGTACTTTCTGGGTCAGATAAATTCTGCGAAGAGCATTTTCAAAAGAATTTCTCACGTAACCCAGAAGGACGTCTTATTGTAAAAATTCCATTGAAAGAAAACTTTCATCAATTAGGCAATTCAAAAGAAATGGCCATCAATAGATTTCTATCATTGGAAAGAAAACTCAATAAAAATAAGGAGTTGAAATCTCAGTACGTCACTTTTATGCGTGAATATAAAGATTTAGGCCATATGACACTTATCAATACTGATTTATATTCGAGTAATGACTATTCCACATTTTATCTGCCGCATCATGCAGTAGTGAAAGAATCAAGTCTTACGACTAAAGTCAGAGTAGTGTTCGATGCCAGTGCTAAATCTGACACGAATTTATCCTTAAATGATGTTCAATATAGTGGACCCACTATCCAATCCGAACTATTTACTATTCTTTTACGATTTAGACAATATCCTTTCGTAATCAGTGCAGATATCTCAAAAATGTACCGTCAGATACTAATCCATGACGACAATAAACCTCTGCAGCAAATTTTCTGGCGAGAAAATGCGAACGATTCACTTCAGTGCTATCACCTAGATACAGTGACTTATGGGACGGCATCCGCACCATGGTTAGCCATACGTTCACTTTGTCAATTGGCTATTGAGTATCAGTTAAGTCATCCAAAGGCTGCTAAGATCATTCAATCCGACTTCTATGTCGACGATCTCCTAACCGGTAGCAATTCGATTGAAGAATTATTAACAATTCAACGCGATGTTTCACAAATTTTAGCTTCAGGTGGATATCAATTAAGAAAATGGTTGACTAATAAACCGGAACTGTGCAATCAATTTATTATCAACGACGATCTAGAGCTAGGAATATTACAATTAGGTCATAATGAAAACAATAAAACACTGGGTGTTTTGTGGGACTCCTCTTCCGATTTCATTCAGTACTCTATTCGACCTTTTTAATCAACAGACGTTGTCACAAAACGATGAATTCTATCAACTGTATCCCAAATATATGATCCTCTTGGTCTTGTGGGTCCAGTTGTTGTAAGATCTAAACTTATTCTTCAGGATATTTGGAGAGCAGGTTTACTCTGGGACACACCTGTTCCTCAAACAATTTTTGACACATGGTACAAGTTTCAATCTGACATTCAGGATCTAAATAATCTAAATGTTTATCGATTTGTATTGTCCAATGATCCCATCTCGATAGAGTTACACGGCTTCTCTGATGCTTCAGAGAAATCTTATGGGGCGTGCATTTATTTGCGATGTAAAGATTCTTCTGGACAATACTCTTCACAATTGTTATGCGCCAAATCAAGGGTTGCACCTGTCAAACAAATTTCTCTTCCTAGATTGGAACTTTGTGGTGCTAATTTGTTGGCTCAATTGGTTAAAAAGGTCCTAGATTCAATTACTATAACAATTTCTAAACAATATCTATGGTGTGATTCTACAATCACACTAGGGTGGATTCGTGGCGAATCAAAAAACTGGAAAACGTTTGTAGCAAATCGTGTAGGTGATATTCAGAATTTAACAAATCCAAATAATTGGTATCATATTCAATCTATTGACAATCCCGCAGATCTTCTTTCTAGAGGTATTAGTGCACATGACATTCTTAATTCAACTTTTTGGTGGCACGGCCCATCGTGGCTACTCAAAGACGAATCACAATGGGATGTTATCTTTAACTATCAAACAATAGACAATTTGCCAGAAAGACGAACTATAGTGACTCATGTTACAACTTTAGACAATTTAAATTTGTTTAACAAATTCTCTGCGTTATCTAAGTTGCAGAGGGTCGTGGCTTATTGTATTCGATTCATTGAAAATTTAAGAAAACCCAAGAAAGAACGTCAATTTGGTCATCTAATAATATCAGAATACGAAAATGCGTTAGATGTTCTTATACTATTGGCTCAAAAGGAGTCTTTTTCAAGTGACTATAACAATCTGTTCAAAGGCCAGTCTTTATCCAAAAAGAGCTGTCTTCTATCGTTAAATCCATTCATAGACTGTAAGGGATTATTGAGAGTCGGTGGTCGTATACGAAATGCGGATTACGATTTCAATAAAAAGCATCCTGTTATATTACCTTCGAAACACAAATTAACTCAATTAATCATGACATCCGAGCATATAGCACTTCTCCATTGTGGACCACAGCAACTGCTTGCTTCAATAAGAGAGCGATTGTGGCCAATCTCTGGACGAAACATAGCTAGGAAGGTGACACGTGGATGTGTAACATGTTTTCGTGCTAAGCCTGTGGCAGAGCAATACCAAATGGGTGATTTGCCACAGACACGTATTAGTCAATTTTTTCCATTTTCCAATGTCGGTGTTGATTATGCTGGTCCCATTTTGATAAGGGATAGAAAATTACGCGGAGCTAAACTAATAAAATCGTATATATGCCTATTCGTATGCATGTCAACAAAAGCATTACATCTAGATCTTATTACTGACTTGTCAACAGATTCTTTTTTACAAGTTTTAAAACGCTTTGTTGCTAGAAGGGGCAGACCTAGTAATATTTATTCTGACAATGGTACCCAGTTTGTTGGAGCTAATTCCAAATTAAGGGAACTATTTAATTTTCTCCATTCAGCTTCTGATTCCATTGCTGAATCGCTGCTGAACGATCATATAGCTTGGCACTTTATTCCTGCCAGGTCTCCCAATTTCGGTGGCCTCTGGGAGGCTGGTGTTAAAAGTACAAAGCACCACCTTAAACGAATAGTTGGCAACTTGCAATTAAATTACGAAGATATGCTTACGGTATTGATTCAAATAGAGGGTGTTTTAAACTCAAGGCCATTGTCCCCTCTATCCTCTGATCCAACCGATACAACTCCTCTCACTCCAGCTCATTTCATTGTTGGTAAATCGTTAACTGCGATACCCGAATCAGATTTTCGCGATGTTCCAGAAAACAGACTGAAGAAATTTGAAAAGATGCAACGAGCTCTTCAACACTTCTGGAAACGATGGCAAAAGGAGTACATTGCCGAACTCCAATCTCGCCTCAAGTGGAAAACAAGTTTTAGTACCTTGCTCAAAATAAACAGTTTGGTGCTCCTCAAGGACGACGATCAACCACCATTGATGTGGAAATTAGGACGAGTGACCGAACTGCATCCTGGGACCGATCAAGTTATCCGTGTTGCTACTGTGAGACTCGCCAATGGAAATGAAGTGCGACGTGTTGTATCAAAGTTATGTGTGCTTCCACTCGATGACAATTTATATTGATTTTGATTTTTCTGTCACACATACTGCATTTTATACTTATTTGCTTTACAAAACATTTGCATTTGTACCTAAGTGTATCATTCGTTTAATTATTTATGTAGTACCTGTACATTTCAAGTATATTGAACATATTTTCTCATATTGTTCAAAGGGGGCGGCATGTTACGGCCAAACCAACATTTTGTTATGTTAAGCTCTAGGCAACGAAAAATATTATTATTGATGTAACTATGCAGTAAAAATAAATACAAGAAGTATCTTTTTCTGTTCTTCTATAAAACCAACCATTGAATTGTTTACTGAACTTAAAATTATTAAAACCTATGGACAAAACCCCAACAAGCATCTTCCAAAAGTTTAAAAACAGATTTGAAGAAACAGGTGGCATTTCTTATAAAAAAGTCAATCGTAGAAAAAGGACTACAAATGAAGATAACGACAGTTTTCCATAAAAATATTTTTTATTTCATTAACCATCCAAGAAATTTTAAAAATATTCGACCGCCGTAGAGGCCATCATAGTGGTATTCAAACATAATGAAAAAAATTGGGTCATTCTATTTAAAAAATATATATTCTTTTATCTACCATTTTAACGGATCGCCCTGTATAATTGATTATAATTTTAAAAAATGTACTTTTTCTCACAAATTAATTAAAATTTTGAACCATGCCTCTATATCTAACGAGACAGGAGATACAGAAGAAATACGCACTATTGACCCACCCTGTATATAACTTACAAACTATCTCTCATTCAAAACATTCAATAAACATTCACTAAAACCTTCAGCAGCAAATTTTATCTAACTTCTGTTGTCTTTCGGGTGTCCACTGGCAGCCATTTTGGAAAATGGCCGCCACGGCCGCCAGGGGGCAGTTGGCCGATGGCTCCACATCCAAAATTGTTCGTATTCCATCGGTCTACCTCTGTGCCAAATTTGGTGCCTTTATCAAAAAGTGCACAATAGGTTGTGATATCCTAGCTAAACTGCCGCACTAATATGACAATCTTTTCTTAATATCACCCTTATTGTTTCTTAATGCCTTTCCAATTTCTTGGTGTATGACCAACCGTATCTTATAGCAGGACAAAAAGAAATTAATTGATTCTAATATTTAGTAAATGTTCTAATTTTACACGATTTTAGTTTTAAAAACTGCTTCTAAACCTTTAGCGCATGCAGCTCTACAGTCAACTTTCTGCTGTTAAAAATAAACTCCAAATATTTACATTTCCAATCAGGGACAATCTATTTTTATCATAATTTATAATAAATTCTAATGATTCTATATAGTAATGAATAGTAATTAGTAATTTGTACGTTTTCTAAACCCCCCTGGTACACCCAAATAGTAAAAAATCATCTAAATAATTAATAGACGCTTCCTTTTGATATAAGATATCCTAACTGTGAGAGATAAGTACATCCCTCTGGTGGTCAGTTGCTACTACCAGTCAAGACATCGAAGATGTCTCGTGACCGATAGCGGCTTGCCAAGCAAGCACCAAGAGCGGCGACCTCTAGCCCTGATGGACTAAAACATGCTTAATAAATAGGATTATAGGAAACAACTACTGGACGAGCAAAGACCCCGACTCCCATTGAATTATACCTATAAATCCAAAATTGGTAGCCAAATTTGTTATTTGTCCTTTCTCCACCAGACACAGACCGGTTTCGAACTCTTTATGTTCTCATCAGTGTGCCACAGGTAGCTGAAAAGACAAATAACAAAGGCAAACCAAACTGGTCTATGGCAGACCCAGCACATAGTAACTGTGAGAGATAAGTACATCCCTCTGGTGGTCAGTTGCTACTACCAGTCAAGACATCGAAGATGTCTCGTGACCGATAGCGGCTTGCCAAGCAAGCACCAAGAGCGGCGACCTCTAGCCCTGATGGACTAAAACATGCTTAATAAATAGGATTATAGGAAACAACTACTGGACGAGCAAAGACCCCGACTCCCATTGAATTATACCTATAAATCCAAAATTGGTACCAATTTTGGATTTATAGGTATAATTCAATGGGAGTCGGGGTCTTTGCTCGTCCAGTAGTTGTTTCCTATAATCCTATTTATTAAGCATGTTTTAGTCCATCAGGGCTAGAGGTCGCCGCTCTTGGTGCTTGCTTGGCAAGCCGCTATCGGTCACGAGACATCTTCGATGTCTTGACTGGTAGTAGCAACTGACCACCAGAGGGATGTACTTATCTCTCACAGTTACTATGTGCTGGGTCTGCCATAGACCAGTTTGGTTTGCCTTTGTTATTTGTCTTTTCAGCTACCTGTGGCACACTGATGAGAACATAAAGAGTTCGAAACCGGTCTGTGTCTGGTGGAGAAAGGACAAATAACAAATTTGGCTACCAATTTTGGATTTATAGGTATAATTCAATGGGAGTCGGGGTCTTTGCTCGTCCAGTAGTTGTTTCCTATAATCCTATTTATTAAGCATGTTTTAGTCCATCAGGGCTAGAGGTCGCCGCTCTTGGTGCTTGCTTGGCAAGCCGCTATCGGTCACGAGACATCTTCGATGTCTTGACTGGTAGTAGCAACTGACCACCAGAGGGATGTACTTATCTCTCACAGTTACTATGTGCTGGGTCTGCCATAGACCAGTTTGGTTTGCCTTTGTTATTTGTCTTTTCAGCTACCTGTGGCACACTGATGAGAACATAAAGAGTTCGAAACCGGTCTGTGTCTGGTGGAGAAAGGACAAATAACAAATTTGGCTACCAATTTTGGATTTATAGGTATAATTCAATGGGAGTCGGGGTCTTTGCTCGTCCAGTAGTTGTTTCCTATAATCCTATTTATTAAATAAGATATCCTGTAATAGGCTTCATAATTTTTGTAAACAAAAAAGAAGCTCTACATAATCCAAATGGTACACATGTAAATTCATGTTTTGTTTTTAAAAATAAATATTCAATATTTCCGACACTTTTTATTTATAGAAATTATAATATAAGCATTTTTCAAGTCAATAGAAGCCATAATGCTAAAATAAAGGAATCGCAAAAACTAAGGGATAACGCATATAGGAAGTATTGTTATTCTAGAGCTGTAGTAGACTGGAACTTTTATAAAGAAAAGAGGAACAATGTTGTAACAACAATACGTAAAGCCAAAAGGGATTATTATAACAAACAAATTGATTCAAATAAAAATGACTCAAAGAAAATGTGGAAGACTTTAAAAACTTTAATTAGTAATAAATGTTCTACAGAAATTGGTAATAATATTGATTTTGGATCCTACACGGAGTCAGTTGAAGAAAATTTTAATAATTTCTATTTAGATAGTATACGAAATATCGTAGACACTATAGATACTGTATTAGTGAACCCTGATCATAATAGTGAGTGTACTACTTTGGAATTCTCAGAATTTAAAACAATTTCGTTAAATAAATTGCGTAAAATAGTCTTCAATTTAAGGAAAAAATCTGTTAGTGATGTAGTGCTCAATGTAGACTTACTAAAATCTCTTTTTGACGTTATTGGTTACCCTCTTTTAAATTTAATAAATACGGTGTTAAGAACAGGGAAAATGCCTTCTGAATTGAAAGTAAGTACAATAATACCAGTACCAAAAGTTAAAGATCCAAATAAGCCTAGTGATTATCGACCTATAAATCTGCTTCCAAGTATTGAAAAGATCATCGAAATTGTAGTGTGCGAACAGTTATCTGACTATTTTGAGAAAAACAATCTCTTATATGTTGGTCAATCGGGATTTAGAAAGAAGCATTCTTGTGAATCTGCTGTACAACTGGTGTGTGCCAAGTGGAGAAAGTGCATAAGTGAGGGAGATATCGTGTTGAGTGTATTTGTTGACCTTCAAAGAGCTTTTGAAACTGTGAATAGGGATATACTCATTGGAAAACTAAACAAGTATGGTACCTATTAAAGGAGTTGTAATTAAATGGTTTCGTGATTATTTTTAAGCAATCGATTCCAAATAACCAAAGTCGGGGATAAATGTTCAACATCTATTGAAACTGTACATGGAGTACCGCAAGGCAGTGTATTGGGTCCGCAACTTTTTCTGATTTATGTGAACGATTTGTATCAACACTTAAAAAATTCTTTTGTTCATCTCTTTGCTGATGATACTCTGATCTCTGTTTCTGGATCCGATTTTAAACAAGTTGCCGCTCAAATGAATTCTGAACTAGTTGTTTTGTATAATTGGTTAGGTTTAAATAAATTGAAATTAAATTCGGGAAAAACGAAATATATGGTATTAGGAACAAAAAGTCGATGTTGCAAATTTGACGACGAGAATTTAAATATAACCATAAATAATGAATCAATAGAAAAAGTATATGAAATGAAATATTTAGGGGTAATAATAGATCCTCAGTTGTCATTCAATCTGTTTGCTAGTTATTTGTGCAAAAAAATTGGTAAAAAGGTTGGATATTTTTATAGAATATCAAGTAATAATGCGTCACAATGGGCAAAAAAAGTAATTTTTAATACAATTATATACATTTTACATACTGTGCATCACTACTATTATCGGCAAATAAAACAGAGATCAGCAAATTACAAATATTACAGAATAAAGGTATGCGTATAATTCTAAATTGTGACAGAACAACCCATATAAAAGATATGTCACTACAGTTAAACTGGTTAACTGTTTGGCAAATAATTGAAAAAGCTAATTTAATACTTATTTTCAAAATAAAAACTGGTAAAGCTCCTCAATATTTTAATAATTTTCTAACAGCAAGGTCTGAACTAAATTCATATCCAATAAGATCAGGTGATAATTATCATATTGAAGTGCAAAATTCAGCAAAATATTTATTTAATGAAGGTCTACGTCTTTTCAACGGCTTGCCACAAGAGTTAAAACAATGTGAAAATATTAATATTTTTTCTAAAAAACTGTTAAAACTATATCTTACAAAAAATTGTTAAAACCGAGATTAAAACTGTGCTTATCTATGTAGTTTTGATTTAGCTTATAGTGATTTATTGCAAATTGTAACAAAAAATTGTTATTTCTTTTACTAGCAATACTGCTAAATAAAAAGGTTTATTATTATTATTATTATTATATTATAAACATATTTTGGGAAATAATAGTTTTGACTGATCCATAATCTTCTAATTTAAAGTGAGGTGGCGATATAAATTTATTTAAAGCCTTTAAATTAAGAATAAACCTGTAATCATTGTTAGTTTCGGAACCATAAAATAAGATGAAAGGTCCATTTTTTTTTACATTCTTGTAGAGTTATACGTTGTCGTTGTTTATTAACGTAAGGGGAAGTGGGTTTTGAATCACTGTCACCTATAACAATTTTCTAAATAAATTTTCTATTAAATTGAATTATGTGACTGTTTACTTAATAATAGTGTCACATCATGGATAATGAATAAATTCTCTTCAAATTTAATTATTTGGCATAATCTTATCTTGAATGATGAGTAAACCACCTAGTATAGGACTGTGTAACACTATTTGTTTTGTTATTTCATCTAGCATGAGCTCGTCCGAAACCGAAAAGACGGCAGTAAAACGTTATGGGTATTTTAGCCGAAGTGCGATGTTTATTTTAAAAGCAACATTAAAGAAACTGCCCTTCTTAAACGAGCTAATCAGTATTTATATAAGGCATTTTCAATACTCATTTAAATGTTGAAATACTTAATCTTTGCATTACTTGCCGTATATAAGTTAAACTGGCATTTCAGACCGTCAAAATTATTTATATATATATATATATATATATATCAGTTCATGATAGGTACTTAAAGATTACGCATGAAGGATACTTGGTCTCTCAGACGTTGTTGAGAGAAGACCCGATATTTTGGGCGCATGCCGCACCACAACCGGTGTAATCGCACCATGTACACCCTCTGCGGTTTTAAGCTTGCTGCGCTCATAGCAAGTCAGCAAGTCATCCCTTAGTTCCTCGGTCCACTTAAGACGTCCAAATAGAATAGCCGGGTCGTCATTGTTAAGACCATTCGGTAAGGCCCCTCTCACCTGTCTTTGACCTCCATCCGAATGGGGTCGATTGTGCGGGCCTGTCCTCTGTCTGGGTCTAGAACCATTGGGTTTGGGATTACAGTGTGGTAGCCCTGAAATCTCAGCTAGCGCTCTCTCGCTCTCTCCGGCGCCTCACGGAGAGGACGCCAGCGAATAATCTACAGCCACTCCCTATCCCGCAAGGTTAGTGACTGTAGATTCCAGACTCGTGTGCCCCAAATAAACGAAGATATCCCAGGATAACCGCTTTTTGCAGTTGACCAGCCAACCACTCTGCCTATTTTTGGCAGGCGAGCATAGTCTCAATGCGGAGAGCAGCGTGGGCTTCATACATCCGAGTTGAGTACACCGATTATCAGAACGACAATTTTGACAGAATAGCATGGGTATGCCTTGGAGCTCGTACCGGAGATCTCTGTATTTAGTCGTTTTTCCATCACCTTGATCTGATGGTCGAGGAAGACTATGTCAGGTTTATTGACTCGAATTAGCCTGACAGTCGGGAAATTCGGCATTTCTCGTTCTCGACAACGGACTCGATATCTCCGGGAATGTAAGGCAACACTGGTGTTTGGTGTATCTCGTACGAGTGCTGTAGATGGTAGCATAGCACTCGTAAAGCCGCGTTAGGTCGGTGGATGTAGGCCGAAGTCGCATATATCGAACATGCAGATAATAAATGCGTGAGCGACTCGCCTGACGGCAGGTACTGCAGTTTATATCAGGGGCCTCTTCACCCATCACGCGACTCTGATAGACCAAGGTATTAATAACACCATCTTGACAGGCCACAATGAATACCTCGGTCTCCGATTTCAGCCCTGCTGACCTTAAAAATGCGAACTTCAGCTTGGTCTATATACCCAGTCCTTCTATGTTGTTATAGAAACACCGTGCATGGGTTTATTGAAATTTTATAATTTCTATAAATAAAAAGTGTCGGAAATATTTAATATTTATTTTTAAAAAGAAATCGTATAAATTTACATGTGTACCATTTGGATTATGTAGAGCTTCTTTTTTGTTTACAAAATTATGAAACCTATTACAGGATAAAAGGAACTATGTCTATTAATTATTTAGATGATTTTTTACTATTTGGGTGTACCAGGGAGGAATGTTTAGAAAACGAACAAATTACTAATTAGGTACTATTCATTACTATATAGAATCATTAGGATTTATTATAAATTATGATAAAAGTGACGTGATTTATTATAAATTATGATGAAAGTGATGTGCTGCCTCTGTTCGGCGTTTAATCTGAGTTGTCAGACGATTCGGCGGAAGCTCAGTTACTGATTCTACATCAGCACCTCGCCAGCCTCCTCAACTGTGGTCGAACCTGGGATGAATACTCCTATGAATATTCATCATCTTACGGATATCCTTGTCCAATTGGCGCAGCTCATCTACTCGCCACTTAACTGCTCCAAAGAAGTAGAACAGAATCGGAACGGCAAACATATTAGTCGCAGACACCTTGTTCTTGCCCGAAAGTTCTGAGGACCAAATCTTTATGAGTCGGTGTCTGTACTTGCCACGGAGAGATTCCTTTATTTGGTTCACATCCTGCATGTGGCGTTGTTCCACATCCAGGTATGTGTAGGTCTCTCCCGCATCCAGATGCCGTAGGATGCTTCCGTCTGCGAGCTGCGCATCTTCGTGGAATTACCCGCATCGTCCTCTCTTGAGGTGGATAACATTTGTCCAACCTAAACTCCATTCCAATTGCCTGCGTGTATTCCTCGACCACCCTTAGAGCATTTTGAAATTCTCGCTTTCCGGAAGCATAGAGTTTAAGGTCATCCATATAAAATAGATGGGTGACCTTATGCCACATATTATATATATATATATATATATATATATATATATATATATATATATATATATATATATATATATATATATATATATATATATATATATATATATATATATATATGCGACACTCCTTTGATCTAACAAAAATGCCGCCGGTGGCCTTGGACGTTTACTGTGGTTGCGCGACGTTGCTAGATGGGCTAACATCTTGGCTAACGGAAGGCAAAAGGGAACTAAAATTTACCGACTCGTTGGATATAAAGCAAAATAGCGATTGCAGTGTTGCTACGCCAGAATCGCCAGATGCCACGGAAAGATCAGTTCACATAGGGTTGTCGATGGTGCACGATAACTAATACGCAGCTAACCGAAATGATTTACTCTTTATGCGCTCATCCAGTTGCTTTAATTTGGATGCATCTCTTTCTTTGTCTGAATATGTCCTTCCTTTTCAGTGTCGCATATGTATAATATGTGCTTATGCCTCCGGTTACTGGGTGGCCCACACAGGTGACTCCAATAGATATCGGCAGCAGTGAGATGCAGAAGAGAAGCGGAGTCAAAGAGTCATCCTAAAACACTCTCCTAAATGTCACCAACTCTGTCGAAACTCACTTAGCACCGGATGTTATAGTGAAGCGAGTTCCCCAAAGCGGCAACAGTTGTTCAATGCGTCTCACTAGTGGTGCTGGTACCGCAAAACATCTGAGCAAGTGTAGCAATAGCTCATGAGATGTTGTATCAAATGCCTTACGATAATCAATCCACGCCATTGATAGATTCCGTTTGTATTGCACAGAATCCTGTTACAGCGCAGCGGTCTATCAGCAAGTTTTCCTTACAACCTGCAAGGCCCTTCTTAGCAACACGCTGTTCGTTTACCTGTTGGTAGACCGGATCAACAGGCCTCAACATCCTGGTATATATACGAGTAAATAACTTGTAGCAGGAGTTAGGCAGGTACTCAGTCTGTAATTTTTTGGGTCAAACAGATTCCCTTTTTGGGGATTAGCATAGTTCACCCCTCGATAAACCAGTCCGGAATTTGCTGCCACTCGTTCAACCATGAGTTGAAAACTCGAGCCAGATAGCAGTGGGCGGAAGGAAACTTCTTCCACCACCAGTTATTTATGCCATCTGGATCCGGGGCAGCGAAGTTTTGAGTTCCAACAAGTGCTTGCTAATCCTTTTCCGTACTGATTGCCAATTTTTCGAAAATGAACCGCTTTTTCTAGAAATAAATATAACATATTATAAATAGTTGGAAAGCTAATTTAAATTGTGATCGAATAATGAAATAATATTAATATACAAGACGTTCCATTAAAAAAAACACAAGTTATGTATTTATCTCGAAAACTGATGCATGCATAATTTTCTTTTTATCAGCAATGAATAATTCTATTCAAACGAGTGCTTTAAGAATGTGTTACTCGTTTGTCGATTCGACACTTCAAGTAAAAATATCAGTTTTCCAAAAACCTCTGTAGCTCGGTAGTCGAAATAGATAGACAACTGCGGTTTGCGCCATTGTTTGCTCAATAATCGAGCCCAGAACATATATATCGGGTTTTTTCTATCTCTCACACTTTCAGAGAAAACCCCAAATCCCATCGAATTTGGTCCACCCTGTACTAGGTACATAGAAGAAAAAGATCTATAAGAAGTACAACTATTAGGTAGGGTGTCATTTGATTTTTGAATAAGTTAATTTCCACCTTGGAAAATCAAATAATCTTTGTTAATTTTTGTGAAATTAGTCATGTTTTTTCATCGAAATTTTTCATCCAAATTTGTTTCATTTACTCTATTTTTATCCATGCTTTTCTCATTTGCAATCCATGTTTCTCATCGTTTACTCGATTAAATCATCAGAAAGTAATCTTTTCCTTATTTCATTTACAATTGTGTCAACTAAACCATCAAACAACTGTTGAATAAGAATATTTATTATGTTTTGACAGGTACTGTTTTAACGATTATATTGTTCTAGATTAATATTCTAATTCCACTTTAATTTTACATACTTTTGCAGTAGTACTTTTTACGGTTCTGTCACTTATTTAAGCCTTTTTATAGATAATTATAATTAAGATACTCTCCAAAGAGACTGACGAGTTTTTCTGGTATCATTTTCTATTAATATTCACTTTGTTAAATTCCATATTTTGTCCTTGTCTTACTTGCATAGGATTAAGAATGATGCTCTGTTTTTTTTATTCTACTCAAATTATGGTAATTGTATATATTAGGGAACGTTCGATTTTTCAATTTCTTTTCCTTTGAACTTACACAGTAACAAAAAATTCTAAAAAAAGGATTGGCACTCGGCAACATTTATTGAGATATTTGACCCCAAATTCTCTGAAAGTCGTATTTTTCCACTGTCATTATTACACTTATTTTCACCAGATTTTTCACTTTATGCTTATGAACACTTATAATACAGATTAATTTCAACACTTTTAAATAGTTTCAACACATTTAAGTAGATAAGTAATACCGGAAGGGTGATCCCCCCACCACTTTTGCTCCCCCCACCACTTTTTTTTGGGGTGGGGGGCAATTAGAGTGGGGGGTAATTTGTAATTGCGTAATTAGTAATTTGTAATTGCGTAATTAGTAATTTGTAATTGCGTAATTAGTAATTTGTAATTGCGTAATTAGTAATTTGTAATTGCGTAATTGGATTATTTCGCTGTAATTAGACTAGTATAATTGCAATATATCTAATAAATGTAATTAGTCTGGAGGGGGGATAATTAAAATCCAATTGTCGCGAGAAATGAAAGTAATTGGATTATTGCGCTGAGAAATGAAAGTAATTGAATTATTGCGCTGTAATTGCGTAATTAGTAATTTGTAGATGTGTAATTAGACTATTTGCGCGTTAATTACACTATTTTATATAGTCTGGAGGGGGATAATTAAAACCCAATTGCCGCGAGAAATGAAAGTAATTGAATTATTGCGCTGTAATTGCGTAATTAGTAATTTGTAGATGTGTAATTAGGCTATTTGCGCGTTAATTACACTATTTTATATAGTCTGGAGGGGGATAATTAAAACCCAATTGCCGCGAGAAATGAAAGTAATTGAATTATTGCGCTGTAATTGCGTAATTAGTAATTTGTAAATGTGTAATTAGACTATTTGCGCGTTAATTACACTATTTTATATAGTCTGGAGGGGGTTAATTAAAAAACCCAATTGTTGCGAGAAATGAATGTAATTGGATTATTGCAATTAAACTAGTATAATTGCAATATATCTAATTGAATTGGTACAATTATATATTAATTAGTACATCAATTGGAGAAAATGAAAGTTTATTACGCTGTAATTAGACTAGTATAATTGCAATATATCTATCATAATTTCACGAAACAGGTGCCTATCTGAAAATCAAACCACTCGTATTTCACATACCCTACTGTCACTGTGCCTTTACAAATTATTAAAATTCCAAATTGTAGGTAGTCTTCGACCAGCATTCCATTGACATCGCATTTATTTCCTAATGATCAAAGATTAAATCAGCTTTTTAGTTTTTACTGTCGCATATCTTGAAACAAAATAGTTGGTTAAATTTATAGCTCCCATTTGCGACAGACAATATGTCTGCATAGAGGACCCAGCTACGTAGGCCAGGTGGCTCACGCGAACGGTACCTGCCTGAAATCGAGGTAATGCCATTAAAGCGCTGTGGTCACCACTCATCAGTCGGTCGACTTTCCCGTTAAACAATATAGCATAGGCACTAGTGCAGGCAGTACATAAGGGTATTACATTGTTATAAGACACTTCTTCTATAATGACTTTGTCATAGGGAATTAACTATCTCGTAATTATTAATATTGTTACATTTTATTGTTTGGTGTCTTTAAATCGGTTGGGGGTTTACTGTTGCTTTTGTATACATTTAATGACTACCTACATAGGGGTCCGTCCTTAAAATTTTAAGTTAGCAAGGTTATAGACAAAAGAAATTTGACGGATTCTACTCGATCAATATCAAAAAAAATTAAACAGTCCGCCTTTGTTGATGCATTTTCCCATGAGATCGAAGATAGACAAGAAATAGTTTATCTTACTAATAGGACAATAATCTATTTACACGATAAAGATCAATAATTAATAATAATTTTATTAATTTATATCCCTTTAGACAGTAAACGTCTTCGAAAATTCACAATACTACTAAACACAGAAATACTCAGATACAGAATACAGAAGGATAACACTTAAAAATAAAAAATTCTTTTAGTAATTTTAAATAATTCTTCACTTCTGACAAAATGTTATTTATTTCGATACGCAACGAGATAAATATTCTATTGGCATGGTATCTCAAACCAGCTAAACCTCTTAAAACACGTTTCTGAACGATAAAAATAAGAGGAATTTCCCCAGAAGTAGACACCGTGTCTTAGACGAGATTCAAATTGTGCAGGGAAAATAATGCATTTTTTTTCAACCTCCGGGTCCTCAAAGTCGAAATGCATTCATTTTTCTAAGGACAAATATATTGCACAAAAGATTAGCCATCTCCTATCTAAACAAAAGATACGTCGATTTTTACAAAACAAAGCCACACAATTACCTGAAATTTTAAACTTAAAAATAACAGGTGAGAGTGTAATTCGAATAGGATGGAAGGTTTAGAACTGCCTACTATAAAGAAGTCATTAAATGTCTTTATTGGTAATAATTAAATAGACAAAAGGCAACCCGCCTTTGTTGCACTGACGAGAAATTTTTCAGTCCTTTTAAAGCAATAATGTCACAACTTAATGGGCCCATTTGAAAGTTAAAATATAGCTATTAGATTCATGCTTTGTTTTGCTGTCAAGGGTCGATAAACATAAATGTTTTAAATAGTAAAACTATTCAAAAGCCATTTAAATACAAATACGCTTGGCAAAAATAACAAAAGGACACGGTCAAGATCTTTCAGCTTAAATAAACAATAATAAAATTTTCATTGATTTACAAATTTTAACATACAGGGTGCCCCGAATTGTACAGATCAAATACATGTTCTAAAAAAATATATGGGGTGTTCCATTAAAAGACACACTTTCTATACTTTCCAATGTTGCTCTATAAAGAACTACTGATAATAATTGCAGGTAATTGATGTGTAAAAGATGATGGACAATAGGTCGGCAATACACAAAAAAAACCATTCAACTCAAACATGAAGTCTGATAGAAGACATTAAATCTGCCATTGAAAGATTGTCTTGTAAACTAGATGACATAAGGAGGGATTCAAATAAAATACACATTAAAAGATTACATTCAATTTATTTCCTATTTTTATTACATAGCTAAAAATACCTTATTATAATTAGATTTCTGTAATTGCAATGTATACGCTTGTATACTAAAATATAAGGGCAGGTAGTTACACCATTCAACAAAGCATCAATATTTGTTAACTGTATAATAAATAGGCGAAATAAATCCACAAAAATCACCTGTTAGTACAAAGCCCATAAAATATTTTTTCTTTTGTAAAAGGGACATTAAGGAAGACACTATAGTCAGTAAATATTGATTGTTATCAAATGGAATCCCTGTCTTTCGATCGACCTTTCCCACGAGATTGATTAGATAAGAAAGATACGTTAAGATACATTTATATCGGTATTTGTTTAACGATCAGATCATTTTTTTTGCAAAACTTTATTTTCCCATAGCTTAATTAAAAAAAAAATGCCTCATCATTATAATAGATCTACAAATCAGACAGTTTATTGGTAATAATTACAGATGAACTAACTAAAGATGATGGACAATAGGTCGGCAATACACAAAAAAAACCATTCAACTCAAACATGAAGTCTGATAGAAGACATTAAATCTGCCATTGAAAGATTGTCTTGTAAACTAGATGACATAAGGAGGGATTCAAATAAAATACACATTAAAAGATTACATTAATTTTATTTCCTATTTTTTATTACACAACTAAAAACAGCCATAGTATAATTAAAACAGTTTTATTTTAAATACACAATTACATTTTTGAGAAAATAAACATAGACGCTTAGTAGATCAAACTTTATGGTGTGATAAACTACCAAAATAATATGAAAAAAGTTCATATGTAAATATGGGCCGGGGACACATAGTTCCGAGATACAGGGTGTTAAAGAAACATGCAAATTTTTTTTTGTTGTTTGAAACACTGAAATGATGGCACACTATATTGCGCTCTAATTAGACTAGGTGCAATTTCTCGAAATTCTATGGTTTATTACCTTATAGAAAAGCAGTATATCTTAAGATATATTTACAGATCAGTATACATCCAACTTGACGGCGTTTTAACAAAAGCAAGCGGAAACGATGACTACTTTGATAGTGCATTAAAATGCAATATTTTAACGGAAATTACAGCGATGCTTTAATAAAGCTCTGGATAATTATATGCCTCTTTTAATCTGTTTTACAGAATAATGGGGGTGGCTCTCTTCAACCGTCTGTAAAACTATTTAATGAAACCTAGTTAAAAATTCAGTTCCATAAAGAAGCTACGATAATTTATGATATAGTTAATCACGATCCATTTTATTATTCAACTCAAACATGAAGTCTGATAGAAGACATTAAATCTGCCATTGAAAGATTGTCTTGTAAACTAGATGACATAAGGAGGGATTCAAATAAAATACACATTAAAAGATTACATTCAATTTATTTCCTATTTTTATTACATAGCTAAAAATACCTTATTATAATTAGATTTCTGTAATTGCAATGTATACGCTTGTATACTAAAATATAAGGGCAGGTAGTTACACCATTCAACAAAGCATCAATATTTGTTAACTGTATAATAAATAGGCGAAATAAATCCACAAAAATCACCTGTTAGTACAAAGCCCATAAAATATTTTTTCTTTTGTAAAAGGGACATTAAGGAAGACACTATAGTCAGTAAATATTGATTGTTATCAAATGGAATCTCTGTCTTTCGATCGACCTTTCCCACGAGATTGATTAGATAAGAAAGATACGTTAAGATACATTTATATCGGTATTTGTTTAACGATCAGATCATTTTTTGCAAAACTTTATTTTCCCACAGCTTAATAAAAAAAAAAATGCCTCGTCATTATAATAGATCTACAAATCAGGCGGTTTATTGGTAATAATTACAGGTAATTGATGTGTAAAAGATGATGGACAATAGGTCGGCAATACACAAAAAAAACCATTCAACTCAAACATGAAGTCTGATAGAAGACATTAAATCTGCCATTGAAAGATTGTCTTGTAAACTAGATGACATAAGGAGGGATTCAAATAAAATACACATTAAAAGATTACAATAATTTTATTTCCTATTTTTTATTACACAACTAAAAACAACCATAGTATAATTAAAACAGTTTTATTTTAAATACACAATTACATTTTGGGAAAATAAACATTTGCATATACATCGTGATTATTGTTGATAAAATGTTTTTACTAGACATCAAGAAAACCATTCTGAACCGAGCCATCTAATGCATTATAACTTAAATATGTATCATGAAGTATAAGTGCATACACTCGAGTAAAAAAAGGCAATTAATGCTGCTAACAAGGTTTTGGCAATATATTGGCGTATCAAAGGTAGATATTGATATAGTTTTAAAACTAAAAAAAAAATGTTTATCTTCATATGCAGTTAATGGTCATATTCTTTTATTACAAAATATTGAAATTATATGATTGCTGTGGCTCTCTACGGCCCTGAGATTTGAGATGAACATTAAACACAAATAATACAAGGTTTCGTAAATAACCCCTACCTTATTTTATCGATTTCAATTCAAACAAATCTAAATAATTATATGCCTCTTTTAATCTGTTTTACTGAATAATGGGGATGGCTCTCTTCAACCGTCTGTAAAACTATTTAATGAAACCTAGTTAAAAATTCAGTTCCATAAAGAAGCTACGATAATTATGACTTAGTTAATCACGATCCATTTTATTATATTTTTTATCAGTTTAAATACACTAATGTAAACAAACAACATTACTCGTCTGTCAAAATTTGATACCAAAAATACGTTTTTTTATTATTTATTCCCTAGTTCGTTGAAAAAATATCAACCAATCTGACAAAGAAGCTAATGTAGATACATAAATAATGTTCTTTTATTTTTATTACCATATTTATTACATCAAATATTGTATGTATTATGTAGTTATGATGGTATATTTTATATTATATTATAAGGTTAAATAAATGAAATACACATTAAAAGATTACATTAATTTTATTTCCCATTTTTTTATTACACAACTAAAAACAACCATAGTATAATTAAAACAGTTTTATTTTAAATACACAATTACATTTAGCGGCTCGCTAGTGTGAACGTGTACGACATGATTGATGTAATTAAATTGCATTACCCAATTTATTGTGGATTACAGCAATAATGGTATAATTTCCTCTTCTTTGAAGTTGATGGTGATATATCAACATTGTTATTGGATGCCACATTTACATCGTTTACCTTACAATAGCAGCAAAACATTTTTCGAGGTATTGGACCGTCATTAGCATCAAAACTGCCTTCATGATCTTTAAGGTAATGTTCTGTGCAGTATTGATATTTTATTATATCGACATCGTTCTGAAGATGTGTAGGTAGCTTATCCCATACTAATGCAATTTCATGTGAAGCCAACCCAATCATCACTTCTTTGGGCATATCAGCAAGTTGTTGTTTGCTCATCTTCAATAGACTACGCAAACGGGAGAATGCAATTAGTGAGTGGCCCATTCGCTTGATATCCTCTCGATCCATTGCTGGGGTTATAGTTTTCAGCTCCATGGCGTTTTATATTTCTTTCGTAGAGAGAAACTTTAAACACAAATGTCCACACCACACTGTGTTAAAATTCTGTACACGTTTGTAGTTATAGAATATTTGGTTGCCCCTCCTTGAATCGTTATTGAAACTAATTCTATAGGTGGGGGTAAATCACCAAAACTATCAAAGTAATTTACTAAACTACCTCGTTTTCTCCTTCAGATGTCTCACTTGAAGTCTTGTTCTACTACCAAGCAGTTTGCTCGTCAATTTTACTGCTCAAGTGCATAATTAGAATTGTTCAACGTAGAAAGTATCTGTTTATGCTAAATTAAAAAAAAAAAATACGTAAAAACATCATGTGTGACTCATCAGTACCAACATCGCTAAAAGAAGCTGTCGATATGCTGCTTACTTCATTAAAATGTGGCTTAGGTGGTGAACTACATAAAGACAAATATAGTCTGGGCATAAATTATTGTGAACTTTATATCAGTGATTATATTACGCTGAATAACTTTTGTGATTCAATGGTAAAATGTGGTCTTCATGAACAATTAAAGCAATATGTTTCCAAGTTTATAACTGATGAGGTACTCTATAATAAATATATCGGCGACGATGAGGTTGACTTAATAGAAAAAGAAAGCTCTCCACATCTCATTGCAGAAGCAATTGATTCGCTCCGTTTTATTTTGAGTCAAAGCCTGCAACTATATACTAATCCACTTGATGAAAATCGCCGTACCTATCTGAATAAAATGGGAATAAAATATTGTGATCTTTATATCTGGCACTATATTACGCTAGATAAATTTTGTACTTCGATGAACCAATTGGAGCTGAATGATCTATTAAAAGAACATCTATCTGGACTTGTAAGTGATGAACTTCTCGATCTACTTCCCGATTACGAAGGAGCACTTTAATATAAATATTTAACAAAAATGTATTTTATATATGAATAAATATCTTGTAACAATATCTGTTTTTATTTTAAGTAAAAACTTTTGATGAAACTGTACATTTTACAGCTAATAATAGATATTTAAATCATAAAAACATGTAATAAAGAACTTTGTTTTTAACTATGTATTTAAAATACATAACAGCAAGTATTATACTCATGTCTAAAGAAATTGTAGTATATATAATAAACTTAAAAATATTTTTATTTTGTTTACATTTTAACATTAAGGGAATAAATTAGACAAACATTAATTGAGTACATTCGTTTTATTATTTATTTATTATACATAAAAAAATATTTCATATGACATAACCATGTAATGATACAATAATATATTTTCTAGACAGTGGCAATTTTAAACAAGAGAAGCTCTATCAACCCACGAGTTGCGTTCTTTACAACCCACGAGTTGCATTCTTTAGAGAGTCCACAAAGAATCCATTTGAATCTTTATTAAATTTTAATTATCCTCAATTATCCTTAATTACCCTTAATTACCCTTAATTATTATCCTTAATTATCCTTAATTATCCTTAATTATCCTTAATTATCCTTAATTATCCTTAATTATCCTTAATTATCCTTAATTATCCTTAATTATTATCCTTAATTATCCTTAATTATCCTTAATTATCCTTAATTATTATCCTTAATTATCCTTAATTATCCTTAATTATCCTTAATTATCCTTAATTATCCTTAATTATCCTTAATTATCCTTAATTATCCTTAATTATCCTTAATTATCCTTAATTATTCATAATGATACAATAGTATATTTTTTAGACAGTGACATATATTTTAATTATCCTTAATTATTCATAATGATACAATAAATTATGAATAATTAAGGATAATTAAAATATATGTCACTGTCTAAAAAATATATTATTGTATCATTATGAATAATTAAGGATAATTAAAATATAATTAAGGATAATTAATGATAATTAAGGGTAATTAAGGATAATTAAGGATAATTAAGGATAATTAAGGATAATTAAGGATAATTAAGGATAATTAAGGATAATTAAGGATAATTAAGGATAATTAAGAATAATTAAGGATAATTAAGGATAATTAAGGATAATTAAGGATAATAATTAAGGGTAATTAAGGGTAATTAAGGATAATTGAGGATAATTAAAATTTAATAAAGATTCAAATGGATTCTTTGTGGACTCTCTAAAGAATGCAACTCGTGGGTTGTAAAGAACGCAACTCGTGGGTTGATAGAGCTTCTCTTGTTTAAAATTGCCACTGTCTAGAAAATATATTATTGTATCATTACATGGTTATGTCATATGAAATATTTTTTTATGTATAATAAATAAATAATAAAACGAATGTACTCAATTAATGTTTGTCTAATTTATTCCCTTAATGTTAAAATGTAAACAAAATAAAAATATTTTTAAGTTTATTATATATACTACAATTTCTTTAGACATGAGTATAATACTTGCTGTTATGTATTTTAAATACATAGTTAAAAACAAAGTTCTTTATTACATGTTTTTATGATTTAAATATCTATTATTAGCTGTAAAATGTACAGTTTCATCAAAAGTTTTTACTTAAAATAAAAACAGATATTGTTACAAGATATTTATTCATATATAAAATACATTTTTGTTAAATATTTATATTAAAGTGCTCCTTCGTAATCGGGAAGTAGATCGAGAAGTTCATCACTTACAAGTCCAGATAGATGTTCTTTTAATAGATCATTCAGCTCCAATTGGTTCATCGAAGTACAAAATTTATCTAGCGTAATATAGTGCCAGATATAAAGATCACAATATTTTATTCCCATTTTATTCAGATAGGTACGGCGATTTTCATCAAGTGGATTAGTATATAGTTGCAGGCTTTGACTCAAAATAAAACGGAGCGAATCAATTGCTTCTGCAATGAGATGTGGAGAGCTTTCTTTTTCTATTAAGTCAACCTCATCGTCGCCGATATATTTATTATAGAGTACCTCATCAGTTATAAACTTGGAAACATATTGCTTTAATTGTTCATGAAGACCACATTTTACCATTGAATCACAAAAGTTATTCAGCGTAATATAATCACTGATATAAAGTTCACAATAATTTATGCCCAGACTATATTTGTCTTTATGTAGTTCACCACCTAAGCCACATTTTAATGAAGTAAGCAGCATATCGACAGCTTCTTTTAGCGATGTTGGTACTGATGAGTCACACATGATGTTTTTACGTATTTTTTTTTTTTAATTTAGCATAAACAGATACTTTCTACGTTGAACAATTCTAATTATGCACTTGAGCAGTAAAATTGACGAGCAAACTGCTTGGTAGTAGAACAAGACTTCAAGTGAGACATCTGAAGGAGAAAACGAGGTAGTTTAGTAAATTACTTTGATAGTTTTGGTGATTTACCCCCACCTATAGAATTAGTTTCAATAACGATTCAAGGAGGGGCAACCAAATATTCTATAACTACAAACGTGTACAGAATTTTAACACAGTGTGGTGTGGACATTTGTGTTTAAAGTTTCTCTCTACGAAAGAAATATAAAACGCCATGGAGCTGAAAACTATAACCCCAGCAATGGATCGAGAGGATATCAAGCGAATGGGCCACTCACTAATTGCATTCTCCCGTTTGCGTAGTCTATTGAAGATGAGCAAACAACAACTTGCTGATATGCCCAAAGAAGTGATGATTGGGTTGGCTTCACATGAAATTGCATTAGTATGGGATAAGCTACCTACACATCTTCAGAACGATGTCGATATAATAAAATATCAATACTGCACAGAACATTACCTTAAAGATCATGAAGGCAGTTTTGATGCTAATGACGGTCCAATACCTCGAAAAATGTTTTGCTGCTATTGTAAGGTAAACGATGTAAATGTGGCATCCAATAACAATGTTGATATATCACCATCAACTTCAAAGAAGAGGAAATTATACCATTATTGCTGTAATCCACAATAAATTGGGTAATGCAATTTAATTACATCAATCATGTCGTACACGTTCACACTAGCGAGCCGCTAAATGTAATTGTGTATTTAAAATAAAACTGTTTTAATTATACTATGGTTGTTTTTAGTTGTGTAATAAAAAAATAGGAAATAAAATTAATGTAATCTTTTAATGTGTATTTCATTTATTTAACCTTATAATATAATATAAAATATACCATCATAACTACATAATACATACAATATTTGATGTAATAAATATGGTAATAAAAATAAAAGAACATTATTTATGTATCTACATTAGCTTCTTTGTCAGATTGGTTGATATTTTTTCAACGAACTAGGGAATAAATAATAAAAAAACGTATTTTTGGTATCAAATTTTGACAGACGAGTAATGTTGTTTGTTTACATTAGTGTATTTAAACTGATAAAAAATATAATAAAATGGATCGTGATTAACTAAGTCATAATTATCGTAGCTTCTTTATGGAACTGAATTTTTAACTAGGTTTCATTAAATAGTTTTACAGACGGTTGAAGAGAGCCATCCCCATTATTCAGTAAAACAGATTAAAAGAGGCATATAATTATTTAGATTTGTTTGAATTGAAATCGATAAAATAAGGTAGGGGTTATTTACGAAACCTTGTATTATTTGTGTTTAATGTTCATCTCAAATCTCAGGGCCGTAGAGAGCCACAGCAATCATATAATTTCAATATTTTGTAATAAAAGAATATGACCATTAACTGCATATGAAGATAAACATTTTTTTTTTTAGTTTTAAAACTATATCAATATCTACCTTTGATACGCCAATATATTGCCAAAACCTTGTTAGCAGCATTAATTGCCTTTTTTTACTCGAGTGTATGCACTTATACTTCATGATACATATTTAAGTTATAATGCATTAGATGGCTCGGTTCAGAATGGTTTTCTTGATGTCTAGTAAAAACATTTTATCAACAATAATCACGATGTATATGCAAATGTTTATTTTCCCAAAATGTAATTGTGTATTTAAAATAAAACTGTTTTAATTATACTATGGTTGTTTTTAGTTGTGTAATAAAAAATAGGAAATAAAATTATTGTAATCTTTTAATGTGTATTTTATTTGAATCCCTCCTTATGTCATCTAGTTTACAAGACAATCTTTCAATGGCAGATTTAATGTCTTCTATCGGACTTCATGTTTGAGTTGAATGGTTTTTTTTTGTGTATTGCCGACCTATTGTCCATCATCTTTTACACATCAATTACCTGTAATTATTACCAATAAACCGCCTGATTTGTAGATCTATTATAATGACGAGGCATTTTTTTTTTATTAAGCTGTGGGAAAATAAAGTTTTGCAAAAAATGATCTGATCGTTAAACAAATACCGATATAAATGTATCTTAACGTATCTTTCTTATCTAATCAATCTCGTGGGAAAGGTCGATCGAAAGACAGAGATTCCATTTGATAACAATCAATATTTACTGACTATAGTGTCTTCCTTAATGTCCCTTTTACAAAAGAAAAAATATTTTATGGGCTTTGTACTAACAGGTGATTTTTGTGGATTTATTTCGCCTATTTATTATACAGTTAACAAATATTGATGCTTTGTTGATTGGTGTAACTACCTGCCCTTATATTTTAGTATACAAGCGTATACATTGCAATTACAGAAATCTAATTATAATAAGGTATTTTTAGCTATGTAATAAAAATAGGAAATAAATTGAATGTAATCTTTTAATGTGTATTTTATTTGAATCCCTCCTTATGTCATCTAGTTTACAAGACAATCTTTCAATGGCAGATTTAATGTCTTCTATCAGACTTCATGTTTGAGTTGAATAATAAAATGGATCGTGATTAACTATATCATAAATTATCGTAGCTTCTTTATGGAACTGAATTTTTAACTAGGTTTCATTAAATAGTTTTACAGACGGTTGAAGAGAGCCACCCCCATTATTCTGTAAAACAGATTAAAAGAGGCATATAATTATCCAGAGCTTTATTAAAGCATCGCTGTAATTTCCGTTAAAATATTGCATTTTAATGCACTATCAAAGTAGTCATCGTTTCCGCTTGCTTTTGTTAAAACGCCGTCAAGTTGGATGTATACTGATCTGTAAATATATCTTAAGATATACTGCTTTTCTATAAGGTAATAAACCATAGAATTTCGAGAAATTGCACCTAGTCTAATTAGAGCGCAATATAGTGTGCCATCATTTCAGTGTTTCAAACAACAAAAAAAAATTTGCATGTTTCTTTAACACCCTGTATCTCGGAACTATGTGTCCCCGGCCCATATTTACATATGAACTTTTTTCATATTATTTTGGTAGTTTATATCACACCATAAAGTTTGATCTACTAAGCGTCTATGTTTATTTTCTCAAAAATGTAATTGTGTATTTAAAATAAAACTGTTTTAATTATACTATGGCTGTTTTTAGTTGTGTAATAAAAAATAGGAAATAAAATTAATGTAATCTTTTAATGTGTATTTTATTTGAATCCCTCCTTATGTCATCTAGTTTACAAGACAATCTTTCAATGGCAGATTTAATGTCTTCTATCAGACTTCATGTTTGAGTTGAATGGTTTTTTTTGTGTATTGCCGACCTATTGTCCATCATCTTTAGTTAGTTCATCTGTAATTATTACCAATAAACTGTCTGATTTGTAGATCTATTATAATGATGAGGCATTTTTTTTTTAAATTAAGCTATGGGAAAATAAAGTTTTGCAAAAAAAATGATCTGATCGTTAAACAAATACCGATATAAATGTATCTTAACGTATCTTTCTTATCTAATCAATCTCGTGGGAAAGGTCGATCGAAAGACAGGGATTCCATTTGATAACAATCAATATTTACTGACTATAGTGTCTTCCTTAATGTCCCTTTTACAAAAGAAAAAATATTTTATGGGCTTTGTACTAACAGGTGATTTTTGTGGATTTATTTCGCCTATTTATTATACAGTTAACAAATATTGATGCTTTGTTGATTGGTGTAACTACCTGCCCTTATATTTTAGTATACAAGCGTATACATTGCAATTACAGAAATCTAATTATAATAAGGTATTTTTAGCTATGTAATAAAAATAGGAAATAAATTGAATGTAATCTTTTAATGTGTATTTTATTTGAATCCCTCCTTATGTCATCTAGTTTACAAGACAATCTTTCAATGGCAGATTTAATGTCTTCTATCAGACTTCATGTTTGAGTTGAATGGTTTTTTTTGTGTATTGCCGACCTATTGTCCATCATCTTTTACACATCAATTACCTGCAATTATTATCAGTAGTTCTTTATAGAGCAACATTGGAAAGTATAGAAAGTGTGTCTTTTAATGGAACACCCCATATATTTTTTTAGAACATGTATTTGATCTGTACAATTCGGGGCACCCTGTATGTTAAAATTTGTAAATCAATGAAAATTTTATTATTGTTTATTTAAGCTGAAAGATCTTGACCGTGTCCTTTTGTTATTTTTGCCAAGCGTATTTGTATTTAAATGGCTTTTGAATAGTTTTACTATTTAAAACATTTATGTTTATCGACCCTTGACAGCAAAACAAAGCATGAATCTAATAGCTATATTTTAACTTTCAAATGGGCCCATTAAGTTGTGACATTATTGCTTTAAAAGGACTGAAAAATTTCTCGTCAGTGCAACAAAGGCGGGTTGCCTTTTGTCTATTTAATTATTACCAATAAAGACATTTAATGACTTCTTTATAGTAGGCAGTTCTAAACCTTCCATCCTATTCGAATTACACTCTCACCTGTTATTTTTAAGTTTAAAATTTCAGGTAATTGTGTGGCTTTGTTTTGTAAAAATCGACGTATCTTTTGTTTAGATAGGAGATGGCTAATCTTTTGTGTAATATATTTGTCCTTAGAAAAATGAATGCATTTCGACTTTGAGGACCCGGAGGTTGAAAAAAAATGCATTATTTTCCCTGCACAATTTGAATCTCGTCTAAGACACGGTGTCTACTTCTGGGGAAATTCCTCTTATTTTTATCGTTCAGAAACGTGTTTTAAGAGGTTTAGCTGGTTTGAGATACCATGCCAATAGAATATTTATCTCGTTGCGTATCGAAATAAATAACATTTTGTCAGAAGTGAAGAATTATTTAAAATTACTAAAAGAATTTTTTATTTTTAAGTGTTATCCTTCTGTATTCTGTATCTGAGTATTTCTGTGTTTAGTAGTATTGTGAATTTTCGAAGACGTTTACTGTCTAAAGGGATATAAATTAATAAAATTATTATTAATTATTGATCTTTATCGTGTAAATAGATTATTGTCCTATTAGTAAAATAAACTATTTCTTGTCTATCTTCGATCTCATGGGAAAATGCATCAACAAAGGCGGACTGTTTAATTTTTTTTGATATTGATCGAGTAGAATCCGTCAAATTTCTTTTGTCTATAACCTTGCTAACTTAAAATTTTAAGGACGGACCCCTATGTAGGTAGTCATTAAATGTATACAAAAGCAACAGTAAACCCCCAACCGATTTAAAGACACCAAACAATAAAATGTAACAATATTAATAATTACGAGATAGTTAATTCCCTATGACAAAGTCATTATAGAAGAAGTGTCTTATAACAATGTAATACCCTTATGTACTGCCTGCACTAGTGCCTATGCTATATTGTTTAACGGGAAAGTCGACCGACTGATGAGTGGTGACCACAGCGCTTTAATGGCATTACCTCGATTTCAGGCAGGTACCGTTCGCGTGAGCCACCTGGCCTACGTAGCTGGGTCCTCTATGCAGACATATTGTCTGTCGCAAATGGGAGCTATAAATTTAACCAACTATTTTGTTTCAAGATATGCGACAGTAAAAACTAAAAAGCTGATTTAATCTTTGATCATTAGGAAATAAATGCGATGTCAATGGAATGCTGGTCGAAGACTACCTACAATTTGGAATTTTAATAATTTGTAAAGGCACAGTGACAGTAGGGTATGTGAAATACGAGTGGTTTGATTTTCAGATAGGCACCTGTTTCGTGAAATTATGATAGATATATTGCAATTATACTAGTCTAATTACAGCGTAATAAACTTTCATTTTCTCCAATTGATGTACTAATTAATATATAATTGTACCAATTCAATTAGATATATTGCAATTATACTAGTTTAATTGCAATAATCCAATTACATTCATTTCTCGCAACAATTGGGTTTTTTAATTAACCCCCTCCAGACTATATAAAATAGTGTAATTAACGCGCAAATAGTCTAATTACACATTTACAAATTACTAATTACGCAATTACAGCGCAATAATTCAATTACTTTCATTTCTCGCGGCAATTGGGTTTTAATTATCCCCCTCCAGACTATATAAAATAGTGTAATTAACGCGCAAATAGTCTAATTACACATCTACAAATTACTAATTACGCAATTACAGCGCAATAATTCAATTACTTTCATTTCTCGCGGCAATTGGGTTTTAATTATCCCCCTCCAGACTATATAAAATAGTGTAATTAACGCGCAAATAGTCTAATTACACATCTACAAATTACTAATTACGCAATTACAGCGCAATAATTCAATTACTTTCATTTCTCAGCGCAATAATCCAATTACTTTCATTTCTCGCGACAATTGGATTTTAATTATCCCCCCTCCAGACTAATTACATTTATTAGATATATTGCAATTATACTAGTCTAATTACAGCGAAATAATCCAATTACGCAATTACAAATTACTAATTACGCAATTACAAATTACTAATTACGCAATTACAAATTACTAATTACGCAATTACAAATTACTAATTACGCAATTACAAATTACCCCCCACTCTAATTGCCCCCCACCCCAAAAAAAAGTGGTGGGGGGAGCAAAAGTGGTGGGGGGATCACCCTTCCGGTATTACTTATCTACTCATTTATTTCATCAATCATTGTTTTTCTTAACCTGAAATTCTAACGGAATTATATATTTCCTTAGAGATGTTAAAAATAAAGTACAATTTTTATATATTCTAGTCAAATTACATTCAGATAAGACCCAAACATTAGTCAAAGTAGGATCAAATTGATTCAAAATAATAATTTCATCAATCATTGTTTTTTGCACCTGAAATTCCAACGGAATTATATATTTCCTTAGAGATGTTGAAAATAATGTACCTATAACTTTTGTATGTTCTAGTTAATTATTACATTCAGAAAATGTCCAAAAGTTGGCCAAAGTAGGATCAAATTTGTTCAAAATAACTATTATATTCATAATAAGTAGCCCAAAAAACATAATCCCTTTGGAATTTTTCGTAAAATCATGTTCTAGTCAAAATAGGTCATTAAAAAATGCAAGAATTTTTTGCAGATTCCACGCTCGATAACTTCTAATTTATCCATTTCCACTTTGTGTTCTTGGAAACTTTTGATCAGAAGGGCTTGAAGCACAACATACTACGTTTTCAACCGATTTGTCCGAGATCTAATTTCCATAAGATTAGTGCAGGGTTCTTTATCAACAATAGAAATATCACTTGCTTAATCATGATTTGCAGATATTCTTAAGATGCGCATACCCGATTGGGTTCTAGAAAGAAGAAGAATCTGCAAAATTACATAAAGATCGAACTGATAGAAGTAAAAACAAATGAAGAATTGAAATTTACATTTAGAGACTATTACCCACAGTTCTGCCAGCAAAAGCAGATACCTACACTTTATTAGGGTCGACCGACATGCTTCTGTAAGCCGATACCGATAATTGGCCGATACCAATATTTACATGGCCGATATCAATATTTACATGGCCGATATTAAATCCAGACCGAGCAGAAAGTCTAATTTTATTGCATCATAATTTATCTAAACTTAACTTTAAATATGGAATAATTAAATAAATATATTAATATTATTCCGATTTGAGTTGTTTATAACCTTAAAAATTAAAAAAGTATTTTTTGACAGCCACCGAAATCGCTCCGATATTATAATACAATATCGGCCGATAATCGGCCACAACGCCGATATGGCCGATATACCGATATCAATATCGGCATCGGACGATCCCAACACTTTGTCCTGGATTATGGACCATAATATAAAAGTTTTCAATTTAATTTTCTTCATTATATTTATTGGAACGTGGTCGGTAGTAACTGTTTACCGAGGTCACAAATCTGTTAACTAGGAAAATAAACCTGCTACAAATAACTAACGGCGGCGATTTAAAGATTCTGCTAACAAAAATAGGGCCGAATATTAATTGATTGAATGTTATCTTTATTTTTTATTTTAATTATGCTTCGTTATCTTACTCTGAGTGTAATGTGAATATTACTACTATGGTTGAGCTGTTGGTCTTCATAAATAATAATTGTATACGTCAAGACGTCTTATTTGCAACATCTTTCTTTAGCATATGTTCCGTAGGGACCGTAGGTAGAAATATAGATACATAAAAGAACACAAATTTGTCACTGCATTTTGGTGTAAAGAAAGTTGACTTCGAGAGGGCGGGTTGTGCCTAGATCAACAATTTCTCTACTCAAGTGGAAAATCTGTACATTCTGCTCTTAATACACAAATACAGTATTTTTAGACTTCTTGCATATTGCTCAGACTTAACTTAACTTAAACAAAAAAAAAAACATACTATTAAAAAACATTCTTTCTTAATAAACAGATTAATTTCTTAAAATATTCTATTTTACTTAAGAAAGCTATGATTAAACAATAAATGTAATTCTTATACTATTTTAAGCAGATTTGCGTATATTGTTTAAATATGTTTAATGGCATCCTTTATTCATGATTTTTCATATTTTCATATTTTATTATGTAAATATTTTAATGTATGCATCAAACATATTAATTATACCTGCAACTTGGGAAACCAATAAAGCCTTGTGCTGTATTAATTAAATCATTGTTTGATTACTGCAGCTTAGTCAATATTTTTAAATTTAATAAACTACGCGGCAATTGAACTTGAACACCTTGAATTTTGGATAGTTTTTCAAAGTATGTAACTCAAAAACTAATAGATCGATTTTGCTCAAATTTTGACAGGTGTGTGATTGTTCCTTTGGCCTTTTAATTTTCAGTTAGCGATCCATTTTCACCTACTTGCTCCAAGATACAGGGTCAAGAAAATGTTCGTGTTTTTTGACAAAATTTTAAGAGACTCCCATTTTGCATGTAGAGAGGTTAGGTAGATATTCGATGTATAGTAAAGAAGAGTACCTTAACTACCTTAGTACCTCGGGACGTTTTTGAGTTTTTGTAGATATCATGGCCCACTACAATGATAAAGATATTTTTCTGATTTTCTGAAAAATTGTGAAAAAAATCTGAAAAATTGTTTTGTGTAGGTATACAGCGGAGACCCCATATGATTATTTTTTAATTATACCGAGTGTTTATCTGATAAGCATGTACAAGAAAATAATACATTAGTAGTAATTTTCAAAAAAATTAAACGTTAACCATTCAGTCTACCATATTTCAGCTCGTATTCAAAACATATAACTTTCTATAGTTAAATCGTGAAAGTTAGCGCTGGTAAAACAAAAAATAAGTAGTGTAAATTAAGACCCATTAAAGTCATAAACATTATCTTAAAACTGTGTAGTTAACTGAATTGCATGATATTTATTTTATAATGTTGCCATATTTTGACATTTACGATAGATTATTAAAATTCTAACACTCGATATAATTGAAAAATAATCATATGGGGTCTCCGTTGTAACACACAGTCGCCCTTGCGACGTGTATGTTTCTGAAAAATTTTATCGAAAATCAAAAAAATATCTTTTTATCATTGTAGTGGGCCATGATATCTACAAAAACTCAAAAACGTCCCGAGGTACTAAGGTACTCTTCTTTACTATACATCGAATATCTACCTAACCTCTCTACATGCAAAATGGGAGTCTCTTAAAATTTTGTCAAAAAACACGAACATTTTCTTGACCCTGTATCTTGGAGCAGGTAGGTGAAAATGGATCGCCAACTGAAAATTAAAAGGCCAAAGGAACAATCACACACCTGTCAAAATTTGAGCAAAATCGATCTATTAGTTTTTGAGTTACATACTTTGAAAAACTATCCAAAATTCAAGGTGTTCGAGTTCAATTGCCGCGTAGTTTAGTATCTCCTAAACTTTACTAGAGAATTGTTTGTAATAATAGGATTTGTAAACTTTCTTCTTTTTATTTATTAATTTAGTAACTCTACTCATAATACATATAATAGTCAAAGAACCACTGTTATTCAGCCAGTTGTATTTTTTATACTTTTTATTAAAATATAAAGAATATAATAAATTAAATGAAACAAAAAATTTTAATGAAAATACATTTACTAATTTTCAGACAGTTCAAATTATTTAAATATTTTTGTTCAATAATTCGCACAAAAAATATAAACTTAAGCCTGCTACAGACTTGAGACATGTGTCAAGAGACGGTATCGAGATACTGTCTCTTCATACATATCTCACATCTGGAGGTACACGGTACACTTCATACCTCATATTATGGTTTCACGCTGTTCGATACAGCTCTCGGTATCCCGTCGCCGACGGGAGACCTGGAGATGAAAACAGCGAGTCGGAGACAAGTCGTAGCTTACCTGTGAGTGCGTACTGCGTACCGACGGTCTCGCGACATATTATTGATACACATAGAACACAGTATGGCTGAGGAAAATACAGATCGAGCGTTTTGGAAAGAATTTCTAGAACGCTATAAGGTATTTCCTTGTTTGTGGAACTCAAAAAGTGCTTCCTATAGTGACAAATATGTGAAAAGGAATGCCTATGAACAACTAGTGGAATTATGTAAACCTAGATATCAGAAGCAAATGAGGATTTCATTAAGAAGAAAATTTATAATTTTCGTAGCGAATATAGAAGGGAATTAAATAAAATTCGTATATCCAAAAGAACTGACTCGAGCATAGATGATCTGTATGTTTCCAATGTTTATGATACATATAGCCAGTGTATGTATGGATACATCGATCTGAGACAAGCTTCACGATATGGCCTCATGAGTCATGAGACCGTCTCTTGATACAGATCTCTAAGTCTATAGCAGCTACTTAAAAAGATAAATAAATTATAATGTGTTCATCTCTGTGTTCATATTTATTGTGCGATTTACTAAAAAATATATTTAATTTGAACTATCACACAATTCTTATTAACGTATTTTCATTAAAATTTTTTCTTATATTATAAATTATAAACTATACTACTGTGCAAAAGATGTACCAGAAATACACCTATAATCAACTACATATTTCGTAATAATATTAGTTCAGGTTCTTATTTAAAATCATATACCTACATAATGTACAATGCGTTTATTTTAAGCGTGAAAGGTTATAAATGGTTATTACGAGGTTATTATTAAAGATATTTAGAATGATGGGACAAACGTCGTGTGAGAGGATTAGAAAAAAAGTTTCTTATGCATTAAAGAGAAAAAAAACAAATGAAGTCAGTTTTGGAAAATAATATTATTTTGAAGTCATGGCTATCTTTCAATAATATCACTGTTGTAAGTAATTTCTACAATTTCAATAGTTTTTTAGCTATATTAAGGAAATTATTCATCCAAACTACCATATATTAGGCACATCTTTGTATTCAGAAAAAAATAGTCTATTAAATGGTGCAAAAATATATAGGGCGTTTCATTAAATAAAAACACGCCTAACATTAACATTTTGCAAAACGGGCATCATTTGTTTTTTCTCTTTATGCATAAAAAACTTTACTTCTAATCCTCTCATACAACATTTATCTCATCATTCTATCTCTAATAATAACCTCGTAATAACCATTTAAAACCGTTCACACTTAAAATGAATTCACTGTACAGGGTGATGTTTATGGATTATCCAATTTCAACCCTCGATATCTTAATAACCATTGGAGATGTAAATAAAAGTGAAGAAGATCCTTAAATGTGATTACAAGTAGATTACAGCCGCATTAACAAACCTTTATTTGTCGTTCATACGTACAGGAGGTGACAGAAACCAATTATTTTTATATAACACCCTGTATATACTTTAATATTTTAAAAGACCGTTTCTTTCTGAATTTAAAAATATATACCACACATATGTTTAATTGAGAAATTAGTGAGCTATTCGATAAACTAAGTTTAAATATGTATGAATAACCAGAAAAAATTTTATATTACGTCTAGAATGGCTGTGTGTCCTTTGTATGTATGAGTATGAACGACAAATAAAGGTTTGTTGATGTGTCTGTAATCTACACGAAATTCCATTTAAGGATCTTTTTTATTTTTGTTTATATCTCCAATGGTTATTAAGATATCAAAGGTTAAAATCTGATAATCCATAGACAATCACCCTGTATATAATTGTATACATAATTCAAGAAACCATTGATATATTTAAATTATTGGTAACTAACTGAATAAAATTAATTAATTACCTATCCATTTTTCTAAATTTTATTTACTTATATTTATAAACAAAATGATAAATGCCTGTTATTAACGCTCGGGTTGGAGAATAGTACCGAACAACACAATATACAGACTTATAACTGACTGGTAGGTCATTATAAAGTCAAAGTAGCACGTTAAGCCCATGATTAAAGTGGTTAAAGTTGCCGCTTAATTGGTGTTTACTAAGCCTATTCGCGCGTTTGATCTGTTGAGATCAGCTCCGACCGCATATTCAGTTCTGTGATCATTACCAAAGCCGACAAAACATTCGGGTCCTAGCTACCAATTGAAGCCATCACAGCTTCGGGATAAATTTCATCCAAACTGACCAGCCCAATTATATTTCAACCCCAGGTTACCAATAATAATCTTTGTTCAAACCAAGAAAAAATATATTTATTTTGAGTATGATTGAAAGATAAATGAATGCCTATCAACAAAGAAACTTACTAATGCGGTATAATTGAGATCTAGAAAAAAAACTATAAAATTTTATTACGTGTATTATTATGCTATTATGCTATTAACAACGATTAAATTAAATAAAGTTTAAACCAGATATGCAAATGTTCGGAAATAATGTACCTACAATGTCTTCCACTTTTCTGGGTACGTACAATGTTAGTTTTATTAATGTAAACCCCCCATTTTTATTTTTATCTTTGACCGATTCAAAAAATTAAAAACCGGCCTTTCACGGTTTTTTATATAGATTCCACTTCTGCTAACGGATTGGCAATAGCGTTTTAAATATACAGGGATGCAAAAAAGTTAGGTTTTTTTAAATGGAACAGACAAATTTCAATTCGTCCAATCATTCTGATTGCAAATATATACACATATTGTAAAGTGTGACCCATAATAAATGTAGTGACACATTTTAAAGTCTAATAACTTTGCCTCTGAAAAACTTATAGGTAAGTTGGTAAATTTGGTATTGTTCGATAGAAAAACTCAAAAAGTTTTTTTGTGTTGCAAAAAAATACTGGGTGTATTAAAGTATAAAACGATTTTAATCAAAATATGGAATTCAAGAAATTTTATAACAAGGGAAACTAACAAATAATAACTAGTCTAATTTTTAAAAATTGTGTCTAAAAGATGATGACTTTCTCTTCTTGAACATTCATCTACTCTAGACACCATATTTTGCATAGCATTATACAACATTAATGGAGAAATATTCCGGATTTCTATTCGAATATTTTTTCGAATTCGTCGATATTTTGCGGATTATTGATGTAAACCTTGGATTTTCAACAATAAAAGCGCGATGATTCTTTTTCGAAACTGGCAGTACGTTCTGTCTATTTGTACTGTCTATTTGACAATTATAAATCTCTATGGTTACACTTCAAAAAAATAGTTGTATACAGAATGTAACTTTACATAGTTATTATTTTACTTGAATTTTTATACTTTGGTACACCCTGTATTTTTTGCTACACAAAATAATTTTTTGAGTTTTTCTATCGAACAACACCAAAAACTTACCTATAGGTTTTTCAGACGCCAAGTTATTAGACTTCAACACATTATGGACCAACTTTTATAATCGGTTTACTGGTTTTTGAGTTATTTTCACTTATTATGGATACGTTGAAACAAAAGCGTTATTTTATAAACTCATGTATTATAATAAATCAATAAATGAAATAAATCAACAAAGAAAACAAAATACAAATTATTAATGAATGAATGAATAAATTATTAATGGCAATGTAGTCAAGATAAAAAACAACACTGATATTATCAATCTAAAAAGGTGAAAATTTTATTATTTTTTCTTTTCCTAAGCTCTAATGTATTTTAATTGATGTAAGTTTTAATGTAGGTACTTTAAAGATTATTGTGTAAATCAGAAATAATTATTTTTTGTTATTATTTAACATCTTATCTCAAATGTATTTTTTTCTTTTTCTATTGATAAAAGTATGATACTCGGGAGAATAAAATTTACAATTTGAAATTGTGATATATTACAGACATTATTTATTTGTTAACAAAACAAAATAAATTTTCTTAATGAATTAAATGAAGCTGAGGAAATTGAAACAGTAATCTATGAGAGTATTAATGATTCTTTTTTAATTGATTTAATCAGTAACAATAAAAATGATTTCTTATTTATAGTACATTTAAATATTAGAAGCCTAAAAAAAATTATGAGTTAATGGAATCTTGAATATCCGGATGCAAGAAATTTGGATCTAATAAGGTATGCGCATGATTTTTGAATTAATAATAATAATAATAATAATATATTTATTTACTGATATAAATAACATTACAAGCAGAGAAAAAAATTACAATTGTAAATAAATAGTAATCTACATAAAGCCAAATGTAATTTTGTAAATTAATTTACTAAATGGCTATCGCAATAATAAAAAAACGGCTAAAATGTAACCCATTATCCAAAAAAAATTAACAAAAATTGGTTATTTCAAAAATGACTGTGACGTGCAAATGGCTGCTGTGGTGTTGTGACGTCAGAAACTCGCATTTCCATTTAATGTTTGTTAAAATAGCGTTTAATGCAGCATTTTACAATGGAAAACAAGGATATTATTGATATTAAGCATCCAAGGTACTGTTAAATACCGCAGTGCTAGTCGTAAATAAAAAAACACCAGAAAAACGATTTGTCTCATTACCAATATACGATCAAGCGCTAAATTAAAGAAAAAACGAAAATGATGGTTACGTACCATAAGAAGGACTGAATATGATATATCAGAAAACACTAAAGGTGTGAGGATCATTTCAACGTAAGTGCGATTTTGTACCTTTTTAAAATCATACAATTTTAGGTTATGTATTTTACTTTTTTTTCAATTAGAGGAAGATTTAGAAAACTATATGATGTTTAAATTGATGGGTAGTTACATACACTTAAAAGATCATGTATTTTGATTGTCAAACTGGTAGAAAAAGGCGCCTTCCATTTAAAAGTAGTACAGCAACAGAGAGAGCAACATTGGCCAAATTATCTCTCTGGGCTTTTACAAAATCTGTTCCACTCACTTTTCCGTGAAAAATGTTAATATTTAACACCGAAATCGCACATTGAATCTACACGTAAACAGTATGACATATTGCACAACGGCAAACATAAAAGGTTCTCTAAAGTACTGTCAAAAAAACGAGTCATTGACGTCACGGTGAGATTCGAATTCCATCGTTTGTTCTCGGCCAGTGGTCGTAAACTTAAAAATAATATGAATTTTAATTAACAAATACATAAATATAGGGTACATTGTTGATAAAATTTTATTGTTATTAATTTTTTTATAGCATTAACTATCTTTTATAACCAATTTTGCTTAAAAATCTCGCATATGCGCATACCCTATTGTGTTGTCTGAATCTTGGTGTCTGGAAGAAGTAGGTGATTTCACTATTCCTAAAATTATAATAAATCGTATTTCAATCAAAATGATGGGGTTGTAGTTTATTGCAAAAATAGTAAAGATGTAGGAATGGCAATTGAAAAGTTTAGTGAAACAATTTTAATGAGATTTACTTTTATTGAAAATAAAATATCTTTTGGAATAACTACATCCTATGGACAGCCTTTAACCAATGTTAACTTGTACATCCAGGAATTAAATAGGTAATTATTTCACTGAATTATAATTAAACTCGCAAAATGTTGAGGTTTTTATTGGTGATACAAACATGAATTTAAATAATAAAAATGAAAATTTAGTTAATAATTACTTATGTACACTTGGACAATATAGATTGTTGTCTTATATAAACAAACCCATTAGAGTTACAAATAATTCAACTAGTATAATAAATCATGCCCTTATTAGAGTAGACGAACAAACTATACATAAAATTCATATAACTTCACTAATAATGTAATAATTGAAACAGATTTATCGGATCAATTTTCAATTTTATTGACAATCAATCTGCAACAAAAAATAAAAGCAGTAAATAATATAAATGAAATAAATATCATAATTATGATAAATTAAATAAAGCATTAAAACAAGAAAAGTGGGAAGATGTACTTCTAGCACCAGATGCTTAAAAAGGATTTTCGCACAAAAGCATTAAAAAATATCAAAATGCGCAAACTAAAACCATGGATTACGCAAGGTATTATAATCCCAATTATACATAGAGAGTACCTAAAAAAAATGTTGAAAAAAAAATAATACAGATGAAAATATATCAGAATATAAAACATACAGAAACCGTCTAAATAATTCTATAAAATTAACCAAAAATAAATATTACAAAAATAAAATAAATGGATCAAATAATAATTGCAAAAAAATTTGGCAAATTATAAATGAAGCTTTAACCATGACTTTCACTCATGATCTAGCCCACTGCGCCACCGAGTCGGTGTATAGATCTATCAATAATCTAAAAAATTTCTCCTCCCCTGGACCAGATAGTATATCTGCAAAATTTATGAAAACGTGTCACAAACATTTGGTAAAACCTTTGGTACATATTATTAACATCGCTATAGCTACTGGCTCTTTTCCTAACGAGTTTAAGGAGTCGTTAACAATCAGAAACCATAACTATGAACGGTTAGAAAGTAGCAGCACACAGTACTCAAATTTGTGCTTTCGTGCACCATGTGCCAATTTATGGCCTCCAATAATAACAGTCAGCACAGAAAGCTCTATAAGAAACATGAATAGTGCCATATACCCCAAAAAAGAAACATGATGCAGCTACGGATACGTGTTTCGGAGTTATTGCTCCTCATCAGCGTAGCGTAGCTTAATAATAATAATAATAATAATAATAATATTTATTTCTCCACTGTGCAAAGATATATATACAAAAGTATACAAAAAGTCAATGAAGGAAACGTCACAAATATTTAAAAATAGCAGTACAAATAAATAGTGCAAAAAACACTGCAAAGTAACATATTAAACATTACAATAAATATATTAAAAAAATGTACAGATTAATGGATCCGTGTGGATAGGATCAGAAACAATAACTAATAACGGTAAGAAAGTAGCAGCAAATACAAAAGTCCTTAACAATTCCAATTTATAAATCAGGAAACGAAAGTAACCCAACAAATTATAGACCCATAACAATTACTAATAACTTGGTTAAATTATTTGAGCAATGTATCAAAACACGATTGATGAATTACCTAAATAAAAACAATATATTAAACAAAAATCAATTTGATTTTCAGCTATAATATCCCTAAGACATTGATAATGTACGAGATAATTTTATGACAATCGAAAGCACGTAAAGCGGAGGGCTATTACCAAGCAACTTGCTTGAGGTTGTCATAAAATTATGAGGCATTTGTCAATGTCTGAGGGATATTCGGTCAGAAAATTTTTTGAAAAAATAAAATCAAAATGTCGCAACACAACAAAACAGGCATTGCCAAAACGTGACATTTTGATATTTATTTGGCAGTTATTATGAGGTTGTCAAAGTTGAGCAATTTTGTTGTCATAGTGATTGAAAATTTCCCTGGATGGTATCATCAGTAGTAATACCACAAGAGATTGAATTTTCGCGATAAGTCTGTCGATTTATTTCTAACGAAACTGAGTTGCTTGGAAACATGTTTTCAAGCAACTCAGTTGAGTTTAGAAATAAAAGACAGACTTATAAGATAAATTCAATCACGAGTGGTATTTTATTAGACTATTTCACGAACAAATATTTTGGTTGATAACTTCACTTGAAGTAGCTCCGAAGCGACTCATTTTGACGTCTGTCCCTATAATTAATTTTTATTAAACTGTCAAACTTTGCTTTGCCATCATTATCCATATCCATGGCTACGTCGTTGAAAACACCACGTTGATAGACCGATTAGAATTGAAAGACAGTCGGTGTTTTCGCTGTAATACAAGCTGTCTTTGGTTTGTGATTGGGGTCAGATTATGTGATAACTTTTAAGGTGAGTGAAATAGTCAGTGTAATCTTAACTTGATTGGGTGATTTGTGTCACATGACAAGAAATAACGAAATTTAATTAGTTGTTAGAACTGTCAAAAAATTTCCAAAAAAATATTGGCACCGAGACTGCTATTCATGAATTAATTACAAATATCATAATAAAATTAATAATAACGAAAACAAAAAATTTCTTTCTGTATTTCTAGAGTTAGCTAAGGCGTTTGACACCGTAAAACACAATATATTGCTAAATTACCTAGAAGATAGTGGATAGTGGTATACGTGGTTCTGCTTTGCGTATTTTCAGAAATTACCTAAAACAGACTATAAGTTGCAAAAATTAATAACTGCATAAGTGACCCTTTAAAAATATCTATGGGCGTCCCTCAAGGGACACTGTTAGGTCCCATTTTGTTTCTTATTTATTATTAATTTACGGGGTAATCTTGATATTAAAGGAAAAATTGTATGTTATGCAGATGATCCTGTAATTAACTTTATTGGGAATTCCTGGAATGAAGTATACACTAATGCAGAAACTGGGATGCAAGAAATTCAAAACTGGTTGAATGTTAGTCTCCTAAATTTGAATCTTTCAAAAACTAAATCTATAACTTTCTCCACTACAGCTGCTGATCAACCCAATAACGATACACTTAAAATACACAAAATTAGTTGTGATAATAACCAAAATTGTGATTGTTCACTTATCGACAGAGTTAATTCATTGAAATACCTCGGAATTGTCGTTGATCAGTATTTGAAATGGAATGAACATACAGATTTTATTACAAAAAAACTTAGGCTAAATACACAAATTCTATCAGTTGAGAGACATCCTTAGTAAAAGGATGTGATTACGGTGTACGATGCCTTAGTTGAATCATTGAGTAAAAAATAATACTCAATGGTTGAATCTATTTTGAGACATTGCATCATTGCGTGGGGGGATCCGCTTACTAACCTAGAAGTTATACAAAATACGATTATAAAAATTATTTTTAAGAAACATCGGAGATACTCAATTAACCATTTATATTAGGAAACGGGATTATTGAACATAAGGCAAATTTATTACCAATGTATCTTGTGGATGTGTAGAAATAACGGTAATACTAGAAGTACCTTCAATCATTACACCAGATCTGTTTCATTACAAAACCTGGTTACTCCAATGTGTAAAAAAGCCCATACCCAAAGATTTATATGGTTTTTAGGGCCTAAATTCTGTAACTTACTTCCACTAGGAATTAAAGCTATTGTATACTCTATAATAAATATAAAAGAGAGGTAAAGAAATATATTAGTTCAAATCATAGAGATAGAATATATTCTATCTCTATGGTTCAAATTTTGTTTACTTCCAGAGTTTGTTTGATTAATAAATCACTTGCCTAGAGTATATAAATACTAAACATTTTTATTTTCAAAAGAGTGACGTTTAATAGGGTTAAATAATACAAGAGATAAGATTAATGCCGCAGACCCCAAAAAAGAAATATGATGCAGCTACGGACACGTGTTTCGGAGTTATTGCTCCTCGTCAGCGTAGCGTAGCTAATTAAAGAATCTAAGATCTGAAGCAATAACTAATAAAGGTTAGAAAGCACAGTACACAGTACTCAAATTCGTGTTTTCGTGCATCATGGACCACGATTGCAGCCTCAAATGACAGCAGTCGGCACATTGAGCTCTATGCGTACTGCTCTATTTCTATCTAGGCAAATATAAACAAAAGAGTGACGTTTAATAGGGTTAAATAATACAAGAGATAAGATTAATGCCGCAGACCCCAAAAAAGAAATATGATGCAGTTACGGACACGTGTTTCGGAGTTATTGCTCCTCGTCAGCGTAGCGTAGCTAATTAAAGAATCTAAGATCTGAAGCAATAACTAATAAAGGTTCGAAAGCACAGTACACAGTACTCAAATTCGTGCTTTCGTGCATCATGGACCACGATTGCAGCCTCAAATGACAGCAGTCGGCACATTGAGCTCTATGCGTACTGCTCTATTTCTACCTAGGCAAATATAAACAAAAGAGTGGCGTTTAATAGGGTTAAATAATACAAGAGATAAGAATAATGCCGCAGACCCCAAAAAAGAAACATGATGCAGCTACGGACACGTGTTTCGGAGTTATTGCTCCTCGTCAGCGTAGCGTAGCTAAATAAGCGTTTTTTCAACCAAGTTAGCATCATCAGGAAATTATCAATATTAAAATTCCTTACTTCTCTTCATAAAAATTAGGAACTGATTAAATACATGTATTAACTCAGTGTAGGTCTTCCGATATGGACTGACACATCACCTTGGTACAAAATACTTGTTCTTCGTTCAAATCAACATTCCAGACGCAATTTTTTAAATAAATTCAATTTTTTTTAAATGCTCATCATATAATTTCCTATCGACCTCTCTATGCGGAATTCTGATAAGTTTTCCATTTTTTTCTGGAAAATAATAATTTTTCCCTACAAGTATCCTCAGATGTTTCTAGATGCTCAATTAGTTATTTAATGAGATCAAAATAGACTCTATATGGGGGTATTCGGGGTCGCTTATTACAAATTGGATATGAAAACTGGAAAATTCCGCGAGGAAAATTCAATATGGCGGCATATCCATTTTATTATCAGTGCATTATGGACTTCTCTGTACAACAAGGGGTTTTTAAGGTTGCTGATTCTTTTTTGTGAAAATTTGAAAATTTTGTTCGGAAAGTCCGTTTCGATGAAAATCTTATGGTACTATGTCCGACTGTATACTATCCTTTTTTAGATATTAATGTGTACAAGACTTTTGACTATTTCAGATATCAGGTAATCATAAAATACAGTTGGTGAACATACAACAGGTAACGTAAAGTGTGAATCGAGAGGATAAAATATTGGGAACTAGGAGATTAGTGTGTGCAAGACAAAGACGGCTGATATCGGTAAATAAATGTCAAACAGGAAAACAGGCCCACGTGTAAGAGGTAAGATGCACCTGCATCGCAGACTCAGGCAGGAGGACGATTCGAATATCTTTTAAATTAAAAGTTTTTATTTTATTATTATATTACTATTATATCAAAATAATTATTATATCATTATTTTATCTATTTTGAAATACCTACAACGTACCTTATTTTTTGATTACCTAATATGTATCTGAAATGGCAGAAAGCTTTGTAAACATTGTCCTATTTATCGCTCAGTATAAACCTAATGTGCACAAAGAAAATTCCTCAAACTGTACTTCTGCCTTTTTCCAAAAGTCATTTACATTTAATGCTGTAAAATATTACAATAGTGATAATAATAATAATAATAATAATAATAAATCGATTTATTTCCAATAGACCATTACAATGGTATAGGACAAGTCAAAGGTCAGAAATGTACAGTTTAATAGGTATAGAACTTAAAACTAGTTTAAAATTTAGTTCTAGTTATAATGCAGCATACATCATAACACAAAAATATAAGAAAAAAAAAAAATTTAAACATAAGAACACTAAACAAATAAAATATAAGATACAAAAACAACATTATGAATTTAGATATTCTGAAACAGTGTAAAAACTATTAATTAATAAGAAATTAAAAGTTTTTTCCTTAAATTCCCTAATATTATTTAAGGACTTTAGACTATTAGGTAACTTATTATAACATTTTATACCCATATATTTAGGTGATTTTTCATAAAGTGATAAATTGTGTGCCGGTGTGGTTAAAAACTGATTATACCTAGTATTATACTCGTGAAAATCATTATTGGAAACAAATAGAGGCTCATTCTTTTTTACATATATTAATATTTCCAAAATGTATATACATGCTAATGGCAGAATATTAAGCTCTTTAAATAATGGTCTACATGACTGCGTACTTTTAATACCAACTATGGTTCGAACTGCCCTCTTCTGTATTTTGAATATTCTATTAAATTGACTTGAATTTCCCCAAAATATAATGCCATAACGTAGACGAGACAAGATGTGAGCAAAATAAAAAGTTAAAACTATAGACCTGTTTGTAACTTGTTTTAGTCTGTATAATGCAAAACATAAAGAAGATATTTTGTTACATAATGAGTCAGCATGTTTTTCCCAATTTAGCGTGTTGTCAATATATATTCCCAGGAATTTCGTGTTGTCTACTTGCTCAATGGATTTTTTTTCAATTTTTAAAAGATAACTTGTATTTATTGCATTTGTTCTTGACGTAAAATTGATAAAAATTGTTTTGGACGTATTCAAATGTAGTCTTGAAGTATTAAACCATTCTGCAAATCTATCTATCATATTTTGCAAGGACTTTATAATAAGAGTATCTATTGAAGAACCCGACATTAGGTAAGTATTATCATCAGCAAACATTGTTAGATTATTGTGCATATCAATGCAAGGTAAATCATTAACAAATATTAGAAAGAGCAAAGGCCCTAACACAGATCCTTGTGGTACACCGATATTTATATCCTTCACATTCGATCTCACACCAGCAATTTCAACTATTTGCTTCCGAGCAGACAAGTAAGATAGTAACCAGGTATGAACCTTTCCTCTCAGTCCATATTTGAAAAGTTTTTCACTAAGCAATACATGATTAACTAAGTCAAAAGCCTTACTTAGGTCCATGAAAATGCCAACGCATTTTTTATTATTATTTAAGTTTTCATACAAGTTCATAACAAATTGTAAAATTGCAGAATGTGTATCTTTGCCCTTCCTAAAACCATGCTGGCAATTGCTTATAATATTGTTCTTGGTGGAAAATACGATAATTTTATCAAAAACAATTTTTTCCAATATTTTCGACAATGTACACAAAAGAGAGATAGGTCTACAATTTTCCATTAGTAATTTATCGCCTTTCTTATGTAAAGGAATACCTTTGGCTATTTTGAATATTTCAGGAAAAATCCCCTTCTCTAACGAGTAATTTATAAGAAAAGTCAAAGGATATACTAAATAGTTAATGCTTATTTTTAACAAATTAGATGATAATTCATCAATTCCACATGAATTTGAATTTTTTAAACCCATTATGGCATTATATACGGCATTTTCAGTGACAGGGTCAATAAACATACTAGGATATTCTCTTGTTGGATTAAATGTTATGTTTTTTTGTGTATTATGCTTTGCATTTATTTTTAATGGCAAATTTACAAAAAAGTCATTGAAACTGTCAGCAATTAATTTTGGCTCTTTTATCAATAAATCATTAGATTTAATTTCATAGCTGTTTGTATTTTCATTTTTTCCTACTGATTTATTAATTAATTTCCAAACTTCTTTATTTTTATTCATAGCATTCAGAATAACTTTTTCATTTTGTAGTTTCTTTGCTGCCAGAATTACCTTTTTGTAAATTTTTTATATCTTGCATAATATTCTTTATCTGCATCATTTCTCGTTTGGATCATTATTTTATGTAGACATTTTAATTTACGAGAAGAGATTATAATTCCACGAGTTAACCAGGGTTTATTATTGTTATGTTTTAACTTTATTATTGGGAACGCAATTTCAAAGTAATGTTTTAAAATATTTGAAAATAATTCAAAGCCTTCATCGACACTCTGGCAATTATAAACATCAACCCAGGATTCTCGGCTTAAGTAACTTAGAAATGTATTATAAGAATACTCATTAAATACTCTGGTATACACATTGCCAGATTTTTCAGGTTTGTAGCAGTCATAGTTCAAAATTTGTGCCGTGTGATCCGATACACCATTTTGTATTACACTACATGAAAGGTTGCAGTTCTCGCTATTTAAATTTGTGCAGATATAATCTATTGAAGTAGAGGAATTAGCAGTGTATCTTGTTGGTTCATTTATAATGAAATTTATGTTATATGTACCTATAATATCTACTAAGCTATTACGAGCGTCCGACTGTGATAAAAAATCTATATTAAAATCTCCACATAATATAACTTGACTATTTACATTTTTACAAACGGTACTTAAAAAATTATCTAATTCTGATAAAAACATATTAGTGTCGCTTGATGGCGATCTGTATATAGAAAAAATTTGAATTTGCTGATTGCTCAGTGTTAATTCTATTCCACAATATTCGAATATTTTTTCCTTTGGTTCAATTTTGATGTTAACTTCCTTGACTATATAATCAATATTTTGTTTGTAGAATATAGCTACCCCACCATTTTTATTGACAGATCTACAGTAAATAGCTCCTAGGTTAAAGCCGTTAATATTCACAAAATTCTGTTCATCATTTTTTAACCAGTGTTCTTGTATACAAAAAATATCAGTGTCATTTAAATGTAATGTGGCTTCTATTAGTTCTATTTTATTACGGACACACTATACATTTTGATTTAGTATGGATATCCTACTTATTATATTATTGCAGCTGGTATTATATAATTGCTAATCATCCACAATATTAGCCATTATTTTTTGTTTTTCACTATTAATTTTCCTTTGTAAAATTGGGCATCTATTTACATCAAAAATTGAATGCTCTATATCTAAATCTAAATTTAAATTTTTGTTTGCTAATATACAGTTTGCACATCTTACATTACTTTCACAGTTATTCTTGTTGTGATCACACGATCCACAATTTAAACAGGTTATATCACTCTTGCACTCATCTGTCCTATGGTTGAAACCTCCACATTTGAAGCAACGAAATACTCGAACATATTCATGTACTCTACAACACAGGAAACCTATACTTAAACTTTCTTCCTTCATTATATTCTGAAAAGATATTGGGTCACACTCTATGATAGCTTGATAACGATTTCTCATTTTCTTGAAAACTATCACCTTTACTTCCATATTTTCATGACGTATATGTGAATTTTGTTTTTTAATAGCATTGATAAGTTCATCCTCACTATATTCCTCGTCAATATCTATTACTTTTATGCTAGGCTTCTTTTGATCAGGTATTTTGACTTGATAATTTTTTCCTAATTTTTTTTCTGCAGCCTTTTTAACTTTTTCAACTTCTTCTTTGGTTTTACATTTTAATAATATACCACCATCTTTGACATTCCTCATTTGCGTGATTCCAACCTCCAATGCAACCGGCTTTAGATTCTTTTTAACAACTTCTATTGTTTTGCTGCACTCTTGTTTAGCTTTTGGTTTTATAACTAATGCTTCACCAGCAACTACCTTGGAATAGCTTGCATCCATTTTAATATTTTCTATCTTCTTTGTTTGATCCACGTTTAATGTTTTCCTAATTTCTTCTAAATCTTCTTTTTTTATGTATGTTGAGAGTAAACTTTAATAGTGGTATGCAGCTTGTACAAAACCAACCATAGAGCTGCAAAGACATTTACAATTAAGAAATTTCGTAATTATATAGAGAAATCGTTGCCAATTTATTATGGGATCAAAACTTCCTCACCGTGTGGTGGAGTTTATAATAAAAGTAATTTTTGAAGTATTTTGTTTATTTCAACATTTGGACACGAATAATTTTTTTTGTAAAGTTAGAAGTAGAAATGTTGGGTCCGGTAGACCCCGTTCCAGTGAACCGACTTTGCTCATCAACTAACTCAACCTATTTCTTGGCCTCTAGAAAGTGTGTACCAAATTTGAAAGCTTGAAAGCTTTATCTCAAAAACAGTAGCTGCTATGGAGGTACATACACATATTTATTTATTCTATACAACTGTTTAATTATGTCTAATATACAGGGTGTCCCTAAACTACGTTCGGAAAATTCGGGAGGTGATTGCATGCGCGAAAATATGAAGAAATGTTCCTATGGACATGGGTCCGCAAATGGCTCCTAAGTGAGCTACGGCCCCCTGAAGTTGGCGCCCCAATTCTCCATTTTTGAGTTTTAATTCAAATTCAACAGAAGAAGCACCATCAACAACTAACTACTGTTTTGAATTATTAATAATAAAATTGACAGAAGTCTATCAGATTTTGACAGGTGCCCACTAGTTTTAATTAATTACCTATCTTCAAAATCTACCTGCACGTAAGTTAAACACCGTTTTACATAATCCCATTTTTCTCGAAAACGGTGCATCCTACGGCTCTCCAACAAGGGATCTTTCTTACGTAAAATTGTTCAGGAAATTCATTTCCGATATCAAAAATGCAAGAAAATGACAAACAAAAAAATTGGTGGGAAAAATATAGGAGCCCCTATCAACGTTTAATAACTAAACTAATTTGCTAAGGCTGTGTCAACGTTAGTTAACCATTCGTTATAACCAGTGATAGTTGGAGGGAACGACCGATATTCGTATTAAGTCAACCAACCGCTGTCACAACATCTGATTTAACTCTTGGCCGGTGAATTCAACGCAGGTCGTGGCAAACCCTTAATATATCGAAGTCTCGAAATCGATAGATTAACGGCAACTGTCGACAATGAATGCTTCCTCGTATACAGGTTTCGCAACTTCCTGAACTAAAGATACAACACTAGCTAAACACTTTGCACAATACACAATTCACTTCTGACACCTGCCCAGACAGGTCTTGTTCGTTCACTCTTCTTTGGCTCAGCCGAATGGTCAAACCGACGCAATTGCGAGAGTCGTAAGTTATGGGGTCAACACAAATACTAGACTAATACTAGAACGCAATAAGAAGACATAGATAATAAATAAAGATATATATTAAACAATCATCATAGTACATATAGAGCCTCACCTAGCAAGGTCTACCACCATAACCACGATACCCCCACAAGGGGTCAGCGACCGCGACGGCCGCGCTTAAAGACGAGTGATCGATTGCAGAAAGAGAATTATTACATGGACGTGACTGGCAATTTAGTGAGTGGGTTTTATAGATTTGCTGTTAGAATTATAGACTAAAAATTTAAGGTAATATTCTCCAAAAGGGGTATATGCCGTTAGACGTCTGTGGATATTTCGGAAAAGGGAAATCTCTTCGAATGCTATCTCACAAGGCGGTCACCTGGTAATAATGGAGAAGTGCCCCGGTACCCGTGCGTACCGCACTGAGGCTTATCCTGGCTTGATTTAATCAAAAATTAGTGCATTCTGTGAGTCGGAAAAAACCTTGAAAAATACAAGTATTTGGGGAGTCAACCAAACTACTTCCCCCACCCGTTTTCGAGGATGCTGAACACGATAGTGTTGTTTTTTCTGCTCCCTGAGTTGGCCCTACCCCCCAAACGGCCAAAAAACCACCCCCAAATGGTGAGAATCGCGTATTCGACGTCTTCCACCGGCGAAACTTATGTCATCCCCCATTCTCGAGGATGCTGGACACGATGGTGATGTTAGTTCTGCTCCCCGAGTTGATACTACCCCCTAAACGGCCAAAAACCACCCCCAAAGGGGGGAATCGCGTATTCTACGTCTTTCACCTGCAAAACTTATGCCACCCCACGTTTTCGTGGATGCTGAACACGACGGTGATGTTGGTTCTGCTCACAGAGCCGATCCTACCCCCAAACGGCCAAAAACCACCCCCAAAAAGGGGGAATCTACGTCTTCCACCGGCAAAACTTATGCCACCCCCCGTTGTTGAGGATTCTGAACACGAGGGTGGTGTTGGTTCTGCTCTCCGAGGCGAATGAGGCGAATCAACCCCCCGAATCACCATCGTGTTCAGCATTCCCAGAAGAAACGGGGGGTGACATAAATTTTGCCGGTGGAAGCCGTAGAATACGCGATTTCCTCTCTTTGGGGGTGGTTATTGGCCGTTCGGGGGGTTGACTCGCCTCGGGGAACAGATCCAACATCACCATTGTGTTCAGCATCCTCAAAAACGGGGGATGACATTAGTTTTGCCGGTGGAAGACGTAGAATACGCGATTCCCCCTTTTTGGGGGTGGTTTTTTGCCGTTTGAGGGGTAGAATCAGTTCAGGAAGCAGAACCAACATCACCATCGTGTTCAGCATTCACGAAAACAGGGGGGTGACATCAGTTTTGCCGTTGGAAGACGTCAAATTCGCGATTCTCCCCCTTTGGAGGTGTTTTTTTGGCCGTTTGGGGGGTCAGATCAACTCAGGGAGCAGAACTAATATCACCATCATGTTCAGCATTCTTAAAAAGGGAGAGTGACATAAGTTTTGCCGGTGGAAGACGTAGAATACGCGATTCCCCCTCTTTGGGGGTGGTTTTTTGCCCTTGGGGGGGTAGGGTCAACTCGGGGAGCGGAACCAACATCACCATCGTGTTCAGCATCCTCGAAAACGGGTGGTGATATAAGTTTACCGGTGGAAGACGTCGAATACGCGATTCCCCTCATTTGGGGGTGGTTTTTTGGCCGTTTGGGGGTCGTAGGGTCAACTCATGGAGCAGAAAAAACATCACCATCGTTCTCAGCATCCTCGAAAACGGGGGAGAGCGGTAGTTTGATTGACTCCCCAAATATTTGTATGTTCGTCCGACTCACAGAATGCACTAAATACCTTATTTCCATTTTGCGAGATCATTGGGAGGTCTCCCACTATAGATATGAAAAAGACCCGAGACCACTTCACGTCGCCACGTGGCATCGCAAAATTCCGCTATTTCCTATTTTTATTCAGTTCCTAATATTTTCAAAATGGTGCTGGCAGACACTATCCCGGTAGAGACGATGACCAATGGGTAGGCGAGGCCAGCTCAACCATCCTTGGAAGCCGTAGGTCACGGACTCACAAGGAATTCCAGAACGCGAGGGTAGAGTGAACCTATTCTTCCGTAGATCAGTGCGACCACGAAGGTGGATCAGTCTGTGATAGATCTGATCAAGAGCTACCGATCTACGGTAGATTCACTCTCGCGCCTTTGTGGAGTATTCCTGTGATCCGTTAGACCGGCTTATGACAATGATCATCTGCGCTATGATCATTGTCGTGGCGCAGTCCGTCCTTTGAGGAATCGGTACTGGCTGAGGACAATGCATGTCCTTTGTCGTCTCTACATGCTGCATCGTGCCTGGATGCGTTCGTTCAAACATGGGATAATGGCCGAAAAAGATAAATGGAATTTCGGAAACTGTACTGAAAATCGTCTTAAAAATTTTATAAAAAATCCTGATATGCACGGAATCATGCATATCAGGTAAAAAGATGGAATTTTGGGTTTAGGAATTGAAGTGAAATTTGACAAATTTTTGATAAAAAAAATGGTGCATATGGAACAGATGTTCCATATACGCCATTCAAGCCTCAGCTTGTATGCTTATATCTAATTGGGATCTTTTACTTAAATCTACTTCTACTGCTTCTCCTGGGTACGATAACACCCCCTCCAGTTTAGTACGCCTCTGGTTAATATTTTCTATTGTTGATAATGCAGATTCATAACCCTTACTAACGGTAGATAGCATGCCAAATTTTATGTCAGTAGCTCAAAGAGTTCCTGAGATATTTAAAAAAAAAAACATATTTGGGGCGCCAACTTCAGGGGGCCGTAGCTCCCTTAGGAGCCATTTGCGAACCCATGTCCATAGGAACATTTCTTCATATTTTCGCGCATGCAATCACCTCCCGAATTTTCCGAACGTAGTTTAGGGACACCCTGTATTTACTTTTATTATTTTTTTTGTTTTGTTACGAATTTTGTGCCTCACACATTTTTTTTTCTGATTTTTCTGTGCACTGATATGTATCTACCTTTAATTTAACATAACAATAATAGTATTACATACTTTGAGGAATGACAGGAGTGAACAGGTGGACACGCCCCCATAAAAACTTTATTTATGAATAGAATTTAACCGGACTCTTTTTAAGTTGTAGATCTCTGAAAGTTATATTTTGTAACCACATGAAGTTTTTTTTTTAATTTTGGCCTACTATGATTTATTTTATATAGGAGCCAAAAATCAACGTCAACGATTTTTTTATTGACAAACTGAATACAGCATGATGTTCAGCGCTTCATTGAAACACATTTATGCTGTATTGTGCAAAAATATTTACTCGATTGATTTTTATGAGGAGCAAATTTTTAGGTAAGGGAGTTGTAATTATCTTTTTTTGAGACAGAATGCAATGAACTGACAAAATTAATGAAAACCTATTTTCAAAAATGAGTGACAATGTTTACTTTATACGTAAAGTATAGGTACATTAAACGTAACACAATTTACAGATTTTGCTTGCTTGAAAGCTTGATATACCTGTAATCTTCCATTGATTTGATCACTTCAATATCTCGTAGAAAAAACAAAAATTTAATAATTACGGTTTGCTTTGTATAGTATAAATATTTAAATGAAACTTTATTGTGAAAACAAACTTTTACTTTAACTGTAAATGTAATTATTTAAAAACCTAACATTTAGAATTAACAAGTAAGTAACTGTATTAAATTTTTGTTTTTTCTACGAGATATTGTAGTGATCAAATCAATGAAAGTTTGCAGGTATACCAAGTAGGTTAATAATGACAGTTCTCTGACACCCCCCATCACGTTGCACTAACACTCCAGACACGCCTCCTTCCCCCTCCACTTTTAGCTCCGCCCCCTGTCCCCACTCCAGACAGGCCCCTTCCCCGACCACTTTGCACCCCACTCCTCCACTTTTAGCCCCGCCCCCTACCTCCACTCAAGACACGCCGTCTTCCCCCATCATTAACCTTGACCTGTCACGACCTTGACCTCCCATAACCTTGACCTCACATGACCTTGACCCTCATAACCTTGACCTCACGTGAGCACCTCCCACTCCAGACCCTCCCCATCACTTTGGCAACCCCCACTTTGACATCCCCACTGCTATAACCCCACTTCTTTCATCATAAATGGATGGGGGGTATACAGTAAATTATATAAATAGGTGGGATTTCATAGTCCAAGAAAATTAGAACTAATCCTTTAAATTGAATGAAGCAGTGTTTGTACTTGTTATTCAAAACACTATGCCTGTTTCTACATGGTTGTGTGTCATATGTAGAAGTGTATTAGAAGAATTACTCAGAAAAAAATATCAAAGTGTATACCTACAGTGATAATTGTGAGCTACCCGGTAAAAGAGCGCCTGCTGCATAAGCATTGTTATAGGATATCATGTCTCAAGAGGTGGAATTTCCGAATTGTCTAATAATGGAATTGAAAAACAAGCATATGAACGGAAAACAATAAGGTATGCGCATGATTTTTGAATTAAATGTAATTTTGTAAATTAACTTACTAAATGGCTATCGCAATAATAAAAAACGGTTAAAATGTAACCCATTATCCAAAAAAAATTAACAAAAATTGGTTATTCCAAAAATGACTGTGACGTCATGCAAATGGCTGCTGTGGTGTTGTGACGGCAGAAACTCGCATTTCCATTTAATGTTTGTTAAAATAGCGTTTAATGCAGCATTTTACAATGGAAAACAAGGATATTATTGATTTTAAGCATCCAAGGTACTGTTAAATACCGCAGTGCCAGTCGTCCATAAAAAAAACACCAGAAAAAAGATTTGTCTCATTACCAATATACGATCAAGCTCTAAATTAAAGAAAAAACGAAATTTATGGTTACGTACCATGAGGAGTGAAACTGATATATCAGAAATCACTAAAGGAGTTGTATGTGAGGATCATTTCAACGTAAGTGCGATTTTGTACCTTTTTAAAATCATACAATTTTAGGTTAGGTATGTATTTTACTTCTTTTTTCAATTAAAGGAAGATTTAGAAAACTATATGATGTTTAAATTAATGGGTAGTTACATACATTTAAAAGATTATGTATTTTGATTGTCGAACTGGTAGAAAAAGGCGCCTTCCACTTAAAAGTAGTACAGCAACAAAGAGAGCAACATTGGCCAAATTATCTGTCTGGGCTTTTAGAAAATCTGTTCCACTCACTTTTCCCTGAAAAATGTTAATATTTAACACCGAAATCGCACATTGAATCTACACGTAAACAGTATAACATATTGCACAACGGCAAACATAATAGTTTCTCTAAAGTTCTGTCAAAAAAACCGGTGATTGACGTCACGGTGAGATTCGAATTCCATCGTTTGTTCTCGGCCAGTGGTCGTAAACTAAAAAATAATATGAATTTTAATTAACAATACATAAATATAGGGTACATTGTTGATAAAATTTTATTGTTATTAATTTTTTTATAGCATTACCTATCTTTTATAACCAATTTTGCTTAAAAATCTCGCATATGCGCATACCCTATTGTGTGATTTTACGGACGAAGAAATAAAGAAGTTTCCACTACAATATTTGACTGAGGCAGTTGGTCCAGTTGAGCTCTTTGCATGACTAAAATTACCGAGGGAGTACAGAGACAAGTTTGATTTACAAATTCAACTACTTGCTTTGTACATTACAATCGTCCTGAATGGCGAACCCACGTAGATGGTCCTCCAGCCCGACAATCTAAATGCCACGTCTGTAAATGGGGACTACAAAAATGTGATTTAATTTTAAGATAAGAATTATAATAATTTTTAATAAAACAATTGCAAATTAATATGTTTTTCTTTTAAATACGAGTCTAATAAATTCAATCAAGTCAACATTTTAATACGAAAGCATAGTTTGAACAAAACTCAATGCAGATATTTTTATCTCGACCCGAGGTCAAAGCAATTATTCTTATCACAAAGCAGTGAAGTTTAACTGATAAGTTAGGAACACATTCCGCCTATAAATTTGAAATAAGAAAATAATCAATCCTGGTTCAGGTGTTATTTTTTTTAAACTATTATTTCTTTTACCACCTTTAGTTTAATTTGAAAATTATTTTAGCACAGACATTATTACGTCATTTGTAAGGCTAATTTATTACTTATTACAATTTAGAGAGTTGCCTATATCATACACTAACCATTTTTATAAAAATATTTGCAATGCAACCAACGATAACCCACATGTTTGGGGCATTGCCTACCTATTGTAGGTTAAAATAAACAAATCGGTACAGTGTTTAAATATTTAAAAAAATTGCACACATTTAATTTAAGACATTTATTATTTTAAAGTAACAATTGTAATATTATTAAAACTAGAACATGCATAAAGGTGAGAATGCACTATTGTCACTCAGTTTTTTTTGGAATGGAAAACATTTGAAGTAAATATTTTAGTTAGATTGTCCAACGCCCCCCGTCGATCTCGGATTCTTCTTTTTTTGACTCTGCAAGTAAAGCGGTGATTTTTTCTTGATGCTTTTGCAAGTTCTGGATTTCCGCACAGATGATAGCTTTGCAGTGGTCAAATTGGGCAGCACATTTCCCCGATTCAATTACTAATGAACGGTTTACCGCATACAGAAGAGAGTTATTTGCCTCTTCAACTGCTTTCCTGTTCACAGCACGCTTACTTTTAATTTTTCCGACAAAATTGCTAAACAAAAAGTTTTCTTCTGTTTCAGTAGTCTCATTCTCATCAGGCTGCTGCATACGAATTTTAGATAACAATATTGTATTTATATTCATTTGGAACTATGTACAGTGGTTTTCTGGGGCAAACTGTTGAGGTTTGCCTTTGATACTACATCTTGACATATTTTGACCATTTTCTTATTTCTATTTATATTGAATTTGGCGTGATTCCCAGAAATAAGTTAATGAATAAAGTATCCAATGTTAATAAGTGGATAAGAAATGTGGAAATTGTATGCAATACTTGAATAAAGATGACAGAAATTCCTGAGATTACATTGCAAGTGGAAGAAACGGTGATATAGTAATTTATTGCAAGCGGAACGAACGGTGATAGTTATTTATTAATCAGTGACATGTGTTGATAAAAAACATTAATCACCGAGATTAAAATTGCAACCGAAATGATCTGAATGATTAAATAATAATAAGAATAGTCATTTATTAATATTAGTCAAATTAATTTACGATCTACGTCAACATTAAAAAAAAACCATATATTTCATTTGAGCGTATAAAAAGGAAGTGATTAGAATTAGACTTTCATTGAAGGAAGTAAGCTGGACAATGGAATGTCCTCAGTATCGAACACGGTTTTCTGCAAAAAGAAGTTTATCACGTCATCTTCGTGAAAGTTGTGTATACAGAAAAATTAGTGAACATAATATACTAAAAAAAATTAAACTAAATAAATTCACAGAATAGAAATAATGAATTAATAAATCAGCCTGGTACTTCTTCGAGCACACAATTTCCTACAAATGAGGTTATTTGTTCATCTAAATTAGCAGGTCATATGAGAAGTTCTACCCACAAAAAAGTGATTGATAGCTCTGGTGATGGGATAGAAAAGTTGCAGAGTGCATTTAAGAATCGAATTGCGAGTTACCGATTTTCTTCAAAGAAACATACCGATATTCCCTAGTTTTTTGAAGACGTAAGAAGAAAGGTTTTCTCAGTGCTTGAGCAATAAGTATATTCAAAAATTCTTCAGCTTAAAAATTAATGTGGAATTATTTGGTCTATATGTGATAGATGAGAAACAATTATCTGATTTGAAATCGTTTAATGCCATTATAGAATTATAACACACCCAATTCCAAAGCCAAAGGCTGTCCGGAAGGGGGCTAACATTAGAAAAAACGTAGAAACATCCATACCCACCGACATTGCTATCTGCCGGTGCCGGGCTTCGAACCCGGACGCGATAGGCAGTGTACACACAACTGATTTGATGAATGTCTATAATGATTTTAAAGAGGAGATTCTGGAGAAAGCATTATCTTTTCAGGAGCAAGATTCAGGTATATCAATATTCATATCTATCGTAATCTACTTGTTTTGTTTAAATTTTTTACATAATACTTATTATTTTAGGATGGGCTATAAAGCATCTTAGTTGTCTTGAAGTCAATATCAACAAGTACAATCCGCTATTTGCATAGTCGTACATTAAATTGCCAAAACAAATAGTATGGCCTGGAACGTGATCGATGCAATATTTCCAGCCAATGGGAATCCTCATCGAACGTCATCCTATCCACACTACTCTACATTGCTGAATTTTGAAGTTATTGACTTCCCAGTTAAATTAAAGGATATACATAAATTTGAAAAGTTAAATAATATTTCTATAAACGTATTCGGGTGAATAATCAATACAAAAATGGTAAAATGGTCAGTGAGATTGTAGGCGCTTTATGTTTCACATCTAATCGTCAAAATACACATGTAAACTTATTACGTACTTGTTGTTGAATACAATGAAATGTATTAAATAGATAGTTTGCTATGTTGTTGTTATAGAAATATGTTTAATATAAAAAAATAATAATAATAATTGTAATTGTTTTTAATAAATAATTAAAGCTATATTGTCCAACTATATTTACCAACATCTAAAAGGTTATGGGCTCAGAGGAAATTGTTTAATTACAATATTTTGAAGGAATTTATAAAACGCGCATAATGGCTGTTGAAATTGATAAATATCACATCCCCTTATTCAATGGAACAAATTTTGACAACTGGAAGTTTCGATTGACTATTTTAATGGAAGATAGGGAATGCGCGGAATGTTTGAACGGTGTACCAGAAACTTACAAAATATTGGAAACTGATAGTGTTGCAGTAAAAGCTAATAAAGAAAAGAAAATTGCAGATTTTCAAAAGAGAGACCGTAAATGCAAGTCAATTATTACCCAATTTTTAAGTGATAGTCATTTGGAGTACATTAAGGATAAATATACTGCACAGGAAATGTGGGAATCATTATCAAAAACTTTTCAACGAAAAGGAATTGCAAATCAATTGTATTTGAGAAAACAATTGTTACAATTAAAAGTAGATGAAGATAACAACCTTACTACACATTTTCTAATATTTGATGGAATTATAAGAAAACTAAAAGGTTGTGGAGCTAATATAGAAGAAATTGACATAATCTGTCATTTGTTGTTAACATTGCCAAAAAACTATGAAATGGTTGTGACTGCAATTGAAACTTTAGGAAATGACTTAACTTTGGAGTATGTTAAAGGAAGATTATTAGATGAAGAAGCAAAACGTCATTCAAAAGTTACAAAAGTTTCAGAAAACTCAACAGCATTCACTGGAAAATCATTTAACCCTTTCAGTCATGGTGTACACCATAGTGTACACGACTTATAGATCTATTTCCAATTAAAGAACGCTGCTGGGTTGAGTTGTATTGCCAACTACAGTGTTCTGTTTCTATCTGCTACACTTTTTAGTACACTAGCCCCATCTATGTGCGAATATTTAAGACAAATCGGTAAAATAAATTTCGGTAACACGGATGAGCAATATATACTATTAGTGCAGTTCTAAAGATGGTGTTTTAGAGGTTTGTCTTTCTAATTTTTTCAAAATATAATTTTGGCTAGTTCAAAATAGTGCATATTTTCAATAAACGCTAAATAAATTTTAGGAAAGAGTTTAATTTTCGTGATTTTTGGACCAAAAGTGATGTACACGATAGTGTACACTGTGACTTACAGACGTAGCTGGCAACGGGTAAACATAACCCTACTTTTTTAATTTTTTTATATATTTCATTATTGCATAGTTTTTCTGCTTGATATGTTGAGGAGGGATAATATAAAAAAGCCTCTTACAGAAGCAAAACTTTTGTCCTGCCTCGAAGAACAGTAAGGACCCCCCAACTCCAGACAGGTCCTCCCATGTAAAAACCTACAGTGGAATATTCGTCCACTAAGAGGCTGGATATTATTGGGCACCTTCAAGAAATCGATGACAAAACTTTTGCATCTCGATTCTCGATGTAAATATCCAGAACGTAAATCAAGAATACATTTTATTTGCAGGATGTGCAATGTGCATCTATGTATACTCAAAAATCAACACTGTTTCGTCCAATATCATACACCTTATAATATTTTCATTATTATTATTAGATCTGTCACTAATTTTACAGTAAATCTGTTCTGTTTATTTAACTATATTCTATTCATTTACCAAATCTAGTCAATGCCTGCACTTGAATATTTTTGCACAATCATGATACCCTGAGTCACAATGTACACTATAGTGTACAATCCATAGCCCAAAAATGGGCCATGGTACAAAATTCTGGGTGGTACCAAAAAATTGGAAATAAATTAAAGACCCAATGTTGAAAATATCAGAATTTTAACTCAAAGGGAAGTAAATTCGGTACTGAAAGGGTTAATATGCATTCAAACAAATTTCAAAGAAAACAATTCAATTTTAAACCAGGAACTTCAAAATCATATCCAGAAGGAAATTTCAATTACAAGTGTCATTCTTGTGGGCAATATGGACATAAAAGATATGATTGTAAAAGAAATAGTTATAGTGAAAACAAATCAAATAATTATAATAACTCTCGTCATAATTTCAAAACTAGAAGTAACAGAATAGCAAATACTGGAATAAAAGATGTATCAGACAATGAAAACAATAGTGAAGATGAAAATGATGAAAATGATGGAGTAGTATTTATTGCAGAATCAGAACAGGAAAATGTTAATTGTATAAAATGGTTTATAGACTCTGGAGCTACTGATCACATGACAAATGATAATAATAATTGTAATTGTTTTTAATAAATAATTAAAGCTATATTGTCAAACTATATTTACCAATATTGTTTAAATGTTATTTGTGGCATTTCATAAATTATTTCTTTCCTTTTCCCAAAAAAGAAAAGGAAAGAAATATATTTACCAACATCTAAATGCAATAAGAGCTGGAAATATTAAAGGTCATATTAATGTGGCAGGAAATATTAGAACATGTACAATTAAGAATGTATTATATGTATCTAAATTAAGATATAATTTATTATCTGTACGCCGACTTGAACAATCTGCTTTGAAAACAATTTTTGAAAATAATGAAGCAGTGATTCAACGAGAAGATGAAATAGTAGGAATTGCAAAAAGAACAAATACATTATATGAACTCGAAATATTTATTGACACTGACAATACGCAAGAATCGCTTGCTGAACTAACAAGTATTCAGATGACAACTGACTTATGGCACAAACGTTTTGGACATATAGGTGCAACTGAATTATTAAAAATTGTAAAGAACAATATGGTTATTGGTTTAGATAATGTTCAAATTTCAAATCATCAATGTGAAACATGTTTTTATGGGAAAATGACTAAACAACCACATAATAGATCAAGAATACGTGCAGAACGTCCATTGGAACTCACGATACATAAATTTAATTGGAACTAATACATTCAGATGTTTGCGGACCAATAACACCATGTGCATGGAATGGTGGAAAATATTTTGTGACTTTTATAGATGATTATACTCATTTTACCCATACGTATATTTTGAAACATAAAAGTGAAGTATTTGGAGTATTTAAAACATACAATGCAAAAGTATGTAACCACTTTGGATCAAGATTATCAAGACTTCGTTGTGATGGAGGTGGTGAATATATGTCTAATGAATTTAAGAAATATTGTGAAGAAGAGGGCATTCAAGTTGAATATAATATACCTTATACGCCTGAACGGAATTGGGTGGCGGAACGGATGAATAGAACCATACTTGATAAATCCAGAACAATGATGTTTGGATATGAACTTTCAAAGAATTTGTGGAACGAAGCTGTTGTAACTGCTGTGTATTTAATTAATAGATCACCGACCAATGCTTTAAAAAATCAATCACCAGCTGAACTGTGGTATGGCAGAAAACCAAATGTGTCAAAATTTAAAACGTTTGGCTGTATTGCTTTTTTACATACACCAAAGCATTTACGAGGAAAATTTGATGCTAAATGCCAAAAATTAATTATGGTAGGTTACACTGCAAACGGATATCGCCTTTGGAATCCAAGAACTTGTCAAATAATTACTGGACACGACGTCAATTTTGTAGAAGATTATGATACAGAAACATTAAAAATTAAAAATTCATTTATAAACGATGAGGAAGTTATATTGGAAAATATTGATTCAAGAAACCCGAGGGAAAGAAGAAAATCCGATTATGCAGGTTATGATATGACTACTTGTGTTGCTTTAAATACTATATTCGACGAACCAAATAATTATAAAGAAGTGTTGTCAAATTCAGAAAAGGTTAAATGGATTCAAGCAATGGAAGAAGAATACAACTCATTAATGAAGAATAAAACATGGAAATTGTTACCTTTGCCTAACAATAAAAAACCAATAGACTGTAAATGGGTATACAAAATTAAAATCAATCATAACGGAACTTTAAAATATAAAGCAAGGTTAGTTGCAAAAGGGTTTCAACAAGAATATGGTATAGATTACAATGAGGTCTTTGCCCCGGTTGCACGTTTAACTACAGTTCGTACATTATTAGCTGTTGCAAATGAAATGGAAATGGATCTGCATCAAATGGATGTCAGAACAGCGTTTTTAAATGGGCATTTAAATGAAGATATTTATATGAAACAATCGGAAGGCTTCATAAAGAATAACGAATTCGTTTGTAAATTGAATAGAACAAAGTCCCAGAGAGTGGAATCAAGTTTTTAGTAATTTTATAACCAGTTTAGGTCTTATGCAGAGTAAATCTGATTACTGTTTATATGTGAAAATAACAGACAATGATCAATTATTCTATTTGTTGTTATATGTCGATGACTTATTACTGGCTTGTAAAGACATAACGCAAATATTTTTAATTAAATCGAAATTGTTGAAGGAATTTGATATGGAAGATTTGGGGCAGATGAAAATGTTTTTAGGACTAAAAATTGAACGTGACATTGACAATCAGTCAGAATCACTATTTGCGTAAAGTATTACAGAAGTTTGAAATGCACAATTGTAAACCTATAAGTACACCACTCGAAAATAAAGTAAACCTATTGCGTAAGGAAGAAAATGAAAGCAATGAAATATTTTACAAACCATACAGGCAATTACTGGGATCGCTTATGTTTGCGATGTTGGGCTCAAGACCAGACTTGAGTTTTGCAGTTAGTTATTTAAGCAGATTTCAAGATAAACCAAACGAGGAAGCCTGGAAATATCTAAAAAGAATGTTACGCTATATACAAGGCACAATTGATTTAAAACTTGTCTACAAGAAAAATAATAATTCAGTTTTAATGGGTTATTGTGATGCTGATTTCGCAAGTGACATAAATGACAGACGATCAACTACAGGCTACATTTTTAAGGTGTATGGATGCACCGTGTCATGGGTATCTCGTAAACAAACAAGTGTCGCTCTTTCCACCACTGAGGCAGAATACATGGCTCTTGCTGCTGCTACTTGTGAAGGTGTTTGGCTTAAAGGCATTTTAAATGATATGCACGTACATTTTGAAAATAAACCCATTACCATCTATGAAGACAATCAAGGTTGTATATTTATTGCAAAAAATCCTGGTGATCATAAACGATCTAAACATATTGACATTAAGTATCATTTTTTACGTGATAAAATTAATGAAAAGGTAATTGAGATATTGTATCAACCAACTGAAGAACAAGTTGCTGATATTCTAACCAAAAGCTTACCAAAACCAAGTTTTGAGAAGTTTAGAAAAATGATGGGTCTAATTTAACGACTAGAAGACATTCCATTGAGAAGGGCTGTTGAATACAATGAAATGTATTAAATAGATAGTTTGCTATGTTGTTATAGAAATATGTTTAATATAAAAAAAAAATAATAATAATTGTAATTGTTTTTAATAAATAATTAAAGCTATATTGTCCAACTATATTTACCAACATCTAAAACTTGTCACGAATGCTGAAGGGAATAGCTATTATACTCTTATTAAGAATATGTCGCGATTAATGTCTAGCCAAAGATCTAAACATGATGGTCGAAATTATATTTGTGATGGCTGTCTTCAATATTTTAGATCTCCTGAGAAATTATGCGAGCATGAAAGGTATGACTGTAATCATGTATGTACGGTATTACCAAAACCTGATCCACAAATTAATAAATGTGGAGAAACAATTGCAGGAAATATATTAAAATTTGTTAACATTGAGAAACAGTTACCTCTTCCATTCGTGATATATGCGGATTTTGAAAGTTTATTAAAACCAATTCACCACAATGAACCTTGTGATAGTGAATCTTTCACAGTGAAAACATACGAACATGAGCCGTATTCATTTTGTTTTTACATAAAATGCAATTTTGATTATAGACTTTTAAAACTTGAATATTATCGAGGCATTGATGCCGCTGGCGTTTTTACCAAGCGATTAGAAGAAAATATTTTAGAATTATATAGAAATCACTTGAAAACTATTGTAGAAATGAAACCATTAACTGAACAAAAGCAACAGTTTTTCAAAGATAGTCGGTTATGTCACATTTGTGATAAACCTTTTGATGCAGATGAGATAAAAGTTCGCGATCACTGCCACCTTACAAACAATTTTCGTGGACTTGGAATTTACAATTTAAAATACCTACATTTATACCAATATTTTTACACAATTTATCTAATTACGACTCACACCTATTCATAAAAAAACTAGCCTTAAAGAAAGAGAAAATACAGGTTGTTGCACAAACCAAAGAAAAATACATTAAATTTTCCAAATTCATTTTAGTAGATAAGTCTGACGATAAAAAAACGAAGAATATTTATATGAAACAAGGTTTGTGGACTCGTTTCTGTTTTTACCAGCTTCTTTAGATAAACTAAGTCAAACGTTAGAACCACATCAACGCCTCGAAGTTAAACAATTTTACAATAAAGAAACAATTCAATTTATTAAGACGCAAAGGTGTTTTTCCATATTCTTACGTGGGTTCGTTAGAAAAACTGGATGAGACTGAATTACCATCACAGGACCAGTTTTTTAATATTTTGAGTGGCGAATGAATTTCTCAGGATGATTATAATCGCGATTGCGATGTGTGGCTAAATTTTAATTGTCAAACTCTCGGCGAGTATTCTGATATTTACTTAGTAGTGTCTGATGTTTTAATACTAGTCGATATTTTTGAAAATTTTAGACAGATCTGCCTACAGACATAAATTAGATCCAGGGCAATATTTATCAGCACCATCATTGAGTGGGATGCCATGTTGCGAAAAACTCGTGTCGAAATTCAGCTTTTAACTGATATTGATCAGCTACATTTCTTTAGAAAAGATATACGTGGTGGTGTAAGTCAAAGTCAATGTAGTAACAGGAAAGCTATAGCAAACCCATTAATTGAAAATTATAATCCATCAGAACCGACTTCATATATATTATACTTACTACAATTAAAAATAATTTAAGGCCTCAAACATCCATGTAAAAATTTCCCTTTTGATTATTTATTAAAGTTGTTTACTCTATAAGAATTTATTTTATGAAAAACATGAATGCTAATTTTAAAACCAACCAACCTAAAAGAGAAAAGAAAACTGTGCATATATTAATGAATTTATAATTTTTTTATTATTTATTGCAATGAAGGTTTAGAAACCCTTAAATTGGATTTAATTTCTCTTGCTCGCAGAGCCTAAAATTCTCAACAAGGTAAGTATTTTAATTCTTTTCATATGCACTAAAAAAAAAGTTATTGGTGTAAAATAAACAGTCCTTCATAAACACGAAAATTCTGTTACACCTTTCCCTAAATAAACGTGAATACTGCGGTTACAGAAATTAATCCATTTCTTTGGCAACAGCGCATTATCGTTGATGCTTTGATGCTGGTGTAATAATGTTGCGCGTGGCGTGGAAGTTATTAATCCGTTTAAACTGAATCAAGGTCATACAAAGATAAGAAATATATCAAAGCTTCCGACTCGAGTGGCCAATCTGTAGTAATCTGTGATAAAAGCGAGCGTTAATTCAACACTACAGTCAATTATCATTAGGATATTAAGTTTGTTTGTGTATAACATAGTAAATCTCAAAATGTGGATGGCGTACGTAGAAGAAATCAAAGTTGTTAATTTAGAAAGTGGTGTGAAACATTTAAGTCAAAAATGTTCAAATATGCAGTTCGATGCTGAACGGGAATCGATCTATGGAATGGGTAAATTTTTCACAGAACATTTTTGTACTGATCTGGCCAAAAAGTACAAGTACAAGCAAGCATGTGATGTATGTGAAATGTTTGTGACAGATCTTATATGCGAGGAATGCCTTGTAGACGATCTGATCGAATTGGGTTTTGAAAATGAAGTCCATACTAAAAGGATTTTTAAGACCAGACCTTGCATACAGATTAAGGAGTGAAGGCGATGACGATACTGACGAGGGTATTTCTCTAAATTGAAATTATATTTGTTACTTTAAATTATTGTATTGCTAATTTTGGTGATAAAATAAAAACATAATTAATATTTATTGTTTTATTTATTTCTAAATTAATGGACATCATAAAATTTTCATACAGATAATATACATCACACACGCAATTATTATTTCAATGAAAAAAACATTTTGCGCTGGATTTCAATAGAGGTGGTTGCTCTTCTAATTCCAAAACAGGTTGTGTAATAAATTGTCTGATGTATTTTGCCTTTTCTCCTCCTTTCAGGTAAACACACTCAGTAAATATAGTCAAGTTCTTAATAATTTGCCCGAACATATGTAGTGGTGTAAACCCATCACTCCATTTAATGCAATGCTGATTTCTTGTTAACCAGTGAGTTTGTTTTTGTAAGTCTGGTGAAAGCATCTCAAACGGATAAGGTGGTTTGAAAATATAATGACATACTTTTATCCCATCATAACCATTGAACTCCTTGACGATAAACTTGTTTTCTGTTTTAAATCCTTGAAAATCGAGTTGCATAATTTTAAGCTTTCTAATTTTCTTAATACCCACCCTCACTTTTAAGCAACAGAATTCAACAACTCTTCTCAAGTCTCACAATTTTTTGTTGTGTTCTCTCAACTTGTGCTTATAAACTGATATCAGGATCAGCTAGACTAATAATGTGACATCACTTGTCTCGTTATACAGGGTGTTTCAAAAGTAAGCGTAAACCTTCTGGGGGCGTAAGCCTCGGATAAAAATAAGACAAAAAGTTCCTATCAACATGGGTCCGGAAATGCTTTCTGATGAAGTTACGGCCCTTCGAATGGGGTACCCTGAAGACGGTTTTTCCGCAATATTTCCGAAACCGTTAACAATCAAATTTCGAAAATACATACACTATAGAAACTGTTGACTCTGAGTTCGATGCTGAATTCAGAATTTAAAAACTTTAGTCAGGGGCGTCACATACCGGGAAGGTTAAGAGCTAAAATATTCTCTTTTTTTCGTTTCAGTTTATTAAGGTTTTCGTAGAAAATTATAAAATTTCAAACCTTTCTACGTAAAAAAGGTACTTTTAGCTGTTCATCCCGATAGAATGAACCGTTTTCAAGAAAATTGATTGCGAAAAAGATACAACATTGTATTTGTTTTCAAGTAATTTGAAGTTTCACTGATACTGATTGTCATTGTGACATGTGATTTAATTTTGATCCAGTCTAGTTAGTAAATATTAAAATTAAAAGATTCAATAAAATAAGAACCTTTTTTATTCGCTATTTAAACTGTAAAAGGGCCGTAACTTCCTCAAAAAGCATTTCCGGACCTATGTTATTTTTGTCTTATTTTTATCCGAGGATTACGCCCCCAGAAGGTTTACTCTTACTTTTGAAACACCCTGTATAAGTAGGTAAAAAAACATGTCATGCGCGTTTTAATGTTGACGAACGATTTTTGTTAACGGATTATACGAGTAGGTGTAATATTTCTCATGCAGTATGACACAATATGCATTAACATTCTTAGTAGGGGTGCCAGTCTCAAATTCAATTCTCATAACCACTGATCCAGTTTGCAAAGCTTCTTTTTGACGAGAACAATCAATATGAACTAGTGGTGCAATTGCATTGAATTCTGTCTGGTTGAATATCGGTTGATTTATTTTATGTGGGTAATAGGAATGTTGAAAATCAGCAACCATTTTGTAAAGAGTTGCATACTTGTCACGTTTGAAGTTTAGTTGTAGATCACTATATGGGTATCTCTGAGAATTCAAGTAAATTCTTATGTTTTTAGATCACAATTATCGAATCTGCTCGTATCAGATATAATTCTTCTTTTCTTATTTTTTTAAACGCCAAGTAATGCATGTCTAGCAGTTTGAACTTTATTAGATGTCTTAGCATTAAACGTATGTTGGATTGTGTCAGGAATAGATTGATATTCAATTAATTCCCTGCTTCTAAATCTTATAGGTAGATCAACGTTCTTACTTACAATTTTATTTAATCGTATTTGTTCTGACATGCTTGTGGTCACATGTGGTACTCTCCATAATAATTTAGAAATGCTAATTTTTGGTTTTTCAGTTTCATCACCATTTGTAACACTGTCTACAACATTACTACTAAGTATCAATATTAATTCTTGTAGCATATTAATTATAATTTTTTGAAAATTTTCAAAGAATCCAAGCAGAAAACTTGGTCGAATGTAAACGTTGAAATCTCCATTTTCATCTGCTATAATATTAGCTCCCTCGCCTTTTACCTTTTTTGAAAACCACCCAGCATTTTTCATAAAAATACTCTCATTTTCATTTAATGATAAATAATGAAACAGTTGAAACCAAACCAACATTTCTTACTGAATCTATTACAACACCACCTAATTCATACCTAATTTCTCGAAACAAAAAAGCAATACCATTAATAATAAATTCCAATTTTTTAGCTACAGTTCCATCATCTTTTGTTAATTTTCCTTCGATGTATAAATAGCTAGTGCACGGAGCAATATAGGCATCTAAATCTTGAATGGTAATTCTTGTTTCATCATTATAATCTAGAGTTCCAGATGTATTGGGTTGATATGTATGATATTGATATTCTGCTACAGAATTGTCACTAAAAGGTTCTTCGGTAATATTTAAAAATTCCAATATATCATCATTCGAATCCAAGTTACTGTAAGACCTGTTTATTTTCCGATGTTAATCTGCTGAAAGTGTTTTTGGAACTGCGGATTTTCTTCTTACTACTAATTTTATAGTGATGTCTATTAACCGGTGACCTTGAATTGAATATTAATATCATTTTCTTAGTGGATTGATTTTCTGAGATGGATTCTAACTGTTCTTACTTCGTTTTGAAAATTGACGAGATTCCCCTCTTGATCGACTATTCTGATTGTAATGTTGTTAATGGTCTTGACGCTGACCGGGAAGTAAAGAATATTTGGGGGTGCTTCCACTATGTTATACCCAACTGAAACTGTTGGAAAAAACTGATGAATAATGTGGACAGGTTTTCCATTAAAGAAAGAACCAACCGCAATGTTACAATCGATACAGATGACATTCACTTTAGATATTCGTACGGTATAATCAGAAATATGTTTCACATCAGCTTCCAACTCTCTTTTATCGAAGCCTAATAATGAACCAATAGAATCGCTTCCTTTAAAATTTATTCTTCTATTCATCTTTATAGCTACTTTAGATGTATTAATATTCAAAGAAATCAAAATAACTGCACCTTCATCCCGTTCGTTAACTGCGTCCACTATGCTTTTTATAATATCCGAAAGCTCATAGCATACCTCATCAATTTCGGCTGTATTGTATACCCATCATTCTTCCCCCACTCAAATTTATTGTTCCTATTGTCAATGTTTGGAATTGTATTATATGTATCAAAGTTTGCCAATCCTATTTCGTAATCTGTATCATCCTCTAAATATATGTGAGGAATCACATCACGATTTAATTCAGATGAAACACCACTAAGAGTTAAACTCAAAGACATATTAACACGTTGACAGTTTATTATTAAATGAATACAGAACATCATTTACATTGATTATATAAAAAAATTAAACATAAGTGTCCACAAACATATGAACTATTATTTTGTACAGAATCATAATTGTATTTTATTTTATTTAAACTACCATCACTTAAAATATATTTTATTAACTCTTCTGGGGGTCTTAAATTACCATAGCTATCAAAATAAACTATTTCCTTGTTTCTCTTGAAATATGCTATCCAGTGAGTTCCGTCTCCATCATTATCGTCCAGATTTACTATCCCAGACTCATTTGTCTTTATTCATTTTGGAAGTGTATCTTTCATGAATACGCCTCGAAAATAAGGAATTTTAAATTTTTTCGCGAATTTTATTAAATCCATATTAGTTAGTGAGGTGAGGTGGCTTTATTAGTTTTTTTCATAAGTTTTAAGGTATAATCCTGAGCCTTTCTTTTCATGGGGACCTAAATATAAACCCTTCCCTTTAGTGGTCTGTGCCATTGCTAAATTATGTCTCATTTGTTCTGCTATCAATTGACGATTTGCTTTGGCATCGTTAACTGCTTTTGTAATTCCTGCCACACCTCCCCCCACAACCCCTAATGCCCCCAAGATAGGAAGCAGGAAAGGGAGAATGCCTTCTTGTTTTGGAGCGGGGGTAACTAACTCTTCGTCTGTGTTTTTTTGAGGGCAATTTTTTTTACTGCAAACTTAAATTCATTTTTCCACCTTTTTTGTTCCTTCTTCGGCGCTTAAGCCTCATTCCCACTTTACTCTTTAGTTTCATTATTTCACCGACTCCCAGTGCAGCAAGTTTTTCACCAAAACCTGAATCAGGTGCCTTTACACGTTTAAAGGCAATTTTAGTTATCCCCTGTTCGCTTGATTTCTTCTTTGAACGTCTTGAAATGTAGAATATATATGCTATATCGTGTTCTCTACACGCCTCGTCTAAAGGGTTAATTCCGGTGTCACCACATTGTAGGCGCTTTGCAAGTTTGGTTCCCGGTCCACAATGATTATAACCAGGTATATGTAGTTCCACGGGAAGTTTATTTATTATGGTATTGATCAAACCACGTCCACTCTTTTTAAACTTCCTGGCACAAGTGAGCGGTGAAATTTTGCTTCGATCCATTATATGTATATTAAATCACAGCTAAATGAATGTTATTTTGTGAACTAACCCGTTATATAAAGCAGGAAACAATGATCTATCAATTTGTAACGGTTCTCTTTTTAAGAAAGTTCTGTTTTACGATAATATTGATGTGAACAATGCAAATTCAACAGCAAAAAACAATTTTACCAATTGTAAATCATGACGAGATTTCAATGACCAACGATTTTCAACAGCATGGTATTTTGTTTGGTGGACTGTCGAAACGAGGACTTTTGGTTGGAAGTTCTGGGTGTGGAGAAACAAATGTCATGCTAAGTGTATTGGAACATCATAATGGTTTACGATTTGAAAATATTTATATTCTAAATCCCTATATCAAAAAAATATCACAACTTGAAGAATGATATTGCCGAATCACAGTTTTTGTTGGAGAAAAATTATAGACCGATAACACAACCGCTTAATGAAATAATATCAACTCTTCAAGTTCCTCCAAAATTAAATTTAAAAAAAGAATTAAAAGAAGAGAGCATCAGGGATAGTTTAATGCCTCGACCGAGGACCCAACCACCGCATGACTATTATGGTCTGACAGCTCCTATTGATTTGGGAGAGCAGACATTTCAATTTGATTCAACTCAAAACCAACCTGAAATTGTTGAGTTTTTTTTATGAAACTTTTCCTTCGCTAGCAGCAGATAGTGAAACCGAACATCAGCGTTATTTAAACCAATTTAAGATACCACTACCTCGAGCGTATATTGAAGATAGAATTAATGATACTAAGGAAGCTTTGATGATACCTTTGGTGTTCACTTTGACCCACTTAGTTAGAGCTATGCAACTGGTGATTCATTCGTTTATTTTAAGGGAGCTGACTTTATCATTATTGGTGAATTTAAATACACTGGTACACCAGGATTATATGAACTAATCTTCAAAAAAAAACATCCAGCAGGTTATCAGCCAACAGATGTAGATCAATATATTGATATCATTATAAAAGGACGAATACCCAGTTTTTAGGTTATAATCCTCAAAGAGGTCTATCTACATCAAATGCAAGTAAATTCATAGATATTATTAAACCGCAAGTTACGAATTTATATTCGATGTCACAAGAACGGAAGAGAAAACCAAGCGCATCGAGCGTAAGATCTACCTCAGAAGTAGAGGAAAGACTAAGAGCGGAATCGATTCCTGAACCAGTGAAGAAAACAAGGAGTCAAGATAAGACAGGTGGAAAACTAACAACGATGGAATTCAATAACAAAAATATTGAATATAAACATTATGATGATTATAATGAAATTGTAGATCGATTAAATCTGCTCATTGCATCACAGTTAGCAGGGAATAATGGACATAACCTTCGACCATATAGGATAGACCCCATTTGCTTACGTTGTGCGTCTACAATCGTAGAAGGGAACAATAGCGGGTCGGGGGAGACGAGTAGAGTTCGTTACCATGGGTGTGTATCATTTATATAGGGGGCCAATATCGGCAAATGCATTTTGTAAATAAATTGTAGAATGAGCATTTGCTGTGTTCAATTATTGTACGTCCTCTACTTTCAATCCCAAAGCATCTAACCAATTTTTTTCTTGCATGAGACTTTTTAGTAAACACAACAAACATTTTTAACAGAAACTATCCCTGTTCTACGTTCATGATTTATGTTTACTTACCTGTGGAATGGTCGAAATAAATACACTTTAACAACTCAAATACAAACAATTTACAGAAATAAAGTGATCAAATAGCAATACGGCGAACAAGCAGAAATGTCAGAAGCTTGTACAACAGGGTTGCCAATATGGTTCTTAGAAATTAATTGAAAATACTTCATAAAAGTATATTGACAGGCAAATCATGATGACTTTTCACTATATAAACTAAGATTTTTTTTTTGTCTTTTTAGTGCTAATTATATAGCGTGAAGTTTTAAAAGACAACAGGTAATTTAATGATATTTAGAACATTCTTATTCTAACTTTCCCTAAAATTGCCATTAAATGATACAATTTGGCACAAATGCATCGCTTACTACCCCTCCGTTCCCCACCGTTATTCTTCCATTCATCGAAAACGTAAGTAAAGGGGGCTATTCCTATATAGTCGAAGGACATAACGAAATAGTTCCGATAATAGAGAAGATAAAGGAGGGTAAAATAATTAGATAAATAGTGTGCATGGAAAAGTTAAGGCTTCATTTACTGTGCTACTATATTGATCGAAAGCGTACTGATATCATCTCCTTTCTATTATTCCATAACATGAATGACATTAAGAAGGAAATAGTAAACGAAATTCATAAACCAGTTAGAAAATCTTTCAAACGTGTAATGGTGCCTTCTTTCTCTATACTTACGTAAGCTTTTTAGACGACAAACTCGGGCGCCAGTTCCTTAATTTTTAAGTGCAAGGAACAGCACTTTTTTGGCTCTCCTATTGGGAGAACAATCCGGTGTAGGTAGACAGCTGGAGACACGGTAATGTCCGGGATCGTAAGCTGAAGATCTGTCTAATGGACTTCGACCATTGCTCAAACGAGTTAATCAGAAATAAATGACGGAAATAATATCTCGTGAATTTTACCTCTTTATACCAACGTATTTATTTAGCAACACATTAATGAACAAATCAATTAAGTCTAATATCTCAGCGCCTGTATAGTCGAGTATGTACAAATTTTAAAACGATAATAAACAAGCAAGCTGGCAATCAAGAATCTTTACGCGTGGATACGATTTTATTTCGGAATTTTGGATAACAGAGATTTGTCTTCGCGGCTTGAAACTATTTCGGCCAGCAAGCAAACGGAAATTTCCAACAGGATGTATCATGAACGGCGGGCAATCGGTTAGCTATAGATATTTTAGTCTATACTGCGAACTACTGCCACAAACGTAGAGCTATTTACCAATGACTATTTTGATTAAAGGAGGTTTTCCGATAACCTTTATGCATTGAAACTTTGCAGATTACCCGATCGAGCAAATCTAGCCAGCCGATGCACAATTTATGAAACAAAAAAAACTAACGGAGGTATTATTAATTAGCTCTAGTTTGATTTAGTAGTATAAGACAGCAATATACAACATTAGATCGCTGAATATCTATACTTAACTGAGGGCAGTACCTACTGACTCTAGCGGACCACGGTCTATTCTTACCAACATTATATTCAAATAAGTGTATTAATTTAACTGGGAGCGGCGGCGGTTACGGACGGAAAACGGTGAATGCTTCGGGTTGATCTGGGACAGGTAACTGTAGATCGGATCTGATACTGATGCGTGTTAGGTTAAATAAATTAGGAGTTGGTTTTAATGTTTATTTAATATTCAAAGACTTAAAAACATGTAGGTATTACAAGAAGTTTATAAAGATTTCTCTTACTCTTACAATAACGATTATATTCATTAACCAGACACTAGCACGTCTACTTAACTTGACATTTTCATAAAGAGAGAGAAAACAAAAAGAAAACCAGCGCCAGCTGAAAACGGCGTCCATAGACAGTCATATCATCTGCATCAACAAAACATGAATGTCATGAATATAGTAAAACAGGTTTACCAAACTAATATAATTTATTATATATTCCTCAAACTTGTTTTTGTAACAAAATTTTATTTCATTCATTTTATTTCAGCATTTTAAGTTTAATTTTTCATGACTTAAAGATTTTGTGAAAACATCTGCTAGCTGTTCATTTGTACAGACATAGTTTACTTTTAAAATTTCCTCACTTAACTACACTTAAATCTAATACAAAATGTATTTTTACATGGATATGTTTACATCTTTTGTTCTCAAAATTTTAAAGTAATTTGATAGTACTTTGATTGTCTTCAAATAAAGAAAATGGTAGTGAGAAACGAATTTCCATATCAGTTAACAGATTTTTTATATATAACAATTCACACGAAGCAGCACATACCGCTACAAATTCTGATTCAGTGCTTGACAACGTTACTATTGATTGTTTTTTAGAGCTCCAAGAAATTAAATTATTATATAGCATAAAACAATATCCACTTATGGATTTTCTGTCAGTGATATCATTAGCCCAATCAGCATCTGCGTAGCCAACGAGATCACTCTCAGAATAATAATAGTACAATTTATAATCCATTGTTGACTTCAGGTATTTTAAAACACGCATAAGATGTTTGAAGTGCTCATCTGTAGCACAATCTTGAAATTTGCCAAAATAGCTAATACTATAACATATATCAGATCTCGTACCCATCATTATGTACATTAAACTACCCAATAATTCTTTATATAGTATCTTAGTTTTAACTTTCTCGTCAGAATTTCCTTTTAAATTCAAGTTCTTTTCTATGGGTGTTTTAAAAGTTCTACAGTTTTCTACATTAAACTTATTAATTAAATTCTTAATAGCAGATATTTGATCAATGGTTATTATTCTTTTTTCAGAATTTCTAAAAATTTTTATTCCTAAAAAATTGCTTACATTTTGTAAGGTTTGCATCTTAAATGTTTCACATAATTTAGATTTTAAATAATTACAAAACTCAAAATTATTGCAAGCTATCAAGATATCATCTACATAAAGAAGTAAGTAGCACCGTATGTTTTGATCAAGAAAAGTACATAAACAATAATCAGATTTGACCGTATAAATTTTAAACCGAACACAAAAGTATTAAATCTCTCATTCCATGCTTTAGGCGCTTGTATGAGACCTTAGATTGCCTTATTCAATAAGCAAACCTTATTTTTGTCAACTTTGGAAACTTCAACTCCTTCTGGTACCTTCAAAAAATTTTTTTCTTTTAAACTGCTATTCAAAAAAGCATTTTTCACGTCTAGTTGCTCAAGAAATAAATTATAATAATTGTTACAAATCGACAATAAAATTCTTAACGTTGAAAGTTTTGCAACAGGAGCATGTACTTGGGAAAACTCACTTAATTCATTTTGTTCAAATCGTCTTGGCACTAATCTTGCTTTATACACAGGCTTACCTTCATCATTTTTTTTAAATCGAAATACCCAGCGATTACTAATTATTTCCTGATTATCTGGCTCATCGACTAATTCCCAAGTGTCATTAATTTTTAATGCAGTTAATTCTTCTTCAATTGCTGTCTCCCAACAACTTCATTTTGAACTTTCCGTAGCTTCAGCATACGTCTTTGGAACATCTAAACAATCACTTAATAATGCCAAAGTAGATATGATAAGGAAGCATAAGCTCACTTTCAAGGCCATCGCTCCGGATGGCACCTAGGCCATCCGCAGAGCCCTCGGTTCTTGTAGCTACACTCTGGAGGTCATGCAAGAGGTCTTAAGATGGCGTCTGAAGGCAATCACCAGAAGGTCTTCAGATGACGTCTCAGGGCTTTAGCTGGGGTGCTAGAGGTAAAGGGGCGGCGAGTTAACGCTTAGAGCTCTTCGGAATCCAGCACCCTGGGGCGGCAGTCTTAAGAAAAAACAGCAATGAGCAGATGTTCTTTTAATAATAGATCATGCAGCTCCAATTGATTCATTGAAGCGCAAAATTTATCCAACGTAATATAGTCCCAGATATAAAGATTACAATATTTTATTCCCAATTTATAATTATCTAAATTTCGCGGAGAAGCCATCAGCCAGGTACCGAGATCTTAAATCAGGATAATGTAAACAAACTCTGACAGCTAGACTAAACAAGTTATGACTCATATGATTATCACATATAGATACCGTGAGAATGAAGCAATTAGCACGTACGATTCCAGAAAAAAAGCATGACCAAGCAATATGACGCAATAAGCAGCTGCATTCCTAAAACAAAGAGATGATCACGTGATTAGCATGACGTCACAAATAATATATATATTGCAATGTTATTCACTAACGTACCATGTAAAATGACCTAATTAGAAATACCATGTAAAAATCAAAATTAAAATGAAAATTAAATTCTTAAAACATAAATAAATAAAAATATTACCACCCTGTACAAGAATACTTACAGTAAAGTCAAAAAGGATATTATAAAATAACTCTAGATCATCCTCGAACAGGAGAAAGTTAGCCACCACAAAATAAACTCATCATGGACTCAACGCAGCAAAAACCTCCAACGCTGGAACGTTGTAGATCCTAAAAAAGTAAACTATCAGTAAAATTTACAAAGTATTATCACATAAAACAAACAAAGGATAGAAAACTACAAGATAAACATGAAATATGCTAGTTTAGACGAAAAAAATGTACAATATGTCAACAAAAGCACAAAAAACTTGTAAAAATATGACTTGTCACATGTGTAATTAAAATTTAAGAAATAAATAGTAAGATAACTGTGTAAATAGATAATAAGTAACTAAAATAGACTTGATATAGTGAAAATTCAGTTCCTAAAATAAAGTGCATAAGTGAAAGAAAAATAAATTAAAAAAGTGTGACGGTAGAACGGTAGATCAAAATTCATCCCAACGTAATACTATGAAATGGACATCCAAACGTAGCAAATAAATTAAAGAACGAGAAAACAAGCAAGAAACCTGAAAAAGAATCAAGATAAAAGGGAAATTTCAAAAATAAACTGAAAAATACAATACAGAAAATGACAGTTGGCTATGATTTGACATAAATATTGCAAATTTACAAGAAAATTTAACTTACCTAGCAACGAACAAAAGCAGGAGAGTTGTTGATTCGATAATTTGAGGCATCCTCACGCCAGTTTTAGCTCCTGAAAAATATTAGAAAAATTACCAGAAAATCGCTGAAATATTGAGAACAATAATATTCAGAAGTGTGCAGAGGTTAAGTTACACAGAATATCACGGAGACCAAGCCACAGGAGAGGCATGAAGTAAGAAAAATACGTAAAAACCCAGGTACTTACCATAAGCTATCTTAAATTGGAAGCTGGAAATTTTCACAGCCGACTACCAGTAATTTAAGTGCATAAATATAAAACAGCACTGAGGTCAACGACCAAATTTCATGTACTGTCAAATTTAAAAAGACATTGCGAATCCCACGGGGAATTTCGGTATTAAACCAAACGTTAACGAACTTTTTTAAATTTAAGAATAGATTTAGTAAGGATTATATACTGTTTATGTTAAAAGTTTTGACTATCAAGTTTAAATATTAATTTAAGAATTTGTTTGAGAGACAGTAAGTCAAATATTGTAAACTGTGTAGTATGATAATAAATTCAATATTGTGCCGACATCTGTTATATCTGATGAGAACTAAAGTAGCATAATTCAAAGAATCTGACTATAAAATCCTTTAAAGGCCGCAACCCTAAGTACAGCCTAAAAGATATGTGAGTAGACAACTAATAAGACATAAATTTCTTAAAATCATATATTTACAATTTGACAAAGTTTTAATAATAAAATTATAATTCAAATATAAAATAAATCACTAGAAAAGCCAAGGGAGGTAAGTTTTTCCTGGTCGAACTTCATCTAGAGTACTAAAAAAGAGAAACAGGGTTTAAAAACAAGAACCCAAGTAAGCATTCTTGTAAAATATAAAAAAACACATGGTATTTGTAATTAAAATCAATTAATTAGTATTATAAAGTGCTATAAGGTGTCTGAAAGATTTGCAGTATAAGTAGATCAAAGTGTGGTAAGTAAAATAAAAGAATTTTCCAAAAATAATTAAATAATAAAATATTCTGAATAAAAAACTATTTACATTTCATAAAAAGCATAAATAAATAGGCGATCCCACCTGAGAATATGAGCAAACATGCAAATTAAAAACGTGCAATAATAAAATTGAAACAAAGCATTCTAAAATAAAATAAAATAATTTTTTTTAAAAACCCACAACCGAAATATTCAAAGTAGAAAATCAAATAAAATCCTTATGATATAGGCCCATCAACCGTGACTGGCAAAATAAAATATCATAACAAATTTGGCGCCCAACGTGGGGCACAGGAAGGCAAAAAAGAATCAAATAAATAAAATAAAAATATAATTAATTTCCCCTATCATAACAATATATATATATATATATATATATATATATATATATATATATATATATATATATATATATATATATATATATATATATATATATATATATATATATATATATATATATATATATATATATATATATATATATATATATATATATATATATATATATATATATATATATATATATATATATATATATATATATATATATATATATATATATAGATATATATATATATATATATAACTCTGAGTAAGCATACTTATCAGTTGTTTATAAGTTAGTATTTACGTTGAGCTCACGTAGTAGACATCGCTGCGCTTAATTTTACTTTGAAGATTATCAACTTGTGAATTATTATACAATAACATATTTCTATATCAGTGGTTTCCACTTTGATAATTTAAACTTTTTTATCTCGTGTGTTTTTCTGCGAATTTAAAAACGTAAGTTATTTTATTATTGGTATATATGTGTTTCGAAAAGTAAATTTAAATAATTTTTAGAATGAATTTAGACCTGATAAACAAGGAAGCTCTTTCAGAGCGCAAACAATTGGTCAAATTACATGAGTTGCCTATTAATATTCTGCAGCCGATATAAATCGTTAAAACTAGATTTGGGAAGGCTGTTCTATTGGAACTTAAAAAGAAAAAGCTGTTTTTACCTAAACGGATGTTTCCTCTAATGAAGAATAATTTACATCAATTTACCGGATGCAAATACATTTTAATAGTTGAAGGTTTAAAAGAAGCTGATAACCCTTCAGCAGGAATGAATTTTAGATTTATCAAAAATCTCTAAAATGTAAGTAAAAATTTTTAATTTAATATTTTTAAATTATTAAGTTTTTATATTGTTTTAGCTATGGTAAAAAGGCCTAAGAATACTCACATAAATATAATAGATGGATGAGGATTGTAACAGTAATTTTCAAGTTTTTCGAGTGAATAGACATACCCCCCCGCTAAAATTAATTCTAAAGAAATCGCAGTTCTCAGTGATCAAATTGTAAGAAAATTCCATGAAGTTAAAATAAAAGAATATACCCCAGAACAACGAGACATTCAACTTAATCAATTAACTAAAAATATTAGGTTGTTCATTTGTTCAATAAGGTGATTCACGCAGCAGATTTACCAGTGGGTACATTGAAAAAAATACAAACAAATGTGGGACATCTTAAACGATTTAAACATGTAATTCAAAATTATACCGTGGGAGCAGGAGCCGCAACTAAATTACATATACGAGGGAGTCGCGTAAAATGGGAGGATATAACCTCAATTTTTCAAGGTAGAGTTCGTACCGGGGTGATAATAAATTTAAAGCATAAAGACATAAATGAATTTTTCGAAGATGCTGCACATGTCTTTAAAAATAGAATCCATAATGCTCTAAAGAAACTACAGATGTTAAAAGTTAATACTTGTTTCTGTGGAGAATTTATACGAAAGTCCGAGGAAGTTGAAATCTTTGAACGAAAATACTTTAACACAAAAAATCAAATAGTCGACTCAGGGACGGACTTGCTACATTTTTTCCAAATTAATATGAAAGATGAAATTCTCAATTCCTTATCTGAATTCTCTGAATCCGAATCTGGCTGGGCCCTAGATAAAACTTAGCTTGGAAGTTAACATTAATAAATTCGAAGTGGGAAATGGAAGCGGTTAATCATGGATGATAAGTAAAAATCTCCGTCTATTATTATTACATTTATCTATTGTATTTACTCTATATTATTATTGGATTATATTTATCATATTTACTTTTTTATTTATTTCAATATATTTAAAAATGTTGACTTGATTTTTATTTAAAAAACCCTAACCTAGAAATAAAACAAAGGTAATTAATATTTTCTTTATTCAGTCTTTTAATAAAAACATTTAGTACTTTATCCAAATTATAAGATAAGCATTCACGCATACAGTATATGTGTGAATGTTACAAGGATATATTTCACTTAATTTTAATAATACATTATAAGATGATAATTCCCTTAACTTGGTATATTATTCATTTATAAAGTGATAATAGAAATTTTTCGAAAACTTAAAACTATCTATCAAATGATATGAGTTTGCTAATAGGGTAACATGCGCTCCTAGGTTTGGGGTGCATTCCATAGATATTAGACTTAATCTCGAATGGTGATGCAGCACCATTATAGGTAGAAATAACTCCGAAGGGTGTTACACGTTCATAGATGTTAGGCTTAGAGATGAATGCTGTTTGTTTTTCAGGTCCAGCAATAGAGTTTTGACGTGCTTCTATTTGACCTTTATTCGAAGTAATAGAACTTCTTAAATTATCATCTACTTGTGCAGTTGCATCAATTTTTAGTTCTTTTTCGCTTAACGGGAGACAGTTTTGATATAATGTTTTGATATTTCCAAGAGCTGCTTGTGTTAATTCGGAACCCATCCCGATATTTTCTTAAATGACCATTACTTAATGTTAGGATATGTTTATAAGAGATTAGATCATCATTGTTAAAATCATGCGGTTGCTGTTTCGTTAATAATTCCCTTAAACCATTAGTTAGAATAAATTTACATCCTTTGATATGAAGAACATTGTTTCTAATCTGCACTGGTACCCCCAATGAGTAGATCAGAGCCAGCATGCCTTAATCCATAACAGTTAGGTTCAATGTTTAGTAGATAAGACATGATATCTTCACTAAGATCTATAGTCTAATACTTTTACTGGAGTATTCTATATCTTTTTATACTTTCATAGTCACCCATGGTCATTCATGATCATGTTATGACTAGGTTATGGCCATGTTATGACCAGGTCATGGCTGTTCATGGTCTTCTAGATCTGTTTACAATATTATCCCCTCTGTAAACAGATACCTGTTTAAATGTACCTGCTCATGAATGTTCATGAATGTCCATGACAAAAAATATAAAACACTGTAACTATCTCTAAGCTCTAAAGGAAGGATAAAGTTAAGATTAATCATATCTGTATATTGCTAAATCCTAAACTTTAAAATAAAAACATCTAGATATGTATATAAGTACATTTATTTAAACACTTACGTGTATTATAAAAATAGGCATATCATGAAAAATTATGTAAAACTTCATCTATAATATAATATATTTAACAGATAATTCCAGCTTCCTTCAATTCATTTATTATAGCTATGATTTCGTTGTCATGTGAATCAGTATTTCCTGCAGCTTTGGAGGCATTTAAAAGCCTTAACCTGTCCACTAATTCGTTTATGTCGTCCCAGAAAATATATTCTATAGGTTTTTCGTTGTAAACCATATCCATACCCTCTCCACTATGAGGTTGAGTAGCTATTTTAGACCTACGCTTAAATTAATGGCTTTATCACTTTAGAATATTTAAAAGAACGATTTCCATTTAATTGACTATCAGGATCATAATTTCGTTTATGTGCGTTAGAGGTTTCTAGGATTTCCTTATAATTAGCTAAGTCCAGTTCATCATAATCCTGAGGATTTTTCATAAATACCAGTTCGTATAAGCCTCGTCTTCCAGCAAACATTTTATCACCAACACTTAAGCCGGCATCAGAACCGATACTTAGATTCATATTACCAATTTGAAATTTATTCACTTTATCATTAAATCTAACCCCATAGGTTTCATCTAAATCTTTACTTTTAGTATAGAATCTATTTAAATAACGTCTACTTAAAGAAGGATACTCTTCAAGATATTCAGCAGGGTCAATCGTACTACTCGAATCTTCAAATGTTTCTTCTTCATCTTCTTCTTCTTCTTCATCATCTTCTTCTTCTTCTTCTTTTTCTCTTATTTCAACTTTACTTGTATCCTCACCTGATGAAGGCTGACTAGGTAAATTCTTAACAGCACTGAGTTCTTGTAATGGATTTTTTTTTAAATTTATTTCGGGGTTTTTGGCTTTGGTATGTTACCATTAGCACAGTGCCATGTATTTTTTAATATTTATTTGAGACAACGGCACGCGGTCTTCCCGAGTGGTGTGACCCCATCTCGGTACTAATCGCGCCCAACGCTGCTTTACCTCGGTGATCGGCCGAGAACCGTTTCACTAACGTGGTTAGCCGTTGCCCTAACTTGTAATGGATCAATAATCGGTTTAAATAAACGCCTAATTGTATTATCTTCTTCAGCTCGACCTAATTTGATGACTAAGTACTTTCTTCTGATGGAGTTCGTAAGATCTCTAATCTTTTTCTTAACTGCTAAATCTTTTGCAAAGTCGTAAACCTTCTCCCTAGGCGGTGTATATGCTGCGAGAGTAAATTTTTTATTAACCTTCATTGTTTAAGTAATACAGCAGATACAGAGTATTTCAAAACAGGTCTGTGCAGTTTGAGCGTCTATCTTATAATAACTAGTGTTACCGAAATCATATACTTATATACAAACATCAACGCATTTTCTATAACGTTAGTTATAGAAAATCATAATTATGATAGGTAGCCATCACACCGGCGTTCCAGGATTCTCCGCATATAGTCTCAAATTGTTCAAAGCTCAAGTCGAGGGTCACGTGATCATCAAACACATGATGTAAATTCATTTTATACGTTTCGTTATTTATTTAATATTAAGCCATTGTAGTTATATCTAAGTATATCACTTTATTTATAAACGTTTCAGTCTCGTGCTTCATCAGTTCTAATCTAAATGATAATGATGAAACATGGTAGAGGTGTAGTTAACACTCTTATCAACAAGTCACCTGTTGAACTGCATTTACTCTGTTATCAGTATTGTGAACAAGATACAAAGTTACGTAAACGCTTAGGTATGGGTGTAGGTGGTTGTAATAATAAAAAGAAAATTTCATTCCGTAAAGCTATCCTAACATATTTAACTAATTTACTGAAAGAGCATGCAAGTCATGACATAAAAAAGGATATATCAATGAGCTTAAAGGCTGCACGAATGGCCATCAAACAAGCAGGTGGGAGGAAGAAAATCAATGTCCCTCACATTAAACCGCTACCAAAGTCCGGGGGAATCTTACCTCTGATTCCAATCTTTGCAGGCCTGTCTGCTATTGGGTCGTTTTCAGGGGGTTTGGCTGCTATTAGAAAAACTATTCTAGATGCTAAGAATGCTAGGAAAACATTGGAAGAAGCTCAAAGACATAATAGATCCATGGAGGATGTAGCTTTAGGAAAAAAAGGTTCTGGACTATACATGAAACCCTATAAAAATGGATACGGTTTACATTTGAAAAAGCAGCAAATAAACTGATCACCCTGTATTCTAAAGAAAATTATGCTGTGAGGTTTAAGAAAAAATTTTAAGCTTTATATTTAGATATATATGTTCTAGTTTTTACCTAAATAAATATTAAAGATTTTTTATTTCCTACCTCTGCACCGATATCAGCATTATTGTAATCGTCAAACATAGGTGATACATACATGTTTTTATTTTCAATAAAAGATGAACTTACTATATAAAAATATTTATTATTTCTTATAATATACAATATAGATACTATATAATTGCACTTATTTAATTAATAAATATAGTATTATTAGCTTATATCAGGATTTTCAATTAAATTCGCATGACAAAAAGCTTCATGATTCGTTGCTAGTCTTCTGCTCATATAATATTAGCTTTCAGATGTCAACTTCTGGCATTAGTTCCGGTGGAATCGCAAGACTGGTATTATCACGATCTGAATGTTTAACTTTGTTAATTTCCACATCAACATATTTCTGCATATCCATTTTTATTTTCTCAATCAAAGGCTTATTTTGTTTGTCACTTTTTACAAATCTCGCAATAACGTCCTTTTTTATTTCCACAATAATTAAACGAACTGTATCATTAATTGCTTTTTGGATGTTTTCATTATATGTTTGTAATTGTTTGTTTACATAATTTCACGTTATGCCGTCTTGACCATCTATAGGTTCCCCTAAATTTTTTAGGCGCTTATTTTGGATGTCATAGTCCTTTTCTGGGGTGAGGATAAATCCTATACCAGGTAACCCACGTAGAGGTATTAATTAGTTCATATTACTTCCTTTACTACAGCCAAATTTGCTAATTGTGTTGTTTTCTCTAGACATTTCTGATTATATCTGTTAAAAATATATTCTAATTAAGCTTAATATACATTTTTTACTGTAACTAAACTTTCACTCCTTGAATAAAGTAGTCTATTAGTAGAGTTTGCTAGCCCGCAAAAGCCTTCTAGAAAAGATTTTCGTTTGCACTTTGTTGCTAAAATGTGAGACCCATTTTTTATCATTCCCCACCCGTTAACAATGCAAAATCGAGAGGTCGTCAAAAAATCGTACTGTACCGGGGGTTGCTAGGGGTGGTTTTTAAAAAATTATGAAAAAATTTTTTTTGAGTATTTTACATCCATGCCACCTGGTCCATCATCTACTAAAGTTTTATGCCAATATTTTAATCAGAAATATTTTTTTTTAATTTTAAAATCGGCATGTACAATGCTTTCATATGGAGCGCCTTATTATAATAAAGTCTCGCCCTGAAATACAACAATTGTAATATCCTTTCCAACGTCCTAACTTGAAAATTGTAAAGCCATGTCGTGGCGGTAGCGGTCAACATTTGAGATGCTACGAAGGTTCACGTTACCGTGGAAAAGCAGTCAAAAAACGACTCTAAGCTTTAGCGCGTTTGTAAAGTCAATATTCGCCTATTTTCGTGCAATTCCTGTGTTTCAGAAGCATTTAAAATGTCTTGCGATATTATTTTATTAATTATTTAATTAAACAACTTCGATGTGATTTCTTTTAATGGCAATACAATTTCCCTTTGATTTTTTTTCAATAATGATAAGTAATTTTAAATAGGTACACAAAAATATAGGCAGGTAGCTGGTATCTTACACAAAAATATAGGGTAGGTAGTAAGGTACCTACATAAAAATAGTATAAAAGTTTTGTTGAATATATTAAATTTTCAATAACAAAAGTAATGAATTAATAATAATTGTACTACAAGTGTAACGAATTACAAATTAAAAGGGAGCCATATATAAGAAAAAAAGGTCCGATTGGGAAATATTTACTATTTTTGGTCATACATTTTTTGTTAATTCATGTACAAAAGAAAACATGAATTTATAATAAAATATAGGGAGGGTATAGTTTTGTGATTTGTGATCTGTTTTATACTTAGCCCAATCAATAGGTACTTTTGCTACTTACGTACTTTTTGGTACCTAGCAAAAGGTATAGGAAAGTTTTTATTTCGTACGATTGTTTATTTCGGAAGTTATTTAAAATCCCAAGTTTTCGATGGGGATGCCGCTTGCGCCGCCATGTTGGTATTAGGAGGTGGAAAATCGCTTTTTCGCGATTATCTCGGTATCGGTGCGAGATACGGCGATTGAGGTCATGATAAAAAATGTGGAGCGTTTTCTATATTTTTTTCGAAACTTTTTTTGTAAGGGTCATAGTTTTAGAGCTGCAGCGTGTAGAAAGTAAGCATTTTCGTCAATTTCTCGGAAAATTTTATTTTTGAACAAAATTTCCCGCTGTTTATTAACTTTTTACCATTATTTGTTACTCCTTACCACACCACCACAGAGGTTGAGTAATATGGCGCGTTGATTTTAACATGATATCCCCAGTAGGCATAATCCACGAAGCACCATGTCGTTGAAGATGATTAATACTTTTTTGAATTTCTTGTATTCATTGATGGGCTGGCTATGGGAAGACAATAACGAACAAAATAAAGATATACCTGAAAATTTGCCGATACAAGATTTTGGTTCGTCAGAGATTATAAACTGTTCCTGTCCTTCCTGAGAATTTTCCTCGTGTTCTTCAGGAGTAAAAGTGATTTATTCTTCTGAAGCAGGTTAAAAAATGTAACTTTACCTTTAATATAGAGTCAAGACTTCTTGTCACTCAGTGATTTATTTAATTCAAATATTCAAAGATGAGAATGTTAACAGTTAAGATATCATTTGTCCGGGGGAAAATTTTTGGTTGAACTTTACAGATTTACAGAATAAATAATGATTACGTCACCTTAAATGACATTTTCTTACATCTATTACAAAAAATTAATGTACATTGGCCTCTTTGCCTCCAAGCGATGCTGCACGAGATCATTCATTATAGACCTACCATAAAGTTTAATTATGGTAAAACAAATAGAAAAATGCAGAATGCAGCTGATTGGGGTTGGAAGAGTAATAAATTTGGTCCTACTCCAATACTTAAGTTGAAAGATCCTGCACCTGAAATTTTATTAAAATACATTTCATGTAAATGTTACAAAGGATGTGGACCCACATGCAGTGGTAGAAAGGCAGGCTTGAAATGTTCGATTATATTGCACAGGAATTTCATGTAACAATATTCCAGAAATAATCCCTGATTTCGATGATCAAGACGATGAACCACCTTAAATCAATCAATGTCTCACTTTACAAATGCCAGATGTTATTAGTGATAGTGATGATCCTGAAGAACAAGAGGAAAATTTTCAGGAAGAGTCCATAATCTCTGACGAACTAAATTCTTCAACATTAATTGATCCAGAACAACCGGGTCTATCACAAGGACTTCGAAAAAGTCAAAGTATTAATCATTTTCAACGACATGATGCTTCGTGGATTATGCCTACTGGGGATAACACGTTAAAAACAACGCGTCCCATTACTCTACCATTCTACCTTTATGGTGGTGTGGAAAGGAGTAACGATTAACGGTAAAAAATTAATAAACAGCTAGAAATAAATAAAAAAATAAAATTTTCCGAGACATTGAGGAAAACACTACGCGCTGTAGCTCTAAAACTATGAACCTTAGAAAAGAAAGTTGTAGAAAAAATGTAGAAAATCGTACGCTCTACATTTCTTATAATCGACGTATTTCGCACCGGTACCGAGATAATCACAAAAAGCGATATTCCACCCCCTAATACCAATATGGCGGCGCAAGCGGCATCCCCTAAGGTTGAAAACTTGGGATTTTAAATAACTTCCTAATTAAACAATCGTACCAAATATAAACATTCCTATACTTTTTGCAAGGTAAAAGTACCTATTGATTGGGTTAAGTCGAGGGTTAAGTATATAAACAAGATCACAAATCACAAAACTATACCCTCCCTTTAGTTTAACTTATCATAAATTCATGTTTTCTTTTGTATTATATGAATTAACAAAAAATGTATGACCAAACATTAGTAAATATTTCTCAATCGGAACCCGTCTTCTTATAGATGGCTCCCTTTTAAGGGTTTGTAATTCGTTACACTTGTATTACAATTATTATTAATTATTATCATTACTTTTGTTATTGTAAACTTAATATATTCAACAAAACTTTTACACTATTTTGATGTAGGTACCTTACTTCCTATTTTTTTGTGTAAGATACCGGCTATCTGTCTATATTTTTGTATATCTATTTAAAATTACGTATCATTATTGAAAAAAAATCAAAGGGAAATTTTATTCCAATTAAAAAAAATCACATCGAAGTTGTTTAATTAAATATTTATTAATATCGCAAGACATTTAAAATGCTTCTAAAACACAGGAATTGCACGATAATAGGAGAATATCGACTTTACAAACGCGCTGAAGCTTAGAGTCGTTTTTTGACTGCCTTGCCACGGTAACGTGAACCTTCGTAGCATCTCCAATGTCGGCCGTGACCGCCACGACATGGCTTTACAATTTGCAAGTTTTTAACGAAACTATCCATCGGATTTAGAATCTGAAAAAAGTAATGTAATCCTCGATCTTTGATCTACAACGTTTATAGAAATGATTTTTTTGATTGATCAAAAAGTTTTCGAGTTAGGACGTTGGAAAGGATATTACAATTGTGGTATTTCAGGGCGAGACTTTGTATAATAAGGCGCTGCTCCATATGAAAGCATTGTACATGACGATTTTAAAATTAAAAAAAAATATTTCTGATTAAAATATTGGCATAAAACTTTAGTAGATGATGGACCAGGTGGCATGGATGTAAAAAACGCAAAAAAAAATGTTCATAATTTTTGAAAAACCACCCCTAGCAACCCTCTGTACAGTACGATTTTTTGACGACTTCTCGATTTTGCATTGTTAACGGGTGGGGAATGATAAAAAGTGGGTCTCACATTTTAGCAACAAAGTGCAAACGGGATGACACGATAGAAGCAGCTATTTACTCTACTATATATATGATTATAAGAGTGTTGTTTATGATATAAAATTCATGTTCTTCCATATCCTAAAAATTATGTTATTTAACGTAGATTAGAGTAATTTAAGTAGTGTGAAGTTAGACATCTGAAGTCATACGCACACGTGCGCGTTCAAGGTTAAAGCGCTACGTGACTAAGCGAAGTGTTGCGCAATATTACATCATCCAGTTCTAAGAATAAATAATGAGTCATAACTTGTTTAGTCTAGCTGCCAGAGTTTGTTTACATTATCCTGATTTATGTAGGCGGCATCGGACCCGCGATTTTTGTTTACATTATATATCAGGTTCTACAGTTGACTGTTCAAATTCTTGGAATCCTAACTGCGTGACTTAATTTACATAAATGCATATGTTTAGATATTTGGTAAATTTCTTAGAATCCTTCTTTGAACATATTTTCTCATAACCCGAATGAGTTGAACCATTTATTTTAAAACTATGAATATTTATTTTGTGTTTGAATTAGCCTCTATATGAGTACTTAGTACTTAGTATCTAGTTAGATCTAACATGAGTAAGATTTTTTTTACAATTCTCTTTCTTTGCTTGATATGCATTGTTTATAAATGACTTTATTTAGGCTTTACACAAGCATAATAACAAAAACCTATCCAATTTGATATACTCAAATTGATGTTTCATCTCTAAATATACAATTATTAAGTTTATTGAATCTTCTTAATGCATGATAAAAATTGGATTAAAAATTACAAAATTCAAAACTTCTAAAAATAAAATATTAAAAAAATTGTTTTTTAACTTACCACAAAATTCATTCATTATTTTTGGTTGGTATCCATGGGGAAGTAGTTGGGGGAATCCAGGAATTTTATATTATCCACAGCCATCATGATAATTTTTGTACCTCTCATAATTGGTTCAGGCTTCAGGTCTGTCTTGGTGAATATATAGTTCAGACAAAACTGGTGGTCGAAAGCCTGGCCATTGTGGGCTATTACGACCACCTGCTTGAATTTTTTCCTCATGGTTAGGAGATGGTGCATAAAGGGAGATATGGGGTCGTCGCATTTAAGGGTTTGGAGACGAACCCCACATTTTTTACACACACATATGTCCATTTCCAAGCACTCGTCACAACACTGGCCTGAAGACGGAAAGATTTGGTTCATGCAAAAGAGTTCCATCCTCCTGAACCTTTTCTTGCCTGGTCTCAAGATCATAAAAGACGAAGAGTGTGTCTTTGGTCTTGGGCTTTCCTGTGTCCGGCTGAATGTAGCAGAGGTGATCTTGTGGCATGTGGCTGGTGCATATTTTGCAGTACACCTCTCCGCAAGTGTGTTTTCTGCTGCTTTGTACAGTCTTATAGCAGGTTTCACACCTTCTAATCTTTGCGCAGACAGTGCTCTTATCCATAGACTCAGGCTTCCTATGATTGTCGTAACACCCCTGACCTCTGAACGACCTTTTGCAGTCCGGGCATGTAACCATCAGGCTCTGCGGGCAAGCGGGGGTCTGCTGGCAGCTAGGGCACGTTCCGCCACATCTATGCTCGTTTTTGTGGTCATATGGTACGTGACACTCTTCGCAAAAGTAGCTGCAGCAGAAGGCAGCTGTGAGGGATGTAATAACATTAAAATGCCCCTCATGGTATAGCAAATTGAGGGCGGGACCTTCTGCGGCCCCTTTGAAGATAGTGTCGCGGCCTTTTGTCCCATAATTGTAAACCACAATTTTATAGTTCTGTAGATGTTGTTGGAATTGCTGTAGCTCGGGGATGCCACAGCCCTCCGCAGGAATAACGACATCAGCATCGTTGCACAATTGCCTGGCTCTTTGAGTCTGAATCTTACCAATATCCCTACGCACTTTAGTTTGCTCGGGGTCTTTATTTACACATGCTACTGCTACGACGAGGGCGCGTGGCAGGTACATACTGTCTTTATTATTTATACATATGATCCTCCGACGCATCCCGCACTCCTCTTTGAAGGTGTTGTAGCGACGGGCCCTTTCACCTCCTTTCCCCGCTGGCATCTTCACAGAGGTCACCCCAAGGCAAAAAGTTTCAGTGTTGAGGCCAGTGGAGTTGGACTGATATACGCTGCTAATGACATCCCAGACATCGTCGTAGGTAATTTCCTCAACGGGTTTAAAGCGAATCCAGCCTTCTCCGCGTTTAAAGTCTTTGGAACAGAATGAAAATCCTACTTTATCACCAGGAGCAAGACCCTCGGTGCCCCTCTGGATGACTTGGTTAATGGCATCCCTAACCCAGCCTAAAGGTTCGACGCCCGCGGGAACAGATTTAAGTTTAAATTCCAATGTCCGTCCCTGGAGATTGAATCTCTTCATTTTTTTTATCTTTTGCAATAATGAATTTTTCCATGTTTCTCAGGAGCAGCAGACAACTGACTCGTTCAATGAATGTCGAAAGACTGATTAGACGAGCTCCCGGAACCTCTATTTATAACCTCGGTACACCTGAAAATCGATCACGTGATTAGAGCGTGTTCAAAAATTCTAGTACGTTCGGAAATTTTTTCTTGGAATTGTTCAGAAATGCATGGCGCGAAATTCAAAATGTTTAAATTTTAAATAGGCCCAAGGATTTGGCGGGAAATTCAAAACTTTCGCATAGGTCTTATACGATTATAAATCCTATTTTTAAAATATACTTATAATCAATGCTGATAAAATTATTTGTTTCGGTTGTATCAAGTCTGAGCTATTAGATAAAATTTATTTAAGTGCCTTGGATGTTTTTTTTTTCTTTTACTTAATGCCAATAATGATAAATTCGTGTATGTTTTAAATTACATTAATAAACTGTCAAATCTTAGTTATGCTTTAAGAATTTAATAAAAAATCTATGACTACTTGGATAAATAAGTTTAATTTACGACCCAGGTTTCTATGATGAAAAAATCTTACATGAAAATTATGCGCTTTACTGTAGCGAATGTTTTTTTTTTAGTTACATATCAATAATAAAGAGGTTACTTTGTTTAAAATGCACTAATTACATTAATAAACTACTAAGTCTGAGCTGTGCGCTTTTTAGGATTAATGAAAAATGTTATTTGAATTATTTAAAAATAACCTTTAACTGTATAAGTTTACATGCTTTACATCCTCTATGTTTCAACAAAATATACGTATAATTGTAAAGAATTTTTTTTTAAAACCGTTAATATGCAAGGTCTTTAATGAAAAAATAATAAAGTTTAAATAAGTTTAAATAACTTGTGTATTTGCTATTCATAAATAAAATTTATATCTATGACAAATCGCGAATGCATGTAATTGAAATATGTTTAAAATAGTTTACTGTATAAATAATAATAGATTTTCTACGTTGAAATATCAAAAATACTCTTCGAAAATATTAAGAATTAACTTTAAAATACAATAATATGCAGAGTCTTTAATTGAGAAATCTGATTAATAGTACCTCTAATAATTTTTGAAGTGTATCTGACGGTTCAAACTTTAACAACATCCTGTATAAAAATTTGTGCTAATCGTAATTTACGCAACGGGCATGCAAACTAATAAATTTACTTACGTTTTTAAATTCACTGCAAACACCCACTCAAAAACCACTTATGTAGAAATATGTTGTTTAATAATTCACAAGTTGATAATAATAATACTTGATGCACAAAAGATAGCTGATACGTTAACGAATATAACAAAATATAAATGATTGCCGTCTCTGTGTTATATTTATATCATCTCTGACGTCATGCTCTGAGCAAGTGATCATTTCTTTGTTTTAGGAGTGCAGCTGCTTATTGCGCAATATTGCATCATCCAGTTCTAAGAATAAATGATGAGTCATACGCACACCTGCGTTCAAGGTTAAAACGCTACGTGACTAAGCGCGGTGTTGCGCAATATTACATCATCCAGTTCTAAGAATAAATGATGAGTCATAACTTGTTTGGTCTAGCTGTCCGAGTTTGTTTACATTATCATGATTTATGTAGGCGGCGTCTGACTTACAAAGGATTTCAAGGCCAAAATTATAATATGGATCCTGTTCCCACAGTTGACGGTTAAAAAAATCTTGGAATCCTAACTGCGTATGTAGATATAATTTTGCTTACTTTACAAAAATTTCCCACAGTTGACTGTTAAAATTCTTGGAATTCTAATTGCGTATGTCGATATAATTTTTGCTGACTTTACAAAAAAAATGTTCTTTGTATAAGTAATTCTTAGAATCCTCCTTTAAAATATTTTCCCATACCTATTGAGTTGAATCATTTATTTGCTATATTCTAAAACCGTTCATATTTGATATTTTCTAAACTCTTTGTTTATTTTTCAGAATTTGAATGGCTGGAGGAGAATTTACATGCAGAAGAGCTTCAAGTTAAATCGGGGCACTCGATTAGATATATTTTTACTAATTGTTTAGCTTTAAGTTTGAATGTAATCTTGAAAAGACCGAATCGAATTTCCTAAAAAGTCTAAACGCTGCCATATGAAAGCTATGTTGAAATCTAAGTAGCAGACTTACATTTTAACTCTTAATAATTTCCCTATAACGAAATTTAGCCATTATTTTATTACAGACTGAAAGTTTTTACATATTTTTTAATGCAATTTTTTCCTGTTTAAATTAAAACTCAATGCTTGTGTGTGTGTATTTTTCTCCCAACATTGTTCGTATACTTACTGATGAACGGAAAAATTTCGCCATTACATTAACCATCGTTAGGTCTTATTCTTTTTTTTCTGGAAAGTTTTTGCTTTGAATTATTACTACTTTTAGGCGCATGCTCAATACATTTTAAGTGGGGGTAAATTTTTTTTTTCTAAAAAGGAGTGGGGATAATTTTTTTTATCTAGGTTGTTATAACTTAAAGGAGTGGGGGTAATTCAGTTTTTTGCCTTGAATTATTATTACTTTTAGGCGCATGCTCAATACATTTTTAGAAGGGATCCATTTTTTCTAAAAAGGGGTGGAGGTAATTTTGGTATACCTACCGCTCTTGCTTATTCGTTCAGTCATGTTATCATAGTCAATGTTAATAGCGGTGTGTGTGTGTGTGGGTGTGAGTGCGTATGTATTGCATAAGTTGTGGGGATTTGTGTGTGATTAAACCGGAGCTGTGGGAACATACTCACGGACTACTGTTTTAAGGGGACATACACCTGTCCCCATTAATAAAAATACAATTGGACCAGTTATTTTACCATACATTATGTCTATATTTTTGTCTCTCTTTTACTGGTCGCTGTTAGGTAATTAACTCTGGATTAAATTTAGCTACTTGTATTGGACACAATTTTACATAGAGATATGAAATGTTCCCATAACATAAGTAAAAATCCGGTATGTAACAGACTAACTATGTCCTTCTATTATGGGGACACAAAATCCAGTTGGCTGGTGGCGCCCCCTACTAAATTTAAATAATTGTGCCATAAATTTAGATTGTCATGTCAAATGTGTTAACAATCAATTATTAACCGATATTCCGGGGACAATTTACTAAGAACACGTAACACATAAGCAAAATTATCCTGAGGGTATTTTTATGAAATGTAGACATTTTATGAAACTTGGGTTTGTACTTCTGGATACCAAATAATTTAAAAAAGTCGCTAAACAATTTCAAGAAAACATTTTATTTTTAAGATTAATACAATAGCTCCCTATACCGGGTGTAAACGAATAGTGGGCCACCCCTGTAATTTCTTGTTTTTAAAGATATTAGGATAAAATATTGCATGGTGAAATTATAAATTAGATTTCCAACTTTTTGAGACCTATCCGCCATATTTGTCAGTTCCGGTTTCACTGGAAATGGCCCCAATAGTTTTTTCTAAATGGACCACCCTGTATGTTTCTGCACTATAACAGAAACTGGCGCCCGAGTAAAGCACCGCCGCCGCCTCAAGTGCCATAGTGACACTATGGCAATTTCTTGCCTAAAACCGAAGTGCGTCACAAAAATGGTGCCCGAACTGGGACCCTGGGAAAATTAGTGAAGATTTAAGATTATTTGAATTCGGCAGGAACCGAAAGCAACTGAATTTGGACCAAGTGACACCAGTAGGCAAGTAAGGTGTCATTTTCGACATAACCGACTACGAAAAACCGATTGCGACCAGTACCGAACCGCTACGATCATTCCCGCAGGAGTTATAATAACCCAGGGAAGGATTTTCAACAAGAGGGGAGTTCCAAGAGAGCTGCCAAGCAGACCAGACGTCCGTGCCTCCAAGAAGACCGACCTGCACCCGAAGATACTCGAGACTACCCGAAGTTGCCCGTACAACGAAAAGTCGAGTAGGGTATTATTTTCGAGTAAACCAGACCCAAGGACTCGATTGCCAGGATTCCGGACACTCGCCGCCTAGCCGTTTCACAGAGAGGTTCACCGTTCCGCCAGCTGAAGCCCGATCCAAGTGAAACGGATAGTAAGAAGTGCCTCGCATCACGAAGCACCGCCTAGAACAAGTTTTGTCACCGCCCCGGGTCCGTCCCTGGAATTTCAAACGACAAAATCGACCAGGCGTGTGACCCCTCGTTTAATAGTAAATCTGGGGTGGAGAATCGAAATCCGTTGAAATTTTTGGAATCCGACCAGCCGTTTTGTATATACGGCCACCACGCCGATATTAAGCATCAGAACCAGACCAGAAGTGACACGAGCAACTACTAGCACCGCCTGACCCTGAATCGTGAGAACTCGTGCCATTCCGCCCCAGCTTGTCTGATACCAGAGGAAGAACAGACCTGACGTGTGGCCCCACCTTTTCGATTAACTCAAGGGCGCAGAATCCGAATCTGTCATTTCCAGCCTGCTAAGAAGACCCACTTGGGAGATAGCAAGTGGGAGTCAGTCTCAAGACCGCCACAAGATCAGTTGATAGCTAGACCGCAAGAAGAGTCAGTCGCCAGACCGCAACCAGAGCAGTTGGCCCCCGGACCTCGAAGAAGAGTGAATTTCCAGACCGCCACCAGAACAGCTGACAACTAGACCTCGAAGAAAAGTCGGTCTCCAGCCCGCAACCAGAACAGTTGGTCGCCAGACCTCGAAGAGAGCAGTTTATAGCCAGATCGTGACCGGAGAAGTCTACTATCCTTGCAAAGCATTCAATCCAAGATGCCCGAAGTAGAAGCGATAGAGACCAAGCCAGTGGCTCAAAATAAGAAACCATAGGCCTCGACTCCGCAGATTTCCTGTTGAGCTGGATTTATAAGCTCAAGAAGGAGGAGATCGACGAGGAACTAGGGAAATTTGGTCTCTCTCTAGCCGGAACAGTAGACGAGAAGAAAAGACGTTTGGTGAAATTCATCAAAGAAGGATGTGCCTCACCAAGAATAAGGACCGACCGACCTGTCTCCGCTACCGCCGCCACCAGTGGTCGTTTCCGAACCGTCACCTGTTAATAATCCTCGCCTAACACCACCTGAAGAACCAGTCCGGATGACAATAAGCGCTGTGTGTGAGAAAGTTAGAGGATGGAATCTCCACTTCAACGGAACAACAGATGCAGTGGAATTCCTGGAGAAATTGTGTGAATTCCAGGAGCACAGCGACATTCCAGCACCCAATTTGTTACCAGCCCTGTATGAGATTTTTCAAGGTAATGCCTTGGCCTGGTACCGCAACAACCGGGATTTATGGACCCATTGGGAGGACTTTCTGACCGACTTCAAGCAGTTCTACCTGCCCGCCAACTACCAGTTCTTTTTGGAAGACCAGATACACAGTCGACGGCAACTACCGCACGAAGCAGGGCACGACTATGTGGTAGCTCTGCAAACTTTGCTCCGCCGACATGGAGGATACACACCACAACAAGTTTTGTGGCGATTATACAGAAACCTTCGACCAGAATACCGCCAGTATATTCGCCAGAGCGATGTGCAGAACCCTCAAGATCTGGTGGGCAGAATCAAGGAGTATGAATCCCTCCGCCTGGAATTAGAAGCCCAGCAACCTGACCGTCCGCCTACCGTACAGACCGCTGCCTGCAGGAAATATGACTACTCAGCCACAGGAAATCATGCTTCCGAGAGATTATCCCTGGCACCGCAGCTTTCCGTCACCGAACAAGCACGCATCGCTCCCGTACCTGACCGGTTGGAAGAAACCTCAGATGATCGACAAACCCAGCAGAACAACCACCGTAGCAACCGCCCATCAACCTCAGTGACCACCTTGGACCAAAGCAACATTTGCTGGCGCTGTGGAGACACCGGCCATTACCGAAACCAGTGCAGATCACCGCCTAGACTGTTCTGCTCACGCTGTGGACAACCAGAAATCCTGACCAGAAACTGTCAATGCACTCAAGCGAGGAAGATAGAAAGGAATTACCCCGTAACTGGACCAGAACACATTCACCATCCTGCCACCGCCGAGTACGTGAACGCCATCCGCCCAGATAACCGCCCGCATGTGACTGTGCAAATGTATGGACGCAAGTTTAATGCCCTGGTGGACACTGGATCTGTCCACTTGTATATAGGGGACCAGATGGATACATTTTGTACCCAGTTGAAGATTCCCCGTGTTCCTGTTACCGCACAAACAGTCCAACTAGCAGATGGTAGATGGCAGATGGCAGATGGCAGTCCTACCAGTTGAACTTCACCATAGGGACACACCGGTTTTCCGAATGTGTACTGCACCTCCGCAACTTATCCTCAGACATGGTGCTAGACATGAATATTTTGAGAAAAGGAAATTTTTCTATCCGTCTTGCCACCACCACCCAATGACCAGAACGTATCTCAAGCGTCCGTCGATGATAGCAACCTGTCCGAATTCACCCCACTGTCCCCAGAAGAGGAGCAGAGAATCCGGGAGCTATTCAACACTGAGATACCATCCGCTGTTTCAGCCAAGGATATCACTTGTGCCACCGACTGTTAGTTCTCTACCACCGACAGTCTGTCCTGTAGCACCGTACTGTGCTTCTAGTCCGTCAACTGTCCGCTCTCCAGCAAGTTCCGCTACTGGCCCAGTCAACAAGCCACGACGCAATCTACCGTCAACAGCAAGAAGACCCAATCACCGCCACCGTCGACGATCTAAAAACAAAGAATTGGTAAACCAAGTGGCCAATGCCACATCCAGACAACCATTGGCAGGACCGTCCTCCGCACCAGATACAGAAGAACTATGCATCATTACTGAACCGCCAAAGTCTTTTTGGTATCAACGAAAAAGGATGGAAGTCGATAGAAACCGTGAAGGTTTCCCGGATTGCTGTATTCGTAATGACCAGCTATTCCGTCAGTTCAAGGATTCAAGTGACTCAACCAAGCCTGACCTGTCTGACCCATGGAAACTGTGTATTCCTACACCACGACGCCAAATGATATTGCAAGAAAACCATGATGCTCCGTCCGCTGGACATATGGAAATTGCTAAAACCATTGCTCGAATTTCCCGCCGATACTACTGGCCTGGAATGTCACGTGATGTAGTGAAATATGCCAGAAGTTGTATGGAATGCCACCAATACCTGCCCACCACCATGAAAACTGATGAAGCCAACCAAGTATCAGGGTCTCCCCGTCTGCCACCGCCAACCAGCATGCCCAAAACGCCAAGCTCATTTAGAATCGACTTAGAGAGAGAAGAGACCGCCCACCGACAAAGACGAACCCATACCCGTTACCTGCCCGCCTCCGCCAGTCTCCTATGCTGGAGATGTGGTGCAACCGGCCATACCCGACAAACCTGTACCAGCCCATTAAAACTATTCTGTTCCAGATGTAGACGGTCCGGAATTATGTCCCGGGATTGCCCATGTGAGAACCGAGTCCAGCCTGTCACCCGTCATCAGCGAAGTTGCTCCCACGAAAGGAGATGCCACACCTGTAGACGTCCTCCCGCAGCCACCGCAGTGTCCTCTGGAATCTAGTGTGACCCCCTTCAATAAAGAAGCCCCGCCGAAGAAACATTTTTTGTTATATTTTCACAATTTCGGCATAGATTTAAGTTTAATTAGCCCGTAAGTTGTGAATCCAGGTTTATGTTTTCAGAAAATGTTTACGAATAAGTACCGTTTTAATTTTATTACCTTAGGGAATGCCTGTATTTCTTTATTTCCGTAATGTATAGAGTAAGAAAAAAAAAGAGAATCATGTAATCTTCTTTTTTTTAGCCGAAGTAAGAGGGGGGTGTAACGAAGTGATTTTTTCGTTACTAATTCCTGTTAAATAAAATATTATTCGATACACCCCGTATAGAATTAAGTTATTGTTTTCCGCATTGTTATATTATTATCACCTGTAACCAGTTAATTATTTTGATTTATAATATAATCTGTCCTGTCATTATTAAGTAATAAATAAATCCATGAATTAAGCACAAATAAATGATATTCCGCGCCGATATCTGTCCCCGGCAATACCTAGCAAGTGAAAAGTGTATCCGCGCCGAGGCCAGTGGCGAGCCCGCAGTCTACCGTCAGTTTAGTCTACCAGCACGAAGCCCAGGATATAGTCCTGTGGACGCAGCGCGCTAGCAATTGCGACGCTGTACTACGTCAGCCACAAGCGCCTAGACGTCCGTGGTCATCACGCTGTGACGTAGCGCTATCCCCACCACGCATAAAGCCGATAGAGGATAGATATTCCGAACCGCCGAGAGCTGCACTCTGTCTCTAGCTGGCAGCGCACGGAAGCAGACGTACCCACCGGAAAGTAAGTAAAACTTGGGCCCGAATTTCGGCAAAGTCCAGCCGTGACGTATTTTATTCACTGCACTGCTCATTTGGCGTTCATCCCTACTACTCTGATAAATTTCAGAATAGTAATATACCGAAATCCGACATCAATACCGCCAGTATCTGCCCGTTGCCGTTCCCGACCAGACGTGCCTAAGGAAGCAAAAGTAAGTAAGGTATACAGGTGGAGATTGTAAGTCTGTAACCTATAAATAACCTGTTTTGATATTTGTATGCTTTTTGTTGTTTGCTTCTGTTAATCCTGGTATCCGTACGTCGCTTTGCTGTTAGTCTGTAACCGTTAGTTAACCGCCTGCCCACCTTGCTAGATATTCGCACCGCCGCCTTGTAGTTTGTGCTTTAAAGTAACTGTATATATTGTTATTAGCTTTTTAAGCCCTGCTGACTACCATAGTCCTGTATTTAAAATAGCTTTTTAAGCCCTGCTAACTATCATAGTCCTGTATTTAAAATATCTTTTAAGCCCTGGTAGCTGTAATTATGTAATTAGAATAGAACCGTATTTGCTGATCCTGTTCAATATCCTGAATAAATCTAATTGTGATATTAACTGTGCCTTTTATTCCGCAACGAAGTCTCATTTTCCCAACGACCCACTGGAATATTCCGTTTCTTCACTGTAGCTGCCTGAATAGTGGTGTTTCTGCACTATAAACAGAAACTGGCGCCCGAGTAAAGCACCGGCATTTTCTTGCCTAAAACCGAAGTACGTCACAATACGAAAACGTCAATATGTCTAATAAAACATTATGCAGGGTGCTCTAAACTCATTAATATCACATTTTTCAAAATAACTCTTTTTTTTAAAACATTATGATATGGGCCACCCAGATATTCAGAAAGCTCTATTTAGTGGGGGGTTAAACGGTACCAAAAGTTCCGTAATGTGTAATCTTTCTTAAGAAATTTATGATTTATATCGAGTTCAATTAAATTTTGATCAACCCTGTATATTTGTGTTAAACACAGTGGGCCCCTGGCTGGGTGGCCCATATCATAATGTCTTTAAAAAAAGAGTTATTTTGAAAAATGTGATATTAATGAGTTTAGAGCACCCTGTATAATGTATTATTGGACATATTGACGTTTTCGTATTTTTTATATGAATTACATTGGAACAAAAATAATTTTAACATTTTCGCAGCCATCTAGATTGACAACTAAAATTCGAATTATTTTTCGTGCAACCCTGTATAAATTGTTCAAAATAGTATAAATGTATCCAAAATGTGATCTTTATTTCAAAAATGTAAAAATATACATGGTGGTCCATTTAGAAAAGACTATTGGAGCCATTTCCGGTGAAACCGGAATTGCACTTTGATGACTTTCAGTACAAGACTTTCCTTCAACGATTTACCGTATTGTTTTACACATCACTTAACACACGTGGAGTCCGCAGAATAAATGCGCAATATGCATACCTCGTACGACATCTATGAGCATCTTATTAACTAAAATATTGCGGGTAATTTGAAATAATATTAAATTTTTCTCTTGTATTTATACTACTGTTATATTTCATATTTGTATTTTTTATTAAATCCCGCATCTCTTACTATAAGAAAAAAGCAATACAAAATTGGCACGCATGTTTTTCTCTATAGCATTTATTTATAAAAACAAATTAACTCGCTTGCCTTAGAAATATAATACAGGTATTTTAATACACATTTTTAAATAGATATTTTTATGGGTACATTTTCAAATATGTATACACATTCACTAATCACCTATATTTGTGGGAACAATAATTATAAAACACGTTAAATTATTACATACGTAATGGGGACATCTATACACATACATAACGATATATTGTTGGTGGGACACTGTGTTAAGATTTTAAGATTTTTACATATTTAGCTATTATTATGACAACAAATAAACCCAGTTGATTTTAAATATTTAATGGGGACATATTTATTTAAATAACACATTAATTTATTACGCATATGTAACGGGATATATATACACACATATAACAATGTATTGTTGGAGGGACAATGTGATATTTACACTTTTACATATTCACCTATTATTGTGAGGACAAATTAACACAGTTGATTTTAAATATTCAATGGGGACTTAAATACACAAACTTATTTAGCTATTATTATGAGGTGTCCCCACAACTATCTTCGTGATTTTCTCGAGTTACAGCGAGTGTTACGGAAAGTTATGTGTACCCACAGAATCAGCAAAATCTGCGTAATATTTGTGCGTGTGTAACTTCAATGTTCCCACAACACGGTTAAATTCAGGCGGCCCCACAGCTTAAGTAAAACATACATGGGTGTGTGTGTGTGTGTGTGTGTGTGTGTGGCGCGCATCTGGTAAGATTATTTTTTATTCTCTTTACCCATAATATACTAGATTTCTCTACGTACTTATTAGAACGATGTATTTAACGCTAATTATTCTAGGTGTCATTTTTATTGAACACTTTTTTATTCTCTAGCAGTAGGAAAAATTTTCAGGCATTTCGTTAATACATTATGCATCACCAGATGTACTACTGTTGATTCACGTAATTTCGTCGATACCTTATCAGGTTCTTTTAGATAATAGCTTCTTCTTCTTCTTCTCCCCGCACCATTGAAAGATTTTACACACACACACTTTGAATGATTATTATTATTTAACAGATTTTTAAAAAGTACTTATGATTTTATACATTAAGCTTACCTATTTAACCGTATTCACTGCGCATGCTTGTAAACGATTTTTCTTGAAACCTCCTCTTCCTCCGCAGTTAGGGCCTGCCTGCCTTACGATCCTAGCTTCGAAAAGATTTAGGTAATAAATAACAGCGAAAAGGGGAGTAAGATTATTGCATGATGACGAAGGTAAGTGAGGTTATGAACAGTGCAACGTTATAGCTATAAGGGGGCAAATAAAATTAATATAATTAATTAATAATTTTTTAAGCATTTTAACCTACGCCTATGCCTTTTTACTTTCTGCCTCGAGCTTATCACTATAAAAAGCTTCCGCAGACTTCTTCTTCTTACCTCCAGGGCCGGGGTGCAGGATGCAGTAACGCCTCGAAACCTACAGCAGCCATCTTAAGACCTTAATATTTTTTGCGCATGACATTATTCTTTGCACTGATTGGAGCTTGTAAGCTGCATATGACCTAAATTATGTTTATTGGAGCTCTTTGCGCATGAGCAGTAACGCCTCGAAACCTATATCAGCCATCTTAAGACCTACAGCAGCCATCTTAAGACCTTAGTACTCTTTGCGCATGACATATATTCTTTGCACTGATTGGAGCTCGTAAGCTGCGCATGACCTAAATTATGTTTATTGGAGCTCTTTGCGCATGAGCAGTAACGCCTCGAAACCTATAGCAGCCATCTTAAGACCTACAGCAGCTATCTTAAAACTTAATACTCTTTGCGCATGCCATTATTCTTTGCACATGGTAACCTAGATGGAGCTGCGCATGACGCCATCTTGGGGCTCTGATTGGAGCTCTTTCTCAGAGTGGGTGGAGCTCTTTCTGATTGGTCAGAGTGGGTGGAGCTCTTTCTGATTGGCCAGAGTGGGTGGAGCTCTTTCTTATTGGCCGAAGGAAGGGTGGGGCTCGCTCTCATTGGCTGAATGGGCGGGGCTTAGCTGGAGTGGGGGGGGGGGAGGGGGAGGAGCTAAAAGTGGAAGTGGAGGGGGTGGGCTCAACCGCCGGAATACCTACTTGCCAAGCAGCTTATTTCCATGTTATAATCATCATATCTTGATAATCTCCTATTTCTTATTGGTCTGCAATTATTATCTACATCTTGATTTTCATGCGCTTCAGCATTTTCCTTTTCACTTTGTTTTTCTTCATCCTTTTTACTATTTCCATCTTCCACGTCACTCTCATTTTCCTATAATTATCTCTATCTTCATTCCATTTATTTTGTTTAAGACTTTTTATTTCATTTTGTTTCGTATATACAAAGTTAGTTTCATCGAACACCACATTTCTACTATGAATAATTTTTTCATCTTCTTCTTTCCATAAACGATACCCATTTTCTGTGTAACCAACAAATCTACATTGTATTCCTTTATCATCTAACTTCGTTCTTAAAGAATCAGCCACTCTTGCATAAGCTATGCAACCAAACACACGCATATTTGAAACATTGGGTTTCTTACTTAACCATAATTTGAAAGGCATTTTATCTCTTACCAAACACGATTGCGTTCTGTTTGTTATATAGGAAGCCAAGAAGCGGTACTGCTTCTTCCCAAAAATGTTTTCCCATATTTGCCTGCATTATCATACATCTTGCTTTATCCATTAACGTTTGATTCATTCGTTCCGCAACACCATTTAGTTGAGGAGTATATGGTGGGGTACCGTCAACTCCTTTAAAGTGGGACAGTTTTATCACATATTTTATGATAACAAATAAACGATACGACTTAAATTTAATCAAATCACTGGAAAGGTGCGAGTATAGGGATGCCCAATAGATGAAATACGATTTTTGTTTTCTTAATATCAATTGGTATTTTTTTTTTTAATTTTTTGTTGGTGTCCCAATTTAGATTGTGGTGAAAGTAAATTGGGACATTCATTAGATTGCCTGTAAAGAAATGGTAATTTATATTTTGGGACAGTTAGTGTTTAACCCTTTCAGTACCGAATTTACTTCCCTTTGAGTTAAAATTCTGATATTTTCAACATTGGGTCTTTAATTTATTTCCAATTTTTTGGTACCACCCAGAATTTTATACCATGGCCCATTTTTGGGCTATGAATTGTACACTATAGTGTACATTGTGCCTCAGGGTATCATGATTGTGCAAAAATATTCAAGTGCAGGCATTGACTAGATTCGGTAAATGAATAGAATATAGTTAAATAAACAGAACAGATTTACTGTAAAATTAGTGACAAATCTAATAATAATAATGAAAATATTATAAGGTGTATGATATTGGATGAAACAGTGTTGATTTTTGAGTATACATAGACGCATATTGCACATCCTGCAAATAAAATGTATTCTTGATTTACGTTCTGGATATTTACATCGAGAATCGAGATGCAAAAGTTTTGTCATCGATTTCTTGAAGGTGCCCAATAATATCCAGCCTCTTAGTGGACGAATATTTCACTGTAGGTTTTTACTTGGGAGGACCTGTCTGGAGTTGGGGTCCTTACTGGTCTTCTAGGCAGGACAAAAGTTTTGCTTCTGTAAGAGACTTTTTCATATTATCGCTCCTCAACATATCAAGCAGAAAAACTATGCAATAATGAAATTTAGAAAACAATTTAAAAAAGTAGGGTTATGTTTACCCGTTGCCAGCTACGCCTGTAAGTCACAGTGTACAAACACTATCGTGTACATTACTTTTGGTCCAAAAATCACGAAAATTAAACTCTTTCCTACAATTTATTTAGCGTTTATTGAAAATATGCACTATTTTGAACTAGCCAAAATTATATTTTGAAAAAATTAGAAAGACAAACCTCTAAAACACCATCTTTAGAACTGCACTAATGGTATAGTTATTTAATTTTATTGTTATTATTATTAAGTGTGTAAGATATATACTGTGGGAAATAAAATGTTTCTATCTATCTATCTATCTATATATTGCTCATCCGTGTTACCGAAATTTATTTTACCGATTTTTCTTAAATATTCGCACATAGATGGGGCTAGTGTACTAAAAAATGTAGCAGATAGAAACAGAACACTGTAGATGGCAATACAACTCAACCCAGCAGCGTTCTTTAATTGGAAATAAATCTATAAGTCGTGTACACTATGGTGTACGCCATGACTGAAAGGGTTAAGTACATAATTTAAATTAGGACACAATAACTATTTTAAAAAAAAATTTAAGTGAAAATTAAATTAAAAGAAACGATATAACAAAGGCATTATATTTAATAAACATTGTAAAGAAGTGATTTTTCCGATCAAGGAATGTTCATTTTTGCTTTAAATATTACCGTCACTTGGGTACACCCTGCCGCTGTTTTAGTAATTAAATTCTGTTCTAGTTAAGTTATAAATGAGTTGTTAAAAAGTCCGCTGGTAAACAAGTAATCAAGTAATTAATTGATTAATTTTCGACAATCCCTCGTATAAGTAAAATCCGAGAAATATTATAAATAATGGCCGAGTCGGAAATAAAAATCATTCGTTACTAAAATTGTTAATCCTTGTCCGTTTTAATCCGTTTCTTTTTGCAATATAGTATAGAAATTGCAAGTAACTCATTCCCGGTTATATACGTTCTGAGTTGATGCGCCAAATTGCATAATCCGCTGCACCGCTGCAAGTTACGCTGGGTTGTGCATCCGAGTTTGTCGCTTCAAGTCGGTGACCGCCCCTCTATCACGCGACCTAGATACGGCATAAAGGTTACAAAAGGGGGAGGAACGCTCACTTCGTACTCATTCACATTCCGAGAAAACCGCCAGCAGTTCATTCTCATTCCGAGAAAACCGGCACCAGTTCAGGTTCATTCCGAAATAGTCCGCATAATCAGATACGATTTAGCGTCGGCCATTGAAAATATATCTAAAGCCGTCAACATTTCAGTACCACCGCCGCCTTTGGATGATCTGTAAGGTGTCAGTGTACCAGGGTGACCCGAAAACTTGCTATAAATTAAAATAACCGTTCAAAAATAGCTCTACGTTTGTGGCCGTAGTTCGCCGTATTTTCCAATACCAGTAAAAGACTTAAATATCTATAGCTAACGGATTGCCCGCCGTTTATAATACATCCTATTGGAGAGCTCCGTTTGCTTGTCGTACACAATAAAATATTAATTTAACGTCTCCGAATTGCCAGCTTGATTTGCTCTTAATTATTTTGATTTGCTCTTAATTATTTTGAAATAGTTTTATACACACTCGACTGTACAGTCGTGGAGGTTTTAGAGTAAATTAATTTGTTCATTATTATCACTGAATAAATACGTTATTTTAAAGAGGTAAAATTCACGAGTCATTATTTCTGTCATTTATTTCTGATTAACCCGTTTGAGCAGCATGATCGAAATCCATTAGATAGATCTCCAGCTCCGACCCCTGGCAATTCCGTATCTCAGCTGTTTCGCTGTTCAGGGTTGTTCTCCCAATTAGGAAAGCCAAAAAAAAGTGTAGTTCTTTGCACTTAAAAATTAAAGGACTGGCGCCCGAGATTTCCGTATAAAAAGATTACGTAAGTATAGTGACAAAAAGCACCGTTAAAAGCAGCCATTCATTACAACATAAATAAAAACAGTCTTTTATAAAATATAAATAAAACACAGTATATACAAATGTAGAATGCCAAAAGAAACAAATTTGTTAAAAATAAACGATACTTTATAAGTAGGTATGTTACATAAAAAAATCTAAGTGCTTTAAAACTAAGTGATTATATAAGTATTAATCAGGCTCATTACTTCGTCAGTCATTTCTCTAAATCCAAAGTCAAACTAAATTTATGTTTGTCCTTTTGAATGATAGGTGACCTTAATAACATCACGAGTCTCACGACTTGTGGGAAGACAAAACAGTGGAAAGGTCCTTTGAGAGCGCATGCAATTAATTTGTATTTTTGTCAGATCCTGACATTCTAAAACCTGTTTTTTACAATTCTCTTTCTTTGCTTGATATGCATTATTTATAAATGACTTTATTTAGGCTTTACACAAGCATAATAACAAAAACCTATCCAATTTGACATACATTGATGTTTCATCTCTAAATATACAATTATTAAGTTTATTATTATTAAAAAAGACTTAATAAACTTAATAATTGTATGTTTAGAGATGAAACATCAATGTGAGTATATCAAATTGGATAGGTTTTTGTTATTATGCTTGTGTAAAGCCTAAATAAAGTCATTTATATTCTAAAACCTGGGCTATAAAAGTTTTTTCTGTTTCGTTTTTGATTCCTTCATAGAAAACTACAAACATGATTTTTCTTTAAGTTTAAAAAATGTAGATTATCGATTTGATCATTTAAGATAGTGTGTCCCAAGTTACCTACGCAAGTTGCTTTTATAATAAAAAAATGCTGAACCTTTACAGTTATAATTTTTAGGTTATAATATGAAATTACGTTTACTAAACATATTATGCGACAAATTAGTCAGGCAATTAAGTTAAAATTTCCAAACAAATCTTAGATGGAGTGCAAATTTTATAGCCATACTTACAATTTTTAATCACAACAACGCCACCTATCCTCCACTTCCTTAACTTAACCAAACTCTTTTTCCTGGGCCCATAACCATTGTTAGGTTAAATAAATTAGGAGTTGGTTTTAATGTTTATTTAATATTCAAAGACTTAGAAACATGTAGGTATTACCATTGTTTATTACTTTACAAACAATGGTATTACAAAAGGTTTATAAAGATTTCTCTTACTCTTACAATAACGATTATATTCATTAACCAGACACTAGCGCGTCTACTTAACTTGACATTTTCATAAAGAGAGAAAAAACAAAAAGAAAACCAGCGCCAGCTGAATACGGTGTCCATAGACAGTGCTATCATTTGCATCACCAAAACATGAATGTCATGAATATAGTAAAATAGGTTTACCAAACTAATATAATTTATTATATATTCTGACAATGCGGACGGTCTCGGACTGAACCTGGACTGCTGCGGACTTTCTCGGACTGAACCTGGACTGGACTAGTCTTCGGCATTTTATAACCATTATTTTACTTACAATTTTTGAATAAAACTTCTTAATTTTTTTTCCGTGTACGGAATATTATGACGGTTATTCATTCAACTGATGGTACTCGAATATATGTTCATTTAACCACATCCAGTAAATTTTTAGTAGTTTCGTTATCAATTACTAGAGGTCACAAAAGTATTTATTTGAAAATATTACGGAACGTCCCATTTTGCTATCACGTCCCTATTTAGAGTAGTTGACGGTATGAGAAATTTGAATACCTTTTTCTGAACAAAAATCAGACATTAACTTTGAAGAATATTCGCCTCCGTTATCGCACCTAAGTTTCGACACCTTTCTATTACAGAACAACGATGACGCTTTGGCTTCATAGTCTCTAAAACATTCAAAAACCTCATTCTTATGTTTAATTACATACACCATAACAAGTCTCGAATGATCATCGACAAACGTTACAAAGTAGCGATTACCATTATGTGATATAGGATTTATTGGCCCACACACATCTGAATGAACTAATTCTAAGACTCTACTTGACCTCGATTTCCTAGAATAATATGGATAACATTTTTGCTTAGATTTGACACAAATTTCACAAATTTTATCATCAGTTGTATTAACAAATTCTAAACCATTGACCAAATTTAAGTTATTAATTTTTGACAAAGAGAAATTATTTAAATGACCATATCTCTTATGCCAAATTTCTTTATCAGGTTTAATTGCCAAATTTGCACTTTCTTTATTGACCAATTTAAAAAATAATTTATAAAGATTGCCTAAACGTTTGCCTTCTGCCTATAAAACTTTATGTTTTTTAATAACAAACAACTTTATAACCTGCTTTTTCAATTGTTGATATAGATAATAAATTTACTCTTAGTCCTGGAACACACAACACATTTTTTAACGTAATTGTTACCTGCTTATTTCCCACTTCGCTTACGACTTCAATATCTCCTTCACACGTTGCTTTCATTGATTTGCCCTCCTCTACCAATTGTACTATCTTCGGTTCTTGAAAAATGTTCTTATTTGTGAAAACTTCATTATTTATGTAATGATGTCTGGCTCCTGAGTCTGCATACCACTCCAATTCATCTAGCGTAGATTTCGCTGCTGATACGGCACAAAAAGCAACAGACTCCTCCGGTCTCACCGAAATGTTTGAAGACTCATTTTCCTCAGCATAATTTGCTCTAATATCTCCATTTCGTCTGTCCCTATTCTTGTTTTGATTGCACTGCTTTGCTCTATGCCCAAATTTATTACAAATAAAACATTTTACACCACAGACATTTTTTGTATGGCCTAACTTCCCACATTTGAAACATTTAATTGTTTTCTTAGCAGTAAACGATGACGCAATGTTCTTTGACATTTTTTTGGAATTTTTATTCATATTAAATTCTAATAATCGGCTTTTCACAAACTCCAACGTTAAATCTTTTTCTGACAACGTTCTTATTGCTGCACTACATTTTCAAATTCTGGTGGCATTGATAGTAAAAGAAAACATGCTATATCGGATTCATCGAAGTTACTTCCTAGATTATTAAAGCTCTCTGTATATTCTATCACACTTAGCAAAGTGATTTTGTATTTATGAGTTACAATCATATTTTAAATTTATAAGTTCCTTTAATAAATAAAATTTTGAGCATGTACCTTTCTTTTGAAATATTCCTTCTAGTTTACTCATCATCTCACGCGCATCTTCAATTCCTTTAACATATTCTAATTGTGAATCTGGTTCCTTTCCTCAACTGTCACCTCATTTAAGACCTCATTAACTGCAAGATCTTTTAATACTAATTGCACCCTAAATTTCCAGTTATCAAAACTGCTTCCAGAAAATGGAATTATTCCATACTTGTTCTCTGTATGTCTTTGACAGGCCTCCATTTTTTTTTTGATCACAACAACGCCACCTATCCTCCACTTCCTTAACTTAACCAAACTCTTTTTCCTGGGCCCATAACCATTGTTAGGTTAAATAAATTAGGAGTTGGTTTTAATGTTTATTTAATATTCAAAGACTTAGAAACATGTAGGTATTACCATTGTTTATTACTTTATAAACAATGGTATTACAAAAGGTTTATAAAGATTTCTCTTACTCTTATAATAACGATTATATTCATTAACCAGACACTAGCACGTCTACTTAACTTGACATTTTCATAAAGAGAGAAAAAACAAAAACAAAAACCAGCGCCAGCTGAATACGGTGTCCATAGACAGTGCTATCATTTGCATCACCAAAACATGAATGTCATGAATATAGTAAAATAGGTTTACCAAACTAATATAATTTATTATATATTCTGACAATGCGGACGGTCTCGGACTGAACCTGGACTGCTGCGGACTTTCTCGGACTGAACCTGGACTGGACTAGTCTTCGGCATTTTATCACTTTTCTGACGTATCTAGATGTCGTGTTAAAGGGGCGTACTGACTTGCAACGACGGATTCATATTAACAATCCGACGTTACTTGCGGAGGTCGAGCGCATTATGCAATTAACAGCATTAATTCGGATCATCAATAACCGGAAATGCGCTACTTGCAATTTCTAGACTATATTGCAAAAAGAAACGAATTAAAACGGACATAGATTAATATTTTAACGGGTTTTAGTAACTAATGATTTTTATTTCCGACTCGGGCATTATTTATAATAATTCTCGGATTTTACTTATACGGGGAATTGTCGAAAATTAATCAATTATTGACTGCTTGTTTACCAGCGGGCTTTTTCACAACTCATTACTAACTTAACTAAAACAGGACTTACTTACTAAAAAGCGGCGGCAGGGTGTACCCACGTGACGGTAATATTTAAAGCAAAAACGGACATTCCTTGATCGGAAAAAAATCACTTCATTACGAACGAAGAAGAGTAATTGTTAAAGATCTAAATGATCTTCTTCAAGCAGATCTCGTAGAGATGATTCGTTACGCTAAAATAAATAAAGGTTATAAATATATTTTAGTGGTCATTAATGTATTCTCAAAATTTGTTTGGTGTGAACCTGTGAAAAATGAAAGTGGAAAAGAAGTTTGACGAGCAATGGGAAGAATCCTATCAAATATCAAACTGCTACCCAAACATTTGCATACAGATATGGGAAAAGAATTTTACAATAAAGAATTTAAGGAATAGGGTTATTTCATGTTAAAGAAAAACTTAAAAATACCTATCAATTTGGATAGTAGAATATGCAAGAATAATGTATTGGTAAATACCATGTCTTTATTATTTGTTAATTATTCATAAATCAATAAAAAGTATCGTCAATAATTTCAAATTTTATTAACTTCTGACGTCACGGTTTAGAACTAAATCTAGGAAGATTTGTTTTTGTCCAGTAGCATTTGACACTTTTGACAGTTTGCTTTAGTTTGTGTTAGTTCATCATTTTTTACTATTATGGAGCCTAATTTCGTTAAAGCTAGCAGTGAAAATTTACCTGAAGTAAACTACGTTATGATTCAGGTATTCTTTGCGAAAAATATGGACTATTTCAGTGTCGAGTTTAAGAGCGTGAAAAATGTGAGGTTAGTTTTCTTGAGATATTTCATCTACGCTATACTGCGCATGCGTAAACATTTACGTCACGACTGTTGGCGGGAACTTAATATTTTCAAATTACAAACCGAGTTTAAAAATACGTAGGCGCAAAAAAAGTACTTTTTTTCCAAATATACAGTATTTTTAAGTGTTCCTGATTGTACATGTAACATAAATATAAATTGTGAAATAACCCCATTAATGGATAAGTGGAAAATTAACCATTATAGCTCTTACACACATCTTAAAGCAAGTGTTGTTGAAAGAGTGAACAGAACCCTAAAAAAATAAAATGTGGAAACTGTTTAGCTTACGAGGAAATTACAAGTGGTTAAATACAGGACGATTGGAAGGAAACCTAAAGATATTAAAAAGAAAGATGAAAAACACTTGTTGCAAACTGTATATAGTCATTTGGAAATAGTCGATCCAAGGAAGCAAACATTTAAAGTAAATTATTGTGTGAGGATTAGCAATTACCGAGAAGTCTTTTCAAAAGGATATACTCCAAACTGGTCTAATGAAATTTTTAAAATCATAAGGAATCATAAAAGTAATCCTAGAACTTACCTTTTAGAAGATCAGGAAAGTAATGAAATTCAAGGAGGATTCTATGAGCAGGAACTTCAGAAAGTAAAACATCCCGATATATATATCTTGTGGAGAAGGTTTTAAGAAAAAAATATGACCAGCTATATGTGAAATGGCTGGGATTACCCAATAAATTCAATTCATGGATTTCTAAAAATCAAATTGTATAAACAAATAATATATTATAACTTTTGATGTACTCCTTTATCTCTATAATTTTTTTCACCCTTAAAAAACAATTTTTAAGCATACATTTCTTTTATTTTATCACTTTAATACAAATACATAGTACATAATAGGTTTGGCTAACATTTCATTTAAATCTATCATTAAATACGTTACATCTACGATTATTTTCTAAAATAGTACTGATAATATTTGAAATTTTTTCTACTCTTCTATTAAACCGCATTCGGTCAACGGTTAAAAACTCCCAATATCGCTTCCTTGATGATTGATATGCGAAATTCCATGTCACCATAAAATATGTTTTATTATTTTCTGTATTAAATGTTACTTTCTTCATTATTAAAATCTTCCACAGCACTCATCTTCAAATAATTCCGGGTAAATGTAAATTAATTCCGTGAGCATACAAACATTTTCATTATTACAGTTTTCGAGCGGCTGAAACAGATTCATTACATTTTCAAACACATCTCCCTTTTGTCGCTGTAGTCCGCTTTGCACAATTTTAAAGTAACTTGAGAACTGTTGCCTTTAGCATATCAATTCTATACTTGATAAGTGGTAATGCTTCCCACAACTTGCAGTGGGTTCATACCCCATGTAAATGTATGAGTTATTTTTTACGATTTTTATCACTCTCAAATAGGATATTTTTTCAAACTCTATCGTAAAATTTTCAGCATCTAACTGCTCTCCTTTACCATTGGTATATAGATAATTAGTTATAATATCTTGGTATGTAAGAAATTAATTCCACTCACTTTCGTCAAAAATTATTGTGTCTAATTTATTGCCTGTTAGTTTCATTCATGGTGTGTACGAGAAGTCACATGATAATCCAGTCGACACAGATTTACTTTTTGAATTATTCAGCTGATATTTTCGTTCTACAATTACAACTAGATCATTCTTGTTTTACGGTACATGAGGAAAATTTTCAGATAAATCGCTTTTTAGTTCAGGCACAGAGTGTTCAGGTAGACTGAAGCTACTGTCACACTGAGTCATCTTGAATACTTGTATTTATTTAACCTTTCAACACGAAAACTTCCTTGGACTGTGAATTTCCACCTATTTATATAATTTACTGTATACCCCCACTCATTTATGATGAAAGAACTGGGATTATAGTAGTGGGGTTGTCAAAGTGGGGGTGCTTACGTGAGGTCAAGGTTATGAGAGGTCAAGGTCATGAGAGATCAAGGTTATGAGAGGTCAAGGTCATCCAAGATCAATGTTATGGGAGGTCAAAGTCGTGACAGGTCAAGGTTATTGGTGGGGGAAGGGGGCGTGTCTGGAGTGGGGTAGGGGGCGGTGCTAAAAGTGGAGCAGTGTGGGGTGCAAAGTGGTGGGGGGTGTCACAGAACTGTCATTATTAACCTACTGGTAAGAAATCCAAGGTAGAGGGTCCAACTTGGAACTACATCGTGCCCCATTTTTGGGCTCAGGAGGAGCGAACGAAAAAGTGCTATTTTGACATCTATCGGTCAGAAAACGCCGGCCATTTGTTTCAATTTTCTCGTCAATAGTTTTAATTATGATTAATAATCATAATATTAAAATTTACTTTACCTTGGGAACTTTGAATAAAGTTCGCTTCTTTCCCTTCGATTCATTGCAGATTTAATACAACAAACTGAAGACATTCTATAATACAACAATATCACCACGAAGCACCACGCACGAAATGTTTTCAATTTTCCCATTTCCACCGTTTCAACCCGTTTCTTGACAGGGGGATTCTAACCTCCTTGAGTGAAACGCCTCGATTGGTCTTCCGCGATCGTTCGAGCACGCTCGCATCATCGCCTGGTTTACCGCCGTATTTTATCTCAGCTGAGAGCAGAAGTTCAATCTCCTTCCCTCTAATCTCCTTGAATCAAGTCAAGAATTGACAAATGTTAATAGTTATAGAATAGCACTTTATTTAAATTGGGGTAGGCTATGATATCTTTTTCTTAAGTTGTCTCAGGGTTGTCTGTTATTCAGCTCTATTCTGTAAACATTGAAATCGAAGTTAACGTTGACATTATGACGTAAAAGTGATATTTGACGGTAAACTCAGCAAAAAGCCAACATTGGTAATTGATGAATTGGTAATTCTGTAACAATTGACGTGGACTATAAACTTGACCTCAAGTCAACTGACCTTGAAAAATTTTAAAGTTGACTTTTTTATTATTCACTAAGCATGTTTTCAATTGGCTTGCAAGAAAGAAGTTGACTTAAAATATCAGATTTAATTGATTGTTACTGTCAATTACTTTTGGCTCAATTGAGTGAATTTTTTTTTTAATAACGAAGGTTAAAATCATAAAGATATGCCAAAATTTTGTGAACAGAAACATGTCGTTGCATCAAGAATTACATTTGTGAGAAAATGTTTACAACAAAATTCTAGTGAAAATGTTACCTTGGTGTATCTTGACGAAATGTGGCAACTTAATTTGAATTTGTGGTTATATTTTTGACTTTTTAACATAACCCCAGTAATCAAAACTGTCAATCATGCCAACAGAATTCAAATTTACTTAATTTACCAAAGCCTACCTCCATTTAAATAAAGTGTGAATGACATATTATATTATGTATATGATCAACAATTTAATAGTAGGAGAACCCTCGACTAGGGTTTTCGAACTTATCATGACACGAGGATTCTATTTTTTTTCAACAGTTCACGTCATTATGAAAAAAAATTCTGTTGTGACTGATGTGATGTCTAAAGGTAAGTTCATGCACTCGCGAATTGCGATATGCGATTTTATTACGAAAAATAATGTTCGTTCATGCAGAAACGCGAAAACTAATTACTTTTGAATTTCAAACAGACTTGTGCTTGTCAGATTTGCTGTTGTTGTTGTTAACCAAAAAGTTATACATACAACAAAAATCGAAAAAACTACTTATAGTGCTTATGTGTTGACGGTTTTACAACGTAGAGAACAATTTATTATAACTTAATTAATCAGAAAAAGAAAAAAAAATACGGAGATATTGAGATGTGAGAGAGATTTTTATGAAAAGAAGAGATCAGGGCTTAAATGCACAAATAATATAATTAATCGATATTTCTATGAAGAAACGTGCACGTGCAATTTAAAAAAATTCGCGATAATCGCGAAAAATTGAAACAATTTCAATTTTCCTACCCCCAAATTTAAATTTTGCGATTCTCGCGATTGAATTGCAAATAGTTCTGTCAATAATTTTTTAAATTAGTCAATCAAATTAAATCCTGAAAATCGCAAATCGCGAGTGCATGAACTTACCTTAACTCGTTGCTAAAGGTATGAAAATAATTATCGAAGATGTAAAAACAATTGGCATAATAGTTATTCGATTATCCGAGCTCTGCCGCGGATCGATATTAAGCAACGAAATTTTCAGAGATCCGAGAGGAAGGTTGGTTCTAGCTCTCCTGAAAGTTTGGTCAAAAAAATACTCTGGGAAGGGGAGCAAGGGCCCCTGGAAAAATACAGATTTTTGGCAAAATTGACCTTTTTAAAAAATTCATAGCTAGGATAATATCGGAGATGGACTTAAAAAAAAAAGAATTCTTGATTTTTCCTTCTTCTTGCCCGCCGTCCGGGTCCAGATCCTCTAGATCGAAAGGGAAAGGCTGTGGTGCGGTTCTAAATACCAAGATTTTCTAAATTACATCTAATTTTCATAAAAAAAATACACCGCCGGTCCATCTCGAAGGAGGCGCGAGTTATTAAGCTCGGTCCGTACGCGTGTTTGCAGAAATTTTAAAAATTGAAAACATTGCAAAAACACGAAGTCTTTAAACGCTATTTCCAAACGAAAAATCGCCGCCGGGTCGCTGTTCTGGTAAGGAATCCAAAGTAGAGAGTCAGTCCAACTTAGAACTACATCGTAAATCGCACGGTTTCGCTGAGATTTTCGAGGCAGTAGGAGCGAACGAAAAAGTGGAGTTTTGACATTTTGACGAAAATTTTGAAGTTGGGTTAAAATTTGCAAATTTCCTGAAGCGGTCAAAAAAGTCTTTGAGGTGGCAAAGAACAAAAAATCTAAGCGAAATTTGAGCGATAATTTTTTTTTACCGACTGAAAACTTATTTTCACCCTTTCCGCAACATCCTGTATAGTAGTTATCTGTTAACTTGGTCAACAAACCATAAAGTTAACATGCGATTGATTATAGGTACAACCGAGCGTAAGAAAAACTTCACGTAGGTAAGTAAGTCAAACTGTCAAATATTTGTAAATGTAATAAGTAACAAATATTATTATTATTTTTTATACTAAATAAATAATGAATTTTGTATTCAGACAAAAGATAATTTATCGTTTGAGGCGGACAACAATTTAATGCTTTAACGTGTAATTTATAAATGATTTTGTTTTATAACGCCTTTGTGTATTTTAAAGTCATCACAGGCTATAAGCGCAGCAAATATAAACGAGCCGAACACTAGATAGAAGGTAGGCAAGCAATTTACCACATGATATGTTTGCTTAGAGGCAAAACCCTCTCGGTTCAAGTACAAACACTTCGTTTTTAAATGCATTCACCTAGGGCTAGAGAGAAATGGACAGTGTCGAGGCAGGTCTGATCTTAAACGTTGGACTAAGCGGCATAATACAGAAACGACTTGGCCCTATAATTAAAGGAAACTCATTTGTGCTGGACTGACACCTTAAAGATAGGCATTTAGTCAGCTGTCAGCGGCAACCTTTGTAGCCGGGTATCCCAGTCGGTCGGTCCATAAGCGCGAACTCACTCACATACCTGCTGTAAAACAATTCCGCGGTTAACAAACTGCTGGATTTAATACAGAGGGTGGAGTCGGTATTTTCAGAGGCGAGAGAGATAACACTTAGCGATACGCCTCTCTTATGGAGGCGTTCATTTTATACGTCATACCTTCAAAAGGACGCCCTGCGTCACAAACCTTTAATAGTGTACTTATCGAGAAAGTTTATGTACCGAAAATTTTACGGTACATAAAATATATTTAATGATTTTATATTACTTTGTATCATTTATTCTATAAACTTTTATATTCTTACTGTGATAATAATAGGTAACAAACCAAAATATAACGATCAATGCCATCGTTATTGTGTAGAAGTACACATACCTATTTGGCAAGTAAAAATTTATATATTAAGTATTCATATAGGTACATTTTTTTAAAATCAATTATCCTAGAGTTACGCCTTTCAAAGGGGTGCAAAAAACTTAATCCAAAAGTCGTTCAGATTATCCCCTTAAAACCGTTTTGCTTTTTACAACCCTTAAAAAACCACCCCCAACTTATTTCCCAAATTACACCGCTTAAAATGTGACACTGAAAAACAAATAAATAACACCACAGGTAATATGACTGATGGTCGAGATACCTGCCTCTCACCCAAAAGTCCCGGGTTCGATTCCCGGCCGTGGCAATGGAAAATACTGTGAGAGGGATTTTTCCATTATACACGGATATTGGATGTGTGTCCCTTTGTCTTTAAATGTGTAGCCCCCTCCCGCACAAGGCTCTTCTATAGCCTTCTGAGATAAAGGGGGTCGTAATTACATGTGGTGTTATTATACTTATATTAATATGACCGCTTTTATTTCTGAAGGCTCTGAAAGAGCCTTGTACGGAGGGGGCTACACATTAAGAGACAAGAGACACACATCCAATATCCGAGTATACGAGGATGGATTTCGTTGTCCAAAAAAATCTCAGTGTCACGGCTGCGAATCGAACCTAAGAATCCTGGCTGAGTGGGCTCTCAACCAACCAACCAATAAACATGTCATAATGATCAAAAACCAGGTATTTAATCAGTCAGTAATAGCAAAGTTTATTAAATACTAAAAGTTACCTCACTCCTTCGCGACCCTTTCATATTTCGTTATCAAAGGCCCACCGCGAACACGTGTTGTTATCATAAAGCGATACGGATACCGGGTGTATTAGCAACATTTAAAAACGCAGTCAGCGCACAAGTCATGTACCTAGGTCACAGAAATCATTCGTACAGTGAACGAGTGCCACTGTGTACGTGCCCTGGGTACCTTTTACCGAGGACGCTGGAGTCAAGAGGTAGGGGTAGGCGAGCCGAGAAGTGGGGCAGGCGGATTCGTGCCTTTCGTAGAGTGAGGTAACTTATAGTAATTTAGCAAACTTTGGTAATAGTTTGCTTTCATATTTGTTAAAATCGGTCAGTAGTCTGCTTTCATTATTATTAACTTACATTTTTAATACAATTAATTGTTCCTAAAATAATTAATTAGTGTATGAAATGTAATATCCAGAGGTTTATTTCACTAAAGTCCTGAAGAGGATTAAAATGTAATCGAAACGTCGACTAGTGAAATAACTGTCTTTCATTTTTATCCAATATATACATAAGTTTCCTGATTCTTTATTATTTTTCGAAATAATGGTCTGGAGACTTGGCTTGGGATATTTAGAAAATAAAAAATACATAGATTCCTCACAAAATGTGATTTCGAACGGTGCGATGTGTCGATTAATACATAGTTTGAAATAAAAGTGGTGAAGGTAAACTAAGAACATTACCGCTAAAATGTATCCAGCGAAATGTAAAATTGGGTTTTTTTGAAGTTTTAAAAAAAAGTTACGGAATTTATTATTGTTGAAATTTTTATGCTGTTACAAATTGGTGGCAATTTGTATGTAACATACAAATTGCCACCAATTCTACATCATTTTATGTCATGTACAGGGTGTCCCAAATTGCTTGATTTTGGCTGGTTTTCCTATTTCCAGACCAGGTAGAGAAAAACTGACATATGAGTCTAGAGCTCGATTTTTGTGAAACACCGATTGATGAAAACCACATTTCGATATCTCTAGCCGTTTCCGAGATATCGGCAAAAATTGACATTTTACAGATTCCGAAAAACTTTTTCTAATGTTAAAAAATGTAATTTTTAAAGAAAAATGTGTTATATTGGCAGCAAGGATGACTAGACATATCTTGGCATATATATTTTTGGAAAGCTTATATTTTTTTCCTATTTTCTAAAGTCAAATCCAAATATGGTCTCCACAAAATTAGCTTTGATATCAAACAATCGAAAAGCGATATATTTTTTTTGACAAATGCACCTTATTCTACGTCAAAAAGTGCCTGTAGAAAGTTTTTACTGTTTGAAAAATATCCACAAATAAAAAAGTTGACAGTTTTTTGGAATCTGTAAAATGTCAATTTTTGCCGATATCTTGGAAATGGCTAGAGATATCGAAATGTGGTTTACACCAATCGGCGTTTCACAAAAATCGAGCTCTAGACTTATATGTCAGTTTTTCTCTACCGGGTGCAATTCTCGAGCTTCTACGAATATTATTCGTAAACGAATTGGTCGTATAGTAAATTACGTACATAACCAGAAAATTGTATTCTCGAATGTTGTACGTAATGCTCTTTTCATACGACTTTTATTTCCGCATAATCGCTTTGGCAACGTTGTAAACACACAATGTGGCCATACGTTTAATAGTAAATATTACTAAATTCTATGAATCTTTTGTATTTTGATTTGACAAGTGTTATCGTTTGATCGTTTGCCAACCTTGAAGGTAAATTAATGATTCAAACGGATTATCCCTAACGTAAAATAAACGTATCGGAGCTAAATTGTCGATTTCCGCCTCTTCAAGAGCACCAATTGCAGCAATATTTATAATATCATCCATTACTTATTATCTAAAAACTGTTGTCTATGAGCTTATAAAAATTTTCAATTACCTTCTGCAAATTTTATCAGAATATATATTCCTACCTATCTATTTATAAATTAAAAATAGTCACATAAATTATCAATATTGTATCGATATCCACAAAAATAAAAACGCAACCTCAAAACGTAAACAATAATTATGACATTTGTGACTGATTTCCACATAGAATACACAAATACGAGTGCTATGTATCAATCGGAAAATGTTGTACGGATCTATTCGTAGACGAATTCCTTTTTTGTAGGAAAAATAATTCAAGAATACACAAGTCAAGAAATTGTGCGGTACTTCGGTGTTTTCCGTATACGAACCTCTTCGTAGAAGCTCGAGAATTGCACCCCTGGTCTAGAAATAGGAAAACCGGCCAAAATCAAGCAATTTGGGACACCCTGTACCTTTCCGCGTCCACTAAAAAGAATAGAGTGTATATTTAATTAATTGTCATCATTTACTCTGACTACAGTTGACCTGAGTAACATCGCCATGACTTTTATTTCCAATTTACGTCAATAGCACAAAAGTTTTTTTTTCAGCGCTGTGCTGTGCTGTATCCCTACAATTTTAAATCATGAAAGCATCTACGTAGGTATATATTTTCAACCGTCAGCGAATTTCCACCTCCGTTTTGTTGTTTTGTATAAATTTTTTTATTACCTAATCAGATTTTCCTGAGTCTACATTGTTGCCAAATTTACACTGATATTGATGGCCTTATTATTATATTATTGACCTGTTGGAAACAAGGAGTAGTGGTAGCTACACATTGACAACAGAAAACCATCTTACCTATCAAATTAGAATATGAATTTATGAATGTGCCGTTGCTTATTTAAAGAAATTAGGGAAAGGTTAAATTTTTCACTTTTGGGATAATTAGCAAAATTTTCTGATAAAAATTAGGTAATATAATTTTTTGTTTTTTTTCCATTTCTCAGGCAGCTTTGCATTTAAAGGGGTTGAATGGACATAAGTAATCTATATGTTTTATTTTTGACTAAAATTTGTTTCAAATCGAATAATAACTAAAAAAAGTTATAAGGTTGTTATCCTCTCAACTGGAACACCCTGTATATTACACCATGGTCCATAAAATTTGAAGCAAACGAAAAACTTTAATAAGTGATATACAGTGTTTCCCCGGATTGAGTTAACAATAGGAAAACCTTTTTTATTTTCGAGTTTTCGACAAAAAATCTCTCTTAAAAACTTTTTTTTGTTCGTGAGAGGGGAAATCCTCATGGACGAAATTCGGTGATTCAATCTAACGCAGCCGAATAGTGCCGGACTCCTACCGGCTAAAACCCCTCCCCACCTTTTATCACCCAACACCTTGGTACCGTCGAGTAGACATTGATCAAGATACAGGCTTGGACTATAGCTTACTGAAGACGCTCCCTTTCTTCACTCTTCCTAGACATTATTGTTTTAAACATTTTCCTGATGATCTGTTTTCCCTATTTTCTATCATGACCGGGATATTAAATTTACACCAGTTATGCGCGATCCAAGTTCTGTTTCGGTTTGTCTCCTCGCCTCCTTCCACCTGGGACATGTAAAGACGACCGCTCGGCTGTATCTTTCTCCACGCCGCAGTACACACATGCATCATCCTCATCTGTTTTACCGATTCTCCGGGTATAATATCTGAAGGAACCATATCCTGTCAGGACCTGTGTGGTAAAATAATCAATGGCCCTGAAATTACAATCAAGCCATGGCTTCAATTGAGGGGTCAGTCAGCCGTTTTGTCCACTGGGTCACCCTCGTCTCTTCGCCCCACATTTCCTGCCACCTGCTTATCGTGGTCGCTCTCTGTAGGTGCCCGTCGCCTGGACTGTAGATATTCCTCCTCTCCTCTACCAGCAATTCTATAGTAGGAATTCCTGTTATCGCTTGAAGTGCCCTAGTGGAAGCGGTTTTATAAGCTCCCGTCACCCGGATGAGCATTCTCCTTTGGGCATTTTCTAACATCCCCTGTATCTTTCTATATGTAGTACCCCTTACCACACCGGGGCAGCATATAGGAGGAAGGACTGGATTGCGTTGTAAAGCAGCACTCTCTTCATGCTCCCCGGACCCCCTATATTTGCTAGGAGCCTGACCAACGCCCTCACTCTCTTTTCTGCTTTTTCGCACGTCATGCGAATGTGTTCCCCGTAAGTACCCTGTACATCTAGCATAACACCCAGGTATTTTAACTTTTTCCATGGACGGATCTCCTCCTGTTGAACTTTGAAACAGAAGTCATAGTTTGTCCTATGCCCCTTCAACATGATTGCCTCCGTTTTCTCCGGGGCGAGGGACAGTTTATGAATAGCTAACCACTCATCAATCATTCTTAGTACTTCGTTTATCCTGTACACTAGGGTATCACCATCCTCTGCAAAGGCTAATATGGCAAGATCGTCAGCGAAGGCCAGCGATATCTTGGGTTAAAAGTAAACTTCATTATTGAAGATATGAGAAAATTTTATTTTAAAAAGTTATAATATGGCAGTTTGTCACCGATAACTACCTGATTTTTTGTTCTTTCTGCCATTGCTTTATTTCGAGATACAGGGGCGTTCATCCTAAAGTTCACTTCATCGTATAACCGGAGTTGTTCATATAGGATTTCTGGTATTATAAACTTCAACGTGCTGTTTGAAAATTCGTATCAGACGACCAAATTTTGTCGCCGGAATTAACTCTTAACCTAAAAAAAACCCTTATGATGGACGCCCCTGTATCTCGAAAAAGATCAATGGTAGAAAAAACTTACATATACTAAAAATTCAGATTACGAAATGTCTATTTTAAAGAAAGGATCAACTTTGAGATGCCCGTTCAATGAAACGGTTTGGTGTAGAATTGTAGAACAACCGAACAGGGCTCACAATGTAGACTGTTTACTCCTCTTTAATTCTCAATGTAGGTTCTTTTGCGATATCATGCACCGAAAGCTAGCTATAAAGCCAAAATAAAAAAAACTCTTTTAGGGGGTGAATGTGGATGTTCCGGGGAGAGCTGTGTCCCACAAACTCAGACCCAAAATGAGCATCCCAAGATCAACACAAAAAAAAAATAAAAGTCAAATCCTATATAGTTTTCCACCTTGTCTGGCGTATGTTAGAACTTACGACAATGATATTGCATAATAGCGATGTAGTAACGTGATATTGCCAAATTAACGGAATGCAGAAAAATCTAAAACCTGATAAACGTATACAATGCGCTGCATGCGTGCCGTCACAAGAATTTTCCGCGAACTAAAATATAGGTACGCGTTATTTCACGATAATAACATTTTTGCGCCTAACTGAAACATAATTTTAGGTATATTACTAACCCCCTTAAAGCTGCCCGGTTTATCTGGGGTGCAGTAACAAATTTTGATAAACATAAAAATATAATAATAATTTCGGTTATTAAACCTGAACCAATTTTAAATTTATTTTTAATTTTATTGGTTGAAGAGTCCTGGGTGTGCAATTCTCGAGCTTCTACGAAGAGGCTCGTATACGGAAAACACCGAAGTTCCGCACAATTTCTTGACTTGTGTATTCTTGAATTATTTTCCCTACGAAAAAGGAATTCGTCTACGAATAGATCCGTACAACATTTTCCGATTGATACATAGCACTCGTATTTGTGTATTCTATACGGAAATCAGTCACAAATGTCACAATTGTTTACGTTTTGAGGTTACGTTTTTATTTTTGTGGACATTGGTACCATATAGATAATTTATGTGACTATTTTTATTTTATAAATAGAGATAGGTAGGTGTACGATATTGTAAATATAAGTATATTCTGATAAAATTTGCTGAACGTAATTGAAATTTTTTATAAGCTCATAAACAACAGTTTTTAGATAATAAATAATGGATGATATTATAAATATTGCTGCAATTGGTGCTCTTGAAGAGGCGGAAATCGACAATTTAGCACCGATCGTTTATTTCACGTTAGGGATAATCCGTTTGAATCATTAATTTTACCTTCAGGGTTCAATAGAAAAATGGCGAACGATCAAACGATAACACTTGTCAAATCAAAATACAAAAAATTCCTAAAATTTAGTAATATTTACTATTAAACGTATGGTCACATTGTGTGTTTACAATGTTGCTAAAGCGATTTTGCAGAAATAAAATTCGTATGAACAGAGCATTACGTACAATATTCGAGAATACAATTTTTGGCTAAGTACGTAATTTACTATACGACCAATTCGTTTACGAATAATATTCGTAGAAGTTCGAGAATTGCACCCCAAGAGCCTTTTATACGGATCAGAATAATTATTGTCAAACTGCTGGTGCAATTCTCGAGCTTCTACGAATATTATTCGTAAACGAATTGGTCGTACAGTAAATTACGTACATAACCAGAAAATTGTGTTCTCGAATGTTGTACGTAATGCTCTTTTCATACGAATGTTATTACCGCATAATCGCTTTGGCAACGTTGTAAACACACAATGTGGCCATACGTTAAATAGTAAATATTACTAAATTCTATGAATCTTCTGTATTTTGGTTTGACAAGGTGTTATCGTTTGATCGTTCGCTATTTTTCTATTGAACCCTGAAGGTAAAATTAATGATTCAAATGGATTATCCCTAACGTGAAATAAACGTAACGGAGCTAAACTGTCGATTTCCGCCTCTTCAAGAGCACCAATTGCAGCAATATTTATAATATCCATTATTTATTACCTAAAAACTGTTGTCTATGAGCTTATAAAAATTTTCAATTACCTTCAGCAAATCAGAATATATATTTGCAATCGTATACCTACCTATCTACTTATAAAATATAAATAGTCACAAAAATTATCTATATATATGGTTATGGTACCGATGTCCACAAAAATAAAAACGTAACCTCAAAACGTAAACAATAATTGTGACATTTGTGACTGATTTCCATATAGAATACACAAATACGAGTGCTATGTATCAATCGGAAATGTTGTACGGATCTATTCGTAGACGAATTCGTTTTTCGTAGAGAAAATAATTCAAGAATACACAAGTCAAGAAATTGTGTATTTTCCGTATACGAACCTCTTCGTAGAAGCTCGAGAATTGCACCCCAGGGTTCGGAATTTCCTCGGGAATTTCATACCCAGTTTACTATGCGTGAATCGGAATGGTATGAAATATGAGTACATACAGTGCGTGGTAAACTCATACGTTCACTTTTGATATTAATATATCATAATGAAAACCGCTGAAACAGGTTTATTTTTATTTTAATTGCGTATTTGACTGAATACGGCATTGGATTATTGCCAAAAAACATTTGAATTACCTAATACTATATATTATTTACTCCAACAATAATAACAAAACGTAACGCTTATTTAATCTAGTACAAATAATTTATAAAAACTGTTCAAATTGTCCACAGTTATTCTCGATGCAAATTAGTGTTTGCATTAATATTCTCGCCAAAATTTTTTGTGCTGTGGCATTAGCTATCATATACCTGTGATGATAACTTTACGATATTTCATACTGCCCGGCTGTACAGGGTGATTCCTATAACGTTCTCACCCCAATTTTTACGTTTGTCTCTAGAAATAAAATAAAATGTTTAATGCAACTGAATTATAGTATTTTTTCCAAGAATTCCGAAAATTTTAACAACAGAACAATTGAAAATCAAATAAAATTGGGAAAAAATAAGTCAAGATCTTTTTAAATGGAACACCCTGTATATTTTTACAATTTTGAAAAATATTTAAGTTCTCTTTCCAAAAATATAACATAACATAAATATTTCTTCATATTTAGTAAAATACTGATAATAATTGAAATAATTTAACACCAAGTTGGCCTAGAATGTTTTTTGAACTTGGTATTTTACTAAATATGAAGGAAAATTTATGTTATATTTTTGGAAAGAGAACTTACATCTTTTTCAAAATTGTAAAAATATACCTACAGGGTTTCATTTAAAAAAAATCTTGATTTATTTTTTCCAATTTTATTTGATTTTCAATTGTTTTGTTGTGGAAATTTTCGGAATCCTTAGAAAAAATACTATAAGTTACGTTAAACAATTTTATTTTATTTCCAAAGGCGAACCAAAAAATTGGGGTGAGAACGTTATAGGAATCACTAATACGTATGTACATATAGCCCAGGGTCGATCCAGTCGAACCATGAACAAATTAGAGACAAGCTGAAATTTGGTATATAAGTTTGTATTGGGGTCCTTAAAATACCACCAAACCCCACCGGTAATCCGCCGTGCCTGTCACCCCTAAACAACCCCCGAAAGTGGTAAAAATCGGACTTTTTCTAGTTATTTGGCAATATCTTAAAAACAAAGCTATATACAAAAAAATATGAAGATAGAAAAATTAAAGGGCATACAATTTCCTATAAAATTGCGTTTAGCAGATATATTTTGCTTTACCAGTGGCGGAGTTATGATATTTTTAATAATTGGGTATTTTGTTAAAATATTCTCTAGCCTTTACTTATTGGATTTTGACATTAAATATACAACAATGTATATGGATATTTTGGTAAATACATTTGATACATTCTTACATCAATAAATTAAAAATAAAAAACATACCAGTGGAGTACTTTATTTTAATTTCATACATTATTTTGTATTAGCTAATAGAACTTTAACATTTGACGTGCCTATTGAATGTAACAAAATAATTATTTTAAATATCCGTGAATTTCTGTTACGAATTGAGAGGAATTATTTTTATATTAATAATATTAAGGACATATACCGCATGTCAAGGCAACTGAGTAGTTTTGCGCGTCGCCATTCACCCCTGTATGTACCTATGCTCTCTTCGTATATTCTCGATACGACTCCATTACGCTAAACAAAATTTGTATATGCTACGCCCAGGAGGAAGTTCGAAACCAAATAAAATTACTAATACTTCAAAGTTGCAGCATAAGTTGGGACCTTTAATAAATGTTAAATAAATAAATAAATAAAGTGTAAGAATAGTAGGTATTTTGTACTAAACTTCGCCCATCAATAAAGACGTTTATTAATATTATTATTATTGCCATGCACGCCATTTCCGGATGTGATACTACATCTGGCCTGTTTACCAGGGAAAAAATTAATTTGGTCAATACTGTGAAAAAGAAGAAGTTGGTTGACCTTCTTGAAGAATTTTACAATCCAAATATATCCAAGGACAGATTGAGGACCTTTATTTCGACATTTTTTATTTCCGTATACGTCAAAAATAGAACAAGTACCGATTTGAATAACGTCAGATACATTCTCTACCAGCAGTATGTAGCAAAGCAAAGTTTAAATAAATATTTTAATCTGGCTTCACTTCCACCGATCATAAATGCAGCTCAGTACCATGCATATAGGACATTTCATCCAGCAACTATACATTCATATTTTATTTACATGTATGATTAGCTTTTAGGTTCAAGCATGGTTGAATAATAGCTTACCACTCCAGGACTGGGGATGGATTTCTAGTGATTCCGGAATCTCTCCAGTCCAGATGGATCAAGATATAGACCCCAAAGGGTTCCTTAAACAAATTTTTTGCAACTGTTCATCAGGTGGTTGCAAAAGTGCATGCTCATGTCGTAACCGTAACCTGTTTTAATAGGGCAGTTGAGGATTTACAGGCGGAAGTCGACATCTCAACATGCAGATAAAATATATTGGATAAGTAATTAAAAACATTCATTTACTTAAACATAACCTGTAAGTATTTTAGTTTATTTAAGAAAAAGCAACTGTGCTACTTACTACATAAAAAACTCATTTTTTATGTATTATTATAGTTTTAATCTGTTTTGGTGTAAAAGATGTAAAATATATTAATGTAACGTAATTATTTTGTGGGAAATGTGTATTTTGTTAAAATATACTGGAATTTACAACACGATAACTCCACTACTGGTAAAGCAAAATATATTTGCTAAACGTAACTTTATAGGAAATTGTATGCTCTTTAATTTTTCTGTCTTCATATTTTTTCGTATATAGCTTTGTTTTTAAGATATTGCCAAAAAACTAAAAATAGTCCGATTTTCACCCCTTTCGGGGGTTGTTTAGGAGTGACAGGCAGGGCAGATTACCGGTGGGGTTTGGTGGTATTTTAAGGACCCCAATACAAACTTATATAACCAAATTTCAGCTTGTCTCTTGTTCATGGTTTCTTATAAAAGCTTCAGATCGACCCTGGGCTATGCGGTATTATGTCCTAAATATTATTAAAATAAAAATAATTCCTCTCAATTTCTAACAGAAATTCCACGGATATTTAAAATAATTATTTTGTTACATTTAATAGGAACATAAAATGTTAGAGTTCTATTAGCTAATACAAAATAATGTATGAAATTAGAAATATAGTACCTACTCCACTGGTATGCTTTTTATTTCCAATTTATTGACGTAAGGATGTATTAAATGTATTTACCAAAATACCCATATATATTGTTATGTATATTTAATGTCAAAATCCAATACCTAAGTAATGGCTAGGGAGTATTTTTACAAAATACCCAGTTATTAAAAATATCATAACTCCGCCACTGGTAAAGCAAAATATATCTGCTAAACGTAATTTTATAGGAAATTTTATACTCTTTAATTTTTCTGTCTTCATATTTTTTCGTATATAGCTTTGTTTTTAAGATATTGCCAAAAAACTAAAAATAGTCCGATTTTCACCCCTTTCGGGGGTTGTTTAGGAGTGACAGGCAGGGCAGATTACCGGTGGGGTTTGGTGGTATTTTAAGGACCCCAATACAAACTTATATAACCAAATTTCAGCTTGTCTCTTGTTCATGGTTTCTTATAAAAGCTTCAGATCGACCCTGGGCTATGCGGTATTATGTCCTAAATATTATTAAAATAAAAATAATTCCTCTCAATTTCTAACAGAAATTCCACGGATATTTAAAATAATTATTTTGTTACATTTAATAGGAACATAAAATGTTAGAGTTCTATTAGCTAATACAAAATAATGTATGAAATTAGAAATATAGTACCTACTCCACTGGTATGCTTTTTATTTCTAATTTATTGACGTAAGGATGTATTAAATGTATTTACCAAAATACTCATATATATTGTTATGTATATTTAATGTCAAAATCCAATACCTAAGTAATGGCTAGGGAGTATTTTTACAAAATACCCAGTTATTAAAAATATCATAACTCCGCCACTGGTAAAGCAAAATATATCTGCTAAACGTAATTTTATAGGAAATTTTATACTCTTTAATTTTTCTGTCTTCATATTTTTTCGTATAGAGCTTTGTTTTTAAGATATTGCCAAAAAACTAAAAAAAGTCCGATTTTCACCCCTTTCGGGGGTTGTTTAGGGGTGACAGGCACGGCGGATTACCGGTGGGGTTTGGTGGTATTTTAAGGACCCCAATACAAACTTATATACCAAATTTCAGCTTGTCTCTAATTTGTTCAAGGTTGCCTATATAAATCTTCAGATCGACCCTGGGCTAATACGAATGTGACAATTTTAACCACACTAGCAACCTTTGAACCGATGCTGTGGAAACGCCATCTATTGCTCACAGCCAGCAATATTATGACGTTGCACCTCATAATTATTTCACTCAACGGTGTCAGGCTTCCATTCAATGTAATCGCTTTTTTAACTAACTTCACTTAGAATTTATACAAATATAAGTAAACTTAAAAAACGGCCGGCAGCCATGCGTGATGACATTTTAAACGAAACTTTTTATTTTAAAATCTGATCAGATGAAGTTATAGCACACCTAATAAGAAACCTAAATACGTTTTTTAAATATTTTGTTAAATAAGGACACAAAATTGAAGAAACGATCATCTTAAATTTTCCATTATTTAAGATATCTCGAAAACTATACGATGTTAGAAGCTTCAAGAGATCGTCTTATTGGTCTCGAAGTTGTGCAACTTTTACTTCATTTAACCTTTGCTCTATCTTCTATACTTTGCGAAATATCAATACTGTCCCTCTGAATTAGTTGGGACCCTGTATACCTACCTATAGGAATTATTTAATTCAAATGTTTGATGTTTGATAACAAATGAAATGGAAGGTGTGCTATGCAATGACCCTCGAAATCACCTGATCTTACCACACTTAATTATTTTTTGTGGGGTTGTTTAAAACAAGAAATGAACTAATAAAGAAGCTATTAGAAAAGTTTTTAATTGTTATACCCAGTCACTCAGGATCCCATTTTAAACTTAACTGATGTCTACGTAGCAAACTCCAACATTGAGATCCAATCTAAAGTGCTGCGCTTGATAGTAAATGCATCTTGGTTTTCTGTTTGTCACAAACAGTAATATCGCACGCGACTTGCAAGTTCGTACAGTGAAGGAAGAGATAAAAAAAATACTACACAAACTATATCAAGTAGACTGGATAACCACCCAGATAAATTGGCCCAACTAATATGGGAATCAATTGGAATGCGAAAACTAAAACCTCAAAATATACCTAATTTTTAGCTAGGCGCAAAAATGTTTTCCTACGAGCGTGCGGAAAATATCACTTTTCCGCGCGCATTTTAGTTTCGAAAGTTGTACTTTTCCGCACTAGTGGAATTTCTGTTAGAAATTGAGAGGAATTATTTTTATATTAATAATATTTAGGACATAATACCGCATAGCCCAGGGTCGATCTGAAGCTTTATAGGAAACCATGAACAAATTAGAGACAAGCTGAAATTTGGTTATATAAGTTTGTATTGGGGTCCTTAAAATACCACCAAACCCCACCGGTAATCTGCCCTGCCTGTCACCCCTAAACAACCCCCGCACTAGTGCGGAAAAACGTATTATTTCGCACTAGAGCGGAAACACGTATTTTTCCGCGACAGTAATTATATTTTTGTTTGTATTTTTGGGTAATTTTATACAAATTTAATGAAATTAAATCATTTCTATTTATACTAACTCTTTTGAAGTAGCTCCTATAACTTTAAATATCAAAAAATCACGTAGCATATAGTCATGACTGTCTCATTTTGACGTTTCTCAGTCACATAACAATTAACAAACGTCAAATCAAACAGTAGCATCTTTTTAAAGTAGAGTCTAGTTTCTTAACCCTCCCAGGACGGACCGGGGTACAAACTGTACCCCAAGTTAACGTTTTTATAAATATTTAGCAAATTAGCCGCATGCTAGATGCCCTGATTTTTTTAAGCCTATGTAAGAACCAGGTTGTTCTAATGGACAGATTAATTTCATGTTTAATTTTATTATTTTGATGTTACAAATAAAAATTGACTGTGGGGAACAATTTGTACCCCACTTCGTCAATTTTGGTTGCATAAATTTTCAGGCGTGTGCGTCATTCCTCTTCAATTCTAACCTCAAAATCGTGCCATACAGTCTGTTTCGTTGAGTTCGGTTATTTTTGTACTTTGTAAGAATGTCTAAAAGACAAAAACTAGACCTCACAAATGAGCGAGACCGTCAAATAGCTCTCGAGTGGTTGGAAGAAAGTGATGATAACTTTGTTGATATAGTTATTTTCCTAACAAGTGCGGAAAGTGCTACTTTTCCACACGCGACTGCCGTTGACCGAACGACGCGAAGCAGAGTTCGGTCAAGCAGTCGAGTGTGGAAAAGACAGTTTCCGCATGTGTTAGGAACAATATTTTTCCTAGGAGCGTGATCACATTTTCAAAATGTAATTATAACTTACCCAAAAATGCAAATAAAAATATAATTACTTTTCTGCATGCATTTTAGTTTCGAAAGTTGTACTTTTCCGCACTAGTGCGGAAAAATGTACTTTTCCGCACTATTGCGGAAAAGTGCAACTTTCGAAACTAAAATACGTGCGGAAAAGTGGTATTTTCCGCACGCTCGTAGGAAAAAAATATTACATCTGATGTTTCTGAAGATGAAGATAATATTATTGATATATTGTTCATATAGCACTGCATTTGGTTTCATTCAATAGAGAAAAATGATGGGGTACATATTGTACCCCAGTACGTTAACGACGTAAAAATTTGAGCTCCGTCCTGGGAGGGTTAAATAAGTAAAAAATGTATTCATCACGCTCCTAGGAAAAATATTGTTCCTAACACACGCGGAAACTGTCTTTTCCGCACTCGACTGCTTGACAGCTCCGCTTCGCGTCGTTCGGTCAACAGCAGTCGCGTGCGGAAAAGTACAACTTTCCGCACTTAGGAAAATAACTATATCGTGAGATAATGTGTATATTTTAGTTCGCGGAAAATTCTTGTGACTGCATGAATGTAGCGCGTTGTAGGTATATGTTTATCAGCTTTTAGATTTTTCTGCATCCTGTTAATTTGGCAACATCCACATTACTACATCGCCTTTATGAATTATCATTTTCGTAGGTTAATATTGACCTATTTAATAAATAATGTAAAAATATTTAAAAATTCATTATACGCATTATAACAAAGTAATCTGATATGAGTTGTTTTTGCTTTAGAAGAAATTGTTGTAACAAAAGCATTTCTTTTATCAGAATAGCAGTCATCAATTTATTTCATGAACAAAGTACAAAATCGACGAAATATTAACTTTCTGTGGCTCAAAAACCATGAAATTTTTGTTTTTTTTTTTAAATATCTCTGCATTGGTTGGTTCTAGAGCTTGGCTAGTTATTATTAATCTCAAAGAGGACAAAATTTTGAGTAAATTTGACCATTACAACTTTTCTCAAAATCCAATAACAAGCGCAATGCAGCGCCAGGGAAATGTATAGGTACATTTTTTCCAACTTGGCGAAAAAACACGAAATTGAGTTCATTTTTTATTTTTATTAAGAACTGTTTATATAGGTACTTTATATATTATTATACATAATAAAAAACTGACAGAAATGAAATTGTACATGAAAGAAACTATATACAAAAAAATGAAGACGGATAGACAGAGGGAATGAGGCAGGTTTTCTCGGCCTTTCTATCTTTGCAGGTGAAGTTGTTGAAGTGTTTAAAAAGCTAGATGCTACCAATGAAGAAATAGCCTATGCAAGAGAGAGGTTTCTTTTGGCATTGTACAGGTATGAAATGAATATTCGTTCGACACACTGAGGAGACTAGGGTAGTGCATGCGAAGGTAGTTGAACTGCCTCATGATATAGAGGATGAAAAAGACGAAACGATAGCCATAATCTAACAAATCCATTTCGAACTGGATGACATCACACCTCCTCCATCCAGGATGATGCCGATTCTAACATTCCCACTACTGCCGGACGTGGAGATGATGCCCTTGTTATGTGCCCACTGAGGATTAAATTATTACAGCCACATCATGGTGGGGGGGGTGTACTAGACCCCCATACAAAAAATTTTAACAAAAAGTACAGAAGACTTTAGTTATAGGGATTTTAAGAAAAATTTAATTTAATTTTTGTCACGTGACAGGGGCCTTTTGAAATTATTTACATTTAAACCTTCTAGAACAAAATTTCGTTCTGATTTTTACTATAAAAGAAAAACCAAATTTTGGAAATATTGAGTTCCCGCCGAGCATTCATAACATCAACGTCGGTTCTTCTCCCGAAACTAACTCGTCACCAGTAAGCGTCGGCGTAGTAGTTCCGAAACTTCATACGTGTGTCATCCATCGCGAGTGCCTACCTTGTGCGTGTGTGTCTGCTGTGGAGTGTTTCTAATCTTAATCAAATACAACTCATACGTGTAATAACCAACGCGAGTGCTAACCTTGTGCTTGTGTGTTCGCTGTGAAGGGTATACAACATAACCCTACTTTAACTCATTCGTGTGTAAACCATCGCGAGTGTGAGGTGTTTATAACCTACAACTACACTTTACGAACCTTTCTATATATATACTCGTATTGACCGTGTGTGTCCGTAGTCAGGAATTTTTCTACAAATACTCGTATTGACCGTGTGTGTCCGTAGTCAGGAATTTTTCTACATATACGCGTATTGACCGTGTGTGTCCGTAGTCAAGACTTTTTCAATAAATACTCGTATTGGACGTGTGTGTCCGCTGCCGAGGATTTTTTCGAACTTTTAACAAATACTACTGTGTATCTAGTGCGTGCTTCTTTAAACCAATACTTATGTCGTGTTAAGCCCTAGTGAGTCTTCTGTAACGCTCAGGATTATCAAAGCGAGACGTAACCTTACTCCAAGAGGGTAAGAGAACTATTTATTGGCTACTGAATTAGAACATTGACATTGCCGCCTGGCATAAACTGTATCGCGATCGACTGATACTGTTACATTGGCTACTTATAGAATCAAAGAGCATTTATTTTATATTGTTAATGACTTATTGTATTAAACTGTTTATGTTGATGTGATGTGTAACTGAAGTAACCCGTCCAACTTTCAGGTGGTCAAGGCCAAATATACTAACATCAAACAGAGCTAGGAATTTATTCCAATATTTTTTACTAGTCCAGTCATTAATGGTGAACCCTTCCGGTTACACCGGTTGCAATTCATATAAAGCTCAAGTGCCAGTGCTATTATTTTTTAAGTTCACCTTAGACCTTCATTATAAGGTAAGTGCAAGTACTATAACTCCTTTGTTGATTAAAGCAACACACCCTGAGATCAATCACATCAAGTACGACCCGGGATCGAGATCTAGTTAACACGCTGCCACTGGCGCCCAACAACTTTTTTTTAATATACAAATTTGTGGTGGTCACTTAACTAACCCCAGCCAGTATCCAGGCACCTTCGGGGAATTTTTCCAAACATTTTTAAATCTCGTACCCCTAAGGCGTTGTCACCCTCACTACTAGAGGAGGGCGGAACGGGTGCTTAAGGTTTTAGGTCGATTTAAAAATACAAAGAGTTTAAAATAAAAGTTCAACATGTTTCAATTGAAATCAATTCTTTAGAGTATTAGTTAAATGCCTTTGTTCCATTTAGCTGCAAAATTAGGATTTTTAAGAACCTAAAACAATTTATTTAGAAGAAATGCATTTTGCCCCATTTCGCCCCAGGGGCGGGGCAGAACGTAGAACTAATAATTTACATTAATTAATTTGTTTTTTTACAAGCATAAGACGGGTCATCAAATATTATTTTTTTGTTTAACAAACTTAAAAGTTATTCTTATAAACAAGTTAAATATAAATAAATAAAACAGTTACTGACAATATTCACATATTATGAGGACTGAGGACGGCTTCGTCATCGTCACTTACGACAACCCGAGCATATAATCCATCCGTCAACTGATTTGGACCTTGTCTGTCCGTTTTGCGAACATAATTGCGAACCATCTAAAATAAATAAATATTTGCTTCAAAATTTGAAAGAAGGCAGCCGTAGGTTGAAGCACAATGGAGTACCCCATTCTGCCCCAACCCATTCTGCCACACGGGCTATTTTTAAGTTATAACAAATTTTTTTAATTAAAATAACAAATCTAGAGTAAAACTATATATAAAATTAAAGCCAAATAGTCATTATTTTCAATGACAAATCATATTTAACTTAATACCGTAAAAGTCTACTTACCGTACTGATCTAAATTGATAAAAGTTATATTTGCCACAAAACATTCCATACATCAACGACAGACGCACGTATTTTGATCAAATGTCGGCACAGCAAGTGAAATAGTGTAGAGAAAACGAGTTCGTCAAAGTTTTAGATACTCCTGGTGGCGCGTTCAAATTTTAGAATGGTTACCATGTTCTGAATATCTTTCATCCTCAAAACAACACCCTGTATATCTAAATTTTAAAAAATTATTTCCATATTTTGAAAGAGCGATGAAAATTGAATTCAACCATGTACATTTTATTTTCCCACAGGAAATTTTACTACTAAAATTTTTAATTTACATTGTATATTATGAGCATATCTTACTAGTTTTTTCTAAAATATTCGTCAATACTTTTTTCTTGAAAATCGACCCTCTTTTTCCATCCTTGCATCGGACGTTACGTCTAAAATTTTGCAGGTTCAATCGTCAGTTTTTCAGTTTCGTGGACCGGTCTGTCGAGATATTTTTTGGTGTTTCAGCGCTCCATTTTAGTTTTAAGTGTGCCTTAATTTTTTCTTTATATAATTTTTAAGCTAGCGTACCCGGATGTGACTAAAAATATGCATAAGAATGAAATAATTATAAATAGTTTTCGTTTGCTGGGTCCTATCCTATCATAATATTTTTGATTCCGGCAGGTACAAATAGGTGGTCAACCCAAACTCCAAACACAATTAATTTTCTTGGTATTAGCCAGACCACAATCACTGTATAACTTATAACTCAGTTTACACTTTTTATCTGTGTTTGCCAAAACAATGAAAATGTTCGTTAGAATATACAATTTAATGTATTGCAATTTAGTGTTTATCAATTGCATCTACTAGGTACCTACGACAATGAAAAGCAACCATTTTTTTAAAATCGTATCCAGAAACTTTGGTGCATAAATCCCCGATTTTATATTAAGTAATACAAATTTAAACAAAAAAATATACCTATTTCTTCGTTTACCATTTACTGCATTACGCAAATTAAATAATGTGTTTATCTGTTTTTCAATCAATGGACCAAATGGCTCTAACATCATTACCCTTAACAACTCTATTGTCTCTACTCGTACTTTATAAAATTCAGCGTTTCTTAGCATCATGTATATTTTATTCTTTATAAAACAATAAGTAATGTACATAATCAATAATATTTTAGAGAACCAAATCCATGTATTATTATGCATATAATACAAAGTCTCGTGATATCTAAGCAAAAGTGATTTACATCACGAACATCTCACATAAACAAAAAACTACATAAGAATAATATACAGAATAGGGGCGGTTTTCTCTTGATGATATTGTAAGGAATGTTATTTATGAGCAATAAAAATGCATTGTTCTAAATTTAATCTTTTGATAAAACCGGCCCTGTAATTGGGTTTGATGAGACCGAGCTAAGGTGTAAGATGGAACACTAACACCTGTGCGGGCCCTGAGGCATTTTACGTGCTGGCATGCTAAGAATACTTAAACTGGCAGTGCATCATCTCACTATAAGGCGGCACATAAAGGATATTTATAACCATATGTTACATCAGTAACCTTTATTCCTAATTACTAAAATTAATTGAAAATCAATTAAACGATGTAAACTAACATTGGAGTATTTTAATTCCTTTAAAAATAAGGTAGATGTAATAAAATGTTTATCAGAATTTGAACAAATAAATATTATTATTTAATGTAAACAAATTTCTTCGATTCTTCCATATAATTCAACATGAAATCAAACATTATTTCTTTATACATTGTTCTACACTAGGACAAAAAAAATTATATTTTCAACATTAACTTTTAGTCTCCCTAAAAATTGTTTAAATTTTTTCAATCTTGATGGCAATAATAGAAATGAGAATTAATAAAAATACTGAGGAAGTCTGTGAACTGGACACTACAATCTCCGGGAGCGAATTGTGAAGCCTTTATCGTCATTTAACATCCTTGAAATAAGTGAAAAAGGAGGTGCTAATTGTTTTAATAAAATTATTATCAATTTTATATTTTCACACAAGCACGACAACCATTGATGTAAGAAACTTGAGGGCATTTTTGGCTGTGGCGCAAAACTTTGGGATATACGGTTTTTTTTATTATCAGATTCGGATTCAGCATCGAAAAATACGTGGGAATATTATGGGCGCAATCAGGGCTCAGAACTTTTTTTTCTGAAGTTGTATACTTAATTAATTATTTTTCTTGTAGGTACCTAATGTTTGTGTTCTCATTTATTCAGCTGAAGAGAAGAGAAAACATTTTGTTATTTTGATTCAGTGTTAATATTTTGAATGTTTGAAGTTTCGATATGTTGTCCGTGGTCTTCCTCTGACGCGAAGTTCACTCTGTTATACCCGCATATCAGCTTCATGAGAAGTTGATATGATAGCTACCTATTGGTTTGATTTTTTATTGGGCACATAGCCACAGATGGATGGTTCACTGCTCTCTCTGAAGAGAGTCGTATTCACTTTAATTAACTGCCTTTTTTGAGAAAATAACGAACTAATTAATATAACAAACACATACTCGAATTGAGGTATTGCCAATCTCTTCAATACGATTTTATAGTCCGCGCCAGCATTCTTTGCGTGTGTTCTACGTACGCAGTACTTGTAACTACATCGCGGTTTAGATGAACTTTGTCTCAGCAGGTGCTGAGAACATCACCGATGGTCGAGGAGAACTTCACCGATGGTCGAGGAGAACATCACATCTGATGGTCAAGGAGAGGAGGACTATGTAAAGCTTATAGGCTCGAACGAGTAGTTCTAGTAAATTCAGCATTTCTCGTTCTCGACAACGGACTCGAATGTAAGGTGGCACTGATGTTTGGTCTATCTCGTAGTATAGCACTCGTAAAGCCGCGTTATGTCGGTAAAGACCGAGGTTGCATAAATCGGACATAATAATAATAATGTTTATTTACCAACATAATTTGACAGTACAATGTTACAAGTTCCAAATATAATAAGAATGAGAAATATTTGTATAGTAAATAAACTACGAGACACATCAAAAATTGTAGATAGGCATTTCATGCTTAAATATCAATATATTAGTGGAAATACATACCATGAATGCCTATACATGTATATCATTGTATATCTCTTAACACTCTTTTAAATAATATAACATAAACGTATAAAAATAACAGAACTAATAATTAACACACATGAAAATGAATATGAAAGTGGATAAAATTGCATATAAGGAAGATTATACGATTTCATTTTTATACATACAATAGGATATAAAATAAGAAATCAATTATTTTTTAAATCAATCATCCTACTTATTACTTGATGGTGATGAATGTACAGATATTTTTTATTTTGTTTTTGAAATTCTTTAAGAGGGGTCTAACCTTTGGTGTAGAACTTGCACTGGAGTAGGGTTTCCACTGAAGTAGTCGTCCTGCCGGAGTAGTTTTCCACACACACCAAAACACTTTACACACTTGACGCGCGTTTCGCCAACCAAGTTGGCATCATCGGGATATGATTAAAACTGTTTTAATCATCACTGTTTGCGACCTAGTAGGGTTTCCAATCCCGGGACGGGATTAGACTTTCGGTATTTTTCGGGATTAGAAAGTCAAATCCCGGGATTTTCCGGGATCCCGGGATCTAAATACATTTGTCGAATATCAACATAAAATTAAAGAAGAAACGATTTATTGAGCAAGAATAATAATAATCATAAAAAAATATATAATAAAACTCTAAAAAAATTTAAAAATTAACAATCTATTGCTACTTTAATCTATTGATTATCTATTCTATAAAAATGAATGCCTAAAATTTACTTTGAAAAAATTACCTGAGAATGGCCAGTGTGTCTAGGGTGTCGTTCCCTAATCTGGACCGGATCTTTGTACACAGAATACATGTGAGATAAAAAGTAATATATATTTTATGTAATTTGCTCATATTATTAATACTCGGGATTGATTTTTTAAATCCCGGGATTTCCGGGAGTGAAAACATGCCCGGGATCCCGGGATCCCGGGATTGGGGATCCCGGGATTGGAAACCCTACGACCTAGTAAGTAGATTCTCAATAAACTTACAGCTGTTCCTCTTGTGCCGACGTCGTCCTCCAAGGGTCGTATTCAAGTACCTTGTTTACTGTCAAGCTATGTATAATGTCAATTATTTCTTCTTTAGTAGTAGGCTGACAACAAAATAGACTATTAGGTAGGAGGTCAGGTGGTGTCATTTAAGCGATAATTGCGGCAGATATGTCAAAATATCAGAAAACATTTGTAGAATACGAAAACCCCAATGCGGACATCGAAATGGGTCATTTTCACCCCTAAACATATGTGAAAAACACCCACGACTTAAATAATGAGCAACACGGTTACTTTTGCATAATAAGTTCGAGAGACATCAAAAGTACGTAGAAATCAAAGCCCGAGGGTCCGACTCAGAAGTAAATCGTGAATAGCACCGTCTCGCTGCGATTTTCAAGGCAGGAGGAGCGAAGCAAAAAGTGCAATTTTGTCGTTTACGTAAACATCGAATTTTAGGTATTTTGTCACGTGACCACTTTTCTCGTTTCTCTTTACGGATTTCCGCATGCGGACCGACACGGGGGTATTGAAACGATAATAACTCCCTCGGAACGCTACCAAATATATTTATACTCGTATTTATATTTGTGTACTCCATAGATAATTTTTAGGATTATTAGATATACCTATTACAGCTTATTAATATCAAAATATATTGACTATTAATGTCTTAAATAAGGGTGTTTATGGCCTGTTAAGGGGTGAAAGCTACCAATTTCGATGTCCGCATTCAGATTTTCGTAATCTACGGTTTTCTTTCAATTTTTTTATATATCTGAGCACTTCATCGTTGAAATGGCACCATTTACTCTAATTATAGCCGGTGGTCGATAGTCTATAATATCATCCTTACAAGTTTTGGAAAAACAGGAGTTTGGATATTGTTAACAAGATTTTTCTCAACATTGAAAAAATAAGAAATAAGAATTTGCAATTTCTACACTAGTTTTAACTACCTTCCCTGAATTGTTTTTATTTCTTTTATTGCATTAGAATTTACAATTTCATTATTTAATTCTTTTACAGTATTCCTCAATGCTTTACTATTATTTCTAGATATGTTCAGCGTGTTTTTGTATCTTTAAACTCGTTTTTTAAATTTTTGTTATAGGATCTTTTTTCTTATAGGATATCTCTTTTATTTATAGATATATATTCCGAGGCTGTCAGTTATCCAAAGTTCTCTCTTAATTTCTTCAGGTTTTAGTTTTATAGACCAAGTACCGTTGCAAAGTGATCTATTAATTTCAATTTAAACACACGACATACATATTCCCGATACATCATTGGATGATTTGGCGAAAATATGGTTGATAATTTTAACCCCTCTGTCATGTTCTCTAGTTACAGAGTTAATCGTACTGACAAAATTGTGCCTAGTAGGCCAGTAGTGTAAAACCAAAAAATTAGACGAATCGGAAATAATTGCTACAAAAGGTTTTATTGTTTTAATGGCTTTATTTGTTGCCCAATATGCCTATCGTTTTCCCCCTCGGCGGAGTTGTGTTAAAGTGATGGGGGGTAAAAATGTACCCCCAAAATAGGTATTTTTTTCTGTTGTATGGTTATATCTCGTAAAGGACTCACAATATCGAAAACATTGTTCTATTAAAAGTTGTAGGGCATTAAACTCTGCATTGAATAATACTAGCATATTTTTTGGACCACCCGTTCCCATACTAGTGCTCATCAAAGTTGGACAAATTTTGCATATTTATGAAAAATGATTATTTGCACTATATGTACTAGTCTTGTACTTAACTGATATAATGGATGGAGGCAGGATAAAGAAACACAATTCTTAAAATCAATTAATAATGATTATATTTCATAATAACAAAAATTGTAGTTAAAGGTATGAAAATTAAAACGGGAAAAAAATTGGGAGTTACACAGATTTCACGGACGTCGACGTTTGATTCTCGTTAGGCATCAAGAGCATCAAATCTGCTGAGCGCCTCCGCCGAAGCAAAAGACACACTGCTCCTAAGGTCATTTTTACCGAGTTAATGGTGATGACCATGACTCAGGAGCAATTCCTTTCCAAAACAACAGAAATAAAGCACGGCTTATTAGCTTGCTTACTGAGAGGCTTGAAGGTGAAGGTTTCCCTGTAAAGCAAGCTAATGAAGATGCAGACCACCTGATTGTTTCCACGGCCTTTGAGGTATCACAGGAGCATGAGAAGGTTGTGGTAGTTTGTGAGGATACGGACCTCCTCATTATACTCAATCCTCTAGGCACACCATCAGCAAACATATATTTTTAAAAAACCTGGAAGAAGAACGACCCCATCAAAAGTATTTGGTCCTAACAGCTTCAAACTGACAAACAACATCAGAAGGTCACTCATATTTCTCCAAGCCATAAGTGGATGTGACACAACTTCAGCACTCTTCAGGCAGGGTAAGAAGAAGGTGGTCAAGCTGTTGGTCGAAAATAAATGTCTTCTCGAAGAAATCAAACCTTTCTTCGAGCATGACACTCAAGCTGAAGCTATTGCCGAAGTTGGCCTACGATTTTTAAAAACCCTCTACAGAGGTAGGGCAGGAGATACTTTGATAAATTGCGATTCGACCTGTATTCCAAAGCCCTAGTGAAATTTAAATTCAATCTGGCATCCCTACCACCAACATCCGAAGCAGCCCGCCAGCATTGCTTGAGAACTTACTTACAAGTATAAATGTGGTTAGGACACCAGATGGATCCGCTCCTCTGGGGATGGCAGGCTTCAAAGTTTGGTCTTGACCCCGTTCCTACCTCCAAGAAACCAGCTCCACAGTCTCTTCTCTCCACATTTTTCTGCAAATGCAACAAGGGGTGTGCAGGTGGTTGTAGGTGTCGGAAGGCTGGGATTAATTGCTCGTTGATTTGTGCCAACTGCAACGGGGAACTTCTGCACTAACTCCCTCCAACCAGATGCAATTGACGAACCAGGACTGCATATATGGGGCGACGAAAATTACAAACTTTCAGGCGCCGAGTGTTGGGGCGACGGACTCCGTATCGGAAATTACAGACTTTGAGGAGCCGAGTGGCCCAACGAGAATCAAACGACGACGTCTGTGAAATCTATGTAACTCAATTTTTTTCCCCTTTTCATTTTCATACTTTTAACTACAATTTTTGTTATGCCAAAAAAAAAAAAAAAAAAAAAAAAAAAAACTACAATTTTTGTTATTATGAAATATAATCATTACTAATTGATTTTAAGAATTGTGTTTCTTTACCCTGCCTCCATCTTTATATCAATTTAGTACATATAGTGTAAATAAAACATTTTTCATAAATATGCAAAATTTGTCCAACTTTGATGAGCACTAGTATGGGAACGGGTGGTCCAAAAAATATGCGCCTAGTATCATTCAATGCAGAATTTAATGCCCTACAACTTTTAATAGGACAATGTTTTCGATATTGTGAGTCCTTTACGAGATATAACCATAAAACCGAAAAAATACCCTTTTTTTGGGTACATTTTTACCACCCACCACTTTAACACAACTCCACCGAGGGGGAAAACCTAGGATAGTCATATTGGGCAAGAAATAAAGCTATTAAAACAATAAAACCTTTTGTAGCAATTATTTCCGATTTGGATTTGAAGCATACTGGCCTATAGCCATCAAGTTGAATTACTCAAATAAAATGTCATTTTCTTCGCTAATATCCACATTCAAATCACCAACCATCAACTGATATTTACCTGCTATCTTTTTTGGTACTTATGGAAATTTTTCAAACGTTAAGCATCAGTTGAGGGTGGACGATAGAATGTCGATATTGACTCATCACCGACTATTAATTTAATTTCCAGTGCTCTACATTCACCGGCATTCACTATGGTAGACAAATACTCTATGTTGATGTCCAGTAATGTGCTCCATATTTACTTGTCCATTCCTCATCTCTTCGTTACAATAATAGACCAGTATCGAACAATTAAATGTCAGGTGACTAGGGGAAATTATCCAGCCTACCGGCAATAGCATTATGAGTGGATAGAAATTATAGAAACCAATATCAAGTTCAAGTAAAATAAAAAATTATTTTTGTTTTATACATAATATATATGTAAAATGAGAAATATAAACACATCAAATCTTATATTTTTGAAACAAAAAAAAAATTAATTATTGGTTAAGTTGTATAGTTAAACCAAGTTGTAATCATGTTTAATACCAAATAAAATTCTCACTATTATCTACTTAGACATGCAATCGACAAATTAAGTTATTTCTGCAGTCAATTTTAAAATTTTGAATTCCATTTCTTTGTTTAAAGATGTAAGTATTTACAGCTGACATAGGCAATGTCTATATAGATCAATGAACATTACCGCAACAATATACATGAATTCGTACAAATCAAAGACACATTAGTACGGAAATTATACAGGAAGTTCTAAATTTTACGAGGAAATGACCGGAACCACAATACAATTATTGTCATTACAAACTAGAAAAACTTTCGTAACGACACTTACTTATTTTAATGAAACCCATTTAATTGACTATTTAGGGGACACTTACATGATATAAATATAGTGTTCAATTTTCCATTATTATGATTATTTTATTTGTAGATATAATAAATACCACCAGACACACCAAATAAATAATAATGTTGACTTATTATCATGAATATGCAAAAATATTTATTCATTATTGCATACTTTTATAATTTTAATAGTATATTATACAGGGTATTAAGAAAAAGTAGGTCAAGCCGTTAACCACAGATTCTTTGGATGAAAATAATACGACTTTCATAATGTGATTTTTTATTTTGGCACGTAGAGTACCTTTTACAGGGTGTGCAATTTTGGTAAAAAAGTCAAAGCGCAAACGGGGAAAAGGGGGTTGTGATACCCATTAACCCCCCAACTTTTTCATGCGTACGCCTATGGTGACTAGATATTTATTTTTAGAATAAATACTTGTTTACTTAACTTTCATTACTGCTATAAAATTTTAATTTAGGACTTGGTTAACGAGATATTCCAATAAATTCAGGTGAAATTCTCAAATTTGTATTTTTATCGTTTCAACTGTAGGCGCCGCGACGCCCAACTTTTGTTTTTCTTATGGACGCCTGACTTTTTTTTGAAGGAAATTATTTTAATACATTTGTGTTATAAAAATTTTGATTTACTTGATAATAAACTTTTACAATAAATATTTTAAATGTTTTATACTTTCTATTTAAAAGACTTTTCGCACCATTAAATTTGGTGAAATTCTGAGCGATTTCAAGTTTGTCTAAAATTCGTCCAGAGGCATGCATCAAAAGATTAAATGTAAATTTTCTGAAAAACGGCTTGTCATATCAAAAAGTGCCAAGAGACATTTAATTTTTGTTTTTTCTTGCTTTATTGAATTAGACTGGGAACATGAGAATATATCAGTGGCGTACTACTTTTTTGTAAAAAAGACCTTTAGTAAATCCATATATCTACGCCCATGGTTAAGTAAAGTAGTAGTTTGTTATTCTAAAATAGGCCTCTAAATTGTATGTAAAGAATTGGCAAGTTTGGATCGATATTTCTTAGCATTCTGGAAATATAAATATAAATCCATATTTATTTTCAAACTTTAACACCCTGTATCTCGAAAACTAAGCATTTCTCAACCTATGTTTATATGAACTTTTTTTAATAATTTTTAAATGTCTATCGACTGTTGAAGTCCTGCTCCAAAAAACTGGAACACCCTGTATATATGTATACAGGGTGTCCACTTTTTCAATGGGATTGTATGGGTAACTTCTAAACCGTAAGAGATAGAAGGTCGGTTAAATTAGAGAAAATGTTTGCATTTTTAAGCTTGTTAAGGTGCCTTTTTCAGATTTGAAAAGTGTTCAATAGTTTCATAGATATCCTGAAAATGGTGCAAATCGCCATTTTTAATTATTGCCAATAACACGTAAATGATAAGGCTTAGAAAAAATTTTTTAGATGAAAGTTGAATGGTGTTCAGTTTCCTATTTGAAATTCTCAAATTTGTATTTTTATCGTTTCAACTGTAGGCGTGACTTTTTTTTGAAGGAAATTGGTTTGGCATCATCTTGTTAGAAAGTCTAATTATATTTTTTGATAGATGGGTCTGCACTAATGTTATTATCACTCACTCGTAGGTACAACAAAGTAGGCCATGAGAAACAATGAACTGTTCTAGAAGTGTCATCGCTAGTAGGACTGTCAAATTATCTTATTTAAAATTTGCCTTGGTTGCATTATTCAATAATAAAATAAATGCAGAATAGTTTAAAAAGAAAAACAAAGATTCGCGGCGCATACAGTTGAGAGGATAAAAATACAAATTTAATAATTTTTTAAATAGGCAACTGAACATCATTTAACTTTCATTTAAATTTAGTTTTTCTAATTTTATCATTTGCGTGTTATCGGCAATAATTAAAAATGGCGATTTGTACTATTTTCAGGATATCTCTGAAACTATTGAACATTTTTAAAGTTTGTAAAAAGCTTTAAAATGTACAACTTTTCTCTAATTTAACCGACCTTCTATCTCTTATGGTTTATGAGTTACCCATACAATCCCATTGAAAAAGTGGACACCCTGTATATACCTTCTTGAATTACCAAGTGAGGAGAAGATACTTAGCTTTGCTGACGATATCGTTATAATATATAAAGATACAAATTGGAAAGCAGTAAAGAACAAAGCCCAAAGAGACTTCAAAGTTATAAAACAATGGTTTGATTTTAACATGTTAACGATAAACTATGGGAAAACTAAATATCTCCCTTTCACATCATACCAAAACAACCTACCTAATTTCGGTCCTTTTAAAATACAGACTTGCCAAAATGACATTTTGTTCATCGCAGAAGCTGAATTTGTTAAATATTTAGGCATAACCGTAGACAGGCATCTCCGGTGGGACCTTCAAGTAAATGATGTGGTTAAAAAATTAAGGAAATTAGGTACTTTACAAATTCAAATACCTTAAGCAATTCTTGGACTTATCTCAACTGAATATATTGTATTACTCCTTGATCCAATCGCAGCTTACGTATGGTATTATTGGTTGGGGAGGGGTAAACAGCAACTACCTAAAAAATTTAGAAATATGTAATTCAAAAATCAAAAGTGGTTTCTTAAAATCATATAAGTATAACAAAAATATCAATTACCCAACCAATGAGCTGTACAACTCATCTAAAAAAATGGACCCTAGACAGCTATTTTGCCAAAATTCTAATAAATATGTTTAAAAATAAACATAAAATAAAATATAGTGAACATACCTACAGCACCCGTAATAAGTTAACAGCTAAAACCAAAGTTAATAAAACGATTGGGCAAAGAAATTATACTTATATTGGTCTAAAGATTTACGATTTACTTACACCCGAAATAAAAAACATAACATCTTTAAAAAAATTTAAAAATGAAATTAAGTTGTGGATCCACAAAACTCCTAGATTACTGTTGCATCAAATTATCGATTAAAAAAATCTGTATCACTATTAAGTTTACTTACCTACTCATGTCCTCTTGGAAATAAATTGGGTTATATATGTGTGTACTATATTACGATTATGCTTTATAAATTTTATATTTGTGTTATTTTAATAATTTTTAATAAGTGTATGTGTGTCAATCAAATTGTGTGTATATTATATATGTTTCTTAATAAATATTGTATATTATGATGTAAAAGTTAATGTACAGTCGGCGCCACCCAAATGTGAACGGCAAAATTGTATAGCGTAATTTACACTTTAAATCATAGTCGCCGTAAAATTTGAAAATAGTTGTCAAATATATTTGTCATAGTTTGTCAAAAGTAAAAGTAAAAATAACTATGCCAAGACATTTAACTAAAGCGCAAAAAGCGAGGGTTATAGCTAAAAATTGGAAGAAAATAAGTTTTTGAGTGAAGTGGCTGCTGATTTAAATGTTGGTAAAAGTTATATACTTATATAAAAAAAAAAGCGCTGGCAAGAAGAACAAAGACTGCAAAGATCTGCAAGGTATTAAGGTCTCCAATGAGAATAAAGACAATGCTCTGGTCGAATTTATCCATCAGAATCCTTTCGAAACCGCTGTCAAAACTCAAGAAGAAACATTATTCCCAGGGTCTTTCAGAATAGCACAAAGACGTCTTAAGATATCTGGCCTGACGAATTGCTGATTTTTAAATATAGAGATTAGTTTTTACCATTTTTATTTTATTAATGTTTTTCTGAATGAATTATAAATTATTAGGTGTATGTGTTGAAATATATTAATTATTGTTAATACGCTAGTTGTGTCATTTTATTTCTTACAATCGTGAAACATGAATGAATTAAAGGAATAATTAATATTAACCTTCTTCCACTAATATGTAGGTAATATTAGTTAATTATTTTGTTAACTTCTTTTATATTATTCGTGTCGGCCCTTGTCCTTCCAATTATTATTATGGTAACAGAAAATAATAAAAGTAATATTATTTTCTGTCAATATATCCTCTCTGTGTTACGCCACTAAACAAAGTCTGACTTACTACAATTACATTCAGAAAAAAATTCCATGACAACCAAAATGCGTTCACATTTGGATGGCGCCGACTGTACTACTATTGTATTGTAATACTAGTGTGATGATTTTACTAACTTAGAGGCTTCGAATTTCTGTGATACTATATTGATATTGTATTATCTACTATTTTGTAATCCGAGGTATAATCACCAAACATTACCCACATACAAGTACCTATAGTCGGAGCGCAGTCAATCTGTAGGAAGCATTTTAAAAGTAGTCTATTCTATACAACTCGCGAACACCCACCTAAAAACAGATTATATCAGGAGCAGCTAAAGATAGGAATCGGCTCCATGATCTACGCATGCGCCACATTCAAGTGTGCCAAGTGTTTCAATGTCGAAGGATATTAGTTTGCCTGATGTATTTAATAAAAACAAATTCCTTTAATCTAATAAAAAAAATTCCTTTATCAGGGGAATAACACACATATCTAACCTGCCTCCGGCTATCGTCTCCGGCTTCTAACTCGCATAGACCTCTTCATAAAAAAAAAAATTCCTTTAATCTAATAAAAAAAAATTCCTTTATCAGGGGAATAACACACATATCTAACCTGCCTCCGGCTATCGCCTCCGGCTTCTAACTCGCAATAATAGACCTTTAAAAAAAAATTCCTTTAATCTAATTAAAAAAAAACAAGAACGTGGGGGATTTGAACCCGGAACTTCTGCTTGCCAAGCCGAGCTCGTCTCCGCTAAAGTCTGTCTGGTGAGAGATTGCAGTGCAGAGTCAGGTAGGTTTACAATGGCGTTTACGAATACGAGTTGACAGGTCATTGAAGTTTACGTGTATCGATTGTCAAACTTGTGACTATTAAGTAATAAATGTGTATTATCTAAATTTAACATTACGAATTACCATTTACAAATAATATAAAAGGTATTGTAGTATTCCCTTCAACTTTTAGCAAGTAGATGAGTAATAAATCCAATAGTAGCCCCTCAACAATGGCGCAGCAATTAAAATAATTTGAATTTCATTGCCACGTTTTTTAAAATATTTTGAGATGAGTAAACCGCTCTCCACCCAAGCCACGCCCACCACTGCAATCTCTCATCAGACAGAGTATAGGCTATCAACCCACTGACAAATTGCGAGTAAAGAAAGTATAAGTTAGGTTTCAGGTAACACGTTCTGTACACTTGGCAACGTTGGCATGTGGCGCATGCGTAGATCATGGAGCCGATTCCTATCTTTAGCTGCTAATATTATATTATGTAAAATGACCTACTACATTTGATTTTTGAGTTCGCCCGCTAATTTGAGATTGCCAAATCGGTCAAATCGCAAATTTAAAAAAAAATTAAAATTAGGTGTTAATTTTTATTTTGCACATAACACATCATATCTTTTTTATTTGAATTCCGATTTAGACCAATATTTTACACATTATCCCTCCAATATTCTTTAACAGGCCGACGGCAAAAAAAATAGTGTAGGTAATAATGTAGTGGCTAAAAAAAATATAATTCCCTTCTTTTGTCGCGGATTTTTAAAATTTGCATTGAAAAATACTCGATCGAGGTAACTTTTTATTTTCAAAGATAGAGTTATAGTATAAGCGAGAAAAATGTTCCTTATATTTTAAACAAACTTTTTATAAAAAGTTTTTTTTGAAATTTGGCTCATGTAACGAGATAATACTTATCAAACAATGGCGCTGTTGATTTCTGCCGCGCAACTCGTCCACACAGCATAATCTTCTGTTAACGTCGCCCAGCTGTCGTGTCGGTTAAGCGATCAAGTGAGTTTAAGGATTATTTATTTGCAATCAAAAATATAAAACTATGTAGATTTCGAAATATAAGTACACATTAAAAAATATATTATTTTTATTAATCATAACAGCAAGTGGGTGAAAGATTACGTTTTCCTTTGCATAAACAACTTATGTTACATTGCACGTTTGCTTTGCCGCACTTGCAGTTTGTACCACAGGTATAAAATTTACATTTACAAAATGGAGTTAACTCAATAAAATTTGGTTTTGGGGTTTTTGAAATCATCTTTGGAAATAAGATTTCTTCCCTTAGGTACCATCCAAAATCTAAAATATCTGGAATTCTAGACTTAATTTGGTAGGCTGTGTTGTAAATAGCACATTGCAGAAATGCCCTTTTTACATGGAAATGGAATGAATGCATCTTTGGTTGGAGGCAAGTCCCTAAAATGAAAAATACTTAACACGCTTTTATTAACTTCACCTGTATGTTTGTTTGTATGTAACGGAATCTTTCAAAGAGATTTTCACCCACTTCAAAACGTCAGATTAAACTGAAACTTTTCACACTTATCAAGGATCGATGACAATACAATAATTTTATAACTTTGTCCTAATGTCCTTACCAGGACCATCAGGATAAAATAAAAATAATTTTACAGGTTATAAGCATATGCCATCTACAGAATGACGGTAAATGTTATCTTCCTCTATCGACACTTAACTAAAAAAACACGTTTTAAAGGAAAACCGAACTAAAAAGTAAAAAATAACGTGCATCTATTAAGATTTTGTTCAACAATGATAAATATTCCTCTAACACAATAAAATTAAATGCTTTTCACTAAGTTTAAAATAAGGATAAATTGATTGACAAAAATAGTATATAGTTTATGTCATAAGGACGAAAAATCTAGTTTTTCGGACGACTACGGAATATTGTATTTCGTAGGAGTCCGAAAAACAGTTTTTCGTCTGTGTGTCATACAATATTCTTTATTCGAATGTGCTTATGGATATTAAAATGATAGGGAAAATTAAAATACTATGTTCTTAAGATTTACTTGCTACCCCGCAAACGATACAATTTTCAAGTTTTTTTGTAACAGACGGGTGTGAACTAAGGCCAGATATAATAAATAACAACTGCACAACTGCTGTCATATCAATTTACTTGAAATTAGTATCGAATTCAATTTAAGTATTATGATATCGAATTTAATCGAAAATATACTACATAAAATAAATTCAATAAAAGGTTTATTTAAGTACTTGTGCATTACCATTTTACAGTAGAAAAAAGGGCCAGCATTTTAAAAAGTAGGTAACTAAAAAACGCTTAATCTTTTTGCCTGTCACTTTTCCAGCCTAGGCCAGAAAAGTCTTTTCAGGTCGTTTACTTGAAGTAGCTAAAAGAATAAGTTCTACCTTTCGTTTTTATTTTCTGACCGAGAAACGTCATTTTTTGACACATTCGAATAAAAATAATTTTATTGTAAAAAAACGTGGGATGCTAACTCTACTTTAATCAATAGCTACCAATGAAATATCTATAACAATTGATGTTGATGATGTTGTAAAAAAGCGTGGGGTGCATGATCCCCACGCTTTTTTAAAATAAAATTATTTTTTGTCAATCACTTAATTCTTATTTTAAACTTAGTAAATAGTTATTTGTGTATCAAGGCCAAAAAAATGATCTTTGTCGGCCGAATCTGAAGCAAACTTCGGATAAGGCCGAGAAAGGTCATTTGGCCGAGGTGCACACAACATTTTTTAGGCAGCTATCTCAAAAAGTAAAATAAATAGTTATTTATGCAACAAGTGCGTAAGGTGAGATTTTTTCACGAATGGGAATTTTGTTGCATGAGCCGTAGGCGAATGCGAAAATCCCATGAGTGAAATAAGCTCACTTTTCGCACGAATTGCATACAATATTTTTTCTACTACCGAAATGCATCTAAATTCTCTAATAATGTGAAACGTCAAAACTTACCTATTACGTCAAAACTTCATATGTCATTTAAAAATCACAATACTGTTATAGCCCACTTAATTTTAAATGAGTGAAATTAATCAATGTCTATTATTTCTTTGTCTAATGTCAATGTCAAGAATATAAATGAAACTTCAAAATTCAATCATTATTGTTAAAGAATACTGAAAATTAGGTGGTATGTTTTATAATAATAGCGTGATATTAAATAAATGGACTACATAAAATTTAATAACGACATTTAACGTTTTTTAAATAAGATATGATTATTGTAGGTGCTCTAATAGGTATGCAATTGTTTAGTATGTTACTTTTTTACGCACTAGTGCGTAAGGTAAAAACACTTTACGCACTAGTGCGTAAAGTATAACTTTACGCACTCTACAGCTTGCGGAAAGTTAGTACTTTATGATCGGTAGTAGAAAAAATATTTTTAAAATTGTTTCGTACAAACTACTGCAGACATGGACAAAATTTTGCGAGAAGCCCAGTAGGCTGACATTTTTAATTCGTTTGACAAATGAAAACGTCACTGGATAGTTTATTGGCAAGCCGTGCCGTTTCTGTCATTAGTAAAAATGAGTGATAGTGATAGCGATAATCCACCGGAAATTTATGAAGCTGCAAATGCAAGGTTGGAAATCTACGTCTGTTTTAGTTTTTCTTTAAGCCTAAATCCATTTCAAATATTATTATTAATGATCAATTAATACATGAGACCGTAAAGAAAATGCGGCCGTGAAGTAAAAGCGGCCAAAAAACATAAAATTGACAAATGAGTACAAAGAGATGACACTTTGGGAACGCTGTCAGATCCGTAAAACGTCACTCTTTGTGACAGCTGCCTAAAAAAGCATTTAATTATATTGAGTTAGTGGAATATTTATCATTGTTGAACAAAATCTTAATAAATAGGATTATAGGAAACAACTACTGGACGGGCAAAGGCCCCTACTACCATTGAATTATACCTATAAATCCAAATTGGTAGCCAAATTTGTTATTTGTCTTTTCTATACCAGACACAGACCGGTTTCGAACTCTTTATGTTCTCATCAGTGTGCCACTGGTAGCTGAAAAGACAAATAACAAAGGCAAATCAAACTGGCCTATGGCAGACCCAGCACATAGTAAGTAGTGAGGGATAAGTACGCCGCTCTTGGTGGTTGCTTGGCAAGCCGCTATCGGTCACAGAGACACCGTCGATGTCTTGACTGGTAGTAGCAACTGACCACCAGAGGGATGTACTTATCCCTCACTACTTACTATGTGCTGGGTCTGCCATAGGCCAGTTTGGTTTGCCTTTGTTATTTGTCTTTTCAGCTACCTGTGGCACATTGATGAGAACATAAAGAGTTCGAAACCGGTCTGTGTCTGGTATAGAAAAGACAAATAACAAATTTGGCTACCAATTTGGATTTATAGGTATAATTCAATGGGAGTAGGGGCCTTTGCCCGTCCAGTAGTTGTTTCCTATAATCCTATTTATTAAGCATGTTTTAGTCCATCAGGGCTAGAGGTCGCCGCTCTTGGTGCTTGCTTGGCAAGCCGCTATCGATCACAGAGACACCGTCGATGTCTTGACTGGTAGTAGCAACTGACCACCAGAGGGATGTACTTATCCCTCACTACGAACAAAATCTTAATAGATAAAAATTATTTTTTACTTTTTAGTTCGGTTTCCCTTTAAAGCGTGTTTTTTAGTTAAGTGTAGATAAAGAAGCATAACATTTACCGTCATTCTGTAGATGGCATATGCTTAACCTGTAAAATTATTTTTATTTTATCCTGATGGTCCTGGTAAGGACATTAGGACAAAGTTATAAAATTATTGTATTGTCATCGATTTCCTATTCGAGTAATGATAATTAATTTTTTATGACAAACCATGTGTTTAAAGCGCACTAAAATATGAGGACTCGGACAAAAAGCACTTTCAACTCAATACCCAACATACCAGTGAATACAATGTAGCACTCGGCATGTGCCTGCGCTTAGCTAGATGTGATTGCGGCCGGTTCATATGGCACGCATTCGTTCAAACGCTGAAATAACAATGAATATCTCGATCACGGGGCAAAATTTCAAAAAAAGTTCTTTATAAAAAATTTTATTTAGTTCATTGGGAACATTTTCTTCGCTTATAGTAGGTACCTAACTTCAGAAATAAAATAGATACTTCCATCGGACATTTTCCTCTGCAAATTTTAAAGATTTTGTGTCAAAGAAAAATAATTATTTTTTTTTGGCCAACTAATTATTTTTTAGGTGAAGTTTTTTACTTCCACATCAAAGAATATTTAGGGAATATTATGTAAACAATTCAAATTAGTCTGAAGTAAAATAAAAAATATATGATGTACGTGTTATGTGAAAAATAAAAATTAACACATAATTTATAGTTTTTTTAGAAAATTGCCAATTCGGTCATTTTGGAAATCTCAAATCAGTGAGCGAACTCAAAAATCAAGTTTAGCAGGTTATTTTACATCAGATTACCTATTTTTTAGGTGGGTGTTCGCGAGTTGTATAGAGGGTGTCGAATTCAGAGGGTGTGGTCTTCTTCCACTACTAGTACTTTCGTGGGTTGCACTTTGTGTACTTTGTTTATTGTTCCGTATTTATTATAATTAACTATGTAATTATAAATTTGTATATTTGGGAAAATAAACTTATATTTGCATCTACATTTACGAATGTGCATGTTTTGTCAGAGGTAATTACGAATTATTCAGTAACCAGAAACTAGAACATACCTACAACACAAGAGGCACAGAAAACCCTTACTTAAACAACAAGAGCCAAGGTACAAAAAAGTGCACCATATCAACTAATGCGTATATATAATAAATTAGGTACCAAATCACATAAAACAGATGCCGGAAAAAACTTACAAAAAGTGTGTCAAAGATTTATTGTGTAAAAATGTATTTTATGATATTGACGAATTTTTTAAAACTAATTTTAATTAATTTTAACCAACTTAGCTAAGGTAGTATTTTAATGTGTAATGTTGAATATGTATTTTAAATTCATGTTTTATGTGGACATAATATAACATGCAGTATCTTATCCCATTAATGCCTGAATTATTTTTTTTCTTCAAAAAGTGAAACTCTTGGCATAGTTGCATCAAGAAGGATCATATACAAGTACTAGTAGGGTTTTTTAACTTTGGTGAAACTTATTTTTTTGTAAAAGGGCCGTATCATATATGGTACACTAGGCATATAAGGTATGTATTATTCATCTTATTAAGTTATAAAAAACGGACAAATATTTCTATCAACAAATATTTTATTTAATACTTAAGACAAAGAAAACTGTTGTTGCCAAAAAAAATCATTTTATTTATTAGTTTTTAATTATTATTAACAAACAACACCTTTATTTTTTTCTATGAAATTGAATGAAGCAAGTAATACAAAGTCCCACATCACATTTTTTGCACTGCGTACGAACCGCACTTGCTTTATCAAGGTGCAAATCTCCTGCACAACGCCTTCTTTTCGAATCTGGTACATACTCTATAAAATGATCAGTTCTGTCAAATTGAATAGATTCATGAACTCGACTATTATTACTCGTAGCAGATGATCGTCCAGCAGTTTTTGGTAGAACTTGATATTTAGTTAGGTAGCACTGCACAATTTCTCGTCGAAATTGAATCTGTGTTGTTTTTCGTCCAGTCTTTCTACATAAAGTCCAGGCATTTTGAATACAAACGTCAATCATCCATGTAAAAATGGACCACCACCATTTTTTGCCCCTAAAATATATGCGATATACATTTACGTTGGCATCCATCTGGTCTGTTCCGCTTATGAAGTTGTTGTAGATTATCTTCATCATCTGAACTGTCTGTTTCCAAATTTTCTGTTTCATCCATTTCGACTGTTTCCTCCAATGTCTGTATTACTTCATCTTCTTCATATTCAACTCTTCTTCCGCTAACGGTTACAGCTTCAGCTTCTGCTTGTAACTGTTTTCTAGATAAATTATCTAGCATGCTGCCGGTGTCCTCGTCGCCCGAATCCTCATCGGAAAAATCGTTCACTTCGGGAGGTGTAATAAATACCTTTTCCACTGGATCATCCGCCCAGAAATCATCCGATTCCAAAATATCAGCCATTTGCTGCACTGTCAATCTAAAAAAAAAACATACCTTATTAGCCTAGCGTTCCATATATGGTATCAAACAAAAACAGATCATAAATAACTGAAAAAACAAATATTTTATTATTTGCATATAAATATATCTTTTAGCAAGTATATTATGATAGTTATAAATTACTGTAATCATTTATTCTAGTAAAGAGTCTGGAAAAATACTTACGGTTTATATTCACTCATTTTCAAAAGTAGCCTTTACGGACAACTGTGTAAAACTAATGGCGCCAGGGTAGCGTCTAGTAAGATTTGGCGCCAATATTAGTATGGAAGGGTAGACAACCAACAATGTAAACATGTATTACTGCTTAAAAACTTTCGTGTTTGAAATTTTCGAAAATTTGTTTACCTGAACATTAGTTAAATATGCGTTCCATATATGGTACGCTAGGCAATAATGGGTTATACAGACAATTTAGTATGCTTTTTTTTATTTGACATGTTCTATACTTTTGTATTATATTGAATAAAGAGATATTCTATTCTATTCTATTCTATCACATATTAGGATGTTCGTTGTATTTCAATAACCAGCTTGTTAAATCTGCAAAATTAGACTCTTCATGACTTCTTTTAGCTCTTGACTTTTTGGCGTGGTAGATACGGTCGGTATATACAAAATGGCTAATGGTCTTAGTACTCGGTAGAGAAGAACATTGGAAATTAACATCATCTCGAACATCATCTACTTACAGTTCTTCATTATTTGATCACGATCTCTTTCTGTTATTACCCGGGATATCGCACACATTTTACACTTTATTTTTAGCATTAATTTTAGATCATTTGTTCACTACTATACGTCTTTTTAATTTGAAGTAATTTTTCTTAATTAAACTCATAATGAAAAATATATGAACAAAAAAGGTTTTTATATCCACAGGACAACTAAGAGCCGTTTTTTTTTCGACGAAATAGTTTCACACAATTTTTAAAACACTGCACATTGATTGGTCTAATTTCGACCTTTACATCAATGTTTCTGGTAAACATTTCCAACGCAATCAATTAGTAGACAATTGAAACGTTTCTTTCACGTTCATTGTTTAGTGGGATAATGTAAAGTAAAAATAATAATAGTTTAAAAAATAATATAAAAATTTCGAATTTAAACAAGAAAGATGTACCGATAGGTGAATACATTCCTGAACTTCGAATTTTGTATAAGTATTTTCAGAGCTTTCATTTTTCTCTGACCGGCTAGTGCGCTGACAGAGTCATATCTCCTCCAAGGATGAAGTTCAATCAGCGCTGAATACATTTTCTCTCCCACGGCTGCAGCAAGCTTAAGCACTACATTTAGTCTGGCATGAACCTTTGTGCGCCGTCTAATGAAGATTTTGGTTATGTGGCAACTAAGAGGAAGGCAAATGAGGAAAACATCTGTGTCATCCGCGTAGGGCTTTCGGATCGTATTTTTTTTTCGAAGAAAAATTAACATTTCGAAATTTTATACATATTTTAGATTATTCTGATAAAAATTGCATTCAAATCGTATAAGTTTTAAATGGGATATTCAAAAAATACGATTTGTGGAGGGGTAAGGGTGGTATGCATCCTTTCCGGATCTCAATTGTTTTGCTACTTAAAAGAATAACCCTTTTATTCGAATGTCTAGATTCTAGATATAAAATTTCATGAAGATCGATCGTAGCGTTTTGAGTTATTTAAAAAAAACTAAATTTATTTTTAAACTTTAACGTTTCCTCACAGGCAAACCAAATATTTTAGTATCTAGGTAAGTTTGGTTAAAACGACTTATTTTCTCACCAGAGACTCTCTCACAGTAGCTCTGCGTCCACGGAATGCATTGTCACTAGGTTGGAGGAAGGGTCGCATACTCATTTACATGCTTTTGAAATGTGGTCCAATTTGTTCTCTGTTTATGAGCAGAGATCTGAGGTTAGTGTCCATTTACTTCAAAATAAATTATTTAATCGCAAGTATGAGGAAAAGGGGATAGCGCTAAATATTTCGAAACTTGAAGAAATAAACAAGCAGATGGCGACGCCAATAGATTAATTTATAACTACGACAATAGATTTTGTATCTAACGACGTTGTTATATATTGATAATTTATTATTACGCACTATAGTCTGTGAACACAGAAGAAAACAATCAGCAGAGTATCTCTCGGGAGACATTTTTCATCTAATAAAAAGTAAAACTAAATTTGGCATTAGCGATGTTAAAAGACCGCATTAAAAAAAATCCCCATAATTTATGATTTTAATAGGCTTCTAAAATAAAATAGAGTTTATATGGCTCATGGGTTTGCTGTAAGATAAATAATGTATACAAAATACTAAATTAAAATGCGCTATTTTTCCATGAATTGTATTTCCATACGATAACTTATTTATTTGATTCCTTCAATGACAATAAATTACGAGAAAGTAACCAAATTCATGCTGACAATTTGAAATATAATCGTTCCTTCATGAAAAAGAACACCGTTCTTCCCTGCTTAATTACTTAATAAAAAAACCTACGAACAAATATAACTCTTATTTTCGGTCATCCAGGGTTTTCACAAAGTTAAATGATATCGAATAATTACCATTTCTTAAGTCATAAAGTCTTGATATTTCTTATAGGTGACAATAACTTAATAGCAGAAATTAGAGTTTTAGATACAAAATTAATTAGGGTAAAAGATTTTGGTAACTGGTACCATCCCCGCCATCCCCTTTACTTTGGTACATTAAATTAAAGTTGGTAAATCGCATTGAATTTGTTCACTTATGCTGAAAGAGAATAAAACTTAGCTCCAGGGCATGCTTATTATATTATAAATTTATAGGTAATTTTGTTTTATGTTTATTATGAGTTAAAGTCAATGCCTGTTATAGTTTACATAAAATGTTCCCTGTGTGATAATGTTTGAGAATAAAAACTAATTGTTGTTGTTGTTGTTTTTGGGGTTTTATGGCACTGGATTTCTCCAATAGGCCAGAGCTGCGTAGATTTGATTACAAGCTTTGAAGACGTTTTACTCGATCTAATCTGTTAGGTAGTCTAAATTATTCATAAACCTTTCGTTTTCGTTTCGTTTTTTTTCCATTATCAGATATTTTTTTTTATTTATTTTTTTTAATCATCTTTCTTGCTCTACAATAAAAACTAAAGAAACTAAATTCTTGCTACTTTGTATTATGACATAATAGTATTTTAAATAACAAGTTTTTAAAACGAATCTTTTCACACGAGTAAGACGGTTTGGTGGGACGAGCCGAAGGCGAGGCCCACAAGTCGAATGAGTGTGAAAAGATGTTTTCAAACGTGTTGTTTTAGTATATTACGTAATAAGAGTTGTAAATAGCGTATTACGCACGAATGGAAAAATTATGCACGAGACGCGTTAGCGTCGAGTGTGATAATTCCATGAGTGCGTAATTGCTTTACAACTCGAATTATGTACTATACTTTACCTACGGCCGTATTTATTGAAAGTTTGTATTTCATTTTTATTATTTATCGCTTATGTCAGTTTTGAGAGCGTCAGAAAATTAAGTATTGCACTTGTCATTTTTAATAATTTTTAGAGAATAAGTTTGTTTGTATTGACCGTTGCTAGGCGGTTGCTAGGAAAACTGTACGAACTGTGCGATTTTTTTTCCAAGTTGTGCGATTTTTTTACCGTGCGTAATAGGAATCTTACATTGATCGCAGACGGTGTGTTTTTAAGTACTTACAGTAGTGGTCGTAGGTAAACAATATTTTTTCTACGATTGGAAAAAAGACAAACAATTTGATAGATATTTTTATTTAACAAAACCAATTGCATTAAAAATTAAAATTACAAGTCGGTTACTATGAAACTGAATAAGCCTAGCCTACCTAATAAAATACAAATAACAGATGTCCGTTCTGTTTTTGACAGGACTGTGTGAAAAACATGACAGTACTGTGTTTTCGGAATTTTGCACACATCATGTGAAAAATTATAGTTTCGGGTCGTGGTTGCTGTGGGTTTTTTGTAATTTTCGAGGGCAGTCGTAGAAAAACATATTATATAAAACTAGAATCTTTAGTATACTTACAGCAAATTATTTTAATCGCTCACACTAAAAAAATAATATATAGGTAAAATGCATATGTACAGGGTTAGTTTTATTAATGTAAACCCCCCATTATTATTTTTATTTTTGACCGATTCGAGAAATTAAAAAACAGGCCTTACACAGTTTTTACGTAGATTCCACTTCTGCTAACGGATTGGCAATAGCGTTTTAAATATACAGGGTACGCAAAAAAGTTAGGTTTTTTTAAATGGAACACCCTCTATATATTTTGACAAATTTGAATTCCTACAGTCATTCTGATTACAAATATATACACATATTGTATAATCGCTTCACTGGTTTTTGAGTTATTTTCACTTTATTAAGGATACGTTGAAACAAAAGCGTTATTTTATAAATCGTATAATAAATCAATAAATTACAGGGTGTTTCCTATAAAACTATACCCCCCCTTATTTCGGTCAATTACCACCGATTTAAATTTTTCAAAAACCGGTCTAACACAGAATTTTCCGTAGATTTTGAATATGCTATTACTTTTTTTCCTACTTCAACCGTATACGAGGGGTAGAAAAAAATATCGTTTTTTTAAATGGAACACCCTATATATTTTTACATATTTGGATTCGCCTCGTTCTTCTGATTACAAATATATATGACACTTATATATTTGCTATAAAAATGGCGTAAATAATTGAATTTAAACTTAGGGCGTTTCCTTCAAAACGTATCCCCCTTATTTCGGTCAATTATTAACGATACAAAATTTTCAAAACCTACACATGGAATTTTTCGTAGATTTCATATTTGCTATTACTTCTTTTCTCCCTTCAACAGTATACGAAGGGTGGAAAAATGTATGGTTTTTTTTTATGGAATGCCCTGTATTTTTTTACATATATAAGTATTATACATATTTATAATCAGAAAGGTAGGGCGGATCTAAATATGTAAAAAAATATAGGGCATTCCATAAAAAAAAACATACTTTTTTTCACCCTTCGTATACCGTTGAAGGGAGAAAAAAAGTAATAGCATATATGAAATCTACGAAAAATTCTATGTGTAGGTTTTGATAATTTTGAATAGTTAATAATTGACCGAAATAAGGGGGGTATAGTTTGAAGGAAACGCCCTAAGTTTAAATTCAATATTTGCGCCATTTTTATAGCAAATAATAAGTATCATATATATTTGTAATCAGAAGGACGAGGCGAATCCAAATATGTAAAAATATATAGGGTGTTCCATTTAAAAAAACCATACTTTTTCCCTCGTATACGGTTGAAGAAGGAAAAAAAGTAATAGCATATACAAAATCTACAGAAAATTCTGTGTTAGACCGGTTTTTGAAAAATTAAAATCGGTGGTAATTGACCGAAATAAGGGGGGGTATAGTTTTATAGGAAACACCCTGTACATAGATACAAGCACTGGAACACTGAATTTTTTTATACGATTTTGCTAGGATAATTATGTACCACTGAAATAAAATGTCAATTCGGCAGAATAATAGGGTATGCGCATATGCGAGATTTTTAAGCAAAATTGGTTATAAAAGATAGTTAATGCTATAAAAAAATGAATAACAATAAAATTTTATCAACAATATACCCTATATTTATGTATTTGTTAATTAAAATTCATATTATTTTTGAGTTTACGACCACTGGTCGAGAACAAACGATGAAATCCGAATCTCACCGTGACGTCAATCACTCGATTTTTTGTCAGAACTTTACAGAATCTTTTATGTTCGCCGTTGTTCAATATGTCATACTGTTTACGAGTAGATTCAATGTGCGATTTCAGTGTTAAATATTAACATTTTTCATGGAAAAGTGAGTGGAACAGATTTTGTAAAAGCCCAGAGAGATAATTTGGCTAATGTTGCTCTCTTTGTTGCGGTACCACTTTTAAGTGGAAGGCGCCTTTTTCTACCAGTTTGACAATCAAAATACATGATCTTTTAAATGAATGTAACTACCCATTAATTTAAGCATCATATAGTTTTCTAAATCTTCCTCTAATTGAAAAAAAAAAAGTAAAATACATAACCTAAAATTGTATGATTACAAAATCGCACTTACGTTGAAATGATCCTCACATACAACCCCTTTGGTGTTTTCTGATATATCAGTTTCACTCCTTCTCATGGTACGTAACCATAATTTTGGTTTTCTTCTTTGATTTAGCGCTTGATCGTATATTGGTAATGACACAAATCTTTTTTCTGATGTTTTTTTGGACGACTGGCACTGCGGTATTTAACAGTACCTTGGATGCTTAATATCAATAATATCCTTGTTTTCCATTGTAAAATGCTGCGTTAAACGCTATTTTAACAAGTTTTACACAACATCAAACATTAAATGCAAATGCGAGTTTCTGACGTCACAACACCACAGCAGCCATTTGCATGACGTCACAGTCATTTTTGGAATAACCAGTTTTTGTTAATTTTTTTTGGATAATGGGTTACATTTTAGCCGTTTTTTATTATTGCGATAGCCATTTAGTAAGTTAATTTACAAAATTACATTTAATTCAAAAATCATGCGCATACCTTATTCAGATAATTCGAATTAAAAATAATTTATTATCCGATAATTTAAATAACCTGTTCAATTCAATAAACTTTTTTCGAATTAAAAATAATCTGAAAAGAGATGGAATACACGGGTGATGAATTACGAAAATTTTGTTGCTGATAAATGTACCCTGTAGGGTGGGTCAAATTTTAGCAATTTTGGAATTTCGATTTGGAATAGTCGAGAAAAGTTTCCTTGCAGTAGCACAAAACATAATACTTTTTCCTTCTTTTTTCACCCCTGCATTGTTTAAAAATTTGAAAAATTGAGATTTGCCATTTTTTCATAAATTTGATTTGTCCACGCTCTACAGGGAGTAAAACAATTTAAAGATATTTAAAAAACACAATATAGGAAGTTTAAATATATTGTGTATTTAAAAAAAAACATTTGGAGGAGCTCATCGTTCAAGTGTAAAGTCAATTATAAATGTTAAAAACCCAGAACTCATCAAGGGAAGGTGGCTGTTCAGCGAGTTCCACCCACCCTCGCTCATCCAAAGCTAGTTATTTACCGCCTGAAGTCATTTTTAGTTTCAGACTGTGGCATTGATGTTTGTGAATCTATCTTTGTTTTTATAAACTCATCTCTTTTATCCAAGTCTACCACTGATGAGGAAGCTTCTGTCATTAATTTGACACACCTTTCCACTGATTATGTGTGACACGGACATGGCTCAAATATATTTTCTAGACGGTCATATGTTATAATATCAGGGGATAAGTTACCTCATTTTCTTTCCAGTTTATCAAATCGATATAGTCCTCAGCGTCAAAATTTAGTTTTGGTAGTGTGACAATCAGAATATGTTGTTTTTTGCGTTCATAATCCGTCCAAGAGAAAGCTCTGTAATAAAAGGGTCAAAAGGGAGGACGAGGATCACATAGCATGTACAACAAAATATTCTCGGGATATCCAAAATATCGTTAATTAATGATTTTTTGGCTTTAGGGGTGGTTTTCACCCACTCAGGGTAAGAACAAGATATAAGTTTTATGTCCTAAAATATAAGAACTGACAAAAGAAAAGTTCTACTTGCTCAAAACAAGCAACATATATATTTCCATTGTACCCCTATTATATCAGCCGTATTAGGAGTGCAATCGCAATTTTAAAACTTTGACTTCAGATTCGTAATCAGCGACCTCAAAAACATTTATATACATGGATTTTTTCAATTACTAACTCTTAATACTTGAGTGAGTATTAAATTTTGAAATTCGGGGGTCGCTTTCACCCTCTTAGGGGTAAAAGCGCATCTAGTCGATACTCTAAAGTTTAAGAATCCGCAAGAAAAGAAAATTCCAAACCGCTATAGAATAGCCTCATTTAGTTAAAACTCATGTACCTACCTATCCGATTTTCTTTAATTATTCATAATCTGTTTCGTATACAGGGTGTCCCAGAAGTGGGCGATCAAACGAAGTGAGGTGAGGTGAGGTGAAAATAACCATATATGTGGTTATCCAATTTTTGATGGTTCAAAAGTTATTTCAATTTTTGTATTTTTTTTTTAAATCGCCCAGTACGTCTACCAAAAAATTTATAATAAAAAGCAAATGGGTTGCTTGCATGTTTTTTTTTCTTTTAGTATGATCCTGAAGGGAGCACCTTTCCAATAAAAGTATTTTCAGGAAGTATGTTACACGTGACCAAATAAAAACATGGTTTTTGTAAAAAGTTTTTATTCACAAAAAATTTTAGTTCATTTTTACACAAAATGGCAACTTTAATTTTCGAAATTTTGTTAAATACATTTTTTAACAAACACGACTTACTTGTTTAAAAAATTAAATAAAAAGACGTATGTTCTAACTAAATAACCCTACGCGTTATACCATGTTAGAATCTGCATTAAATGGACAACGTTATCTGATAGTTGATAAACTTTTATAGTACATTTTTTTACTCTCATCGTCACTTAAAACCAAAATTTTTTGTGAAATAAACTTTTTACAAAAACCATTTTATTATTTGATCGCGTGTAACATGGTTCTTGAAAATCCTTTTATTGGAAAGGTGCACGCTTCAGGATCATACTTAAAGAAAAAAAACATGCAAGCAACCCATTTGTTTTTTTTTATTAATTTCTTGGTGGACGTACTAGGCGATTTAAAAAAAAAAATACAAAAATTGAAATAACTTTTGAACCATCAACAATTGGATAACCACATATATGGTTATTTTGATTGGTAATGACCTCCCACATCACCTCACTTCGTTTGATCGTCCACTTCTGGGACACCCTGTAGAAACTGCCTCACAAAAATTTCAAGTCGATTGACCTAAAATTTGATGGATATATTTGCATTTGAATAATAAAATGCTCGGTACGGCGAGCACGCCGGAGTGACGGCAGCACCGCAAGAAATACACGAGATTAGTATTGCTACTATCAGAGGAGTTATAAATCGAGTAATAAATTTGTTGCAACTTTTATGCATCCAGTTTAATCTGTTTACTTTACTTGGGGACTGATAATATTCTGCACTGACTAGCCTTCGACCGCAATGTAGATTTTATATTTACTTGAATTAATGTATTCTTTGTGTTCTCGTTCTCGTCTTTAGACTGTTCATTATTTTCCAAATTGTCGGAGCCCCACATTCAGGGTTTTCTGATAACTTGCAAGTCGCGAATTTTTTTGCACTTTCTAAGGGCCGGTTTTTCAATGTTGAGTTAACTCTAACTAAAGGATAATATCCAAGGAGACCATTGTTACAATAATTGTTTCCTTCGATATTATCCTCTAGTTAGAGTTAACTCAACATTGAAAAACTGGGCCTAAATGATTACCTAATAGTGATTGCCTTTGTCTTTTCAAAACTGCTGTTCGGTGAACAGCAATATGCGACTGTTTCCGGTCTTCCTGGCCTGGCAATCGAAGATATGCGGAATAACACTATCTTAATTTAATTGTTACATTTTCATGAACTTAAAATACATGTAATTTTCTATGTTTACTTCACATTAACAATTATTTGAAATTAATTTTTTATTATTTAATATAAAAAAAACTTTCATTAAAGTGATCCTCACACCAAATTTTGTCGTTTTACTGTCTAAAAGATCGACTCTGCGCATCGCTTTTTGCCATAAAATTCTTGTTTTTTATCCTTAGGTGAAGAAATGAAAATTTTATCTGGCGATGTCACAGTAGTAGGTAGGTATTTTTACATTTGGGTAGCAGACAATATTTATCATTTTTTCTTTGATTGTCCACTTTGCATAAGTACCTACTTATTAACATAAAATTGCAAACAAAACTACAAGTACAGTATGTCTAATTGTATTTTAACAAACGCCTCAACTGTGTGTTCATTTAAACACTTTTATATCGACATATCGGCGCCGACTGCAGGTGGTCGGGTACACGGATGTGCTGACGTCACTGTTGAAAACGGAGCGTTAATAAAGGTGCGTATAAATATGACGTCATATGACGCGGCGGGCGCGGCGAGCCCGAGCCGCGGCAGCAACGAGCCAAATCCTTCATATTTATACGGGGCTCCCGAGCCCACCACGAGCCGCGCGACCGTGGCTCGCAACGATCCATTTTCTGTCGGTCTTTGAACGAGCCATCAAAGGGAATTGGCTCATCTAGTGGGACGGGTTTGTGGCATTTCGCAGTGTTTTCGGCGAGCCTGAGCAGCGTTTACTCAATTTTTGAGGTATGGAGTGGAGCGAAGAAGCACTAATGAACTTAATTGACAATTATAAGTTATACAAAAATTTGTGGGACCCTAAAGACAGGGATTATTTTATAAAATCACTGCACAAAACCAACAAAGTCGCCGTTTGTTCATCGTCAGACATAGTTATAAATTTTAAACCTTTGCTCACCATGTACAAAACATAACTAAAAAGTTCGTTGGAAACTCGTGGCGCGTTCATTTTGTCATCGGATCGGTCCAGGTTCGCGGCTCGAGGCTTGCCTCATCGGGCTCGCCGCGGACTCGGCTCGTTATATTTATACGCAACTTTATTCAACTCGCTGAATTTTTTAATATATTAAGAAGATGCCTGATAAAAAAAATTTCGCACACTTACTAAACACAGTGTAAACTTTAAGAATCTGCAATAAAAAAAATGCTAAATTAGCCTATTAGTCCGAAGGTTGGGTATTTAAAGACACCAAGTGACTGTATTACTATTTTCGCAGATATTTATATTTTATAATTTTCAATTTACATCCACTCTTTATAATATGAGAAAGATTCAGAAGCTATTTGCATTCCTTATGAATCTTTCCCCCATATTTACATTTGTAAATAATTTAAGGACTATTTTATTGGAAAATGATCCTGGAAAGGAATGGATTTTATTTCTCTAATTAATATTATGACAATCTCTGAAGTAAGACTAACAATGAAATAAGTTTCTACAAACTGAAAAATAGTGCGTAATATACACAGCATGCTCCTATAACCAAGTTGTCATTATCAGGAGAGATGATGTAGCCCTATTTTTTTTTACTTAAACAATCTGAAGTGAAACAATGCCGTACTTCCTAATTATTTCAAAAGTTAAGATTTACACATAACACAAACTACTTCAAGTGTTCTATGGAATGTGTAACAATTATTATATAAAAAATTATTAATATTAGTTCCAAAAAATATATATATCCTATTCTGAAAAACGCCTCAAATTTCTGTTTATATTTTACGCAGCTTTATTAACACAATAGTGTATAGCCAATAATAGCTTGTAATATATATATAAATATCAACTACATTGTGCTAAATGTTCCAAAAGACAAGCTGACACGACTTTCAACTTTAAGTTTCATTTTGTGTGTTACCCAACACCGCCAGTGATTTATGTAATATAGGGGCTGTTGTGACACACCCCTATGCTTAGTTGACACAATATTAGCCAAAATTATATTCTATTAAAAATAACAATTGCGCATTACGCGTTGCTAATTGATACGCTATGGACTTTCATTCAAAACTAATATAGTGTTTAGGATTTATGCTGTTACTCACCCTATTCTATTTGGAAGTATTATTCTCTCCTGAATGCAGATGTGAGTTAGCACAATAATGTTTTTTCAATAAAATAAATATAAAAGTTTACCCAAGTACGTCAAACAAATATTTTATAGATAAATACAAAAATATAACTAAGGATAGGCCAAATTCGCCCTTTCACAGTTCCGAAGATTTTGCGTTTTGTTTTACCATTCAGTTCAATCCTGTTGATTTGGTAAGTAAGTCCATTAGTTTATTATACCATCATTACCTTGTCATTAGTTCACCATTATTTTTATTAACTTAAAAATTTGACAACTAACAACTATCAGAGTCAATACCATTAAAATGATATCATGAAATCTATAGCATAATTAGTTGTTTAGTAAAACCGTGACCTCCGAGAAGTAGAGGCCATGAATCACTGGTATATCACGTGACCTAACGTCACAATAGTCGTCTGAGCTCCATGTTTCAATCTAGCTAAAACTCAGTTTTTTTGCCTCGTTAAACTATTTTGCACAAGTGTTTTTTTTGTAAAATCTATCAGAAAGTTTTAATAGGCGAAAATAATAATTTAGAACTGTAGAAATATTTCGTTGTTGATAATAATTCGTAAAATCAGTACACACGATTAATTTTGTTTTGTGGTGTGGTGTGTTATACCTATATGACTGCCGCTGCCGGTGTTTGAAGCTGATATTACTATGTAATATTGTGTAATTTATCTTAAAATTTATTTATTTAACGGTGTCATTTACAATAAAATTTCGTAATAAATTGGTTATTTGTTGATCACAAGAGTGGCTTATATGACAAAACAATCACCTATATAAAAATCCAGATAAAATACGACAGGACAGGCAAGTCGAGGAGTCTATTTTTCGGGAATGAGTCCACGGTGATGACGTGTTAAATTTAGACAAATTTTTACTTAAATTTATAGATGGAAATTTGTTTGATTTCCATTTTAAAATTTCAATGAATTTCGTTATTTGTTTTAAAATTGATTGTGATTCAGATGAACCTACATACATCCTAAATTGTTTTAGGACTAAAAATATTTACAGACTTAAAAATTGAATTCTCTTGTAATAAGAAAATCGTATCTTCTTCAAAATTTTTATATAATCCAGCTGTGACGTATCGTCTTCAATATTCAACAGAATTGTTTTGGTTTCCGCTATCTGAAAATATATCTTTCTTTTCAGACATAATAATTTACAATTCATTTAACATTAAACTAGGTTATTCTGTATTATCATCTCTATTTTATATTTCCGGATATTGTGCACATTCTGTTATCAAATTTGTTAACGGTTCTGAAAACTGTTTAATATACATTACTACCAATACAGATTTTATAATAAAATTTACCAACTCTTCTGAAAACGACTATGTTGAGGTTAGCGAATGTCTTGAAATTTAACAAGATGTTCTTTAAATCACTATAGAAATTATTATTATTTGAAGTTTCTATTCAGGCGTATCAAATATTTAATAAGCTTATGTCGAATAAATACAGTGCGTCCATAAAGTAACGCATAAATTCATTATTAGCTAAATAAATAATATTATTGAAAATTACCGAAACAGGTCGATTTTTTATTTTAATTTACTGTTTTTTCAAATAATAATGTAATATACAGGGTGATCTACCTTCGAGTAATCACGTCATCACCGGTTTTTTTAAATGGAATACCCCATTTTTTTCCCTTGCTGAGCTGATTCCAAAAATGTATCACGAATTGCTTCAAATTTTGAAAATGTTTAAAGAAATGAATATTTTTGACTTTGAGGTTAAATCACTTGGCAGGGAAAAATCTCAAGCCGGCTACTCACTACACGGTACTTGGTAAGTACTTATCAAGTACTTGGCAAGTCGCAAGTTGTGTGTATGAAAATTCGCATAGACTTGGCGAATTACTTGCACTTCCCGTCGTGTATCGGAAAACTCTCCCAAGTCAAAGGCGGCGAGTCGATTGTTTTTATACTTGTATGTGAGCGCTACATTACGTAGACTTTACTTGCACGAGTATACAGAGGCACGAGTTAACTGGAGATAAAATCTTGTTTACAGTACAGTATTTGTGGTCAACTTGTGTTGTGTTAAAATTTGGTATTATTAATATATTTGGTATTATGGAATGGACCAATGATTTAACATTCCAGTTTTTGGATATTTATGAGAAGGAACCGATTATTTGGGATCCATCCAATTACACAATTTTCTATTTTTGAGTAAAAGATAACCATAACTTAATGTTATAAAAGCAGCTAGAGCTGTCGTATTGTCACTTTCGTCCATCTTTAAAAATTACTCGTCTTTCGACTCGCACTTCCCGAAATAATTGCAACTTTTAAAGTAAGCACGTAATGTGTACAATTTACTTGAACTCGGACAAGTACTTGCCGAATTTATTCCAAGTCAAGTCACTTGCCAAGTATCGCGTAGTGAGTAGCCGACTTTAGCTGAATGTTACCAGAGACAAAAAATGATGGCAATAAACTCAGGAAAATGCTACTTTTTTTATTTTTTTGATAAAGATAATAGGTTAGGAGATAGAAGTGTTTGAAGTTAACTCTTAACTTTTTTTCTAAAGGCGCATTTAAAATGAATATAGAAGAACTGACAACATCTGTACTGTTTTGAGCTACTTTACCTTAAAGAGGATTAAAGGACCTTTAAAATGCTTTTTTGGATCATTTTTAGCGTTAAGAGAGATATGACCGAAATAAGAAGCGCGCCTCGTTTTAGCAAATTACGATATTGCTAGTTTGGCAGTAACTTAGTGTCAGAACTTCATTAATTATTGATTTTTTAACTTTAGGGGTGGTTTTTAACCGCTTAGGGGTAGAGCTATTACTCTTTTTATTTGGGGATGAGTTGTATGTGTCAAAATGTAACAATGAGCTAAGAAGTCCTACTTTCTCAAATTAAACAGAAAATGATTAATTCATCCATTTCATCCCTTTTATATCGGCCATATTGAGGGTGCAACATACAATTTTTAATTCTGACTTCACATTCGTGATCAGCGACTCCAATAAACATATATAATAGGTATAAGTTTCAATAATTTATTCTCAGTATTACTTCGTTAATTATTGATTTTTTACTTTAGGGGTGGTTCTCACCCTCTTAAACTTACAATGAAAAAGTTCAACTTGCTCAAAACAAACAAAATATGTTTTTCCATTGTACCCCTATTATATCGACCATATTAGGGGTGAAATCGCGAATTCTATTCTGACTTCAGATTCGTAATCAGCGACATCAAACACATAAACCTACATGAATTTTTTTAATAACTAACTCTTAATACTTGAGTCAGTATTAAATATTGAACTTTAGGGGTAGTTTTCACCGTCTTAGGGGTAAAGGCACATCTGCTCCTATTTAATATTTGAAGTTGATACCCTAATGTTTAAGAATATGTAAAAAGAAAAAAATTACAAGCAGCTATAGAATTAGTTCGAAGTTTGGGTACTTTTTGACACCAAGTGACTGTAAATGCACAGTTACATTTAAAATCAAAAAGTTGTAGTCATTTCGGGAAAAAACCGGAACTGACATTGACTTGCCGTATGACTCAAAATGTGCCAAAACAAAATTGAAAATCGACATGTCTTGAGTGCTTTTTGGCAAAACCACGTTGTTTAGATTATATTGAATGCATTTCTTTCATTGTAAACGCACTGTATATGGTGATATTATATTGGTCTGTTAACTGATAATTGATGAAACTATCATACCTACTCTTATGAATTTTAAACCGCTGAAACAAAATCTGATGTGTTAGTTACTCTATCACGTCAGAGTTTTTAACCCCAAAGAACAGCTCAAAAACATGTTCAAATAAACCATGATTAACAGTGGTAGGAGCATATATTTTTATCATTTATGTGTATTCATAAATTAACTTATTTTTGCTCCTTTACTTTGAAAAAATCTATGCAGTTGACTTTCACCTTCATTTATTTTTCTCTTTTTCTTGATATACATATTTCTCTCCCAACAAAAGCTAACCATTATATATTTATCCCAGCTTCCTTGATATCGGTACTACATTTCTCTGATATCATTTTCCTTAGCCCTCGCCATTGTCCGTAAGATTCTCTGGGAAATAATTGAGATGAAATGAAAATCCAGGAAATACACAATTTCAAATTCATCAAGTATCCCAATTCTCCAAAGTTTTTAACCATTTCAGCGTTTATCTTCTTGTAATCTTAACTTCTGTGATTCCCCAGAAAATCTTCATCGAAACTTTGAAATCTGCGCCATGCTGACTTTTCAATATCATTTATTTTGGTAATGAAAATTGTACCCCTTAGAATGGCATAAATTTAAGGTCTGTATTCTTCCTTCAATTTTGCATTAGATACATTTGAAAATAACCCTCGTGGGTATTCGTAATATTTACCTTCTTTGCTCAAAGCCTTGATGAACTGCTTTATTAGACCGTAGAAGAGGTGGAAGTAGGACTTTTAATTAATCAACTAACGGCTCATTAATATTAATATTCATAAACCAAAATTTCTATGTTTTTTTTGGCCATATAGTAATTTTATTTGGCAAAACCAAAATATTCTACCACGTATTTCCTATGATTTATTAGTGAATTAAATTTATTTTCTTGAAGTGCTAGCAAAAGTTGGGTATAATAATGATATAGAGGAGAGCCTTTCAAGTATCGCAACAATAATAACTGGTACACAAGATTTCATTTGTTTTAAGCCAGTGAAAACACAGTGATTATAATCAATTCTAAAATTAGCGTTAGTGCACTTGAAAAGCACTAATATCAATTCGGTTCATAGAGATAGAATATAATTCGGTTACACATTTCAATTTTTAATGCAATTGATAAGTTTTTTTGAAAAGAATGCTTCCATTTTTTTATATAATGGGTCTATATTTTGTGGATATATTCTCGATAACGGTAAAATACATGTACGCAGATGTCCCACGTATACAGTGGGAGCTGCTCTTTTTAAGCTAAAAATAACTTCTAGTGGGATCCAGCCGACGCGACGCCGGCGCTGGCATTTCTCATGTATCCATGAACGTTTCATAGTACGACAGAATCCTACATCCTACAGATAAAAAGTATTGCAAATTAAATTTTTTATAATACATATCCCATGAGTCGTCAAATTATTTTATAATAAAATGTTTAAGAAAGAATTTGTAGAGTGAAATCTGTTCTACAAGATATACACTTTTACAAATGTTTTATGAGATGAGCATTTTGATTTTTACTTTTACAGTTTTTTAGAAAGTAGACCTCCTGGCTTCGATTACACGAAAACTAATTAGAAATGCATCATTCATACGATTTCTTATAGAAACTTCGATTTGCAATATTTCTGTTCAAATACAATTTTATATTCTATAGCGTTTCGGCGATAAACCAACGCCGCTAAAGCTCCCACTGGTGGTGATATAGGGAACGTATCCTCATAATATCACTTAATATTTTTTTTTCTTCCATTTGCTTTCCTTGGATCTAATTTTCATGTACTATAATACTATTTATTTTATTAGATAACCAGGCCACGTTTGTTTTTTTTAACCTATGGACCTATAGTTTAACATAGACTCTGAACCACGGTGCCCTGGAGTATGAACTAGACCCTAGACCGCCCCGTTTGGATTTGCTCGCTGGTAACGCTTGGCAAAACTTCTGGGCAGTCTCTCGTGGGATATTCCGCCTAGGCTCGTCTCGCCACCTGTTAACGGGATAAGGGATAAGGGCCACTCGGGATAGTCAGTTTCCGATAACACCGATCGTTAGATGAATTTATTCGACCACTAATCTAAATGCCGATTTCATCAATCTTGCTACACTCGCTGATCGAACATCTGAAACTAACAGAATGATTCATTAATAAACAGTAAATTTAGTAATAGTGACCCATTTACTACAGGGTATGGCTGCTCGTTCGACAATTAGCAAGCAATTTTGAATCAATATGTGCACTGTGGACAGAGAAGGTACAGGTCTATTTACGAATATCTGCAAATAGTTCTCTTATTTGCCTCACCGTATTCTTTAGGTGATGACATTTTATCCGTCATACAAATTATTTTATTTTTTTTGCTAGATACGTATTGTTTACAATTAGGTTTACTACAAGCTAGACTCAACGCAAATAACACCTCCGACATTTGATATTAATTATTTTACACCAAGTTGATAAACAAAAGTTATTATACAGTAACCGGCAGCCAAGTACATACATAAACATACCAACTTATGAGTAACTAGACATTTCTTATTCACGTGTTCAACAGATTCAGTACATAACAATTAATAAGGGATCCACGCCTTCAAAACACGTCAAAATCGGCAAGTAACCCATTCCAGCAAGGTAAATAATTTTTGAGATGGCATATCGAAAGAGGGTCCCAAGGGGCATCAGAAATTGCTTGTTGGAGTTTTGTTGGCTCTTGCACAACTTCTCAAAAAGAAAAAAAAGATGGCGTAATGGTATTTCATGAATATGTGTTTTTAAACGTTCACCTTCCGCTAAAAAATTAACTATTTTTGATATTGATCTGATTTTTTTTATTTATATAGTAGAATCATGAGCGCCTCTATCTGTAGCAATGAAATTTAAAAATCACTTGCAGTTTTTTTTTTTAATAAATCCTAAAGTAACAGCAACGAAATTTGTGTATTGAAAATTTCGACATGGAAAACTATATTAAATGTTAAAAATTTGTACACACTATATGTAAACAAAATGTGGTCCGAAGATAGAAAAAGTTTAAAAAAAAAATCAGGTCGGTATCTTACACTGTTTGAGAGTTATAGATTTTTTAAAGAGACAGTTATTTACGTTTGCGGAACCCCTAGTAGTATCAGCTGTTTTCTGGCGCGCGCGTTACCATCCAGCTTATTGTAATGCATTAAAAATTTGCAATAGTAGGACAAAACAGCGTTTGGAATTGCGTGATTGTTATTGAAATTTTTACAAATTATGTAAAATAAAAGTCACATTTGACAGAGGATTATGAGGATGTTGTTGATAGATAAATAAATTATTAGATTATTTACTATCCCATTATTTAGGGACATTATGTACAGACATTTTACAAAAAATGTAAAAAAAATATATAAACACCTATACACAAGACATTCAATTACAAGCAAGCACTTACGTATTACTAGTCAGAACCACTGTCTGACAAGAGCTGCCTCGTATTATTTTTGCCTTTAAAACAATTGTAGAGAAAGGCTGCACATGTACAGGCAACAGAACACCAAGTGCACGCACATTTTTTGTCACACTTTACTTTACAATTGCACTTTTTAATTTTTTTTAGATCCGGTTGTGGTTTTTTTGTCATCGTTTGCGGTTTTATTTCATTAGTCTCCATCACATATCCAAAATTTCTGGGAGAAGGTAAATTTGGAAGGGGATCGGTGGATCGCTTGAAGGCTAAAATTTGATATAACGCGCGTCTTAAATGCAGTAAGAAAGCGTCTTCAGTAGGTGGTAGCGAATAAGTCTAGAAAATAAATGCTGCCTTAGCAAATCCAAGAATTTAAAGTCATTACGGCCATATAGATTCACAAAGAACTTACGAGCACCTTGAATTAGACAATCATCAATTGTATCGCAGTTATCTCCGAAATTAGCCAAATTATTTAGTTGACCTGATCGTTTTAAAGCAACTGTTTCTTACCCCCTCGGAAAGGATAACTGACGGAGTCAGTCGGATAATATTATATATGCTGTCCATGAAGTGTTATATATACAGTCCTGGACAATTGAACTGCATATTTGGATTTTTTCTTAAAATTTTGGAATAAGATATCTCTAAAGGGAGGAATATTATGGAGTTGCGGTTTCCGGCATTTGTGGCGAATTTTATTGACAATAAGCGGCTTTGTCTGTTGGAATGAGCATAACTCATTTTTACATATTTTAACACATTTATATAAGTCATCAAATGTGCCTCCTAAATATAAGGCTACATTGATAGGCAACATAATGTCCTTGTTTACACCATAATTCGGAAATGTATTTTAAAAGGTTTGCTTTATTTTATTATACTGCGATGCAATTTTTTTATACTGCGATGCAATTGATGCTTGTATAATTGAAGATGCTCTTAAGTTCTTTGGGAATCTATAGTGACTTTAAATCCTTGGATTTGCTAAGGCAGCATTTATTTTCTATTAGCCAGGGTGACTTAAGTTCGCCACCTCGTATTGAAAACGCTTTCTTACTGCATTTAAAACGCGCGTTATATCAAATTTCAGTCTTCTAGTGGTCCACCGATCCCCTTCCAAATTTACCTTCTCCCATAGATTTTGGATATGTGATGGAAAATAATGAAATAAAACCGCAAATGATGACAAAAAAACCACAACCGATTCTAAAAAAAAATTAAAAAGTGCAATTGTAAAGTAAAGTGTGACAAAAAATGTGCATGCACTTGGTGTTCTGTTGCCTGTACACTGTACATGTGCAGTCTTTCCCTACAATTGTTTTAAAAGCAAAAATAATACGGAGCAGCTCTTGTCAGACAGTGATTCTGACTAGGAATACGTAAGTGCTTGCTTGTAATTGAATGTCTTGTGTATAGGTGTTTATATATTTTTTTTACATTTTTTGTAAAATGTCTTACCATTTGTACATAATGTACCTAAATGATGGGATAGTAAATATAGTGCATTCTGTGAGTCGGACGAACATACAAATATTTGGGGAGTCAACCAAACTACCGCTCTGCCCCGTTTTCGAGGATGCTGAGAACGATGGTGATGTTTTTTATGCTCCCTGAGTTGACCCTACCCCCAAAACGGCAAAAAAACCACCCCCAAATGAGGGGAATCGCGTATTCGACGTCTTCCACCGGTAAACTTATGTCACCCCCCCGTTTTCGAGGATGCTGAACACGATGGTGATATTAGTTCTCCTCCCTGAGTTGATCCTACCCCGCAAACGGTAATAAAAACACCCCCAAAGGGGGAGAATCGCGTATTCTACGTCTTCCACCGGCAAAACTTATGTCATCCCCCGTTCTTGAGGATGCTGAACACAATGGTGATGTTGGTTCTGTTCCCCGAGGCGAGTCAACCCCCCGAACGGTCAAAAACCACCCCCAAAGAGAGGAAATCGCGTATTCTACGGTTTCCACCGGCAAAATTTATGTCACCCCCCGTTTCTGAGGATGCTGAACACGATGGTGATTCGGAAGGTTTATTCGCCTCATTCGCAACACCACCCTCGTGTTCAGCATCCTCAAAAACGGGGGTTTACATAAGTTTTGCCGGTGGAAGACGTAGATTCCCCCTTTTTGTGGGTGGTTTTTGACCGTTTGGTGCGTAGGATCAGCTCTGTGAGCAGAACCAACATCACCATCGTGTTCAGCATCCACGAAAATGGGGGGTGACATAAGTTTTGCCGGTGAAAGACGTAGAATACGCGATTCGGGGAGCAGAACTAACATCACCATCGTGTTCAGCATCCTCAAAAATGGGGGATGACATAAGTTTTGCCGGTGGAAGACGTCGAATACGCGATTCTCACCATTTGGGGGTGGTTTTTTGGCCGTTTGGGGGGTAGGGTCAACTCAGGGAGCAGAAAAAACAACACTATCGTGTTCAGCATCCTCGAAAAAGGGTGGGGGAAGTAGTTTGGTTGACTCCCCAAATACTTGTATTTTTCAAGGTTTTTTCCGACTCACAGAATGCACTAATAATCTAATAATTTATTTATCTATCAACAACACCCTCATAATCCTCTGTCAAATGTGACTATTATTTTACATAATTTGTAAAAATTTCAATAACAATCACGCAATTCCAAAAGCTGTTTTTTCCTACTATCTGCAAATTCTTTATGCATTACAATAATCTGGATGGCAACGCGCGCGCCAGAAAATCGCGTATTTAACTGTCTCTTTAAAAAATCTATAACTCTACAACCGTGTAAGATACCGACCTGATTTTTGTTTTAAAAACTTTTTCGATCTTCGGACCACATTTTGTTCACATATTGTGTGTACAAATTTTTAACATTTAATATAGTTTCCCATATGTCGAAATTTTCAATACACAAATATCGTTGCTGCAACTTTAGGATTTGTTAATAAAAAAACTGCAAGTGATTTTTAAATTTCATTGGTACAGATGATTCTACTATATAAATAAAAAAATCAGATCAATATCGCAAATAGTTAATTTTTTAGCGGAAGGTGGACGTTTAAAAACACGTATTCATGAAATACCATTACGCCATCTTTTTTTCTTTTTGAGAAGTTGTGCAAGAGCCAACAAAAGTCCAACAAGCAATTACTGATGCCCCTAGGGATCCTCTTTCCAAATTTGTTCCCAAAAATTATTTACCTTGTTGGAATGGGTCATTCCGTTTTTGACAGCTTTGGATCCCTTACTAAATTTAAAGTGTGGGGACGCGAGCGCTGGCGTCAATTTGCGTGAGCTGCAAGTCGGTTGCTCATTTATTTCGCATGTAAACCCAGGCCTATTTGGTTGCCGCTTACTGTATGTTTAATAATAATCTCTGTTGTCAACAGTCTCTGCCCCGTAAATATAGTACGCTTGTCTCGCCTTCAACTGGGCAATCCGACCAATTCCATTTTATAAGCGGTACACTTCTCCTATTGTCCTTGATATATTGTTACTGACCAAATCCCAAGGGAGTTTTTTTAATTTTTGCCGATAAAAAAGTGGGTGATAAAACTTAAGCAATTTTATCCCAGCAAACACCGCTTCGAAACTATTAAGGAACATTAACGCTACTTATATTTCGTGTTACACTTTTGTTTCAGTCACAAAAATGCGTGTTTTTGGTGACAAATTGCTTATTTGTCCGCAACATTGCATCGTTAATAAACTGCAACTATTACTTTACACAATTGCGAAACAAAATATTCGTAACAAATGCCAATTTACATTTGTAATAAATTCGTTTTTACCAAAATCTAACTCCGAAAATATCTTGAAACATTTAGGCTTTTACAGTTTCATTCACCAAGTTATTTATAAATACAAAACTTATATAAATACTTCGCAACCGTTATGCAAATTTAGTTTAAGTACAGATACACAACAGTTGCACGTTATTAGAAACCTTAAGGTTGCTCATTAATTTCAGAAAAGTTGCTTATCATAAGCAATATAAATATTACGATTTACTTTCAAATCAGTTTCTTTTTTGTTTTATACTTATTATGCAAATAGTCCAAATAAAGTCAGGTTTGATATATGTGCACAAATCCACCTCCCACCCTGATCCCTCACCTACCCATTCCCGATCATTGGAGTCTTTTTGTTTTTTAAATGCATATAGCAGCATTTTACAGACGCTAAAAAATATGACAGACCCTATCAATACATGCTGTCCATCTTTGCCGAACCACTTATTACCTATTCACTGTTGAATAACTCGAAAACCAAAAAGTGTTTTTTTGGTTCTCGCGAGTTGATTAACAGTGAATAAATAATTTGTTCGGCAAAGATGGACATGTACTGATAGTATAGAGCCAGTTATATTTTTGAAGCGACTGTAAAATGCTATACTAAATACATTTAAAAACAAAAAAGACTCAATGATCGAGTGCGCAGGTGAGCGATCGGGGGCTGGGGGTGGGGGTTATTGGACGAGTAATTTTCTTTTCCGAAGACAGCAGTCACATTTTGCCCGTAGTGGGGCTCGTTACTTTTTCAGGACCCATCTTTAAAATCACTTTTTGCAATATTTAACAAAATTCACTTTCTCAATCTCTCATCTTTACAGACCATAAATCCATTTAAGACAAACTATTTTCTATATCTAGGTGAAATTAATCCTTGATCCTTAATATTCACTGTTAGTGTATTTGGAGGAATCCTTTAAAATATAGGAAAAAGATAAAATATTGACAAATAGATGTTCAAAACAATTTATTGTCCATTGTACAATAAAATAATTAATTCATTTTCTCTGTTTTCTTCAATCTCTGGCTGGCCGCTCTAAACCAGTCCTTACAGGCACCTTCAAAATTGGCATCAACTGTCATAAATGGAAAGCATTTCCTGCATGAATCTACAAATAAAAATCAGTTCTTAATCAAACTAGCAATGTACAGAGTGAACCCCAATTTATTTATTTCCTTAAGGTGAGTACGCTAACCCCACCCTATATCTAGTTTAAAATAAAAATAAGAAGAGGAGGCGGGGAATTGTCAAGAATTTGACACGGGTTTATTTTTGTCATGAAATGAGAAAAACATTTCAATTATGAAACCTGTGTATATGTAACTCTAGGCCACTCAATAAAATAAATGAAGTTAAACAATTACATATATTATTATTCCTGCGAGAAAGAAGTTTGTTGCAAAGGGATGGTAAATCCATATAAAAAAAATGAAAGAAATACACGCGGTAGTTTTTGAGAACAAGAAATAAAATACGTCAACATTTTGAATTTAACTGACCTATCTCATTTCAAGGGAAAATAGGATAGGTCAGGTTGATTTTGTTTTTTACATTCGTTCATTGGCTTTTACCGGACCACTATAAATGCTGTGAAGTCATATTTTTTATACCAGTGTTTACACATTTTAAACGCGTCAACTTTATTAGCGGCCTTTTTGTGAAGTTTTTTTGGATAATTTATCCTTCGAAGTACATAAGAAACAGACAGACAATATACTTTGTCGATAATTTAACTATCTGGTGTTTTTTTATATCTTTGGCACAGAGGAAGAATATAGTGGACGGCCGACGGAATGTCTTTGATCTATTAGCGCTCACAGCTGTGACCTATACGTTTATATCGGAAGTGTTGAATGTTGCGAAACTTAAAAAAGTTCCCCAGGAGCAATGTTGCCTTTTACCTCCTTTTAGATATTTTTATAAAATGAAAATATTGGACGTTTTAAAATCTATAAATACATGGTGTCTCATAGGTAATGGTACACAGAGCAATGGCAGATTCCTTATGTAAAAATATTACGATTTAAACAAACTTACCTTAGTGAGTCCAAAAGTTGATATTAGCAGAGATATAGGGTGTCAAAGTAAAATTTTTGTTTCGATTTAATTTTAATAATTTCTTTAAATTCTCTTTTTCAGATTTTTTAAATTTATTACCTAGCAACACTAGCAAATAAAGTACGAATAACAATGACTTTTAAATAAATAAACCTAAAATTTAATTATACTTTAAAAGTGGTTAAATTGCTTACTTTAAAATCAATTACCCTGAAAACGGTTACTCGTAGCGACATTTAGAAGGTATATCTTTTTGACATAAAAATAACGGGAAAGCAGGAATTTTTATTAAAAAAAAATAATAAAAAATCCCCCAAAAACATAACGTATGAACGATACGCAGAGGTGCCCCCTACAAATAACAGCAAAACTATAATTACTGAGATTTGAATTCCTCGATTTGAATCACCAAATTTTGTTAAAATATTTAAATTTTTAAAGATAGGTATTATTTAATAAAAAACGAAAACATTTTGTCCAATTACAAACCGAAGTGAAATATTGAAAAAGACAATCGGTAAGATAAATGGCTACTTGAAGAGCAAGACGATCCATAAAATTCAGTTTCATATGTTACAAATTGTGGAAAATCAGATAAAATCAGAAGTGAAATAAAATATTCAACGCCCGCTATCTCAGAAACAAAAATCTTTAGAACATAATATGTTCATATAAACTTTTCTTCACTTCAAATCACCTGAAGAATTACTTCTTTAAATATTTTGTTATTTAGGAAGCATCCTGTATATCAAAACTATTTTATTCATTACGGCAAACCAGTAGTTTATAAAGAAATTAAGAATCATGTTTTTAGTCACTTTAACGTTAAAATTGCTATGTTAATCCCTGAACTTCATTCCCTTTTGATTGAAACAATTTAAAAGAAAAACATGCGTTTCTTGCTCATCGGAGAATCACCTCAAAAAGAAATACAAAATAATATATTCCTAAGCATAAAAAAAGAACACTCAACGATTCAATTTTGCAAATAAATACGTACTGTGCAAGTAAAGTAGATATAATAATCTAAGTGTAGATTATTATAGTTAGTAGCAAAGTTTTGTACATATTCTTTATTATTATTTATAGTTATCCATTTAAATAAGCACGAAATTTTAAGAAAAGCGTTTGTTTTATTCGATTTATAGGTAATAGTAAAAAGATCCGCTACCCACGCTGTTAATGTGCCCACGCCATGTTAGGTATTGTCCAGGAAATTAACGCTTTTTACAATACCTACATACAATTAAAACTTATCTAATTTTAAATCTATTAGTACTTATTACTTACCTAATACTCTAAACGTGTATATATTGTGCAATTGTTTTTCACAATAGTATTTTTTGCACAAATACCAGACACTTGTTTACACCACACGTGTAAGTACACATTACTACACATTCAGTCAGACTAACTTGTGTTGAAGCCGGAAACAGTTCTTCGCGCTGGCGCGGCGCAGCTTCCCAAGATTCTATTGGTCGTTTGAATTTTATCTCTCTCTCAGAAATAATTCTAGCCTATAGAAACGACGCATTTGTTTGAACATGTATAGCGAAAATGTAACGTATTACTAATTATGTAAATTTTTCAACGCTTCACAACTGAAAATGAATTGTTTCAATAATTCCGTAATTGTTTCTGTTTATAGCTACTGAAGGAATACCGCATCAACAATTGCGTAATATTCTCAAATTTTAACAATTGAAAGTATGGCGTTTTGTAAGTTACGAAATATGTACGTTTGTGGAATTAAGAATAACATTTGTTAGGTAACAGTTTCGAATTTTTCCAAACCCACCAAAGATGTTTTGTATTATATTAAACAATTTCAAAACAAATCTTTCAGGTACAGATATATTGCCATAATTACGAATCTGTTTCACACTTTGAAATATGCTTCTAGAGTTACTTATTTGTGACTTAACGTTACGAAACAGTCACACTCTGCGTTTGCTGGGATTGGATGTAGACCAATGTGGGAAATAGTGAAATTATTAATTTGACGTTACATTCACAAACAAAAGTATGTATAATAATGTCAATGACAAATGTAAACTATAAAGACATGGAACGACATTGTTGTAATTGAAGCAAGAAAATGTATAAAATGCGGTTGGACACTGCCAGAGGGCAATACTTTCTCTGTTTCTTTACCGATACTACTGGTTTTAAATATTTAATATGTCTTATTTCATCCCGTCCGGAAAGTACAACATTACAGTATTCATATGCGGCCGGAAAAGTACCGGAAACCACCGGAAACTTATTACGAACCAATCACAAACTTTTATTATACCTTTTGACAGTTGTTTGACATAGAAAAATCAACCGTAAATTAAAAAATAGTGTCAAATGTCAAATGACATAAGAAAATAACCAAGTGTCAAATTATACAAATATACCTACTAATATACAAGAAATGACGGGATGAAAATATCATTCGACACACGTCCGTAAGGTGTTGTTCCAGCCTCGTTTAGATATTCTAGACTCGGCTCCTGACGTCGCCTCGTCCATAATATCTACTCGACTGTAACAAGTCACCTTCCGGACTTATGACGAAAATTACTATTTTGCAATATTGTAATATATGTTTTAAGGATACTATTAACAGAGTAAGAAGAAAAATTTGATGTCGCCCTCTGATAGTGTCCAACCGCATTTTACACATTTTCTTGCTTCAATTACAACAATGTCGTTCCATGTCTTTATAGTTTACATTTGTCATTGATAATATAGAACAAATAATGCAAAAATATAAGAACCTCTGTTGTCAATAGCACCCATATACGTAAAAAACAGTTTCATTTAGTACCGATTATGTAAAGAACAAAGCTAGTTGTTTTAACAATGATGTCAACGATTTTATAACTTAAAGTAAATTTCACACCAACACCACAACCAAATAGCCGTACTCATAATTGAGCTAATATTTTTGTGGATAATGTTATGTTAACTATTAAATTAACCCCTCATTAAATCAATACCATACAAATAGATACCTACATTAAAACAAAAGTAAGTACAAGAAGAACAAATAATTATGAAACTTCACCAACAACAAATGCACATATTAAGCACGTTTGTTGTTTCACATGTAAAATAGTAACAGTATTGACTAATAAATTAAGACTTACAACTTTCAATTTTTTTTCAAAGTAATTGAAATGTTGCATCAAGTATTAGCTAAAGAATAAGTAACATTTGTTATACTTATTATTATACGAAAATAAGTTTCACAAAAAGAGAAATGTTTTCAATACTTATTTTACCTCTTGGTAAGTTTCACAATTATCACATCTATTTTCTTTACATATTTGGAGGACGATAAATGATGGTAAAGGTTTCGCAAATAGTGCCTAAGGGTTATAATACTGGTGTCAGTTTGGCGAAACAGTATAAAATTGTTAATAACTTTATTAATACAATTAGCACCTCTGCTTTCACTTATTTGGAGGGTGCTAATTGATAATAAAGGTTTAGCTATTAACGCAAATTCTAGATGGTTCTAGTGCTGGTGTGAAGTTGTCATTTAAATTATAATATGTAGTTGGATTCAGATTGCTGGTAATTAGCTTACACACCGAAAATCATGAGTATAACTTTGATAAAACAATTAGCATCTCTGGTTTTTTACATAATAAGAGAATGCTGGATGGGTGTTAAATTATGGTAAGGGTTTCGCAATTAGTACTGCTAATTAATCTATTAACGATATGATAGACTCACATATAGCTACAGCGATTACACGGTAATATTCAGGACTTTAAGCCTCCTGATTCAGGAGGCTTAAGTAAATTTAGAATTTGCGTAAAACATAACGTCCGTTGACACTTTAATGGTAGAAATAGTATTCCGTCACCGTAAAATTTGGCGTATTGTGAAAAATCGGAATACTAAGAAATCAATAGGACCTGATGAAATTCCAGCCATTGTTCTCAAAATATGTGTCTTAGAGTTACTTAACTCCAGTTTTCTACCGGTTACTTAATGAATCGCCGTGCTCTCCATGCGTTTGAATATGATGGTGAGCAGTATTAACATGCAGCTATTGAAATATTTCGAATCGGCACGCGTCTTAAATTCATACGTTTTATTTAAGATGTCCAAAGACTGGATAAATGGTCAACAGCGGAATGAAATTCCACTATTTGACATAAAATATACCTACATCTAAGCAATTATTTACAATTATATTTATGCAAGTAGTCAATTCGAAAAAAAAAATTAGTTTCATGCATATCATAGTCAAATGCACTAGGCACTATCTGATGATTATTTTCAAAGACGTCTACAGTTTTATACTTGGGCCAGAGGTAAAATGCAAGAATAGATGTCACCTTCTTCAATAATGTTTTATTCACTGATGAGGCAACTTTCATAAAAATTTATTTGTTAAGTGTAAGAGGCACAATTTCCATTATTATGCTTTGGAAAATCCTCACTTTTTTAGGCAAGTTAATAACTAGCACAGATGGTCTATAAACGTTTGGGGAGGAATTATTGGAGAAAATGTAATAAGGTATATTCTTTAATGGTATATTGACTGGAGTATTTATCTGCTTCGTTTTCTGGGGAACTATGTGCCACAATTATTGATGAATTTTCCAGTAAGGGCTCGAAATAGGCTGTGGTTCAGCAAGATGATGCTACACTACATTATTTAAATGCAGGAAGGGACCACTTAAATAATATCTACCCACTTCAATAAATTGGAAGAAATGGTCCCACTAAATGGCCTGCTAGATCCCCAGATTCTACAAAAATGGATTTCATTTTATGGGGATACGTGAAGGAAATTGTATATACATACAAAAAATTTTCGTTTTTCATTTCTACATTACATCAAATCAAAAACATTAATTAAATGTCTCGTAACTAACATTTATATATTTTTTTCTTATAATCTCATAATTGTAACTAGTGATTTACATCTTCAAATAAACAGCATTATTTCAACAACAAAATTCACTACATCCAAGTGGTTGGGAGGAGGATATAGCAGTGAAAGGAGTCTAGAAACAGGCTCAAAAATGTACTGAAAAAAAAAATTTTTAAAGGTTCATTCAGCTTTGTAAATAGGAGAAAAAGTAGTGGCGATGAATATCACTCTATTTTGTTAGTGGTTTTCAGTGTCACTTTATATTGGTTATCTTATTAAGTATTTTCAAAACTTTAAAACATGCTAAACTACAAGCTTACAGATGTCGAAAAAGGCATTGCAATGGCCAAATTAAAAGCTGGGTGGTCCCTGCAACGTGTGACAGATGAGTTACATTATCACAAAACAACAATATTTTACCCAAAGTGCAAGTGGACACAAAATGGAAATCAAGCTCGTATGCCGGTTCTGGTCGTCCATAGTCTTCTAATTTGGAAGAAGATGCTGCTTTCGTGGAATATAGCACAAAATAAATCATCTCTTTTCGACAGCATTAAAGGCTAAGGAAGAAACACATTTTCCAGCATGTAATTCAACTGCTCGTAGAGGCCGTATAGAAAAATTCAGTAACATTGGCTTTTAAATTTTACGTATTGTTATTTTTATGTTAGATTTAAGTATTGTATCTTTTGTTAATAGCTTCAGGATTGTCATCTATTTTTAGTGCCACAGGAAGATATTTGTAATTCAGCTGCGTAGCCAGCGTAGCCTTAAATATTGTAGATAGTTCTGTAGATATTGGCAAAAAAAAAAATACAACACTAAAATCTCGAAACCTTGACAGTTGCGCCTCTTTATTAGAGATTTAATAAATAAATTTAATATTTCCTGTATAGATTTCTTTTTATACGTCAATGTATTGTGTCAAAGATTTTATAAAATGTCAAATTTTCACAAAGACTAATTTTACATAAACCAGTATCACTTGGATTAAATATCGTTGAAAATTTTTTGCTCCCAATAGTAGGTACTTACATAGATTCCAGTTAAAAAAATGGCACTTGAGTCTTAGTTTGCCCTATACATTCGAAAATAATTTCCTGTTATAGACGTTTTTATCCAGTTTACTTGTTTCTTTTTATTTCTAGCTATCATAGAACTCGAGCTATCGAAGTCCGACGTACTATTGCCCCACCCTGTATATAGTATCCCATAATTCCATGTACAGAGAGCTACCGTATGTTTCTGGGATGAAAAAAATAAGTCGTTTTAACCAAACTTGCCTATATGTTAAAATGCTTCGTTTGCCTGTGAGGAGACGTCAAATTTGAAAAATAAATTTCGGTTTTTTTAAAGAACTAAAAAACGCTAAAATCGATCTTAATAAAATTTGTATATCTAGACATTCGACTGCCTTACTGATAAATCAGTTTTTATTATTTTTCTAAATAAGTCATTTTGTGTTTATTTTGGACAGATCTTGAACTGATTCGTATCAAATTTCGTGCTGTTATTCAGATCTGTCACTGTCGCATTTCGCTGTTTTCTGTCAATCGTTGATAACAGAAATTTTCCTTTAGATGGTCTTCTGAAAAAAAATTCTTCAAAACAAATAAGAAACTAAATCGTGCCATATACCCCAAAAGATGAAACTATATGGCACGATTTAGTTTCTTATTTATTTATATTTGACCCCACGAATCCTATCTATCTTATTCTTCAAAACATTTTGTAGTTGATACCTATAGAGTACACTTTTGATGAGCAAGTTGGTATGTGCTGTCGCAAGGCCGTTCGCGTGTACCATGAAAGAATTCCTAATCGACAAACTCCTAACCTCCAGGCGTTTACTATTCAAGAGCACAGATCAGCCGATTCAGTCTTCCAGACTAATAGAATAGAAGAATATTTTCTTCACAGACGAGGCATGATTTTGACGATGTTGTATTTACGAATCTGAACAACGACTATGTGTACGCAGACGAAAATCCATATGCTGTTAAACAGAAGCATTTTCAACCTGAAGTCAAAATTAAAGTGTGGATGGCTATTTTATTAGTCCAGATTAGCGGATCGTCTTAATGCTGCTAGTTATTTGCATTTTCTCCGGGAAAATATGTCCCATTTGTTACCAGACTTGTCCCCTAATACGTCGCGAAATGTTCTTCGTGCACGATGGTGCACCACTTCCCTCATTGTATACGTATTATGAGAGACCATTTACATGAGCAGTACCCAGGAAGAAGGAGCGGTAGAGGTCAAGTTGCTCCCATTCACTGGCTATCGCGTTCTCTGAACTTGAATCCTTGTGATAATTTTATCTGGGGCGCCTTGAAAACAAAAGTATACGATGTTCCAATTCTATCAATCCACGACACTGTGGACTCTGCAATATAAAGGCATTTTGTGAAGGTTACATTTCAACTCTTGCGCAGAATTGATTTGTGCAGGAACGAAAATGGTGGCTGCTATATATTGACCATTTGTTATGAAGTCATTGATTAAGGAATGAACAAGATACGCGACTTCAATGGTAAAGTGCGAGGCCTTTTTTGGCAGCGAGATCTCGGCAAGTTGCGGGCACTCCTGTGATTTACGTAGTATGCTTTTGACAAACCTGTGTCGTGTCTGGTTTTATATCATTAATAATCTAGTGGTAATAAAAATTTAATGTTCAGATTAATTTTAGTTTAAAATTATTAACGTAGTATGTTCTCTCTGCGAGCTATTTCTCAACGATTGTTTGACTTTTAACCGTCACATAATTTTAAACTAAAATCAATCTGAACATTCAATTTTTGTTTTCACTAGATTATAAATTATATAAAACCAGACACGACACAGGTTTATCAAAAGCATACTACGTGAATCACAGGAATACTCGCAACTTACCGGATTCTCGCTACCAAAAAAGGCCTCGCACTTTACCATTGAAGTCGCGTATCTTATTCATTCCTTAATCAATGATGAAGTTCATAATATATCCACCAATTGTAGTAATTTATTTCATCTCATTTCTTAGAAAAATTGAAATCTTTAAAATGCATAAAACCTAAAGAAGTTGAAAGAAAAAAATATTGCGATATCAAATGACATGTGTGAAGAAGATAGACGAGATCAGCAGACATTTAAAGGAGGCACAGGTAAAAATGAAATGCTAATATCAAGGGAGGTAAAAAAAGGTGATAAAGAATTAGAAAATAATAACAGTGACAGCACAGCAGACACATACCTAGAAGAAGAAAATGCAGTATTAAGAACAAAATCAAGTTAATCCTGAAAATTAAACGAAAGAGTTATTTACTAACATGATAAAAGTCCCATACCGAAGACACATTCGATAAGAAAAAAAATTAATGATTCAGCTTTATAATATAAATTTGTTATAGGTATTGTATAAAAAGGATAAATAAATAAATTATAAAAATGAATGAACATATCCGAGATTTTCAAATCGAAAAAATTGAAACATTATAGCAGAGGAGTCAGAGGACGTACAGGTATGTAATAACATCGTAAGAGATAATGAAACTAACAGTTTCCTAATTTTTTATATATAAGAGGAATTAATACAAATTTAGGTGAACTGAAATAGTTTTAGCATCAATTGCCATTGGTGTATTAATAAAAGACAAATTGGAAATGTCTAATATTAGTTATATTGGTATCCCGGTAGAGACACTCTTTATCTTATCGCATTTCTAGAAGAGATTCATATAACACCTACGCTATAAACTATCATAGTGGTTTCATATTAACACATAAGTTTACTATAAAATAAAGCACATGCATTTTTATTAAATCAGGTCTTAGTAAACGTTAGAAGTGAACACTTGAGTTTTTATTGTTATCATTGTTCGTTCCTACATCACTTATTTTTGTTAACCATTTTACGAACATAGGCAAAAAACTTGCCGAAAAGATAGGCTTAACAAAAAAGTGTAATGTCGTGCAAAATGTAAGAAATAACAACTCAATATTCCTGTTAAATATCAATAAGAAGGAAATAGTGGAAACTATTTATCTATTGAAATTTAATTTAACACAAAATCGGAAATATTGAAGGATATTGCCCCAAGAATATCAGCACCTTTAAAATACGTCATAAATAAATATTTTCAATCCGGTACTTAGAATAGAAATAGAACTTATAAAACCACTCTTTAAGAGTGGGGATGCAGTGGATGTGATTAACTATTGACCTATTCCCCTGATATCCAACATTACTAAAATTTTACTAGCTTTTTGAGCAAGTTTAATATTTTGTCAGAAAAGCAATTCGGATTCAGGGAGCAGCGATCTACATAAAATGCTTTAGCCTATCTTACTACAAAGATATATAAAAATATAAATAATATTAACAAACCAACGCTGTGCAGTTTTGTTAACATCGCAAAAGCCTTTGACATAGTTAGTCATGCCCAACTGTTACATACACTAGAAATTAGACAATTAGACAGCATAAGAAAGGGAATGAACTGGAGGAGATTCACAACATTCACATCAAACTAAGTATAGAAGTAACGCAACGAGTACCAAAGGTAGAAAAAAACCGTTGCCCAACGATGTTATTCATACCTTGGCTTGGTCCTAAAATATACATAAGTATAATAATGTTCCACCGGATCTCAGAAAATGAATTCAGTAAGTTTATTTAAAAATAAAATCAAAAAGTGGATACAAGCAAACATTCACAAGTTAATAGACCCCCAAAATATTTATCCATAATCATACCTATACTTGCTGGCATAATAATTTATGACGATTATATATTTATTTTGCTTTCTTTAACAATAGCACCTAGGTATGTTGTTAACATCCTTATTTTTTTATTTATTTAATATTTATAAAATGTATAAGCTTTACTCTTGTCAATTGTTTATCTACTCATAAATTTACTTTAGCAGAAACAATTCATAGGGCTGTAAGCGCTAAAAATATATTTACGTTTGGAATAGGTACAGAACTCTGTTACATTGATTCTTTTAGCTTCACATATATTTTTACTACCCACTTACTCAACTAGTTACTTTCTCTAGAGGACCTCTATTATTTTTCTCTGACAAGATGCCTTCTGTAGTTTCAGCACTATTAATTTCTATTGTTCGAAATGGTTGCAAGCGATTTACGTGCTTCCCGTTGAGGGGTATTGTTTGGGGACTTATTCGCTATAATATGACAATAAAGGGAACTGCGAAGGAAAGGAAATAGTAATAAATTAGTTTGAACTGTAACACAAATTTACCATTGTTATCCATTCTCAGTGTTTTTTTTCCTAAATATTATATTATATATTATATACAAGGTGTTTTCGAAAGTGGGACTTAATTTTTAAAGTATGATTTTTCATTCTATAAAAAATAAAAAACTTCAGAACTAATAGCAGTGAAAACTCACCTACCTATTTGTATTACAACGCACCTAATCGAATAGTCATAACGTCTCTGGGAATTTGGAAACTAAACAAATATTCAAAACAAAATAAACAAAAGACTGCATGATACACTGGGGAACAAGCTTTAGGGTCGAGATGTAAGTATTAAATAAATTAATAATTAGCAGCGAAAAACTTCTTTGTTAAAAGGAATATGGTAAAGGTAATTTAACAGTTTCTTTTAATCTCAATAACATACTAATTTAAATAATTTTATTTAAAATAATTCTTTTTAAATTTGAAGTTAATAAGTATTTCCTATTTTTGCAGTCGTTCGAGGATCATCGAGGAAGTCGAGTAATATGTTTCGATTTTTATTTTAATTTGAAATTTAATATCTAAGATTAGTACTAACAAAAAAATGTTATTCACACTGAATTATTTGACAAATTCAGTTTAATAAATTATTTAGTCAAACAGAAATCGACAAAAAAAGTATTTCAAACACGACATGTTGTTATAACCTGTAATTTGATATGTGACAAAGAGTATTTAAGCTGTTTATAAAAGTTCATATAGCTTTATTTGCGTTTCTTACATCCACGTCTCCTAGGCATGAACTTGAATATTTTAACGAAAATATAATATATTTATTAATTTAAAAGCACTAGGTATACACAATGCTTATAATATAGTGTCTTAGTAATTAAACTATCTCTCCCTAAAAAGCCATTACTGCAACATCATTTTAACTCAAGATCCTCTTTGGTTATTCAAAAAAAAACCATTTCTGTAAACGTTACAGATAAAATATAGATCACTTTTTCAAATTCCCGATGAATAATTTTGTTAAGAACTTGCAAAAAAAGTGTTTTATTAATTCTTAAAAACTGACTCCCATTTATCACTTACTAGTCGATTTAGTATTTTTTAGGGATGGATATTGGATACTGATTTAAACTGAGCCTTATGTTTTAGCAACAAAGTGCACAAGAAAATCACCTCTAGAGGTTTTTACGTAGTGGCAAACTCGGGACTGCCTAATTTATGTACCAGAAGTAAACTTCATGACCAGAGGATATTTCGTGTATTTCATATTATCTATTTATAAATGTGTTGGCTTCTTTTGGAATCAGCCTAAAATAGTTATATTAGATAGTATTAACTACTTATAAATAAGTTGTCTTTCACTAAAATTTGAGACTATTCCTCTCTTTTGAACTACCTTCTATCTATTTTTAAATAAGTTATCTTCTGTTAAAGTTTCATACAGATTTATAAAGTAGTCTTATTACTGAAAAGCATTAAAGATGATTTACGAGAATTAACTTTAGGTTACGGTCAAAAGAAAATTATTTTAAATTATTTAACTATCTATTGATAGATCACAATTCATAATAATTCATAATTAGTATTTATTAAAACTGTAATAAACTTGAGAGCCATCAAGCCTGAACTTTAGGTTTTTATAAATGTTAATATTTCTGCTGTATAAATAATAAAAGATGACGACCCGAAATGTAACCCTGAGGTACCCTTGATGACATTTCTAATTTCAAAAAAACGTATTATTATAACATAATTTATTTGAAATTATTTACGACCTGTAATTTAGTTATTAACGGTGGTTAACGGGAATTAGGTCTGTTTTAAAGAAAACTAACTTTTCAAAAAGCCAACGTTTCGACACATTTATTGCATCATCTTCAGGGCGCTACAAAGTTATAAGAAATTATAGGAATACATAATATAATTAACATGCTAAAAAGAATAATATTAGTTTGAAACATAAAAATTGATATATTTAAAATAACTTCAAAGTTAATAATAAAAATACGATAAAAACTTGATAAATATAAAATTATTAAAACTCAGTACTTACATTAAAATTAAGTTTTCCGTGTTATCAGGTTCAAAAATTCTAAATTGTATAAAGGTTACGTAGATACTTTGGTTAATGGAAATTAAAACGAATGGTAAAATACAATTCAAACTCATGCCTTGATATTTAGCGAACTACTACTAATACATATAGATTTCTTACAGTGACAATGTTTATCATTATATTTTTTTAATTAGAAAATGAATTTTTTTGAATCTTTTTTAAATATTAAAAACAATATTAATGTTTTATTTGGTTAATTAAATTATAATATGCATTATTAAGGTGTTCTATATCCTTTCTGGCATTGACAGTATTATATTTCTTAATATTTATCATTTCTTGGAAAATTCGTTTGGAATAATTATTTTGCATTCCGACAATTTTTGTATTTTCTAAATTAAATTCGTGGTTGGTTAAATTGCAGTGTTCTACTAGAGACGTTGGATTATTTAATTTATTTCTATTTTTTATGTCTCTTTCATGTTCCTTAATTCTAGTTTTTATGTATCTACCTGTTTGACCAACATAGCATTTGTCACAATTTTTACAAGGTATTTTATAAACTACATTTGATAATTTTTCAAAAGGTGTTCTTGTTTTTAATTTACTGTAAAAGGATTTTTTAATTGTATTATCATTACTAAAAGCAACAGTAATGTTTTCTTTATTAAGAACTGCTTTTAATTTTTCTGAGAGGTTTTTAACATATGGCATTTTAAAATATTTTGTTGTTTCTGATTTTCTTTGATTTTCTTGATCTTGATTTGTATCGTTTATAGTATATATTATTCTATTTATTAAGGAAATTGGATAATTATTTTTAATTAAGTAAGATTTTAATAATTGTATGTTTTTTTGAATATATATGGGGCTACAAATGTGTTTGATTCTTAGGTGTAAATTTTTTATTATAATAAGCTTCTGTGTCATGGGATGATTAGAGTTAAAGTTTAAAAACCTCTCAGAAAAAGTTGGTTTATGGTACCAATCAACTAAAAGTTTATTTTCAACAGTCCTGGTAACTTTTGTATCTAGAAATGATATTGATTGATGCTTTTCTGTTTCTAGTGTAAATTGTATCTTGACGTGAAAGCTATTAAAGGTATCAAGTAGTTCATGTTGTTTATTTTCTGGTATAATGAGAAAAATGTCATCTACATATCTTTTATAGCAAAAGACTTCAAAAGACAATCTTTCTAAACAAATATTTTGTAATTCTGACATTACTATATCGGAGCAAACAGGAGACATGCAATTACCCATACCTAATCCATATGTTTGTTTAAAGAATTCTCCATTAAAATTAAAATAATTACTGTCGATACAAAATTGAAATAATTCTAAAAAGTCTTCTAAAGTTAAATTAGTGTTATTTTCTATTAAAGACCATCTTTCTTTAATGATATCAATAGTAACGTCTATTGGTATGTTAGTAAATAACGATATAACATCTAGAGATACTAATATGTGGTTGTCTGGTATTGTTAAATCTTTTATATAATCTGCAAATTGAAAAGAATTTTTTACATGTTTTTCATCCTTAATGAATGCATAATTTAATAAATCACTTATAAATTTAGAGATTTTATAATTAGGAGATCCTACACAGCTTACTATAGGTCTTAATGGTAAGTTTGGTTTATATATTTTAGGTAAAAAATACATTTTTGGAAACACTCCGTTAGTACATTTTAGACTTTTGCCGATATTGGAATTAAGTTTATTATGTTTTATTAAATTGTCAATTAATTTGTTATTTTTATTTTGTATTTTTGTTGTCTGATCTACTGCAATATTTGTGTATGTGGAGGTATCATTCAACATTTCATTAGCTTTATTAATATAATCAACTTTATTTAAAATTACAGTGGTGTTACCTTTGTCAGCTTTTTTAAGTATGATATTGTCATTATTATTTTTCAAAAATATAGAAGTGTCTTTAATATCTTTTAGTAACTTTCTATTGGAGTTATCTATTTTTTTAATGTTTTCTTTTTTAGTAAAGTTAGTTAAAATATTGATACATTTATTTCTTGTTTCAATTTTTTGTGTTTCATTTTTATTTTCGCTAATAATACATTCGCAATCAATTAAAATTTGTTCAAGTGGAAAATTATTTTCAGTGTAGAACACTGCAATTTAACCAACCACGAATTTAATTTAGAAAATACAAAAGTTGTCGGAATGCAAAATAATTATTCCAAACAAATTTTCCAAGAAATGATAAATATTAAGAAATATAATACTGTCAATGCCAGAAAGGATATAGAACACCTTAATAATGCATATTATAATTTAATTAACCAAATAAAACATTAATATTGTTTTTAATATTTAAAAAAGATTCAAAAAAATTCATTTTCTAATTAAAAAAATATAATGATAAACATTGTCACTTTAAGAAATCTATATGTATTAGTAGTAGTTCGCTAAATATCAAGGCATGAGTTTGAATTGTATTTTACCATTCGTTTTAATTTCCATTAACCAAAGTATCTACGTAACCTTTATACAATTTAGAATTTTTAAACCTGATAACACGGAAAACTTAATTTTAATGTAAGTACTGAGTTTTAATAATTTTATATTTATCAAGTTTTTATCGTATTTTTATTATTAACTTTGAAGTTATTTTAAATATATCAATTTTTATGTCTCAAACTAATATTATTCTTTTTAGCATGTTAATTATATATGTATTCCTATAATTTCTTATAACTTTGTAGCGCCCTGAAGATGATGCAATAAATGTGTCGAAACGTTGGCTTTTTGAAAAACTAGTTTTCTTTAAAACAGACCTAATTCCCGTTAACCACCGTTAATAATTATAACATAATGTTTGAAATCTATTACTTAAATAAGAAGGTAATAATTTAGGAACGAATTTTGAAAGTCATCATTTTTAAGTTTAGCACACAAAAGACTGTGATTAATAATTATATCAAATGCTTTAGAAAAATCAAGCAGAATAAGAACGCTTACCACCCCTGTAACATGAAGCAAATAAGTCATCAGTTAGGTCTGCCAAAGCAGTAGCTGTATTATAACCCTTTCTAAAACCATTCTGAAATTCAGGAATATTATTATAAAAATGATAAATTTGAGTACGTAAGATTTATTCAAACACCTTCGATAACGTTGGTAAAGTACTCTTAAAATGGGAAAAGGCCATTGGGTTAGATGTTTTTAGCAGGGGCCGTCCAATTGCAATGTTTCTTCCACTCAGAAAATAACTCGGTTCAATGCAACAATTAATTAAATTAAATAATATATACTATAAGTTGCATAATATGAAGTCAGCAATATTTTAATATAATTAATGTTGTTAATTCATTAAAGATCTTTCCGACTTCTTCTATAATAGTCAAAGAAAAGAAAAGTTAATGTTAAATAAATTTGTATTTACTTATAAAAAATTATCAAAATTAGAAGTGTCTTGGAAAAATGTTACTACCAAAATTACACAAAAAGTGTATCTGCATAAGATAAAAGTCTGCACAAAATTTTAGGTAAAAATCTTAAAAAATAACAAGATTATTAATAAAAATAATTTTCAAAATATAAACTCTATCACCCTGTATAAGGAAAACTACGTGCCAAAATAAAAAATCACAACATAAAAGTCGCATTATTTTCGTCCAAAGAATCTGTGGTTAACGGCTGACCTACTTTTCTAACAACACCCTGTATAACATAACCAAAAGTCGTCCCGAGTTTCAAACAAAGTAGATCATGATCAATGATAAAAAAGACTAATGACACAATGGATTTTTTGTCTTGTGCTTGAGCAATGTTGTAGTTGTGCTATGTGCTTCGCCAAAATCCAACTAACCATCTGGTAATTAAACATTTTCCGAAAAATACAATCTGTAGATAAATAGTTTATTTCACGATTATTGATAAAACTGGTAGTATACTGATAAGTCGTAAACCAAAAACTTGTTATATAAAGAATGAATTGTAGTAAGCCTTCTTCCATTTAGTTGAAAAATAACTAACCAGCCTCAATGCAACAACTAATGATGGTTATGTATGGTAATTAATTACAGGAAGGCATAGTTTAATCATGTGTAGTGATATCTTGTTTCTGCAATTTGAGATTCATCAAGCATCCCAGTTGTTCAAAGATGTTCCAAATTGTAATTTAGAGTTTTACTATTTCCAATAGGGTACTAGCTAATTTGGGGTCCGTCGAAAACTCATTTCTTTAGTTTAGTGTCTGAGTTATTCGAATTTTTTTGTAGTATACAGGGTGTCACTCAATTGCACCAACAAACTATAACCGCGCGATTCTACGTCAAAAAATAAGACGATTTTTCTGATCCCATTTTTTTTTATGGTACTAGATCTACCAATTAACTCAGACAGCCACGTCTTAGACCAACTAAATCTTAAAACAATTCATTAAACCTTCAGTTATATAATCATATTCCCATTGACATCAAATTACTAAATTTTAATAGTTTTAAGCACAAAATTAAAGACCACGCCCACGTGTTAAAGCACTGCTTTTATTCAATAGAAGAATTTTCAAATACATAAATCTGCATTACTGTAACTGAGACTGGTAACGATTTAATTCAGTTTGTCGTAATTGCAACAATAGTAACATCTGTTATTTCGCAGCGGGCATTACCTGTACCATGCTGAAGAAGGCTAATAAGCCAGAAACCGGTCCATGGGATGGTGACGTGCGCTGCCTGATAACAGAGGAGTCCTTTTGGATTAATCCATCTGTTGGGGCTTATTGCAATATTAAAATTATTTGCTTTCTACATTCGTAGTACCTACTTGATTTTCATCAGTTAATGTAGAATTTACAAATAGGCTCTGTAAATGGTTTTATGTCTTTTTAAGACGTTATTTAGAGGATATAGACTCACATTTTGAAGTAAATAGTAAAATTTACTTTTACTATTTTATTTTATTAAATATTTACCTCTATGGATTTCTGACTTCTTTGGATTTCATTTCGTTTATATTTTAGTTTGTCCTTATGTTAACATGTTGTGTGTTTCATGCTACATTTTTTTGTACTATTAACCTGCCAAAAACATTTTGTATCTTGATTAAGTAAAATCTATGTCTATGTCTACAGAAAATATAAGCGTATCAAATTTCCTTAGAGAATTTTTAACGGTGGTTCCCGTGATATTAAGGATATAATGTTTCCAACCCTCAACTTTCGCAGGCTGTATATCTGTAGGGGTACGTTTTTTGAAAAAAATTATATCGGAAAAATCGTCTTATTTTTTGACGTAGAATCGCGTGGTTTTAGTTGGTCTGTGCAATTTAGGGATACCCCTGTATAATTGAAGCATGAACATTCCGTATTGAAAGCTTTGACAAACTGCTGCATCAGATCGAGTTTAATATGGAAAGGTACGAGAAAAATTTTTAATCAACTAAAGGTTGCTTAATGGTTTCGTTTTTGGCCAAACTGTTTTTTTAGAAAGATTCAACCAGCTGGTCTCTGTTATTCCATTCACATAAAATAGCCATGTCAGCCGAAGGCTGCTTTTCAACTTAACCAAACAAATTAATTAATATAATATTAGGCAAACAATACTTATAGAAAAATACTTATAATAAAATTAAAAAATAAGTACCTCTAATATTTATGCGAAGACACTGTATTAATAATAATAATAATAATAATAATCTTTATTTCTCACTCACTTTATGTTACAAAAACAGATACAGCCTTTAATAACATAAGTAACTGATAGAAAGCGTCAGTAAAAGCAAACACATGAGATATATATAAATAAATAAAAGATATGTATAATACAGTTATATCAACATTAACGTAGTTACCGACACACACACAAAAGTATAAAAACTAATACAAAAAATTATAAAAAAATGTTATGAAACCAATTACGGCATTACATCAAAAATTCCTCCAGGGAGTAGCAATTTTTTACTAATAATAATTTTTTTACGTTTCTCTTAAAAATGTTAATGTTCGCAGATTCTTTAATTGGATCTGGTAAAAAATTGAAAAATTTACAGCCATTATACAGAGTGCCTTTTTGATAAAGAGCTGTGGTATGTTGATCTGGATTTAGGTTATTTCTAAATCTAGTCAAATGATTGTGGTTGACTTGGTTACGTTGAAAAAGATGTTTATGTTTATGTTTATATACAAAATAACAGATTTCATAAATAGATTTCATAAATATACACATTATATACAGTTAAAATGTTTAATTTCTTAAAATAATCTCTGCAAGATTCCCTACCAGATAAGCCTTCTAAGATTCTAATAGCATATTTTTGTAAAATAAAAACCCTTTGGACAAGACTACTAGTGCCCCAGTTAAGAATTCCGTATCTTAGTTGAGTGGATATTTGCATAATATAAGGTAAGGAGAACATTCAAGCTGCAATGATATTTCAATGAACGAAGAGCATAGCAATTTTTTCTCAACTTTTCACACAGTAAATTTATATGAACTGTAAGTTCTGGTCAAAGGTAACTCCTAGTATTTTTAATAAACAACTAAAGTAAAGAAGAAATATATGTATACTGGGTCATTCACGAGGAAAGGGACAAAATGTTATGGTAGATAGAGTTCACTTAGGTGAATTAGAAATGACTATTAAAAAAAGCCTGAGCCCGTTTTTATTGAACTTAAAGGGTGATTTATGAGTTTTGCCCAATACTTCTTAAGGTTATATCTTTTAAATTAATCACTAGAATCGGCTCGTATTGTGGGCATATAGTATACTATTAATTGCCAATTTACATGCATAATCAAAGACAGAAAATTCCAGGGCCGGCTCAACTAATTTTTATTTTTAGGGCTCCTATGAAAAAAGTCACCCTGTGTACGTGATTTTTAAATTCTAATGCTGAACTCCCTTTCCTCGTGAATCACCCTGTATATACTGTAGTGATTTTACTCTTTTGATGTAATTTATTAATGAAACTGTAATGATTTTACTTTTTTTCATGTAATTTATAAATGATTTTATTTTTACCAATGTTGTATCTTTTAATACTTTTTGAAATATAAGTACATACTTACGAAATTAATAAATCTGTTTCTAATTGATAATGAAAATATATAACATATAAATTTTTATAATAAAATAAAATCTTACCTTAAAGATCCGAACTTAATTTTTTATTAGATGTAAATTTTCTGTTTTATTAAATTTCCTTGGCTAGCTCAGTTAATCTCAGAAGTCGGTTCAAATTACACTTAAAATATATTTATTTGAAATTAAATCTTTGTTATGTTGAAATATCTACAGTATGTCGCACTTAAGAGTGAAACACCCTTATAACTTTTTTCATTTCTATCCGATTTGAACCAAATTTTACTCAATGATAGATCCCATTAGGGTCAACTCATGACCAAAAAAATATTCGCCCCCTACTAAAGCAAAGCCACATGCGATACCAAAATAAATGCAAAAAATCAAGAAAACATATTAGGCATTTTTTTATCGGAAAATTTTACTAATTAAAGTTGTTCAGAATTGTATAAAAACCTTAAATCCAAAATCTCATAAAAATAAAAAATATTGATATTTTGATTTAAAAATTTTAAGTCCGAAAATATAATTTTACAATATCGATTATCATTCGTATTTAGTTGCAGAGTATTTCTTTAGTTTTTTTTTTATAAAAAATAAAATATTACAATACAATAATCCATTAAAATTATATTTTCAGACTTAAAAATTTTTTCAAACAAAATATTAGAATTTTTTTATTTTGATTAAATTTTGGACTTAAGGTTTTTGAACAATTCTGAACCACTTACATTAATAAAATTTTTGATAAATAAATTCCTAATATGTTTTTTTGATTTTCCACGTTTATTTTGATATCGTAGGTGGCTTTGTATTAGTAAGGGGCAAATGACTTTTGGGCCATAAGTTGATCCTAATGGATTCTATCTTTGAGTGAAATTTGGTTTAAACCGGATAAAAATGAAAAAAGTTATAAGGGTGTTTCACTCTTAAGTGCGACACACTGTATATTTTGAGGTTATAATTTATAATTACATATTTCCTTGATACCTAATTATTTAATTATCTTTACTAATCAAATTTATATATACAACCTTAAACTGTTCATACGCAATTTTCTTTTTTCGTATATACAGATTTCGTCTTCTTTCTTCGTATATACAATTTTCTTATTATTATTATACACCTTCCTGTTTGTGTCTTTATAACTACTTATACCATTTACAATTTATTTTTAAATTAATCCAATCTTCTATATCCTTATATTTCTTGCCATTACATTAATTTTTATTTAAAATCTTAAACTTATTTCCCATTTATATTTTAGTATTCATTTAAATTTCTTCCTTTTTCAAAATTTTAAACTTCCCCTGTCATCAATAATTATTATTCTCCTTCCCTGTGCAACCTCTCCTCTTTTCTTTTATTTTTTCAAAAACAAAAACCATTTAACATCACCTCAACCTACATATCTAACAACATAAATACTGTACTGACAAATTATTAACCTCAAACTTCAATTTGTCAATATAACTAAATCATTGACATAATCAAAAAATTACGAAAACAAAATAACTTGTGAAACTAAAAACAAACTTTCAGTTTGGATCTTTAAACAAAACCTTATCAAATTAGATACATAAAAAAAACAAACTTATAAAACTCGCTCGGTGGATACATAGCAATACATATGTATGTAATAAATAGGTACCTATTTAAATCATATTATAACATATTAAAGTTATATATAGAATAATGTCTATAATCTCGGGATAAACCATTGTAAAACTTACTAGAATTATACGAGAAGCTACGTTTAAAGATGGCAGAAGAATGTTTGGGTATTTGAAGGAAATCTTGCTTACGGGTACTACATTATTATAAATAAACATACTAATTTATTAAACAAACAGGACGGATTTTTCGTATAAAGTATCTTGTGTGTTAGACAAAGGGTGTGTAGAGATTGAATCTTATCAAGTTTTAACCAATTAACTTTCCAGAATCATACACAAAATCCTCGACAAAATCCTAATATCACACACTTTCCAGTTGTGCTGTTTATAATTTATTTTCTCTAGAACTGTTCTTATATTGCTAGCTTTTAGAATAGTTGAGTATACTATTTACTATTGGAATAGGTCTACATTAGTGCAGAAATAAGACTGCCTTAAAATTCTGTTTGAACGAGTCTGTGAATAACCTCCGGAGCAGCCAATTGAAGACTCTTATCTTGATAATTGCATTAAGTACCTAACTCTTTTTTTTATTTTATTTATATTATATGTCAAAAAATAAATCTTTAAGGAGTAAAGGTTATTATTTTTATTTATCCAGATATTTTTTAGATTATCTTTTTCTCTGGTTCGATAAACGGACACATTTATTTGCTCCTGGTGATGGGAGTGCTTTTTGCTTGAGCGTTGATGCCAGCAATTCGCCAACATCCTTGGGTAATCCCAAGACCTGTAGAACTCCTTCTGGATAAATGATTGAAGAATGAAGAGTCTTAAAAACATTACAACATACGGACAAAATTCTCTTTGACTAGTGCCTTCATTATCACTTTCTACATTATCTCTTGTTTCATGTAGCTTTCGTATTTTTTACCAACACAGGTTTTGAATTCTTTGTTTCCTTTCCATGTTACTTCAATATTTACAATATACTGCTCTAAAATATTCGTACTATCATTGAAAGAATAATTAAATTTTCTCGACATAAAAACTCGTATTGTTCGAGCAAACGTTAGCAACTCAGAAATAGGATATTCCTCGATGTCAGGTACTCCATTTCATTGTCACTTAACACTTCTTCTTTTCTCATTACATGTTTTTGTTAATTTAACGAGGGGGGCGTGATATAACTACATGTCTCGCTTATTATAATAGACTGCCATAAAATGTCAAGAAACGTAATTTTTCTCTTTTTGTCTAACTAAAATACCTATCTATAAATTTTAAATATCCATTAATTATAAATAAAAGAACAAATACACAGGATGTAAGAATAGTAGTTATATTTACAAGAGTTTAACAAAACTATATTCTCTCTAGTTAAAAAAAATCTAGAAATATGGCGAAATTATAATATAATTTTAAGCAAGTGTAATATTTAACATAATACAAATAATTAGCCAATAGATAAAAATATGTAAGGAGTAAAGTAAAGCAATAGAAAATTATAAAAAACAATAAACAATAAAATGGATGGAGAAACAGCATATTAAATAAATAAAACATGAAACATAGGTGATTAATTTTCCACAGTATTATAAAGAAAAAATTCATCTAACATATAAGGACATATCATATTAAGATAGTTCTTTAATTTATTTTTGAAAATCTTAATGTTTTTTGAGTTTTTTATCTCCAAAGGGATAATATTATATAAACGACAGCCATTATAATATGCACCTTTTTGATAAACTGTAGAATTGTGTCGATCAGGATGAAGCATATTTTTACGACGAGTGTCATACAAGTGGTCTACTTTATGTTTGGTAAATAAATGAAGATGGCGATACACAAAACATAATAATTCCAAAATATATGTATACAGATATAGCAGTCAAGATATTAATAGTAAATTAAAATAGACGCTTACTAAAGTTAAATTTAAAAGGGGTTATATTAATTTCGTTAAATAAACAAATATACAAAAAGTAACAATGCATATAAATAATTCCAATTACTACTATTGATTTTACACAAATTTTACTAAACTTAGTCAACATTTTTTAGAGTAATAGCTTCAACATCTTTATTTAACCTCTTTTATGACAATACTAGTTTTATCTTCAGTTTTAGGTATACGTCTTACTTGACCATCTTTATTTGCCAATTCTGTAACTCATTTCTATACCTACATTTTAGAGGTATTATGTATACAAAAATAAAACATTATTTCAGGTAAATCAGGTTCTCCATGAGCACAACACTAGAATGCGGGATTTATTGAACCTAACAGCCATCAGACAGCGCTATATCAAAAAAACCTTTTTTACAACTGATGCAAATTTTATAATGCACTCAGTACGGATATAAAGTGTTCTCCTAGCATTCATATTTTTAAATCTAAGTTGAAACAATTTCTACTGGACAGAAACTGTTACACATTTGACGAATTTTTTTAAAGGCTGTACTGACATTTTAAATTGATATTTTGTATATTGTACTTATAGTTGTGTTTTTATTATAACTGTTTCTACTTTTTTTTTTTATGTGACTGTATATTGTATTTATTGACGTTTTCTCAATTATTGTATTCGTTTGTGTACTTTTTAATTGACGAAATAAATAATTTATTATTATTATTAAGTATTATTATTATGTCTGTATGATTTAGATGTATAGACATTTTCATGTTTAGAAAGTAATCTTTTTTGTGAGGATGAAAACCCTAAGTTGTTAATTTTTTTTGTTGTTCAGTTACATCATATACCTATTATATTTCTAAGACATAAATTCCATATCACGGTATAAACGTATCTTTATATTTAGTTTTTCTGTTTTATAGCAATTTTCCTTCTTTATTCATTTACTTTTTCGTCGATTAGCGACATCTTTGTATCCATAATTTTTTGTTAACTTCCTCCCTGATATTATCAGCAATAGTTAATAATATTTAATACGACTACTCTAAGTTGACTCTACACCTCCGGTCAATCGGTTTTTCTGAAAAAAATCACCAGAATAAAGTATTCAAGAAAAAAAGTAGGGAGCTCAAATGTTAGTAGATTATTTCTTTATGAGTTATAATTTTATACCCGCCAACTACATTGTTTTCTAAGAGCCAAGCGTATTACTTTCGTAGAAGCGAGTTGCAATATTATATTGAAACACCCACGGTTGTACTTGCTTAACTGAATTTATTCATTAGGTGGCTCCAGGGACGGATGGGAAGGCCGGGCATTCGGGCAAATGCCCGAAGGGCCGCTACCTTTGGGGCCGGACCGGCCGGTCTATCTAGCACTCCACAGAACTCCACTATTAAGGCACTTTAAATCGTGTCAGAAACGTAAACGTACGTTTTGGCAATCGAGCGTGCGCAGTTTATAAATTTTCACGTTGTCATCTTACGTACGGGGTGATTCCTATAAAATTCTCACCCAAATTTTTTGGTTTGTCTTTGGAAATAAAATAAAAATATTTAACGTAACTTATAGTATTTTTTCCAAGGATTTCGAAAATTTCAACAAAAAACAATTGAAAATCAAATAAAAGTGAGAAAAAATATAGCAATGTTTTTTTTTAATTGAATTCCCTGTATATTTTTATAATTTTGAAAAAAGGTTTAAATTCTCTTTCCAAAAATATAACATAAAATATATGTATTTACCTCGGTATTTACCTTCATTTAGTAAAATACTGATTATTATTATTATTATTATTTTAATTATTATCAGTATTTTACTAAATATGAATGTAAATAATATGTTGTTATATGTTATATTTTTGGAAAGAGAATATAAACTTTTTTCAAAATTGTAAAGATTTACAGGGCCCTGTTCCATTAAAAAAAAAATCGCTTTGTTTTTTCCCACTTTTATTGGACTTTCAATTGTTTTTTGTTGAAATTTTCGAAATCCTTGGAAAAAATACTTTGTGTTAAGTTAAATATTTTTATTTTCTTTGCAAAGACAAACAAAAAAATTGGCGTGAGAAAGTTATAGGAATTACCCTGTACAGGGTGTCCCACATAAAAGGTTTACTCGATTTCCTGGCTTTATTATTAGGCTAAAATAAAAAACTAAAATCTATTCTCATGTATTTTTTTATGAGGAATCCCATTATAAGGTCGATAGAACCCCTAATATACGAGGTATTGTCAAAAACCAATTTTCCAAATTTTCTTCATTCTAGGTATATAGGTACTATTACGGAAATCGATATGGTATATTATTGTGGTTATAAAGGCATATACCATTCATACATCTAACTTTCGGTTTACCTGGAAATAGCTCATCCGACAAAGTTTTGACGACAACCTGTATATTATGAAATAATTGAAAAGTAGCCAATCTCCTGATTTCAAAAATATAAATAAGTAAATTATTTGCGATAGATTTTTAACTTTATTGTTAATGTTTTAATATGTACCTTTTATTTTTTAGTTATTTTTGCTCTCTATTGGTTTCAATAATAATATATTATCATGCATATTTTATGATTTTTAATTGTGTCTTTTGAAGTGGGGCCGCTTGCACATAATTTCCCGGGCCGGTATTCCTTACCCCATCCGTCCCTGGGTGGCTCATTTACTAAACTAACATACAAACGATACAGGATACAGTCAGTTCGGTTTAATATTAAAGTAACATTAACTGATATAATCACTTAATAAAAAAGAACTTGAATGATCATACACACTTCTAAATCTAAAGTGCCAAAAAGTTACATCAGAAAACACTGTTAAATAAATATGCAAACAAATATAATTTTGATAATGATTACATCTAGTGGTTTAGGCATCGGTACTGGTTGGGCAATCGCGCAGTGTATAATTTAATTAGCGAGCTGTAGGTTGATCATTGCTAAAATACGAGTATAAAATGAATCCGTATCCATACAAAAAGAATTTCGTTTCAACGTACAACGAATACTAATTTCAAATTTTTAAGTTTTATTTTAAATCATTATAACGCATTAAAATATCATATTCTTGAGTCTTATATAGAGAGAAGGAAAAATTAAAACTCCAGTAAGTAGTTCATTTTGTGAAACAAAAAGTAAAAACTCATTTTGTAATTTTCGGTTAAACCGGATATGCTCGGTCTTCGAACCGACTTCAAGAGGCTTGGAAAAGTCATACCTACCCTTTATCAGTTATTAGATTATGACACATGTTGTACATTATGCAAATTCACTCTAAATATAATTATTTTATTTTTTTATTTTTAATTCCCGACAGGAAACATCCTTCATCAAGGACGACCTGATCCGCTAGGGTCTAGCGGCAGGTTGTTGCAATTTAACAGCGGGCGCAGGCGCGGCCACAGCAATCTGTAACCACTTACAACTTATTTTAGTAAACCCGCATAGAACCACTGCAATACAGACTGTTATACAGGTTTAACGTTGTAGACACAGACAGACCGTTGTAGATATGTTACATATATACCAAAATTAGGTACGGTAAAAACCAGGAAATATTAATTATTTAGGAGTGTTAAGATTAATGAATTAATTAACAGATATCTGATATCCATTTAACGAGTACTCAGATGAAGCACTTGTAGCTCGATGGAGTGACTTATCGAAAAAAAACTGCTCATCGGGGATAATTGCAGTTCTTCGATATACCTTTGCGGTTGACCTAAGATGATTCGTTCGACTACTTTGTTTATCGCTGATATTAGACTAATGGGCTTTTAACTAGAAGGAAACGTTGGGTCCTTGCCGGACGTAGCGACAACTTCCTGGTTTCTGATTTCGTAGCATCACGGTAATTTTCGGATCTTTAAAACCTTTTTTTTTTTATTTTTTTTTTATTTTTAATCGTCTTATTTATATTAACGTCCTGGCGAAGTTTAGCTTAGAGCTATTCTGACACTTAACCAGGACACACCACATACACCCATTCCCTCCGACATTGCCATCTGCCGGAGCTGGGACTCGAACCCAGGAGAGATAGGCAGTAACTAGTCGCCTGTCCTCGGTAATGTAATGAGATACGGTCACCCATCCATTCCCCGGCTCCGACCACCGCTGCTTTGCTCCGAAGATCGAAGACCGGCAATTGTACGCATGACCCCATCTCACTACTTTCTTATGGTAATGGGTGCAATTAGATTATCGTTTGACATGTCATCCATCCTCCGGACTAAACAGTCCACTTCGGCCTCTCCAGTCCTCGTCTTCACGGCCAAGACAGTCGTCCCTGCACTGCAATTTACTTCTTCCGCCGAATGTAAACAATCCTGTGAATCATGAATCGGCAGCATAATGTCCAATGAACTAGGAACACTATAAAAAAACAGTTTTAAGCTGATTCACCAGTTACTTGTTTTGTTTAGGGGAAAGAAACTATTGAACCAATTAAGTGACCACTCCAATCAACTGATTATTAGATTAGATTTTTATTTTTGGGACCACATTAAAGAACGTGTATATTGAAAGTATCAACTACACCTGAAAATTTAAAATATCGAGTTAGATAACACAAGAACATCTCAGCAATGTGATGAAGGAGACACATTGTATTCATCGATGCTAACATTTGGAATTGTGATTATAATTTATTTAAATGTGATATGTATGGTAATGTTTTAATTTTTATTGGTTTTATTTTACAATTCTCTTTCTTTGCTTGATATGCATTGTTTATAAATGACTTTGTTTAGGCTTTATACAAGCATAATAACAACAAACATATCCAAAGTGATATACTTATATTGATGTTTCATCTCTAAACATGCTATTATTAAATTCATTGGACTTTCTTTAATACATGATGAATTGAATCTTATGATATTTAATCCAGTATTCATCATGTATTAAAGAAAGTCCAATGAATTTAATAATAGCATGTTTAGAGATGAAACATCAATATAAGTATATCAGTTTGGATATGTTTGTTGTTATTATGCTTGTATAAAGCCTAAACAAAGTCGTTTATTGGTTTGTTTTCATTTATAGCCATTCGTTGGAAGATGGAAATAAATAAGTAACAATAATTTATGTTTAGAATCAAATTATCGGTAATAAAAAATACTTTTTTAAATAACCTAATGAGTCACCGTGGAGCCATTTAAAAAAAGTAACTAACCAGCCACGATTTCCAAAATGTTTGGGAGTCTACAACAGATATGTCATGTCATATGAAATAATGTTGTAATTTTATGTTCTGGATAGTTATTAATACAAGAAAGCATTTTTAGGGCTCATAACTAGACGCAAATTTAAGTTTTCTTAAATGTTATGTTATGTTATGTAATTATTAATATTTTTATCTCAAATTTGAAATATTTTGTTTTGTAACATTTAGAAAAGACGAATGTGATCTGTGATCATCCAGTACATAAAGATGTTTGGGTGAAAAAACATTAACTTTTGAGAAAAACTTCCTACGAATAAAGATGAATCATATTAACTCAGAATCTACTAAGTATACGAACGTATATACACCTAATTCAAATGGTGGTTGAGAAGTTTCCGTCAATATCTTATCATTTTGGATATTAACGTGAATTTGGCACAAACTATGCATTTTCAAATGTTGTTCCTGATACTTTATTGTATTCTATTTTATTTTATTTTAACGTACACTAAAGTCGACCACACATACAAGTCGGAGTCTTTTAAGTTCTTATCGGCATCAAAGACGACGACGTTTTTTATGCGCACTGTAAAGATGTGCTCGACTTTACCTAACACATATAAAATTCAATTACAAGGTAGGAAATACAAGGTATGTTTAACTTAAATAGAAGTATAAAGTAAATGATATAAAATAACAATATGAAAGTCAAATTTTTTATCGAGGCTATACTGCAGTAAAACATCAAATTGATCAAATCGATTGGTTAATTTATTACAATGATTGCACATTCTAAAAGAGGCGAGAATTTCATAATATATATTTGTTATAGCCATAGGCAGATAAAATATAATGTTTTGTCGGAAAGGTAATCTGGGAATCTGAAAATTAACCATGTGTAGTAGAACGTCGCTACAATCAGTTAGGAAATTAATTAATTTATGGAAAAAAATATTTCTGATTGAGTCCTGCGATTTTCAAGAGTTCCGTCGTTTTTAAAATAAAGAAATTTAAGAAAACGCCTTTGAGTTCTTTCGAGATTATTATTGTTCATGTTATACTGTGGTCACCAAAAAATAAAATGGATGCATATTCAAGTCTATATCCGACAAAAGAATCAAAATGCAGTTTCAATGTATCAATAGGTATTATTAAAATCATGTGAACTTCTTATTATGAAACCTAACATTCTAAAACAGGGGCAGCGAGCTGAGGTCTGCTGCAGAATAATAAAACAGTTATCCATGGCAACACTGATTTTGTGCAGAATTCGAAACATTTAATTTAATTAGGCATATTGCGCAAACGGCTGGAGCAAATATATAACATATACAGGGTGTCCCACTTAAGATGCATCCACCCTTCTAAAATCTTTATTTGTGAACCGATTTTTGAAATCGTTTTTTTGCTGGATAGGGCTTGGAAAACTGCATTTAAGCTATATCTTACATTTCTTAAAAAGGTACATCATGACCTACGGAGACGAACTTTTTTTAGCAAATTTTCGAGAAAAACCATTAGCGATTTTTTTAGAGAAAAACTAATATTAGAAATAGATTCAGGACCTTTCAAAACCTAAGTGGTGTGAATTTTGTGACATTAGGATACAGGGTGTTAAAGAAAATAGAGAGGAATTTTTAACAACGGCAAACTTTTTTTTTGTAAACAAAGGCGGTACTATTTTGAAATTATCAGTAATTTAACATTTTTTTAAGGATTATTACAATATTTTTTCCAGTGAATTGTTTAACTAGCTATAATAACTAATGTATTGTTTTATTTCTTTTCAATAACTGTATCAACACTAATCAACAGAAATTAGGTAACATTTTTAGTCGTTACCATTGTCATTTTTTTCTTAATACGTCTTCAAATAAACCAGAGAATTGTGAAAAATGTTAAATTACTGATAATTGGTACCTTTGTTTACAAAAAAAGTTTGCCGTTGTTAAAAATTCCTCTAAATTTTATTTAACACCCTGTATCCTAATGTCGCAAAATTCACACCACTTAGGTTTTAAAAGGTCCTGAATCTAATTCTCGTATTAGTTTTTCTCTAAAAAAATCGCTAATAGTTTTTCTCGAAATTTCGCTACAAAAAATACGTCTCAGTGGATCATGGTGTACTTTTTAAGAAATATAAGATATAGTTTAAATGCAGTTTTCCAAGCCCTATCCAGCAAAAAAAAGATTTCAAAAATCGGTTCACAAATAAAGATTTTAGGAGGGTGGATACATCTTAAGTGGGACACCCTGTATATATATTTTTATAATCAGGACGAAACGTTGATTTCAAAAATCTAACAATATACAAGGTGTTCCACAAAAAAATCATAAGTTTGGTCAGTATCTCTTCGGAGATACGATTTTCATTTGTCTCTGCGATAGGTGCATTGAGATGATAAGAAAATTTCCTGAAACTTTTGTCTTAACCATTTTTTACTAGGATAAATTAACTCCTATATGAAAAAGTCTATTTGACAGTCACGTTTTGTCACTTTGACAGCGATAAAAAAGGTGCATCGTTTTTTATCACCGATAAAAATGCCTGTTCCTCAAAATCAGTGTACATCTATTAGTCGCACGTCACTTTAAAATCAGTAGACCAAACCAAACCATTTATAACAACTGTATTCTTAATAACTGTTCCTTCAAATATGTAATTGTATAAATAAAAATAATTTTTGTTGTTGTTCGTTCACATATTCTGTCGTTAATTTATCTTGCCAAAAAACACTCGAGCTTTTTTTTTATGGATAAATTTCTTTGTAACTCAACATTTTGCCAATCAGTAATTTTGCTCGAAAAACTGACATTTGACAAAATCGCTCGACCTACGGTCTCGCGATTTTTTCATGTCAGTTTTTCTCTTAAAATTACTATTTGGCAAAATTGTTTCGTTACGAAGAGAAATTTATCCGATAAAAAAAAAGCTCTTGTGTTTTTACTGTTGATAAAAAATAAGAAAGTTAAGGGGGGTAAAATCTCTCATGAATCGAGATTATTATTGTTCATGTTATACTGTGGTCACCAAAAAATGGATGCATATTCAAATCTATATCCGACAAAAGAATCAAAATGCAGTTTCAATGTATCAATAGGTAATATTAAAATCATGTGAACTTCTTATTATGAAACCTAACATTCTAAAACAGGGGCAGCGAGCTGAGGTCTGCTGCAGAATAATAAAACAGTTATCCATGGCAACACTGATTTTGTGCAGAATTCGAAACATTTAATTTAATTATGCATATTGCGCAAACGGCTGGAGCAAATATATAACATATATATATATATATATATATATATATATATATATATATATATATATATATATATATATATATATATATATATATATATATATATATATATATATATATATATATATATATATATATCTATACGCGGTATGTTGTCACCTCCACTACATGGAAGAGGCGACCTCGCCTCCGGGTCTCCCCGTTCAACTAGAGAAAAAAAAATTTCATATATGGGGTGAGGAGAGGGTCACAAATCTGTATTTCAAAAGAGGGGAAGAGAAATTTGACTTTTAAGGAAGTCATATATGGAAACCACATAAAGTACTATGTGACCTCCGAAATCTATATATAAGCGCTCACGTTAATAACGTTGTCGGCTCCGACAGTGTTGTCACATTATCGGAGGTCACAAAGACACCTCTGTATCCGTGCATTATAAGGGCGTGTTTTTAATATGAATATAAATTCAGTTTCAGAATGTTTTACTCATGAAATATTACTTATCGAAATATTAAATAAAATGGGATAAATGAGGAACATGACTTTTGTAAGGTAGGGAAGGACAAGGAAATTGTGGTCAGTTAAGGAGAACTGTAAAAATCTGAGTCAACAAAATATATTTGTTTATAAGTACGTTTGTTTAGTTATAAAATTTATTAAAAACATGACAAAGAAATATAATTTTCTTAATTTAAAAGTAAGTTGTTTTGACTCGCATTACCCAAGAAGAGATAATCAGAACGGTACAAAACTAGTCAAAAAAATATATTTTTTTAACCTTAGTTATTACATTTTCGAAAGCAAATACGTTTCTTAAGCTATAAAACTAACTTATTAGCAATTTAATAAAAAATAAAATGTAATATATTACATTTTAATATATCACTTTAATAAATTACTTTAATATATTACTTTAATATATTACTAATAAAATATAATATATTACATTTTATGTTTTATTAAATTGCTAATAAGTTTTACAGCTTAAGAAACGTATTTGCTTTCGAAAATGTAATAACTAAGGTTAAAAAATATATTTTTTTGACTAGTTTTATACCGTTCTGATTAATTCTGGTTAATTTTCTTAAAAAGAAGTTGTTTTGACTCCCATTGCCCAAGATACGTGGTACCTAATCATGATTGGGGGTGATAAGAACCAGAGGAATTAAGATATAAAACATAAGGAAAATAACAAACTACTCCTTTAGGGACTTAAAATACACAATAAAACATTTCAACTATTGTGGTTTATACATGGTGTCCAGGAATGGAATTCCCTTTTTAAAGGCTAATAATAAATTTGCTTGAAGTTTTAAAATAAATTTATTACTGCAAAAATACACACAATATAGGCGGATTTTATGTTTTAAAAATTATATTGTCGAAGCTCCTTCCATTTCGGTCAAAACACTCCTGCAATACCTTCTCCATGTGATTAAAAACTGCCAAACACATCTCAGGTGGAATTCTATTAATTTCTTCTCATATTTTTTGTTTTAATTCTAGCAAAGTCATAGGCCTATTAACATAAACTTTACATTTAATTAGTAATTACTAATAAAATTGTCCTATTATTATTTTTTGCAGTAGCGCCCTGGAAGCGATCATTTCAGCATAATTCTATTATTAATTAGATACTAAGTACCTAGAGAACTGTGCATCCTACTCGTTCCGTTGTGATTTTTTTGTGATTATTGTTTTCCAGAAACTCAAATAACTCGAAAACGGTGCGCCATATCAAAGTACAACTAGAATACCTTTATTGCAGAAAGAACTCTGGTATTCCATAATTTGCTACCAAAATTTGGAAAAACTTACATGCGAAAAAGTTGTGGGGCATTTTACTCCACCCCCTCCCTGTTTGACCCACCCCTGAATGAAATTTTTTATTCATTTTTACACTACCTTATTGGTCATAAAATGATTAGTAATTGACCAAAATTTCATGTTTTTAATTTCACCGGTTTCGGAAATATTAACTAAAAACCATCATCAAGGAAGCACTTTTAAAGGGTTGTAGCTCCCTTAGGAAGCCTTTCTGTGGCTATATTTGTAGGAACTTCTTGCCTTATTTTTGAACAAGCTGGTAAAATGATGACCACTAATTTCGGGACACCCTGTATATGCATAATAATTTCACTCCTGTTAACTTTTACCTATTAAGAAGACCTTCCATAAGTACAAAGTCGTGCCCAAATTTCATTCCGCCAGCTATAGTCACTTTCGAAAAAAAAAAAAAATCAAATCACTTTTTGGTGCCCCCTTTTGAGGAGATCTAGCGGCTCAAGGAGGCCGTTCTCGACTTTACTGTACATAAGAGATTATATTTATTTCTTGATGAGGAAATACCCTTAAGAGGTTTTCACGTTATTTTGGGACACCCTGCAGTTTTAATTTTGTAGATTATTAAAAATAGGCAGCTAATTATAGATTGGATTTCCAACCAACAAAAACAATCTTATTTTATTAGATTAAGGCAATTAAAACTTCATTAATAATGCACTGAACAAGATTTTAGTTCATAGTACAGGAGCAGAAATTTTGATAAAAGCAGCATATTTGAAAATCGTAAAAATTACATATTTTTGAGGTTAGTATTGTGACGTCACGTGCACGAACGAATTTATTTGGACTTTAACCAATAACGAGACCGTCCGTTTTTGACGTCATTAATGGAAAACTGGCGAGACTTTTGAAATTGATACAACTTATTAATATTTAAAGCAACTGTAAGAATGCTATATTATTGGAATTTATTGCATTATTATATTTAATATGTATTCAACTTTGACGTAAATCTATTAAAAACCTTTAATTCAATTAAGGTGTAAGAGTTTATTGTCAAAAGATTAAACTAAACAGACATTTATATTTATAATTAAAATAAGTCGTCAATTTAATTCAATTTTCCATTAAACAACATCTTGCCAGGTTTCAAGTTTTTATACATTTCTAATAACAAATAGGGAAATAACTCAAAATCAAATACATTATGGTTAACACTTGTAGAGACCTAATTTACTTAGAATTGACAAACGATTATAAAAATTATTATAAATCTTTAAAAAAACCCAGACGCGTCCACTTTTTTAAAAAAGGGGATCAGATGGCCCCGATTTGTATGCCACTGGATCTTGTGTTAATGTTAAGGAGCACAAGAATGAATGTGGTTTTGTCCAAAACTATCATATACCAAATTTGACTGAAATATCTTTTCCCGTTTCAAAGATAAAAAATAAAAACACTTGGTATCTCACAAACTAAGCAATTTTGAGGATATGTTTATATAACAAAATTTTATTATTATTATTCGTTTGCGTTTATCCCATTAAAACTGATTCACCCTGTATATGTATTGTATATTTGATCCAACCTTTTTAGTCCATACGGCGGCAGGTCGAAAAAACCCACAAAAAAATACAAATTGATAATACATTTTTTTTTCTTAATGATCTTGTTTCAGAGACATAAAAAACATATCAAAAGTGTGATTACCCTCGATGTCGGCGACTACCCTTAATTGTGCGATTTATGTATTAAAATCTGGTTTTTTAACGATAAGGTGCTTCCTATTCACCCTACGAGAGAAATAGTGGTATACAAAATTGAAGACATTAAGATTCTCTATAAACTTTACATATTTTTGCTCAGACCAAAGGTTTTCGCTCGCTGTGACCGTCACGAATTTTTCAATTTTGTGCGGTTAGTATTAAAAAACCGTTGGTCTGAGCAAAAATATGCGTAGGGCATCTTTTATAGAGAATTTTAATATCTTCAATTTTGTATACCACCATTTCTCACGTAGGATGAATAGGATACCAGTTATTGCTAGAAAACCGGATTATTGTACCTAAATTGCAAAATTAAGGGTAGTCTCCGACCTCGGAGGTAATCACACTTTTGACATATTTTTTATGTCTGTGAAACAAGATGCTATTATCAATTTGTGGCGAAAAAATACTTGCCGCTTGGCCTAATTGCCCAATAGACATCAAATATCAATGTCTGCAAAATAAAAAGAATCAATTTTGCCACGAAAATTTTATATTTTTCTACTTTATTTTATTAATTAAATAGGAATTTTTGAAACATGTTATGTTGCACAGATGATCAGTTCAACATCAAAAACATGCGGTTTTCTCCGCGATCCAATTAATTATGTGAAAATATAGGAGGCGTCAAATCAGTTTGGTCAGAAACAAAAGCATTACTATTTTAGTTTGATATTTCTCTTACTAGCCCTAGTTTTGGTGGCTACATTTTTAAGTCAAAATGGTTCTTGTTCAATCGAATAAAAAAATGGCATTATTGATTGTTATGTGGCATGTGGAACACCTTTTCATAAAATACGTTTTTTTTGTAAAAACATGATTTACCTAGTATAAAATAACAAAATAAAATGCAGAATGGTATTTCTAACCAATATAATTTTTAAGGCAACCCTGTTTTTCTACATATTTTGCAAAAATTTATATTAGAAGAAGTTGAGCAAAAAGTTGAGCAAACATACAATACATGTACCGGGTGACCACGAAATGACGCTCGTCCCTATATCTTCTTGTTTTGACAAGATATGAATTTCAAATTAGGGCACGTCAAATAACGGTTAAATATGCATTATGTCGACTGATTTTTCATTTTCTGTCACTTCCGGTTTTACCGGAAATGTGACTAACTTTGGTTTTTTAAATGGAACACCCTATATATTTTTACATTTTTATATTCAGGAAGTCATTTTGGATACAGTTATGGCATATTGAGATAAAAATATTACTGGCAGACATTTTTATGAGCAAACTTAATTTTTCATCCAGGCGGCCGTGATCTCAAAAATATGTTTTATTTTGCTTCAATAATTAATCAAAAAATGCAATTATGGTATTATATCATATGAAATTTGTGTTATAAGATCTGAAATATTTTGAAAAAAATTTTTTCAGGATAACTATTTTTTTTTTAATGGCACCATGATGGATTTGTTCATATTATAATACATAAAAATACATAAGAATAATATAACATTCAAAAAGATATAAATGAAAAAAAAAAACTCATATTTGTGGATCTCTAGCATCTGACCTGCTGAATAAAAAATGTGAAAATATACAGGGCGTTCCATTTAAAAATCTAATGTTAGCATAATTTCCGGTGAAACAGGAAGCAACGGAAAATGATAAATTGGTCGAATTAATAAATATTATTCAGCCGTTATTTGACGTGTCCAAATTTGAAAATCATATCTTTTAAAACCAAGAATATGACCACAAGATGTCACTTGCCTCTATCTCTTCTTGGTTTTACAAGATATAAATTTCTAATGTGGGCACCTCAAATAACGGCTAAATATGCATTAATTCAACAGATTTAACATTTTTTGTCGCTTCTGGTTTCACCGGAAATAATGCTAACTTTGGAATTTTAAATGGAACACCCTGCATATATTTTTACATCTTTAGATTCAGGAGATCAAAGGCATCTACTTGATAAAGATCCACTGTTAAATATTGATTTTTTTTCATTTCTAGTTGAATGTTATTCTTATGTATATTAATGTATTACAATATAAAGATATAGTGAAGTACCAAGTACCAAGTAATCGGTAATAAAATGCTTTATTGAAATAACGTAGTGTACCACCATGGTGCCATTAAAAAAGGATAGTTAATTTGGAGAAATGATTTCCGAAATGTTTAAGATTTTTTAACACAAATGCCATATGGCATAACGTCATAATTGTATTTTTTATTAATTACTGAAGCATTACAATAGTCATTTTCGTCACAAGTCCGGAAGGTGACTTGTTACAGTCGAGTAGATATTATGGACGAGGCGACGGCAGGAGCCGAGTCTAGAATATCTAAACGAGGCTGGAATAACACCTTACGGACGTGTGTCGAATGATATTTTATTTCATCCCGTCATTTCTTGTATATTAGCATTTTTGTATAATTTGACACTTGGTTATTTTCTTATGTCATTTGACATTTGACACTATTTTTTAATTTACGGTTGATTTTTATATGTCAAACAACTGTCAAAAGGTATAATAACAGTTTGTGATTGGTTCGTAATAAGTTTCCGGTGGTTTCCGGTACTTTGCCGGCTCTGATACCGTAATGTCTCATTTTCCGGCCTCATATGAATACTGTACTGTTGTACTTTCCGGACGGGATGAAATAAAATATTTTTTTGGGATTACGGCCGCCTAGTAAAAAATTTAATTTGCTCATAAAAATGTCAGTATTAATATTTTTATCTCAATATGCCATAACTACATATATCCAAAATGACCTCCTGAATCCAAAAATGTAAAAATCTATAGGGTGTTCCATTTAAAAAATCAAAGTTAGTGTCATTTCCGGTGAAACTCAAAGCGACTGAAAGTAAAAAAGCGGTCAAAATAATGCATATTTAACTGTTATTTGACGTGCCCAACTTTGAAATTCATATCTTGTAAAACCAAGAAGATATAGAGACGAGCGTCATTTCGTGGTCACCTGGTATATCGTCGGAATCGGGATAATGCGTAGATTTCAAAAATATAAAAACATACAGGGTATTCCATTTAGAAAAACAAGTTAGGTTTGTATCTCCAGAACGCCCTGTATAATTGTAATTTCGATAAGTACGGTGAGATCGCGGGAAAATTTCGCACAACTTTTGTATTGACCATTATTTTCTTAGAAGAATAAAAATGTCATAAGGGGTTAATCTTTCGATAATATCCCTGTACTGGACTGTACAGTCTGACTCGTTCTCACCCACTTTTTAGTCTTACATTACATTTTACAAAGAATCTCCAGATGTGCATGAAATTATACGTCTTAAGCTAAAAGTAAGTTATATTGTTTTATTTCTCCAAAAATATATAATATATTATACTTAATATCTATTCCAATCATATCTTGAAATATAGCTTCTTGAATTATGAAAAATTTCAAAGCTGATATATTGTATCATTCCGGTTTTCTGCAAAAATTTTCAGTATGCCACGTAAATAAAACAATAACTATAATTTAGGATGTTCAAATGACATAATTGATGACATATTTAAATTATCACTATCCAATCTCATAGGGCGAGTTGCTTTATTCACCGGTGGATCCATCAGATGTGTTTTATCTCGTTCTATGTCCGAGGTTAGAACGAGATAAAACACATCTGGTGGATCAACCCGTGAATAAAGCAACTCGCCCATAATATGCTGAAATGTCCTGCGACGTTGCCTTTTTAAGGAGGCGGGAACGCTACGCTTGTGACAAAAAATTCAGCTTTATATATCAGGAGGTGACAACGTGCTCTCATTGAATACTGAATGCGACATCAGCGCCAGCGTTATATATAGGAACTAAAATATTTATTTGTGAGTATGGAAGGTACTTTGTCGCCTCCGAACAAATTTTCGTTTTTGAACTCTAGATGTCACCTTCTTTCCAAAACCGATGAAAAATAGGAGAAACGTTGTCGCCTCCGAAATCGGAGGCCATAACGTTATATATGAGGTGACAACGTATATTTGGTATCTACCTTGGAGGTCACAACATACCCTTTATCAATATATATATATATATATATATATATATATATATATATATATATATATATATATATATATATATATATATATATATATATATATCTATACGCGGTATGTTGTCACCTCCACTACATGGAAGAGGCGACCTCGCCTCCGGGTCTCCCCGTTCAACTAGAGAAAAAAAAAATTCATATATGGGGTGAGGAGAGGGTCACGAATCTGTATTTCAAAAGAGGGGAAGAGAAATTTGACTTTTAAGGAGGTCATATATGGAAACCACATAAAGTACTATGTGACCTCCGAAATCTATATATAAGCGCTCACGTTAATAACGTTGTCGGCTCCGACAGTGTTGTCACATAATCGGAGGTCACAAAGACACCTCTGTATCCGTGCATTATAAGGGCGTGTTTTTAATATGAATATAAATTCAGTTTCAGAATGTTTTACTCATGAAATATTACTTATCGAAATATTAAATAAAATGGGATAAATGAGGAACATGACTTTTGTAAGGTAGGGAAGGACAAGGAAATTGTGGTCAGTTAAGGAGAACTGTAAAAATCTGAGTCAACAAAATATATTTGTTTATAAGTACGTTTGTTTAGTTATAAAATTTATTAAAAACATGACAAAGAAATATAATTTTCTTAATTTAAAAGTAAGTTGTTTTGACTCGCATTACCCAAGAAGAGATAATCAGAACGGTACAAAACTAGTCAAAAAAATATATTTTTTTAACCTTAGTTATTACATTTTCGAAAGCAAATACGTTTCTTAAGCTATAAAACTAACTTATTAGCAATTTAATAAAAAATAAAATGTAATATATTACATTTTAATATATCACTTTAATAAATTACTTTAATATATTACTTTAATATATTACTAATAAAATATAATATATTACATTTTATTTTTTATTAAATTGCTAATAAGTTTTACAGCTTAAGAAACGTATTTGCTTTCGAAAATGTAATAACTAAGGTTAAAAAATATTTTTTTTTGACTAGTTTTATACCGTTCTGATTAATTCTGGTTAATTTTCTTAAAAAGAAGTTGTTTTGACTCCCATTGCCCAAGATACGTGGTACCTAATCATGATTGGGGGTGATAAGAACCAGAGGAATTAAGATATAAAACATAAGGAAAATAACAAACTACTCCTTTAGGGACTTAATATACACAATAAAACATTTCAACTATTGTGGTTTATACATGGTGTCCAGGAATGGAATTCCCTTTTTAAAGGCTAATAATAAATTTGCTTGAAGTTTTAAAATAAATTTATTACTGCAAAAATACACACAATATAGGCGGATTTTATGTTGTAATGAATTATAAATTCATTACTAGAATATCCGTTTAACCAGAGCTGCTAAGCATAGACAGCCACAAAATTGAAGTCACCGCGTCAATGCAGAGTGTAATAAATTCGAAATTAGTTATTGAAATCTCCGCTTAACGGACGTTCTCATGCGTAGGCAAATACCGAGCCATACGTCACGCGAACCAGGGTCATATTTTGGTATAAATACCAAGCCGAAAACTGCTAATGTATTCAGTATTTCACTGACAGTCACCTACAGCGAGCTGAGCTGGGTGATAGGGGGTCTTAAGCGTGCTGAGCTTGACCACGGTTAGTAGAATATCGAATCCAACGACGTAGCCGCCCGGCCGAATGTCTATTGTTGCCTTGGGGTTTGTAGCGTGCTGAGCTAGACCTCCTGGTGTACGGTAGTCAGTCGACCTGTCTGTTCCGCCGCCCCGACGTCCGTCGGTCTGTTTGTTGACCGTAGGGCTTCAGCGTGTTGAGCTGGTCCTGCCGTTAGTAAATAGTTACCGAAGCGTCCGCCGTCACCGTCGGTCTATTTGACGACTGTAGGCCTTCAGCGTGTTGAGCTGGTCCTGCCGTCGGTAAATAGGTACCGAACCGCCGTCGTCTCTCCGTCGGTCTATTTGTTGACTGTAGGCCTTCAGCGTGTTGAGCTGGTCCTGCCGTTATTAAATAGGTACCGAACCGCCGTCGTCTCTCCGTCGGTCTATTTGTTGACTGTAGGCCTTCAGCGTGTTGAGCTGGTCCTGCCGTTATTAAATAGGTACCGAACCGCCGTCGTCTCTCCGTCGGTCTATTTGTTGACTGTAGGCCTTCAGCGTGTTGAGCTGGTCCTGCCGTTATTAAATAGGTACCGTACTACACCGCAGCACGTGAAGCTGAAGCCACCGTTTATCACTCCGTTATTACACTCCGCATGTTATATAATAATATTGTATAGCTTACCGTCCCGACATTACACTCCGCCGATTATATTACGATATTATATGTATAACATATCTAGCCTGTAAAAAGATTACCTGTACCTGATACTTTCCGATACTTGACTGTTTGTTCAAGACATAAATTATTTTATGTATGAATATGTAAAGAGATTACCTGTACCTGATATATTCCGATACTTGACTATTTGTGTGAAGAAATAAACTGTTTCATTTATACTGTGGACTTTCTATTTATTACTAATACATGAAACCTGGATAACTTCTCCAAACCAGCTACCCGTAAGCAAAAGACGTTACCTGTTTTAACGCCCAAACAGTCACATGGTTTGGCGTTAGAAAAGACGTTACAATGTTTTAAAAATTATATTGTCGAAGCGCCTTCCATTTCGGTCAAAACACTCCTGCTATACCTTCTCCATGTGATTAAAAACTGCTAAACACATCTCAGGTGGAATTCTATTAATTTCTTCTCATATTTTTTGTTTTAATTCTAGCAAAGTCATAGGCCTATTAACATAAACTTTACATTTAATTAGTAATTACTAATAAAATTGTCCTATTATTATTTTTTGCAGTAGCGCCCTGGAAGCGATCATTTCAGCATAATTCTATTATTAATTAGATACTAAGTACCTAGAGAACTGTGCATCCTACTAGTTCCGTTGTGACTTTTTTGTGATTATTGTTTTCCAGAAACTCAAATAACTCGAAAACGGTGCGCCATATCAAAGTACAACTAGAATACCTTTATTGCAGAAAAAAACTCTGGTATTCCATAATTTGCTACCAAAATTTGGAAAAACTTACATGCGAAAAAGTTGTGGGGCATTTTACTCCACCCCCTCCCTGTTTGACCCACCCCTGAATGAAATTTTTGATTCATTTTTACACTACCTTATTGATCATAAAATGATTAGTAATTGACCAAAATTTCATGTTTTTAATTTCACCGGTTTCGGAAATATTAACTAAAAACCATCATCAAGGAAGCACTTTTAAAGGGTTGTAGCTCCCTTAGGAAGCCTTTCTGTGGCTATATTTGTAGGAACTTCTTGCCTTATTTTTGAACAAGCTGGTAAAATGATGACCACTAATTTCGGGACATCCTGTATATGCATAATAATTTCACTCCTGTTAACTTTTACCTATTAAGAAGACCTTCCATAAGTACAAAGTCGTGCCCAAATTTCATTCCGCCAGCTATAGTCACTTTCGAAAAAAAAAAAATCAAATCACTTTTTGGTGCCCCCTTTTGAGGAGATCTAGCGGCTCAAGGAGGCCGTTCTCGACTTTACTGTACATAAGAGATTATATTTATTTCTTGATGAGGAAATACCCTTAAGAGGTTTTCACGTTATTTCGGGACACCCTGCAGTAGATTTTGTAGATTATTAAAAATAGGCAGCTAATTATAGATTGGATTTCCAACCAACAAAAACAATCTTATTTTATTAGATTAAGGCAATTAAAACTTCATTAATAATGCACTGAACAAGATTTTAGTTCATAGTACAGGAGCAGAAATTTTGATAAAAGCAGCATATTTGAAAATCGTAAAAATTACATATTTTTGAGGTTAGTATTGTGACGTCACGTGCACGAACGAATTTATTTGGACTTTAACCAATAACGAGACCGTCCGTTTTTGACGTCATTAATGGAAAACTGGCGAGACTTTTGAAATTGATACAGCTTATTAATATTTAAAGCAACTGTAAGAATGCTATATTATTGGAATTTATTGCATTATTATATTTAATATGTATTCAACTTTGACGTAAATCTATTAAAAACCTTTAATTCAATTAAGGTGTAAGAGTTTATTGTCAAAAGATTAAACTAAACAGACATTTATATTTATAATTAAAATAAGTCGTCAATTTAATTCAATTTTCCATTAAACAACATCTTGCCAGGTTTCAAGTTTTTATACATTTCTAATAACAAATAGGGAAATAACTCAAAATCAAATACATTATGGTTAACACTTGTAGAGACCTAATTTACTTAGAATTGACAAACGATTATAAAAATTATTATAAATCTTTAAAAAAACCCAGACGCGTCCACTTTTTTAAAAAAGGGGATCAGATGGCCCCGATTTGTATGCCACTGGATCTTGTGTTAATGTTAAGGAGCACAAGAATGAATGTGGTTTTGTCCAAAACTATCATATACCAAATTTGACTGAAATATCTTTTCCCGTTTCAAAGATAAAAAATAAAAACACTTGGTATCTCACAAACTAAGCAATTTTGAGGATATGTTTATATAACAAAATTTTATTATTATTATTCGTTTGCGTTTATCCCATTAAAACTGATTCACCCTGTATATGTATTGTATATTTGATCCAACCTTTTTAGTCCATACGGCGGCAGGTCGAAAAAACCCACAAAAAAATACAAATTGATAATACATTTTTTTTTCTTAATGATCTTGTTTCAGAGACATAAAAAACATATCAAAAGTGTGATTACCCCCGATGTCGGCGACTACCCTTAATTGTGCGATTTATGTATTAAAATCTGGTTTTTTAACGATAAGGTGCTTCCTATTCACCCTACGAGAGAAATAGTGGTATACAAAATTGAAGACATTAAAATTCTCTATAAACTTTACATATTTTTGCTCAGACCAAAGGTTTTCGCTCGCTGTGACCGTCACGAATTTTTCAATTTTGTGCGGTTAGTATTAAAAAACCGTTGGTCTGAGCAAAAATATGCGTAGGGCATCTTTTATAGAGAATTTTAATATCTTCAATTTTGTATACCACCATTTCTCACGTAGGATGAATAGGATACCAGTTATTGCTAGAAAACCGGATTATTGTACCTAAATTGCAAAATTAAGGGTAGTCTCCGACCTCGGAGGTAATCACACTTTTGACATATTTTTTATGTCTGTGAAACAAGATGCTATTATCAATTTGTGGCGAAAAAATACTTGCCGCTTGGCCTAATTGCCCAATACACATCAAATATCAATGTCTGCAAAATAAAAAGAATCAATTTTGCCACGAAAATTTTATATTTTTCTACTTTATTTTATTAATTAAATAGGAATTTTTGAAACATGTTACGTTGCACAGATGATCAGTTCAACATCAAAAACATGCGGTTTTCTCCGCGATCCAATTAATTATGTGAAAATATAGGAGGCGTCAAATCAGTTTGGTCAGAAACAAAAGCATTACTATTTTAGTTTGATATTTCTCTTACTAGCCCTAGTTTTGGTGGCTACATTTTTAAGTCAAAATGGTTCTTGTTCAATCGAATAAAAAAATGGCATTATTGATTGTTATGTGGCATGTGGAACACCTTTTCATAAAATATGTTTTTTTTGTAAAAACATGATTTACCTAGTATAAAATAACAAAATAAAATGCAGAATGGTATTTCTAACCAATATAATTTTCAAGGCAACCCTGTTTTTCTACATATTTTGCAAAAATTTATATTAGAAGAAGTTGAGCAAAAAGTTGAGCAAACATACAATACATGTACCGGGTGACCACGAAATGACGCTCGTCCCTATATCTTCTTGTTTTGACAAGATATGAATTTCAAATTAGGGCACGTCAAATAACGGTTAAATATGCATTATGTCGACTGATTTTTCATTTTCTGTCACATCCTGTTTTATCGGAAATGTGACTAACTTTGGTTTTTTAAATGGAACACCCTATATATTTTTACATTTTTATATTCAGGAGGTCATTTTGGATACAGTTATGGCATATTGAGATAAAAATATTACTGGCAGACATTTTTATGAGCAAACTTAATTTTTCATCCAGGCGGCCGTGATCTCAAAAATATGTTTTATTTTGCTTCAATAATTAATCAAAAAATGCAATTATGGTATTATATCATATGAAATTTGTGTTATAAGATCTGAAATATTTTGAAAATAATTTTTTCAGGATAACTATTTTTTTTTAATGGCACCATGATGGATTTGTTCATATTATAATACATAAAAATACATAAGAATAATATAACATTCAAAAAGATATAAATGAAAAAAAAAACTCATATTTGTGGATCTCTAGCATCTGACCTGCTGAATAAAAAATGTGAAAATATACAGGGCGTTCCATTTAAAAATCCAATGTTAGCATAATTTCCGGTGAAACAGGAAGCAACGGAAAATGATAAATTGGTCGAATTAATAAATATTATTCAGCCGTTATTTGACGTGTCCAAATTTGAAATTCATATCTTTTAAAACCAAGAATATGACCACAAGATGTCACTTGCCTCTATCTCTTCTTGGTTTTACAAGATATAAATTTCTAATGTGGGCACCTCAAATAACGGCTAAATATGCATTAATTCAACAGATTCAACATTTTTTGTCGCTTCTGGTTTCACCGGAAATAATGCTAACTTTGGAATTTTAAATGGAACACCCTGCATATATTTTTACATCTTTAGATTCAAGAGATCAAAGGCATCTACTTGATAAAGATCCACTGTTAAATATTGACTTTTTTTCATTTCTAGTTGAATGTTATTCTTATGTATATTAATGTATTACAATATAAAGATATAGTGAAATCCTTGGTACCAAGTAATCGGTAATAAAATGCTTTATTGAAATAACGTAGTGTACCACCATGGTGCCATTAAAAAAGGATAGTTAATTTGGAGAAATGATTTACGAAATGTTTAAGATTTTTTAACACAAATGCCATATGGCATAACGTCATAATTGTATTTTTTATTAATTACTGAAGCATAACAATAGTAATTTTCGTCACAAGTCCGGAAGGTGACTTGTTACAGTCGAGTAGATATTATGGACGAGGCGACGACAGGAGCCGAGTCTAGAATATCTAAACGAGGCTGGAATAACACCTTACGGACGTGTGTCGAATGATATTTTATTTCATCCCGTCATTTCTTGTATATTAGCATTTTTGTATAATTTGACACTTGGTTATTTTCTTATGTCATTTGACATTTGACACTATTTTTTAATTTACGGTTGATTTTTATATGTCAAACAACTGTCAAAAGGTATAATAACAGTTTGTGATTTGTTCGTAATAAGTTTCCGGTGGTTTCCGGTACTTTGCCGGCTCTGATACCGTAATGTCTCATTTTCCGGCCTCATATGAATACTGTACTGTTGTACTTTCCGGACGGGATGAAATAAAATATTTTTTTGGGATTACGGCCGCCTAGTAAAAAATTTAATTTGCTCATAAAAATGTCAGTATTAATATTTTTATCTCAATATGCCATAACTACATATATCCAAAATGACCTCCTGAATCCAAAAATGTAAAAATCTATAGGGTGTTCCATTTAAAAAATCAAAGTTAGTGTCATTTCCGGTGAAACTCAAAGCGACTGAAAGTAAAAAAGCGGTCAAAATAATGCATATTTAACTGTTATTTGACGTGCCCAACTTTGAAATTCATATCTTGTAAAACCAAGAAGATATAGAGACGAGCGTCATTTCGTGGTCACCTGGTATATCGTCGGAATCGGGATAATGCGTAGATTTCAAAAATATAAAAACATACAGGGTATTCCATTTAGAAAAACAAGTTAGGTTTGTATCTCCAGAACGCCCTGTATAATTGTAATTTCGATAAGTACGGTGAGCTCGCGGGAAAATTTCGCACAACTTTTGTATTTACCATTATTTTCTTAGAAGAATAAAAATGTCATAAGGGGTTAATCTTTCGATAATATCCCTGTACTGGCCTGTACAGTCTGACTCGTTCTCACCCACTTTTTAGTCTTACATTACATTTTATAAAGAATCTCCAGATGTGCATGAAATTATACGTCTTAAGCTAAAAGTAAGTTATATTGTTTTATTTCTCCAAAAATATATAATATATTATACTTAATATCTATTCCAATCATATCTTGAAATATAGCTTCTTGAATTATGAAAAATTTCAAAGCTGATATATTGTATCATTCCGGTTTTCTGCAAAAATTTTCAGTATGCCACGTAAATAAAACAATAACTATAATTTAGGATGTTCAAATGACATAATTGATGACATATTTAAATTATCACTATCCAATCTCATAGGGCGAGTTGCTTTATTCACCGGTGGATCCATCAGATGTGTTTTATCTCGTTCTATGTCCGAGGTTAGAACGAGATAAAACACATCTGGTGGATCAACCCGTGAATAAAGCAACTCGCCCATAATATGCTGAAATGTCCTGCGACGTTGCCTTTTTAAGGAGGCGGGAACGCTACGCTTGTGACAAAAAATTCAGCTTTATATATCAGGAGGTGACAACGTGCTCTCATTGAATACTGAATGCGACATCAGCGCCAGCGTTATATATAGGAACTAAAATATTTATTTGTGAGTATGGAAGGTACTTTGTCGCCTCCGAACAAATTTTCGTTTTTGAACTCTAGATGTCACCTTCTTTCCAAAACCGATGAAAAATAGGAGAAACGTTGTCGCCTCCGAAATCGGAGGCCATAACGTTATATATGAGGTGACAACGTATCTTTGGTATCTACTTTGGAGGCCACAACATACCCTTTATCAATATATATATATATATATATATATATATATATATATATATATATATATATATATATATATATATATATATATATATATATATATATATACATCATTCTATCAATCCTGAATCACCAGATAATCCATACTATCCTGAACCACCTATTTATAGAAGAGGTAGATAAGAAATATTTGTATATATTGGCGTATGTATGGGGTCGGACAACCTATTTTGTAAAGTATACTTTCATATTTTTATAAATAAACATAGCTGTATATATACATATTTATGATGCAATCCTGAATCAGTATACTAATAAGATTAACCTGAGCCACTGTATACGGTAATACATAATTCAATGACATATCCTGAACCATTTCAACGTTGCCAATTTTACACTAAACTATAAGCTACCTGCTTGCCTTTATTTTCAGGGGTCATAACTCAGCACAGAGAATTTGTATTATTCTTAAGTGCGAGTACCTTTTCGTAAACGATATGGACACATTTTGGATAGTTAAATTCTAAAAGGCTAGAGTAAATAATAATATTTTTTTAGGTTTGAGGTTTGAAATTAATATCCATTTTTTTTTGTTAATAACTTGCTATTTATTTGAAAGAGCACTATCTTGTTTATTTTTAAAAGGTGTGCATTAGAAATTATTTTCTGACATATGGCAGACATTTCTATCTTAATTTTCCCTTTTCAATTTAAATATCAGTTTGCGGTTTATGAGAAAATTTTTACTTCCAGGCCATTTTAATGATACCTGAGGTCGACTTTCTTAGAGAACAAAAAACTAAGATAAACATTAAAATAGTAAAATTTTCAATATTTTGGAAACAGTCGAATTTGTGAGGTAGTTACATCAAATATGCCTAGAATTTACATAGAATTCAAAAATGTTTAAAAAAAATGAGGTTTCCGTACAAAAGCATTAGTAACGCCGTAGCTCCTACATGGATTACTTGTATAGCTACCATTACAAAAATAATGCATTACTAAAAATAATAGTTGACAAAATACACAAAAAATTTAATTTATTTGAGCTTTAAATCAGTTAAACTCAGTTGTCAAACAGTTGCATTTATTTTAAATATTTATTAATCTGTAATTCAATTTTATTATATTTATATCGTGTGTCCCTCCGGATGGACTTAAACTAATCCGGCAAGTCCTATTATTAATAATTTTTCGAGAAAAAGTTATTCTCTATAAAATAATTGCTGAAAAGTCATTAGCAGTAACCAGTAATTTGTTTATTACCTGCAAGTGTACCGGGTTATCCAACGAAAAGGCCCACCCCTATATTTTGTTTATTTTTCGAGTTAGGAAAAAATGTTTCAAATAAAAGTTGTAGTGAATCAAATGAACTCATTTAAAACACCTGCAAAGAATATACAGGGTGTTCCTTAAAAGCGGGACAAACCTAACTTACATTTTTTTAAATGGAACACCCTATATTTTTTACATTTTTTAAATCTGTGTTTTTTGTGATTTTAAATATATATATACACAGGGTGTTTGGGTAAAGGTATTCAGAAATCCAAAGGCACGTAGTACTCATCAAAATAAGCCAAAAAGTTCATATAAACTTTGTTCCAAAAATGGTTCCTAAGGGGGCTGTAGCCCCTTTAAGGCCCAGTTTTTCAATGTTGAGTTAACTCTAACTAGAGGATAATATCGAAGGAAACAATTATTGTAACAATGGTCTCCTTGGATATTATCCTTTAGTTAGAGTTAACTCAACATTGAAAAACCGGCCCTAAGGGGCTTCTAAAAAAGAAAAAAGATCATTTTCGTACATATTTCGAGAACCGATCAAATTAACTAATAAAATTTGCTATGGTAGAATACTTTTCTATAGTATACATCATTTTGTATTAGAAATGAAACTAAATAAAATTATTTAAAAAGCATTGGTATTTTGCAGATGTGCATATTGTGCATACTAAATTTCAAATTCATTTATCTCAAAGACGGTTCAATTTATGAAGTTTTAGAAAGAGGATCTTTTTGAAGTAAAATTGCTTGAAATTTTGAAAATTTTTATCAGAATAGTGAAAAAATTAAGTGCAGAGAAAATAAGGGGGCGACATTCCTGACACACCCCCATGTAGGAACGCCCCTGAAGAATTTTGAAATTTAAGGTTTACCATTTTGTTAAGCACAAAAAAGTATTCTACCATAGAAAATTTCATTAAAATATATTGATCGGTTCTCGAAATATGTGACAAAAACATCTTTTTTAGAAGCCCCTTAAAAGGACCGTTTTTGGAACAAAGTTTATATCAACTTTTTGGCTTATTTTGATGAGTACTACATGCCTTTGGATTTCTGAATACTTTTACCCAAACACCCTGTATATGTTGTATCTTATCTTTTACTGTTTTTTATTTATTGCAAATTTCGTGAACAATTTTCTTTCTGTTCTTATTTGGGATTTACGGCCACACTTCTGAACATTACCCAGATAATCTGAAAAATATCTGGATTATTTAAAAAATAACCTTTACGCCTGTGACTTTACGTCAAAGGAACAGTTAAAGGTTGGTTTTTTGACATAAAATATAATTAAAATAAAATAAAAACAATGATGTTTTGCAGACGTTTCGGAAACTTAATCTGTTTCCTTTTTCAATGCTAAGTAGTCTTTCTCTTGTGTAAAAACATCATTGTTTTTATTTTATTTTAATTATATTTTATGTCAAAAAACCAACCTTTAACTGTTCCTTTGACGTAAAGTCACAGGCGTAAAGGTTATTTTTTAAATAATCCAGATATTTTTCAGATTATCTGGGTAATGTTCAGAAGTGTGGCCGTAAATCCCAAATAAGAACAGAAAGAAAATACAGAAAGATGCCACAAATAACTTTTAGACAATATTCGTGAACAATATTATTTATACCACCAGCATCTGCATGCGTATCAATCAGGTTAGCCATGGATGAAAAACAATTAATTTGACGCTTCTGTAAGGCATAAGTGTCAAATTAATTGTTTTTCATTCATGGCTAACCTGATTGATAACCATGCAGATTGCAGATGCTGCTGGTATAAATAATATTGTTCACGAAATTTGGAATAAATAAAAAACAGTAAAATATAAGATACAACATATATACAGAGTGATTCATTGGTAAGTGTACATACTTTACCTGCATATGTAGGTTACTTGGGCGATTCCATATCACCTATGGTTAGTGATATGGAAGCAAATAGTGATAGACTGTATAAAAGCATTACAAAATTTGAAATTTAAAAAATGTCATAGTATTTCCGTAATATAGTAACTGACACGGCTTTATTTATATAATAACAGTTAAGTACCTACATATAATTTTTGTGAGTCAAATTGATTTTAAGTTATTATTAATTATAAAAATGAATCTTGCTACTGAAAACAATTTAGAAAATTTTAAATGCCGCTCGAGAAGCAACTTTGAGCTTACTTTCTTTAAAAATCGAAGGACAAACACGAGAAGGTATATATGAAATATTTTCTGTCAAACCGTTTTTTATTAACATTACTATATTAGTAAAGTGACATTTTCATATGGCAAAGTGCCACTTTATTAAACGATTTTGAATTTAGTAAAATAGCATATTATCAGTCAAAATGCGAAAAATAATATTAATTTGAAAAGTTATTGGTAACCAATGATTTCTCACTTGATTTATTGTAAATAAATATTGTTGGAAACTTTTTTCAAAAATGTCGTCGAAAACATATTTTCTCAGAGTTTCATATTTTTCTCGGAATACATATACCTAATTCCGATTTCAGCTTAATCAAGTACAATATGTATGTACGGGGTTTTCCACCGAAAATGATCACCCCGATAACTTTTTAATTTGTAATTTTAGAGAAAAAAGTTTCAAGTAAAAGTTGTAGGACATGTTAAGGGTTTAAAAATCCCATTTTGACAATTGAACATCGTATTTGCGATCTACCGATACAAGTTATGTTTTTTGTAAATGGAACACCCTGTATTTTTTTATATTTTCGGATTCTATACGTTTTTCTGATTTGAACCATATAAATATGTCATATGTTTGCTCCGGTAGATATTAAAATATTAATTTTTTGGGAAAGCAAAACTAGCCTTCTACTGTCTTCATATACAGGGTGACCATGAAAAAAGTGCAATGCATAATGCCACAAGGTAGAGGAGCGTAAAATAATGAAAAAAGTTCGTATACACTTAGGTCCTAATTCCTTTCGTTTTCGGGATAGAGCGTGTTAAAAATTTTTTAAAAATATTATTTTTTTTCTTATTTCTCAATTTCTTTTCGTTTTTTTCAACGTTTTTTCACAATGAAAAATTTACTTTCGATTTAATTTAATAAAATATCCATGTTCTCTTAAATAACTAATGAAACAATGGAAACCAAATTGATTGACGACATCTCTGAAATATCCCGGGATTATTACGAAACCGATCAGCAATAACTCTGTTCCATAAATGCTCTTCATTGTTTATTTCTTCGGAATATACTTCATTTTTCATAAACCCCCAAAATGAAAAATCGAGGGGAAAATTTTTCATTGTGAAAAAACGTTGAAAAAAAAACGAAAAGAAATTGAGAAATAAGAAATAAATAATATTTAAAAAATTTTTTTAACACGATCTATCTTGAAAACGAAAGGAATTAGGAAACAATTTTATTTTCTAACGTTTCGGTTTTTATTAACAATCATCAGAGAAAATTTATTTTTCATTTGTTTATTTGAAATATTTAACAAATACTATTACATTTTTTATTGTTGGTACGCTGCTTCGAGTGTTAAAGGCAAGTGTTAAATATTTCAAACAAACAAATGAAAAATAAATTTTCTCTGATGATGGTTAATAAAAACCGAAACGTTAGAAAATAAAATTGTTTATAATTGTGACCGATATTCCCAAGAAAATCTAACTAGTATTTAAATTCAACGGTCAGGAAAAAATAAAAATTTATACGTTATATTTTTATAATACTGGCATATATTTGCAAGATTTATTATTATTTGCGTTAGTTTATGCCAAAAATATCAAACTATAGAAATACAGCTTAATAGTGATATATTATATTCCTTTAAAATTTAAATACCCAAGTGCCTCGGTCTTTCTGTAAAATGGTAACAAACACTTGACAACAATAAAAATGTTTTGTCTGTAAGAAACATGTGCAAGAAGTTTAACCATTGTAACCATTGACCTTTACTTTATTTCAGCCTCTTATTCTTAAAAAATAAATAGACCAAATGTTCAGAGAAAAATCACAATGTGTAAGTAAAAAATGTTGATTAGGGGTTTAGAATTTGTTTGGCAATCAACACGTGATAGTTTATTAAACTAACAGTCTGTGTTGTTCTCTCTTTAGGGTAAGATATACCGAGTAAATAAATCTTTTGGACCTCAGTGATTGATATTAGTGGGTGCGTTAGAGTGCGTTATTATCTCGGTTTTTATACAATCATGTCCCTTAGAACGAGAAAAATTATGTGTTTAGCCAAACAAAATAAAATAAGTGTGTCGGAGCTCACATCTCCGAGAAATTATTTTCCAAACAATGTTTCTTCGGATAATAAACATCAGGTAGGTAAATATTTTTGTATTTTCGTATTCTATTAAGTATACTCATATTAATTCATTAATTTTTTATACATTCTAATTATTTAACATTTTATGTATAGAGCATTTCAATCAAAGAGTTTCTGAACAAAAGTCACACTAATATCTTCAACACTTACTTGAGTAACCCTTTCATGAAGAATTTCACAGTAGTCGGGCAAGGAAATTTGGAACCTCGAAAAAATTCCAAATTTTCTGAAAGTTTCAGGAAATTGTCTTTATTAGTAATATATTGCTATATTAAAAGTCTCAAAAAATCCACTTTGAGCGTTAGCCACCATATTGAAATAATGGTGACCAAACATAGCAATAGAAAATATTTATTATCTTACTTGTTTTTTAACTAATTTTAAGAATTCAAAAAAGAAAATATCCATACCTATAGGTACTATCAGATGACGACATTTTTATTACATTTTTGAAAGACCCTTTAACATGCCTTATATTGAACTATAATTAGACATTAGCTCTTTCTAAGAGAATTTTCTCAAACTAGAAAATTAAGAAAAATATTGAAAAACATCTTGAATAAAATTTCTGAATAATACAGTTTTTTTCAGATTTGTGATTATTGAAAAATTAAGGGAGTTATGAATTTTCAAAGATAAGCGCGTGCGCGTAAAGTATATAAAATGTACCTCTTACAAAAACGCAATTTTCTTTAAAATCGAATTTATTCTCAGTTCCAAACCTAAAAGATTTCTGATCCAACTCAGGTACGGCTGATCATTTATATCTTTACACCCCCCCTTAACTTTGTTATTTTTGGAAATACAAAAACAGTGTAAAGACAGAGGTTTTAGTTGTTTTTACGTAGATTTTAAATATGATATCAGAGAAACAATTCAGTAAGGCCAAAAAAAGTTATAATACAAACTTGTGCTTTTTGTTTGATAACATGCTGTATGTATTTGCGGAATACGGAAGAGCATGAAAATAGCTTCTCAAAAATATATAACACTGTTTTATCTTTTGCGGTTTTTGAACTATTTACATACATACAGCGTGTTACTATAAAAAAAATACAAGTTTGTATTATAAGTGTTTTTAGCAATTGTTTTTCTGATATCGTATTTAAAATCTACGCAAAAATAACTAAAACTTCTGTCTTTACACTTTTTTCTTTTTCCAAAACTAACAAAGTTAAGGGGGGTGTAAAAATAAAAATGAACACCCTGTACCTCAGATGTAGCAGCACTATACTGCTGCACTGTAGTTTGATGTATGTGTGTATTATTTCCTACATTTTGTATGTAGCACCATGAGATGAGTATTTAAACGCTTCTTAACAGTAAAATATACACCAACGGTCTTCCATTTTTTAAACACGCAGGTCCGATTAATATTAGATGTAAAAAATTTGAAGGAATTTCCAGAAACCTAAACAAATAATCAGAAAGAAATCCAAAACTAGAACACTCTATCAAATAATATTAACCAAGAAATAGATATTATTAATATTAGATGTAAAAAGAATAAAAGGCATCTCTAGGGAAAAAAAATAATAAGAATGGAAACTAAATAACACTAGATCAAATTTCAACCAAGAAGTTTCCCCTAAAAAGAAAAATTTTGTTAATTATTATTTTACTAACACTATATTATAATAATATAATAATATAGAGTATGTCGCCGTTTTACAAGAGGGAAAATTTAATTATTTTTGGTATTACGAAACATTTGATTCTTAAAACACAGAGTCAAGTATTAGTGGAGTAAATAGAAGTTTTCACTTCGGAAAAATTCCGGGAAGCGGCCATTTGAAGGTCAATTTTGTTTCTTTTAATATAAATCCCTATTTTTTTACAGATTCATATTTAGCGCTAAAAAATAAACAGCTTTTGTTACTACCATTTTTCTAATTCAACTCATTGTTTGTGAGTAATTAAGCAATGAAAATAGAGGTTTACATTAAAAAAAAACGAAGTTGACCTTCACCATATTTAAAAAACTTATAGCCATTAGATCCCGCTTTGAAATGATGGAACTCATGTCTGAAACACTTTTTTCTAATTTGCGATTGTCAACTTAAACGCCCCATCCAGTATAAACTTACACTTTTTACGAAATATTGAAACTAATAAGTATTTTTCGGTAAATCGACTCGATATTAATGTTTCTAAAATTTTTATCCTGTTTAAAATATCGAAAACATATTCAAAATATTCACGTGGTACAGGGCCATGAGTCAAATTATAATGCCTGAATAACAGAAAGAGATAGCATCATCTTCCCCGCACGCTCTGGGTCTGGGTCTAATTTAAAAATTAATTTATATCGTTCAATATAATTTGAATATGTATTGTGTTTAATAAAAATCTTTTATTTTGTGTAAACCATTTTTACTTTTTGTATCGAGATACGTATATTATTTTTTTGAGACCAATACCATATTGAATAAGTTGATCTGAGCGCAATTTGTTTAAAATTTATCTAGTTACGTAATTATTAATATATAGATATATATTCTAGGTTTTTTCTTGACCGTTGATATTAATACAAGTATTATTTTTCTTGGGTATATCGGTCATATATATAAACAAATTTATTTATTATTTTTTTTCTAACGTTTCGGTTTATTTATAACCATCATCAGAGAATTATTATTTTGTGTTTGCTTGATCTTAATTTAAACTACATTTTTTAATGTGATGTATTGAGTGTCTTAAAGTGCCTTTAAGACACTCAATACATCACATTAAAAAATGTAGTTTAAATTAAGATCAAGCAAACACAAAATAATAATTCTCTGATGATGGTTATAAATAAACCGAAACGTTAGAAAAAAAAAAAAATAAATAAATTTGTTTATATATATGACCGATATACCCAAGAAAAATAATACTTGTAGTAATTATTAATGAAATTTTTATCGAAAAGTAGGCCATATTGGATCAGCCATTTTGACTAACCTTTTTTTGACATCATAATCTGTTTTAGCGACCTCGAAAACCCCTAATATGTCAATTAGAATTAAATTGCCTTAAACTTACTCAACTTATAATAATTTTGATTAAAAAGAAAAGTTTTTTTGTTTAAATAATTAATAAACAATTTCCTCACAATTATATGTTTATAACTTTTTATTTTAAGCTATGTAAAAGTGATATCAAAAGGTTTTAGGAAAATCGAAGCTTCCCGTAATTATTCCGAAACAATGCATATTTTCAACCTCTATTGACTCCACTATATGCTGATTTTTAGCTTTATACAAAAATGTCAAAGAAATAAAAGATTCTGATTGTTTTAAAACTACCAAATACGTGATAAAAACGTCGACGGATATTTTTTTATTTTCACTTAAAAATGGTGATCCGACCATAGCTTAGTGGGAATATAAAAATTTTATACTTTTAATATTCAATTATTGTTAACATGATCAATAACTTGACATTTTGACGGTTCGGACACTGAAATTATAATAATTACCCTATATGGATCACCATTTTTAAGTGATAATTAAAAAAACTGTCCGTCGACGTTTCCATCACGGATTTCGTGGATTTAAAACAATTAAAATACTGTATTCCTTTGACATTTTTGCATAAAACTAAACATCAGGGTACTTTATTCTTGTATTATTTTCACATTATTGCTTGTTAATAACATAACATTTCATGTACAGGGTACATGAAATGTTATTTTTATCAGTGGCATTCTTATTTAACTGAAGGAAAACTTTTTATGAAGAAACAAATTTTTATTTTTTGAATATTTGCTGCGTACATAGTTAAGTGCTGACAAGTATATTTCTTAATATCAAAATTAAAGAAGTTTTCCCTCTTGTAAACTCAATCCGGGGACATACTGTATATTCAATGTAAAATATTAGTAGAACTAATAATCCAAATATAAATAAAACAATCTCGAATCAAATTCGGAAATTTGTCAACGTAAACACGAACACGTTAAGCAAACACTCTGACCTAGCCGTAAACTGCATAGGTATAAAGTAAAACTCGCGCGCTGTTTATCTTTAAAAATTCATGACTCCGTTAATTTTTGAACAATCACAAATCTGAAAAAACTGCATTATTTAGAATTGTTTTCTCTACAAATTTAATTTGAGACATTTTTCAAAATTATTTTTAATTTTCAAGCAAATTGAGGGAAATCGCTTAGGAAGAACTAATGTCTAAATATTTTTCAATATAAAATACGTTAACGGTTCGTTTTAAAAATGAATAAAAATGTCGTCATATGCTATGGTATTATGTGGTTATTTTCTTTCTCGAATTTTCAAAATTTATTGAAAAACAAGTGAGATAATAAATATTTTCTATTGCTATGCTTGATTACCATTTTTACAATATGGCGGCTAACGCACAAGGTGGATTTAATATAATAAATAATAATATATAATAATAATAATAATATAATATAGAACATTTCCTGAAAAAACTGCATTATTTAGAATTGTTTTTTCTACAAATTTAATTTGAGATATTTTTCAAAATTATTTTTAATTTTCAAGCAAATTGAGGGAAATCGCTTAAGAAGAACTAATGTCTAAATATTTTTCAATATAAAATACGTTAACGGTTCGTTTTAAAAATGAATAAAAATGTCGTCATATGCTATGGTATTATGTGGTTATTTTCTTTCTCGAATTTTCAAAATTTATTAAAAAACAAGTGAGATAATAAATATTTTCTATTGCTATGCTTGATTACCATTTTTACAATATGGCGGCTAACGCACAAGGTGGATTTAATATAATAAATAATAATATATAATAATAATAATAATATAATATAGAACATTTCCTGAAAATTTCAGAAAATTCGGAATTTTTTCTAGGTTCTTATGGGCTATGCTTATTTCGTTACCCGACTACAGTCAACATCGGTCAGTACGCTTCTGTTTAAGCAATTTTAGTTGAAATTGTTTAAAAAGGTGTTAACTAATGTTGTCTAAAAGTTATTTGTGGCATCGTTTAATTTTCTTTCTCTTCTTATTTGGTACTTATTACCATATTCTTGAATACTTTGAATTCCCGGATAACCTGAATTTTTTTTAAAGTAACGTGAAAATATTGCGTAATTTCACGATTTATACATATAAAAAAGAATCTTAGCACTTAGGAAGAAAACAGTTGAGTTTTCGAAACGTCTGCGAAATATCATTATTTTATCTTTATTTTATTTATATTCTGCTACTGTAAACCAACATTTAACTGTTCCTTTGACGTAAAGTCAGAGGCGTAAGGCGTAAGTAAAGGTTATTTAAAAAAAAAGCCAGATATTTTCTAGATTATCAAGGACTTCAAAATATTCAAGAATGTGGTAATAAATTCCAAATAAGGAAAGAAAGAAACAGGTGTTAATTAATCAAGCTATAATATTATCTTTTAGGAATCAGGAACCAAACCAAATCTGGCCATTGCGTATGAAGATGCCTCAAAAAATGTAAACATTATATCGAATGTAGTCATTATTCCATCAGCTACAGTACCTAAAGAAGAAAAAAATGCAATTGAAAATGCAACAGAAATTAGAAAAAATTACGGCGAAGCTAGTATATTGTTTAACTTTGATAATGGAACAAATTCATCGCAGGTCGTTTCAGAGACAAGTCATGGTAGCTGCAATACTAGTAAAAAAGATCCCTACAATTTTCCTTCAGACACTGAAGACGAGGTAAATATATATTCTTATTCAGGAAATGCAATGGGTTTAATTATTTAAATAATAGTGGAAATACTTTTTAAAAACTTTTATTTTTTTTAGGATTCAGAACCCAAACCGGATATTTTCATTCCAGTGTTTTTACCCACAGGTCTTCGGGAAATTTCGGCTTATCAAATAAAAGGAGAGGCTACAATCGAAACTGATCAACAGGAACAATCAAAAGAATTTGCCGAAACTAGGTCACCGGAGATAATTGCAGGAACAAGTTATGAAAGCAGCAATGATGATAGTATTAATGACCCTAACTATTTTCCTTCGGAAACCGAAGACGAGGTAAATATGTGCTTATTCAAAAAAAGCAATATTTTTGAAAAATATTTATTTTTTTAGGATTCTGAAACTAAATCGGATATAAGTAATGATAATAGGAGCAGCAATCCTAACTATTTTCCTTTGGAGGCGGAAGACAAGGTAAATAAGATATTTTTGATGAAGGAGTGGGATTAAGTAATTTATTGCTAATAGTGCGGCAGCATAGGATATTTCACCATATTGTGCACTTTTTGATAAAAGCACCAAATATGGCACAGAGGTAGACCGATGTAATATGAACAATTTTGGATGTGGAGCCATCGGCCAACTGCCCCCTGGCGGCCATTTTCCAAAGTGGCTGCCAGTGGACACATGAAAGACAACAGAAGTTAGATTTGCTGCTGAAGGTATTAGTGAATGTTTATTGAATGTTTTGAATGAGAGATAGTTTGTAGGTTATATACAGGGTGAGTCAATAGTGCGTATTTCTTCTATATCTCCTGTCTCCTTAGAGATAGAGACATGGTTCAAAATTTTAATTAAATTGTGAGAAAAAGTACATTTTTTTTTAATTATTATCAATTATACAGGGCGATCCGTTAAAGTGGTAGATGAAAGAATATACAGTGTGTCTCACTTTTCACCACAACGCCCCAATATCTAGGCCATTTGTTGATCGATTTAGATCAAATTTGGTATACTTCTTTTCTTTCAGATTGTGTTTAAAAAGTTATTAATAAAAAATTTTTTCAAAATTAAATACGCCTACTATGATCAAAAGAAATTGGCAAAAATTAGGAATTTATATTAGCGATTGAGATAGGGTTTTTGTTTTTACAGATTCTTGTTCAGCATGACCTAAAACGCCTGTATACCAAATTTCGTTAAAAAATATTCATTCCTTCACAAAAAAAAAAAAGTAATAAAAACCTAAGATTTCAATAATAATCACCCTACTATTCCAGTTATTTATTGTCGGATATTTACATAACTTGGTAGTTGGGTGATATAATGACGCTAATTAAGCATTAGGACACTTTTTTTTAGAAAATATCAAATAACTCAACTTTTATTAATAAATAACTGGAATAGTAGGGTGGTTATTTTTGAAATCTTAGATTTTTATTACTTTTTTTTTGTGTATACAGGCGTTTTAGGTCATGCTGAACAAGAATCTGTAAAAACAAGAATCTGTAAAAACAAAAACCCTATCTCAATCGCTAATATAAATTCATAATTTTTGCCAATATCTTTTGATCATAGTAGGCGTATTTAATTTTGAAAACATTTTTTATTAATAACTTTTTAAACACAATCTGAAAGAAAAGAAGTATACCAAATTTGATCTAAATCGATCAACAAATGGCCTAGATATTGGGGTGTAGTGGTGAAAAGTGAGACACACTGTATATTTTTTAAATGGAATGACCCAATTTTTTTTATTATATTTGAATACCACTATGATGGCCTATTCAGCTCTAAAATATTTTTAAAATTTGTTGGATGGTTAATGAAATAAAAAATATTTTTATGGAAAACTGACGTTTGTAGGTATCAATTTGAAAATTGATTTTGGACTTATTTTTGGAGAGTAATTTTTTTCTTTGACATGGTGGTAGTGTATGCCATACTTTAACTATTAGCTGATGTAGAAAAATTGTGTAATATTTCCTTTGAAATTATTTCATAGAAACAAAGACATTTAACGTCATTTAATTTTAGATATTTTCAATATTGTTGCAAACCTCCTAGTTTTCACTAAAAAATGAATTTTACGAAGCAGGAATTAATTGGTATGATGTATACCCTTGGTGAAAGTGACAGAAATTGTTTTTTGGCCACCAGAATTTACGCTCAAAAGTATCCTCACAGAACCCATCCACAAGAAGCATCTTCCAAAAGTTAAAAAAACGGATTTGAAGAAACAGGTGAGATATCCTATAAAAAAGTCGTTATCTTCATTTGTACTACTTTTTCTACGATGGACTTTTTTATAAGAAATGTCACCTATTTCTTCAAATCTGTTTTTAAACTTTTGGAAGATGCTTCTTGTGGATGGGTTCTGTGAGAATACTTTTGAGCGTAAGTTCTGGAGGCCAAAAAACAATTTCTGTCATTAATTCATGTTTCGTAAAATTCATTTTTTAGTGAAAACTAAAGAAAATTGAAAGTAACTGAAATTAAATGTCTTCGTTTCTATGAAATAATTTCAAAGGTAGGTACGTTGACTTTTCTGAATAAAACATACCTATTTACACCTAAACAACTACATCTAGAAAATTATTCATTTTAGGTATAGGACATATCATATCAAAATTGCAGAGAAATTAAAATTACACAATTTTTTACAAAAATATATAGGCGTTCCATTTGAAAGAGTAGAATTTTGGTAGTTTGAATATTTATAAGTTAGCAGTGCGCTTATGAACACCTTGTATGAAAGAAATATTTTTTACATCAGCTAATAGTTAATGGCATACACTACTACCATGTCAAAGAAAAAAAATTACTCTCCAAAAATAAGTCCAAAACCAATTTTCAAAATGATACCTGCAAACATCAACTTTCCGTAAAAATATTTTTTATTTCATTAACCATCCAACAAATTTTAAAAATATTTTACCGCTGAATAGGCCATCATAGTGGTATTCAAACATAATAAAAAAATTGGCTAATTCCATTTTAAAAAATATATGTATATTCTTTCATCTACCACTTTAACGGATCGCCCTGTATAATTGATAATAATTTAAAAAAATGTACTTTTTCTCACAATTTAATTAAAATTTTGAACCATGCCTCTATCTCTAACGAGACAGGGGATACAAAAGAAATACGCACTATTGACTCACCCTGTACAGGGTGTCCCAAATTGCTTGATTTTGGCTGGTTTTCCTATTTCTAGACCAGGTAGAGAAAAACTGACATATGAGTCTAGAGGTCGATATTTGTAAAACGCCGATTGGTGAAAACCACATTTCGATATCTCTAGCCGTTTCCAAGATATCGGCAAAAATTGACATTTTACAGATTCCGAAAAACTGTCAACTTTTTTATTTGTGGATATTTTTCAAACAGTAAAAACTTTCTACAGGCACTTTTTGACGTAGAATAAGGTGCATTTGTCAAAAAAAATATATCGCTTTTCGATTGTTTGATATCAAAGCTAACTTTGTGGAAACCATAGTTGGATTTGACTTTAGAAAATAGGAAAAAAATATAAGCTTTCTAAAAATATATATGCCAAGATATGTCTAGTCATCCTTGCTGCCAATATAACACATTTCTCTTTAAAAATTACATTTTTTAACATTAAAAAAAGTTTTTCGGAATCTGTAAAATGTCAATTTTTGCCGATATCTCGGAAACGGCTAGAGATATCGAAATGTGGTTTTCACCAATCGACGTTTCACAAAAATCGAGCTCTAGACTCATACGTCAGTTTTTCTCTACCTGGTCTGGAAATAGGAAAACCAGCCAAAATCAAGCAATTTGGGACACCCTGTATATAACTTACGAACTATCTCTCATTCAAAACATTCAATAAACATTCACTAAAACCTTCAGCAGCAAATTTTATCTAACTTCTGTTGTCTTTCGGGTGTCCACTGGCAGCCATTTTGGAAAATGGCCGCCACGACCGCCAGGGGGCAGTTGGCCGATGGCTCCACATCCAAAATTGTTCATATTACATCGGTCTACCTCTGTGCCAAATTTGGTGCTTTTATCAAAAAGTGCACAATAGGTTAGCTAATCCGCTGTACTATAATTAGAATAATACTTCAAAATGTTCTTTTTCAGCATTCAGAACCGAAATCAAATATTGACGTTCCCATAATTTCGCAAAATTTTGATACTCAAATGGAAGTTGCGGTTGATCAACAGAATAATTTAGAAAAACTAGTTGAAAGCGAGGTGAGATTTTTGAAATTAAAATGTGTTTCGTTTTAAGTTTAAAGTCCGATTCATCTTCAGTCTTCGTTATAAATTTCACTTTTTTAAATATTATTTTTTATTCATGACTATAAAGCTTTTGGTCTTGTTTTATTTAACTACTTAAATAAAAAACTCCGTGACCGATTTTTTTCAAAACCATTGATGTAACATATTGTTTTATGTTACTCGATATAACGGCAACAGAATACTATTTTTTTTTCAAATTTATTTTTATTACAGGTGCACGTTGAACAGATAAAAAGAAAAAATTATAAAGATAAGAAGGATTTCTGTTTATTTTGCGATAAAGATGTATTCCACTTTGCTAGGCATTTATTTACTTGGCATTCAGCTGAACTTGATACCCAACGAATTTTGTCATTCCCTTCAAATTCACGGCAAAGAAGAGAAGCTTTATCTTTTTTAAGAAAGCAAGGAAACTTTGTTCAAAACAGAACCAACACCCAACTCCGACCAGTCAAAAGAGTTCCTAGTACTAGTACTAGCGGAAAATCGACGGACGATTATCTTCCTTGTGCACATTGCCTTGGATTTTATAAAAAACGGTTTCTGTTTAGGCATACAAAGCGTTGCCCTAAAAATTCCGATTCAGGCAAAAATAAGCGACAAACCTCACAAAGTGATGGTCATACCACACTGTTGTTGGGTAGTTTAATAAAGCACGATACGCTACTGAAAAAAGTACTGTGGCCGCGGATGAGAGCTGATGAAATTAACATGATTGTTAAAAAAGATTTCCTTATATGCAACTATGGGTACTCTTACTTAAAAGGTCGGAGGAGCAAGGGAAATTTAGACGTAGTAAGGCAAGATATGAGACGGTTAGCGAAGCTGCTGCGATTGGCCCGAATGAAAAATGAATCAATTAAGGACCTAATTGATTTACTCCGTCCACGTCATTTCAAGCTCATCATTGATCAAGTTAATGAAATAGCTTGTTATAATCATGAGACAGATACATATCATTCTCCAACTTTGGCCATGAACTTTGGAACACTTTTAAAAAAATGCTGTGACCTAGCTTTTATTCATCTGGTACAAATTCCGAATACCAACGAACAAAGAAAAGAAGCAAATATTTTGAAAACCCTTATAGAATCACAGTGGTCTAACGAAATATCGGCACAAGCTGCATCGAATTTAAATGAGAAGACATGGAATAAAAATGAACTGGTACCCCTTACTGCAGATTTGAAAAAATTAAATGACTTTTTAGAAAAAATGGCCCAAGAAAGTTATGATAAGTTGCAAGAAAACATAAACGACCAATCAGCGTACAACAGCTTAAAAGAAGTACTTTATTGTCAAATAATTCTGTTGAACAGGAGGAGACCGGCGGAAGTTGCACAAGTCAAAATTCAAACGTACAACTCTATTGATTTAGATGTAAATAAACAGGGGGAATTTCAAAGCTGCCTAACAGAAACTGAAAAAATACTTTTAAAATCATACAGTCGTTTTGTAATTAGAGGCAAAAGAGGCCGAGGTGTACCTGTCTTGCTCTCCCCTGATATGAGGAAGAATTTTGATTTTTTAATTGGAATTCGAGACAAGTTTACTACAAATAACGATTATGTTTTTCACACTGCTGGGACAAATTTTCTTGATGGCACGAAGACTTTACAGAAATACGTAAAAAAATGTGGTATACAAAACGTTCAAAGTATTACTGCAACAAATTTAAGGAAACACCTTGCCACTGTAACACAGTTACTTAATTTTTCAAAAAAAGATTTAGAACAGTTATCTAATTTTATGGGGCACACTTTGAATACTCATTGTAATTTTTATAGATTGCCGGATAGCTTGTACCAAACGGCAAAAGTATCCAAACTTCTACTTCTAATGTCGCATGGGGGAGCAGAGCAATTTAAGGGGATGCACCTTGATGACATTAATATCGACTTAGATTTGATAAACGACAAAACGACGATGGAACAGCTTGCCCAAGAGTATGATGAATCTGAGAGCCAAAATCCGACGGAAAATGAGCCAGTTCAAATTGAAGAGAACCGTTTAAATAAAGAACATAAAATAAATAAAAGGGTTGTACAAAAACAAAAAATCTCTTGGAGTAGCAATGAGAAAAAGATCATTGCATCGTATTTTGCAGAGAACATTAAAAACAAACGGGCTCCTAAGAGGCATGAAGTTGATAAACTTGTCGAGACTTATCCCGATATTTTTGGAGGTAAACCATGGACGTCAATTAAGGCTGTTGTATACAACATTTATACTGGAAAATTAAAAATTGTGCGTTAATTTCTTGTATGCCTTAATATTTTTGTATTTAAATATTCTCTTCACTTCTCTATCACTTAAATTTTGTGTTTGCTATCTTATGTTATTACTATTTTCTATTTTAGTGGAATAAGTATTGTTTTTTGTAATTTTAGCAAAGTAAGTAGGTCGCTGTCACATATTCCATATACAGTATGTCCACAGTTAGAGTGTATAAGATGGTAAACTTTTATTTCTCATTTTACGTGGAAAACTGATTCTTCATATAAAGTTTTGATTTTGTTAAAAAATATGATTGCCATGGAGTAAGTTAACATATCATGTAGGTACAGGGTGTTCAGAAAATAAAAAATCTGAAAATTATTTAAGAGTAAACTATGTTCAATTATAACGGTATGAAAAGTTGCTTAGAATTAAAATTTGTCAGAATTCCAATTTGTGGATAAATATGCCTAATTCGACTTTTTAAAAAATTTTACAGAAGTATCAAGTGGCATAAAAATTAAAAACTGTATAACTGAGGAGTTGGCTTGTGGTTGACAGTGACATTTATTTATCCTCGATTTGTCATTTTACTGACCATCATTTTCTACTTCATTATTAATACTAATATATAATAACTATTGTGAAAAGTCGAATTAGGCAGATTTATCCACAAATTGGAATTTGGAATTTTCATATCGTTAAAATTAAAAGTGGTTTACTCTTACATTATTTTCAGATTTTTTTATTACTGAACCGTGTACATGAAATATTAACTTACATGGCAATCATAATTTTAACAAAAGCAAAACTATTTATGAAGAATAAGTTTTCCGTGTAAAATGAGAAATAAAAAAGTTTACCCTTTTATCCCTTCTAACTGTGGGGACAGATAATAAATATTAAATTTTTAATGCACATTTTTTTTCTTATCTTTTATATTCAGTAATTTAATAGATTTCTCCCTTGTTTACTAGATTTCTCAATTATTGTGGTATATATAAGATTATTGTCCTCGTTGAATAAATTTCATTGTTTATTGTTATTATTGACTATTTGTCTTCATAAATTTGTAGGTCAATAAAGCTTAAATCTATATATACATAAATATTTATTCTACCTGATATCCTCTAAAATCAACCCAATAAGAATACGTTAATATTAACTATACCTACTTTCAATTTTTAATATTTCAAACACAGTAAAATTTAACATTACTAATAATAAATATTAATTTATTTTTTTAAGAAAAGCAAGCATTTTTAACAAAAAGTCATTGCAAGAGAAAAGAATACACAAAACTAGAGATTGTGGTTTTAAATATTGTGATAAAAAATTTTATAATAAAATTCCAAGGTGGGTAGTGTACAATAAAAATTGCCAAAGGTGAAGTATAAACAGTTAATAAAACAGTTTTTAAATTTTAATATTAAGAGTTAATATAATATTAAGAATTCTAAATTAATGGATAATGTAAGTTAAATATACAGTGTGATCCATTTGAAATAGGAGCACCTCTGGAAGATCCATGTTTTTCAACCGATTCGCATTTTTTTTTATACATAGAGCATTCTACTTCGGCACAAATTTTCATAAATTAATTTTCATTTTTAAGGCATTCTCTGATTATTTTTCGATGTCGAAAATCTTCACCACTGGATTATCAAAATTTCATTGAAATATTATTTAATAATAAAAAAGTTATAAGAAAATGAATTTTCAAAAACGTACAACGAATTAGTCCGAAAAATGACTCCCAATAACGTATGGTTACCATGACAACCAAAAATTTTCAAATAATTGTTAATTCTAAAAGCCACTAAATAAGAGAGAAAAACAATTCATTTATTTAAGTACCATAAAACATTTTTAAAAACCAAACAAAATGAAAGGAAACAGTAAACTAAACAATTTAACGAATTAAGTAACTCAGGTACAGGGTTTTCCCTTATAATTAGCCACCCCCCCTACAGAATTTATTTGATGGAATACAGAAAAATTTTATATACAAAACTTGCAGTATTTTTTCTAAATTTTAATAATCTGTCACTAAAACAAACAAGTGACAATCGCAAAATAGCAAAACTCTATAAACTTAGGGGTTTTGATGGAACACCCTATATATTATATTTTCGAAATCCTTATAATTTCCTGACTACAAAAATTGTACTACAGTGCCAAAAAGTCTGCTCCATATGGGAAATTATTTTGTTGTTGACTTTCAGAAAAATTTTATACTTGATAAAAGTTTGTGCATGGTCTCAAACGAGTAAGTGTCTACTAAAGTTTGTGTTAGTCCGGACGCTTAGGTCGGAAAATCAAATTATTTAAATTTTCAAGAATAAACTACTCTTAATTTTAAAGATATCGAAAAATGTTATTTGAAAAAGTTGTTTATAATGCAAAGTTACATCTAAATGTTAAATTTAGTTGCTTAATTCGAAAAATGAAATTTTCCACCGTTTTAACGCATAAATTATGAACTATATTTTTAAACATTTTTCTTTTCCCAGAAATACTGTCAAAATAATAATTTTAACTTAAGCCATGCATTACAGTACACTTTGATGAACTCTTAGCCATACTTTTTTGGCCAAATAAATATTTTGTAAAAAAATGCTGCATTTCTTGGTGCAAAGTTGTTCTAGTTTGTTCCAGTATTGATTTTTTTGAACAGAACTTTTCGAAAAAACTTCATTCAACTCTCAAAAATCAAAAACATTTCCCTAAAATAAATACAGGTCAAAGAAATTTCCATATACCAAAAAAATGGCAAATTCTGCAAATAAATATTTTTTAATTAATACACTGATAAATATTTTTGATTTTTTAACATTGTCACAGTTGAATAAAGTTTTTCGAAAAGATCTGTCCAAAAATTTTCAAAAATCTCAATACTGGAACAAACTAGAACAACTTTGCACCAAGAAATGCAGCATTTTTACAAAAATGTATTTGGCCAAAAAAGTTTGGCTAAGAGTTCATCAAAGTAGACTGTAATACATACCGGTCATAGAACTGTATCGGCCAACTAGTATAACACAGAAATCACCGGGAGGACATGATTGTAAAAAACTGGGATTTTAAAATAATTTCCTTTTTATGTGTAGGTACAGGGTGATTCTTTTGTCAGGTGAAATGCGTTTTTCTCGTAAACGGCTAAAGGAAACTATTTTCTGTAAAAAGTATTATATTCTTACCGACTGTTACTAACAACTAGGATATAAATATAACATAAATGTGCAGGGCGCTAGGCGTCGCGACGCTACAAATTTTTTTTCCAGCAACATACCACTTTTATTACACCATTGAAAGGGTCTTTTGATTTCGAGTTTTTTTTCTATATTCTATTTTTCTCGATATTTATTCGTTAAAAAGTTACGATATAATATTTGCTCCCTGAAGCGGGTTTTTCGCTCTCTTTAAGAGGCTGTAGCTCCCTTAGGAAGCATATTTGGACATATGTTTGTATGAACTTTTATTCTTATTTTTACATGTAGAATTAGCTCCAGAACTTCTGGACAATAATTTAGAAACACCCTGTATGGGTGATATACCTATTATTATGGATGATATATCCATGTTATTAAATTGCTATCAAGAAATTCTGGAGCTAATTCTACATGCGAAAATAAGAATAAAAGTTCATACAAACATATGTCCAAATGTGCTTCCTAAGGGAGCTATAGCCCATTAAAGAGAGCGAAAAACCCGTTTCAGGGGGCAAATATTACGTCATAACTTTTTAACGAATAAATATCGAGAAAAAACACTCGAAATCAAAAGACCCTTCCAATGGTGTAATAAAAGTGGTATGTTGCTGGAAAAAAAAATTTTGTAACGTCGCGACGCCTAGCGCCCAGCACATTTGTGTTATATTTCTATCCTAGTTTTTAGTAACAGTCGGTAAGAATATAATACTTTTTACAAAAAATAGTTTCCATTAACCGTTTACGATAAAAACGCATTTCCCCTGATAAAAGAATCACCCTGTACTCTTATGTCGTGAAAAAAGAAATATAAACGTTTTTGTAATTCATTCTTCTTAGAAACAATGTTTCAAAAAATGACTCAGCGGTCGAAAGTGCAATAAAAGTTGTGACAAACATGGTCAAAAATGGGGTGAATTACTCAAATCTCTTAAATGAAGAATTACCATCCTTAATAACTTCATGACTCATGAGTGCAAATACGTTAATATTATGAATACAGTGTTGCTAAATTTAATGGTTCAGCTTTATACGAAATATAATTGAACTTGTATACAGAATTCAAAGCAGCGCCACACAGACATGCGGGCAAAGCTCGAACCCAAAAACATATCTTTCTATCAAACCTGAACCATTGTATGATAAACAATACTGTTTTCCCGCGCTTTTTTCCCGCGCATTTTTTTCATCAAAGTAAATGGCATATAAAATAGTTAGTCCTAACTTTCCAAAGAAATGTACAATCTATAAATAAAACAACTCGATAATTTTTTATTAGGCAAAACGAACCTGAACCACATATATGGTTCAGGTCGGTCAGGGTGGTTCAGGATTGTGCATAAAAATTTGTATTTCTGGCTCAGGTTAGTACTATTACTGAGTATATATATATATATATATATATATATATATATATATATATATATATATATATATATATATATATATATATATATATATATATATATATATATTTGTAATCAGGACGAAACGTTGATTTCAAAAATCTAAAAATATACAAGGTGTTCCACAAAAAAATCGTAAGTTTGGTCAGTATCTCTTCGGAGATACGATTTTCATTTGTTTCTGCGATAGGTGCATTGAGATGGTAAGAAAATTTCCTGAAACTTTTGTCTTAACCATTTTTTACTAGGATAAAAAATAAGAAAGTTAAGGGGGGTAAAATCTCTCGTGAATACCCCTGTACAGTCGGGAGCAAAAAAAACTAGTACATGCATCTTCTGGTTCTATGAAATATTTAGTTTTGTAAGTAGTGTTTTTTTTTTCTATTAGGTTATGTTTGGCTTATGGTTATTATTTAAGAGGTTATAAAATGGCCGGTTTACCATTTATTATATATAGAAGGTGTTTCTAAATTGACTACCATAAATTTAAGAGCTTGTAGAGAACGTTAAAATAAAACTAAAACCTCTATACAGTTTCGTCGAAAAACGCTTCGTTTTCAAAATACAGGGTGTTATAGTGTCGACTGACAGATCAGTTATTTAGCTATATCTCTAAACAGAGTAGGCAGAGGAATCTAAATTTTTGTGAGCGAGTGTTACTTAGGACTACCGATGACTGTATAATATTTTAAATCTGATACCACCATTCAGTGGCGTAGAAAAAGGGGTAGCATAACACTTTTTTGTTAATAAAAAATTTGCTGTCAGATGTTTTGAAAATATCGTCTCATTTTCAAATTCCCCAATCAAAATGCTATAATAAAGATCTCTTATTAAATATCCCCAGAGGCGCTCGTTTTCGAGATATTCACATTTTAATGTGGTACCTACTTAATTTGCGAAAAACATTAAAAAGGGGCAATCATCACAAGGTAGATAAAAACAAAAACAAATGCAACTCAACACCTGCTTAACTGTCAAGAAAATACATTTTAATCTCAAAGGTGCACTTCTTAACAAATTCATATTGAAAATTTCCTTTTTTTGATTAATCGTTCAGTAGCAATATTTTATAAAAAGTACTAAAATGGCAAATTACACATGTGCGGAAGTTTTTATTTATCTTGTACATTATTAAAATATTCTACCTCTGCTTTGCTATTTTATTGACTAAGTACATTAAAAAAATTTTATTAAACACGAGTATTGCCACATAAAACCGAGAATATCTCGAAAACGAACGCCTCTGGAGATATTTAATAAGAGATCTTTATTATAGCATTTTGATTGGGGAATATGAAAATGGGACGATATTTTCAAAATATCTGACAGCAAATTTTTTATTAACAAAAAAGTGTTAGGCTACCCCTTTTTCTACGCCACTGAATGGTGGTATCAGATTTAAAATATTATACAGTCATCGGTAGTCTTAAGTAACACTCGCTCACAAAAATTTAGATTCCTCTGCCTACCTACTCTGTTTAGAGATATAGCTAAATAACTGATCTGCCAGTCGACACTATAACACCCTGTATTTTGAAAACGAAGCGTTTTTAGACGAAACTGTATAGAGGTTTTAGTTTTATTTTAACGTTCTCTACAAGCTATTAAATTTATGGTAGTCAATTTAGAGACACCTTGTATGTATACGGTTTACTCAGCAAATTTTGACATTTTGACAAATTAAAATTAATATTTTGAAATGTAATGTCATCATTATTGTTGTTATCTTGATATTTTAAAAGATCTAATTACAAGGTCCAGGTGTACTAGTTTTTTGTTCCCGACCATACCTTAAAGACCTGTTATCTGTCAAATGTCAAATCCCCGTACTCTAGGTTCATAACATCCGAACGTTCATACCTACCGTAGTGTACACTTACATAAAAAATCTTAAGTTTGATACTATTACGTATGTCGCTGGTTCTTAATGTTTGTTTCATAATTGTAACACTAAAGTTGTTAGTATAAGATAGTTTTAGCATACAAAGAGTTGCGACGCTTTTTATTCTTCTTGTACATTTTATGTGATTAGCTGCGTTGTGTTGTGTATATTGCTGATAATTTTCTGGATGGCGAGTTTTCACTGAACATTATCTTTCCGGACTTTCCGCAAACAAAATCTACAAGAAGAATAAAAAGCGTCGCAACACTTAAAATTAATACATTTATATAACGTAAGTGGCTCTTTCTTAACGAACCCTCTATTCTCCCTTGCACACTCAAAATTAACTAATAGCTGGGCCAGGAAAGAGTGTCTTGAATGATTCTCACTTGATGCCATTACACACTTAGTACAGGGCTGTATTTTAATATTTAGTGGTGAATAAATGTGTGCCAAACGCAGTTGTGCCAAAAGTTCGCAGCATCTGATTGGGAATTAAACCTTCCACTAGGATTTTAGGTTCAAATTCTACCGACTGCTACCGACAGATATTAAAGAATTTGAGTTTTGGTAGAGATGCTCTAAAAATTTTTTTCTTATTTACCAGGGTCATCGGATCCTTCCACCTGAACCGCTGACTTTCGATCATAACCAGTATTCTTTTATTTTATATTAAAATGTCATTTTATACGATTTAATTAAAAACTTATTTCTTAATTTATTTGTTTGTTTAAAACTCTTACAAACATTTAAAATAATTATTATGTATATTAAACACTAAATGTGAGCTAATAATAAATAAGTACCTACATTACCAAAACTATGAGTAACATTTTAACACTGAAGTTTTCATCCTGGCAAAAGACAAGTTATAAAGGATTTAGCATCACTATTTACAATTACTGTTAGCTAGGTACTATTAGATAGTTTTGCTGTTCCGTAAATCAAAACACAAAATAATATTGAAGCTTCGCGACGACCGACGCATTCTGTGTATCTAATTATATCTTATAATCTCATATTCTCAATATTCAGTTATTTTATTTACAACGTTGCCTGTTAGGAAGTTCACTTTATTATGCTTTGCAGGCACATAATAAAGCCGCCCTTGCACAGTACCCAGAGCCTAACATAAAATCTTTGTGATAAATTACATTATTTTGACTTAATGTCGCATGAAATTTGAAGAGGCACAGCCCATGTCGGCATAACAATGCATACACAGCTGATATTATCAGCCAGTGATTGAGCGTGAAACCATATAATTTATCTATTAACTAGTTGATCGACCGAACAATAATTCACTTTATTCTATCGTTCGGATCTAACTGAGCTCTCAAGGTTTTGAAAAGATACACTGCGTAACATAGACTATAAGAAAAAAACGGTTGCTTCTTAAACACTCTGTTAGTGTAAATCCGCCAGAAAATTGTATTATTTATAAAAAGTTCCAATCTTCAAAAATTACTTTCGCTGTAGGTCTTTTTTAAATAAAATTACTAGATTTAACTGTGTAAAATGTACAAAGATCAATCTCAACAAATTATTGTTGTTTGGTATAAAATTCATTATTTAAAATTTTTTGTATGAACTGAAATTCGATTGATTGATTTTTATAACATACCTACAAAAGACAGATAAGAAATTATTTAGTTTACTAAATGATGAATATTTATTTAATTTATTTATATAATGATTATATTTGTCTCTTTCGAAAATAAAGAAGGCCGTGGGGTAAATAATTGAGTTTTAATACTATCAGTGACAACTATTTAATAAGAAGTATTAATGACATAAACAATTATTTTTTTAAATTTTATGCATTAATAGTTATTTTCGTCATACCTCCCCCGTAAGTATATTCTAATTACATTGTTTTGTCGATAGTAAGAGACACTTTATGTACCAAAAATACTTGTTGCCAATATTGACAGCGGGTAGTTATTTTTTTTATAACGTACCTAGGAAAATAAAGTAAATTCCGCAGAATTTAACTTGGAATATTTTGATGTGTTCTAAGACTTTTTTGGAAGTAAATCCAGACAAGCCTTAATTGCTATATCCTCTATATCCAACACTATTTTCAAAAATGTTTAGAACTATGTATTATAATGTGATTTAATTTATCTTGACAGTAGTTGTCATATGAATAGCAGCCACGTCCCCTAAATTTATTTTATTAACGGTTGCCATGGATATTCCAAGCATCGCTACCTATTCTCGACCAAAAAAGTGCACTTACAACTCTTGGTACATAAATTACTATTATGTACCAAGAGTCGTAAGTGCACTTTTTTGGTCGAGAATACAGTTTGCAATTTCAAGCCCGTGAGGCGCAAATAAGTAGGTATTCGAGACCAAAATGCCGCATTGTACGACTCGCGGTGCATATTATATTTTTGTTATAATAGCTCTAAACATTTTTGAAAATAATGTCGGAAATAGAAAATATAACAATTAAGGCTTGTCTGGATTTACTTCCAAAATAGTTTCAAAAGAACATCATATCACAATATCGCAAGTTAAATTCTCCCAAATTTACTTTATTTCCTTAGGTACGTTATGAAAAATAACGACCCGTTACCAATGACAACTAGTATTTAGTACATAAAGCGTCACTTCCGATCGACAAAACAATGTGATTAGTCATACTTACGAGGGAGGTATGACGAAAAATAATTTAAATAAAATATGTGTTAGTAAAGGTCAAAAATTAAAAATAAATTAAACATATATTTACCCTTTATAAAGTAAAGCTTTGTGTTGTAATGTTTACAACTTTCCCGAAACGACTTATTCTCGTAACTGAAAACTCCCTGAATAATAAATAGGATTTGGCAACGAATCGTTATGTCATCGCGAAAATCTGTCGCATATTTAGAATTCGACTATACGTGGAATATTTCGAATTAGATTATAATATTTGAGAATAATTTGAATGCGAAACATGATATTTTAATTCATTTACTACATGAAAAATACATCGTCTTAAGGAGTGCTAGGGGTGAAAATGGAATCGCAAATGTTGAATTCAACATTTCGACATGGTTTGCAAAGGGCACAATCGAAATTAAAAACGGTATAAACAGAACCGGCTGTACCAAAGGCAAATCGCACGTCGCACACAGTCCCGCGCTAATAACATGCGGCGCAGACAGGACTCGACAGGAGCAGGCACAAGCAAAAATCAAGATAAAATAAAATAATCTAAAGAATCCTATATCATGTACCTAATTCTAAAACTCACCAAAATTACCTTTTAAATATATTAAGGTACCTGGTACCTCACAAGAGTAAAAATCAATTAGAATTATTTAAATAGACAGTGTATAATAGATGTGACCTTGATACTTTCACAGTCGGATAGTAGAACGAAAAAATACATTTATTTTTCACTTTACTATCCGACAGTTAAAATTAAAGAAGTAAATTTACCAGAGAGAAGACGGCATTTGTCAATTTATTTAAGTTTCTTTCCCATCATTTCTAAAATGATTTTTGAAATATTTGGGAAATCATTTTCATCCGTGATCGAGAGTGCATCATCAATAAAAATATTCTAACATTTATTCCACAAGAGTAGAATTAGGGGATTGTGTACAATTTTACCGTAATGTAGTTTGTATTCTAGAAGTTAAAATTCTTTGCACAAATTTCCTGTTCCAAATCAAAAATTTTGCAAGAAATGGAAAGATATTTTAAAAATTGGGAAATCAATTACTAACTACATGTTAGTAGAAGCATTTTTTTGATACAGATTAGTAATATGTAAGTAAGTAATACATGGCATGGTAATAATTTCGATATTACTGGAAATATAAATCAACACGTATTTTTTGTGAAATGTAAATAATCTGTTGTTAAATATTATTGTACTTATAATGTAATCAATATCTTTTAAATAAATGGTTAATTTTTAGCCTTTTATTATCTGCTCTAAAGTTCCCCATTTTAAACTACTCCAGCGAAAGCATCGCAGGTTTATTTTAAATTCATCCTTTTTATAAACATATTCGTGGTTCTGTAATACCTCCTATGTGCAAAATACAAAATTTTATAGGAACTGCAAAACACTTAATAAAACAGCAATTGTAATATAATATATTACATATAATAAGGTTATAATTAGGTTAGGAAATTTCTTTTCACATAGGAGTTGTTTTGGATTGATGTAGATTTAAACACTGATTCCAATGACACCAATATCACTAAATGGTCTAAAATTTCACATAGGAGGTATTGCAGAACCAACGACGATATATATATGTACTTAAGCTGTACTATATGCTGATATCTACCATTTCAAATACACAGCCTGGCTGAGCCAATTTCATTGATGTTTTAGCTCAAAGTTACAGATGTTGCAGTCAAGAACAAACCATTTACTTACCTTGATAAATTGTACGTTTTGCTTGAACAAATCTGCTTCTCTTCAACCTAGTGACCAGATATAATACCTAACTAGTGACTAAAAAGTTGAATGAATGTTGGGATACAAAAAAATAAAGAAACAGTATACACTACTCCACACTTTTATTTTATTCAATCATTTATGTTCACATATACCTACATGAAATATTTATCAAAAATTTTTACCATAAGGTCCTAACTTATACATATTTCACTAATATATTAAATATAACTGCCCCAGAATTCATAGAGGTAAACAATTTTTAAAAAACCACTCACTTTTCATTGTAAACTATTTAGTCCAGAGAAATTAGGCATTGCACTTCGAAATATTTCAGTACACAATTAATAATTACTAGCAACAACTTATTAACTATACATTTAAATACTGTCCTCACTTTTACTCACGGTAGCCGAATGGTTAAAGGTGTTAATACGTACTTACTCGGTTGCGAAGATCAATAGTTCGACTCCATCCTGAGATAAATAAAAAATTTATTTTCAACTTAGATGGCGCGGGAATTATCGATAGGTCTAGACGTGGTTCGGACTTCACAAATTAAACTGTAAGGTCTCGTCTCTCTTTACCTAATACAAAGTCCTAGGATTTTCCGGGACTTGGAAGGCGATTAAGAAAATGTTTTTTTTTATAAATCAAACACTAAATGACAAATATCAAACTATATTAAATGTCAACCAAGGATTCGCCTATGTCGCACGAAAGAAAAATCCTCAATGACTAAGTGCAAAAATAAATCTAGGCGTTTCGTCTCCCGTTTAGAACCATATTCATGAGAAAATGGTATATGTATAATATACTATATTCAACGAGTTAGTATTCAACAGAAACAAACATTTCCTTTATTTATTTATCACACATTGTATGTAAATAATTGTGACTGCCAGAGTTTTGGCTTTACATTTTTAAAATTACCTTTGGTTTTTTTCTTTACGTTTAATTTATTCAATTTGTATTATGTAATTTATTACAAATATGAACGACCAGAAAAAATACCTTGTACCTTTCAAAATCAACTTGAATCTCAAATTGGTAACACATTCATTAATTATAACACTAAATAAAAAAATAACTAAACACGAAAATGAAATTTTGTATAAGCAATACGACCAAACAAAGAAATGTATTAAAAACAACCCCCAAATAACCATAGTAAAATCTGACAAAAGCAACAAAACAGTAATTATGAATATGATTGATTATAAAAACATAATCGAAAACCTGTTAAACGATGAAACTACTTATAAAAAAAGACACATTTAACATATACCAAATAAAAAATAATAAACTAATTAATATTTTATTTGATAAAAATATAATAGATAATATTGCCATAATCAATTCATTCATTCATTCATAATGCACTTCGACGGCCCCTTTTAGAATTTAACAAAATATATATGAACATTCTAAAACTAAATTGGTATACCATACTTGTAAATAAAAGGAATCTTTGTATTGAAAATACATATTATATGGTACCGAGAGTTATATCGATTGCTTCTAAATAGTCTACTCTAGATAGTGACCTTGTTGTAAAACTGGAAATTTTATTTCTTCCATTTTTATTTTATTTGTTTAACTAAATTGATAGATATGGTCGTGTACAAATAAATTACATCAAATTAAATTAGTTCATATTATGTTTCCAGAACCTATATTATGTTGAATATGTCAATATATTTTTTTTAAATCCCATGAATCATTAATATGATGATCTGTCTTCTCTACAAGAGTTATTTCCATAACTTAGTATTCAATTTCTTTGGATATTTTTATATGGTAAATGATGAAAACATACTAATACGTATCACATTCGTTGTTTTATTAAGTTATTTAACTTAGCAAATCTTATAAAATTAAAAATTTAAAAATGATATAAAACGCATTTCTATTGGTTGATGATACAGAGCCGTCACTTATCAGTACAGGCGGTGGTTGCTGGGCAACGGAGATTGACTGATTGACAGTAATTGATCTGATTGTCAATAAATTATCATTTTATATTTTATTCTGTTGATGATGAGCGCAAAGTGAGAAGACTATTTATGTTAAAATAAGTAATAAAACGAATAAGTGCATTAAAGTGACTTCACAAGAATTTGTGAAAGCTTTTTCGAATGATTTGCCAACTGTAAATATTTTTATGGATAGAAATTTACTTTCAATAATCACCTAAAACTTGCTGCAGATTACCTCTTCTTGCTGCTTTTAAACCATTTTAATTTACGAGAATGGTCTTTTGGCACATTTATAAACAACCTATGGCATACTTATAGATGTATCACTACATGAAGGCACAGAACATCATTAATAAATATTTATTTTATCACTTTTACTAGATACTTTACACAAATTTATTTAAATAAAATCAAATGGGAGTAAGAATTGGGTTTTTTTATTTATGTGGTACCAGCAACCGCTCGGCTTTTATTGGACGTAAAATGGTGTTCAGCTTGAATTTACCAATCAGAATTACTACCAGGTAGTTAGCGGTACCTACCGATATACGAGTATGACACTATATGAATCGAAAAGACTTAATGTTTACAAGTAGATGACGTCACTGTGGTTATGCAACCCGACATACTCCAAAAATTTTGTTTTGGTGGGAATTTTAGCGCAAGAATTTTAATCTTTGATTATGACTTACACTTGGAGTAGTTTTCCACACACACCAAAACACTTTTGCACACACTCAACGCGCGTTTCGCCAACCAAGTTGGCATCATCGGGAGATGATTAATCATCTCCCGATGATGCCAACTTGGTTGGCGAAACGCGCGTCGAGTCTGTGCAAAAGTGTTTTGATGTGTGTGGAAAACTATATTCTCCAAGTGTAAGTTCTACACCAAAGGTTCCAACCCCTCTTCAGGAATTTGATTATGACTTCTAATCCAAAAAAAAAATAATTCTTCAACTACCTACTTATTTGATTACAAATATGAAAGAGATGAGTTTGTAGTATTTCGAAAATTTTGATGAAACCCAATTAGAAAAAATCATATTAAACAGAATCAATTTCCGCAAACTATTATTTAAAATATGTAACTGCTTTGCAGATACTCACAAAATGTATAGTTTTTATCCTCGTCAACAACGTAGACCAATGGACAAAATTTCAAAGAAATGCGATTATTTTGTTTTTCATTTAAAACCGTATTATTTCTCATGTAAGTTGTTATTTAAACAACTTTTTTAAATCATTGTTTGGTACATGAAAATAGCATATTTTTTCTGAACGTGATTGCGATTAAATTTTGAACATTGGAATAACTTTGTATTCCACGCAACTTCTTCTGATAACCTTTAGACGTATCTCTGACAGAAAAGGCATTTTGCTTGAAGAAACATTAGTTTTTCCTTAACTGTCAAGGCACGCATGGTTGTGAAAACGGGAAATATGTCAGAAATTGCTTTCTAATTAATCAGAACTTATTAAAATAATGAAAGCAGAAAAACAACTGAACGTTGATATTCACACAAAAAGTCAGTCAACCTCTGAGTATTTAATTTCAGATCTGCAGTGGATAAGATCTACGTAATATTGACAACATTGTACCATAGTCTATAAATAATCTATAGACTATGACTGTACTCACAAGGTGATTTTATTTTGCAAAACGATAAATCAACAGATATTTTAAATATAGAAGGGTTTTACAAAATAGATTTACTCTTCAGAGCCTTCTCAGGTTCTCAAGACTATGTACACCTGCAACTTCTCACATTTTTTCAAATAAGAAACATATTTTCGTCAAAGAAAGACGCCTATGGGCGCATAGTATTATTGATTATTATATTTTTGTATAAACTAACATGATAAACAAGTGAATTAATAAATAAATAAATAAAATAAATACACCACATTGTAATTACGACCCCCTTTATCCCAGAAGGCTCTAGGAGCCTTGTGCGGGAGGGGGCTACACATTTAAAGACAAGGGACACACATCCAATATCCGTGTATAATGGAAAAATCCCTCTTACAGTATTTTCCATTGCCACGACCGGGATTCGAACCCGGGACTTTTGTGTGAGAGGCAGGTACTCTACCATCTCGACCATCAGTCATATAAATAAATATTCAACTTTCCAGAACTTTAAAGGCTGTGTAATACGTTACATGTTTTAGTACATTTTTTCATACAAGCAATGTACAGGATTGCAACGTAAAATCCTAGATTTTCCCTAAATATCTGCCAACTTCTCACCATTTTAAGTTGGAATTATGTACTTTTTATGAAAAAATGTACTAAAACATGTAAAGTGTCACACAAGAAAAGTTATTTTTCTTTAAAATGTAGTGGATCTATTTATATTAGTTTTGGTCCAATAATTATTAATTATAATTATATTATTAATTAAAATTAATAATAATAATGTTAAGTTGCCATAGACAATTTTAAGATGTAACAATATAAAAAATTTTCTTTCGTCTTTCTCTATTTCTTTCTCGCAGACGGCCACATTTATGAGAAAAATACAATATACCAAAGTTGTAGCTCCAGTAAAAACTTACAAAACGGTATTTTTGTTTCTTGTCTTACGTGAATGCTACCGCCTGTAGCACGCCGGAAATTTCGACATTTCGGCGTACACATGGCAACCTCGTTTCCACACCATCCAGGAGGTAGAGTTCTTGGTGCGTTTTTTACGTGGTTTCTCCAGGAGGCCCAATCCACGGTTTGCTGTTACATACAATAATTATTCCTTTCGATTTCCATTTGATGTTCCAAGCTAGTGTTTATCATCGTATCTTGTCTGTACATATCTATCGCATCTTCTTCACACCATCTAAGAAGATCTGGGGTGTTTTCGCAATGTTAGCCACTTCAATTTTAACCAATGATCGAACCCTACTTTTCGGCATCCGCAAGCCTGCCTACAATTTCCTTTGCATTTGCATGCAATTAGTTTTAGAAATACATCTGGTGCAGCTTTTTCGGTAATAGTAACCGCTTCAAGTCCATTCCGTGTTCTACTCCAGCCCCATTTTTCAGGATCCAGTTGCTTCCCACCCCACGCTTGCACTTGCAGGTACATTCGTAAACTGTGTTGTTTTGCTGCGTCGGAAGTTGGTCGAAGAGATGCAAGATTTGTTTTTGATTTTGTGTATGATTTTCGGAGATTGTTTTTTTTATACAGGGTGCTAAGAAAAAGTAGGTCATGCCTTTAACCACAGATTCTTTGGGCGAAAATAATGTGACTTTTATAATGTGATTTTTTATTTTGGAGCGTAGTTTTTTTTATACAGGGTGTTAAAGTTTACATTTTGAAAATTATTTTTATTAATAATTCTGTTAAGTACTGTTTAAGATTTTTACCCGAATTTTTGCACAGACTTTCATCTTATACAGATACACTTTTTGTGTAATTTTGGTCAAAAAAGTCAAAGCGCAAACGGGAAAAAGGGGGGTTGTGTTACCCACTAACCCCCCCAACTTTTTCATGCGTACGCCTATGGTCTCTAGATATTTATTTTTAGATTAAACACTTATTTCCCCAATTTTTTTTACTCCTACAAAATTTTGATTTAGGACTTGATTAACGAGATACTCCAGTAAATTCAGAATCATTTTCAATATTTCAGTTTCGGAATTTATTGATTTTACTATTGTTGTTCGTAGTAATCCTGGGTTTTCTTTAAATCGACTACTTTTACACAAAAAATGCTAGAGACTTTTTTGTAAGTGGATTACCCGTAGTAAAATACCCCTCAATATCACACACCTGAAGTTATTAAAATATCTCGCTACTCAAGTCCTAAATCAAAATTTTGTAGGAGTAAAAAAAATTGGAGAAATAAGTGTTTAATCTAAAAATGAATATCTAGAGACCATAGGCGTACGCATGAAAAGCTGGGGGGGTTAATGGGTAACACAACCCCCCTTTTTCCCGTTTGCGCTTTGACTTTTTTGACCAAAATTACACAAAAAGTGTATCTGTATAAGATGAAAGTATGTGCAACAATTCGGGTAAAAATCTTAAACAGAAACAGAATTATTAATAAAAATAATTTTCAAAATGTAAACTTTAACACCCTGTATAAAAAAAACTACGCTCCAAAATAAAAAATCACATTATAAAAGTCACATTATTTTCGCCCAAAGAATCTGTGGTTAAAGGCATGACCTACTTTTTCTTAACACCCTGTATAAAGCAAGAAGAAATGTATCTCCTGCTTTCGCGAGAAATTCGTGATAAATTTTCTCTTCCTTGGACAATTTGATGAATTTCGATTTCCCAAATCCGAAAAGAGAGGAAGTTGTGTCGCATCCAGTAAAGGCATGCAAAAAAAGCATATTGTCTTGGACATTATTCTCGTGTTGCAAACTCTTGGTTGAGTATAATTTCTCAACAATTTTTCCTTTTGCTGATTTCTTAAAGAATACGTTGCATTTGTCATCATCTAATGCCGTGAGTAAAATGAGAAGATCAATACCTTTTCGCCGACAATGATGGTGGAATCGTATTCGGGCGAAAGATTTTGACCACCCATTTCCCTACTTGATATTTACAGAAAATTTAGAAAAACGCTCACTTTTAACAAGGAACAGAGCAACTTTCTGTCTAAAGTTAGATTGTACCGTGTTCCATCTGCGCATGTGCAGGAGGGCTGGAACGATAATTACAAGCTCTCTAGACACTTGTCAGTATGGCACATTAAAAAGCCCACGTATATACAGGGTGTAACAAAAATGTGGGTCGCTACTTCGGTAGCGTATTCTACTCGTCAAAATAAAGAAAAAAGTTTATAGTTATAAACAAATGTGTTGTTTTCGTGTTACAGGCATATTTGTGTAACATTAAGCAGTTTATCTTAAGAGGGCTCCGGAGTGTCCGGAGGTGTACTAATAAGGAATTACAAATCACTCTGAAATTATAAATTATTTAGAAATTTGGTTTTCACATAGTACTTCTAAAATCTGTCAGAATCCAGGAAGATAAGAGTAAAAACACAACAAAGAAAACATTAAAGGAATATACCTACATATACGGGTGTTCCAAAATTATGCGGCCAAACTCTTACAGCATGTAGAGGGGCTCAAAACAAAACGAAAATGTTCTATACATATTTGGTCAATACTGCATATTAAAGGAGTTATGACCTTCCAAAGATCTTCATCATCAAGAATCCAATTTTTTTATGCTATAACTCAGTATCCGAAAAAGGTAGGTACATCAAAATTTGGACGTTACCTTTTATTTACGTTCTCGACCATATCCTAAATTCATTTTTGAAAAAACTGTTCAGGAGTGGCGCGTATGGAGTTTAGGTTAGGTATATTACTAAATATTTTTGAATCCGTTAGCGTTATTAAAAGTTTTACTTTAAAATTAGATTTTTCAATCATTATTACATAAAAATGGTATAATGCCTTTCACATTTTGATAGAATGCGCCGTTTTCGAGAAAATCCACTTTTAAATTTTGATTGCACTTCAGGCTTCAAGTAGTGTATTAGAATAATATTATAATAATAATTATAGTAGGTTTCAACCAATCAAATTTTTATCATTTTGCGTAATAATGATTGAAAAATCAAATAACGCCAACAGATTCAAAAATATTTATTATTATACCTAACCTAGGCCCCAAACGCGCCACCCCTGAGCAGTTCTTTCAAAAATGAATGTTGGACACGGTTGTGCATCTAAATGAAAAGTAGCATCTAAATTTTGATGTGCCTACCTTTTTTGGATTCTGAATTACAGCCTCGGTTAGAGCATAAAAAAATTGATTCTCTTCGTCTTTGGAAGGTCATAACTCCTTTAATATGCAGTATTGACCAAATATGTATAGAACATTTTCGTTTTGTTTTGAGCCCCTCTACATGCTCTAAGAGTTTGGCCGCATAATTTTCGAGTTTTAAAAAATAATTTTCTATCATCCCGACAAAGCATTACTAAAATATGCATTTTGGAATTTATAGAATTAAAATAAAAGAAATGGTAAGCCCTCAATTTGTAATAGTAATATTTATTTATTCACGTATATCCTTCCCTTCCTAAGCACATTGAAATACGGTAAGCCTACACGCACGTTTGAAAGGAAATATAGGACACAGTGTTTGTCGAGTCGAGACAGGTATATTGACGTAAAGAGAGTGTAAAATATCTACCGGTGAATTTTATAACTGTTACATACCGAGGACGTGTATGATACATAAAGTGAAATTTAATTAGTGATGACGCGAGCCTCTCCGGAGCGCTAATTAATATCTTTATGAGAAACAAATTGTTTTGAATGGTGCTGTTAATACATATAGTGTTAAGTAATATTTAGTGTAAAGAATCTTGCCCTCACTGGACGTACTAAACTTTTAGTATTTGAAGAATATATATTGTTTAGGCAGCTGTCACAAAGAGTGACGTTTTACGGATCTGACAGCGTTCCTAAAGTGTCATCCCTTTGTACTCATTTGTCAATTTTATGTTTTTTGGCCGCTTTTACTTCACGGCCGCTTTTACTTCATGGCCGCTTTTACTCCACGGCCGCATTTTCTTTACGGTCTCATGTATTAATTGATCATTAATAATAATATTTGTAATGGATTTAGGCTTAAAGAAAAAATTTGCATTTGCAGCTTCATAAATTTCCGGTGGATTATCGCTATCTATATCACTCATTTTTGCTAATGACAGAAACGGCACGGCTTGTCAGAAACTCCATCCAGTGACGTTTTCATTTGTCAAACGAATTAAAAATGTCAGTCTACTAGGCTTTTCGCAAAATTTTGTCCATGTCTGCAGTAGTTTGTACGAAACAATTTTAAAAATATTTTTATTTTACTTTTTGAGACAGCTGCCTAAAAAATGTGTGCACCTCGGCCAAATGATCTTTCTCGGCCTTATCCGAAGTTTGCTTGGCCTCTGCTGCGCCTCAGCCGCAAACTTTAGATTCGGCCGAGAAAGATCAGCTTTTGGCCTTGATACACAAATAACTATTTTATTATTAAATTAATTATTTAAAATGTATGTTGTTACTTCATTATTCATGTTCATTAAACTTAAAATTAAAGTTAAAATTTCTATTTATGATTACTTAATAGTATATTAATTAGAATTCTTCATTAAAATGATCGTAATTGAGAGTTTAGTTAGTTAAAACAGTTTCCAATACAATAGCTGAAGGCTTTAGTTTTCCTAATTATACAGGGTGTTCCCGTTTTTTCGTTCATAACTTATGTAAACGATAGAACATATAAAAATAATAGGAGTCATACCTATAACATTTTTTTCTAAAACACTTCGTTTTTAAGATACAGGGCGTTAAACTTTTTCAAAATTATTGCTATTTATTCATTGTCTTCTAAACAAATAAAGATTTTGTATTCAAACTTTGTACACTTTAGTCATGATAAACGACCAATTTTTTTACTTAAAAAAGTTCTTCATATAAAAGCAGTAGCGTAATGGTGTTTTGTTCGCATTTGAACCCCCTAAACTTCTACACCAATAATCTGAAATTATATTGTTATACACATTTTAAAACCTTGATATGTTTCTTATAAGAAAGTACTCCTGGTAAAATTCGCTAGGAGGCTTTCTGTTCGAGATATTTTTACAATAAATGCTCAAAATGATATCCATTTTCTTGAATGCAACTACGACATCGATTTTTTAACGAACGTCTTGTTATTATTTAATGCATCACAAGTATCTTGAATTTAATTGTGTAGATCATCTCTATTATGAATCGGTGTCACATAAACATTATTTTTTAAGTAGCTCGAAGCAAGGAAATCTAGTGGATTGAGGTCGGGTGATCGAGAAGCCCAAGTAACTGGCCACTTCGACCAATCCACCTTTTCCCTTGCTTAAAGTTCTCCAAATTGTAACGTGAAGTAGGTATATTAAGAATGCGATTGTTTAGGGAGTTCAAATACGGACAGAACCCCATAACTACGCCACTGCTTTTATGTGAAAAACTTTTTGCAAGTCAAAAAATTGTCTTTTATCAGTGTACAAAGTTTGAACACAAAATCTTTAATTGTTTAGAAAATCATGAATAAATATTAATAATTTTGAAAAACTTTAACGCCCTGTATCTTGATAAGAAGTGTTTTAGAGAAAAACATATAATATTTTTCTTACCTATAGGTAAGACTCCTATTATTTTTATATGTTCTATTGTGTACAGAAGTTATGAACGAAAAAACGGGAACACCCTGTATATGTTTTATTACGTGGCTTCATTAATTATTACAAAGCAAATAATCAGTGAGTTCCTTGTGTGTAAACTATTGATTTCCAGAATTTAACAGACAAAGAGTATTTACACATAATATGAGTATGTATTGTGTTTTCAATTATTGTTTAAGTTTAAACGGCGTAATTAAAAGCTACAAATTGTAATCAATGATGAAGGCTCTCTATTAGATCAAGTCGTACTAAGCTGCTAGGAAACACCCCAGTCCAGTAATATAATAATATTCATCTACAACATATTTTTGCATATTTTCGATCAAACCGTTTCTGATTCTATTATGATTAAAATTAGTAATTTCTATTTTTTTCTTTGGATAATCATTTTTTTTAACAAAAATAATGTATATACCAACGAAGCAAATTAAATTAATCAATTATTATAATTTTTCGTTGCACCGAAATTGATTTTTTTATACCAATTTAATATTCATCAGTAAGTAAATTTGCATACGATCGTCATTTAAAATGTCACTATAGGATACTAATATTTACATACTTGTTTTAAAAGTTCTATTCTACTTTGATCCATTTTAATAAAGTTTTTCATTGTACAATTATTGTTTTTTTGTATGATTCTTTCAAATTACAAAAATGGATTAAAGGAACATGTTTTATTACTGCGAGTTTCTTATTTACTGTTAAATTTATTCTGTAGATAATTTCCTGGAACACAATTGTTTGAAACAGTAATAAGTATCTAATTTTAGCAGGTCATCTTATTATAGTAAACGATGATTTAAAGGGCCCCGGCCCGCCTAAAATTTTGTTCGGTCCATGTTTCAAATAAAATGTTTAAAACAATAGTCCAATCAATGGAGGAAAAATAGAACGATTAAATCATGTAGTTCTGGATTTTTGCATAGGGGTAGGGGGGAGTGTCCTGAACAACCTGCAATAAAGTCCCAACGGATGGGGGTGACACGGGGGTTAGTAAAGGGCGTTCAAAGGTACTTTTTCCCAGTATTTTGCAATTATCTCAAAAAGTATTTGTCCTACCGAAAGAATGTTCATGTAAAAAATTTATTTACATAAAATTCCCCACAAAAATTGCCCTATTCATTTTTATCGTAGGATCAATGGTTCAAAAGACAATGGGGAAAGTAAAATGAATATTTGGGAAATTTAATTTATTTATCAGTAAGCCTTATCTACCGTTTTATAAAAAGGAATCTACTGCTAAAATAGTGTTTTGGTATAAATACCAGTATTCTCGGAACAAACGATAGAACTAATCTAAAAAATAAAAACATTTATTGATGTGGTGAAACACGTAGTAAAATAAGTGTATGTTACCTATAACTAAAAAAATACTGCAAAAGAGTAATATGTAACGTTCACGATTACAATAAATCGTCTTCTTCTACATAATCATACTCCAGTTCTTCGTCTTCTAATGCTGCGCCGCGCCATTGGAACACGTTCCATGGCAAATGCCACAGACAGATAAGCATTGTATGCCAGCTTACGGGCACACACATCTCCCCCCACAACCAGCAGAACAACGACAGAATATACAATATAGTTTTCAAAATAGTTTCAGGAAAATTTTAAACGATAATACAATTATTATCGTTTAAAATTTTCCTATGCTTCCAGACGGCCCAACGAACAGGAAGAGCGCAAAAGAATCGGTCAAACTGCAGCTGAAATCATAAGGAAATATATGCAGTCACAAGCATACGACACAAATCATTACACACCAAGTGATGATTTTTTGAATGGAACTGAGAAAATGGTTCCTCAAACACTCAAATCTCTAATGGAGTATCTTTCTCACAGAAAAGAAGGGGCCAGGAGGGATCTGTGGGGAAAGGACTTGATCCTCTTCATACATAGCTTCACCGGATGCAATACAACATCCGCTATTTACAACAAAATCAAAGCGGCAATCCTCTAATGCTTAAAAAAAAAACACATGAAATGAAAGAAATTGCTGATATTTCTTACGACCCTACATCAACACCAGAAGCTATCCCTCAAGCTGGGGAGCAGATGCTCCTCGTGATGTATCATGCCCCTGCTAACTGAACGTGATTTGAATAAACTACGGTATTTTTCGTTCCTCAAGCAACACTCTAGGTGAAAGCTAATCTCTCTTCACTTCCATCTACTAAAGGCGCAGCAGAGCAACACTCGTTAAGAGTGTACTTACTGGTACAACAGTGGCTTGACAACCACTTGGTACCTCCAGAACGTTGAGGTTGGGCTCGAAAAAGGATGGATTGCTCATCCCAGTGAGAAGTAAGATACCAGCAGCTCCTGAAACTATTTTGAAGATCATATCCTGTCGTTGTTCTGCTGGTTGTGGAGGGAGATGCGGGTGCTGAAAAGCTGGCATTCAATACTCATCTATCTGTGGCATTTGCAATGGAACATGCTCCAATGGTACATCATTAGAGGACGAAGAACTGGAGTATGATTATGTAGAGAAAGACGATTTATTGTAATCGTGAAAGTTACATAATTACTCTTTTGTAGTACTTTTTTAGTTATAGATAACATACACTCTTATTTTACTACGTGTTTCACCACATCAATAAATGTATTTATTTTTGAGTTTAGTTCCATCATTTGTTCCGAGATTACTGATATTTTTCCACTTTGAAGAAAATGGTAAATACAAAAGTTGTATGACATTGGACTCCGCACTTTTCCATATATAAAATGGTTCTCGGTTAAATTTTCTGAATTTTTAGTACGTTGCAGTTTTCGAACTCTTAATCAAAATTGTCAAGTCCCAATTGAATCGTATGACCAGTTATTGAGATACAGGGGGTTAAAGTTAAAAAGTGACTATTTTTATAAAATATGTTTATGGCAATGGCAAGATTCGATTGCAATTTTTTTACATGAAGGTTATTCCTTTAACTTCAAAGAAGATTTTGTGATGAAATATGCGTTTATTTACAGTGCGAGTCACAAATAACATGAAGTTTATTTTTTTAAATCGATGTATCCATACTGTAACTACAAAAAATTCAGAAATTACATTCAGAATGAGATATACTGTTTTGATATTACCGAAATTCCCAATATGTACATTTTATACAGTGCGAGTCTAAAATATTTATACCACCTTCAACTACATATTTAAGCAAAAAGTCATATTCGGTGATTAGAAAAAAACGAGTTTCGTTGTTTAGATTTCGCTTTATATCTCAACAACTAGTCATAATAGGATTTTAAATATTCGGGACTCTGTTAATGTCTACACGATGAATACAAATTGAAAGAATTACGGAATTTAACGGAGGAAATTCTGAAATAGAGGGTCATTTGAAGAAACACAGATTTTTCGATATTTTTCTTATGTTTTATCTCGTGTATCACCCTGTAGACCCCACCAAAATTATATATATTTGGAGTCAGCTGTCAATGGACAATCAATATATACAAACATATACAGGATGTTTTATTAGAATGGGACACTCGTGCAACCATATTTTTGACTCGTATAAAATGTGCAAATTGGGAATTTCGGTAATATTAAAACAGTATATCTCATTCTGAATGCTATTTCTGAATTTTCTGCAGTTACAGCATGGATACATCGATTTAAAAAAATAAACTTCATGTTATTTGTGACTCACACTGTAAATAAACGCATATTTTATCACAAAATCTTCTTTGAAGTTAAAGGAATAATATTCATGTAAAAAATTGTAATCCTGCCATTGCCATAAGTATATTTTATAAAAGTAGCCACTTTTTTAACTTTAACCTCCTGTTCATAAAAACTGGTCATACGATTAAATTGGGTTTTGACAATTTTGATCAAGAGATCGAAAACTACAACATACTAAAAATTCAAAAAATTTAACCTAGAACCATTTTATATAGGATAAAGTGCGGGGTCCTTTCCCTGCGATCTCAGATTACTTATGGAAACAACAATAATTATACAGGGCGTTTTGGAGATACAAATCTAACTTGTGTTTCTTTAAATGGAATACTTTGTGTGTTTTTATATTTTTGAAATCAACACATTTTTCCGATTCCGGCGATATACAGGGTGTTTGGTGCATCAATAGAAAATTTTTACTGAGTGATAGTGGGGGTCGTTTGGAACCTATATGACCATATTTACCCCAATGCAAAATCTCACCGTTTTTGAGATATCGGCCTTTTTACATATTTTCCGAAATAGTTGAGGTTATTTTTATGGTAATAAATACTTTCAGCTCTCTTAAATATTTTTTTTAGATATTCTTAATATGCACTTTGTTGAAAATAAAAATGTCGAAGTATTAGTATAAAAAAAATGTAGGACAATTTATGTGTTATAAAATAGATTGATTCGAATTTATTTTCCTATTTTAAGCAATAGCAAAATTTTCCGAAAATCGACATTACTTCAAGTGATTCAAATAGTTTTAAAAACTTCTCTATTGCATACCCTTTCCAATGATTATACCACGTTATGACAGAATTAGTTCATTGAACTGAAAAGGAAATATATTGTAGACATTACATTTTTAGATAAAGGTATATATGGTCATATAGGTTCCAAACGACCCCAACTAACACTCCTTGAAAACTTTCTATCGATGTACCAAACACCCTGTATATGTATTGTATGTTTGCTTCAACCTTTTGCACAATAGACTATGAAATATCAATGTTTGCAAAATAAAACCAACGTTTTCACGAAAATTTAATATTTTTCTACAACCTCGTTTTTCTAATTAATTGATAGAAATTTTTGGAACATGTTACGTTGTACAAGTGATCAGTTCAACAGCAAAAACATGCGATTTTCTCTGCAAATAATCGCAGCAATCCAATTAATATTGTAAACATCTAGGGGCGTCAAATCAATTTTGTCAGAAGCTTTGTTTGTCATCAAAGTGTAGTGCAGAAAAGTGTAGGTTTAAAAGTGTACAAAATGTTAACTAGTGCAGATGTGTAATTCTATAACAAACAACTTTAAGAGTGTACGTACTCTTGTCAGAAAATCAACATAACCTATAAATAATAGCAAAAATAGATTCACTACCAGTATCTTCACTCTCATCATTAAATAACTGTGACAAAATCACATTATTTCAATTCATACCTCTGTCAGACAACCCGTTTCAGTAAATCTCAAACTTCAAACCACAGAACAGCCGCGAACAGCGTCAAACTTCAACTCAGGTGCCTGCGCTGCACTATCGACACTCGTTACACCTCCTCAGGAATGAGTGTCAAAAGTGCAAGAAAGTGTACACTATACTGGTATACCAAACGGCTAGCACTGTCTGCACTAAATTATAACAAACGACTTATTGGCAAAAAGTGTAAAAAAGTGTACACTAGTGGCTGATGACAAACAAAGCTAGAATATCATAGCTAATTTAGTTTGACATTTCTCCTGCAAGCCCTAGCTATGGTGGCTACATTTTTAAATCAAACTGGTGTATTATTTTTATTCAATCGACGAGAAAAATTACATTGATTGTTATGTGGAACACCATTTCATAAGATATGTGTTTTTTTCTAAAAAAGATGTAATATAAAATACAACAAAATAAAATGCAAAATGCATATATTTCTAATCAATATAATTCTCACGGCAACCCTGTTTTTCTTCATATGTTGCATAAATTTATATTACAAGAGGGAATATTGTGCAAAAGGTTAGAGCAAACATACAATACATATAAATCGCCTGAATCGGAATACGTAGATTTCAAAAATATAAAAAAACACAAGTTAGGTTTGTATTTCCAAAACGTCCTGTATAATAATTGTTTCAATAAGTAGGCTGAGATCGCCGGAAAATTTCATTTCAACTTTTGTAGTCACCATTTTTTATCTAATTAGAAAAATAAAAAAGTTATAGGGGTGAATCTTTCGATAATAACCCTGTATTTTACCTACATATCATCCCAATCCACACCAACAAGCAAGAACTAAAACTTGATCTTGATTGCCCGATAATCACCAAACCTGTCGAAGTTGTCGAACAACTGATGCAAGTATTTTTTCTCAGTGTGATTGTGATGATCAATGTCTACGCTACAGCAATCCAACAACTTTCAATCTGCTCCATGCAGGTAGGTGTTTACACTGCTTACATACAACCACGGATGACTTCTCATGTTATCTCAAAAACATATTCTTTTTTGAAGGAATATTAGAAGTCCACCCGCACATACGATTCATAGGAATGAGCTGATATTGTGATGGGGCACTATTTATTATTTAAATAATAATATACCTGGTCACTGGTTTTTATACGGTTTGTAATTTTTACATTAAGGGCCCGGCAGAAGTTCGCCATGTTTCCAAGAAATACACAAATAAAACAAGCAACCATTTCAAGTAACAAGAGAGAGTAAATATCTTTCATCATCATACAATAACATATAACTTAATAACTGACTTATTATACGGGATGTACCTACCAATAATATCCCTCAGGCTTGAAAAATAATAAAGATCTTAGATATTTAAGTAAATAATATTTTTCTATATTCTTAAAGAAGACAAAACATGAAACCGACGAAATCCTATATTTTTAAAATCAGGAAGAAGCTGAATACAAATATTATAAAATATACAAGGGCGTTCCATTTAAAAAATATAAATTGTATTTTCAGTTTTTTTTTTTAGTTTTTTATGTAGCGTCTAGACTAGTTTCTATATTTTTTAAAACTGCGAAAGAGAAGTGGATTGCAAACTCTGTCCTTAATCTTAACGTGTTTCAGTAGTTAAGTTTCTCCCTTTATTGATCGTTAATATCTTTGTGATGGATGAGACACTAGATAACTTTCAACACAATCTTTTAACACAAAAATTAATCATCCTATTAGACAATATCGCAGTCAGTGGACTAATTTGGTTTACTATCTAGCCACCGTATTTTGATATATGTAATTGAAATGTATACACGAATTGTTTAGAAATTACAATTATTACAAGAACTATACACGTTACACGTTAAACCGACTCTGGTTTATACAGGGTGACCCAAACAGAATTCCCCAGCCGCCGCGCGCCGGAGGTAAACTCTACGACCAAAAATAAGACGAAAATTGCTTATGCAAAAATTTCAAAATATGCTTCCGTAAGAAATCTTAATTGTTGAAATTAAGACATTTTCGCAAATCAAGTTCTCAAATCTCCAGGTAAAAAAATAGTAGATATATTAATTCAAATCAACTCATCCTTGATGAAGACACTTCAAGTAGGTATAGTTTAATCATATCTAAATATTCTTGATGGCTGTGCCTTCTTGGCATAACAATAATAATTATGATATCTCACTTTTTTACTTGTTTTTATTGAACTTACAATGTAGTTTTCAGTTTTCAGAATGTTTGTGTTCAAATCTTGCAACCTTCATTTAACATACTTTCTGACATAATTAATTGATGAAATTTCGCACAGTTCCTAAGATCGGATGACAATACAATATATTCCACCTTTACTTTTACAAATATCACCACTTAGTGGGTGGGGGGTGACAATTGGAGCGAGAAATCAAAGCAAATCGTTCCTGACATAATTAATTGATGAAATTTTGCACAGGTAATGATAATAATTTACTAAAAGTACGACTAAAAAGTAGAAAATAAAAAAAAAATTTAAAACTTGCTTTTCCTAAAAAAAGTGATACTAAAAGGTAAAAAATAATTTCTTTTTTGGCAAAGAATTTCATGTACGACTGCAAGAAAAGCAAGTTGCACAGGTAATGATAATAATTTACTAAAAGTACGACTAAAAAGTAGAAAATAAAAAAAAAATTTAAAACTTGCTTTTCCTAAAAAAAGTGATACTAAAAGGTAAAAAATAATTTCTTTTTTGGCAAAGAATTTCATGTACGACTGCAAGAAAAGCAAGGCGACCGCACTTTGTATGATGTACGCATGATTGTATGAAAGGGGTGGGAATTGCGGGTGCGCACGCCTTGCTTTTCTTGCAGTCGTACATGAAATTCTTTGCAAAAAAAGAAATGATTTTTTACTTTTTAGTGAAACTTGTTTAAGAAAAGCAAATTTTAAAAAAAATTATTTTTTTAACATTGCATTTCATTTTACTAATTATGTGACAATTAAGCTTTGACATTCGAAATTCTCGATGAGATGAAGTTTATTTAAGTTGATCTCCATTTATGAGCGATGAAGTTAAGCAATAGCTTCGACCTTCGACCATTTATTATACTAATTCAGCAAGACCTGGCAGGGCAGATAGACAAATACATGTGAAACGTCTGTAAAATATTATTATTTTGATTAATAGTTTATGTCAAAATAAATAAATTTTGGAAAAAAATTTCATTTTAAAAGTTACAAAAAAAATTTCAATTGAAAAATTTCGGAAAAAAATTGAATAGAAAAATGTCAAAAAAATTTCCGATGACTAAGACAAAGATGTCAAATTATTGTATTGTTATCGGTCCTCACCAGGATCATCAGGATAAAATAAAATATAGTTTAAAAAAACTAAAAAACACACTTTTATAGAAAACCGAACTAAAAAGTAAAAAATAAATTATAGTTTAAAAAAACTAAAAGAACACGCTTTAAAGGGAAACCGAACTAAAAAGTAAAAAATAATGTTTAGGTATCTATTAAAATTTTGTTCAACAGTGATAAATATTCCACTAACTCAATATAATTAAATGCTTTTTACTAAGTTTAAAATAAGAATCAACCATTAAATAATCGTAATCGTAGTCGTAACCGTGTACGACTATCAAAATGATAATCTTAATCGTAATCGTATTAGTAAAGTAGCAATCGTCAATCGTTGCATCACTAAAAGATAATTAAAGATTGCCACAAATCACTTTTGGACAATATATTCTTTGGGAAACATAAACATCAGTGTATATTCTAAAAAATGCCAAATATTCTTATTGCATAACATTTGCATAGAATATTTTGTGAATATTTTCAGTATCTTCAAGATATTAAAGACTGGGAGATGCTTCTGCATGACAAAGTAAGAGCCATTCGCAGATAAGCAAATAACATTTTTAATTCTTTTTTATCTCAATGTTAAACAAAGTTCTAAAGTTTCTCATTTTTGAAAAATAATATTTCTCAACTTACGCGCAACTTTATTCCGACAAATATTGGTCTCAGATATCTCCTTTACACCAACCATAACATAAAAACCGCTGCCAATTATAGGATCAGAACTTCCTCACCATGTGGTGAAGTCTATAATAAAAGTAATTTTTGACGTATTTTGTTTATTTCAACATTTGGATACAATATTATAATGGGTTTGTATATCAGATTTTATTTATAATCTTTCAACACGAATAATTTTTTTTGTAAAGTTAGAAAAAGAAATGTTGTGGTCCGATAGATCCCGTTCCAGTCGATTTTGCTTTCAACGAACTCAATCTTCCTCGGCATTTAGAACGCGTGTACCAAATTTGAAAGCATTATCTCAAAAACTGTAGCTGCTGTCGCGATAGATACATACAGACACACACACACAGACAGACATTTTTTTCTCTGAATATTTCGTCATAATTCGTCGAGATTCGTCCAAAAATGCAATGAAAATTTTCAAAATTTTTTTCACGAATACATACCTTCCTCACTTTTGGTGGAAGTAATAGATGGGAACAGTTTAGTTACCATCATCAAAACAAAAGACACGTTTTCTCATGAAATTTTTCGCATGGTTATTGCCTTACTGTAAGACAAACTCTCGTGTTGCGAAATTGTCAAATATCAATAATTGTTTTGTATTATTAAATTAATTATTAATTAAAATTAGTTTAGAAATAATTATTGTATCTTTTCATCCAGGAATTTTGAGTTTGCTCCGCCGTTTTTATGTTGTTATTTATAGCAATTTCTAGAGTATTGTCAAATGTGCTTGTTTTATACATATATTTAAGTAAGTTAATAATTAATAATTTTTTGTTTAAATCTGAAACCTCTTAAAAATTCAAAAGTGTACCAATACCGAAGCCAACATTTTGAATGGTGATACCGTTTACTTTTTATCATGTAAGACTTTTACTTAAGTGAATTAAGAATTCAGGAATAAGTAGAGTTGCAAAGATCAGTGGTTCGATTCCATCTTGGAGAAAATTACAAATTTATTTGTGATTTGCTTTGGGACTAGATCAAAGAGGGTACTCTGGATGCCCTAGATGTAGTTCGGATTCCACAATAAACTGTAGGGCCTCGCCTCTTCTTACCTAAAAATTCTAGGATTTTCCGTGGGTTACTTAAAAGGCCGTTAAGAAAACTTTTTTTTAAGATCATGTCATATCAGTTCCAGTTATACCTTAAAACATACATTGGTTTATTTCAAAACTTTAGGTGTAGATTTTTGTCTATAAAATTACATTTTCATATAAGACTGAGCAATCGCCTATACTTTACATGGGAAAGCTCATGATTTGTTTCTGAAGTTCCTATCCTAGTAAAAAAAAATTGAAACGATAGCCTGATTCCGAATTTTGTGTAGAATAGAACTTAATTATTTAAAGTTATATAGTCAATCACGCATTTCCTGAAAATTCGTAATCAAATCTCGATTTAGTTCACTTATATAGTTATCTCAGTTATATATCTAAATGTCGCCACAATACCATGCACAATCAGTTTTTACTATTTTATCGGAAATGCGTAAATTTTAAAAATTAGGTTCTATTCTTCTTAAAATTGACTATCTTTCTATCTTTTCGTTTTCTTTTTTGCCAGGATATACGATTGCTCAGCCTTTGGCACTGAGATATAAGTCATCGAATTCTTTATATATTATTATTGAACATTATACAGTTTTCCGACTTCCTATATAGTAAACGCACCATTTTTTACATTGTTTTAATAGAGGTAAGTGAAATTTACTAGAATAGGTATTGGTTACTATTAGCGACGGGAAGTTATTTTGAACTTACCCCTCTAGGGATAAAACATAAAAACTCATCGATGTTGTAAGCTGTTTCGTAGCGTTTTTTGACTTGTTTGGCAGTAAAAATGAACTGGTAGCTTCTTGTATTTCACCATTATCCATGTTAACAACTATGACGCTAAAAATACTAAAGAAAATCTTTCCGGATTTGCACTTTTTTAAAACGTCAAAACTAATATACCTACCTACCTGACAGAAATATTTAGTAATGTCAAAATAAAATATAAAATTAAAAACTGACCTTTTCATTTGATTTTTAATTAGGGAGTGGCAAATATTAAAAACAACATGGGAAGTGGGTAATCTTGACCAGTTTCGGGTTTTTTTTCCGACCCTCGCTTTCGCTCTGACGTACAACCACCCTCAACTGATAAGACACCTACTTCCCTTGTTATTTAAATAACTATTTCTTAAAAAAGACTATTTCAAAGTATCTTTATCTTTGTATTGAAACAGTTATTATTTATGTTTTATGTTGACCAGAAGTTATTCAATTTCTTCTTATATTTTAATAAGAAAATCTACCTTGTGAACTGGACAATATATTTTTGAAATGTTTGCATTTTATAGGGTGTAAAAGTTTTAAGTGATACTGCACATGCTTAAAATTTTAGCAAAAAGTTAATAACATGTCCTCGCATACCCCCTTCTCGCTTACTTTAAGAAATAGGAAGTTAAGGTTTAACTTTTTCAAGGTTTTCCACTGTAACTTTTGAAATAAACAAAATATCAGGAGCGGATAATCTGCCTCAAATACCATGTAACTGTTCATGTTCTTGCAACTAGATAAATAAACGCTGTCAGTTTGAAGTCATTGGTCCATTGGAGACATGAAGTTTTGCTATGTGAAAGATTCCGGGTTCGATCCCCACACAGTCTGGATCTTTTTTTTATTAAAAATATATCCATTTTCTTATCTGCAACACTGAATACAAAATAAAGATTGCATTCGTTAGGTTAGATTTCATGTGACAACATGGTTATATTAAAATAATTAAAACGTATTTGTAATTTACGTGCCGCATTCAAGGCAATTTATCCGCTCCTGAAATATCAGATTGAGATTTGGTATATACTTTACAACTATCCTAAGTTGAATATGTTATATTGTTATATAAAATTCGTATATTCTTTCAGCTTTGATTATAATCTCTATAAGCTAGAGGCACACCTGTTAAAATGACTTGTGCATTAACAGGTAGTTTTACCCTCTTGATTCTTAACTTTTCTCTAATGTATTGTCAGTAATTCAGATGAGCATTTTAAACAACAGTTGATAAGAAAGGGCTCTAATTTAAACTTGATCAGTTCTCTAAAATGTGACATACTAATGTGACATACTTGCCACAAGATAAAAGCAATAAAGCGAGTCTAGAAGAAATCGAATCATTTATGAATACATTTCGTTTGCCTCTAAATTATATCGCAGATAACTTACACTAGATGAATTGGCAGAAGCGCAAGAGCCACCATTAAGTTTAAAACAACAATATTTGTCAGTTAAATATATTTTAAAAATAATAGAACTCAACCCCAATAATATCCTACAATATATTTACACATTATCCACCGAGAATTTGATTAATAAATATTGGAGAATAAAAAATAGTCCCCCATTATTAGATGCCTTTGTATCTACTAACAAATAAACCGATATCATTACTACCTAGCGCAGACAGACTTCCAATATTTGACTGTCAAAAATATAATATACACTGATGTTTCAAAACAAGAAAGTGTTACATTACAATTTCCAAACATCAATAGTTCCAACACAATTAAAATTAATAATCTCTCTTGAATTTGCACTGCAGAAGGATATGTAATCCAGGAAGCTCAGAAACACATTTCGGAAAATAACATGGGGAACTCTGTTATATTGACAGATTCAAAATCAATTTTGCATGCGATTAATTCTCAGGATGTCTACAAAAACGCTATTATATGTAATATAAAACTGTTAAATAACCTTAAAACAGCAGACAAACTAAATTAACCTTTATTTGGATGAAAGGACATTGAGGCATCCGGGTAATAAAATTGTTGATCAATTAGCAAAGGATAAGCTAGATTAGTGGATTAGTGGATAAGCTAGAAAATTTAAAAATAAAATGGCAAGAACATTGGTTAAAATACACACAAAATTCGACAAATCTTTACACGCTCTTATATCCTGACTTACCAGCAAAAGTAAAACATATTTTTGAATAATATGTTACAAAATATTATTACACTACCGTTACCAGGTTGAACTGAACCATGGTTGCTTTACAGTTTACAGCACACTTACATAAAATAGGGCTTCTATAGCATCCCCGTTATGTACACATGATAATCCATCAATTGATCCATTTGCTGATATAAATCCTTTTTTTATGTAAAAATCATATTCATTTAACCCCTATCTTTCTTGATAAATTATAGCTATTAACATATCAAGGAATGTTATGACTATCATAACTGCCGTAGATGTCGGTTTGAAATCCGAGCTCGTAGAGCGAGGATTTTAAGACATCTAAGGCTGTTATGATTCATAACATCCGTGATTTGTTCAATAGTTTATCGGTTTCAGAAAATAAAGACATTATTAATAGATATTACCTTTTGATATTCTCTTATTAATAACGTTTTCATTTCATTAGTTGGTCAGGTCTGTATGGGTTGATTTGTCGCCATGGTTACAGTTATATTTTGTTTGTTTTTATTTGTTACCTTTTTTCATATTACATAAATGTTTACATTTTTAATGTCACAACGGCTACATAAAAATGGACCTTGGATTGCCTGAAAATACATTCCAGTTGGATTTCAGTATTTAATTATTATTGTTTGGAGTTTTCTGTCTGTTTGTATTAATAAATAGCCCTGCCCTATAGTTTCATTATTTATTATTTCATCTGTTGACAGTTATTGACAGATCTGTATTGTAATATTACCGTACAAGCAATAAGTATAACTGTACAACTTTAGTTATGACTTATTTACCAGCCTACTTTTGCATATGTAAACAAAGGATTAATATCCTGAAACCGATAAAAAACTTTACAAGTACAATTCCCAATAAACGTAACCTCTCTTTTAAACTACGAATAATATTCTAAATGAAGTAGTATCTTTCACAAAACAAATAAAACTGGATAGGTATACATACAAGAAAATTAGTAAATTTCTGTGGCTGTGGATTTATCCTGATGCCAATGAACCCTCTACACCACCACACCACTTGATGAATTTGCATCAAACAAATAATGCAAATTCAATTTGTAAGTTCTTCTTTCAAAGTAATTCACAAATTTGATTGTATACGAAGGTGATCTTTATTTTTATTTATTTATTCTAACTGCTTTCGTTTATAGTGAATAAAGTAACCATGATTGCCTTTCATACTTCCAGTCTCTATGAACAAAATAGTCAGAAAATTGTCAGAAGTACTCTGGAATGAATCCTAATCCCTTTATAATCACTGCAGTAAACCTAAATACCTATTATTCAGTATTCACATATACTGATGTAATTGTTGGCACGTGTTATATTCAAAAAATTGTAGTGGATTTAAATTAGATCTCTTACAAATATCATAAAAAATAGATAAAAACGGTTTTGTTGCCACTAAACGTGTCCACCATCTATTAATATAAAACGTCTAATCTGCATGTAGATTTTTAAATGTTGTATAGACAACTCATCTAATTGTGTAACTCTTTATGATACTTTTTAAAGCATCTAAATTATCGATAATACATGGTCAACAGAATAATGGTCAAATTGTCAAATTATTTGTAAACTGTTTGACAATGCGATACAGTTGGATCGAGTTGAAATAGAAAAGGAAGTTTTCTATTTTAAAAACTGCTTATGTAATTGGATAATGGATATTAACGGTTCAGCTTTTTTATAGTATTAAACTAAGTCCTCAATTTTTAGATGCAGTTCAGAAATTCTGAAAAAGGCACATATGCAGAAATTGAAGAAGCAATTAAAATGGGGTTATTAATTACCAAAAGTAGAGAAATACTTACAGAAAAAAGAGTTGATAGATTATTGAAAAATAGGTGTTTGTCTTAAAATAAAATTAATCTGAACATAAAATTTGTTTTAATGCTAGATCATAATAAGTATAATACCAGACACGACACAGGTTTACCAAAAGCATACTACGTGAATCACAGGAATGCCTGCAACTTACCAATAATCTGGCCGCCAAAATTGGCCTCGCATTTTACCCTTGTCGCGTATCTTGTTCATTTCGTAATCAATGACTGAAGGTAAGTTAGCTAGAGAACTCCATTGTTTTTGAAAATATATGATTAAAAGTTAAAATAAGTTAAGAATTATTTTTATAAGATTATGGACAAAAGGCAATTTTCAAGGCGATTTGATGTGAAGCAACACTTTCTTACAAGAATTAAAAAATGCTGAGAACAGCGATTAGGTATATAACAAATACATGCAATCGACTGCAAAGAGTATAACTTTCATGACTTATTTTTGCTTGAAAGATCAATGATTTTTCTCAAGTGGTCAAGAGGATGGATAAATCACGATTTTAGTAAATTAATCAACATTTACTCTATGTTTCGGAACCTCTTATAAGTGCATATATTTATTATTTGTTCATTATGTTGATGACTAGTTTAATTTTCATTTTTATAAAATACTCAATAGAAAATCGTGAAAATATCGAAAATTTTATAACTTCAAAGCAATTTAATCAACCTTAACGCGATGTTAGCATATATTGAAATGTTGTACACTCTTGTAAATAAGATGCTTTAAAGTGTCTATATTATGGTGCAACATAAAAAAGAAAATAATGCAAATGGATAGACATTTCTAGTTAGTGCCAGTAAAGAAGAATATACTTATTTCGTTTTTTTTATCTGGGCATAAAAAATTAATAGCAGATTACTTTTTGAATACGTTTTGAAAAATGTATGTAATACAAAGATTTTGTTTTTTATAAAATTACTTATTAATAGCTAAGCTATATTTAGTTTACAGATTGTGTAGAATGCAGAGCTATGTTTCTGTTATCTTGAGAGAGAGAGAGAGAAATGTAGTTTATGTTGTTTCGTATTGTCCCAAAATGTCGCTGTTTATTATGAAAAAGAAAGTAGGTAATGCAAATTAATACAAATGTCTAGTTAGCATCAGTGAAGAATATTTTTCAAATTTTTTCTAACCAAAAAAATTTAAAACCTGAAACCTTAACAGTTTTGACATTTGTGACGTCGGCAATCAGTACCTAGGTAACTAAATTCGATTTACAGAATAGAGATAATGCAGAATTATGATTCTGTTATTTTGAGAAGTAGTTTCTGTTTGTTTCGCCTTGTCCTAAAATGTCACTCCCTATTATGGAAAGGAAAGTAATGTAAATGAATACAAATTGCTAGTTAGTGCCAGTGACTACATTTTTCGATTTTTTTCTAATCATTAAAAGTTAAAACCTGAAATCTTAACAGTACCTATTGACGTCTTTGACGTATAGGTAATGCGTTATTTCTTTGTTGACAGTCAAACTCACACATAAACGTAAGTTGTTGCAAAAGAGTAGGTACTGGCCATGTTTAAATATTTAAATTAAAATAAGTAAAATTATACAAATTTTACCACAGACTTTCACACCACACTTTATTGCAGCTGTTATTCAAATATTACCGGATTATTGGTTTAAAACTATATGTGATTTTACATAATATAGATGTATAATTAAACATTTTAATGAACTTTAGCTGTAACTGCAGTACTTAAGTAGTGTATGGATAATATTAGAGTCTTTGGTGGCAGCAATAAAAGCGGATACCAACGCGTATGAGAACTGAAGAACAAAAGTTCCTAATAAAAGTAAGATGTCCACATTAACAGCGAGTTTAGACCGGATGATATTGAAAATAATGTTTAAATAAGTGAGTCCATAGTAGGTATAAGCTTCAGAAGGTGACTGCAGAAGTGGAAACATTCATCCTTACAAAGTAGGTAACTGTTTTAAACAGTGTTGTAAACCTAAGCGGTTGCCAGTTAAATCGATCAAAGTACAGGAAAGTGCATTCATATCATCCATAAGCAGTCGTGATTATATTTATTTAGACTCAAGTAGGAGCTATGCTACACGTCATATACATTGTAAAATTTTAATTGATTAAATAAAATCGCATCTCACGTGACTCACGTCGGAGTTGTATGAAAAATTCAATTTCAATTTCAAATATCTCCCTCATCCTCGTAACACTCGCTACAATTCTTCGCTAAGGACGTTCCCGTTTAATCATACACGCTTCATAATGCACGCTACCGTCCACCTCGCTCGCACAATTCCTATCACTGCCACTCCAGACTTTCACACAATTGCAGCTGTTATTCAAATATCACTTGATTATTGGGCCAAAATATGTGTGATTTTACATGATGTAGATACCTATATAAGTATATAATTAAACATGTTGACGAACTTTTTCTGTAACCTGCGATATCCTCAGTGGCATCAATAAAGTCAGACACCAACGAGACCGCGTGAGCGCTGAACGACAAAAGCTGCTGATAAAAATAAGATACACAATAACGGCGAGTTTGGACCACATGATTTTGAAAAAATATATATTTTTTTTAATCAGTGAGTTCATTCAAGCTTCTGACTGACTGCAGAAGTAGTCTATTTTGGAAACATCCATCCTTAAAATACCTATTAGGTAACTTGTTTAGCAGTGTTCTAAACCTAAACAGTTAGTAGTCAGTTAAATATATCAAAGCAAAGGAAAATGCATTAATAACGTCCATATCTGCAGTGATTATATTTATTTAGTCAAGCAGGAGCTATGCTACACATGTGTCTATATTGTAAAATTTTAATTGATTGAACAAAATTGCATCTCGCGTCGGAGTTGTATGAAAATTTCAAGCAAGTAGATATTTTGAAATTTCAAATATCGCCTTAGTCCTTGTCACAAACTATAATTTTTTACTAACCAAAAGAATGCCACAGGTTAATCGTAGGGCTCGCTATACTGTCAAAGTTTACTAAAGTATTTAGTAAATTTTGCTACTGTCCATGCACTGTCGCTCCTATCACTGACGGCGTACAGTGTTTGTTGATTACTCTCATAATATCATAATTTTTATCAAAATCTGCACGCGGTGTATTAAACGAATTATATCCCGTGACTTTAAATTAACGCATATATACACTTCGCACATAAATTATGGAATAGGTAAAAAAATGAGTTAAGTTTATACATTCATATTTTTGTTAATATTGAAGCAATTTCAATAATTTTTTTACTGCGGATAGGTCATTTCTTCTGCAGTTTAATACCGTATGTTCGACTTAACTACGAGTTTTGTTATACAGGGAAACGCGAAAAGTATGAGGGCATGTAAATTCCCTAAAATATCAATTTGATCTGTGGCAATTAGGAGCCTATGAAAATTTATTTTTATAAGTGTTTCAGTTATGGCCTATTCTATTGTACTCACTGCGCCAAGCAATTTGCCATACGGTTCTTGGTAAATAAAAAATTGGCAATTCTTTGAAAATTGTTCTGTTGCCAATAACTGTTAAAAAACAATGATTTTAGTGAATTTTGTTTCATTATCCTCTCATTAAAGAGTAATGAAACCAATATCGAGGTTAATAATACGAGTTGGAATAAAAATAACTTAATAAATTTATTTAACAGGAAAAAGAACGATAGCAATAACAAAAATCTAAGCAATAATGCAAACTAATAACGGTTATTACCTCCCCTGGCATTCACTACAGTTTGGCATCGATTGGACATACTTAAAATTAAATCTGGAATGAACATTTGATCGACATTTTTGAAGGTTTCTAACACAATTAGTCTTAACACGCAACAAAAAAATTTTCAAAGAATTACCAATTTTTTATTTACCAAGAACCGTATGGCAAATTGCTTGGCGCAGTGAGTACAATAGGAGAGGCAGTAACCGAAACACTTATAAAAATAAATTTTCATAGGCTCCTAATTGCCACAGATCATTTTGAAATTTTAGGGAATTTACATGCCCTCATACTTTTCGCGTTTCCCTGTATAACAAAACTCGTAGTTAAATCGAACATACGGTATTAAACTGCAGAAGAAATGACCTATCCGCAGTAAAAAAATTATTGAAATTGCTTTAATATTAACAAAAATATGAATGTATAAACTTGACTCATTTTTTTACGTATTCCATAATTTATGTGCGAAGTGTATTTTATTTATGTTAGCGGCAAAATACTTATACCTATAGGTACGTATGTTAGGTACCAAAAGAATTTGTGAACTAAAATTTTCTGATTGAGCTAAAAACTAGTTACAATATATACCACAAGTAGGTACTATAAAAATAAAGTATTTATTATTATTATTATTATTATTTAAGATGAATAAATTGAGATTCAGCTAAAATTATTTTTTTTACTTAGAGTGAGTACCAACTACCGGGTCAATTACCATTGTATTACTATTAAATCATAGTCTGTTGTTTGCAAGGGATCGTAATAATAATTTTATTTAGTACGCATTAATATAACTACAATAATACATTCAGTAAATAATTTATACATTCATACACATGCGAACAATATATAGTTACATAATAATTGTATTTACATTTATAATTATTACAGTATTGTTTGACAATTAACTATGTATCATAAATATTGAATATTTCAATAAATCAAAAAATGCTACATAATAAAACTGCATTAACTTAACGAATATTATCACATTTATTTAAGTCTAATGTAATATTTACACTGAAGTGTTCAGGAACTATACCTCTATTTTATGTACAATTTATAATCACTTTCTAATGCCGCACTGGTATCTTAAAAAATGTAGTAGAATTTTTGTCGAAAAAAAAATCTCATCAAATTAAACATAATTTTCTTAAACAAAAATTTGAATTTAGGCTTACGTATTTTATGAAACGGATCATCATATTAAATTCAAACATGACAATCAGACAATTTTTGAAGTATATTGGTACATACATACTACATAGATACATAGGTATGTGAACGTATTTACTGGTTGCAGTCGGGTTCAATGCTATAATTCGAATAGGTAAATTCAGAACAATCAATGCTTCTGGAATTTGTTGTCAGCAGACATTTATTTAAATTGCATCTTGAACCCATATCACAAAAATACTGATAATTAAATTAAACGATAGGTATTGTAGTTCATAAAACCGGCGGTCATTAGGAAGGCTTTGTTTTTTCCGAAATATTAACAATACGATATTAAATATCAAATGAGAAAAGAGAAATACCTAATAAACTTGTCAATGTTTTATAACATAGTTATGAAAAGTAATTGTTTTAACGGATTCGACAATAATTGCATTCTAAAATGTTTTGCAGTAATATTTTTTATATTTGCATGTTCAGAAGTAGAACTGCAATATAAATATATAAAATTGGGTATTTTCTTTTTATCAAATATGAAAGTCGAGCTAGCTTGTGTAAACTAAATGATGACGTAAGCTTTTTAAAACTAATGTTTTTAAAATGGAAGATAATTTATTGTGTACTAAGATAAAACGTTCATAGAATTAGGAGATACACTGAAGGGTGAATTTTAAATAATTGAGGATCCTCATAATTAATTTAAAAGAGATAGTCGTAAGTAATCTGTTTCAATCTCTTAATTGCTTAGCTTTACGAGTAGTGACTAAATCTAATGGTATGTTATACGCATTGACTACAATTATTATTGTGAATTTAATTTTTAAGCAATCAAGATCTCCGAAAGAAACTGTTGATTTTAAAACTTTTAAAGTAAAATATTGATTGTGATTTGAAATTATAAATACAAATTATAATGGCTTTTAAAAAAAAAAGATTATTTAGATTGTAACACAGGTAACTAATAATATTCAGTTTAGTAGGTATTAAATAACTTTTATATCGAGACGTACCTTCTCAGCGAGTTATTTCTAGAATGCTTTTTACAACTAATTTACAACACTAGGTATCTATACGTACGTATAATTTATAGACACTAACAGAACATTTTAAAAAAATCAGTCAATAGTTATTTTTAACTGAAACAGTGTTACTTTTTCTTCCAGTGTTTCTTTAGGAATTATATTTCTTCACAATTCACGTTAATCACTCATTTTTCATAATTTACCTATTATGAAACTCGGAACAAATCGTCGTTTGAAGTAATTGTATAATTATCATAGTGAGCTGAGGATGACTGCATTAATGCCATAGGATTCGTAAACGCTAAGTCGTAACAAGACGATGATAGCACCCATGGGTGCATATGAGGAATAATGTGTGTTGCACTTGGTGCTACAGGAGACGGCTTATCAGGCGAAATAAGACTCTCAATTGTAAACGACCTCTTAGGCCTTATGCAAGTTACTGATGATTCAGGTGTTTTCGTTAATGTAGGTGATGAAGATTCTCCGTGCGTCGAAAGGGCAGTTGTGGTAGTATTACTGGCTGGATTTATATCCACAGTCAGACTTGAGGGAGAGAAAAATATTCTGTTTATATTCGTTAAAGCTGCTAGTTCATTTTCTAAAATCTCTTTGTCACTCTTTAGTAACTTAAACCTTTTGCGGCGTCGGAGAAGACTGCCGTTTACAAACATATCAAAAGCTGCTGGATGTAAAGCCCAGTAAGCTCCTTTGCCAGGCCTGTCTGGTTGCCTTGGTATTTTTATGAAACAATCATTAAAGGAAAGGTTGTGTCTTAGCGAATTCTGCCATCTCTGCGTATTTTTCCTGTAATAGGGGAATCTGTCTGTGATAAACTTGTATATTTCAGAGAGAGGTAGCATTTTTTCGGGCGAATTCCAAATTGCCATTGCAGTTAACGATATGTATGAATATGGTGGTTTTTGGTCACCGTATGATTCTCTGGAAGGACGTGGCATGCTGAGATGTCACTTGCAAACACTGAACAAACACTAGAAACTTGTTAACAAACTCTCCTGAATTCCACTAAACAACTGTTTGAACTGATCTTTCAAAACATTTAGTGACTTTAAAAGGATATACAACGCCCTTCCAATTTTCTATTGGCAGTTTCAGAACAATGGCATTTTAAAAACGCCTTTGTCCCGCCCCTGAGTAAGAGCCTGTCCCATTCTGAGTGCAAATACCACTCCAATTGGTTTGCTTAGAAGGCATACATTATCACAAGGGTGCAGCCAATGAGATAATGTTTTGTGTTTAATTATAAATTGCTTTATTTGAGTAAGATTCATTTAATATGGCTGATGTAGTTAAATGAAATTTATGTTATCATTTGAAAACAGTTCACTTAGTAAACACCGTTAGTTAAAGTCATTATATTTTATTGAATACATTTTACGGTTTGTAACCATTTATAAGCTCATTAACGAAAATAAATGATAGTTTTGTTATGGAGATGTATAATTAATTAGCATCTATACATTATTACGATCGGAGAGGTAGGTATATTACATATTTCAAATTTCTATATAATTGATCTATACCTACAAATAGGTACTTACCTATTTTGTTTTTGCATGATTTCAGATAAAATATTGTTTCGGTAATTTCACTCCCTGTCGTACTATATACATAGAATCACCAATAAATTAGGTTCTAATTATCCACGTTTTAGAATCGAATTTATTTAAAGCAATAAAAGTTAAATTAAATAAAGTAGTGCGCTTAGGAAACAAAAAGGACATATTTTTCGTTTAAACTTTGGCAAACAAGAAACAAATAATATTGACAAATAGCAGTATAGTTATCATTTGATTCAACAAGATCTCACAACCAAACTTGTGTATTTACAGGTACTAAGGTTTCTACAAAATATTTAGTTAATATATTTTATATAACCGGGTACATGGTATAGAAATCCTAAAGAGGTAAATAAGGAAATCGTATTTTATCACATTCATTAAAGCACTGAAAAATTGTAGGTAGGTATGCAATTTTAAGTAACGCTGTTACAATGTGTATCAGTCCAGTCCTATATAGGCTCCAGATAGGTACAAGTAATGAAATTAACTCGATTTTTGTAGTAAATATTGCAGGTGTGATATCCTATGACTTTGTACTTGAATCTCATGTGGAAACTTACTTATAATATCATTAACTACTGTTTAAATAAACAATGCTATCTGAATGTGGCAAAATATTTATTTCACTTTGACAATAAGTAATAATTATCACTACACTACACTTACCTATGTATTAGCAACAACACATGTCTGCAATGAATAGCAAAATTGGTACAAATAGTACTTACCTACAATACCATAATATATATGTATACTTGGCAACAATTCTCTAAGTATAAATTCCTGATCGTTTGCTAGTACCTATATCTACATCATTTACAAAAATTTAAGACTGATTGCCTCATTGGTACATAATCTGATTCACAAACAGATTTATAATATCAAACATATGTAATAGAATTTTCAAGCTATAATCTGATGGCATACGTCTAAGTATGTCCGATTTTTTCCATAATCACACGACCATACATAGATGTAAACATAATAGCATCAACAAGAACATTGGCAATATTATATAAGGGAACACTGGACATTCAGTGTTACTCTGTAAGCCATTGAAAAGTATTCAATATTGGATATTTCCCAATAATTGTAAAGATTCCAATGACCTTGTCATTTTCGTATTCTACCACAATGAATTCAATTTATTGAATCAATATCTTGAAAATCTTAACAACCGATTTTTGCTCTTGTTATTAAGTTTCCAATAGAACATAACCTCAAACGTTTATTTTGAATAACTGATTTGTGCAACGATAGAAAGCGTTTGTAATTCATAATGAATAGACAATTTATTTTCATTATAAATGCAGTCGAAAATATAATTGAAGTGTGAAGTATTCAAAACAATGTGATAAATTAAAAATAAAATATTTCTAAATTAATCAAACAATAAATACACGATAATTGTAATTGTCGCCCCAAATTATTTTTAATTCATCTGGGTCACCCAAAGACGTGAATTTGCCCGTTCGTAGAAGAGGATACTGTTTTAAATAACGAACATATATGGCAAATTGCTGTGGACTTGTTCTTTTAGCAGGGGCTATATCACCAAATTTTCGCGACCACAAATCACAATTCAAAATACACCGCAGAATGGCGCAAAAACAACAAAAGTGAGGTTAATCTTCTTCTTCTTTCAAATTTATTACGCACTATTTGTCAATAATTGTACTAACCGTTTTAAATTTAGTGACTAAGATTGAATGTTCCCAATATGGTTTACAGAATGCAAAATTTCTCAATATTGGAAACACCCTTGGAAATGTGATTGAAACATAAATTGTAATGTATTCAATATTGGGAACTTTTCAATGGCTTACAGAATAACACTGATTGTCTTTGTTACATAAAAAGACAACCACTACCTATATGATTTGACGATTTGTTTACCAAATTTAAACTGAAATAGGTATTCCATTTTCATTTACTATACCCTCTTCCGTACCTATGTTCAATAAAGGGTTACATTATTGTTAATGCATTTAATTGCATTTTGACTTAGTCTCAAAAAGTAATGTTGGACAAGCAGTCGAGTGCGGAAAAGACAGTTTCCGCATGTGTTAGAAACAATATTTTTCCTACGAGCGAGCGTGATGAGTACTTATACGTTTTTCTCAATTAAAAAAGTATGCTTTACTTTAAAAAGATACTATACTGTTTGATTTGACGTTTTTTAATTCCATAAGGACTATAATATATAGTACTAAAACATTGTCGGGCGGGAATTTTATAGTATTTCTGTATGTTGAAAATATAAGGACTTCCAATACCCCCATTTCACATTTAAGAAATATGTTAAAATATATGTATCCACGTATGATTTATAAAAACTTCATTTTAGTTTTATAAATTAATATGTAAAGCGGCGGAAGCTTCCTCCAATAGGAATAAAGAATGCAAAAATTCAAATTATGAGTTTGCAGCCAACTTCAAACACTTAATTATTGACACCAAGATAAGAGGTTATAAAGTTTGCGTCAGCGACACTGACACTAATGACAGCAGTAACAACTCAGAAGTATAATGAAGGACATTTTTCAATATTCACCGGTGAGTACACCGGTCCAACCGGTTTCTCACCGAGCCGTTTCAGAATTGACCGATTAGCAAAAATAAGGTGTTTCTAAATTTACCGATGTAATCAGCTGTTTCAACCGGTTAGGCACCGCATCCACCAGGTTCTTGAGTTGGAATTCGGTTGATATATCGGTGGTTTTAATAACCTCACTTTAATTTTAATAATTTTGTGTTTTGTGTCATTTTGTGAAGGCTGAAAATTGTACATGTTTTTATTAAACTGGAGTCCTGGAAACCCGTTTTCAACGAAAAAGGAGTAATGTTAAATGGAAACAATTTAGTGTTACAAAATGTATTTAGTAAGAAAAATCGTAGCCCGTTACGGTAAAATATTTTATTTAAAAAAAGTTCAAATAAGTAATTTTAAAGGGACTGATCAAATATTGTCCTGCTTATCCGGAAATGTTTCGGAAAATCAGAAGGTGTATAATTTAAAACAATATTTTCAATAATATTTTTAATCTTATTATCATGTTTTTTGAGTTTAATCTTGTTGTCAATCAGGCTCGTTTATAAATTTTTTTTTATTACAAATTCTGAAAGAGCACACTGAATTTAGGGGGTATGCAAAATTTTATAATTTCCTGATGCTTAATTACTCCGTAAAAAATTCCGAAAAGTCCAAATCGAGCTCGCCAGTTGTGACGTCACCGGCCCCGTTAAGTCGGCTTTGGCCGCACGCTGAGTGACATTTCGTCGCCTGCACTGTCACAAACGGCGACACAAATGTAAACGTGTCAAGCTGTCAACGAATTAAAACAAATTTAAATCGCAATAACGGAACGCGGAACTATCGCAATACGCTTGTGGGAGCCCGTGACGTCACGTCTGCAGCACGGAGTCGGTCTTTTTATACCCCAATATTTTGGCCAATTCTTGTCCGATTCGAAAAAAAATTTCTTTGCTGCTCCAAATACAAAGTTCTTTATCGAAATTAAATACAAAAAGTAATTTTGGAAATGCTACTAAATGAGCCTATTCCTCATCAGAGGAAGACTCGTTAGAACTGCTGCCTTTAGTACCTATGTTTTTTTTTCATCTTCTACAATATTACCATACTGACTGCTTTATTGGCCATGTTGCAATAATACAAATATGTGAAAAAGCAACGTCTGATAAAAAACAAAAACCACAACGAAACTTTCCGAGCACAAAATGTTATTTTAAATGTTTTGTATACATGTCAAAGTTGTCAACAGGAAACAGGAACCGAGAACTTTAACCAAAGCGTTTCAAAAGTATTAAACAAACACACGCAACCGGACATTCACCGGAAAAAAAAAATTCTAAACCGGTTCCTTCAACCGGTAAATGTGACGGTGAATTTTGAAAAATGCCCGAAGTTAGCAGCAGTGTAAACTTTTATTTTAATATTGATTTATTATATTGATAATAAAGTTTTCGTAATGCTTTATACTTCTGTATATTTTCCGATATCTTGTGCGTGATAAATGGTAACTGAAAGTTCTTATATATTTCTTCCACAGGAGAAATAAAATAAAACTCCAGGCCATGTTTCTATACCAAAAAATGTCGCCTTATGCACATATGCATTAAGGGTCAATTTCCAGTGAGATTGAACGCAACCCGTCTGTCATGATAGTAGTACGTACGGTTGCATAATTATGTGACGTCACACTAATGCGGTCCATACCGTTTGATTTTTTTTCTACGACCGTGCGGAAAAGTGCAACTTTCGAAACTAAAATGCGTGCGGAAAAGTGATAGTTTCTGCACGCTCATAGGATAAAATAATGTATTTAAATAGGATCATGTTGCCATTTTGAAAATTATTTTTTAATACAACGTGGAATTTTTTATTTGCGCCTTCGAAAGTTTCTTTTATTTTTAACATTTTAACATATTCATATTCCTACAGTTTAAGCATAATCAATTTGATAGAAGTGATAAAATTATGGTATCTCAAAATGTTAAAAGCGTTTATGCAGTAGGAGGAAATCTAGCCGACTGATTTGATGGCATCCACGGTTGCCGTTGAAAATTTAGGCACGTTTATGAAAAAAAGGAGAACAAATTTAAAGACAAAGGAAAAACATTTCAAAAATTAACAAAATAAAGTCACAAGTAGGATTGTTCAAAATGTTCACCGTGGACCTCTTGACACAAAAGTAGTCTCTATTTTGAAAGCTTTCTCTCACTTTTCATAGCATTTGGGGCGTGATTTTTTCACAGTAGTGAGAAATGCGTGTTTTAGCTCTTCAGTTGTCTCGGGACTTGTTTTATAAACCTGAGATTTTAGGTAGCTCCATTGAAAAAAAGTACAACGGTGTCAAATCCTGGGATCGAGCTGGCCATTCAATAGGGCCACGACGTCCTATCCATCGCATCGGCCTAAAATATGACTATTTAAGAAATCCCTAACGGGACCATAGTCATGAAGAGTTGCTCCATTCTGCTGGAAAATAACTTCACCCTGTCCACACTCCTGTGCTATTTTGATTGATCGCCGGTAGAGCTTCGTTTTCTAACAACTGTAAAACCGTGGTCGGCCCAAACGTCAACTTTTTGGTATGATTTTGCCGATGCACCCTGCCATCTAATAAGAAGGGATCGCCGCCAAAATAAAGACGCAGCAAATTTTCCAGACTATTACACACATAAGAAAAGTCTAGGGATATTTTTTAAATATGCGTGTTCTTTAATTAATCTGGAAAAATAAAAATAAATTTATGCAGGGTGTCCCGTAATAAAGTGACAAAATTTAACTGCAGATCCCTCGTCGAAAATTAGGGTGGGTACTTCATATAAAATTTTCCAAAATAAGCTTTCCCTGTTCGGCTACACCCCCTTAAAGGGTTTTTAATTTCTATCTCAAAATAGCGTAATCGGAAAAAGATGAAATTTTGCACATCTTGGTTACTAATCAAAAGGCATCTAAGGAAATCATTTCATCCACCTGGCATGTACACAAAGGGGTGAAATTAACTACCCTTCTTAAAATTTTGTGAATATCTTTCTGCCTGCTATTTTTTTTTTCAATTAATAAAAATAACTAAACATTATGATTCATTTAGAAACTTTTTTATCTCTTGAAAAAATAAAGTCGACCACTCGATCGACCATTTTTGAGAAAAAAATTAAATTACATCTGCCTAAGTGATCAATCAAAAGCTATGAGCACTAAATTTTGAATAGTTTAACTGTTCTAGTTGAATTAGTCACCACACCATGTTTCTAGGAATAAGTATTAAGACACCCTTCGTATATTTTCATTTAGTTCGAATTGACAGATCTGAATAGGTATTGTCGATCGCTTGCTACTTGATAGAAAAGGAACAGTCTTCCCCACTGACTTAATTTCTGAAACATTACTATGACTTCTAATATAATAGCTAAAAATAACACAATAATTATATACAGATAAGTCCAGGATGCTTCGAACACGACAGGGATTGGAAAGAATATACGAGTGGCCGACAACTCGCCTCAGTTCGAAATTTATACATTACTACATTAGGAGAAGGACGCTGTGGCCACTCACTGCTCACTCAGCAGTCAGGACTGTTGTTAGTATCTCATTAAAGGCTTAAACTCAATGAAAAAAATAAGAGATAAGAAAATGGAATAAGAAATAAGATAAATAATTATTCCAAGTTTTAAATACACAATACTCTGGGCGATAATATATTAGTTCTTATTCGATTTAAAATTCAACTGTTCAAATTGTTCCTTGCTTTTCGGATACATTATTTGTTAATTCTATTCCATATTCTTTATTTCTTATTTCTTATCTATTATTTTTTCATTGTGTTTAAGCCTTAACCATGTTGGGATGTAGAACTCATGTTGAAAGAAATTTGATTTACGTTTCGAAATTTTTCTAACTTCAATAATTCATCCTAGATAGGATTAATTATTGTAATTTTAAAAAAACCTCAAAACACATTTAAATATTTCCATTGTTTGTTTTTTCGCAACAAAAATGTGATTCTACAACATAAAATTAAAATTAATTGCACCTCGAGTGTTGCAGGTGTAATAAAATTTATATTATAAAAGAATCCAAACAAGGAATAGTAGACACGAGAGCCATCGGCTGGAGATCCACTATTCCCACCACTGTGTCTGCTGGCCTACAACGGGCACAAGTAAATCGCGCAAACTAACCCATGTTCGAACCTCCTCGGTCTTTACTGTGTACAGTGTGTCCAAGGATGGGCTTATTTGTCATTTTACGCACTACCAAATGTCATTACTACCATAATATGATAAATAAATAACTAAATAAATAAATAACACCACACGTAATTGATACCTAAAGATATTGAATTTTTTTTCAAAGCATTAAAATTCTACAATCTCTACAAAGACTTATTATAAACAACTAATTATTGAAAATTTATTTTATTTATAATAAGTTTATTAAAATCAAGAGAGGGTAAAATTTTATGTTTTAAAAAAATACTAATACATTTTGCAAAATATTTTTATTTGTATTCACCTGTTTAACTTCACATATAATTCAATAGAAACTTGTTAATACCAGTACTTTTATTAAAAAAATGAACAAAACGATCTTTATCTTATATATTAAATACCTACTCTTTAAGAGGGGGAATGCATCAACGAGTTGCTAATATTTACGGTCGCGGGGGTGAACTGGAAGTTGCTCTGGACGATCTTTTAAAAATCGATAATATAAAGTCTCCGCTTTTTATAGTGGTACGAGCATAATTTTCTGCAACAATTGCTCTAGGCGAAACGCTGGCAGTAAAATTTTAATTTTCGATATAGAGTGATCAGTGCCGTAACTAGGGCGGTGCCGTCAGTACCCCCTCACCGGGCACAGTCCGGTGGGGGGCGTAACGAAGATTTTGAAAAATTAAATATTGTATTACGTTTTCACAAAATAATTTAATTTAAATTTAATTTTTTTATGCCGAAATTGCCAGAAATATATCATTTACTTTTTTATTGATGTCTTTTTTTTTGTGAAAGTTTGGAAAAAATTGAGCTGGGGGTAGGGCCTAGGGGACGTAAAAGTATAGTTAGCTCGCACAAGGTTTATCATCGTATCAGTTAATTCCGGCACTGGGAGTGATTTGATTTTTGTAATGATAAATGATAATTATTGTAAATGAGATGTTATGTAAAAAATATTCATATGATCATACATACATTTTTACTATCCGAGATAATTAACTATGTCTATTGTACATGATGTCCCATCATAAAACAACAAAATGATATATTTTTTAATTTCGCAATTTGCTTATGGGATTATTAAAGTCTTCATTGAGAATTTTTTTTAACGTTCGATACCTTTATTGGATCATTTAGGGTCATTTGTTATTCAATTGTTATTAGTGTAAAGAGGTAAAGCATAATGTGTATTAGTGTAAAGAGGTAAAGCATAATATAAATATAGTGTGTCCCAGGTTTGAGGCAATAAAATATGTTAATGTCAAAACATTTTCGAATTGTTAATCCAGTGGACAGCAGTTAACAAAAATTTATATTATTTTTAAAGCTGAACAAACATCTCACCAACATAAAGGTGAAGGATGATCCAGATTGTAGGATGTGTGGTGAAGAGGAGGAAACACCTCACCACATCATATGTGAATGCCCGGCCTTAGTGGCGAGAAGGATTGCACATTTCGGTGAACCATCACCGGAAGAGATAGCCAATGCTCCCATCGACCGTATACTCGCCTTTGTGGGAGGAACGGGTCTTATGGAATAGGGAGACCATGGGGGTACAATAAGCTTTAGCTTCAGTACAGCGGGCCAAAAGACCGCAACCCATAAGGAAAAAAAAAAAAAAAAAAAAAGCTGACCTGCCTATTTTAGTAAAAATAGTATGACTTAACTTTCTTGATATTTTAGGTGAAATACCTACCTACCTTTCTCGATATAGAAAAAATAATTGTAAGAAAAAATTATGTACAATTAAAAAATATAAAAGTACCTATGTAAACCAATTTTTCAAATGACAACCTGATTTTTAAAAGTCGTATTTTTTTGCTAAGTAGTACCTGATTTTAAAAATGCCGATTCTGGAGAGGGCTGTAACTTTTGATGTGATAGTAACATAAACATTTACTTACATAAACACACCACAGAAATTGGACAACCCCCAAATCCAAAGCCAAGGCTGTCCGAAAGGGGGTTACACATTAAAGAACCGCAGACAAACATCTACATTGCTAACATTGCCAGTGCCGGTGCTGGGTCTCCAACCCAGTCACGATAGGCAGTGTGACTGGAGTCAAGTATGTCACTAGTGCTCTAGCCTACCGAGTCGGAGTTTTCACAAACACGGAAATACTAATGCTGCACTCGACGCGCGTTTCGCCAACCACGTTGGCATCATCCGGTGACGAATAAAACTTAGATTTTTTTTTATTGGGGACTGAGAGCTCATGGCACTTGCTGGCTGGAATCAATATGTATAACGTGATTCTTACGACTATGACGCCACGGTCGACAATAATAGAGCGTGTGATAAATTTGGATTTTACAATTCTGTATATTATATTACACGCGAAATATTGGTGTGAATTTACCCACAAATTTGCAGCCACGGGCACTGACGTGTACTCAAATAAGGAATCTGTGGATAAAAACGTCTATATCAAAGTAGGCAATGAATATCCGTGACTGAACTTATTATTAATTATAAATTATATTATTATTAATTATAAATTAATTTATATAAACCATTACAAACCTTGTGAAATTAGCAAATAATACTTCCGTCTGCCTTAATATTTTTTAAAAATTATAAAATTACATTACTTAATGTAAATTTAGCCAACTTTTCTTTTTCGTCCCAGAAAAAAGTTATAAGTACCATATGTATACTATTTTGTATTTACTATTTTATTTTATATTTTCAAAAATTTTAGTATTTATGATCGTGACTAATGCTTGACATATGTCAATCATTTATTATTTTATTTTATATTTTCATATATTATATTTTTATTGATATACCTATATAGGTATATTATATTATTTTTACTATTTACTGCACCTGACTTACCATATGTACATTATTTGTATCCAACATGGTGAAATATATATTATTATTATTATTATTATTATTATTATTATCTCATGAAAAAGAAATTATATCAGAAACCCTGTTTATTCACAAATATTGGATTGTGACAATCCTCCAAAAATAAAAAAGAAAGGCGATATCCGTAGCTTTAATAAAATAAATGGATTTACCAGTTCACTTAGCGCGCCAGCGCCCCTGGCGGTCACTAGTGTGAAACTAATTCTTAAAGCATACGATAGCCGATTTATACTACAAAGCAATGATCAGCGGACGGACAGAGCTACTTTTGGTGCACCAGATAAAGACAGAATAGATCCATCCGAAAACTCGTGTAAAGATTGACGGGTGTTTGCTCTCTTTAGATTTAGATCGATAGAAACGATGGGAGCAAACTGCTGTCTGCTCTGGTACTAGATAATTTTGTTTAACAACCCCGTATAAGGCCCGATAAACGGGCAACAAATAGTCCGGCAATATTATTTTTCCTAAATAAGTTTTGCTAATTTCATAAGATAAAAAAAATCTAGGATTATACTTCGGAATTGTAAGTCACTTACCAATGAATTAGCGATAAAAACTTTGTATAATTCCTTAGTCTTTTTCTCATTTCATCAAAAAAAAACCTTGTCAAATTTGGACAATCTCCCGTCTTCTCTTCTTATTTTTATTTTAAACTAGATACAGAGTTGGGTTAGCGCACTCACCTTAAGGAGATAAATAAATTGGGGTTCACCCTGTACCGTGTACATTGCTAGTTTGATTAAGAATTGATTTTTATTTGTAGATTCATGCAGGAAATGCTTTCCATTTATGACAGATGCCAATTTTGAAGGTGCGTGTAAGGACTGGTTTAGAGCGACCAGCCAGAGATTGAAGAAAACAGAGAAAATGAATTATTTTATTGTACAATGGACAATAAATTGTTTTGAACATCTATTTGTCAATATTTTATCTTTTTCCTTTATTTTATAGGATTCCTCCAAACATATTAACAGTGAATATTAAGGATTAAGGATTAATTTCGCCTAGATATAGAAAAGAGCTTATCTTAAAAGGATTTATGGTCTAAGTATAAAGATGAGAGATTGAGAATGTGAATTTTGTTAAATATTGCAAACAGTGATTTTAAAGATGGGTCCTGAAAAAGTAACTAGCCCCCTACTAGAAAAATGTGACTGAGGTCTTCGTCCAAGAAAAATTACTCGTCCAATAACAAACGAAGCCAGGTTTGCTGTACGTGCATAAATCCACCCCCAGCCCCCGATCGCTCACCTGCGCACTCCCGATCATTGAGTCTTTTTTGTTTTTAAATGTATTTAGTATAGCATTTTACAGACGCTCCAAAAATATAACTGGCTCTATACTGTCAGTATCTACATGTTGTCGAACAAATTACTTATTCACTGTTACTCAACTCGCGAGAACCAAAAAAGTTTCCGCACACTTTTTCGTTTTCGAGTTGTTCAACAGTGAATAGGTAATAAGTGGTTCGGCAAAGATGGACATGTATTGATTGATAGGGCCTGTCATATTTTTGAGCGTCTGTAAAATGCTACTATATGCATTTAAAAAACAAAAAGACTCCAATGATCGGAAATGGTAAGGTGAGGGATCAGGGTGGGAGGTGGATTTGTGCACATATATCAAACCTGCTTTATTTGCATTATTTGCATAATAAATATAAAACAAAAAAGAAACTGATTTGAAAGTAAATTGTAAAATTTATATTGCTTATGATAAGCAACTTTTCTGAAATTAATGAGCAACCTTAGTTTCTAATAACTTGCAACTGTTGTGAATCTGTACTTAAACTAAATTTGCATAACGGTTGCAAAGTATTTATATAAGTTTTGTATTTATAAATAACTTGGTGAATGAAACTGTAAGAGCCTAAATGTTTCAAGATATTTTCGGAGTTACATTTTGGTAAAAACGAATTTATTACAAATGTAAATTGGCATTTGTTACGAATATTTTGTTTAGCAATTATGTAAAGTAATAGTTGCAGTTTAATAACGATGCATTGTTGCGGACAAATAAGCAATTTGTCACCAAAAACACGCATTTTTGTGACTGAAACAAAAGTGTAACACGAAATATAAGTAGCGTTAATGTTCCTTAATAGTTACGAAGCGGTGTTTGCTGGGGTTCATTTTCTAAAAAAACTTGCTCATGTAAAATTTTGACTGAGGCGTTAGTTTTCGAGATATTTGCGTCTGAACAAAACGATGCACCAAAAACACAATTAATTAATTAAGATAGCCCTTTCAAAATTATTTTCAATCTGATTTTCGAAGGGATATACTGAACTGAACTGTCAATTTAATGTTTTTAATGTTTTTCTTCTTTTGCAATGAGGCGTTTTTAAGGCCCTTTGCAAGTCAATATTATTTCTGTCAAAAGAAAAATTTGTTTGTTACGAAATTGCATAAAAAATTTATCAACATCCAAATATCAAAAAAATCAACACCCCGTATTTCCGTTAGGAATGGCTATAGAGAAATTTTAGAAGGGATATATCGTGATTTCATCAGAACTATTCCCGACATGATAATTGTGTTTTTGGTGCATCGTTTTGTTCAGACGCAAATATCTCGAAAACTAATGCCTCAGTCAAAATTACATGAGCAAGTCTTTTTAGAAAATGAACCGTAAATTATGAAAATCTGATCAGAATTGCGAAAAAAATTAGTGCACATACTTTTTTCCTTAAAATTATGTCGACGTGACCACACCGCACGCCACTGGCGCGCCTCAGTTTAACTCTGAACCGTAGCAAAGATGGACCCTCACAACCTAACTATGTGTACCAAGTTTGGTTTCCCTATCTTTAATATTGTGGAAGTTATTAAAGAAAAACAAAAAATAAATTGAATTTTCAACACCCTGTATCTCCGTTAGGAGGCTCGATAGAGAAGAAATGTTAGAAGGGGTATGTCATAATTTCATGTGAACTTTCTGTACCCGAAGTTTGTCGGTTTAAAATCGGGACACCCTGTATACATTACTTTATATAAAATTAAAAGTAATAACTCCTTTCAACAAATAGCCGATCTCTTTGGAATATCTATAACATACACATGTGCAATATTTGCCCGAGGTAGTGTTATAAAGTCGAGTATATTTTAACTTGACATCTGTATGAGTTGATATTGCGCGTACGATTTAATTTTCTCTCGCACTCAAAGTTAAAGCAAGAGCATAACACTCATTGTTCCCGTATGTCGACCAAGCTTCTTTGTCCCTCCGTTTGAGACGGAAATATAAAATATACACTGGAGAGAGAGATAACAATCTAAGTTTTCAATAATTTCAGCGGATGTCAAACTCTCAAGATTTGCCAATCGTTACAATGAAATATTATTTATTTGGGGTTGAGTTGTCTCAAATTAAAATTAAATTCGTCTTTATATGAATTATTGGTTATTTTTAGTGGTAAATAGTGGGTACTATTTATCCAACAAACGGACATTGTCAAACCACTTATAAGTCTTACAATTTTATGTTACCTACATATTGCACGTTTTACAACGTAAGTGATGTAGTTGCGTGGCTCAGTGTGTCTCTCGACTGTCAAAATAGTGGATAGGTACTTCCGAATTCAAATCCTGTTCACGGCGATATCGTTTTTATTTTTTTAGTAAATATTAAAGGTTCAAATTTTCCCTATAAAAATTTCATTTTATTTATTTTATTAATCCGCGCAGCGTATTTTGTTAAAACTGTCTTTTCACTAAACAATTTTATTTTATTATTCCGCCCGAGTTTATCTCTAACAAAATCGACTTTCGGATGTTTAGTGGCGTGCTTATTTTATTTATATACGAATATCCAGGGCCTTTATTTTTTATTTATTATAATACATTACATAATGACTTCAATTTTTCGTATTTTATTTCTTTCTAAATAAACAGTCGTTAGGCCCCAAAATGTTATGTTGGCGCTGTGTTAAACAAAGCCGGACTTATGGAGTATTTTTTAAGGAACGCTCCATTTCTATAAGCTGATGATATGTGCGTGATTTAACAAATAACACTCGTTTTCACCACCAACAGTTTGCGAATTCAAAGTGTAGCTTACCGACGATAATTCTATTTAAAAAAACTATTCCAACTAATATTAGTTTATATTACTTTTTTCCAAATGATTAATATTGTTATTGACCGAATATTGGGCAATTCATTTTTTATTATTAGTTTCATTTGTGTCCGAGCCTATACAGTATATTCACTTTTAAACCAAAGCAGTTTGTGAGTGAATAGGAGATAGTAGTAAAGCGAGAGCACTACACATGCGTGACTGCATTTCTCTGACTGCATGTCGATCTCAGAATGTTAGCGCTCTCGCTTTATTGTCTCCTATTCACTCACAAAGTGCTTTGGTTGAAAAGTGAATATACTGTATATAAATGTAGAATTCTACTAAAACTACAAATTTAGTAAATTAATAATTCTTAACATTTTTTATGAAACCCTTTAATACTTTTATCATTGAGTAAAAAATAATACTTTTATACATTTATTATTTAGAGGTAACATCACAGTTTCAAGTGTCAAACTGTTTGAGAACCACTGACATTTCTAACACATCGAATACAATCTTACTTCAGACGACGTAGCGACCTTTGGACCGGCCAACTTAGAGTATACTCGACTATATTAGCTGAATTTATGAAGAAATTAATTTATTGGCCAAGTAGAGATTCTATAATAAGAAATCTTCCGAAACAGTTTCGAATGACTTTCCACAATGTTCAGTCGATTATCAACTGCTTAGAAATTGAAATTCAAAAACCTAGTGATGCTGTTCAGCAATCGTTAACTTGGTCAGAATACAAACAGTGCAATACCATTCAATATTTAGTTTCTTCTGCCCCAGATGGATTTATAAATTTTATATCAACTGGATATGGTGGTCGTACAAGTGACGTTGCATTATTTGAAGATTGCGGTTATTTGAACATTCTTCCGGAAAATAGTGTTGTCATGGCCGACAGAGGTTTTAAACAAATTGAAATTGTCTTGAGCAAAAAAAATGTACACTAGTAAGACCTCCAAGTGTTGCAAGTAATATAAAAATGACAAGAGATGACGTCCTGTTAACGAAACGCATAGCCAATGTGCGAATACATATCGAACGCATAATAAAACGCATTCGAGATTTTAAAATGTTGGGCCCCGACGCAACTGTCCCCTTAGATATGGTTCAAAAATTGGATAATATAATAATAATCGCTTATGCCATAATAAACTTACAGAAACCAATTATAAAACAATAATTTTATTTTGTAATATGATTTGTAATAAAACAATATTTGCATGTTTGGTAAATATTTTTATTCAACAACACAAAACGAAACTATTGTTAGTTATTCAATATAAACCTTATATAGCGAGGGGAAAATATGGTTTTTCCAAAATTGTAGTGCAGAACTAATAATGGGCTCTATAAATTCCGCATCATACTCAACGTTAACAATAGTAATATTTTTTGAATCCTCAAAATCTGGATTCGCTATGCAAAATATTCCTTTTTTAAATCTGTTGCTAATTTATTTGAGTCAGGTATTTTTTTGCAATTTTATTTTTAGAATTAACATACCGCCGGAATGTATTTTCTGAAATGGGACACTTTACTTTGATAACCGAATCTTCTGTAATCCAGTCAGGTGAAGCCTCCACAATTCCGTATTCCTTTAAAACAATGAACCCAACATGTTGCACATTAATTTTAAGTTTCCTTTTAAGTTCATTAATTACCATTTTTTCTAAAATTCTTCCTCTTTTCATAGCTGGGGTGTCAAATTTTTTTGAAACAATTCGAACCCAGTCACGATAGGCAGTATGACCAGAGCCATGCGCCTGTCACTCATGCTCTAGCCCGCTGCGCTACCAAGTCGGTATTCAGTCCAATCTTCTTCATTTTTCGTGAATATATATATTTAAATACATATACATTTTAATACAGCAGGACTCAGAATATCAAGAGGGGTAGTTTGCTCCCTTTGAATTATAAAGTAATCTCCATTCTTAGATATACAATGTTCTTCATTTTTTGTAAATAAATCAAAATTAATATTCTTCTCTACAGGAATCTCATCGACTCGCAAGATCAAGTACGGTAGTTTGCTCTCCCTAGAATTACAAATAATTCAATATTTCTACTCTCCAGGCATTTTTTATAAATAAATCAAAATAAAAACGCATAAATGTAAAAATCTTTAAATTTTCAAAATTTACAAAAAAATTTTTGACTAGACGAACTTTTTGTCATTCATACAGTCTTGATCCCTATTGGGGTGAAATAATTAATAAAAATACAGTACCTACTTTAAGAGAAATCTTAAGAAAAACACAAACATTTTTTGAAGGATGTTATCTATGTATTTTTCTTTCTGAAAATTTTGGAAATTATAAGTTTTCCGCATTCGTTTATAGTTACAAGCGTCTCTATTATTAGATATTTTACTGTAAAACTCTAATTAACGTTACTTCGCTGTTGGTTGATGTCCGTTTTTTTTTCGAAATCCTAGGAATATAAATACAACCTTTCATTATTAGAAGACCGTCTTCTCGTCGGAGAAAACTACGTTGTTTCAAAATTCATTGTCTTTATTTAAGAGTTCATTTGCAAACTGGACTCTCCTTTGTTTATGATCGCCAGATATAGGAATACTTTATGAGCAGCAGCGCAGTTCTTCGGCCACATAGTTTAATAGTTTAATCTTTGTGCTGTTCTTAGAGACCCTGGCAATAATGTTTCTTCTCGAGCTTTCGCAGCAGTTTCGAAAAGATTCTGATGGATAAATTCCACCAGAGCATTGTCTCGCATTACAGACCTTCCCTACCCCCGCCTTATAGATCTTATATCTATCTTTGTTCTTCTTGTTAGCGCTTTTTGATATAAAATATGCAATTTTTATTAGGTACATTTAAATCAGCAACCACCTCACTCAAAAGACCAATTTTCTTCCAATTTTAGCTATAGTCATCACCATTTTGTAGTGTTATAAACTGTTAATTTTTAAATAGAGAAATTAGTTTTTAACATTTTTATTTTATTATTGGAAAAAGTTATAGGGCTTCCTCAAAGTTTTTTGCTGAGGCTGAAAAACTAAAGTTCATTGTTTAATTAGCAAGGGGCGAACATAACCTAATATTAATATTGTCTAAAAGTTATTTGTGGCATCTTTCTATATTTTCTTTCTGTTCTTATTTGGGATTTACGGCCACACTTCTGAACATTACCCAGATAATCTGAAAAATATCTGGATTATTTAAAAAATAACCTTTACGCCTGTGACTTTACGTCAAAGGAACAGTTAAAGGTTGGTTTTTTGACATAAAATATAATTAAAATAAAATAAAAACAATGATGTTTTGCAGACGTTTCGGAAACTTAATCTGTTTCCTTTCTCAATGCTAAATAGTCTTTCTCTTGTGTAATTCGTGAAATTACACAATTTTAATGTTTATATCATAACCATAGATACTTACTACGCTTACAGAAAAGTTGATTAGATTAGATATTCAAGTTTCTAAGTTCTTCTTTTAGCATCGGTAACCATATTGTACAACAATCTACAAAATAATTTGATACGCATTTGTCTTCATTTAGTAAAATTATTACAGATTCTTTAATTTTTCTCTTTTTACTGTCCCGTTCTTTTGTTAAAATTTTTGCTCCGTTCCAATTTATTGGATGTCCGTTTTCGAAAGCGTGTTCACAAATTTTTGATTTTTCAATTTCATTTTTTCTAATGTAACTTTTGTGTTCGCCCAATCTTACATTGAAAGGTCTGGATGACTCACCAACATAATATGTGAATGTGACAAATATTATGTTGGTGAGTCATCCAGACCCTTCAATATAAGATTGGGCGAACACAAAAGTTATATTAGAAAAAATGAAATTGAAAAATCAAATATTTGTGAACACGCTTTCGAAAACGGACATCCAATAAATTGGAAAGGAGCAAAAATTTTAACAAAAGAATCGGACAGTAAAAAGAGAAAAATTAAAGAATCTGCAATAATTTTACTAAATGAAGACAAATGCGTATCAAATTATTCTGTAGATTATTGTACAATATTTATAAATGACTTTGTTTAGGCTTTATACAAGCATAATAACAACAAACATATCCAAATTGATATACTTATATTGATGTTTCATCTCTGAACATGCTATTATTAAATTCATTGGACTATCTTTAATACATGATGAATACTGGATTAAACATCATAAAATTCAAAACGTCTAAAAACAAATTATTAAAAAATTTTTTCAACTCACCACAAATTCATTCATTATGGTCACCAATTAAAAAACGAAGTCCACAAGAAGATGTACATATTCTTTCGCTCTTACAAGCTCTTCAGGTGGACGATTAATCTCACAAAATAAAGTTATTTACTTGAACTTACATTTTATAATTAATAAACTGTCATGTAACCATAAAAAACAAATTTCTATAATTAATGCCGCCTACATTTTCATGTTTTCTTATAAAATACTCTTTACCGTCTCGGCTACCGTATACAAACGTGAGTGTATATGCCCTTCTGAAAGTGAAGAAATAAGTCAGTTGAGCCACGGCCCTGGTTTGGTCCTAAAATAATATTCCTGTCCCTAAATAAAAAGAAAGTATTAATATAAAAATGTAATTGTAGGTATGTGTATTAGTTAGGAACCTTTTTCACAAACCGTATGAAAGTGCTATGTATTACTTAAAAGACTTGTCCAATAGAATATAAATATTGTAAAGCTAGTATTAATACAAAGTATTAAAAAAAAATTATGTTTAGAGATATGAAAAAAGTGTAGAGAAAAAAGTTGTAGATTTTGGGGTCAAATAAAATATATTTTGCCGATAAAAAATGTAAAACAAAATAGCATCGGAAAGTAGAGAAAGAGAGACAACTTGTGCTTTTTTAAATGCAACACACTGTATATTTTTGCATAAGTATTTTGAAAATTAATTTTCTGCTAATTTCAAAACTATACAGGGTGTTTGGGTAAAGGTATTCAGAAATCCAAAGGCATGTAGTACTCATCAAAATAAGCCAAGAAGTTTATATAAACGGTCCCTAAGGGGGCTACAGCCCCTTTAAGAGGCTTCTAAAAAAGATGTTAGTAGATATACTAGGTGCGTACGGCGCCACTTTCAAGGCCACGCATTCTCGATGGACATGGGCCATCAGGAGAGCCCTTGGTTCTTGTAGCTACACTCTGGAGGTCGTGCAGAGGTCATCCTTCGTCTTCAGATGACGTCTGCTGCTGCTGCTTTAGCGGGGGTGCTAGGGGGGTGGTGGTGGGGTTAACGCTTAAGAGCTCTTCGGAATGCAGCACCCCAGGTCTGATGCATTAGCTGGAGGATGGCGTTTCTTCAGACCTAACGCAAGAGGTGCAATGCACTAACGCATCCTGCATCCTGCACCCTGGTCCCTGGCCCTGGAACCCTGAAGGAGTAGTTCAACGACCAGAAGCTTTAGTTCCAAAATTAACCGCCGCATTTTACCGTGATGGCGCTGCAGACGATGACGTCATAGCGATAAGCTTGAGGCTAATGTAAACAAAGAGAGAGCATAGGCGTACCAGCTTGAAAAGGGGGTATAATTATATTAATTTTACTAGAGTACGTCTATGGTAGAAAAATTTATATATACCTACGTGCTGATAAGGTAAACAAACTCGATTTCTTGGAATGTTAATATAAACATTTGCACGTGTTCACATGTAGGCTTCACAGCTTGTAAGGCAAATTGAACAGTTATTTAATTATTTTTTATTCAATCTCAATGAGTAAGACAGAGATGGATAGATATGTTTCAAGGTTAAGTATTTTAGATGCTTGGTTATAAAACAAAGATCTTTTTCACATGTTTTTATGATTTAAGTATATATTGTAATACGTGCCGATTAGGTAAACAAACTCGTTTCTTGGAATTTTATTATAAACATTCTACACCCGTTTAGATATGAGCTTCACAGCTTGTAAGGCAAATCGAATAGTTATTTAGTCATAGATATATGATTAATTTTCAAGGTTAAATATTTTAGATGCTTGGTTATAAAACAAAGTTCTTTATCACATGTTTTTATGATTTAAATATATATATTAGCTGTAAAATGTACAGTTTTTTATTAAAATAAAAACAGATATTTATTCACATATAAAATACATTTTTTATTAAATATATAATATATTTTAAACTGCTCCTTCATAATCGAGAAGTTCACCACTTACAAGTCCAGCCAGATGTTCTTTTAATAGATCGTGCAGCTCCAATTGGTTCATTGAAGCACAAAATGTATTCAATGTAATATAATCGTGGAGATAATAGTTACAGTATTTTATACCATGATTATATTTTTCTATACTCCAAGCGCTAGAATCTTCTTCTTCATCAAGCTGATTGGCAAAAGATATCCAATTACGTCTCAATGCACTACGTAAAAATACAATAGCGGCTCTAATTTCATCTATTAAAGCGGCCTCATCGTAACCGAAATATTTACTATAGAGTAACGCATTAGGCATAAACTCTGAAACATATTGCTCTAATTGTTCATGAAGACCACATTTTACCATTGAATCACAAAAGTTATTCAGCGTAATATTATCACTGATATAAAGTTCACAATAATTTATACCTAGACTATATTTTTCTTTATGACACCCTTCACTTAGACCAGATTTTAATGAAGTAAGCATAAAATTGACAGCTTCTTTTAGCGATGCAGGTGATGGGGTACACATAATGTTTTTACGTATTTTTTAATTTAGCATAAATAGACACTTTCTGAGCTGAACAATTCTAATTATACACTTGAGCAGTAAAATTAATAAACTGCTAGGTAGTAAAGCAAGACATCAACTGGTGGAGGGCTTGAATATGCTGGTTTAGAGGCGGTAGATTGAACCTGAATTTTATCATCGAATCTTACATGTTTGTTAACAGACTCCATTTTCATATAACATGAACTTCACTGATGGGTTATACGTACAGAGGCTTCCATACGTTTATCATAGATTATTTATATGAGAAAATTTTTACACTTTGCATTTTCTTTTGCATACACTTGTACTGGATTAATTCTTCGCGCTGCAGTTGCATGTAACTGTTTTCCACAACGACTTCTATCACTGAACACATTACTAACATCATATGAGATAATTAATCTTTCAAGTTTGGAAAACATATTTTGTTTCTCCTGATAAAACTGAATCATTTCTTTTAACTGTTCTAATTTTAATAAATGTTCTTGCACCAATACCTTAAAGGATGACATCTTATTTATGTTAGATCTAACTAGATACTAAGTACTAAGCACTCATATAGTAAGAAAATTATAAGAATTTTACCGAATATCTAAACATGTACATTTCGTAAAGCAGGCAAACATTATATTGATATACGTAGATTCCAAGAATGTTAACGGTCAGCTGTAGAACCGAATATATAATGTAAACAAAAATCGCAGGTTTCCTTTGTGGTCCCGATGCCGTCTACATAAATCAGGTAATGTACACAAAAGTGACGTGAAGTAGACTAAACATTCAAATGGGTACCGCAGGAATGACGCAATTAGCATGTACGATTCCTGGAAAAAACTGACTAAGCAATATTGGACGCGTAGCGCTTTAACCTTGAACGCAGGTGTGCATATGTGTATGTACTTCTAAAATCTCATTGGTTAAACAGTATCACGTGATTAGCATGACGTCACAGATAATATAATATAACTTTGAGTAAGCATACTTATCACTTGTTTATAAATTAGTATTTACGCTGAGCTCTCACGTAGTAGACATATTTCTACATCAGCGGTTTCCGCTTTGATAATTAAAACTTTATTATCTCGTGTGTATTTACCACGAATTTAAACGTAAGTTATTTTATATTTCTACATATATGTTTCGAAAAGTAAATTTAAATAATTTTTTAGAATGAATATAGATCTGATAAACAAGGAAGCTCTTGCGGAACGTAAACAATTAGTCAAATTGTCCGAGCTGTCTATCAATAAATTGCAACCTATACATGATGCACAAATCGTTAAAACTAGATTTGGGAAGGCTGTTCTATTGGAACTCGAAAAGAAAAAGCTGTTTTTACCTAAACGAATGTTTCCTCTAATGAAGAATAATTTACATCAATTTACCGGATGCAAATACAGTTTAATATTCGAAGGTTTAAAAGAAGCTGATAACCCTTCAGCAGGAGTGAATTTTAGATTTATCGAAAATCTCTAAAATGTAAGTAAAAATTTTTTATTTAATATTTTTAAATGACTAAGTTTTCATATTGTTTTAGCTATGGTAAAAAAAAACTTAAGAATACTCACTTAAATATAATAGATGGATGAGGTTTGTAACAGTAATTTTCAAGGTTTTCAAGTGAATAGACACACACACACCTGCTAAAAATGAATTCTAAAGAAATCGCAGTTATCAGCGATCAAATTGTAAGAAAATTCCATGAAGTTAAAATAAAAGAATATACTCCAGAACAACGAGACATTCAACTTAATCAATTAACTAAAAATATTAGGCTGTTCAATAAGGCAATTCACGCAGCAGATTTACCAGTAGGCACATTGAAAAAATTACAAACAAATGTGGGGCATCTTAAACGATTTAAAAAACTTATTTCAAATATAACGCATACTGGAAGAGGATTATCAAAAGAGAATCGTAGCACTAGAGTGAAATGGGTGGATATAACCTCAATTTTTCAGGGTCGAGTACGTACTGGGATAATAATTAACCTAACTCATACAAATATCGATGAATTTTTCGAAGATGCTGCACATGTCTTTAAAAATAGAATCCAAAATGTGCTAAAGAAACTACAGATGTTAAAAGTTAATACATGTTTCTGTGGTGAATTTCTGAGAAAATCAGCAAATACTGAAATCCTTGAACGAAAATACTTTAATACAAAAAATCATATAGTAGACTCGGGGATAGACTTGCTACATTTTTTCCAAATTAATGTGAAAGATGAAATTCTCAATGCTATATCTGAATTTTCGGAATCTGGATCTGGTTGGGCCTTATCAGAAATTCTTAACTTGGAAGTTAATATTAACAAATATGAAGTGGGAAATGGAAGCGGTTAATCATGGCTGACAACTAAAAAATCTCCGTCTATTATTATTGTATTTACTCTATATGCTTTATTTCAATATTTATTATTTAAAACATCATAATTTTATTCCATATACCTAACCTAGAAATAAAACACAAAGGTTTAATTAATTTTTTATTTAATCTTTTAATATAAACATTTTTCTATCTAAATTATAAGTTAAGCATTCACGCATACAGTATGTGAATGTTACAAGGATATATATCACTTAATTTAAATAGTACATTATAAAGTTACCTTAACTTGGTATATTATTAATTTATAAAGTTATAATAGAAATTTTTATAAAAACTTAAAACTATCAATCAAATGATGTGAGTTTGCTAAAAGGATAACTTTGATGCGCTCCTAGGTATGAGGAGGCGCCCTCTATAAATATTATGCTTATTCTCGAATGGTGGCGATAGAGCTCCATTACAGGTGGAAATAACCCCGAAGGGTGTTACACGTTCATAGATATTAGAGCTGAATGCTGTTTGTTTTTCATGTTCAGCAATCGAGTTTTGACATGCTTCTATTTGATCTTTATTCGAAGTAATAGAACTTCTTAAATTATCATCTACATGTGCAGTTACATCAAGATGTTCATCTGGGGAATTTTTAGTTCTTTTTCGTTTAACTGGAAACAGTTTTGATATAATGTTTTGATATTTCCAAGAGCTGCTTGGGTTAATTCGGAACCCATCCCGATATTTTCTTAAATGGCCATTACTTAATGTTAGGATATGTTTATAAGTGATTATTTCATCATTATTAAAATCACTTGGTTTCTGTTTCGTTAATAATTCTCTTAAACCATTAGTTAGAGTAAATTTGCATCCTTTAATATGAAGAACATTGTTTTTAATCTGCACTGGTATTTCTCCAATGAGTAGATCAGAGTCAGCATGCCTTAATCCATAACAGTTAGGTTCAATGTTTAGTAGATAAGACATGATATCTTCACCAAGGTCTATAGTCTAATACTTTCACTAGAGCATTCAGTATCTTTTATGCTTTCATGGTCATTCATGACCATTCATGGCCATTCACATTCATGGGGTATTCATGACCAGGTCATGACCTGGTCATGACCTAGTCATGACCAGGTCATAGCCGTTCATGAGCTTCTATGGATCTATGCAAAAAGCTGTTACCTGTATATGTCCATGACATGGTAATGAATGATCATGATCTGGTTATAACCTGGCTACAGCTATAACATATTTAATAAATTATTCCGGCTTCTTTCAGTTCGTTTAAAATGGCTATGATTTCGTTATCATGTGAATCAGTATTTCCTGCAGCTTTGTATGCGTTTAAAAGTCTTAACCTGTCCACTAATTCATTTATGTCACTCCAATGAATATATTCTATAGGTTTTTCATTGTAAACCATATCCATCCCCTCTCCACTATGAGGTTGAGTAGCTATTTTAGATCTGCGTCTAAATAATAGCTTTATCACTTTAGAATATTTAAAAGAACGATTTCCATTTAATTGTCTATCAGGATCATAATTTCGTTTATGTACGTTAGAAGTTTCTAGAATTTCCTTATAATCAGCCAAGTCCTGTTCGCTGTAACCTTGGGGCTTCTTCATAAATAGCAGTTCATATAAACCTTGCCTTCCAGCAAACATTTTATCACCAATACTTAAACCAGCGTCAGAATCGATACTTAGATCCATATTACCAATTTTAAATTTATTCATTTCGCCATTAAATCTCACACCATAGGTTTCATCTAAATCTTTACTTTTAGTATAGAGTCTAGTTAAATAACGTCTACTTAAAGAAGGGTACTCTTCAAGATATTCAGCAGGGTCAATTGTACTAATTGAATCTTCAAATATTTCATCATCTTCTTCTTCTTCTTCTTCTTCTTCTTCTTTTTCTATTTCACTATCATCATCATCATCATCATCATCATCATCATCATCATCATCATCATCATCATCATTGTCATCATCTTCTTCTTCTTCCGCTTCTTCTTTCTCTTTAATTTCAGATTTAATGGTATCCTCTACTTTTGGAGTCTGCTGCCAGGGGAAATTCTTAACCGCGCCGAGTTCTCGTATTGGATCAATGATCGGTTTAAATAAACGTCTAATTGTATTATCTTCCTGCTCTCGACCTAATTTTAACGCCAAGTACTTCCTTCTGATGGAATCTGAAGCTTTTTTAATCCTCCTTTTAAGAGCGAAATCTTTCGCAAAGTCGTACACCTTCTCCCTAGGTGGTTTATATTCCGCGAGAGTAAATTTTTTATTAACAACCTTCATTGTTAAAGTAATGCAGCAGATACAGGGTATTTCAAAAACAGTCTGCACGAGGTGTTACCAAATAGGTCTGTATGGTTTCAGGGTCTATCTAATAATGCTTGGTGTTATTGAAATCATATACTTATAATGTAAATCATAATTATCACACCTAAGTTCCAGCTCAAGTCAGGGATCACGTGGTCATTAAGTGCATGATGTAATTTCATTTTATCTTGTTTATTTAATATTAAACCATTGCAGTTACATCTAAGTATATATCATTTTATTTATAGACGTTTCAGCCGCGTACATCATCAGTTCTAATCTAAATGATGATGAGGAAGCACGTAAAGGTAAAGGTGTAGTTAACAATCTTATCAATAAGCTACCTTTCGAGCTACATTTACCTGGTTATCAGTACTGCTTATAGTGAAAACGTAAAACTTGGAAGACAGACATAAAACCGATTACATACTGGAACAAAGAGCTTGGGAACGCGAAATCTAAAGACGCTAAATTAGGTGAAAAAGCAGCAGCTTGGGTTGTCACTAACACCATGAAGATTAAACGTAAATTAGGTATGGGATGCTGTAGAAGGCTGTAATAAAATAATTTCATTTCGTAAAGCTATCCTAACATATTTAACTAATTTACTGAAAGAGCATGCAAGTCATATATGAGTCTGATTTACCTGTTAATATAGTCAGAGTTATAACGATTTAAGTGGACTGTACATGAAGCCATATAAGAAAGGATACGGTTTATATTTGAAAAAGCAGCAAATGAACTAACCACTCTGTATTCTAAAGAAAATTATACCTCGAAGTTCTTAAACATTGTTAACGAGTTTATTTTTTAGATCGCTGTTCACTCAATAAAGTTCATAATTACAATTTTTATTATTTGCTTCAATGACTGAACAATTCCAGGAAAGAATTTCAGAACACACCCTAATCATGCAATCGATTTTAATAATTTTTAAATAACTAGTAAGCCAGCACTATTAGACGTTAGATGGCGCCTTAATACCTATTTTGTATTAGGTATATCTGTTTGTTAGTATGGTTAGATATACGTTTATACATGAATTGTGTCTAATTGGTTGCATATCTAACAGTACAGTTAACTTAAAACTGTAGTAGGAGGTTTATTTTGATTTTATTTTTACATTAATGTCGTGCCGTACTGACAGTGCACATTCCATATTTTATAATAAACTAATACCGTTTTATTAGATAATTTTTACGTGGTAATTATTTAGCTCATGTTATAAATCTAGAGCAAATACAAGACGGTTTTTTCATGTTACGAATTAACACTCAGTAACAAATATAGGTACTGAATCATGGAGGTACAGGGTAAGCCCCGTAAAAGGTCCACTCCATTTATTTAGGTAATTGAATATATGTTTGGTTTTCGGGATTCTATTCTACATGATTTTTAACACATCTATATTTGCTACTAAGTATTAATAATAATGCTAAATGGTTTTGAGGAACTTCTTAAACATTGTTAACGAGTTTATTTTTTAGATCGCTGTTCACTCAATAAAGTTCATAATTACAATTTTTATTATTTGCTTCAATGACTAACAATTCCAGAACACACCCTAATCGTGCAATCGATTTTAATAATTTTTAAATAACTAGTAAGCTAGCACTATTAGGGTGTGTTCTGGAATTGTTAGTATGGTTAGATATACGTTTATACATGAATTGTGTCTAATTGGTTGCATATCTAACAGTACAGTTAACTTAAAACTGTAGTAGGAGGTTTATTTTAATTTTATTTTACATTAACGTCGCGCCGTACTGACAGTGCACATTCCATATTATATAATAAACTAATACCGTTTTATTAGATAATTTTTACGTGGTAATTATTTAGCTCATGTTGTAAATCTAGAGCAAATACAAGACGGTTTTTCATGTTACGAATTAACACTCAGTAACAAATATAGGTACTGAATCATGGAGGTACAGAGCCACGTAAAAGGTCCACCCCATTTATTTAGGTAATTTTGAATATATGTTTAGTTTTCAGGGTTCTATTCTACATGATTTTTAACACAATCTATATTTGTTACTAAGTATCTCGTACACCTGAGGATGGTTATTAAGTTAACCATTATCACCTAATAACTACTAAATATATTTGTGGGAATATCCTCTGGTATGCTACAGAAGCTTTTTTATATGACATAAAAAGTTTTGGTGGTAATTAAATCTATCTTCAGATAGCTTTATGGTGTTTTCTATTTCCATCATCTTGAGTAGATAACTTAGTATGTTCAATCAGCATGTCATCTTCGAGACACCCGGTACATTCTGATATTTGGATTTCTTTGTGTTTATAATGCTGGGCAATTTCTTAAACCTTTAGCGTTATAAAAATAAACATTTGATTTTGTTATGTGACTCAAACGCCTAATGTATATTATCTCTAAATTTTTGATGACCTATCAATTTTAAAAAAGTAGGTAGGGTTATTTCAGAGAGGTAGTTCAGAGAGTCTTCATTTTACATTTTAAATTTTATAGAGTGCTTTATTGGTAACATGGAAATGAATCGTAAGTTTTTTGTTTTTTATTTTTAGACTTATATTATGGTATAAAATAAAGCTTAATTCTTTTTACTATAGTAAATTTTAGTGAATTATTTCCGATTTCATGCAAAAGAAATTATACCTCAAACTAATAAAAAAATACTTTTTTCAGATCTGACCGAGATAGTGGCAGATTTAGTGTGGCCATATTTGCCTCAAACAATTGTAAGTTGAAGACGTGCTTTTTATTTTCGTATTACCTAATTCCTATTTCACAATTTTAGAATGATTTAGTTGTGCTATTTGAGACGCCCCCGCCCGACGCCTCCCTGTTTGGAGAGTTGGTAGTGGCACCTGGGGGTGGTCGGTGGCTGGTCCACATCACGATTGAGGACCACCCCTATATTTTAGTGCCCTGGGCCACGATATGGCTCCGTCAGGTGGAATGGTATGTAAACATATTGTTTTGTATATTGTAGCTACATATAATTTTTTGTTTCTTTTCATGTTCCATTTTATGGCTGCGAAATCATCTGATTGAAATGAAATATTATATCACCTATGCATTCTTTCTCCAGAAATAAAAGAATTCTATTTTTATTTGATGTGTTTTTATTTCAATATGTGTTTTTAATATATGTGAGTGAATATATAATAATAACCTTTCTACATAATAAGATATTTTAAGGTAAGTAAGTAATATATATGATTCTTATTCATTTAAAATTCTAAGTACATAAACAAGATAATTATTTAAATCATATAAAGCATTTAAGAATTTAGCTTTACCGATTAAAATTAATTTTTCTAAAATACATTCAAGACACTAAAATGAACTTTTTCTTATTTAACGTAAACTCTGCTTTGCGATCGATTTAAAAAAACATTATCATATATGAGAACATTAGATTATCTATTTGTATTTTGTGGTTAAAAAACACTCTGTTCTATTTAAAATGAAAATGTACTGTTTCTTTATAATAATAAGATAACCAAGTAATTATTTAATTACCCTTAGACTATTGTTATTATGAGAAGATGTCAGACAATTAAAAATATGTATAAATACCTTTATGCATACCCCTTCATTTTAAAAACAATGAATATTTAACGAGATATATATATATATATTTTTTTTTAAAGTTATTCACTATCGCTATATATTTGGATTGTTTTATTTTTCATAGTCAGATCGGCTGGAGCGTTTAAATTCTGAATGTTGCAGTTTTGTATAGAATAATAATTCATTAATAACATATAAATTAAAACCTAATGCTTTTCTCTATCGCGCTAAGCTCTGAATGGTTTTCGCACACGTCTTTAGTGGATATCCAATTAAAATCCTAAGAGATTATTTAAGAAGTTATTTGTAAGATGTATTGCGCATGCTTTAGTAATTGTTTTTTAATTAATTTTCGTAATAGCTCAATTAAGTTATGACATCAGAATATATTAACTTCACTTGACGTAAGGAACTACTAAATATAATTTTATATTGCATTATAGATAGCTGGTCTGGTACTTCAAATTTAATTGAACGGTGCTACCTCCGTATACAAACGTGATCGCACAAATATTCAGTTTAAAATATAAAGGAATAAACATATACCTATATATCTGTCTTACCAATTGAGGTTGATTAAATAATTAAAATAACTACTCAATTTGTCTTACAAGTCGTGAAGTCCATATCTAAACGGGTGTAGAATGTTTATTTTATAGGGATGATGTAATGATGCCACCAAATCTCGATGACTTCGAGAACGAAAAGCCCCCGCAAGCTATAATATGATTGATTCATTGACAATAACCTGACCTAGTTATGCGTGTAATAAATACGTCTTGATTTCATCTGGTTTTAAAAACGTTAATTTCGAACTTCATTAAATAATAACTTAAACAATAATGTATTTATTATACTATGTGTGCATTATCGCTCTAAAATTTCAAGTTCAAATCGAATTCTAACTAAAAAAAGCATTTATTTTTTAATTTAATTAACCTAAATATATTAGCTGATAATAAATGACGCATTCAAACTGAGTGAAGGTGATGTTTATATTAACATTCCCAGAAGTCGGGTTTGTTTACTTAAAAGACACGTGTCGGATACCTAAATAGCGGCATTGATTTTTTTCTCTACCATAGGCGTACCCTAGTAAAATTAATATAATTATATCCCCTTTTAAAGCAGGTACGCCTATGCTCTCTTCGTATACAATACTCTTTGCTCAGGAGTACCAACTTAGAAACTAAAAAAAGCTTCTGGAGACGGCGTTCTTCAGACCTAACGCAAGAGGTTCCAGGGCCAGGGACCAGGGTGCAGGATGCAGGATGCGTTAGTGCATTGCACCTCTTGCGTTAGGTCTGAAGAAACGCCATCCTCCAGCTAATGCATCAGACCTGGGGTGCTGCATTCCGAAGAGCTCTTAAGCGTTAACCCCACCACCACCCCCCTAGCACCCCCGCTAAAGCAGCAGCAGCAGACGTCATCTGAAGACGAAGGATGACCTCTGCACGACCTCCAGAGTGTAGCTACAAGAACCAAGGGCTCTCCTGATGGCCCATGTCCATCGAGAATGCGTGGCCTTGAAAGTGGCGCCGTACGCACCTAGTATATCTACTGATGTTTTTCTCACATATTTCGAGAACCGATCAATATAATCTAATGAAATTTTCTATGGTAAAATAATTTTTTGTGCTTAACAAAATAGTAAACCTTAAATTTCAAAATTCATCAGGGGCGTCAGGGTGTGTCAGGAATGTCGCCTCCTTATTTTCTCTGCACGTAATTTTTTCACTATTCTGATAAAAATGTTCAAAATTTCAAGCATTTTGCTTTAAAAAGATATCCTCTTTCTAAAACTTCATAAATTGAATCGATTTTGAGATAAATGAATTTACAATTTAATATGCACATCTGCAAACCACCAATGCTTTTTAAATAATTTTATTTAGTTGCATTTTTAATACAAACTGATGTATCCTAAAGAAAAATATTTTACCATAGCAAATTTTATTAGTTTACATTGATCGGTTCTCGAAATACAGGGTGGGCCATTGAAAACGAAACACGCCTGTTTTGGGACACTCAGTTTCTTGAAAAAACGTTCGGACAGGTCGATTCTTGATTTTTGGGGGACAACTTTTGATGCCAAACTTGACATTGACACATCACCCCTAGCCCCAGCAACCCTTAATTCAAGAATTTAAATAGGGCAAGGGGGTCGAGCGACCTCTCATTTGAAGCGTCTTTCAATTCTCTATGCGTCAGCATGGTCGAAATTAGTTTTTTTCATTTTTTTTTTCATCGCCATGAAAAGCACCCTCTAGATTAACTAAGGTGTTGGGTGTTGTTTAGGAAAAAAATTCTAAAACACGTCACCTTTTATCTATTGAATGGCACATTTTGATGTCAAATTTGACTTTCTCAAGTCAACCCCCTAGCCCCAACAACCCCCAACAAAAACAAAAATTACGGTAAGGTGGTCGAGTGACCCCTCATTTTAAAGGTCTTTTGCTTCTCTATGCGAATGCATGATTGCTTTTAGGTGTACAAAAATAGGGAAAGTGTAAAAAATTTTCTGCTTTTAACAGAACGAAACCTACTTCTTAAGAAAAACATGTATACTACAGGCCTCTTAAAAAGAAACAATTTGAGCATTTGTTGAACTAATAAAAATTTCTTCTTATGTTAAATTTTGATGTTTCAATATTTTTTCTACACTAAAACTGTAAACCTAAAAACAATCATGCACATAGAGAATCAAAAGACCTTTTAGATGAGGGGTCACTCGATCACCTTAACGTAATTTTTGTTTTTAATGCAGTGTATAGTCGGATTGGATACAAATTGGAAAAAAAACCTTAAATTCCCATTTAGTCGACGTTTCGACAATATTTATTGTCTTCCTCAGTACCAATGAGGTATTTGGTTTACAGTCAGCAAAATCATAATCGTCAAATAAAAATAAAAATAACGTAACTTATAATAATGGAATTCTTAAGTCCAATAATGATTATTGGGTAATCTATGGTTAGAAACTAGTTATACAGCAGAATAACGTGATATGTGTAAATGTAATAACAGAAAATTATTAAATTTATTTTTATTTGACGATTATGATTTTGCTGACTGTAAACCAAATACTTCATTGGTCCTGAAGAAAACAATAAATATTGTCGAAACGTCGACTAAATGAGAATTTGAGGTTTTTTTCCAATTTTTATCCAATCCGACTATACACTGCATTAATACATTTGTGGATACGAAACTCCTTTGCTAAAAATTTTTGTTTTTGTTGGGGGTTGTTGGGGCTAGGAAGTTAACCTGACAAAGTCAAATTTGACATCAAAATGTGCCGTTTAAAATATAAGGTGACGTGTTTCAGGATTCTTTTCCCAAACAACACCCCCACCTTAGTTAATCTAGAAGGTGCTTTTGATGGGGACGAAAAAAAATTGAAAAATACCAATTTCGACCATGCTGTCGCATAGAGAATTGAAAGACGCTTCAAATGAGCGGTCGCTCGACCCCCTTTCCCTATTTAAAATCTTCAGTGAAGTGTTGGTGGGGCTAGGGGGTTGATGTGTCAATCAATGTCAAGTTTGACATCAAAAGTTGTCCCCCAAAAATGAAGAATCGACCTATCCGAGCGTTTTTTCAAGAAACTACTCTAAGTGTCCCAAAACAGGCGTATTTCGTTTTCAATGGCCCACCCTGTATGTGAGAAAAACATCTATTTTAGAAGCCCTTTAAAGGGGCTATGGGGGCTATAGCCCCTCAGGAACCGTTTTTGGAACAAAGTTCATATGAACTTTTTGGCTTATTTTGATGAGTACTACATGCCTTTTGATTTCTGAATACCTTTACCCAAACACCCTGTATAATATGTTGGCATTTGCTCGGGTTGTTTTTAAAACAGTATGCATTTATTTGTAGAATATTTCGCGTAGAATATAGGTCACTATGAAAAAAACTGACAAAATGTTTCTAATAAGGGCATATTTTTGGAATCAGCTAAAAATGATGTTTCGAAATATACAGAAACATACTGGGTGTTTCATTTAAAAAAGCACAAGTTGTCCCTCTTTCTCTACTTTCCGATGCTATTTTGTTTTATATTTTTTTGGCAAAAGATGTTCGACACCAAAATCTACAACTTCGGTAACTACACTTTTTTCATATCTCCAAACATAAAGGACGTAGGTAGAGGTCAAAATATAGGAAACTTTGTACATGTATACTATATAGCTGATGTACTTTCATAAAGCACCACCTGTATACCTTTCGATAAAATCCTTATTTATTTAAGTATATGAAGACAAAAAACATAAACGCTATTGTAAACGCGGCGCCTTCACCATATATTACGTATATACATATATACAATACGCACGCTAGAGGTGTAATAAAAATTATTTAAATAATATGGTTGCAAAAGTAAAACATTTATCAAAACTCTCAACAGTCTGAAGACTGTTTCTAATTAACTCGCACTAAGATAGACAAAATAGTACTATACTATACTTAGTATAGCTGCTATATATAGTATACTTATAAATTACCCATGGCTTGGGAGATATGTCTCGTACTTCTTCACTCTTTTAGAGCCTAAACGTGAATCCTGTGCAATAACACAAGTGTATTTTTTTTTATTTATCCATTTTTATTTTCTGTATTCATATATTATATATTTTTGTATCATTTTTGCGTCTTTTCATCATGAAGCATCCTGCATATATTAGGTAACATTAATAGATAATTTTTGCGTCCATAATGTATATCTCATCATGTAATTAATATCAATTTTGCGTCTGCCCTGTTGCCATATTATTTATACCGTGTGATATCCGATATATTATACTCCTCTTTTAACCAACAAAATTTCGGATATATGTTTGAGTTTGCCGTTTCATTAGAAAGCGTGTATTTGTTAGTAAGCTGCTTATAGAATATGGACATCCATTCTAGAAACTATTTATGAAACTACAAATATATACTAACTACAAAATAGTATGATTCAAGACATTCAAGCATGCATACAGCATTTTTATATGGATATTATGCATTGCACGGCACTGTAAATATCTTTAGATTATAATAAACAAAAAAGTTTATATAAGACGTTTTCGAGAGACAGGATGAATCTTAAAAACAGTGGTGTCATTTAGTGAATACATTTCACTAGTAGATAATGGCTAATAATATATTTGTGTTGATATTGCTATCAGGCATATTTATGGGTTTTGCTACCTCCACTGTGTAAAAAATCTTTGTTTACCCATAACTACACCACTGGTATACATATCAACAACACGAATATTTATCAACATTCTTTTTTAATAGCACAATATAGGTATTCACAAAGCACCATCACAATATTTTTAACCACTTTAAAAATACGAAAAAATGGCAATTTTTTTTTAAATATCAACACCCTTATATTTTGAAAGTGGTGGATTTTAGAAACCTATTGTATCATTCAACAGAGTCAACAGAGAATCCAAGAAAAATAATGAAGTTGTTTTTCTAAAAAAATACTACTTTGGTATTACAATACTCTTACGTCAATTTGAATACCCTACATAAAATTTCAGTCTTTTTTAGGCTATTTTTCTGAGGCATTGAGGCAAATATCAAAAATACGACCATAGAGGCTGTATCCACGCCAGATTTAATGAGAAATTAATAAATAAAGACGTCTTAGACATAGACATCACTAAAATAGCAAATTATTGTTTTTATTTTTTTTATTGCCATAAAAGGTCTAACGAAGCCACTATAAAGGAATTGAATAAACTTTCTTTTCTATATAATAAGTGCTATGTTCATAAAATCAAGAAACCCTTCAAGAGATAAAGCAAAAAATATTGAAATGGCAAAGAGATGAATAATTAAAGTTTAATAATCTCTTACATAGGTACCTATTTATATTTTTCGAAGTAAAATAACATCTTGTATAAAACGTCACCCCTACAGAACAATAGTTAAGTATAAAGTAGAGTGGCCATTGTGAAACACAGGTGAAACAGGCGGTGACGATGGCAACGAGGATAAGAAAAAAATGGTTTTAATTAAAAAAACAAAAATTAGTTTTTTTGTTTCAGCTTTGGGTTTTTTCCATTCAGCCACGAAAACCAAAAATTAGTTGAATATATGTATAAAAAAATAATAATTAAACTAAATTGTTGAAGAAAAATCAAACGAACTGAACTAAACGACCTAAAAAAGAGAGAGAATGACACTGGGATGAAGAAGAGCTCGTTATATACACTTGGAATACTTACATCCAGAAGTTATTAAAGCAAGTCTAAGAAGATTGAAATATATACAGTGTCTGTACAGTGTACAGTGTAGATTAATTTACCAAGAAGAAAACCATACAATATTTTATCCTAAGTTATCCTAATAATTTGTGCCGTCTTCTTTAATTAGTCCTTTAATAGGATCCTTTTATTTGATCCTACCTCGCTTTGCACAAATTAGAAATAGCGCATTTAATGATTGTAATAGTCATTTGTAGTTTAATAAGTTGATATCAATTAAATAATTTTGAAGTGGGGGTAGTTTAGGGCGATGGGGATTGTTTTTAACATTCGTTATTACCAGCCTTCCAAAAGTAAACAATAACATCACATTACCCAAACTTTTATGGCCAACGTTGTTAAGCCATCACCTTTTTACAAAGATTCGTTTTTTACATCTCAAATATTTTCCTCATCAAGGTCACAATTCCTTTTTACATTTGCATTCCAAAAAAGTTCTGCTATTAGAAACTATGAAAAAAATTAGGGGTGTTATTTAAAATTATAATAAATAATAATAAATAAATAAATCACCCGGTATAGTTATCTTGTGCTAAAGTAAAAAGCGGATAGTCAATAATGTAAATTTAAATTTAAAAAATGGAACGTAAAAATGTTTTATTTTCTATCCGAAAAACAGAAAAGTTTTTATAAAAGAACACATTCTTCCACTTCTAGTTAAAGCAAAAGTAGAAATTAACTGGGCTGTTGCGATCTGTTACATAAATCTATTATTATGCTTATAAGACTGAACGTGCGCTCACTGCTTTTGCATTTAAACAGTTTAAAACCTCACAGTGTTGATAAGTCGAGATGATGTAAAATTGATACAATTGTATAGCCAAAATGTATATTTATATTCCTACTCGTTATCAGACATTCCAGCGGTCAATGTTTGAACTATCAATTACTCCACTTTTAACGTTCAATTTTAAAAGAGATTTAAAAATGTCTTCAAGACTATGTGTTATATTCAGTTAATATTTTTAATAGAGGTACCTAGAAGGTAGAGGATGCAATATTAAACATTAAAGTCGAAAAATTGATTTAAAAAATCTCACGTGAAAGAGACAATAATAGAGTGTAATTTTGCGATGTAAAAATGCGTCCATATCAAATCGATACAGATCCAGTTTTACATAGGAAGCAAAATAAATACGTTTGTCCACGACTATTTTACAATATACCAATTATACTTGTGTTTCTCAAGTATTATTAAATCTATTATTTACTACCTATAGCAGTGAATAATCATTATTATTTAGCGATGAATACCTAATCATTATTCACTGCCAGCAGAACCTATTTCATCGATTTCGTTTTTGACTTTTATTTAATGACAGAAAATTTTAACAATCTGTCGCACTAATTATTTTGAACATTTTATATAATATTACCTGCATTATTATTTTTACTGTCATTATCCATTTACTTTTTGAGGATATGAAACTGAACCAAATATGTAAACTTATAAACAACGGCTTGACATAAATTAAACTTAAACGGCTGTTTACAATTTTACATATTGACTTATACACATCAGTAAAAAAATTAGTCAAAAATATTTAATAGTCGTGAACAAAGTTATTATTCACTCGACTGAACATTTACCTGTTTCACCCTCGTAACATTAATTATTTCGAAATGCATATTATTTATTCCTAATCGACAAATCCAACGTTGTAAATAATGTGCATCTAATCATTTTCTTACAACTCTTTCAAAATGTGCTGGAGCACCATCCGCTTATGTCACAATTTGTCAGTTGTTTAAAAAACGGTGTTTACAATGTGAAAAAAACTGAAGAACACAAGCATAGGCTCCTGCTGGATTTTATTTTTAAATCTTATAGAAAGCAGGAGTTGAATTTGATGCTTGGACGTGTTTCCTGTCACTCCATGTATGCAAAGTTCTTCTTAATTAAAGATGAGTGTTTTCCCGTAGATTTTGCATTTATAGAAATTAATCCAAAACAATAAAATTTTGTAAACGAATTTTAAATAATAATAATAATAATAATAATAATAATAATAATAATAATAATATCCGCGAAATGCGGACCGGCAACCTCCTCGCGGTGCACCCTGGACAGGGAGGGGCAACCCTCCTTGACAAATGTCAGACGTGGGTCCTCAGGGCTAACCATCCTGGGGACTCTTTTCCTCTGGTTTTCGACCGAGACAGAGGACAGGCCCCTCACAATCGACCCCAGTCGGATGGGGGTCAGAGACAGGTGGGAGGGGCCTTACCGGACGGTCTCAACGACGACGACTTGGCAAATGTACATGGACGCTTTAGGTGGACGGAGGGATTAAGGGATGACCTGCTGACCTGCTACGAGAGCAGCGAACCTGGGCGCAGGGGATACATGGCGCGATTACACCGGTTGTGGTGCGATATGCACCCGGAGTATCGCGCCTTCTCTCAACAACATCTGAGAGATCAAGTATCCTTCCTGCGCAGAACAGGTTACGTAAGGGCACCTCGACAGCGTGAGGAAGTGCCTGCCGCACTTCCACCGCGGCAAATACCAGCTGACGAGGAACATCCTCCTGAGTACACCGATATCGCTTTAAGGACGAGGGTTAACCTTAACACCAGGGTTAACCCAAAGCCACAAGACCTGGCACGAATGGATTCGTTGATTAGTGAGGAGCTTCCAGAAGATGCCAACATCTGGCAGATCAACAGCGCGGTGTACGCTGCCGCCAAGCAACTCGTCCCACAACAGCGCCTGGCAAGCGCAGTTGATAGGGTCGGGAAAGCTAAGCGGCGCGTACAGAAGATCGAAGCTAAAATTCGATCAGCAAGGCAACACGCTTCTCGAATCCAGAGTGTGGTGGATTATATAGTCGCAGGTAGACCATTTACACCGAAGGTCCGGCGAGTGGCAGCCGGACTGAGACGCCAACACCACACTCTAAATCGCACAGTGCTGCAGACCATCAAGCAGCACTGTCTAGATAGGATTCGAGCGCTTATGGCTATTAAGAAAACTTTGGTCAGGCGAATGCGGAGTTTGGAACAAAACAAATTGTTTCAAACAAACCCGTCTCGCCTGTTCCAAGAGCCACAGCGTGTTGTCGAAAATCCGCCAACTGTTGATAATGTTGAAGCCTTCTGGAAAGGAATCTACGAAGTCGCGAGTCCATTCGATAATGACACTCCAGCTATAGCACACTTCTCTGTCGTAGAGTCTTAGAAGAGCCAGACGAAGTGTGCCCGGCAATCAGTACGGAAGAGGTTCAACAAGCACTTGTTGGAACCAAGAACTTCGCTGCCCCGGGTCCAGATGGTATAAACAACTGGTGGTGGAAGAAGTTTCCTTCCACCCACCGCCATCTGGCCCGAGTTTTCAACTCATGGTTGAACGAGGGGCAGCAAATTCCGGACTGGTTTGTCGAGGGGCGAACTGTGCTAATCCTCAAAAAGGGGGATCTGTCTGACCCAAAAAATTATAGGCCGATTACCTGCCTCAACTCCTGCTACAAATTATTTACTCGTATCTTGTATACCAGGATGTTGAGGTCTGTTGATCCGGTCTACCAACAGATAAACGAACAGCGTGGTGCCAAGAAGGGCCTGGCAGGTTGCAAGGAAAACCTGCTGATAGACCGCTGTATTGCACAGGATTCTGTGCAGTACAAGCGGAATCTGTCAATGGCCTGGATTGATTATCGCAAGGCATTTGATACAACATCCCACGAGCTTTTGTTACACTTGCTCGGATGTCTTGCGGTACCAGCACCACTAGTGAGATGCATCGAACAACTGTTGCCGCTTTGGAGAACTCGCTTCACCATAACATCCGGTGCCGAGCGAGTTTCGACAGAGTTGGTGACATTTAAGAGAGGAGTGTTTCAGGGTGACTCTTTGAGTCCGCTCCTCTTCTGCATCTCACTGCTGCCGCTATCTGTTGGACTCCGCCAGACCCGCGGGTATCAGTGTGGGCCACCCAGCAACCGGAGGCATAAGGTCACCCATCTATTTTATATGGATGACCTTAAACTCTATACCTCCGGAGAGCGAGAACTTCAAAATGCTCTCAGGGTGGTCGAGGAATACACGCGGGCAATTGGAATGGAGTTTGGGTTGGACAAATGCGCAGTCGTCCACCTCAAGAGAGGACGATGCGGGGAATTCCACGAAGATGCGCAGCTCGCAGACGGAAGCATCCTACGACATTTGGATGCCGGAGAGACCTACACATACCTGGGTGTGGAACAACGCCACATCCAGGATGTGAACCAAATAAAGGATTCTCTCCGTGGCAAGTACAGACACCGACTCCGAAAGATCTGGTCATCAGAACTTTCGGGGAAGAACAAGGTGTCTGCCACTAATATGCTTGCCGTTCCGATTCTGCTCTACTCCTTTGGCGTAGTCAAATGGGGAGTAGATGAGCTGCGTCAATTGGACAGGAATACCCGCAAGATGATGAATATTCATAGGAGTATTCATCCTAGATCGTCCGTTCCTCGTGTGTACCTCCCACGTCAACGGGGGGGCCGAGGACTCTTGAGTCTGGAGTGCATGCATGGCAGAGTGGCACTGAGTATGGCATGTAATGTCATCAGGAGCTCGGACCCACTCCTACAGTTAGTGAGAGATCATGAAACTGTGGGAGTTGGCGCTTTATTGTTTAGGGCAGCACAGAGGGCCGCAGATGAACTCGGTCTCGTGTTCGACTACAGGCGAGAAGGCCGGCGAGGTGACTCAGTCACTGAGCTTCCGCCTAATCGTCTGACAGCCCACATCAAAGCTGCCGAACAGAGAAATCTGTTCAGGCAGCACGTCGATAAACCCCTGCACGGTGTTTTCTATAACAACATAGAAGCACTGGGTTTATCGACAGAGCTGACCTTCGCATTTTTAAGGTCAGCGGGGCTGAAGTCGGAGACCGAGGGATATATTGTGGCCTGCCAAGATGGTGTTATTAACACATTGGTGTATCGCAGTCGCGTGATGGGTGTAGAGGTACCTGATATCAACTGCAGGACCTGTCGGCAGGCGCCGGAGTCGCTCATGCATTTATTATCTGCATGCCCAATTTATGCGACTTCGGTCTACATCCAACGACATAACGCGGCTTTACGAGTGCTATACTACCATCTACGGCACTCGTACCAGATAGACCAAACACCAGTGCTGCCTTACGTCCCCGGAGATATTGAGTCCGTTGTCGAGAACGAGAAATGCCGGATTTACTGGAACTACTCGTTCCCGACCGTCAGGCGAATTCACGCCAATAAGCCTGACATAGTCCTCCTCGACCATCAGACCAAGGTGATGTATGTCATCGAGTTCTCAGCACCTGCTGAGACAAACATCGCCTTGAAGGAGGAGGAGAAACGGACTAAATACAGAGATCTCCGGTACGAGCTCCAAGTGCTATACCCAGGCTACTCTGTCAAAATGGTCGTCCTGATAATCGGTGTACTCGGAGGTATAAAGCCCACGCTGCTCTCCGCATTGAAGACCATGCCTGTCTGCCAAACATCGGCAGAATGGTTGGCTGGTCAAATGCAGAAAGCGGTCATCCTGGGATCCCTTCGTCTACTTAGAGCACACGAGTCTGGAATCTACAGTGACTAACCCTGCGGGATGTGGGGAGTTGCTGTAGATTATTCGCTGGCGCTCTCGCTGTGTGGTGTCGGAGGCCACAGGGAGACTGTCCAGCACTTTCGTTCCGAAACGGGGGAAAAAAAAAAATAATAATAATAATGTCTTTATTACCATAGTATATGAATGTCTTTATTACCATAGCATAAGAATGCGAATAGGAATAGGTATTTTTTGTCGTACCATAGGAAAGGGAATACCGTTAGCTTGTATTTGATATGATTTATGTTTATATTTGTTCATAAAACCTAATTCTTCTGATAGATAACACAATATGGAGATTATTTTCAACAGATTTTATATATTAAACATATTTTACATTGTTTTTTATTATTTTTTTACTATTTTCTTATGTAAAATACATATTCATATTGAACGAAATAAGACAAAAAAGTCATAACAAATGTTCTAGGTGGTTCAGTTTCTATGCATTTATAAAATCTGAAATATTATAGGGTTGTGTGGAGTACACTTTGTATTTCAAATATGGCCATAAGAAGAAATCACGTGAAGGTCTGGTGATTTTGGTGACCACCTTATTGAAGCATAAGTCATTATGAGTTTTGTCGCAATACATTTTGAAAATAATTTATCACCATTCCTGCATTGTGGGATAGGGCGCCACCTCAATTAGTAATTTTAGGATGTAGAATTTTAATAAAATATGAAATTCCATTTGTGAGGAAAAATAAGTATCGTTCCCAAAAGGCAGTCTTCCTAAATAACCGATTGTTTTGACGGTCAAAATACCTCATGTTGTTACGATTAAACGTTTCATTATTTGTAAATCTGGACTCATCGGCAAATAAAATAAATGGTTCAAATTAATGGTCCACGATAATATGTTGACGGTTGAGCCAATTGCAGTTCTCTAGTCGACGATCAACATCATTTCCATATATAAATGCTGGTTAGGCTTGTTTAGCATTTTTTTTTAATTTCATGAATTGAGAGTAGAAGTGAATAAAAATCAGAACATTAGTCGTACGTTTAGTGTCTTAAAATTAATTACAAATCTCCTCTATACGAAAGTGGGGAAGGGACGTGGCCAGGCGCTACGTCATTATACGCATAGGACCGGCACCGCGGCGCGGCGGCATATTTCTGCAGAACCGGCAATTTGGAGTAGAAATGCAACACTTCGATTAATTTCATTATTTGAGAAACATAGGGATAAATTTAGTTCTTCGACAATGAAAAATGATAAAACTTGGCAAATTTTATCTAACGAATTATTGGAAGAGAATTTTCGCTTCAGCCCTGCTCAATGTAGGAATAAATTTAAATATCTAAAAATGAGATACCACAAAAAGCTTGATAATATGAGTAACACTAAAAGTAGCGGAGCAGCCAAAATATATTTTGATTATTTTGAAGAGTTTGACAACATTTTTGGAAAAAGACATACTGCACACCCCATTGGTATTACATCTTTTAGTAGACAAGATAATAATTTAACTTTAAGTAAGTGTGCATGTTCATATAAATACAAATTATTAATTAAAAATTTGTTATAGGTAAGGAAATTGGGGTAATAGAACCTAAACGGAAGAAGAAAGAAAGCTTTAATCTGAATAAATATTTGGAAAATATGGAGGAATCTAGATAAAGAAAGCATAAAGAAAAAATAGAAATGCAACAACAAATGATAAACTCATTTAACAATATAATGGGTGAAATATTTAAAAAATTATAGATGTGCATTATAAGATGTTTTTTTGGACGCGAGTTTTTATTTACCTGTAAGTTAGCTACTGTTCAATAAAATCAGAAAATTTGATTTATTACAGTAAAAATTATAATAAATTTACTTGCAATTTTAATAAACAAAATATAACTAAAAATGGCATAAATCTTTTATTTATAAAGAATCAGTACACATTAATTATATTTCTTCAAGATCCTGAGACTCTCTACAGAGGTCATCTCTGCGTTGATGGCCATTTCGTCCATTTAAGTAATTACCTTGTACAAAATGATGCCCTTCTTCTTCATATACTGCCAATAGAACATCATTTCCATCTATACACAAATTATGCAGCACACATGCTGCCAAGGCAGTGGCTGGTATCATATCGGTTCGATTCATGTCAAGAAATTTTAATCTACTAAATCGCCTAAATAAAAATGCAAATGCCCTCTCAATAGTTTGTCTAGTTTGGAAAATACGCAAATTAAAATTTTTTGAGCGGCAGGAAGATCACCTCTATCAATATGTGCTGGAATACACCATGACAGTGGGGGATAGGCTTATAACCTACGATTAACTCATTATACTGGAAATAGTCTTCAATATTTGCTGTAATTGACTGATAGATATCTGAATTAGAAAATGTTCGACTGTCACTGACACTACCAGGGTATCCCATAAAGCAATCGGTGAAATGTATGGAGGAGTCACATATAGCTTGCAGCGTCATAGCGTAATTACATTTCCTTGTAATATAAGATTCCTTGTCTTCATGAGGAGCCTTTATGGGTACAAAAGTGCCATCAATAGCACCACAAACATTATCAATTCCTGCCACATTAAAAAATGTTTCTTTTAACTGTTGTCGTTTTTCTCTGTCTGGCCATTTTAGTACCTGATGGGCTATATCACATAGTGCATTAATAACTTAAAACTTACAGATAATGAACTTTTTCCCATGTTAAATCTCTCTCCTTCGGATCTGAAAAGAGACGACTATTTTTAGTTTTTTAACACCAAAAAAAAATTAAATGCAGGTAAGTACCTACCCGAATGAGTCCGAAGTGCCAAGTAGCCAAAGAGCCGATAAAAATTATAATAATAATAATAATAATAATATGCCTTTATTTAACAGTACAAAATAAAATGATATAAAAGAATGTTTAATAGAGGGTGGCGGTATCCAACAAAGCTGCTCATACAACCACCCCAATAAAAGTAAGTGGACGAAGCAAATATTTTATAAAAACAAATATATGTCTTATACATATAGACGAAAAACACTTTTGCATAAACATTTACGTTAGATCTCTGTTGTTTCGAACGAAAGTTTTAACCTTGCTCTGAAAAGCAACAAGATTGTTAGCTGTCTTGATGTCATCAGGTAATGAATTAAATATTTTTGCCGAATTATATGAGAAACTCCGTTGAAACAATGCCGAATTATGCCGGGGAATATTCTGAAGGTCGCAATGACGTGTTATGCGCTCATGGATGTCACTTCCTTTGATAAGCTTTTCATGAAGATACTGAGGTGTTTTAACATTATTTATTTTATAAATTAGACAAGACATATGAATTTGAAAGCGTTCATGGAGGTTAAACCACCCAGAGTCCCTAAAAGCTCTGGATATATGATCAAATTTCCTTATATTAAAACTGAACCTAATGCAAGCATTTTGAATCTTCTGAAGACTATCCTTATCTTTTTGTAATAAAGTTGGCCAATACACAACATTGCAATAGTCAAGATGTGACAATATTAAAGAATTAGATATTCTTAACTTGGCCTCTGTACTGAGCATGTCCTTATACATATATAAAAGTTTTAATTTACCAAAAGACTTACAGGTATTAACCGATGCTAAAACTGTGTTCTTAAGTGTAATCTTAAACAGAGGATTATTAAGGATAAGATCCCGATTACGACCAAACACCAAAACTTGTGTCTTGTTCTCATTAAGTATTAAACCATGCGCATCTACCTAGAAAATCTACCAATCACGTCAAGATCAGAATTAATATTCTCAATAGCTGAACCCAAGCTATCATATACAAAGGAGTGATAAACTTGTGTGTCATCGGCGTATTGATGTGACTGACAATATGTTAAATGCTGACATAGATCTGATGTATATATTGAAAACAGTAACGGTCCTAGGATACTACCCTGAGGAACACCCTTATTCAAGGTAATAAATTCGGAACACACATTGTTTAAAATAACTCTTTGTTGCCTATCATTTAAATAATTTTGAAAAAAGTCAAGTGCTATATCACCAAAGTACTCCAGTTTCATTACCAGGGTAGTGTGATCCAGCATGTCAAATGCCTTACAGCATTACGGTCTAGCAGAATTAAACAGGAATTTTATTAGCGTCGTAAGTAGAAGGGATGTCACCGGTGATTAAAAAGCAATTAAAAACCCATTAAGGTAATGAGGTAATTAAGCGTCAATGACCTCCGGAAGTGAAAGTTGTTATTGAAAGTAAATGGGGAAATTCCAATTAGATGTCGCAGTTCAAGGCAAGAGTTGAAAGTTGTTTATCAATAATTGATATTTTTAGATCATAAATAAATTAATTACATGTTTTGAAGCTGGAGACGAGATTTAATGCATTTATAGGGTTATTTAAATGTTATTACGCCTCGGGCTTGTTTCCAGGGTATATACATATATTTAGTATTTAGTATTTAGTATTTACTATTTAATTTTTAGGGGTTCTTTTTTAAGGGGATTTTCAGGGCAAATGGAAGACCGGCAATCTGTGCCGAATTTGTACCTTTTTGCTTGTATGTACATATACTTGTGAATAAAGTTATTATTATTATTATTATTATATACGACGTAAACCGAAGGGGTTATTTTCTAAAGGATTAATATGAGATGTTTTATACACTTACTTGTTTAAGATATGCATATCACAACAGCTGGTATCAAAAACAATTAAATTAAGTATATAAAATTTTAGAAAAATGAATAATGCCTAGATAGCTGGAAGGCCCTGTACATTGTTTGATTTTTAAATGTGTGACAATGTAATTGAGGTCGTTCATTATTAGGTGTGACCTTCACATATTTACCTAAATGAAATGTGGTATTTTAAAACGTCGTTAATTTATAAAACTTGCTTTTAATGATTCAACTACCTGTGTCATTTTGATTGATTTTTCCACATGTTTTTAAATACCTGTTATGAACTAGTACATTTTAGTCTATGTTTTAATGATACAATTACCGGTGGGGGCCAGGCTTTCACATATTTGAATCTAAATTATGCTGTCACTAAATTTTTTAAAAGCTGAAACTCATTAAGAAAATAGTATAAAAATAGTACAGTTTTAGAATCGTGTATACAGTATTCTATAAACCTTTTAAAATACAACTACATAATGTCTTTACAAAAGACTCGTAAACAGACCCCGAAGAAGAAGAGTAAACCATATTTAAAACCTTCAGATAGTGATTATAGATGTACAATTCCAGAACAACAGCCTGCACAACCACAGATCAAAGCTCTCGATGATGATTTTGAGATTCCTGAAGAAATCTGGCAACTAATGGAGAAAAGAGTTCCGACACAGACGATAGAAAAATCCGGTACATGCTTAGAGGCCCAGGGACAGAAAAGTTTATTTCAAGAGTCCCACGAGCAGAATCGATTATTTCAAGAGAAACGATTTCTTTTAAACAAAAGCTCAAGCAAAAGTGTATTAATTGGATTTGACCCCTTTTCACATTTTAGTCCTACCTTAAAAATTGTTAAGCCTATATTGGATATAGGAGTAAAATTTAATATTCAATCTTTCATAGATTTTTCAAATGCCTTACCTAGTATTTTGAATAATATGCAGTTACGAGACAGTGATAATAGGAAACAGAGTACATTTGATTTGTCGGAATATACAGTCATAATAGTGTCAGATGTTATAATTAAGTTTGTATCTAAGTTAGGCGATAAATTTCAGTTGTATCTAGGTTTATCATCTTTACAACAATTGTTAAAAATGAGTAGTTTTTTAGTTAAAAGACTGCTTCAAATGGAACACGAGTTACCTCTTCAGGAAATTAGAGGTTTCGATACATTTCTTAACACTATAGGATGTCAAATTATAGAAAAAGGATTATGTGAAACATTTAACGATGATTTTATCTTAAAATTTTTAGAAACATATGAAAATGAAAATGTTAGAAGTCTATATACAGGGTGTCCCAGCCTCGCGTCGGTCAAATGTCCTGGCTCTCCTATAAGAGATATCAAAAAATTTCAAAAACGAAATGATAGAGGACACAATAGTGCATAGTATAAAAATATTTTAAAATATACAGGGTGATCGATTTAGGCGTGATGTCATAAACTTATGTTTTTTTAAATGGAACACTAGGTATATTATTACATATTTGAATTCTCCTTTTAAAGACGACTCAATCGATATGCCACTTGATGGGTCTGCGATGGGTCGATACCATGATATGGGTGAGTTTGTACCAAAAACGTGCCAACTTTGTGAGCTCACTCTGGCGTAGCGGAAAAGCATTTTGAGATCTAGTTTGTGCCAAAAATTGACAAAAACCCTGTAGTTTACGCTGCTGTTATCAGATCTAACGAAGTCGGTCATTTTATATCGGGTGAGTCAGGAAACGCCAAATCTACTTTTTCCCATTTTTTTCAAATGGAACACCCTGTATATTATGACACCAAAGGAGAGCCCTTTGAAAGAGCTTTCCACTGATATAAAGGTTCAAGGGCCTATCTGTCATGGGTGCCAAAATATTTGATGGCAAAGTGGCACAATTCGAGGTTTATTAAAAAATTACACTCAATTTTCAATTGTTTTGTGAATTTTCGCTGAAATCGGCTCTTTTCAGTAAGAAAATTTTACAACAATAAAGTGAACTATTGACAAGACTGGTATTTTTATGACAGGTACCTACTTGATATTTTAAAATTTATTTCAATAAATTGAAAGTTGGAAGCAATATGAATTTCTCTACAATTTTTTATTTATTCTTTCGATGATAGTACGTGGAACAACAGCTTCCCAAACTTAACAACAATTTTATTATCTTTCATTGAATTGAAAATTAAAGTATGTTTTGGTCTTATTTTAGAAAAATGAAGAACACTATCTAAAAGCTGAAAAAAAAAATACCACGAAAAGGTAAGTTTTATTAAGCAATTTCGTTCTAAAATAGTAAATCGTTTCGCGACAAAATTACTTCGGCCTAGAAAATACTTACGGCTAGAAAATACTTGCCATGACATGAATTTATACACACATTTCAGAAAAAAAATTAAATTTATCAGGCGTTGACTATTTTATACTTAAGTACTTTTCTGTACTGAAGTACGGTTTTTTTCTCCGAGTATAAGATTTATTTTCAAAATTTTCTGACTGAAAAGAGCCAATTTCAGCGAAAATTCACAAAACAATTGAAAATTGAGTGTAATTTTTTAAATGCTTATGGTATATTTCTTGGGCATATCGGTCATATATATTAAAACAAATTTATTTTTTTCCAACGTTTCGGTTTATTAAAACCATCATCAGGGACTACAAGGTGAACTGTTTAGTGAACAAGGTATATATAAATTTTACACATAACTTATGGTGAACCAACTTACAATTTTTTTTTTTTTTTTTTTTTGTTTGTTTGAAATTAAAATGTATTACACATATTGTATAAAGTAGATGTTATTCTTTGAGAGTCTTAAAAGCAACTGAAAATATTTTTGTCAGTTTCACATTTAAAATAATGCGTAAGTGAGGGTTTATTTATGTTATGGACAAGATAAGGGCTAGCAGGTATACATTATAAGTGGATGTTTTTTGTGACATGAGTAATAAATATTAGAATTAAGTATTTGGTGTTAACAATTTTTGTAAAGTAAATTGGGAAGATGTATAAACTTACTAATTATATTATACCCCATTTGTTTTATTTTAGTAAATTAAAATAGGTATTGCTTAAGTTCTCTATATCAGTTCGGCTATTTATTGAATTAGAATGTCTTTTTATTTGCAACATTTCATGTACGATTCTTCGGTGATAATTGGGCTCTTTTTCCAAGATATGAATGTTGTTAAAGTTAAAGTTATGGTTATTTTCTAAGGCATGTTGTGCTAGCGCTGTTGAGGTATTTCGATTTTTAATGCTGTATTTATGTGAGTACATTCTTTTATGCAAATATTGTTTTGACTGACCTATATATGTACTATTGCAATTGTTACAGTCAATTTTATATACAGTATTAGTTTCGTCTTCTATGGGTAGTTTAGGTTTAAGATTTGTGAAAAATGATTTTGTGGTATTATAAGGTTTATGTGCTATTATTACGTTGTGGTTTTTAAATATTTTTGCAATGTTTTCAGAAACATTTGGTATATATGGCATGGAAACATATTTATTTTGGTGATTATTCGGATTAACAGTAGTTTTATTGTAAATTTTATGTATTCTTTTTTTGATAATTGGCTCATAAAAGTTTTTAGGGTACGCGTTTTTATCTAAGGCATTTTTAATTTTTTTCAAATTTTGAGGTCTATGTTTGGGATGAGAAAGTTTAATTGCTCGGTCTGTCAGACAGTTGACGACACTTTTTTTGTAACAGTTACAAAAAAAGTGTCGTCAACTGTCTGACAGACCGAGCAATTAAACTTTCTCATCCCAAACATAGACCTCAAAATTTGAAAAAAATTAAAAATGCCTTAGATAAAAACGCGTACCCTAAAAACTTTTATGAGCCAATTATCAAAAAAAGAATACATAAAATTTACAATAAAACTACTGTTAATCCGAATAATCACCAAAATAAATATGTTTCCATGCCATATATACCAAATGTTTCTGAAAACATTGCAAAAATATTTAAAAACCACAACGTAATAATAGCACATAAACCTTATAATACCACAAAATCATTTTTCACAAATCTTAAACCTAAACTACCCATAGAAGACGAAACTAATACTGTATATAAAATTGACTGTAACAATTGCAATAGTACATATATAGGTCAGTCAAAACAATATTTGCATAAAAGAATGTACTCACATAAATACAGCATTAAAAATCGAAATACCTCAACAGCGCTAGCACAACATGCCTTAGAAAATAACCATAACTTTAACTTTAACAACATTCATATCTTGGAAAAAGAGCCCAATTATCACCGAAGAATCGTACATGAAATGTTGCAAATAAAAAGACATTCTAATTCAATAAATAGCCGAACTGATATAGAGAACTTAAGCAATACCTATTTTAATTTACTAAAATAAAACAAATGGGGTATAATATAATTAGTAAGTTTATACATCTTCCCAATTTACTTTACAAAAATTGTTAACACCAAATACTTAATTCTAATATTTATTACTCATGTCACAAAAAACATCCACTTATAATGTATACCTGCTAGCCCTTATCTTGTCCATAACATAAATAAACCCTCACTTACGCATTATTTTAAATGTGAAACTGACAAAAATATTTTCAGTTGCTTTTAAGACTCTCAAAGAATAACATCTACTTTATACAATATGTGTAATACATTTTAATTTCAAACAAACAAAAAAAAAAAAAAAAAAAAAATTGTAAGTTGGTTCACCATAAGTTATGTGTAAAATTTATATATACCTTGTTCACTAAACAGTTCACCTTGTAGTCCCTGATGATGGTTTTAATAAACCGAAACGTTGGAAAAAAATAAATTTGTTTTAATATATATGACCGATATGCCCAAGAAATATACCATAAGCATTTGAATTTCAACGGTCAAGAAATAAAAAACTAAAACTATGTAATTTTTTAATAAACCTCGAATTGTGCCACTTTGCCATCAAATATCTTGGCACCCATGACAGATAGACCCTTGAACCTTTATATCAGTGGAAAGCTCTTTCAAAGGGCTCTCCTTTGGTGTCATAATATACAGGGTGTTCCATTTGAAAAAAATGGGAAAAAGTAGATTTGGCGTTTCCTGACTCACACGGTATAAAATGACCGATTTCGTTAGATCTGACAACAGCAGCGTAAACTACAGGGTTTTTGACAATTTTTGGCATAAACTAGATCTCAAAATGCTTTTCCCCTACGCCACAGTGAGCTCACAAAGTTGGCACGTTTTTGGTACAAACTCACCCATATCATGGTACCGACCCATCGCAGACCCATCAAGTGGCATATCGATTGAGTCGTCTTTAAAAGGAGAATTCAAATATGTAATAATATACCTAGTGTTCCATTTAAAAAAACATAAGTTTATGACATCCCGCCTAAATCGATCACCCTGTATATTTCAAAATATTTTTATACTATGCACCATTGTGTCCTCTATCATATCGTTTTTGAAATTTTTCGATATCTCTAATAGGAGAGCCAGGACATTTGGCCGACGCGAGGCTGGGACACCCTGTACATATAGAGTTATTGTTTAATTTTAATAATTTTGTACATAGTTCTATACATACAGCTGTCGCCTATATGCTAGAGACGAATCAACTTTATACGCTTCATTTAAATGTTTTAAAATAAAAATATTTATAAAATTATAACTGTTTTTAATTACATACATGCCTAGTGAATATATATATTTACTGATTTCTCTCTGCGGCCTTGTGTATTCTACCGAAAATATTAATATTGAAAACATAGTATACTTAAAATAGTTTTTGCTTTCTGATTTAAAAATCACATTACTTTATTATAACGGTAATAACAAATATTTTTCTGTATGTATGTCTCCTGTTAACGACTCTAGATAAGAATCCTAATAATCTTATTACTAAACAAAAGATTTCACCTGTTAAAATACTTAACTTACAGCTTTTTAAAAATATATTACGTTAATAATACCTCAAAGTTATTCCAACAAAATTTATCATATAATTTAATGTTTAATTCTTTTTTAAAAAAGATATGGCTTTGTATTTTATTAGGTAAAACTAAGTTGAAAAAAAACGTAGATTACACAAGTGCGTTTAAAATGTCTCGAGTATGTTTAGAATATACAACTGTTAAGGCCTTTATAAGGTTCATGAAAGTCACATATATACATATATATTGATTAAAATCAGAAGAAATTAGATAAAAAAATTTCTTTTCGTATTTTACGATTCAGCGTCTACATAGAAACATGGTAACAATTTCACAAGTGCCCAATCTTTGTGTAATCTGTATCTGGTTACAATAAATAAGTTCACGACAGCTATTTAGTTAATTAATAGCCTGAATCACATAGAACAACAGCTACCATTTCAAAAATAAGGTGTTTCGATACACTTCTTAACTATGTAGGAAGCAGGTCTTATTTGCATATAGATTCACGTAACCTTTCAAACAAGGTACAAGTACAATGTTATGCTAACTGTACTCCTCTATTCTATAACTTCTAGGGTAAAAACTTACAATAAAAATATTAATGTTTTAATCAGCTGAACAAAGCTTGAGAACAATAGAAATAATCTTTCAAAAATAAAATGTTATTATCAAGAACTGATTTGTAATACAACTAAATAAATTGGAACACTAACATTGAAAGAATTATTTACTTTTATTGCAAAATATCGTTAAAATCAATATTTATTTACTTTTAAGATTAATAAAAACATAATCAAAGTAGAAAATTTTGTTTTTCATATGCCTTTTATTACTGCTTACATTAAGTTTCTTCTTCTTTAAAAAGATGTATTTCGTGTAATACATCTTTTTAAAGAAGAAGAAACTTAATAACTTTTTTGTCTAAACATACATGTATAACATACAATATTTTCAAAGTAATTTACATTAGAAACAATCTACCTTTTGTATTGCTTTCTGGTTTTCAATAATAAAATAAAATTACGAACTTACAATAAAAAATATTAATACTTTAAACAGTTGTACAAAACTGGAGAGCAATAGAAATAATCTTTTCAAAAATAAAATGTTATTATCAAGAACTGATTTGTAATACAACTAAATAAATGGAACGTTAACTTTGAAAGAAATATTTACTTTTTTATTACAAAATATCGTTAAAGCAATACTTATTTACTTTTTAAGATTAATAAATAATAATAAAAACATATTCAAAGTAGTAGGAAATTTTGTTTTCATATATCTTTTCCTGCTTGCATGATACACGAAATACATCTTTTTAAAAAGAACAAGAAACTTAACAAATTTTTCGTCTAAAAGATGCACGTATAACACACAATATTCTCAAAAGTTATTTACACTAGAAACAACTGGCTTTTGTGTTGCTTTCTGGTTTTTCAATAATAAAATAAATTACGATTTAACAAATACAATACAAATACAATCTGTACTAACAGTAAAAATGTTACGTCTCTCAGGAATTGTCACAGAATTGTTCCGAAATATTACGGAGGAGTGAAAAATTTTGTCTTGTGTAAATGTGATCATATATTTTTAGTCTCATACAGTAAAATATACTACTATATGAAAACATAGTTCCTACCTTAAATAATAATAAAAAGGCTTTACAATTTTTTAAGAAGTAAATAAGTACTGGTTTAAAACTATATTTTTTGCACCGAAAATAATAAATAAATAACTACTTCGATCCATTATAAAGTGAAACCTGTTAAGATGTTATCAACTATTCACCTTCGTGACTTGTTTGGAAAATACTTTAAATTACACTTTTAATTTTATATATTTTAATACATTTTACATTTCGTTATTCTGTTGAGATAGTTTATTCAACAAAAAGTTTCAATGTTAAGAATTTTAACGATTGCTGAAATTAATGTCTTAAATAACCTGCATAAGATTTATTCTATTCTTTTAACCTAAAGAATTTTAAAAAGTGTTATTAACAAAGAACTGAATCTATTTAACAAATACAATACAAATACAATCTGTACTAACAGTAAAAATGTTACGTCTCTCAGGAATTGTCACAGAATTGTTCCGAAACATTACGGAGGAGTGAAAAATTTTGTCTTGTGTAAACATGATCATATATTTTTAGGCTCATACAGTAAAATATACTACTATATGAAAACATAGTTCCTACCTTAAATAATAATAAAAAGGCTTTACAATTTTTAAGAAGTAAATAATTACTGGTTTAAAACTATATTTTTTGCACCGAAAATAATAAATAAATAACTACTTCGATCCATTATAAAAGTGAAACCTGTTAAGATGTTATCAACTATTCACCTTCGTGACTTGTTTGGAAAATACTTTAAATTACACTTTTAATTTTATATATTTTAATACATTTTACATTTCGTTATTCTGTTGAGATAGTTTATTCTACAAAAAGTTTCAATGTTAAGAATTTTAACGATTGCTGAAATTAATGTCTTAAATAACCTGCATATGATTTATTCTATTCTTTTACCCTAAAGAATTTTAAAAAGTGTTATTAACAAAGAACTGAATCTATATTTTGTTAACAACTAAACAAATTAGATCGATTTTAACATCGAAGGCAAAACGCCATGTTATTTTAAAAGAATAGAACTTGTTTTATAATCAGTTTAGATTACATAAAGACTGTGGACTTGTGAAAAATTGTTACTATGTTGTTTCTCTGTAAACACTCAGAGTTATAAAAATACGCCAAGAAAATTTTGATCTAATTTCTTCTGATTTTAAGCAGTATAAGCGACTCCATGAACCTTATAAATACTCTAACAGATGTATATTCTAAACATAAACTACGTTTTTCAAAATTAGTTTTACCTAAATAAAACACAAGCCATATCTTTTTTTAAAAAAGAATTAAACACTAAAATTATATGATACTTTTGCTGGAATAACTAGGGAATTATTAATGTAATATATATATTTTTAAGGCCCAATCTTTTAATCTTCCCGTTAACTTTATCCGGTAGTTAAAGTTGTTGATTTTCATTGTTGTAACAATTATATCCTAGGTAAATAACTGCCGGATAAAGTTAATTGGAGGTGAAAAGATCGGCCCTAAAAAGCATAATATAAATTACTCTTGAAGAAGAGAACCTTGTACAAGTTGTTAAAATTTAAACAATAATTCTAACACAGCTAACATTTTCAGCATCAATATGTTTCTAAAATTTTTAAAAATAAAATAAGTGTTAAATGTTTCATATACATACACTTTTATCGATAATTTAGTCCTAACGCTTATTTAGTTAAAAATATGTGAAAGTCTATCTGATAAAATGATAATGACCTGGTGTAATTATCTGCATTGATTATTACGAAAACATTTTTATTTTGCGGTAGTCGTCGTCAGTCAGGTACCCAAGGTTTTTGTAGAGAAAACCTCTCGACTATTTGTGTATTTTATGTCTATTAATTTCTAACTTTGACAATATATATTAAACGTAAGTACAAGTGGTGGCTTTTTTTTTCATTCATTCATATTTAACTTATAATGCATTCGAGGTTTCTGCTCTTGGTGGATTGAATTAATTTTAATGAAACTCATTGTTCAGATATGTTTTTATATAATAACTATTTAAATGTTTAATATATTGTCATATTTTAGAAATGGGTATGTTTATAAATAAAAATATATATATATATATACCTGGTAGTCATAACTTTTTCATATATACCTATGCTTTCCCCGATGACTTAAAATAAAAAATACCTATGTTTAAGTAAGTATATAGAATATTTCAAGTTAACCCTTTTATAAAAATAATAACACTCAAGGATGTCTCTAACGTTTACGTCATGGTAGTGCTATATATCTTACAGGCTACATTATTATTATTAACATTTTGTACTACTTAACAGTTTTAACTTTTAAAATCGTAGTTTAATAATAAATGAAAACTAAGCTATACTTCGTCAGGTACTTTACAAAGATAAACATAATAAATACTTCTTTTAAAGCTATCAGATTTTCTAAAAAAGAATCACTATTCACATAATGCATTATATCTATTAGCGTATTTAAACTATACGTTTTCACTGAAACGTGAAATTTACTCATTTTAATACTGTAAAAAAATATTCCTCTTTAAACCCATTTTTTAGTATGACATTGTAGTAGTACTTTATGCCTATGAATTTTAAAAACGATATATAATAGTAAAATCAATGTTTTTTTATTTTTAAAATTTTATTTACACAAATTATAAATATTTATATAAAATATTCTAAAGCTGATTCCTCTTCTTCTCCGTTGCAATCTTTAACATATTTATGCAGTGTTGAAAATCACCATTCTGTCTATCATAACATACTGGTTCTTCCTCTCCTTCTACTTCAGGCTCTGACTCTTCTTATATTTCCGTCTCTGACTCTTCTTCTGTTTTAATGAGACGATATTTTTCAACAATATCAAACGGTAGAAACATCCTAATCTCAAATAGATAATTTGTCAAACCTTGTGCCACTGTCTCGCTGCAAAATTCATTTATGGTCATTTTACCGATCAGATATTTACGACAATTATCTAGGGCAGTGCCGTACTGGTCTTTGATTTCCTGTAGATAAGTTGTATCAAACCATCCATTACCATATATACTCTCATGGTCAACATCCCAAGCCATATCCTGGATTTTTGTTTCTAGTACCTCTATTGCACTTTTCTGGTCTGTAGGTTCTTCGTAAGATCTATACATTTTTACAGTATTGTAGGTTTATCCAAACAAACGCAATACTTTAACTACATAAAAATATAGAAGTATGTACTATTTTTATACAATTTTCTTAATGCGTTTTAGCTTTTAAAAAATTTAGTGACAACATAATTTAGATTCAAATATGTGAAAGCCTGCCCCCCACCGGTAATTGTATCATTAAAACATAGACTAAAATGTATTAGTTCATAACAGGTATTTAAAAATATGTGGAAAAATCAATCAAAATGACACAGGTAGTTGAATCATTAAAAGCAAGTTTTATAAATTAACGACGTTTTAAAATACCACATTTCATTTAGGTAAATATGTGAAGGTCACACCTAATAATGAACGACCTCAATTACATTGTCACATATTTAGACATCAAACAATGTACAGGGCCTTCCAGCTATCTAGGCATTATTCATTTTTCTAAAATTTTATATAATTTAATTGTTTTTGATACCAGCTGTTTTCATATGCATATCTTAAACAAGTACGTGTATAAAACATCTCATAGTAATCCTTTAGAAAATAACCCCTTCGGTTTACGTCGTATATATACCCTGGAAACAAGCCCGAGGCGTAATAACATTTAAATAACTCTATAAGTAGAAGACTTATACCGGAACCCGGTCTCCCCCCACCACTTTTTTTTTCTGGTGGGGGGTAATTAGAGTAATTAGAGCACTGTCGGTAATTAGGGTAATTAGAGCATTGTCGGTAATTAGGGTAATTAGAGCATTGTCGGTAATTAGGGTAATTAGAGCATTGTCGGTAATTAGACTGTAATTACAATGGAGGTAATTAGAGTATTGTCGGTAATTAGACTGTAATTACAATAGAGGTAATAAGAGTAATGTCTGTAATTAGATTGTAATTACAATATAGAGGTAATTATAGTATTGTCGGTAATTAGACTTGATGTAACTACTATGGTGGTAATTGGAGTGATGCAATTGTAATTGTAATTAGTATATGTATCAATAAGTATTTCAAGTATGTAAGTGTATGATAGTAATTAGTATGGTTGGAGGTAATTATGGTTGTGGGAGGCAATTAACTGTCACATTTCATTCTCATACGCAGATGGTGGGGCGAGTTCTATCATATCTCTATAAAAGCGGGAGAGGAGTTAACATGCGATCATTGTGTAGCCTAGTGTTCTAGAGTAGTAAAAAGTGAAAATGTATGTGTGTACTGATTGTGGTAAAAATTTTACACGTGGTGACAATTTGCGACGTCATCAAAGGCAATCATGTATACAACCAAGCCATGATGGATCTCCACCAGCAAAGCAGTTTAGAGCGGACACATTTCCTTCAACATCAACAAACATGCAAACATGTAATTGCTGTAATGTGACTCTAACAACGTCTCAGATGAAGTCACATAAAAGAACGTTACAACATAGAACAAGGTCATGTGTTCCTATGACGAATGGTGTGGAAATTGTCCAAAGTGCCTTCAGGAACAGGATTGTGACGTATCGTGTGCACAGTGAAAATAATCATATAGACTACACAATGTTCTTCAACGAGATCAGACCCAAAATTTTAAATCTATTGGAAGAAGTTTTAAAAATACATAAAGCCATTAAAGTGAATATGGAAACGTTCGCAAGATACATATTACCTACACAGGATCTGGTAGAGATGAAATCATTTAATACCAGTAACAGAATTTTGGATGAATCCATGGATCTGAGGAATATCTTGGACAGCTTTGTGGATTCTATGATTATGCAAACTACGGAGTTTCAAGAACGTGATTCGGGTAAGTTAATATTTATCAAAATATGGGAATAATAATTAACGACTATTCATTTTTTAGGGTGGGCTCTTGAACGAATTACATTTCTTGAAATCAATGTCAACAAGTATAGTCCTATGGGAGGTTCATCCTACATTAAATTACCAAAATATATTTCAAATAAGGGAGCTGTGATAAATGTAGAAAACCAGGATCAAAGTTGTTTTTTTTGGGCTGTGACTTCAGCATTATACCCTGCAAATGGTCATACATCGGACACAGCGTCATATCCGCATTTTTCAACAGTATTAAATGTAACAGGTATGAGTTCTCCAGTAAAATTACGAGATATTTCAAAGTTTGAGGAAATGAACAACATTTCAATTAACGTATATGGGTTAGAACAGATATTTGAAAATAATAGAGTAAAGTATGAAGTTGTAGGACCTTTGCGTTACTCGGGGAGAAAACTGTATACACACATAAATTTATTATTGATCTCTAGCGAGTGTGATGATGATAATCACCATTGCAATAAAGATTGTGCCAACAGTCACTACTGTTGGATAAAAGATATATCTAGGTTAGTTTCCACCCAAATTTCCGGTAGCGATCATAAAAAACATTTTTGTGACGGTTGCTTATTATATTTTAATAATGAACGTCAACTATTTCAACATCAGAGAAACGATTGTAATCAAATTTACACCACAACGCCAACAACAAAAATACGGGTAGATAAATTCGGAAAGGAAGTTGCAGAAAATATATTAAAATTTGAGAATTTCGAAAGACAAATGCAAGTGCCATTTGTAGTATATGCTGATTTTGAATCGATTTTAAAACCTATCAATACTTGCGAACCAAACCCCGAACGTTCTTTCACAAATAAAACTTTTAAACATGACCCTTACTCATTCGCATATTTCATAAAATGTTCTTTTGACAATTCTCTATCTAAGTTTGAGCTGTACCGAGGTGCTGATGCGGCCGAAGTATTTGTATCACGTATAGAGGCTGATTTAAGGAATATATATAATCAACATATGAAAAACATAGTCCCAATGGCTCCTCTTACACCGCAAGAAAGCCAAGACTACCAAAATGCAACCACATGCGGTATATGTAATAAGCCTTTCGAAAGAGAGGATGTAAAAGTAAGAGACCATTGTCACTTAACGGGTAAAGTGCGTTTTGGTGCTGCACATTCCATCTGCAATTTAAATTATAAATTACCCAAATTTACACCTATTATATTCCACGGGTTAAGTAATTACGATAATCACCTATTCGTGAAAGAGCTCTGTAAACACCGAGTTAAGGTTGATGTAATAGCACAAAACAAAGAAAAATATATATCCTTTACGAAACACATTTATATGCACGATTATGTAAATAAGAAGGGTGAAACAAAGAAAAAATTTTTACAACTACGATTTATCGATAGTTTCAAGTTCTTGTCTGCATCATTACAAAATTTGGGTGTGAGTTTAGATGATAACCAGTTGGTGGTAACACGAAGTTTCTATAACGATAATGCCAAATTCAATTTAATGAGACAGAAGGGTGTGTTTCCATATAGTTTTTTGGACAGTTTAGAAAAATTAAATAAATTGGAATTACCAGCCAAAGAGGAATTTTTTGATAATTTAAACAATGAACACATATCGATTGCGGATTATCAACGTGCTAATGATGTGTGGAATTTATTTGAATGTAAAAACTTGGGGGATTATTCAGATCTTTATTTAAAATCAGATGTGCTTCTTTTATGCGATATATTTGAAAACTTTCGTGAAATTTGTTTGGATAAATACAAACTGGATCCAGCTCAATACTATACAGCTCCAGGTTTATCGTGGGATGCTATGTTAAAATTAACAGGGGTGAAGTTACAATTATTAACTGAAATCGATATGATTCATTTTTTTAAAAAAGGGATACGGGGCGGCTTAAGTCAGTGCTCAGAAAGAAAGCATATTGCAAATAATAAATGTCTACCCAATTACGATCCCAACGAGCCATCATCATTCATAACTTACCTCGATGCAACGAATTTGTACGGATATTCAATGAGTCAATGTTTACCAACGGGGGGATTTCAATGGCTGTCCAAAGCGGAAATTGACGAATTAGATATTATGAGTATTTTGGAGGATGACCCCCACGGATATGTTTTAGAGGTAGATATACATTATCCACAACATTTGCACGATTTGCACTCGGACCTCCCATTTTTAGTCGAAAATATTGTTCCACCCAAATCAAAATCAAAATTAGCGAAGTTAATACCAAATTTAAACGACAAAAACAAATATATCGTACATTATTTAAATTTAAAGCAGGCTGTTAATAATGGTTTAGTGGTTTTAAAAACACATAGAATTCTTAAATTCAATCAATCGGCTTGGCTGCAAAATTACATTAACCTTAATACTCTTTTACGAAATAACGCAACAAATAAATTTGAAAGAGACCAATACAAATTAATGAATAATTCCATATACGGTAAAACAATGGAAAATATTGATAACAGATCCGACATAAAGCTGGTTACTCACTGGGAGAGTATCAGGCGTAGTAAAGGTGCAAATGCACTAATATCTCGCCCAAACTTTAAAACATGTTCAATATTTACCGAGGATTTCGTGGCTATTCATATGGGTAGACAAAAGGTACTTTACAATAAACCAATCTATGTAGGATTTTGTATATTGGAATTATCCAAGACGGTACTATACAATTTTTTCTATAACATAATTAAAAGTCAGTTTGGTGAGAACGCGGCTTTATTATATACAGACACTGATTCATTAATTATTAAAATTTTTACAGATAACTTCTACGATTTTATAATAGACAATCCCGACAAGTTCGATACTTCAAACTATCAAGTGGGAAATATATTTAATGTACCTAAGGGTGTGTCAATTTTAGGTAATTTTAAAGACGAATTCCCCGCGGACCCAATAATTAGTTTTTACGGAACAGGCGCGAAGGCATATTGTGTACAATCTGTGGCAAATGAATTAAAAAAAGCTAAAGGTGTAAAAAGATCCGTCATTCAAAAAGAGTTATCAATAGACGACTATAAGCAAATCGTTGAACGAGGAGGTTTGATATTTAGAAAGATGAATACGTTTAGAAGCTATTTGCATGATATATATACCGAAGTAAAGAACAAAGTGGCTTTGAGCCAGTATGACGATAAGCGATTCGTTATTCCCAATACAACTAAGACATTACCGTGGGGGCATTCTGATGTACAATTCTTTCAGGACGAACCTGAACAAAACATACGCTGGTTAATGTCAGCCATAAATGAAGTTGAAAATTGTTCTGTAAAAAACGAAAAGTTGGATAAATTACTCGCAGCCATAGCTGAGTTAAGTCAAGAATAAAAATACTTCACTGAAAAACTTATTGAAACATTATTTTTTCAATGCAAGGGTCTAAAACTAAGTTAAGTTGTGTACTTTACGAATATTATTATTCTTTTTGGAAAATGTGTTTAATAAAATATATATATATAGGAGAACTCATACTGATTTCAACAAATACATTATAAATTAAATTCTTAGTTTAACTGTATACTTATCAAATATTGTATGTATGTAAGACATTTTTTGACAATTGTACAATTTTAGGTTAAGGTTAAAATTAATTATGTAACTAAAATGTAATAATAATTGGTTAATAAATTTCAATTTGAATTTGAATTGTTGTTAATTATTACCACAAAATGACAATTTAAAATAATGCATCGCTTTATTATGTGGCTGGGTATTGTAATATGGCTGCAAGGATAAGCACACCTTCTTTGTTAAATTTGTGTTTAGTTTCAATGATGTACAGATTAATTTAGGTTATGTGACAACAATGCTGGCGTCGACTCTACTAAATTTGTATCGTGTGGTATTTGGCTTGGGTTACGTGGCAACAATGTTGGCGTCATTTCATAGTCATGGATGTAATTACATCAGTTGGCACGGCGTGGCTTGGCGCCACAAACGTATAATGCTCTCCGTTACGTAGTGGCTTGGGTTTCCTTCAACCAATAGAAAGCGAGCATTGGTGGCGTGATATTATATCGACCAATGAGAAAGAAGTTGACCACCCCAACCTCTCTAGTAGTGACAGAGGTGGAGGGGCGAGAGTGGTCTAGAGCTTCTTTGAGATGCTACAAAAATTCTTTCCACCTTCAACTTTCGTCGTGTGTACAAGTGCCACAAAAAGTGCTCCGTTTTCGCATTTTTGTAATTGTTTTTTTGTGTTCAATCGTTTTTGTGTTCGTTTTGTGAAAATGGTAAGACACCTAAAGAAGAATGCGGCCGGTGGTAGTCGCAAACGCCCGTTGGAGGGTACATCACCTGCATTAGTAGGTTTAAATTTGATGGCCTATTTGCAAAATTTTGTGCCGGACCCTATTGTCAGCAATATTGTTGAAGCACCCACAGAAGCTGGTACTGTAGTGCAACAGCAACATGCAAATAATGCCGCAACCAGCGTGGGTGAGGGTTCGGCGAACGTTGCAACACCGCCGGGGCCATCTACCAGCGGAATAAATATTTTGCAAGATGTTATAATCCCGGCGGAAAACAATATATATGAGGCCATCTCGCAAGCCTCTAATAATGGTGAAGTACAGCTTCAACAGGCGTATTTTGGCTACCAACGGACGCACGCGATTGACCACCCTGACACGGAATATCCTGTATTGCATTTGCCCGAGGATGGCGCCGGAATTAATTTCGATGCCATCGTCGACCAAAATGCAGTACAGCAAATTCAAGATAACCTTGAAGCGGAAGGTGAGGTGTTACTTTTGAGAAATCAAATACTTAAAAGTAAATCTTTACATTCCGGCTCAAGTGGTCAGGGTGGACGACATCATAATAATAATTTCTCTGGCTCTCAACACCTACCCACGGTGTCGCTTGTAGATAGCGACGACTCTGATGACGATTTTGTGAAAAAACCAAAGATCGACAAAATCATAATTCAAAGGATAAAATCGTCATCATCGGCTTCGCTAGGAAGTAGACAGAGAAAGGCTGTAAAGAAACCGAAACAAGGAATGCGTCGTCCTTCTCGGAATCCGACCCCAGTAACTGTTGAAATAATTAAATTGGGGCCGAAGACTGAGGAGGACAATGCAATCCAAAATATAATCGATTTACAGACCGCTATGCCAACGCCTCTTACCCCTCTTACGCCCGCAACACCACCAACACCTGTTGAACAGGTTTTCAAAATTGTTAAGGGCAAGAGAGGTAAAAAGGCACCAGCAAAAAGGTCTGTTTCGGTTTCTTTACCTGATAATATTCCGTTAGAACAACCTAGTTGCTCTAATGCAATATTACCGACGCCTTTAAGTGGTAGCAGCACATTAGAACAACCGAGTTGTTCTAATGTGGTGGTTCCAACACTTCCTCTGGTGGTGTCGCAGCCACTTGCAGAACCGATTCAACATCCCTCAGAAGTTGAGTCGGTTCCACAGGTGGCGCTATCACCACCACTACCTATTCTAGAGCCGGCTCAGGATTCTTCAGATTCAGAGCCGGATGTATTTCTGTCTCAGCCTGAGAATAGAAATATTTTAAACAAATTCTTAAATTTCTATTCTGCGGCTAAGACAGAATATCAGGAGAAAGTGGCAGCAACCCAAGGTGATGCGGTTTTAAGGTTAGCTGAAACCATTCGCCAGGCTAACCAAGAATTAGCCGAAATAGCTGGGCGCCGCGTCGCTTTGGAGAAAGCCGAAAGGGCGTTGAGAGCAATTGAATCGGGTCTAAGTAGAGTCGGACGGTAAGGCTTGTACAACACACATGGTGGAGAGGCTTTGTTATGCAGTTTTTTTCTAGTTATTAAGTTAGGTTAAGTCATTGTAAATATATGTAGTTAGTTTATTAATAATAAGTATTATACATAAAAAAAAAAGTGAAAAAAAAATATAAAAAAAAAATATATATAAATTTTTTTATACGTATAAATGTAAAAAAAAAATATTGATTAGTATAAGTATTTGTATATATTAAATTAGCGTATAAATGAATAATTAGGTTAAGTAATTGTAAAGAAGAAAAAAAAGTTAGGTTAAGTCATTGTAAATATTTGTAGTTAGTTTATTAGTAGTAAGTAATTGTACATAAAAAATAAATATAAAAAAAGTTTAAAACAAATTTTAAAGAGTAAATAAAAAAATTTTAAATAAAATATGTTAAAAAAATTAATTAGTTAATAAAATAAATACACCACATGTAATTAATTAATTGTGCATATTATGAGTACATGTTTGACATGAATAATTAGATTATGTAATTGTAAATAAACACATAATGTAAAGGTTAATTAATTTAAATAAATAAAGAGTTTAAAACATTTTTCTTAATAATAAAAACTTTAATAAAATTACAAACTTGTCTTTTATTAGTAGTAAGTAATTGTACATAAAAAATAAATATAAAAAAGTTTAAAACAAATTTTAAAAAGTGAATAAAAAATGTTAAAAAAATTAATTAGTTAATAAAATAAATACACCACATGTAATTAATTAATTGTGCATATTATGAGTACATGTTTGACATGAATAATTAGATTATGTAATTGTAAATAAACACATAATGTAAAGGTTAATTAATTTAAATAAATAAAGAGTTTAAAACATTTTTCTTAATAATAAAAACTTTAATAAAATTACAAACTTGTCTTTTATTAGTAGTAAGTAATTGTACATAAAAAATAAATATAAAAAAGTTTAAAACAAATTTTAAAAAGTGAATAAAAAATGTTAAAAAAATTAATTAGTTAATAAAATAAATACACCACATGTAATTAATTAATTGTGCATATTATGAGTACATGTTTGACATGACTAATTAGATTATGTAATTGTAAATAAACACATAATGTAAAGGTTAATTAATTTAAATAAATAAAGAGTTTAAAACATTTTTCTTAATAATAAAAACTTTAATAAAATTACAAACTTGTCTTTTATTAGTAGTAAGTAATTGTACATAAAAAATAAATATAAAAAAGTTTAAAACAAATTTTAAAAAGTGAATAAAAAATGTTAAAAAAATTAATTAGTTAATAAAATAAATACACCACATGTAATTAATTAATTGTGCATATTATGAGTACATGTTTGACATGAATAATTAGATTATGTAATTGTAAATAAACACATAATGTAAAGGTTAATTAATTTAAATAAATAAAGAGTTTAAAACATTTTTCTTAATAATAAAAATTAATAAAAACTTTAATAAAATTACAAACTTGTCTAACTCAAAAATTACCCTCATATCAAAAAAAAAAGTATTTAGGTTAGGTAGGTTAATAACAATATAAAAAAAAAAAAATTAAAAAAATCGAATTTAAAACATATGAAAATCAAAATTAATGGTTAATTAGGAAAGGTCAAAGGTCAAATTTAAAAAAAAAACCGGAGATCCACCACCTCCTTGCTCCGGGGGGCGTCCGAGATTCGAACTCGTGGTCTTCTGAGTGGCCTCAAGTTCGACGCGTATTCGCCCGCTCGGCTAATCGAACGCCCCAAAAGAGTTAGGTCTATTTCATAATTTCAACAAAAAACTACCTGCTCATCGATCCGTATTGACCAGGCAGGGTCGCAGCGCCTTAGGGCCTTAGGCTATAAAATCAACCCAAGCTATCGGCTTTATACATTTAGAACTGTATTATTTTGAATCAGTTTATATCTTGAGATATTTTAATTTAATTTAAATAATAATAAATAAAAGATAACCATTTTTTTTCAAAATACTTTTTAATAAAATCATTCATATGTTCATTTGTTTTAATATTTATATGATTTACTAATTTTCACAACTTGTAATATACAGGGTGGCACAAATATTTTTATTAATTAAAAAATATATACAATTAAACTTAAAAATAAAATGAAATATAAATTTACATTAATAAATACTAATTATAACGAATCATCTTCTTCTGGTTCCAATACTTGGTCATCTGTGAGGTTGGACACAGTTGAATCCATTGGAGATGATGGCCTAGAATTAGGAACCGTCTCTATTGACCAAGCCGATGGTGAAGAAGCACGAGAATTGGACGCCGTCTCCATCGACCACCAGTCACTTGGGCTACTGGCATGTTGTATGACCTCACTGTCTATAGAGCATGTTGGAGCCATCACTGTGGAGTCACCAGTAGTTGAGGAGATGGTACTATCTTGTACAGGTTGTTCGGTCTCCATCTCAATACAAACTGAGCAACAGCAGCAAAGAACTTCATTTTATACATTTACCCCCTCCAAAACATGTGAACACTTAATATCATAATAATTTCTTGACATTTGTATATAGAACAGTACTATTTTATACTCATACTATAAATAACTACCATAAATATCTAATATAGTAAAACACGTTGTATCGTTCACGCAATTGTTTTATTTACATTATTACATGTATGACATACTTCAATTCGATGCCAATTGCACCAAGTTTGTGCTGCAACATTTACATTTCGTTATCATTGCACCATCCAACGTCGTCGTTTTGTGAATATTTACATGCTGGTGACGTCCGGACACTATCAGTGTATAGGATATATAACATAGCCCACACAGGAAGTGTTTGGTTGCATCCGGCCTGGTTCTGATTATGACAAAAGACGCTGACGTGCAATATAGTCTCCGCCGATCATCATAATTGTTTAATATTTTTCCGGAGAAGGCTAACTCTCCCGCTTCGTCTTCCACATCATCCCCAAGACCTTCATCTACACTGACGGGAACCAGGTTGCCATCTCCCCAGTCGGCACCCTCTTGGTCGACATTCATATTTTCCACGATGATGGGATCCTCCCGGTGGACAGCATCTTGATTCAAGTCCTGAAGCTCTTGATTTACACCATCTCGGTGTAACACCATTGCACCCATATCATTTTCTGCCAGTTCAGTGAGGAATCGTCTATAAGCCATCTTTAAATGTTGGAACTCAACTGATTTGATGTTAAACCTCCTCCGTTTTATATTCTATAATTCGTGACGGTGACGCCCTTCCTATGGCGTCAAGTTTACTATTAGCTATTTAAACCAAGAGTGACCACAAGAGGAACGCATTCAAACTTCTTACGTAACACAATCGTGTCTTAAAACAGAAGTGCATACAATGGTCCTACCAAGAGAGTGGAAATTAAAACCAATAATAGCAGTACAACCGTATAGTTACAATAATTCAAGAATTTGCCATAATTGCTATACTGCATGGAGGAAGCAAATTATCAACCCATGCACTGGACTGTGCAAAAAGTGTGTAATTCAGAACCCAGTGCAGAAAAAAGAATTTCGAGACAATTGTCCAAATGAAACACAATGTCGCAATTGTCTTACCATACTCAAAAGAACGAATTTTGGTATATATCGAGACGTATGTGAAGCTTGCAAAGCAGACCAACCACAATTAAGACAACGATGCGTGTACTGTAGTAAGTACGAGGACAATTGTTGGAACAACATTTGCATAAAATGTATGTCAGGGGCACTCATCTTGTGTGATCGCATTGGTGTGTTTTATAGTAGTTGGACTCACCATAATAGGGACTGTTGGTGTCTTAATTATAAATAAATTATATTATTTGTATATATGTATGTGTGTATGTAATATATATTATAACCATAAACTGTAAATATATTTTTAGTATTGTAATAACATATTATTTTGTAGGAAACTTTTAAAATTATACAAAAAAAAAAAAAAAAAAAAAAAAAAAAATGATTATTTTTAATTTTTTACAATTTAAAATGAAGGAAATAAATTAAATAAATATTAATAAAGTATATTCATTTTATTATTCATTTGTGACACATTAAAATATTTCAATCGACATAACTATATAATGATACATTAATATATTTTTCTAGTTAATGACAATTTTAAACAATAGAAGCTATATCAACCCACGAATTGTGTTCTATAGATAGCCCCAGCCACTTTACCAGCACTTTATTTCCTTTCTTCTTTAATACATTTTCAACTAGATACACATCGGGGTATTTTGCTTTTAGTAGCTCCATTTCATAAAAACATCCCTTGATTGGGTGTCCAAACAAGTCTTCTATCAGGTAAGTTGTGTGATTTGTTATGTTTATTTTGGTAATTTTAAAAAGTTCTGTTGAAAAGTTCGGTGTAAACCCTTTATCAAATACACCTTTATACTTGCTAATACGAACTATATCACCGAGATGAAATTTCGGTTTCAGAGCAATCTTAATATAATTATATACGTTTAAATGTGTAGTTGGTGTGACATCAATGGGCTTTCTGCCAGTTGTACGATGGACTTTGTCATTGTAACTTTTTGTAACGTTTGGTAGGATATCGAGCCATTTATATTTACCCATAGCTGAGAATTCTTTATACAACCAATTTTTTAATGTGCGGATTACTCGCTCAACAATTGCTGCTTTTTTTGTGCTATACGTAGAATAATGATTAATTTCGTGCCGCTTCATTAATGCGGAGAACTTTCTGTTATAGAATTCAGTACCATTATCGGTCTGTAAATTTCTCGGTGAATAATTTGCTTCTTGAATAATAGTCTGCATAGCCTTGGTAACTTCTACAGCTGCTTTATTTTTAATAGGTTTGGTCCATACGTACTTGGAATAGCAGTCAATCACTACAAGAATATAGCGATACCCTCTATTTTTATCAGCGTATGGCTGCATTTCAGCTAGGTCTGCTTGCCACAAATCACCAAACCCCTTAATTATGGTTCGCCTTCTACGAAAATTTCGTCGAGCATTTCTATGTAACTCGTTAACAACTTGTAATTTTTCGCTGCTAACCTCCATTATAAAATTGTCTTCAGCTATATATCAATTTCAGACATTAGTTCTGGTGGAAATGTTAGGCCTCCGGATTGCACCTTCTTTGGTTGGAGTTCGGTGGCAATATGCTCTAATTTAGAGATTCTAGTGATTAAATATTGTGATTGTTTATGGCCGAACGTTTAACTTCAGAAATTGCTTTATCAACATATTTCCTCATTTCTATTTTCATTTTCTGCATCATCTCATTATTTTGTTTATTGAAAATAGCGCGATTTTCTTCTCCACTTCTTATAAGTCCCACATCAACATATTTTTTCATTTCCCCAATAATTACATCGGTTGTATCAAAAATAGCTTTGGCAGCATTTTCATCATTTGTTTGTAGACGCTTAACGTAATTACATGTTGCACCATCTTGATCATCGACAGGTTCCCCTAGATTTTTTAAACGCTTATTTTCAATATCATAGTGATTATCTCTGGTAAGTTTAAAACCCACGCCAGGTAATCCACGATGGGCTATTAACTTACTCGCACTAATTCTTTTGCTGCGTCCAAATTTGTCGATAGTGTTTACAGTAGACATTTCTGGTTGCATCTGATCCAGTTTATAAAATTTCAGACTATATAATACTTATTAAGTATAATGATACTATGTTTTATTTCATCTTTAATACACTATTTTTTCTTCCCTAAGTTCTGATATTATTTCTATTATTTCATTGTCGTGGTTGTTATTTCCCGCTATTTTCGAACTCCATAGTAGACGTAGACGATCCACGAGTTCGCTGGGTTTATTCCAAAAAATATATTCTTTATCTTTATTTCTGTACAATTTGTGGGTAGGTACACGTTTTAAGCCGTGACCACTTGTTGACGATCGTGTCGCAATTGTAGAAGATGTTAATGGTTTGATAATTTTGTGAAATTTTCCACGCTTAGTAGTGTTATAGCCATTCGCTACATCGAATTTTTTGTAAGGTGCTTTTGTTTTTCTTAGTATTTCTCCATATATCTTACTCCATTCATCATCGAGAACACCCTCTCTATTATCATCTAAAATTGTTGGGCGTTTTAGAAATATTAGATCGTACAATTTAGGACTACCTAGATACACGCCAAGTTTCTTATTGCCATACCATAGCGTAATATTTCCATGGGAAAAACGTATTTCGGCATTGCCCATCAGCAGTTTGCCTGTCTTGGGATCTACACGCACTCCATATAAACTATCATACTTGGAATCACCAGATTTTAAATTTTGTATATGTCTTTTTACAACCTCATGTCTTTTTTCTAGTTTACTAGCTGGAGAAGTTTCGGATACAGGGGTTGTTCTTATTGACGATGGTGGTGTTTCCATAATGGGGATATAAGGTGGAACATCATCACCACCTACATACTTATCGGATCCTTCTTCAGAAGCACTCTCCCATGATACAGCCCTCTGGGTGGACACCCTTGATGATGATGGTTTTGAATGTAATTGTTGGATATGAGATTTGTTCTCTGCTGCTGAAGATATAACATTTAAAGGTTCAGTTATCGGTTGGTAGATCTTTTCAAGTGTTACGTGCATCTCCATATCTTTGTTCTTGATATAGTTAAACTTCTTCCGCACAGCATCTGTTGCCTCAATCAGCTGTCGCTTGAGTGTTATTTCGCTACTGGGATGTGCAAGATTGTTATATTTTTTATTATCTTTGGTAACCTTCATCTTAGCGCATACGTAAACGAAGTAATCCTAACGACGTATGTAATTCAAGTGAAGTTTTTATTAAAATGCATTATGGATATATGAAGCTATCAAACCCTTTTCTATATCGCCCACCTTGTACTTCTCTATCCTTATCAATCACTAGAAATCCATATTTGTCATTCCAGCACTTTGCACACATATTTTGAAATACTGTAAACGTTACATCAGGTGACACATGATCGGAAATGATGTGATGCAGATTCATGTCGTCCTGTTTAAAGACAACAATTAAATTACTATTGTCTCTTATTAGCTGCTTCGGGATTCGAGAGTATGTCTGGCCAAGATAAAAACAATCCACATTTCTATGTCGGCCCATACTGAAATATCCCCTTATAACATCTTGTTTCTCACATATTACATCGTCAAATATAAACACAGACTCTGGCTTTGCCTCGGATGGGTCCACTATTTGCGTACCATTACTAAATGTATAAAATCCTAACCCCTCAATCGGCGCTAATACATTACGTAGATACTCATACTTGGGTTGATTTATAGACTTTGAGTATAGGTAAATATTTAAAAAACGTAAACCTAAACGATGCGTGATCAAAGATATTAAGACATTTGTTTTCCCACAATTCGAGGGTCCTATTATGAGGGCACGTACAGTTGAAGGTAGTAGTGGTCCATGGCGATTATCAGCACTTAACCCACGCCCAACTTTTTCATCCAAATTATCTATAGAAAGCGTTTGTTTCTGTTTCACAATGTGCATTGTACCGCGGCTAAATGTTATATAAGTAGATGTGTGATTTACAACTCTTATTTAAATGGTTTCTACGATACGATACACACGTGAAAAACGTACGAAGCGCGGTGGAGGATTAGTTAATTCCCTGATTAATAAGCTCCCCTTTGAATTGCATTTGCCAGGTTATCAATTTTGTGGTCCAGGCACAGATTTAAATAAAAGGTTAGCACGAGGTGATTCTGGCATAAATCAGCTCGATAAAGCGTGTAAGCAACACGATATTGCATACGACAAAAATAGCAGTAATCAAGTAGCCCGCCATAAAGCAGACTATCAGCTTGAACAGGCTGCGTGGAAACGAGTGAAATCTAAAGACGCAGGACGTGGAGAAAAGGCAGCTGCTTGGTTAGTCACAACTATAATGAAAGGAAAACAACGTCTTGGTATGGGATGTAATTCAACAATATCTCGCAATCCAATAAGGAAACGAATCATCAAGAAAACAAAGAAAGGTAAGAAGAATGTTAAAAAGACAGCGTTTGGATCTGGGATAGTACGAAAAGTGCGTGACACACTGCGAAATGCTGGAGGCAAAAGAGTAAAAGACCAAAAGAAGGTGACTGAAATTGCTCTAAAAGCTGCACGTCGATATATAAAACAGGCCGGTGGAAAACGCAATATTCAAACACCTCGAATTATACCAATTCCAAAAGTTGGTGGTATTTTACCTCTAATACCCATTTTTGCTGGATTATCTGCATTGGGTAGTTTGGCTGGTACGGCTGCTGGTATTGCTAAAGCTGTAAATGATGTGAAAAAGGGTAGAGAAGAATTAGCTGAAGCAAATCGACACAACAGAAGTATGGAAGCAATCGCTATGAAAAGTGGCAAGGGGATGTTTATGAAGCCATATCGAAAGGGAATGGGTCTTTATCTAAAACAGAATTCAAAAAACTAATAGACTCCCTACCTCGGAGACCTCTTACCGACATTGATCTTAAATATTATGCTAAGAAAATGAAGGTAGCATACTTTCGAGGTGTGTTTATGCGCGACTCACTACCAAGACATGGGCCACATTACAATGAATCTTCAATAATCAATTTGGATAGTATATATGGTCCTGGGACACATTGGGTGGCATATAAAAAACGAGGTGGTTTAGTAAATTACTTTGATAGTTTTGGTGATTTACCCCCACCTATAGAATTAGTTACATATTTCAATAACGATTCAAGGAGGGCCAACCAAATATTCTATAACTACAAACGTGTACAGAATTTTAACACAGTGTGGTGTGGACATTTGTGTTTAAGTTTCTCTCTACAAAACAAATATAAAACGCCATGGAGCTGAAATCTATAACCCCAGCAATGGATCGAGAAAGTATCAAGCGAATGGGTCACTCACTAATTGCATTCTCCCGTTTGCGTAGTCTGTTGAAGATGAGCAAACAACAACTTGCAGATATGTCCAAAGAAGTGATGATTTGGCTTGCTTCACATGAAATTGCATTAGTATGGGATAAGCTACCTACACATCTTCAGAATGATATCGATATATTAAAATATCAATATTGCACAGAACATTACCTTAATGATTATGAAAGCAATGTTGACGTAAATGATGGTCCAACACCTAGAAAAATGTTTTGCTGCTATTGTAAGGTAAACGATGTAAATGTGGCATCCAATAACAATGTAAATATATTACCATCCACTTCTAAGAAGAGGAAATTATACCATTATTGCTGTAATCCACAACAAATTGGGTAACACAATTTAATTATATCAGTCATGTCGTACACGTTCACACTAACGAGCCGCTTAAGTGAGCTAAGTGTCAACTTTGATCCACCCATTGAACTGGATAGGAGCAGTCGTCATGGGTTAGGTTTAATTGGATTCTACTCTTACAACTCCATATACAATGTGGATGAAACAAATAACATCTTCCAATATAGGGTTAGTGCTAAAGATACATTCACTACTGTTCACATACCTCTGGGGGCTTATGAAATTGATGAAATCTATGCTGCAATGTTGAAAGCTATGAATATTGATGGAAAGGATTACACGCAAATATTCACTTTAAGGGCAAATAACAATACCTTAAAGTGCGAGATTTTGTCAAAGTATGAAGTAGATTTTAGACAACCAAATTCAATAGGAAGTCTGTTGGGATTTGGACCAATATATTTACAACCAAATAAAAATTACGAATCAACACAGCCTGTTGATATTATGAAAGTAAGGATGATACGCGTAGATTGCAATATTATTTCTGGAGCTTATCTGAATGCAGAAGAGTCACACACTCTCTTTGAATTTGACATAGACGTTGAGCCTGGCTACAAACTTACTAGAGAACCCAAAAATATCATATATTTACCTGTTAGACCTAAAGGGCGTCAGTTAATAGACAACATCACACTACGCATACTGGACGACAACGGTGATTTGATCGATTTTCGAGGTGAGAAAATTATTGTAAGGCTAGAATTGAAGAAAGTCGGATATCACCAACCAAATGGGTTTTCGATATAAACAGCGACAGCAAGTACATCACCATCAGTATGATACTGTAGCGAACAACAGTATGGATAAAAAGAAAGGGAGATGTGGAAAGCAATTCATTCAAAGTCTATACCTTAAACAGTTAAGACATAGATTGTCAGCTGAGGATCAAGCCTTTTTAAAATCTATTGGATTAAAACTGCGAAAAAATTGGTCATAATAATGGTGGCTACTGCAACTAGTGACAAACTTGAGGTGTTTGATGAACCTGTGTTAGATCATTCCCTAGTTAGCCTACATTAGCATACATATAAACCATATGGATCCCCATATTACAGAAACTCTGATGAAATACGTATTCCCATCAATTTTCAAGATGTTATACTCGACATTTCAGAAAGTTATATATACATAGAGGGAAAATTTACTCCTAGCGACACCACAAAGCGTTGTTATTTATCCAATAATGCACTAGCATTTCTCTTTGAAGAGATACGACTGGAAATGGGTGGTGAACAAGTAGCAGTAGTTAGAAGACCTGGTATTACTACCACAATGAAAACTATGGTGTCGTATGGGCAAACGCATGCACGCTCATTAATAACAACAGGTTGGGGTCTCACTGAAAAGAGACAAGATATTTTAGATACCACCAGTCACGTGTTCAGTGGCAAACTACCCCTTAAGTTCCTTATGGGTTTTGCAGAAGATTATACCAAAGGCATTCTGAATGTGAAGCAAGAATTAATTATGATAATTGCACGCTCATTTAAAGACTCCTATATCGGTGAGGTTGATGCAGAGTTGGATATCAGCAAAATTGAGTGGAAGATAAGGCACATTGTACCTGAAGATCGACAAAAGTTAAAATTATTGAATCGAATTAATAAAAGTGGTAATAATACCAAAGTTAAGATGGTCTACCGTGCGTGGGATTTTTATGAGCTTCCCTGTCTACGCGATACTACCTATGACATATGGGCTCTTAAACTCTCCACCCGTCTTGAAAGTCCACTTTTCATCCTTCTTGGCTTTCAAGGCACTGATCAGGCCAATGATAGAACAAAGGATGTTACACAGTTCAAACACGCAGACATAAATAATATTCGACTATTTCTAAACTCTGAAGTATATCCATATGAACGTTGGAATTTAGATTTCGATAAGAAGCTCGATTCTGCAGCATATTATGCTTATGAGAACTTCCAACGTAGTTACTATGATAAAGATATGAGCGAACCCATGATGGATCTTGGGGAATTCAGGAAGAATCCTTTGTTTGTCATTGATTGTTCACACCAACCTGTTGCAGTGAAATCATCTACAGTCGACATAAAGATAGAATTTGAAACACGAAAAGCGAAATTTCCGGAACAAACTCGAGTGTATGCACTTATACTTCATGATACATATTTAAGTTATAACGCATTAGATGGCTCGGTTCAGAATGGCTTTCTCGATGTTAAGTAAAAAAGAAAACATTTATTATTGTGCAATTAAGTAGTGCAGCATACCATTTCTATCAAGATGTCTGGAACATTTTATCAATAATAATCATGATGTACTTACAAATGTTCATTTTCTCAAAAAATGTTATTGTAGATTTAAATATAAAATTACAATGAAAACTGTTTTAATTATGCTAGGGTATTTTTAATTATGTAATAAAATGAATGTAATCTTTTAATGTGTATTTCATTTATTTATCCTTATAATACAAAATACAGCACCATATTGTTTACTGCAGACATATACAATATTTGGTGTAATGAATATGTCAATCAAAATTAACAGATTATAGTATTTATTTATCTACATTGTCCTCATTATCTTCTTCATCAGACTGGTTGAGTTGATATTTTTCAATGATATTCTTAGGTAGGTACTCCACTATGTCATATAGAAAGCGTTTTAGATCCACTACGCCCATATGCTCACAAAACTCATCCAAATTTAGGAAGCCACGAGAATATCTACCACATAAATTTACACCAATGCTACACGCCTTGGAAGTTTCTTTAACACGTCGAACTTCTTCAGCATCGAAGCAGACATTTATGTCATAATTCAAAGAATGCAGTGAATCCCTCCTTATGTCATCTAGTTTACAAGACAATCTTTCAATGGCAGATTTAATGTCTTCTGCCTTTACCCATCCGTGAGATGAATATTGCATCCACATGTTTTTTTGTTGGTTAGAGTTAACCTGGAATTAAACAAATAAATTAAAAATAGATATAAAGAGAATAAATCTAATCACATACTTACACAAAATATGATATCTATTCAATTTAAAATTGATATATTGTTCAAATCAATAATTCTATATTTACAAGTGAACAGATAATTATTTTTATAATACCCCCAAAATTCTTTCTAAATGTACCCCATTTTATTATATAGTAGCAAATGTAAACTAATAACTAACTAATACAAATATTGTTTCTTAAGTACTAGAAATTAAATACCAAATTGTATTATTGCGCTGGATTTTGCGCCGATATACATTGGAGGACGTTGTCCTAAATATGTCAATGTGTATTTACCACCGCTTGAATTAATTTTATTAATAGTATCTTCACTTATATTTTCTACAACCCGTTTTGGTAAAAATGATTTAAAATCTGTAATCGCACTTTCCTCAAATAAATGTACTACGATTGATTTTCCATATCGCGTATTGACCAATGACATTTTCTTTATAATATAAGGTTTATTTATAACTAACGATGTAATAGATCTTTGCACTAAAATCTCTGTATTTTCATTTATAATCGCATTAAGTGCTAATAAATCGAATTCGGAAAGTGCCATAGTTAAAATTTAAAATTGACGTACACAATGAAAGAATCGCAAAGAATAATATAATATATTGCTCACTTGAAATATATTGCTCACTTGAAATAAATTGAGATAACTGCACTACTCTCACTAGTTAACTCTTGAGTGAACAACTATGGATGTGATTTTGAGCTACCAAAGCGTTTTATTTATAGTGAAACATTCGCCCCCTCCAACCTACTTACCTCCCACCATACTAATTACTATCGTACACTTACATACTTGAAACACTTATTGATACATACACTAATTACAATTACAATTGCACCACCCCAATTACCACAATAGTAATTACATCAAGTCTAATTACCTCTATATTGTAATTACAATCTAATTACAGACATTACTCTTATTACCTCTATTGTAATTACAGTCTAATTACCGACAATTTTCTAATTACCTCCATTGTAATTACAGTCTAATTACCGACAATGCTCTAATTACCCTAATTACCGACAATGCTCTAATTACTCTAATTACCCCCCACCAGAAAAAAAAAGTGGTGGGGGGAGACCGGGTTCCGGTATAAGTCTTCTACTTCTATAAATGCATTAAATCTCGTCTCCAGCTTCAAAACATGTAATTAATTTATTTATGATCTAAAAATATCAATTATTGATAGACAACTTTCAACTCTTGCCTTGAACTGCGTCATCTAATTGGAATTTCCCCATTTACTTTCAATAACAACTTTCACTTCCGGAGGTCATGGACGCTTAATTACCTCATTACCTTAATGGGTTTTTAATTGCTTTTTAATCACCGGTGACATCCCTTCTACTGTCGTATGCTCGAAATAAATCATCAGTCACATTAAGTAGAGCAGTAGTCGTACTGTGATGAGAACGAAAGCCAGACTGGGTTGATGATAAGATTTTGTTTTTATGTAAAAATTCATTCAGCTGTTCTTGCACAATTTTTTCTAATACCTTAGACATGACCGGTAGAATACTAATGGGCCTGAAATGAGAGAGAAGTGAGGGACTGGCACTCTTAGGCACCGGTATAACATTTGCATTCTTCCATAGTTTGGGAAATTTACCTAGTAATAAACATTTATTAATAATGAAAGTAATATGATTACTTAAATGTGGAATTAAATATAACAACATTTTAATAGATAAGCCATCAGGTCCAGTTGCATTAGATTTAATTTTAAATAGTATTTTTTCAATATTTTCTGCATTGGTAGCTGTGAAAGAGAACTTTTCTGGTAGACCTATGAACTTTTTATTGATATAGGTAGAATCGATAAAATCCTGATCCCTAGTGCCTGCGTGTGGCAAATTATTTACAAAATAGTCATTAAAATTATCAGGGGTTGAGATTTCACAGAACGTGGACGAATCGCTTTTTGCATTAGAACAAATATTTAAATATTTTAAAGTTCGCCAAAAATTCTTAGGATTTGTTTTAAATGCATGTTGAAGATATGCCTTCTTTTCAGATTTAACTGTCATGTTAACAAGATTTCTCAAATTTGTATATTCAGCCCTTGCCTCGTCCGTTTTAAGTTTTTTATACTTAGTTAAAGCTTTATCCCGCAGTCTCATCATAAATTTAAGATTTTCTGTTAGCCAAGGAGCTGGAGGCTTGGTTATCCTAGCATTTTTATAAGGAGCGTGAATATCAAACAAAAATAATACACTCTTATTAAAAAAATCCACCATATCATCAACATCATCAAGTTCATAAATAAAATCCCAGTAAATACCTGGCAGCAAATCATATAAAAAGAGATCGGAATTAAACTTGGAAAAGTCCCTATAAGTTCTGTATAAAATTTGTTGTTTAGGTTTTTCTACTTTTACGTCACAGGTAACCATGCAGTGGTCCGAGATGTCTTCCATTTCAAATACTTCAGCGTTAGCTGGAATATCCGGACATGAAGAAATAATTACATCTAAGAGCGATTGAGACGTCTCGGTTAATTGAGTAGGTTTCGTAATTATTTGACTCAATCCATATTTATTTAAAAGGTTACTAAACAATAAACAATTACGACTATTAGCATTAAATAGGTCAACATTTAAATCACCCCCGAATAACACATAATCAAATTCCGGTAGTAGTCTTACTAAAGCATTTTCAAAATGTTCTAAAGATGTGTTTAAATTTGTATTTGGAGGTCTATATAAAGTTCCCAAGCACAATTTCTTACCTGAAATTTTAAGGGTAATCCAGACTTGCTCCAACGGACTATCCTGATCACCAATATCTAATACAGTGAATTTAAGATTGTTTTTTAAATAAAATGCTACCCCTCCACCCCTGCCATGACGATCTATTCTAACAATTTTATAACCAGGAATAGAGAGACCATCGTCAGGCTGACTGGAGTTGAGCCAAGTTTCTGAGATACCTATTACATCATACAAGCCACCTGCCACTAATTCAGAGAAGAGACCGAAACCTGTATACAGAGATCTAACGTTAAAATGCGAAAAACTAAGCCACGCGCTTTGCATACGCCATACCAATGCTGCCAGTATAAATATTAATGACATTATAATAATATTGGTGTTATCATAATGTACGTAAAGTACCTAGGTAATAAGTTAAATACAAAAAAAGGTGTATCATAGTTAGTGTGAGGTAGTGAAAACATCTAAATAAATAAAGAAAAAAAAAGTTATTGAAAAACATTACACATTATTTGCAAAGAATTCGACATATAAAGCAAAAATTATCAAATTAAAAGAAAAAATTAGCTATAAAAATATATTTCAATAAAAATAATCAGAGATAAGTGAATTGAAATACAAAGAGCTAGGAAATAATAAAAAAAAATAAAGAAAAAAAAACTGTCTACAATTTAAGAACAGTAGCATTGACAAATTATAGTACTACCACTTCGATTAAGTTAATCAACATAACAATAACGCGAAAACAGCTAACTGTTCCCACATAATAATAATATCACTTCCATACTTCCATACAAAAGCCTACAAACCATTCTTTGACGTAATCACATTTTTTCTATTTTCTTTATATAATAATATCACTTCCATACTTCCATACAAAAGCCTACAAACCATTCTTTGACGTAATCACATTTTTTCTATTTTCTTTATCGTTCCAAACATAAATCTTCCCACCAGCGGACCACACCTTGCTGTTACCAAATTTCTTTTTCGCAGCAACAAGGATTTCATATCTTCTAGGGGTTAGGTCCTCGAATATTATAAACTCTGTGTTTTTTAACAACTTCTTAGCATTGAAGACTTCGCTTCTTTTGATATTTTGGACAAAGTTTACTAAAACAACCCGTGGTTTGTCAGCAGAAATTTCTAATTTACCCATGCGATATGCAGCGTCAATGTCACGAATACTACAAGGTACTTTGAGTTTTGTATTAATGATAGTGATTATTGTATCACAAAAATATTCTCTCCTTCAACCTCAGCAAGACCATAAAACCTAAGGGTATTTCTCTTAAGAAACTGCTCAGTGTAATCAACTTTCTCTTCAATGCATTCAATTGCTTTAGCGTTAGACGCGATCTTGGCGTTAAGAGATTTCACTGAATTAGTGACCTCAGACATTTTTTTATCTAGTTTTTCAAATTGTAACTTCATTTTGCTTTCTAGCTGATTAACAAAGGTGGCACACACCTTGGAGATCAATGTTTCCATAGCTATATCTGAATTACTATTCGCATCATCTGAATTATTGTTGGAAGCACTTCTAGTAGTTTTACTACCAGCCATGATGCCACAAGTTTATCGACGCAGTCAAACTAGCTTTACACTACTAATAGATTTGATTGCTTTCCCTAATTATTACCATTAAAATAATAAGGGCCAGGGAATTTTGATTTACAAACTGCAAACAACTAGTCTTAAAACTTTAGGCTCAAAGAAATTAGTTATTTAGTACAAAACACCACAGATTAATTAAATTTTATACGGAGCAAAAATACGACTCTACTCACGCATAGCACAGCGCCAATGAATTGCCGCTGAACTTCAATGGTTGTTCGACCCGTATCTCCGTGTCGGGTTAATTTTCGTAACAATAATGTAAGTAAATTTTCAAAAGTGGGTCTACACAACCTGAAATGAATTTGAAATTCTATGGAATTATAATTATTATATTGAGGTCTTAAAAAATATTAAAAAACTGAAAGGCTCCGGTATATTTATTTGCCAAGATTATACTTCTGAAGATTATCAAAAAATAAAATATTTAAATGGCCATTTGAAAGCTGCCAAACAAAAAAACTACGACGCCAAAATAAGAAATTATACTTTGATTGTAAATGGAGAAAAGTATAGTTACGATGATTTAAAAGCCAAGGAAACTGAGAAACAAGGAAGTCAAGAATTAAACGCTAGACCATTAAGCAATAGTGAACCATCAACCCCTATATATTTGGAAAAAACACATTTTTTTAATAAGTCACCTCTAAGCGAAAAAACTGAAGTCGCAGTTGGAACTGCCTATAACACCTTAACAGTAGACACACAGGAAACGAAGCCAGAAACTGAAGGAGGGAACAGAAAACTAGATATTACACCTAACACGGAAACTGGAACTAAGCCAAAAACTTTAAATAGAGAGCGGTCTACAAGGCAAAACAGTAAATCAAGACAACCCTGATATTTAAATATATGAAGTACCTAACAAAAAAGCCTAATATATATATTTTTACTTCTTTTTTCTTTCTTCTCTCTTAATGTGAAGATTTGTATTTATATTTGTTATCCAATTCGTGTGTTAATATGTACTTATGTAACCAATGAAATGTCATAAAATAGAGTAGATTTAACTGATACAAAATGGATTCTTATATTAGAGACTACAATAACCCCAACATAGAAACTCCACTTTTCGAAAATGTAGATCAGTATGAAATGTTTTTAATAGAGAAAAAACTTAACCAAAACAAAAAATTCTCAATTATTCACAAAAACATTAGAAGTATATCAAAGAATTTTGACCAATTTAATGTATTGGAGTAATTGTCTACATTAAAAACAACATTGTTTATGACTACAAAGTAGCATATTTGGGACCCACCGCAATACTAGAAATTAATTTAAAATACGAAAATAAAAATATAACTCTATTAGCTATGTACAGATCCCCATCTATTATTATCAACGATTTTATATTAAATTTAAAAACTTATTTAAATACTTTAAAAGTAAATGACTATACCTTTTTAATTGGAGATTTAAATATAGATATTTTATCTGAAAACGATCAGGATGTCCAAGATTATCTAGAAATTTTATATGAATATGGATTTGTCTCACAAATAAATACTTTCACAAGAGAGAGAAGCTACTCCAAATCATCGTGTATAGATCATATATTTTTAAAAGAAAAGCAAAGTAATACAAATATAGAACTTATACCAAGTGTCTTAAAGTCGAACGTAACTGAGCATTACTCTCTCTTATTTAATATGATTTTCCCATATAACATTCAGGACAACACAAATACTGACAGTCATTACTCACTTCTTAACAAAAAAAAATTAGTTGACTTAATAAAAAATGAAAATTGGGAAAATTTACTAGAACTACAAGATCCAAATGATTGTGTAAAAATATTTCTAGATAAAGTTACTTTTTTACTAAATGAGAGCACAATTATTAAAAAAACAAATAATAAGACTAAAAAAAGGAAACCTTGGATAACTCAAGGAATTATAACGTCAATTCTAAAACGCGATGAATTATATCAATCACATCTAAAAGATCCAAACAATATTATCTCTAAAAATAATTATATTTTATATAGAAATAAAATAGTCAAACTTATACATAGGGCAAAAAATAATTATATAAAAACGTTAATTTATAATGACAAAGTAAATAGTAAAACTCTTTGGAATGGAATAAACTCGCTTACAAATAGTAAAAAACAGAGTTGTGATATTAAAGAAATTTTATTAAAAAATATTACAAATAAAAAAGAGATGGCAAATGAATAACAATTATTACATAGACGTAGGAAAATCCTTAGCTAGTAAAATTCAAACACATCCTGAAATTACTCCTAAAAATTCTAACCTATCGCATAACTTTTTCTTGATGCCTACCGACGAATCTGAAATAAAGAAAATTATAATGAGCTTAAAAAATAAAAAGGCACCAGGAAAAGATCAAATAACAGCAGAATTATTAAAAGATCTGGAGCCATATATAACGAAACCTCTTTCCTACATTTATAATACTATATTTCAAACTGGAATATATCCAGACCATTTCAAGGAAGCAATTGTTGTACCAATTTTTAAAAGCGGAAATAAGGCCTTTGTAGAAAACTACAGACCAATTTCTTTAATTTTGAATCTAAATAAAATCTTAGAAAAAATAATAAAAATCAGTATGACATCTTACCTTAAAAAATATAAACTAATATCAGAATCTCAGTATGGATTTCAAGAAAAAAAATCAACAATTGACGCAATAAAAAAACTTACCTCTCTATTATATAAATCTGTGGATAAATCAAAGCCCTCGCTATGTGTCTTCTTAGACCTAGCGAAGGCTTTTGACACAGTATCACATCGTCAACTTCTAAAAAACCTGGAAGAGATTGGTTTCAGAGGTGTAGTCCTGAAGTTGTTTAAAAGCTACCTAGAAAACAGAAAACAATATGTTAAAATAGGTCCGACACTCAGTGAATCTAAAATTATAGAGTATGGGGTGCCCCAAGGCACTGTCTTGGGACCCATACTTTTTATTATTTATATAAATGAAATACTTACAGCAAATTCGGTAGGTCAGATTATTTCCTATGCCGATGATACCACTATTTTCTATACTAACAACAATTGGGGTGATTTGAAAATTGCAGTTGAGGAGGATCTGAAACATATTAAAAAACTATTTGACAATAAATTATTAACTATAAATTACACAAAAACTTTTTACCTACCTTTTACGTCCTATAATAAAAATCTACCAAGTTACAATAAACTGACCATAACGGAACTTAACAATACAGTTGAAATATCTTCAGCATATAAAATTAAATACCTTGGAGTTTCTATCGATTCAAATCTGAAATGGCAACATCATATTAATCACACAGTGCAAAAATTAAGAGGACTGATTTATAAATTTAAAAAACTAAAACCTATTCTAAAAACTGAGCATCTGGTAATTGTATACAAGGCACTTGTTGAATCCATAATAAATTACGGGATAATATGTTGGGGGGGAGCTGGAAACAGTTATATTAAACCTTTGGAAAACGCCCAGAAAAAAATTATAAAAATAATACTAGGGAAAAATATTAGATATCCAACATGTCAGCTATTTATGGAATCTGGACTATTAGACATTAGACAAATCTACTGCTATAATATGTTAGTACATCAGTGTCAGAATAAAAATACACATGAGTTGACTGAGCATAATTATAGCACCAGAAAAAAAGCCCAAAAAAATATTAAAACACTCAAAGTGCAAAAAACTATTGGTCAAAAATACTTTGAATATCAAAGTCCTAAATTATTTAATATGTTACCCTTGGAATATAAATATGTACATTTTTCGAAATATAAAAAAATTATAAGAAATTGGTTGGTTCAAAAAGGAAGAAGTTTGTACCAAAAATTATAATATAATGTATAATATAGTATTTTGATTTGTTTTGGCTAGGTTAAGTAGATCTATGTTTATATTTATATATAGATATTTCGTACATATGTACCTGTATATAACTTATTATGTAATCTTACTCTTTCCAAGCAATTAATCTATTCTAAACTTAAATTTATAATATTGATTGTTTTTTTGCTTGTTTATTTATATTATATTTCTCGTTGCTATTTTTGATAAATGTATGTGAGTAATAGCACTATCTCCCCGGCACTCAAGCTTCCATAAAGGGGCTTTCCGCCAATGGGTTATTTTCTATTATTTATATTCGTTTCAAACAAAAATATTGAGTTTGTTAACTTAATGTAATATGCTGAGTATAAATAAAGAAAGATTATTATTATTATTATTATGCACAACTTTTTCCAAATAACATGTAATTCTAACTGGCTTGTTCTGCCTTCTTTTTCGCTTTTTAAAAAATGGTACAGCAACCAGTTCATCTTCACTCGACTCCAGATTATACTCTGATTCTAGTATATATTTATGTCCCATAATTGAACATACAATTATTCTTTTATTAAGCATGGTTGGAAGACACATAAGGGCTCCCGTGTCGTATTTGATTCGTTACAAACGATTGTTAAGTTTCAACCAAAACAAATATTTTTTTATGTTAGAAAATTCTATCAAATAGGAAATTTTTGTCATCCCTAACTGTTCAGAAACAACCATGCATTGGCATTACCTCCGGTTAATGATCCCCAAGTAGCAGATTCTCCCCTGTTTTTGAACGCACTCCAGAGTTACGTATAATGACGTCACGATCGCGCGTACTGCTTTTGGGACTATTACAAATTTCAACCTCATATCTCGAGAACGGAAAAAGTTATTAAGGGCATAATAAGAATATCGAGTACTATACAAAAAAGTGTAAATAGTATAAAGAATATCAAGGAACAAGTATGGCATAGGAAAGCTTTTATTCTATATTTCTTCCAAATTCTTTCTACTTGTCTAATAATAGATATGGTATGAACGTACTTTTACCAAAGCTATTACAATAATTTCTGTATCTTCACTAATAATAAATAGGTTTGTTCTTCATTATTTCGGACTGATTATGTTATTTTGTCTCAATCTACTGATAATATCTTCTTGATGGTTGAATTTGATTTGGATAACGTGCTTAACATAACATAACAATTCTGCGGCATATGCATTTTTCCCTCTCCATAAACGAGCAACAATTAATGTGTTAATTTCTAGTAAATTGCATCATTTTAAAATCATAAATGTTTTATTATAAATATGAATTATTTAAAACAAAACAGATATCTGAGAAATAATAGTTGCAACAATAAGTGGTTTTGACAACTTTTAAATGCATTCCTTGTTTCGGACCCAAAGCACATTTAGACGCCTGACAACTTACAACATTGCAGAGTTTAGAATATAGAATTAGACAGGCCCTTCTACTCGACGAAATGAAGATAAGAATGCTTACTAAAAAATGGTACTTACGATTATTTTATCATCTAATCGACATTACAATAATGAATTCCTGGTTGATGTGCGTCGCGTCAGGATTCGTGCCGGTATTGGCCAATTGATGACGAAACAAGACAACGATGCAATATCTCAGGATACAAATCATTTTCTTTAATAAAATGGTCAAAGTATGGTTTACACTTCACACTTCTGTCTCAACAAAAATAACAATTGTTTTGTCAAATTCCATACCGAATAAAGCACTTCCATTATGGTTCCATTCAGTGCACCACCACTGTACAAGGTAGCAGATCTGATACGTTTATATATTTTTTCAAATAAATATATAAATATAAATATGCGATCCGGATTGTTTTCGTTATTTTTCCCATATTCACAGACAAAAACTATATGAAAAACATATTTATTCGACGATAAAAATTGCGCAGTGTAGGGTTTACAATATCTGTTGAAAATAATCTGCATGTTGTGTTATCTATCAGAAGAATTAGATTTTACGAACACTCAGGCGACAAATCTATGCATAATGCATATTAAATAAAAGTTGAAAGTATGCCCTATCATTTTTGGTGTATCGCATAGAGAGCGCTACGTAAGCTATCTTGGTTTAACAGAATCCGTCATAACTTTTTTGTACTTCGTGCATTTATAATCACATTGCAAATTTTTTATTTAACCATTATTTTTAAACAAAAAAGGTTATACTTGTTTTAACTTCATAAAATGCCCCTATCGAGATATTTACTGTTTAGAAAATCCTGCGCACTCATAATTTTAAACAAACATCTTGATTAATTAAAGGGTAATTGTTAAAAATGTTTACCAAAGTGTGCTATGGAAATAAGTAAAATATACTGACATAGAGCATTAACTGAAATATAACATTATTACTTAATTTTTTTTATAACTTTAACACCATGTATCTCAGTAATATTTGACCCCCCCGGTTATTAAGCAAAAAGTTAATATTTTCCGCTATAGAATCTGCAGGTAAAGTATTACCCATTCCTTATGAATCACCCTGTATATACATATGACTTGCATTTAAGTCTTAATACTGTTTTGTTTTACCATTGGTAAGTTTCTCATTAATTGATTAACTCTCAACTCTCTATAGTAAAAAACGATTTACATTAGATAATAGTATTTACAAGAGAAATTCATAAAAATGAATTATTTATAATTAAATAATTATTAGTCAGATAGGAAATATATAGTTTGATAAATATATGTCAGGTACTCACTGAAACAAATAATGATAAATACAGTGCTTTGTTCAAATTAGCTTATAAAACTCGTATAACTTGCTTTTAAACATTTCCAACTATAAATATATACTTATTGCTTAGTAATTGCTTGCTAGGTACTGTCTCACACGCAGGGACGTTCCTGGGGTAGTTGATGCCCTGCTGCAACCTTAAGTTTGCCGCCCCAAATAAGTAAAGGGCTAGAATATTGCGAAAAAATTGTAGGTATCTAATAAAAATAGTAGGTAGGTACGTGAAGTTTTGAGCATCAATACAACATAAATAAAAATGTTATCCAAAGGAATATTTGTTTCAAACATGGTATATCCTCCTTTACTTTTTCTGTGCGGAACAAGTTGTCAACACCTTGTCAGAAGAAGGAAGTGCCTATCGCGCTTCCATTGCAGCAACCAGCAACTTGCAACTGACGAGAAACATATTTCGAAATACATCGGCGACATCTTAAAAAGACTGTGGTTAACCTTAACATCAAGGTTAACCCAAAGCCACAAAACCTAGCACGATTAAACTTCCAGGAGATGCTATACTCTGGTCGGCTATCAGATAGAAATAGACTCCGCCCAAAAAATGCCAACATTTGAATGGAATTTCTCTATTGGTCGAATTTATAGAACCCGAATTACAAAGCAACCATGCACTAGATTTGACAAAGGCCGACTCTACAATAGTTGCGTCACACATTAAACTTTTATGTATTTTGGCAACAGACCAATCAGCTTATGTTTATCTTTATCGCGAAACGTATAAACGCTAAACATATTAAAAATAGCGAATAAATGGAGAGCCGGCCTTACTGTCAACCTGTGCTGTCAACTGCCATTATTCATTCGTCTTCGTGAAATTATTTCAAATGTCTATATTCGTCTTTGTGAAGGTACGTATAAGGATTAATAATGTTTTGTGTATTAAGTATTAGGTAAGGTAAGTAGGTAATGCAAACGATTAATATTGATGAATAAAACCTCGTTTTTTTAAGGTTAAATCGAAATCTTATGGCTGAAGGGGCACAATTTCTCCACCGAAAAAACGAACCTCCAGGCATTTTTCGAGGATAAGGAAAACGTGTTGAACATCTTTAAGGCGTACGATGGGGAGAATCCGGAAAAGCCAAAGATGGAAGGCATAGAGTTCACTGCAACGGCAGCAGGTGTGAGTGTTGTTAGTGTTTATAATGTTCTTGGTGAAAACAAACAAACACACCAACATCAACCACCAAAAGTGTACCAACGACAAAGCGAAATTTTGGACAATATCGATGAAGGAACTAAAAGTGCTCTCAAGCGTATAATCCATTCTTTTTTGAAAGAAATGAACCACCATCTATAAACAAAATTTTAGCAGCAGTGCATGAAGATTATTATGTACCTCATCTTAAATGGAGTGGTTTGTGGATATTAATAAGAGAAATTGGCTTTCGGTGAGTAAACGGACTTTTTATTTCTTCGTGTTGTAATGTAATTGTGTTTGGCATTATAGGTTCTCAACTTAATAGTTCCCAAGGGGAAAAAATGAGATTATCACTTGGAGGTGAAGATTCCTGCGAAACATCAGAAAATACCGGGAAGAACATAAGAGGTTGTACTTTTTAGATGAGGCTTGAGTGAACGCTGGCCATACTGTAAGTAAAGTATGGAATGACACGACAATCCTGACTCGCAGGCTTTCTTCCAAGGTTTAACGACGGGGTCAAAAAATCCATCGGGCAAGGAAAGTCACCTTATAGTCCTCCACATGGGATCCAAGGTCGGTTTCGTTGAGAATGGTATTACTTATCGTTGTTTTAATGTTATTTACAAATTTGTTATATGCAATACGTAGGGCTTTGAAAGACTATTTTTTCTACTGACTTACCAAATATATTGAAATGATGAATAAAGCATTCTATTTCATATTATATTGATATTTCTCATAACTCTCTTATACGAGCTGTAGTAGAATCTTGTGAAAATAAAGAAAAAATAGGTAGGTAAACAACACGTTTTATTTCTTGGAACATGTTAAAACTTATAGTTAAGTTCTCACCTTCTAGCAAATGATAGGGTTTTTAAAGATTTTTCTCAATTAAAATGAAACAGGTACTTGACTTGGTATAGTTTTTATTGCTTGAACATTCCACGACTCTTCGTAAAAAGAACCAAAAGTAATCTTACGATAGATATTAATAAATGAACATTGAACATGTACAGTGGTGGAAGCCGAAAAGTAAACACTTTAAGCCACTTTAACTTTAAGACACTTTTAGCCAATGGAAAGGTAATTTAATGCTTCGTCAGATGACAGAACTGAAAATAGGGCGTTCCATTTGAAAAAATTGAACTAAGGCATTATTTATAAACGAAAAAATAAACTCGATTTTTTCAGCAATTCTATAATATTAATGTTAATAACTTTTCTACCTTACTAGCCCTTAATATGTCTGACATAATAGCATAAGCAGAATTTTCAAAACACTCTTGTGTATGAAATCAGAGCTACTCAAAAAGTTATCTGCAAACCTCACTTTCTTCCAATAAACCTCTCTTATTTCGTAAACGGTTCATTTTAAATACCTACTACCTTAATAATATTATGAATATAATTAGGTGGGTAACTCGATAAAGGAAAAAAATATAGGGTGTTCCATTTAAAATAACGAAATTGATGCCCGGTCAACGAAAACGGAACGCCCTGTATATTTCTACATATTTTTGGGTTATGCAGAATTGAAAACCAAGAAAATAATTTACAGGCAAAATTTTTCTACCATTTCAAATACAGTCGTAATCGACCAAATTCAGAACTTTGGTAGACCCTGTATACAGGTTGGAGGAATAGTGCGTCGGACCTCGATATCTCGAGTTCTACGATAGCTAGAATTTTTAAAAAAAATTGCAAGTAAAGTAGATAAAAAAGTCTATAATGGAAATTATTTTCGAACATACAGGGCGAGCCAAGACGAAATTACAGGACCAAGTGCCTTTTTTATTACAGCTTTTATTTAACTTGCAATGTTTGTATGTATAGTCGAGTAAACTTTATAGTTTATGTATAGTCGAGTAAACTTTAACAAGTTAACGGTATATGTTTATTTAACTTTCCTATAAAACGAATATCTTGACAATTATTTAAATTATGAATAATATTTCCTGCACATATAAATAATAAAGCTTTAAATAAAGCGTGAGTTAATAGATGAAAAAAAGCTAATTTATACTCTCCTAAAGCTAAAATCCTTATAGTTTATGAGTTGATATTGTGCGTATTATTGTATTTTCTCTTGCACACAAAATTGAAGCAATGGCCCAAAACCATTGTTTACGTATAAACATACGTGAACAATGTTTTTGGGTTATTGCTTTAACTTTGTGTGCAAGAGAAAATGAAATAGTATGCACAATATCAACTCATCCACACGCCAAGTTAAAGTTTACTCGACTATATGTTTGTTTAGGTCAAATCTTGCAACTGAATTTTAAAATAGTTATCCCAAACCGATTGAGCTGAAATTTTGCATACACGATTAGTTTGGATGACAATGCATGTTTAGCTAAGTGACGTCTTTCTAAATCCAATATGGCGGACTCCCAAAGATGGCGGACTAGTTATTTTTTATGCACCCCCATAATATGGGTATCATTTAAAAGGGTTTGCTGAGAAGAATACGAAAAATAAAATGACGTCACACTAAGTTCAATATGGCGGACGCCCCAAGATGGCAGACTAGTTATTTTTTATGTACCCCCATGATATGGGTATCAATTAAAAGGGTTTGCCGAGAAGAATGCGAAAAATAAAATGACATCACACTAAATTCAATATGGCGGACGCCCCAAGATGGCGGACAAAATTTTCTTATCTACAATAATATGGGTATCAAATGAAAGGGTTTGCTGAAAAGAATACGAAAAAAAACTAAAAAAAAAAAAAATTAATAGTAAAAAGAAACATTTTTAAAAACAAGCTTTTATTTAAATGCTATAAAAAGAAGAAAATAAACTTTAAATTAAATCAAACCCATCAATTTATTACATTATACAATTTATATGATATAAAAGCTTGTCGCGAGATTTGCCTGTGTAAATAAACAAGAATACAATATTAAACTCTCGCGACAAGCTTTTATATCATATAAATTGTATAATGTAATACATTGATGGGTTTGATTTAATTTAAAGTTTATTTTCATTTTATTTTCAAGTTTAGTACATAAATTTTGAGGTACTTTTGTAAAACACAATGACCTTGAAAATCCCGCACCCCCTGCAGCTCTTGCCCCGTGTACACAGCTTTTTGCCCTACCAGCCTTCAACACCACGAGCCGCCACTGTAGGTATGGTCCAGAGCGTTTATCCCGCAAATAATATGAATGCTCTATTTCCGACATTTGCAGTTGGCATAGTCGACGTCATTCCAGTTTAGTTTTGTACCAACCAAATTCATAATAGTTTGGCCACTCTCTCATAAGATGGCGAAACCATCGATACAAATCTTTTACTAACGCAATAAATAAAATACTGGATTACCGTACAGGCACGTAATAGCAGAAATTTTATGTATACGTAGGGTAGGGTGTGATACCCAATTTGATATGTAAAAAAATTATTTACAATTTTCAAAGTAATTGAATTAAAATATGAAACTATTATAAAGGCAGTGACGTCCTTGCAAATTTTAGTTATGGGTCCGCAATTTGAGCTTATAGGGGCCATTTTTAAGGGTATGGTGTGAAATATGGTATATTGCATTGGATATGGTTTTTTTTTAATGATTGACGATTGGTACTAATTCCACTATAGTATCGTCCGTCATTTTTTTACAGAGGGTGAATAAACTTGTGACCTGTGACAACGCTGTTGTCGGACGTTTGGCCACGAATAGTAGAGTGAATAGCTGCTTCTATCGTGTCATCCCGTTTGCACTTTGTTGCTAAAATGTGAGACCCACTTTTTATCATTCCCATCCGTTAACAATGCAAAATCGAGAGGTCTGTACAGGGGGTTGCTAGGGGTGGTTTTTCAAAAATTATGCCATCCATGCCACCTGGTCCATCATCTACTGAAGTTTTATGCCAATATTTTAATCAGAAATATATTTTTTTTAATTTTAAAATCGTCATGTATAATGCTTTCATATAGCGCCTTATTATATAAAGTCTCGCCCTGAAATACCACAATTGTAATATCCTTTCTAACGTCCTAACTCAAAAACCTTTTGATTAATCAAAAAAATCATTTCTATGAACGTTGTAGACCAAAGATCGAGGATTTCATTACTTTTTTCAGATTCTAAATCCGATGGATAGTTTCGTTAAAAACTTGCAAATTGTAAAGCCATGTCGTGGCGGTAGCGGCCGACATTGGAGGTGCTACGAAGGTTCACGTTACCATGGCAGGGCAATCAAAAAACGACTCTAAGCTTCAACGCGTTTATAAAGTCGATATTCGCCTATTATCGTGCAATTCCTGTGTTTTAGAAGCATTTTAACTGTCTTGCGATATTATTTTATTAATAAATATTTAATTAAACAATTTCGATGTGATTTTTTTATGGTAATAAAATTTCCCTTTGATTTTTTTTCAATAATAAGTAATTTTCAATAGGTACACAAAAATATAGGCAGGTAGCCGGTATCTTACACAAAAATATAGGGTAGGTAGTAAGGTACCTACGTAAAAATAGTGTAAAAGTTTTGTTGAATATATTAAATTTACAATAACAAAAGTAATAGTAATAATTAATAATAATTGTACTACAAGTATAACGAATTACAAACCCTTAAAAGGGAGCCATATATAAGAAAAAGAGGTCCGATTGAGAAATATTTACAATTTTTGGTCATACTTTTTTTTGTTAATTCATATGATACAAAAGCTGGTATACATGGTGCTGTGCTAATGGCTATATGCCTCAGCCAAAGAAAGGCTAAATAAAAAAAAAATTAAAAAATAAATATGATACAAAAGAAAAGTTGAACTATAGGGAGAGTATATTTTTGTGATTTGTAATCTGTTTATATAGTTTAGCCCAATCAATAGGTACTTTTACCTTGCAAAAGGTATAGGAAAGTTTATATTTGGTACGATTGTTTAATTAGGAAGTTATTTAAAATTTTAAAATTAACTTTATATACCAGGTATTATATTATAAATACCTACTGAAATTGAAATAAGAAGTTAATTTTACGACCCTACAAATATCCACTCGAAGCGCACGCACCGTATATTTATTCCTTGAAAGCGCAGGCAACCTACAATCGCAACGTGTGTTTCTCTTTGCGGCTAATTCAAAGCACCTCCTTCCCCACTCTGTACTCAACACAGAACGTTAAAGTTAGAAAATAAATACCGACGGTAAAGTACGTAACGAGCAAGGCTCGTTACGTACTAACTCTAAAGGTTACCCAATCTGAACCTGACCTATCTCAATATATCATACGTCACTAGGCGACCGTCGGTATATCCATCTCTGTTCTACAACAGCAGAGCAGTGTTTAGTGTCTCTTTTTAGTATGTAAAATAAATGAAAGACCGCGGTCGCCAGCCCTGCCGCAACCCGCATTTTCCTCTCCCTAATGCTGCTCATTGATGTAACCTGTACGTCTACAAGCCTTGCGTAACGAGAGGCTAAATCGCCCAGTCCGTACCAACGTTGCCAAGTGTACAAAACGTGTTTTCATGATAGTGACGCAAGATTGCGCGGGCGGGTGCAGTATCCTTTTATGTTAATACAAGTATTATTTTTCTTGGGTATATCGGTCATATATATAAACAAATTTTTTTTTTTTTTTCTAACGTTTCGGTTTATTTATAACCATCATCAGAGACTACAATAATAATAAAAAGAAAAATTTTTTTTTTTTAATCAGTTATGGGCACATACTAAAATTAACCTATATGAAGTACTTACATTATTATTTTGTGTTTGCTTGATCTTAAATTAAACTACATTTTTTAATGTGATGTATTGAGTGTCTTAAAGGCAACTAAAATATTTTACTTTCTGAATATATGTGCAAGTGAGAGTTCGTTTGTTTATGTTACAGACAAGATAAGGACTAGCAGGTATACATTACAAGTGGGTGTATTTTATAAAATGAATGACAATTATAGTTTATATTATTTTAACATTATTTTTGTAAAATTAATTGGAAAGATGTAAAAATTAGTCAATAATTATATTTTACCCCATTTGTTTTATTTTAATAAGCCGAAATAAGTGTTACTTAAATTCTCTATGTCAGTTCGGCTATTTATTGAATTAGAATGTCTTTTTATTTGCAGCATTTCATGTACTATTCTACGGTGATAATTGGGTTCTTTTTCCAGGATGTGAATGTTATTAAAATTAAAGCTATGGTTATTATCCAAGGCATGTTGCGCTAGCGCTTTTATGTTAAAGAAGGAACATTAGTTTATCACTAAATAAATATCATAAAAACGCTCGCAATAGACCTCATGCCTGATGCATTTAATAAAAAAAAATTCCTTTAATCTAATTTAAAAAAATTCCTTTATCAGGGGAATAACACACATATCTAACCTGCCTCCGGCTATCGCCTCCAGCTTCTAACTCGCAATAGACCTCTTAAAAAAAAAAATTCCTTTAATCTAATAAAAAAAAATTCCTTTATCAGGGGAATAACACACATATCTCACCTGCCTCCGGATTCTAACTCGCAATTAATAGATCTCATGTCATGCCTGATGCATTTAATAAAAAATAAAAACAAGAACATGTGGGATTTCAACCCGGAACCTTCTGCTTGCCAGCTGAGCTCGTTTCCGCTAGACCATCACACCACTGACAAACTGCGTGTAAAGAAAGAATAAGTTCAGTTCAGTTAGGTTTCGGGTAACACGTTCTGTACACTTGGCAACGTTGGTACGGACTGGGCGATTTAGCCTATAATAAATACGTAGGCCCATCCAAATTTCAGCAAATTTACCACGTGATTTGAGGCTTGCCTCTGACCAATGACCAACTTCGGTTTTGCAAACTGCAATGTGCGGTGCGCATATCACTTTTTACATCTCATTGTAGTATAGTCAAGAGTCGGCTGTGGTCAGGGATCCAGGATCCAGTCGATCCAGTGAACTAAATTCCGCTTTTGGACATACTTTTAAAATTAGGTCCATGTTATGTAAAATTTTCTGCCGAATCCATTTCCGGAGGGCGATTTGCGATATGAGCTTGCGTTCATCCCCTATATTAATTTTTTACCCCTTTTCGGCGATACACGATATTTAAAAATTTTCAGATATAACTCGTGCTATCTCCAAAACTATCAAACCTACACGGATCAAATTTTAGACGGAGGTTATATGATGTATGGCGACTACGATAGCAGCGTTAAAATAGTATTTTGTTTATTGATCTTGAAAAAAATAAAGTACGCGGGGGTGCAGAAATATTGTAGAGAAAAATGTAGCATTGAGGTACTTTTTCTATTTCTAGAGATACTATACGGTTATGTGAGCGATATTGTAGTAGAAAGTTCAAATTTAATTTTGGTGAAAGAATTTTTACAATCGGAGTATTCTAGCGAAATATATAAATTATTTAGTATCGGGAACGATACCGCGCGTTTGGATCGCTTAGGCATGAAGTGTTGTTTGCTCACCATTCGACCGACCGACGCTCGACGTCGCAAAAATTGCGGCAAAATATACGAATATAACACGTGAAATAACAAATAGAAACGTGTGTGTACAGGGTTATTGGTTATAAATGGAACCCGAACCCACTCTTAACTTCGTTATTTTTAGAGAAAAGAAAAAAATTTTAAACAAAAGTTTTAGGGCATTCTATTAATTTTCTTGCTACCATATTCAATAGTATACAGGGTGCCTCATAAAAGCCGGACAAACCAAATTTATGTTTTTTTAAATGGAACACCCTATATATTTTTGTATATTATGAAAGTCCTCGTTTTCCTGATTTCAAAAATGTAAAATATGTTTACATTTACTGTGGCCATTTTCGATATAAAGCGGCTGCTATTTACATAAAAATCGAATGCATTTTAATCTTTGGTATGTATAGAATCTTGTTATTAATAAAAATTTCGTACTGTTTTTGTTTATTACAAAACTGAAATATTGGTCTAACCAATAATAATTATGCATCGATAAAATAGTAAACGTCAACATATTACACATTTTTGAAATTGTGAAAATGAGGAGTTTCATACTATGCAAAAATACACAGGGTGTTCCATTAAAAAAACATAAGATTGCTTTCTGCCGATTTTATGAGGCACCCTGTATACTACTATATATGATTGAAAAAAATTCATAGAATGCCCTAAAACTTTTGTTTCAAAAATTTTTTTTATCTTAAAAAATAACGAAGTTAAGAAGGGGTTCCATTTATAACCAATAACCCTGTACAAATATTGCAGAAAAAAATGTTCGTTTTCAAATTTAATGTAAGGAAAGAATTGTAACTAATAAATCTGTCAATGTACACAGATAAAATTAGCTTTGAATCAAGAACATTTTGTCTCATATGTATTATAAGCACTAATACAAACTCTTCATATAAACATTATATTTATTTTAGTGGCAAGTTCTAAATGTCTTTCGTAAAGAAATTGATTTGTTACAAACCCATTATTTTAAACAGTAGTTAATACATATATTATAATGAATAAAGAATAGTAAATAATTTGATTTGCCTAATACCTAAACAATTTTTTTTCATAACTAACAAACATAAATAATCATAATTTTAAATAAAATTATTTAAGTATTCTATATATTTCTATGCGTTTATATACGAACCAGTTAATCTTTAATTTCAATCATTATTTGATGTACAGAAAGAAGCTATATGTAGATAGATATAAATATTTTATTTCATGAATATTCTAATCAAATTTACAATTTGCCATGCAAAGATTTTTTTTATTTTTCACATAATTTTTAAAATTTTTTTATTAACTACTTTTAATTTGTTTGTATACCGAATATTACCTCATGTTTATTGCCCACCCTTCCCACCCACGTTTCATGTTTATTGCCCACCCTTCCCACCACCTTCCCTTTCCTGGCAAGAGAAAACTCTACACCTCCTCACTGGTTCTTGCTGGGCAATATTTTGTATTGTCAAGAGCTGGAAAAAACTCTTAAAATTAAAACACTCGGTATATCAAATTGTTCAATAACCTATCTCCAAATTGTTTAATTATTCTAAAAGTAAACATAATTTGTATACATTACTATGACGAATAATTAAACAATTGCAAAATTCTATATTAGTTGCTTTTACCTAAATTGGGGTCAATTTAAATTTAGCAAGATTGCAAACTTAGCAATATTTCGAAAAACCAAAAGGATAGGTTGTTGGACAAGTTAGTCAACTTTTGGTCGTTAACGGGAAAGTGCGGTGCTAAGACATATCTTCCAAGCCATGGGGGAATTTGTAGAATTTGTGATGTAAGTACCACTTCATGTATCTAGGGTATAAGTTAGTTAGTAGGAAACCTTTTTCATATTGTTTTACACGGTAATAAATGTTTTATTTCTGTTACTTCATCTTTTGAATACCTACCTCTTGCTACACCCCTAGCGTGCGTAGACGGCCGAGAAGAGGCCTATACGTAACATATGGTGGAGGCGCCGAGTCTACAATCACGTTTACCGAGGGGTATTTTTTTTCAACATTTAGTAAAAAAACAGATGAAGTTTTGGGTATGAATCTTTCATTTACATTTAGTGTGTGCATGGGGTTACAGTAGTTTTTTTATGCGAACGAGTAAAGGCTATTGTTGGTTTTTATATAATTAAAAACAGATAACAGCACAAGTAAGTTCTCAAAATAGAGTCTGTGGAGAGTAATCCCCAGGGACTCTATAGAAAATTATACCGTAACCCAGGTGAATTGATGTGTGAAATCTCAAAATTTAGAAGCACGGAAAAAACAATACAAATTTTATGAAAGTAGACCAGTAATTGGGCATATAATTTTTTTTTATGATTAAATATTTCATGGGAAATACTACATAATTTTTTTGGGGGGTACCTAACGCTTTCATAAAAGTTTTAAGAAAGGTAACCTATACTTACATTTTATTTATTTAGAAACAGGACTCTCTAGGACCGGAGCAAAGTGAAGGAGTGTGTAAATTGTTGAAATAATTTATTTTCTTTCAGAAAGCCACATATAACAATATTTTTTTCTTTCAGAAATTTATTTTACATTATTCTTATTTTTAACAGTTAATTCTAATATATTATTATAATTTTGGGGAAATATTTTATCGTTATCCAGGTAGTGTTGTTTTACCCAACGGTATTAGGGTTTTAAGCATATGAGTGGTTCGGAGAAGAAACCAGTTACTAGAGCTGCACTAAGGCTGTTAGTAAAAGAGGGCCCAACCCCTCCAAGATTTGAACCGAGACACAGAAGCACTGAGGTCATCAGCGGGTCAGCTGACAGTGATATCGAGGACGTTGACAATACTGCAGTGGAACAGGGTCTAGCAAAGTCCACAGAAGTTGGAGATTCTGCAGGGCAGCAAGGAACAGCAAGCGGTAAAACAGGAAGTACCGAGCTGGTAAATAGCAAGCACAGCAAGAAGACTGATGCACCCGAAGGCCAGAAACGACAGGAGATAGAAAGACCCAATTCCAACAACTGCAATGGACGTCACAATTTCAGAGAGTCTAGCCAATCCTAAAACACCAGCAGTACCAAAGTTTTTGTGTCCGCCAACGTTCGATCCTTGCTCTGGAAATGCAGTATCGTTTATGAAAAATTATGAACGGACTGCGGCAGCCAACTCTTGGGATAATAACCTAAAGATCACATACCTTGGCACTTTTCTGGAGGGAGCAGCCGATTTATGGTTTAGCCGATATACGTCAAACCAGGAGAACCAAGAAAAGACTTGGGCGAACGTTAAGGACGACTATCTGAAAGAATTTGGTGGAACTGACGTAAAGAGGATGCTAGAAAAGAAGCTGTATGAAACAAAGCAGCGTCCAGGCCAGTCTATTAGGGCCTACTATTACGAGCTCCAGACGATTTTTGCAGACTACGACCCAACATTCGACATAGAAGAATTTAGAAAATTCTTCGAGAATGGTATGGACAAGGACCTATATAGAAGCTACCGCCTGGTCCTGGAAGAAGATCTCGATTGGGATAAGTTCAAGAAGATCGTTAGAAAACTGGAAGATATTTCTGCAAGCCCGGACATAAGTATCCCAATGCAGTCGCTTAAGATTAGTGATGACAGCAAATGCCACCATTGCCATCACAATTGCGGTCAAGGCAACCAGGACGTCCAAATGGAAAAAAGGGAACGAGAACGTGGCTACCAATACTCGCAGAATAGAAACGGCTACAAGGGACCCAGTACCAGTGGCAACTGGAGCAGACAAAACGCTCACCGAAGATTAGAACCAGGTCCGCGAAACAGGTGGTATCAGGAAGGCCAACAATTTCATGCGGGGCGGAACAGCTCACACCACCAAAGATACCCTCCAAACACACGTAGTAGCGATGCAAGACCAAGATGCTTCTTGTGTGGCAAAGTGGGTCACTTTGTTGTCTCATGCCCAGATAACAGGCGACAACACCCAAACACCGACGGACGGCGAAAGTAAGCCCCAACGTCGTCCTTGCCAACAGGGGCACATATCCTAGTACACGGAATTGCGACATAATAACAGTGCCGTGCTACATAAATGGGTATGAGGTAAGAGCCAGATACAGGGGCCGAAAAGAATGTAATAACGGCTGGTATTCTAAAATACTTCAATAGGACTCAGGGAAGAAATTTAATTGTCGCTGGAGGTGGAAGGATACCTATACTAGGAGACTCTAAATTTAATCTTGGCTCGGAGGCCGCACTATTACGTGTAGGGCCAAGGTCATAGAGAAATTACCATTTCTGCTATTGCTGGGAATGGAGTTCCTTGAAAGCTGTAAGGCGGTAATTAACCTCAGGGATGAAACTGTGTCATTGGCTATATGTAGTAGGTACGTCAGTCTAAATTTAAACAGTTTTGGAAAAATGAAGGAAAAAGAATCACATCAAAACACCATAACAAGAGAAAATTATGCAAGTAGGAAGCCGATAACTAGGACGGAAAAATCAAAACCAAACCAAAAATCAACGAATATCAGACCGCACGACTCAGATGTACAGCTAAAGAATGCAAGCACAAGAGGAGAAGTAGTAAAAAGCGTTAGTAAAAAGGACAAAAGAGTCAGTTGGAACATCAGTAAAGGACAAGAAATGGAGGAAAAACGATCACACCCAAATACCATAGTAAAAAGAGAGGATGCAAAAAATACGTTAGCTAGAACAGAAATAGCAAAGCCGAGCCATAAAACAGGAACTAGAGAACAGCACAGTTTAGACCCTCAGCAAAAGAAGGGAGGAACATCGCAAGTTTACAGGTCCAAACCCTTAAAAAGATGTGAAAAAGATAATGTCAAAGTAGTGAAAAATATTGAAAAAAAGAAAGGCAATAGAGCCAAAAGAGGGAACAGTGAGGAACAGAAAATGATCAGAGAATTCAATGGGTTTATGAAGTCCAGAAAAAACTACGAAAACGAAATCACTAAAGTAAAGATTGAAGAAAAGACGCAGGATTTATTTTTTAAGACCAGTAACTACTCCCTAGCACACTGTGTATCAGCTGACATGGCAATGAGCAGAAGAATTGCGAAAACTTTGAAGAGCAGATTCGGAGGCGTGACCGAACTGAGGGAACAGCAGCAAAAACCTGGAGGCCTTGCCGTACTCACACGAGGTAGTCAATCTATATTTTATTTAGTAACCAAGCAAGCCTATTGGGACAAGCCACTGCCGAGCAAGTTATGGATGTCTCTATATAGGATGAAGAACTACATTGTTGCAAATGGGATACGGCAACTGGCTATTCCAAGGTTGGGCTGCGGATGTGACCGACTGGAATGGAAGACCGTAAAGAATATGATCTCTTATCTGTTCAATGACGTGGAAATGGACATTTTAGTATGTAACAGACTCAAAAGAGTTGAGGAAAGAGTCAGATAAGCCGATAGTGCATAGGGAAAGCGAGGACATTCTACAAGGGGAGGAATCTGAGCGAGAAGGGAAAATAGGCAGTTGGGTTAAAGTTATCGTCCAGGATGACTACGTCCTAAAGCCAGGAGAAACACACAACCTGAAAGTCGGAATTTTGGGAAATCGGGAACCAAAGGATCTGTGTCAATGGGAATTCCAGGCCAATGAAGTCTTTTACTCTACTAGAGGACTCATTAGGTTAAGTTCCCCAGCACCTATAAACAGAATGTACATAACGATTAAGAACAAAAGCTGGAGAAAAATCAAAGTGCTGAAGAGATCCACGGTAGGACATTTTGTCTCCCCAGAAACAGAACCACCAAGTCAAGGCATTATCTTATATGTGGAAGAAGACTCCAGTGATATGGTAACACTGAAAGATCACCAAATAGATCATCTAAAACATGCAGAAAAGGAACAACTATCAGACCTGTTACAAAATCTGCACGTCACATGGGCTTGACGACTTTAGCTAAGCACAAGATAGATGTTGGTGACGCTGCTCCGATAAAATACCGCCCTTATAGGGTATCCCAGAAGGAAAGACAGATCATAGACGAGCAGATCCAAGAGATGCTGGAGAGTAATGTCATTAGGCCCTGCCATTCACCATGGGCAAGCCCCGTGGTGCTCGTTAAAAAGAAGGATGGTTCAACAAGGTTTTGCGTTGACTACAGAAAGCTAAATAACGTAACACGGAAATCCACCTATCCAATCCCAAACATCGAGGACATTCTTACGTATTTAGGTGACTCCAAATACTTTACGACACTAGATATGTTCAGTGGTTATTGGCAGGTTGAAATCGAGGAAGACTCCAGGGAGTATACAGTATTTGTTGCACAGGGACATGGCCTCTATGAATTCAACGTCTTGAGTTTTGGTCTCTGTAATGCTCCCGCTACTTTCCAGCACTTAGCCGACAAGGTATTTGAAGGTATGAAGTGGAAAGATGTCCTGATCTATCTCGATGACATTGTCGTCTTCTCCAGAACATGGGAGGAACACCTGAAAAAATTAGAAAAAGTTTTTCAGCGTTTGCGAGAGGCAGGACTAACTTTGAAACCGAGCAAATGCATTTATGCAAAGCCCGAGGTAAAGTTACTAGGCCATATTGTAAGCAGGGAAGGTATAGCTCCAGATGAGGAAAAGCTGAAAGCTATAAGTAATTTCCCTGAACCCAAAACAATTAAACAAGCCCAAAGTTTTGTAGGTTTATGCAATTATTATAGAAAATTTATAGAAAATTTTTCTATAATAGCTAGACCTTTACATATGGCAATAAAAAAGGAGACTGGGTTTGTTTGGGGTCTCGAGCAGAAAGAGTCATTCGAGGCTCTTAAAGAAAAGTTGACGACAGCCCCAGTACTGCAGCACTTTAACCCAAATAAGGGCTGCGAGCTACGTGTGGACGCCTGTACCATAGGGATTGGAGCAATACTCTTACAGGAAGGGGAGGACGGGCTACTCCACCCCATTGCTTATGTGAGTAGAAGTCTCTCAAAAGCTGAGAGGAATTATACGATAACCGAGCTAGAGGGATTATCGGCAATCTGGGCTTTGGGTTATTTAAGGCACCTAATATATGGAAGGCCTGTAAAAATTGTCAGTGATCATCATGCCCTATGCTGGATTAGGTCATTAAAGGACCCAACAGGTAGGTTAGCAAGGTGGTCACTTAGGCTGTCAGAATTTGACTACAGCATTGTGCACAAAAATGGTGTTGCACATGCAGATGCTGATTCATTATCGCGGAACCCAGTATTGGAAGCTGGGGATAATACAGAAAATGTGGACGACATACCTACATTCCTTCTTCTACCCGAGGATATATCCGCAGAACAGCAGTTAGATCCATCATTAAAGGAGTTAATGATGGCGGTAACGAACCCAGAGCATGTCTCAATAGGCCTAGCTAGACGAGCGAAGAACTTCCGGATGCTGGACGGGGTGTTGTACAAGGTAAATCCATCAGCAGAAGGACGTGAAAACTTGCTGGTGATTCCTGTACACCTACGGGAGGAGATCCTGTACTCCAGTCATTCAGAGCCTCTTGCAGGTCACCTCGGAATCGCTAAAACATTAAATAAAGTTAAAACTAGGTACTATTGGGAGAACATGCAGAAAGATGTGGAAAGGTTTATAAAGGGATGTACGGACTGTCAAGCTAGGAAGGGGCAGCAGAACAAGAAACCTGTGGGGTTACTACAACCAATACAAGTGGGAACGCCATTTGAGAGGGTAGGAATAGATATCCTAGGTCCATTTCGAAAAAGTCGGAATGGAAAAACAGTAATTATAGTGGCAACAGACTATGCCACACGATGGGTGGAAACAGAAGCGTTATCCTTGGGGAAGGCGAAGCCAGTGGCCAGATTCATTCTGGAGAAAATTATTTCACGCCATCGATCCCCAAGGTACTTACTAAGCGACAGAGGACAGACCTTCCGGTCAGAGCTAGTAAGAGAGTTGGTAAAGTGCATGGGTACGCATAATCAATATACTACTGCATACCACCCCAGTTGCAACGGATTGACCGAATGGTTCAATAAAACGTTGGCAAATATGCTGTCTATGTATATACGCAACAGACAGACTGGGATGAGTATCTTCCCCATGTAACTTTCGCATACAACACAACTAGGCAAGACACCACGAAATTCTCCCCGTTTATGTTGGTGTATGCTAGGGAGGCTATACAGCCCACTGAAGCAAACTTGCTGGAGACAAGTAACTCTGAGGACATCCGCAAGATACGAGAACGGGCCTTGGCAGTAAGGAGTCAGGCCGTGCAGAATATCCAAAGAAGGTAGAAAGCGGATAAAGTGAGGTATGACAGCAAACACAGGCATCTGGAATTTAATGAGGGGGATCAGGTAAAAGTTTTCACACCCATACGAAAAGTGGGAAGAAGTGAAAAACTTTTACTGAGGTGGTTTGGTCCGTACTATATTGTAAAACGGACAAGTGAAGTCGACTATCTTGTCCAAAAGGGCCCCACCAGGAAATCCAAAGCGGAAGTTGTACATGTAAGCAGAATACTACCCTACCACGACCCTTGGACTCCAATTCCAGTGCCAAAAAATGCTGAAGAGTAGAAATTTTTTTTTTTTTCACACAAATAAATAAGTAAGTAAATAAGAAATTCTGGAGGTATCTAATGTTTTTGTTTTTTTTAACAGATTGACTGTCGTGGGAATGAGCACCTACCATGGGGATGCGCACCACATGGAGGTGACAGCAGGAGGATTTTGGAGAACGCTACCGTCAACAGTTACCTATGAAGCCACCGTTCCATTGATTTATGAGACCAAGTGGAAAGAAGGAGAGGTAAGAGGTGGTTCATCGTTTAAGGGGGTATGTGAACACTCAAATGGAAAAAGTTCACAATGTATTATTTTAAATAGCCTTAACCAGTTAAAAGCTAGCTATCAATCGGAATTTAACTCTCTCGCTCGTAGCTGGAGCCCATTGTATCTACAAAACTGTTCAGGGACAAAAGATCGTTATAGGAGGGCTTTAGATTTTTTAGGGGACGGTTTATCATGGTGTTGTGGGGTCGCGACTCAGTACAAATTGGACTCGTTGACAATGGACGAACGAAATTTAAGACTTCAACTTTCAAAATTAACCGACGGAATTTCGGAAACTTTTTCGACCATTTCAAAAAATTCAAAGAAATTCGCAGAATACGAAAAATCTGTTGCCAGTACATTCGTAGCTACTGAGGATAGGATTCACAAACTAGAATCCTACACTCAACAAGCTACCAACAATGTCAGAGAATTCGAGAAAGAGGAGAAATATTTTCTTTTATCGGTACTAAACAATCAATTTCAAAATTTAAGACAATCAAATAACAACAGCCAACATGGCTGAATGTGCTAAGTACAAAGTGAATAAAAGGGAAGGTTTAATTGGTTGTGAAGGGACATGTAGTAAGTGGTGGCATTTTTCGTGTACTAATTTGTCTGAAAATGAATGTAAGTTACTAGATAAATCCAAAAATGTATTTTACTGGTGCGACGCATGCAAGCGCAGTTGTGAGGTTATAAACAAATCACATCATAAAATTGCTTGTGAAAATATCTCCAATATTAGTGAACATGTGAGCAAACTATCTAAGGATTTTCAGCTAAATGAAAATATAGTTCAGCGAGAATTTTCTTCAATATTTATTAAAATCGAAGAAATGTTTACCAAATTTAAAGGTGACCTTCAAGTGTTGATAGCCGAGAGACTGACAGATATTGGCAGTAGTCCCTCTGTACCTGGAACGGCCGCTAGTAAGAGAACGTATGCTTGTGCCGCTGCAAGTTCTACGTTTATTGTGAAACCTAAGGATCCTAAACAAAACTCTCTTTATACTAAATCCGATGTTTTAAAAAATATTGATCCTATTGAAGCTAACCTAAATATAACCCAAGTGAGAGATGTTAGTAACGGTGGCATTGCTGTTCGTTGCGAGAATATGAAATTTAAAGAACTTGCTCAAACCAAATTAAGTAATAAATATAGTGTAAAAGAAGTTGTGTCCCTTAACCCTAGAATTAAAATTGTTGGTCTCTCTGAGAAAATGGATAACGATGTATTTTTGAACTATATAAAACTTCAAAATATAAATATCTTTACACAAGATAGTGTTTGTGAAATAATAAATGTTCAACCACTACGTAAGAATAATAAAATATTTCAGGCTACGCTTCAAGTAGATGCAATCACTTATGATAAAGTATTGAAGCAGGGGAACTTGTTTGTTGGTTATGATTATTGCAAGGTGTTTGATGCAATCGAGTTAAAGCGCTGCTATAAATGTTGTGGTTTTCATCATTTTGCTAACAATTGTTCGGGTGAAAAACATGTATGCCCAAGGTGTGCACAACATCGTAAGGTTTCTGAATGTAAAGAGTATAATTTGCAATGTATCAACTGCATAAATTTTAACAAAAAAGATGGTGCAACCAAGACAAGCACTGATCATGCTGCTTGGGACAAAAGCTGTTATGTATATAACAGTGCACTTTCATCGTTCAAGTCAAATATACTAAATACTAAGTAGCAATTAAGAGACGAACACATTGTATCTGATAACACCCCACTACCAATAATTGATTTTAAACTCGCCCAACGCATGTCCGTCCCCTCTATTTCTTGTTATTATCAGAATTGTCGCAGTATTCTAGGCAAAACAAGAGACATATTTATTAATTGCGGATCAATGGAACACCAGTGTGATATTGTTGCATTTACTGAGACTTGGTTAAATGATAGCGTATATGACGCCGAATTATTTGATCCAAGTATATATAATGTATTACGCAAAGATAGAGACTTCAATTACACAAATACTACCAGGGGCGGTGGTGTTTTGTTAGCTAGCTTAAAAAGCATTAATGTGGCATTATAGATATTTACTCGGAATGTACGAGTTTTTCCGATATCAAATCCATAGATATTTTAGCTACTAAATTGAGCATTAAAAAATTTGTATTATACTTGTTTATCATATATGTTCCTCCTAAAACGTCTTTGGCAGATTATGAAATTCTTTTTGATAGTCTTGAATCACTTTTTTTTACTTATGGCAGCAATATGCTATTAATCGGCGATTTTAATGTTCCAGAATATATAAATAATTCTTCAGATAGCAAGGTTCTCACAGTAAATAATTTTTGCAATTTCTTTAATCTACGGCAATATAATTCTGTTTTAAATGCACAAAATAGAATATTAGATTTAGTGTTGGGTAATCTGCCATGCTCTGTTGTAAAGGTTGTAGATATTTTGTTAGCTGAAGACTCATACCACCCTGCGTTAGTAATTGATATTGAATGTGGAGAACATTATCAAAACTTTCCTGTACACAATAATATTGATTATAATTTTAAGAAAGCAAACTTTAACAACCTATATAATGATTTGTTATTGGTTGATTGCAATTTTATATTAAATTTTACTGACGTGAACGTGGCTGTAACTGATTTTTATAGTTTATTAAATGATCTGATATCAAAGCATGTACCTAGAAAGAAAGTATGTACACGAGTATATCCAGTATGGTTTAATAAAACATTAATTGTTAAATTAAAAGATAAAGATAAAGCTCGAAAAAGGTATAAAAAATCGAACAAAATAGAGGACTATAATGTTTTCAAAGAGTTAAGAACTGAGTTTAAAACCATGAATGAGGTGGCACATAAGCAATATGTAAGTAAAATTGAGAATGATTTGAAACTAAACCCAAACAACTTCTGGTCGTACCTAAAATCTAAGAAAGGACAATCATCGATACCCCTCAATATGAAATATAATAATAGTAGTTTAGAAGATCCTAATCAAATTGTTTCTGCTTTTGCAGACTTTTTCTCCAATTCATTTTCAAAAAATCTTAATATTCAACCTAATCCAATTATTAGCGACATACCTTCACCAAATAGCTTGCTACACTTAAAATGTGTTACGGTAGAAGACATAATTAAATCGTCAAAAAAAATTAAGGCGAACATGACTATGGGACCAGACAACATACCTGCTTTTATAGTCCGTGATTGTATCTCAGTACTTGCTGCGCCATTATGTACCATTTTTAATTTGATTATTAAAACATCAACGTTTCCAGACATATGGAAATTAACGAAAATCGTACCAGTATTTAAAAAAGGAGTTAAAGATGATATTATGAACTACAGGTCAATCAACATTATATGTAATTTTAGCAAACTATTTGAAATTATATTATATGATTCCATCTACAGTCATGTTAATAACTCGCTAATACCTGAACAACATGGGTTTATAGTTGGGAGATCCACCGTTTCAAATTTAGTGGTTAAAACACAAAATATCTGTGAGGTCTTGGACAGTGGCGGTCAAGTGGATGTGATCTACACTGACTTTTCCAAGGCCTTTGACAGAATGGATCATACTATTTTAAAACTGAAGTTGGAGGCCATGGGTATTTCTGCTGATCTCTTAAATATAATATGTTCTTACTTACATAATCGTCAGCAATTTGTTCAAGTAAGAGGATTCAAATCTCATACTTTTATGCAAACATCAGGGGTACCGCAGGGCTCAATTCTTGGTCCGTTGTTTTTTGTGATCTTTATCAACGATATTTCTCGTGAACTTAATGTTAGATATCTTTTATATGCTGATGATGTCAAGATCTTTTACCAAATCAATTCGGAGGCAAATCAAGTCTCTAGTCAGACCTGATACTATCAAAGATCTCGGGGTGATCTTTGACCCTAAATTAACGTTCGTTCACCATATGAATTCCACGGTTGCAACATCTTTTAAGGCATTGGGATTTGTAGTACGTAACATGAGAGATTTTAATAACATTCATACAAGTAAACTATTATATTATGCAGTGGTAAGATCAAAACTAGAATATGCATCTATCGTATGGAACCCAATTTATAATACGCATATTGTGGCAATAGAAAAAATACAACGTCGTTTTTTAAAAAATCTCTATTTGCAAACCTATGATGTGTACCCACACCGAGGATATTCTCAAGAAGATCTTTTAGCAATTTTCACTGTTGACAGTCTCTTAAAGAGAAGAACAATTCAGTCAGTAATATTCTTATATAAGATAATTCATAATATCATAAAATGTGAAGATCTTTTAGACAATATTTATTATCATGTACCTCGCATAACCTCAAGAAATAGTCAAACGTTCTTCTTACCCACTCCAAGAACAAATGTACTCACTCAAGCTCCCCTCTTTCAAAAGTGTAAAAATTATAATGATAATGGCACATTAGATATTTTCCAGACTAATGTATGTCAAATTAAAAGAAACCTATATCAACAGTAAATAAATTAATTTTAAATGACAAATTTTTTATTATTCTTATCATTCTCGTACAAGTTGCACATAGGCTTCCTATTTTTATTTATTATTATAACTTTTTAGATTCTTGTTTTCTTTTAATGTGTTTTTTACCTATTTTATTGTTACTTGTTATTGTTTGTAATAAGTATTAGCAGTCATTTAACTTTTTGTAACTTCTTTTTTATCTTTTTGTATACTGTCATTTTTTACTACCTGTATATATAAATACATATACTAGGTTCGGCGTCCAAATGGAGCTCGACTCCGCCCCATTAATTTTATGGCAGCGCAGAACGGTGTACGCAATAGTCAGTTTTACACGATGGAAATTAATGAAAGTTGTGATAGCTTCAACAAAATTTGTTATTATACGTGTTACATTTTCTACTACAGCTGTACTATATTTTTATAATGTTTATACCCATTAAAGCTTCTATTATACATCTTCAATTTTGGACTTTTAAAAATAATACTTTATTCCCGCAAAAATTTAAACGACGTTTCCTTTATTAGTCCGCACTGCGCAAACTCAAGATACTTTTACTCGGCCTCGGCCAGCTGATTGCTTGGTTTGTTTACGTTTGTATTCGTTTTTAGGTTAGGTTCTTTCGCGAGTTATTTCCCCATACTTTAAAGAACGTCCGTGGTTATTTAATTCAAAAAAGTTTAGTTTGTGATTTACTATAACAATTTACATAGGTTACTTCACTGGATAAACCCATTGAGTATAAAGTAATATACTCAATGATAAACCCCAATGCAAAATACTCAAAAATAGTCATATCTGCTAAGAGTCGTTTACTTTTCGGTTTTCACATATCCAAATAAATAAAACGTGTTGTTTACCTACCTATTTTGTCTTTATTTTCACAAGGTTCTACTACAGTTCGTTTATGAAAGTTACGAGAGATATAAATATAATATAAAATTCATCATTTTAATACATTTGGTAAATCAGTAGAAAAAATAGACTTTCAAAGCCCTACGTATTGCATATAACAAATTTGTAAATAACATAACAACGATAAGTAATATAATTCTCAACGAAACCGTCCTCGGATCCTATGTGGTGGACTATAAGATGATTTCCCTTGTCCGATGTATTTTTTAACCCCATCGTTAAACATTGGATGAAAACCTGATTTGGAATCAGGATTGTTGTGTCCTTCCATACTTTACTTACAGTATGGCCAGCGTTCACCTAAGTCACAGATTAGTATAGTTAATCTGTGCCTAAGTCTCATCTAAAAAGTACAACTTCTTATGCTCTTCCCGGTATTTTCTGATGTCTCGCAGCAATCTTCGCCTCCAAGCGATATCTTATTTTTTTCCCTTGGGCACTATTTAGTTAAAAACCTATAATGCCAAACACAATTACATTACAACACGAAGAAATAAAGAGTCCGTTTACTCACTGAAAGCCAATTTCTGTTCATCGCCTTCAAAAAAATAATGGATTATACGCTTGAGAGCACTTTTAGTTCCTTCATCAATATTGTCCAAAACACACACTTTTGGTGGTTGAAGTTGGTGTGTTTGTTTGTATTCACCAAGAATATTATAAACACTTGCAACACTCACACCTGCTGCCGTTGCAGTGAACTTTATGCCTTCCATCTTTGGTTCCTCCCGATTTTCCCCATAGTACGCCTTAAAAATGTTCAGCACGCTTTCCTTGTCTTCCACCGAAAAATGTCTGGACGTTTGTTTTTTCGGTGGAGAAGTTGGGTCCGGGCCCCCTTCAGCCAATTTCCGATTTAACCTTAAAAAAAAACGAGATTTTAACATTTTATCAATGATCATTTTAATCGTTTGCATTACGTAACTTAATACTTTATACACAAAACATATAATGTTAATTTAATTCTTATACGTACCTTCACAAAAACGATCGTAACTGTAGAAATTTCAAAACACAGGCAAAGAATAATACCAAGGATAGAGAATAATACAGCAGTTGACGTGAGGCTGGCTCTCCATTTATTCGCGTTTTCCATATGTTTAGCGTTTATACGTTTCGCGACAATGATAACATATGCTGATTGGTCTGTTGCCAAAATACGTAAAAATTTAATATATGACGCGACTATTGTAGAGTCGGCCTTCGTCAAATTTAGTGGTTGCTTTGTAATTTGGGTCGACCAATAGAGAAGTTCCATTCAAATGTTGCGGGCATTTTTTGGGAGGAGTCTGTGTCCATTTGGACACCGAACCGTGTATAGTGTGATATTTTGCTTATTTATAGTGGATTTACGGTATATATGTGTATGTATATATTTGCTGGTATGTGCTGTAAACCCTCCCTTATCCTGTAAATGGACTTGCTCTGTAGGATATTGTAAGCAAATAAATAAATAAATAAATAAATAAATAAATAAATATTATAGAAATTACCCGGGCACTCAAAAATCAAGGAGTTATAAATTCCTGTAGGCAACACCAAATTCCAATTTCAATCCTAGATCCTGCTGTTTTGAGACATGATCTGGAGAAATTAGAGGGAGAGTTAAATACACTAGGGCAAAATTTAGTTATACCAATGCATGATTTGTCAAAATTATACCAAGTTTCTATTTGTGACTGTGGTTTTAATGGAGACAAACTGTTTATCAACATCCGGATTCCCGTCACTCAGAAACAACAAACAAGGGATCTGTTTGAGTTGATAACAGTTCCGTTTGCGTGGGAAAATCAGACCTGCTTAATAAAGCATGAGCCTTTATTTCTAGCAGTCTCAAACTCTGCTCTAAAATTCAAATCACATGTCAGGCAAATATCAAGGTCGGGATTGCGGCATTGCCAACCATTCAAGGATAAATTATGCTACCTACCTCGATTTTCGGCTGACATGACACAAGGACCAGCATACGCGAAAAAGTTGTATAATGGAGCCTCTGTGGAGGAAATAAGCCACCACTGCCCCATGAGCTGCCACATGTCCAGTACCACTGTTGTCTCCGAGATTGCTGAAGAAACATATGTCAATACTTTTCCTAAAAAGACAACAAAATTGGTATGTCAAAATTCAACAGTTGAATTGGACGAATCAGCTTATATAGCACCAGGCTCCATTAAACTGTACTTACCATGCCACTGCGAATTATGGATGGCAGACGAGGTTCTCATTCCAAGGAGATTCCCATGTCCTGAAACGCTTCCGTTGGAGTCCACCATGACTCACATAATTCCAGCAGCATGGTCCTCATTAAAGTCGTTTGTGCTGAAACCATACGAACAAAATAATTTACCAAAATTTTCAAAACCAGAGGACGGCCTCAACCAAAATTGGACATTAGAAATACCCCATATAAATTTAACTTCCCCAAAGTCAAACTTAAAGGAAATCGTAGATAATGTCGAAGCGGCAGTAAGGGTTTCATACGCAGAAGCATATGGACAACATGGTGACACATTGTTTTTTATATGGAACACTATACTGTCCATAGCAATTTGCTATATAATTTTTGGAGATAGGCGGAATTTGGCAGTTATACCAGCAATAGCAGCCCCAGTACGAGGCGAGAGAAAAACGAATATCGAACATCACATATATTTTATATTTTTATGCTTGGGTTTTGCATTTTTTATTCTGTATTTCGGAATAAAAATTTTTTTTATTAATCAGGCATGGAAAAGCCACGAGAAGGGGTGAACCTCACCCCTCTGAAACAGAAGTACCACCCTTAAACGAACCCCTCTCCTCTGGGAAAGAGTACGTAATACAGATGAGGAGTAATGTGGACCTTAATTCTCTAAAACCAAGGCACAGTGTACAATGTGTCCTACAAGGAATTGAGGATACCACGTGTGAGAGTTGTAGTAACAACTCGGGTGGGTAATTCAATTTAATTTTGGCAAAGTATACCTGGACTAGGGCCACGGATTAGGTTATGATGCAACGTTGATAGGTCATTTAAGCTAGTGGCACTAGCTTGAGCTACTAGATAAATGGCAGAGGAAATAGCTGATTACCTAACGTAGTATTCGTCCAAGTAAAAAGATATAAACAATTGATTTTCAAAACATAATCCATATTATACTTTATAAAAATTTTTTTTTTCTTCAATATAAATTTAATGTCATTTCAAAATTTTAAATTTAACCACCCAGCTAGATTGAAAAATTTGGTTTTAGTCCACAATAACACACACTTGTCTGTCTGTGACAAAATAGGGAATCATATGGGGTAGTAGTACTTAGTACGAGACAGAATATAGTTTCTTTGCAAACGGGGAATATAGTAAATTTTTATTGTCATTAAACTATAGTTATTTTATTCTATTATTAACGGCTTGAGATTTAAAAACAGCTTATGCTGATCTCCGCCTTTTGGTGATATATTTTTCTATTAATTAATAATTTGGAATTTGTGATTGCGGTATATATTTTTTCTAATTTAAATTTGTGATGTAATTATTTCATGTTGGGTTGTTTTATCTCGGTTTTTATATATGTGTATCACAAATAATAGACCAGTAAAATTAAGTGAAATACACCGTAAATTCGGAACAAATTTGTAACAAGCTGTTTGTTGCGCTAAAATGTCGGGGAGGGGGTATTAAATATGTCAACAAAAATCCCAAAAAATCCGAGCATCGGAACACACTAAAACATCGTCCGCTATCTTGAAATTCGCGATATTTTTCGTTTAAAGTCAAATAACTTTATTATCTTAGCCGCTATCAAAAATTATGAAAATAGGAAAACTTCAAAATCTATAAAATGAGGTTTAAAAATTTGTGATAGCTTAAAAATTAAAAAAGTTAGAGCTTAAAAATTATAAGATATCAGTTGGAATTTTGTAATAAGAGTTGATTGTTCTGTTCTGGTGTCGGGTGAGTCAAGTTGTATGGCAAAAAATTAATATGTGAATAGAGCATGAAAAATAGTATTGACGTGTCTCAGGATTTTGCTATATAACCTATAATTTTTTTTATACAAGGTGTTAAAGTTGAAAATTTTAACTTGAATTTTTTAAATATCCTTTGATTAAAAACAGTCTTACAAATAAAATTTGGTTGGTTTATATTTTTCATAGGGCGCTATCAACTGGCGATATTAGTTTTTCAAAACTAATCCAGTGGCGTGCATATACACTTTTTTTTTCTGATAAGAATGCCGATAACTGTGAGCCACTGGATGTTTTCATAAATTGAAAACCTAATTCAATAATAATAAAATACTCTAAGGAAACAAAATCTTCATTAACGAAAATTTAAAAACAACTGTGACTTAATTACTATTTTTTTAATTAAATTGTCAAAATGAAGACCATTAACCCCAATGCACTTTCGGGCCCGCAAGGAAATTTCATTTTATATATTCCTTATTAGTTTATGCACATTTACCCTTAGTTGACGTGAAAAATGTACTATTCGGTCAACTAGTACTTGTTGGTTGTTAATTGATTAATTTTTAGAGTGCATTGCGGTTAATGTACCTCATTTTGAAAATTTATTGTAAACCGTAGTAATTAAGTCGCTGTTGTTTTTAAATTTTGTTATTAAAGATTTTGTTTCCTTAGAGTATTTTATTATTATTACATTAGGTTTTCAATTAAGAAGTTGTATGAAAAAATGCAGCGGCGAACAGTTATCGGCATTCTTATCAGAAAAAAATGTGTTAACGCACGCCACTGGATTAATTTTGAAAAACTGTTATCGCCAGTTGATAGCGCCCTATATAAACCAACCTAATTTCATTGATACGACTGTATTTAACCAAAGTACCTATATTAAAAAAATTCAACGAAACATTTACAACTTGCACACTTTTTATGAAAAAATTAAGCGTTATATAGCAAAACGTCAATACTGTTTTTCATGCTCTATTCACATATTAATTTTTTACCATACAACCTGACTCACCCTGTAAGGTTAATAAAAGTAAAAACAGAAACAAAATATTAAAGAAATTAATACATTAGATGTCAATCTCTGCTTCGTCTTTTAACAAAGACACAGGTGTTGCATTCGTGCAATATTGCCCAATGCAATGAATGCAACTTGTTGTGCATCTTAAATTGTATTTATTGCAGCTGCATAATTTTGAACAGTTTGTTCTGCAGTTGCAAAACAAAGTATTTAATATAAATTCAGGGGCACACTTTTGTGACATTTTTTCTGGTTCTAGACAAATTTTATTTTTAATCCAACCCCAATTTTCAGGATTGACGTTATTTCCTAGCCATTCTTGAACTTGAAAATACACTCGTTTTATATGAAGTTTGGCTGCGTCAGAAGTCGGAGATAAAACTTCCAATTCAAAATTATTAAATAGATTTTGGCGGGCAACAAGTTGGGTATATATTTAATGTATCTAAATGAGTTCAAATCTTTACTTTTACGACTTCCATACCAATATAAAATAAATTTCTCACCCAACCCTACAAGATGTGATATTAGTATAGGGATTTTTAAAATCTTCCAAATTTGAAATTTCCTTATCATTTTTTAATATACCTTTTTTTTTTAATATACCTAGTGCTGTTTTTTCCCTTCTTATAGAACGCTGACGTTGTGTCGCAGCCTAAAATTGCATGTAAAAATAAAATATTTTTGACTACTGTTTCACCTAATATGGACTGAAGTATAAATAAAAATAATAAAAATTAGTATGCTAATTAAGAATAAAGAAACATTGTTTTCTAGTGCTAGAGTTTAAATTATCTAATTTAATGCATAGTACCCAAACTTTAGTCGCCATTATCTCAGTTATTTATTAACCGATTTAAAAAATCTTTAGACTGTTTTGTAGCTTGTTTAATGTTCTAAAATTTTTGTTTGATTCATTTTTTTGATAAAATCAATGTGAGATTAATTATTCAAGTTTAAAGCTAAAAAGTGCCTAATTTCAAGATGGCGACCTAATTTTTGAGGGGTTCCGCCACCTGGATTTTTTGGGATTTTTTTCCTGTTATATAGGACATCTTCCCCTACATATTCCCCCTGAAATTAGCTTGTTACAAATTTGTTCCGAATTGAATGCTAATTTTACTGGAGTATAAAGCGTATTAGTATGTTAGGTAGTAATTTTATGGTAAGAACTTACTGGTTGTTATTTTTTTCATGCACTCGGAGCACACCCAGGGAGGGCAAATGGCACAAAGGACCTTCCTCGAAAGTATAGTGGTCAATATCCCTGCCTGTCACACGCAAGCCATGCTGACGAAGACCTGAAGACACAAGGTGGTGAGTCTCTCCAACGTAGGTGTTCGACCCAAGCCAACCGCTGCCTGTGTCTTTCCTTGGACACTCCCATGGAAATTTATTCAAAGAAAATTTCACAGCCGTTTCTGGAAGTCCCCAAGTACCATACCTAAAAAGGAGTTATATTTATTATTTGATATACTTATATTTTTTAATACATTATATCAATATTTTGGGGTACTTGTAAAACACAATGACCTTGAAATTCCTTAAAAATTTTCGCCTGCGGCGTTTTTTCCACACCCCCCGCAGCTCTTGCCCCGTGTACACAGCTTTTTACTTTTTAGCCTCCTCTACGTAACAGATCAGGAGTCACCACTGGTCAGGTCCTCTAGGCAGTTGCCTAGCAAACCAGCACGTGGCATCAAATTCGATTTGGCTCTCAACCACGAGGTACCGGTACGTCCTGGAAGATATTTGCGTGAGCGATTCCCCACTACTAAAACCCCAACCCCAGCTGTAACTCATATAGCTATTCCTTGTAATGAAAACACGCTGGCAGGGTATTTTACGGTTTTTCGGAAAGTGTGTTAAATAGTGTACTTAAAAATAGTTTATATGGTAGTTAATGATCCACCTGAATTTTTATTTTTTTGAAACGAAATCGCTAAATAGTCTAAAACGGCACTTTTAATTTCAATTTTTAAATTTCGCGCGAAAACGCTAGCCACCATGATTTGTTTGGGCGTGACGTCACTAATATAATAAACACACGCAGACAGATATGCTTTTTATAGTATTATAATTAGTTTTCTGTTTAAATTGCCTAATAATGAGTTATAATCTTTATCATTAGTGTGTGTGGTGCAGAATTGCAAAAGCATAAGTATGAAAGCACCAAAAAAGTTGCTTATTAAAGTGGCGAATGATATTACAATAGAAACATTAATTTGGTTTAAACTTGTAAGAAGATATCCATAATTATTATTGAAAAGAAGCGTAAGTACTGTATTTTTGTAAAAATCATTTCGATATAAGTACAATGCATTTATATCTTGTATCAATAATTAATAGAAATAAAAAAAAAAAAGAAAAGTAATTATTGTCATAAAATGTCAGTGTTCGTAAATTAGAGGTTATATGTTAAAGTTTGTAAATAATGTTTCAAAAAGCTGTAAATCAATGAAAAAAAATTCATTTTTTATATCTTTAAGTTGAAAAAATAATCCGAATAAAGTTGAAAAAATAATCCGAATAAAACCAAATTGCAAACCATCCAGATTCTATTGATTGTCAAATTGATAGCAAACGTTTAGTTTACTACATGATAGGTACAAATAGGTAAATATGTATCATGAGTTTATTATATTAGTGACGTCACATACGAAACCATCTTGGCAGCTAACGTTTCAGTATAGACTAAAAATCTCACTTTTTAAAACTTGAATAAAACTAATCTTGTATTTTTATAATAAAAACTAATATTGTTTTGGTTTCTCCATGCATAGACCATCGTATTTTTATTATTCCACAATTCATTTTTCATGGTGTAAAATACCCTATTGTATACGATCATAGAATATAATAAGCTATTGCTCGAGCTATGGGTATGCGGTCACTAATGTATGTTGGGAAATTTTACCGACCATGTTTCGGAGCAGATAAATATTATTGAAATTTGGTTAGAAATATAAGATGTATTCTCATATCAACTGAATTGGGGATATTATTTATATAAATCAGAAATAAAATGGGCCCCAGAATTTTTTAAATTTGTTTTCATATTTTGAAAGAATGATGAAAACTGAATTTAACTTTTTATTTTGTCGCAGATAATTTTGCTACCAAAATTTTTAGTTAATATTGTATTTTATGTGCTTTTTGAGCATGACAATGAAATGAAACGGATTTTTATTAATTTTATTGTCATAATTAATGAAAATTACTTCATATGTATTTCTAAAACATACATAATTTGTATTTATATGCCTCTAGACCACTAGAAAATGTAATTACAGGTCCGTATTTAGGACTACAAATACAACCAATAAAAACACCAATAACTAAAGAAAGGAATACTACGAAAAAACTACAACAACTGCTCACAATTCTTTCAATTTGGATGCATTTTTTGCCCTTTTTTAATATGGTTAGCAGATTTTCTAATCACATCCGGATTATTTCTCATTTCTTCACATGCATCTTCTATTCTTTGAAGAAGTTCTGCCCTACTATTTATGTTAGTGGATTATACTTTGGATTTTACATATCTCCAAATGTGGTAATCCACAGGATGAAAGTCGAGTGATCTTGGAGGCTATTCATTAGGATTGCCTCTACCTACCACGTGATTGGATAGTTCTCGTTTAAAAATTGTTTAACAAAGAGCCTATGAAGGTGGAGCACCACCATGGTGAAAATGTATTCCGGCTACATTTACACCTGCATGATCTAACAACATGGCACTGACAAAATATTCTGGAAAAAATTCAAATAGAAAATATGTGATCCGATTAATTTACTATCAAAGACGCCGCACCAAACGTTTAATGAAAATGTGTGTTGTGAATGGGATTTCTTCCGCCCAAATATGGAGGTTATTTTGAGCAATTGTAGTTTCTTCGTAGTAATTCGGTTTTTATTTCTTTTCTTTAGTTATTAGTATTATTTTTGGTTGTTATTATAGTCCTAAATACGGACCTGTATTTACATTTTCTAGTGGTCTAGAGGTATATAAATACCACGGTCCTTATTAAGGACCATGTATAAATACAAACTATATGGTATTCACATTTTATTTACATGAGGGGAGGCCTTGGAAAATCTGAATTCTGTTGGTATGAATAACTGTTTTAATTCCTGAGGTTATGTTGAAAACATAACCACAAATTCAAATTGGTTCTACATAGTTGCCACAGTGAGACCCTAAAGAAAGCACAGCAATGTCATCAATAAAAAATTTGGCAATTCAGCCAAAAATAAATGACAGTGACAATCAATTAAATCTGACACCTCAATATTTTGTCAACAGTAGACAACCCTGAGACAACCTAAGAAAAACATACCATAGCCTCCCCTCATGTAAATAAAATGTGAATGGCATATATGTAGGTATTAGAAATACATATTTTTGCACGCTCGGGTAATTTGACACCTTTACTGAATTCTTTGAGACATTTGTAAGTGACGATTACAAATTAGCGATCGGTAAGTCAATTACTTTCCGTCAGAAGGCGGTAAGTAAACTGATAAATATAGAAATTTAAAAATCACTTTTTATTGAAGTCAAAATTAAAATTACAATTTGGGCAATTATTAAAATTTATTGGAGCAATAGAATTCATAACTTACAAGAAGCTTAAGTTGTGGCAAAAATCTTATCTTGGAGAAATTTTTAATGACAGCAGATGTCACTTGATAATAATATTCGGTCTCATAGTAACCAAAGCGAAAACTTTTTCATATACGACTTGTTTGTTTTATACAGGGTGCCCGGGAAATAAGTGTACAAAAAGAAATCACATATTCCCGAGGTCAAAATAAATCGATTGGACCAAATTTACCTTGTGATGACGCTTACTTATATGTGCGTTTTCTTACGTAATCCTTTTTTAATCGGAAATCTCGGGCGCCAGTCCTTTAATTTTTAAGTGCAAAGAACTACACTTTTTGGCTCTCCTATTGGGAGAACAACCCTGAATAGCGAAACAGCGGAGATACAGAATTGCCAGAGGTCGGAGCTGGAGATCTATCTAATGGATTTCGATCATACTGCACAAACGGGTTAATCAGAAATAAATGACAGAAAGAATAACTCGTGAATTTTACCTCTTTAAAATAACGTATTTATTCAGAAATATTTAGAAACAGAATAATTAATTCTACTACCTCTTCGACTGTACAGTCGAGTGTGTATAAAACTATTTCAAAATGATTAAAAACAAGTCAAGCTGGCAATCAAGAGTCTTTACGCGATTTTACGTCGGAATTTTCGGATACGTGTGATTAAAGAATTTCTAGGTACGACAAGCAAACGGACCTTTCCACTAGGATGTATTATGCACGGCGGGCAATCGGGTAGCTATAGATATTGTAGGCTATACGGAATTTTTAAATACACGGCAAACTACTGCCACAAACGTAGAGCTACTTATTAATGATTATGTTAATGAACGTAAGTTTCCCGAGTCAACTTTATGCAGATCACCTATATGGATGGCCCCAGCGAACAAATCCAACCAGTTGATACATATAATGACTATTTGGTTTATCGTAGGTTTTCCGGTAACCTATTATGCAGGGAGGCTTTTGAAATGGCCCTAGCGAACAAATCTCAACAGCCGATGCATATTTTGGCAAACAAAAGACCAACGGAGGTATTACTAATGAGCTCTAGTTTGATTGGGTAGTGTACTACAACTACAACGATACGTACGGACAAAAAGACCTTTGAATATCTATACTTAACTGAAAGCAGTACCTGCAAATTGCAGTGGACTATGGCGTATTCTTACCAAAATTATTTTCAAATAATTTCCTAACTAAATTTACTATTTAACTCGGAGCGGCGGCGCGAAACTGTGGACGGCTTTGGTTTGATCTCGCACTTCTGGAGGTGGATCGGATCTGATCTCGCGGACTATTTCGGAATGAACCTGGACTGCTGCCGACTTTTTCGGAATGACCACGAAGTGAGCGCTCCTCTCCCTTTTGTAACCTTTATGACGAATCTAGGTTGCGTGATAGAGGGGCGGTCACCGACTTAAAACGAAGGATTCGGATGCACAACCCGGCGTTACTTGCAGAGGTCCAGCGGATTATGCAATTTGGCGCATCAATTCGGAACGTCAATAACCGGCAATGAGTTACTTGCAATTTATATACTATATTGCAAAAAGAAACGGGTTAAAACGGATACGGATTAATACTTTAGGAACGAATGATTTTTATTTCAGACTCGGCCATTATTTATAATAATTCTCGGATTTTGCTTATACGAGGGATTGTCGAAAATTTGTCAATTAATTACTTGATTGCTTGTTTACCAGCGGACTTTTTAACAACTCATTAATACCTTAATTAAAACAGGACTTACTTACTAAAACAGCTGCAGGGTGTACCCAAGTGATGGTAATATTTAAAGCAAAAATGAACATTCCTTGATTGGAAAAAAATCACTTCGTTACAACCTCTATACCAAAATGCTTCCTAAGGGAGCTACAGGCCCCTAAATGTGGGCCCCTGAAGACGGTTTTTATTTATTACCTCCGAAACTGTACAAGTTAAAGTAATGAAATTTTGCACATCCACTAAACATTCTAAGCCTAACAAAATGAGGTAAATATCATCTCAAAATTTTTACCAAGGGTGGGTCAAGCTGTAGGGGTGGGGGGTAAAAATTACCGCAACTTTTTTATTTGTAAATTTTTTTGAGTTTTGACTTCAAATTATGAATTGTCAGAGTTTTTCACAAAGAAACTGCCCTCTTGTGCAACTTCGATCGGAGGCACCGTTTTCGAGATAAATTCATTTTAATATTCAAATGCATGCTCTAAAATGATTAGGGAAGTGGACTAATTTTTTCCTTTTCTCGTCAAAACAAAATTTAAGCGCCAGATCAAACCAAGATTTTCTTATTTATTTTAATAACTGCTCAAAATGCTTAAATTTTGTTTCGACGCGAAAAGCAAAAAATTAGTCCACTTCCCTAATCATTTTAGAGCATGCATTTGAATATTAAAATGAATTTATCTCGAAAACGGTGCCTCCGATCGAAGTTGCATAAGAGGGCATTTTCTCTGTGAAAAACTCTGGCAATTCATAATTTGAAGTCAAAACACAAAAAAATTTACAAATAAAAAAGTTGCGGTAATTTTTACCCCCCACCCCTACAGCTTGACCCACCCTTGGTAAAAATTTTGAGATGATATTTACCTCATTTTGTTAGGCTTAGAATGTTTAGTGGATGTGCAAAATTTCATTACTTTAACTTGAACAGTTTCGGAGATAATAAATAAAAACCGTCTTCAGGGGCCCACATTTAGGGGCTGTAGCTCCCTTAGGAAGCATTTTGGTATAGAGGTAAGTTTGGTCCAATCGATTTATTTTGACCTCGGAAATATGCGATTTCTTTTTGTACACTTATTTCCCGGACACCCTGTATATTTTCAAAATATAAATTTTTTTAATTTTAATTAAATTTATTTAATAATTGATCGTGCAAAAAACGTCATAAGCACTGCGGTCATTTACTGGTTTCGGATGTTCGGATGATCGGAAACATCCTCAACCAGTAAAGAACACTTACTGACCTTAATACTTAATATACTATAAGTAATTCTCATTAATTATAACATAATTAAATTAATAAAAATCGTCTCATTTCATTGTGTACCCACAAAATGCTCATAAAATAGAATGTCAACTAAAAATTTTAGTAGTAAAATTTTCTATGGAAAAATAAAAAGTACATGGTTGAATTCAGTTTTTACCGCTCTTTTAATATATGGAATTAAATTTTAAAAATTCAGATATACAGGGTGTTGTTCTGAGGATGAAAGATTTTGTAAATTTTTTGTCAAGCCAGACTTGGATTTTCTTTCTTTTTAATGTCTTGTGGATTTGCCAAACTACGTAGAATGCGAGTGACAAATGTCAAAAAAATATACAGGGTGGTTTGTTAGTTATGAATCAAGAAAGAAATAAGTAAAGTGACTTTTATTTTATTCACAGTTAACGTATGTCCCTCTCCCAATAAAACACCATGTATGAAAGCTTGTTTGATACATTTTTAGATTTTATATTCTCAACTTTAATATCTTCTGTTTGCTTCCTATACCTACTTCTAAAAAATATTTTCCGTCTTCAGTGTTTAGTCCATCGTTATACTGTCTCTTAAATTTAAAACGTTCAAATGCTACGTTTCGATGCCAAAAATTTTTCTGATAATATATCATTTCCATTAATTGTATTTAATTTCTAAACATTTACTCTTTGGTTTTTCTTTTTATATTTTAGTAGGAATATGACTAACTATAAGGCCTTGGTCGTTGATAATCTTAATTTTACATTTTAACATATGCCAACTTATAACATATGAAATCAGAATTTCATTACACAAGACTACAAAAATATACAGGATGTTCAACTTAAAATAAAAAAATTGATGTCACTTCACTTCCGCATAAAAATCCTTTGGTATTACAGCTAAGTTTGGGAAGTGCTCCTGAAAATCGTTCAAACATAAACTCTGGTTGTTCCCAAATTCCATTAACTAGCACACCAGTTCGAAAAATAGATTTTTTATTCATGTACTTATGTTTTGTGCTCTGTGGTGAAAACCATATTTATTATGATTCAAAAACTGATTTTAGAATTAGTGTTCAGGATTCCCTAATTTTTATATTAATTTTTACTTGTTTTAATTTAATTAATATTGTTTATTATTTATATATACATACGTATATCTCTCCTACCACGAAATAGGTTCAATTACTTGTTTTCTTGTTATTTTTTTAACACGGTTAAAATCGGTTCTGTAAAAATCTACCGCTTGGCTGTGTGAGAAAAGCAAAGTGGGAATATTAATCAGTTTAATTTTGAATGCTTTGAACTACTCAAACCTATACATAATATACAGGGTGTTTCAAAAGTAAGCGTAAACCTTCGGCGGGCGTAATCCTCGGATAAAAAAAAGACAAAAAGTTCCTATCGACATGGGTCCGGAAATGCTTTCTGAAGAAGTTACGGCCCTTCGAATGGGGCACCCTGAAGACGGTTTTCTGCAATATTTCCGAAACCGTTAACAATCAAATTTCGAAAATACATACACTGTATAAACTTTTGACGCTGAACTCGATGCTGAATTCAGAATTTAAAAATTTAATTTTAAGGGCTAAAATAACCCCATTTTTTTTATATCAGTTTATTAAGGTTTTCGTTGAAAATTATAAAGTTTCAAAGTTTTCTACGTAAAAAAGGTACTCTTAGTTCGTCCCGATAGAATGAACCGTTTTCGAGAAAATTGATTATGAAAAAGATTATATACAAATGTTTGTCATTGTTTTCAAGTAATTTGAAGTTTTACTGATACTGATTGTCATTGTGACATGCGATTTAATTTTGGCCCAGTCTAGTTAGTAAATATTAAAATTAAAAGGTTCAATAAAATAAGAACCTTTTTTATTCGCTATTTAAAGGGCCGTAACTTATTCCTCAGAAAGCATTTCCGGACCCATGTTGATAGGAAGTTTTTGTCTTATTTTTATCCGAGGATTACGTCTACAGAAGATTTACGCTTACTTTTGAAACACCCTGTATACGCTCAATAGGTGTACCTATTTTCTCAATCTCTTATTAAATACTTCTCGGGGTGAAAAGTGAGTATTTTCACACCTAAAACTTTAAATAAGTGTGTTCCGCCTATAGGTAACAGAAATCATACAGTCCACTACAACTTCCTACAAGTAACAAGGAGCAGGCCCAATCTATCGAGCTGATAATCAAAGATAAGAAGCATTACCGAGTCCCATTCAATTTCTCTTATATTTTTTTTCTCAATACCTCACAATTAGAAAAAAAATAAAATTCAACAGAATTGCTCGTCAGAACTTTAACATAATCATTATACAAGCATGAAATAAACTAACAAAACTAACACAGCAATTTTTAATTCCATGAACATCTTTGACCAAGATAATTTTTAGTATCACAGTGTATTCTTTAAAGCAACATATGTATATTTAACTTTCAGTAAATTTCACCTACAACTCAATTCAATATGTTTCATTTTCTGTAACTTCTATTCCTGCTCCTGCTACTTCAGTTCGCTCACTTGACAATATCAGGTTTTCAGATAATCTGTTAGGTTTAAATAAAAATGTATCTCCGAAATTTGACTTTTTTACCCATGCATATGTATTTTTGGTCTGGAAATACGAATCTGAAGTCAATTTTATCCGCTCTCCCTCACTTTTCGAGATATAGGGGCCAATGTTCACTTGAAGTTCCTCTCTGGAGAGCAGTCGGTATTTTTGAACACTACATAGTACAGGGTGTTTCCTATAAAACTATACCCCCCCTTATTTCGGTCAATTACCACCGATTTTAATTTTTCAAAAACCGGTCTAACACAGAATTTTCTGTAGATTTTGAATATGCTATTACTTTTTTTCCTACTTCAACCGTATACGAGGGGTAGAAAGAAGTATGGTTTTTTAAATAGAACACCCTATATATTTTTACATATTTGGATTCGCCTCATCCTTCTGATTACAAATATATATGACACTTATATATTTGCTATAAAAATGGCGTAAATAATTGAATTTAAAGTTGGGGGGTTTCCTTCAAAACTATACCCCCCCTTATTTCGATCAATTATTTGCGGATCAAAATTTTCAAAACCTACACATAGAATTTTTCGTAGATTTCATATATGCTATTACTTTTTTTCTCCCTTCAACGGTATACGAGGGGTGGAAAAAAGTAAGTTTTTTTTATGGAATGCCCTGTATTTTTTTACATATTTAGATCCACCCTACCTTTCTGATTATAAATATATATATAATACTTATATATGTAAAAAAAATACAGGGCATTCCATAAAAAAAACATACTTTTTTCCACCCCTCGTATACCGTTGAAGGGAGAAAAAAAGTAATAGCATATATGAAATCTACGAAAAATTCTATGTGTAGGTTTTGAAAATTTTGATCCGTAAATAATTGAATGAAATAAGGGGGGTATAGTTTTGAAGGAAACGCCCCAAGTTTAAATTCAATTATTTACGCCATTTTTATAGCAAATATATAAGTGTCATATATATTTGTAATCAGAAGGACGAGGCGAATCCAAATATGTAAAAATATATAGGGTGTTCCATTTAAAAAAAAACATACTTTTTTCTGCCCCTCGTATACGGTTGAAGTAGGAAAAAAAGTAATAGCATATTCAAAATATACGGAAAATTCTGTGTTAGACCGGTTTTTGAAAAATTAAAATCGGTGGGAATTGACCGAAATAAGGGGGGGTATAGTTTTATAGGAAACACCCTGTACATAAATTTCAATACGTTACAGAGCAATGAATACACTTACATTTAAAACTAATCACAATTGACTATTAATTTTTTTATTTGTTGCAAAATATTTTACAATATAAAAATATATAAATCCGACTGAGCTCAGTTTTGAGTTCAGTTAAGTGTTTTTTTAGGCAGTGTCATTAATTCATATTTTAATGTATTATTCTTGCAATGAAAATAAAAAACAGTAACTTTTCATTTTCGTTGCATATTAACACATGGAAATTATTCCATTTTACATGAGGTACTGGAACCAGAGTTTATATAAAACAGACTTAAATAATAGAGTTAACAAATAAACAATAAACTGTGACTCACAGCACCAACAAATCTTATGACTATGTGCTTGGCCCCACAACCATCAGTGCTATAGCAAAATCCTTATAATAATATAACACCCTCTAATATGTAAATAAACAGAAATGCAAATTGGTTCAATAAAGTCTTCACATCAGCATTCAATTACGAATTTTTAACATTACTTAGCACCCATTAACACCCTCCAAATATGTAAAAACCAGAGATAATAATTGTTTTAACGAAATTATTAATTAGTAGTAATTAACAATCACAATTTGTTTTGCTTTTGCAGCTACTTAGCATCTTGGAAATATGTAAAAAAATGAACGTGTTAATTGTTTTTACAAAATCATTAACAATTATATAATTTGGCACCTCTTGCCTCTGTCTTTTCATATGTGAACGTTGCTAAATAGGTACTAACTCGGGTACTAATTGGTAAATATGTATTACAAAATCAGCACCGGTGGTTATGGTACCAACGTTACAGGTCCCACAGGACATATTATTTTACAGGAATACAGGATAAAAATATTCTAAAAATGTTTTCTCCTCGCTTCTCAAGCCACCAAAGTAAACCCTGAAAAATTCTAAAATTTTGTGTTAGGTAAAGAGAAACGAGTCCCTATAGTGTATCCTAGAGTCCGTAAAACATCTATGGTATCGATAGTTTCATGTCCCATCTAAATCCAAAGCAAATCACAAATAAATTTTTAATTTGCTTTAAGGTGGGATCGAACCATCGGTTTTCACAACCAAGTAAGTGACTAATTACCAGGACTACTATATCATGGTAAATAGTCACTGTATTTTATTACATTAAAATAAATTAGAAAGTTAGACTTCACATAAGTTAACTGACAATATTGTACAATTTTACTGAAACTTTTTTAAGAACAGCTAAAGTTAGTTTAAAATTGATAAATGAAAGAGTAACCTAAAAAAATGTATCCCGAATTGAGTCGTTTATACATTCTAACAATTGGCTTTTACGGAAATTAAATATCTTTATTATTTTCCAAGATAAAGCCTGAGAATTTTTATTGACATATTCCATGTATATAGTTAAATAAATTAGGGTGTCAGTTTATAATAAACATATGACCAGAATATATTTGGCATATATTTATATCTTCTTAATTTCATATCCTGATCATCTAGCCGTTTAGTTATTGAAAACGCTATGTATATGTGTCCCGTTGCAAGGCCCATCACCACATGTGTTTTAGACATTTTAACATTTTAACAAATGTCCATCTACTTTACTATACTATACCGTTTTCTATCAATTTTAAACTTCTTAACTTCTTTAAATCGCTTAACTTATGTTCTCGAAGTATCAACAGATAGTGACAATACTAATTAAACATTTAGTCTCAAGGAACTAGAATACAAATGTAGGTACCAGTAGATTGTTACAGTATTTAACCGAGTATTTAACTAATGGAGTTGCGTGCAGAAATTGTTCCTTTACTAAACACAAATGGGAATAAAAGCAAAATGGCAATCATCAGCACAACAGAATAACAGAAACCATTAAAAATGTAAGTTTGGGTATATTCCAAAAGTAATTTTTAATTATTTGTCTATAAATGAAATAATTTAGTTTGCAAATATTATTATGAAAATAAAACGTATAAAATACTGAACAAATTAACATGACACATGTTTCTTCTGTATTTTCATTTTTAAATTCAGTGACAAGGTTAATTTTTTTAACTTTGTTAAAATATTTTTTTAAATAATAGGTCTTTGCATTTATTATTTTAGTACGGCCTAGGATCGTATGGAGTTGCTTGGAAACCAACATATCTATTATTTTTCTTATGTTGGAATCCAGTTCCAGGAGATGTATTGTAATAAATTACTCTGCGTATTCCGAATGGATCGATGTACCCAAAACTGCCAGATCTTTTATCACCAGGTAGAGTCTGTTCTTCATGATATGCTCTTGGAATGTAGTAGCGAAAGCCATCATTAGTTATAGATGCGCCATCATAAGTTTGATATTCATTATTATAGTCATTTTCCACGTTATGTCCATCGTAAACTTTGCCATTTTGATCTAGAGGATAAGTCGGTCCGTTTTGAAATCTGTAGTTACGATTTAGATGACTTACATAAGGATTATAGTCCAAACCGTTTTGATTACGTTCTTTAGATGCTTCATTATTATAATCAATATACGAGGGTGATAAGGGTTCGTAAATTGTTCGAGTTGAGGGAAGATATTGATACCCCGTTAAAGTTCTAGGCGTTGACTCGTAGTGTAATTTTTTCGCATAATCGACTGTACTAGACGTCGTTGAAACATAGTTTGTATTATCATACCTAATAGGAGTAGAGTTGTTTGGTAATAACGGTAATGGATATTTCGATGTAGAATATATTGATTTTGGTCTAATATCTACAATAGGAGCTATACTTGATAGACCTACGCCCACGGGGGTTGTTGATAAAATATTATTTGAAAATATATCCTCATAAGGATTTGCTGTTGTGGAACTAATAGGAGATGAAGTTGTATGTTGTACTGTATTTAATCCATATACATTAGATGGTGTATCCAAATGTATAGCTTCAATGGGCTTACGTTTATAATTCTCTAAAATATCAGTGTTAGCTGAATATTTCTTGGCTGTCTTGATGGCTTTCCATACAGGAACGTTACGTCCCACATATATATTTTTTGTTTTAAGAATTCTATAACCAGCTGTATCTGCAATGTAGTCGCGTTGTCTAAGTACACCATTGTCATCTATCCAAGCATAAGTACCAACTACGGTACCATCTTCTAATCGTTTTTCCTTTCTATATTGACCGCTGTCTGTTTGGTATCGGAAATATCGCTCAGGGCCTTCATCAGTTTGGATATGATATTGGTTGTTTGAAGGAATATCCCATCCATTCGTGGACTTCGTGATACATGTCGCACATACTACCTATAACAAAATAAATATATTAGAAAATAAGCTTCATCATAGATAAAATTTATACCTAAATACAAATTATTTTACTTTTTTTGTTTGATACATATTGTTTACAATTATTGATTTATACAATAATAAATAATATTTCTGTACCAACTTTTGAAGCAATATTGTGGTAGTTTTAAATGTAGGTGCAAGCTTAAGTAATAAAATTCCATATATGTAAAAACAAGGTGTCCCGAAAATAGAAGCAAAATTGTGGCATTTGTATGTAGTATTAATAATTTGTAAATTTTCCAATAATTTATAGGCCAGTCATTTAATACATTCTAGTTCGCAAAAAATCCGGTAATTATGAATTTTTGATATGTTGTTAGGATTCATATCAGCTGCATAAAACCAAGTTTGCAGCTTCGAAAGACTTGTGCTCGCTGCGTGGTGGGGAAAAAACCACGATATATTTTTACTTTTTTAGTTTTTGGGTTATAACTCGTAAATAATGGATCCTACATAAAAAATCAATCCGATAAAATTTCCTTCATTTAGAGACTAAGTGCAGCTTTGTACGACAACGTTCAATCTACAATAGATTTTCAAATATGTCTCCATGGACTTCCAGACATTTTCTGGCTCGTTGATATTCTCTAACCGCAGAACGAGCATTCCCATTACAAAAACCATAAACAAACACCATATTTGCATATTCACGATGCGAGTAGATGTGTGGCATTGCTTATCACTTTAAAAAAACCGTAAACAAATAATCAGAAATGACAAGTAATTGTTTGACATTTCAAATGTGCTATCCTACTTGATTAAACTTATAAAGAGCAATACTAAATATTTGCAAAACATTTCTTGTTATTAAACATTTAAGACGCTGTAACTCGAAAACAAATAAAAAACGGATTACACCTTTTTGGTTTTTTAGTCATATATTTATTTGTACTATACACTCCTGGAGTTTGGCACTTTCCTCCCGACTCACCCTGTATAAGTAACGCAGTTCTTTATTAAATTAAACATAAGACAAAATCGATGTTTTAGAAATATCGATACATTGTTGTCATCTGTACTAGGCTCCGCCCACACAAATTGTCAATGTGCTTGTGCATTCTGTGAGTCGGAAAAAACCTCGAAAAACACAAGTATTTGGGGAGTCAACCAAACTACTTCCTCCCCTCGTTTTCGAGGATTCTGAACACGATGGTGATGTTGGTTCTGCTTTCCGAGGCGAACCAACTCCCCAAACGGCCAAAAACCACTCTCCAAGGGGGTGAAAAATATGTTTTGTGCTACAAACGAGAAAACCAGTGTTATCTCTCGTTGAGTATGCTGGGAAAGAGAAAAATATTACCAAGGCACCTCAACCCCCGCGAGCCTTTCGAATGGACACAAATACCTCTTTGACTCGCGGTTTTTTGAAGTAAGTAAGTTAAATCATCAACATTTTTATTGACGCATAAAATTACTTATTTACTATATGTAAATATAAATCATTTTCAACATTTGTCGAGGTGACTTGGTAATATTTTTCTCTTGCCCAGCATACTCAAAAACGAGAAACACATTTTTCACCCCCTTGGAGGGTGGTTTTTGGCCGTTCGGAGGGTTGGTTCGCCTCGGGGAGCAGAACCAATATTATCATCGTGTTCAGCATCCCCAATAACGGGGGGTGACATAAGTTTTGCCGGTGGAAGACGTACAATACGCGATTCTCCCCCTTTGAAGGCGGTTTTTTTGGCCGTTTGGGGGGTGGGGCCAACTCAGGGAGCAGAAAAAACATCACCATCGTGTTCAGCATCCTCGAAAACGGGGGGAGGATGTATGTTCGTCCGACTCACAGAATGTACATAAATTGAAGTGAGTGAGAAAAACGTGGACTTGTCCAGAAGAAACAATTTTTGAGCAACTTAAGAAACAAAAAAAATCAAGTTTTTGAAGTCCTGTATCTCAAAACCTATTGGTCGTACAAAACTGCACCACTTAGTCTCTAAATGAAGGAAATTTTATTGGATTGAAAAAAGCTAAGATTAATTTTTTACGTAGGATTCATTATTTACGAGTTATAACCCAAAGACTAAAAAATGTCAAAAAATATCATGGTTTTTCCCCCACCACGCAGCGAGCACAAGTCTTTCGAAGCTGCAAACTTGGTTTTATGCAGCTGATATAAATCCTAACAACATATCAAAAATTCATAACTACCGGATTTTTTGCGAACTTTCCTTTTATTTTTGTTTAAGATGACTGGCCTATTATGGTCTTGGGACGATCAAATTTGAGATTTGAAATAGAGAGATAATAGCACAGTAATTTATTCAAAAGAATTAAAAGAAGAAAATTATGTCAAAAACGGTGCACTTTAGTATAGGTATAGGTATGTATGACTCAAATGCCATAATTTTGCTCCTAGAATACGCCCTTAAGAGAATGACCTGTATTTTCGGGACACCCTGTATACAAAATGATTAACAATTTTTAGTTCGCTATTATTCAAATACGACGTGAATTTTAAATAATAAAGTAGAATAATTGGATACATTTTGCTGTTTCTAAATAACGTCTAATCTTGAATTCAGGTACCACAAGTTGAAAATCTACCGATTTATATACATAATATAGCTTATTATCGTGGTGTTTAGCTGTATTTTTAACTACATAATAATATGAGATAAACTTGGAAAGTAATTAGGATTAGGACACAATTTCACATTTACATTTTAATTGAAAATAATAATTTATTCTTTGTCAGGTGGGTATAATATACTGGTAAACAATCATTAATATTCGTATACAGGGTGTCCGGAAAATAAGAAAAGAAAATAATCCGGTAACATTTAGAGATATTTGAAAATTATGAGATTACCGTAAGCCGCGTAGGCACTAATCAAGGACCAATATTTTTCAACTTATCTTTAAAACGAAACCATCATCATCATCATCAAAATTTGTTAAGAGACAAAACATAATCCAAAATGAATGGTTATCTCAAAAATAGTATGAAAGTCATTGGCGTAGGTACTAAAAAACTGGGGGAGACAATGGGTACTGGACCCCCTCTATTTTGAATATTTTAGGTTTGTTTTTTGTTTTTTTCAAAAGGTGTGCCACTTTAAGTTGAAGCACAGTACCAAATTTTAAATAAATATCTTCTGAAATACTCGAGTTATTAAAAAAAATCATTTTTAAACTTCAAACTTTGACACCCTGTATATCGAACTTGGGGGGGGGTCTAAAATGAAACATGGCATTATGAAAGTCCCTTTATTTCTGCTCAAGGAATCCATGGTTACTGGATTGGTCTCCTTTTTCCGGACACCCTTATATATGCTATTTACATTTACATATTTACATGAGGAGAAGCTATGATATGTTTTTCTTAGGTTGTCTCAGGGTTGTCTACTATTGACAAAATATTGAAGTGTCAGATTTAATTGATTGTCACTGTCATTTATTTTTGGCTGAATTGCCAAATTTTTTACTGATGACATTGCTGTGCTTTCTCTAGGGTCTCACTGTGGCAACTATGTAGAACCAATTTGAATTTGTGGTTATGTTTTTGACCTTTCAACATAACCTCAGTAATTAAAACAGTCATTCATACCAACAGAATTCAGATTTTCCAAGGCCTCCCCTCATGTAAATAAAATGTGAATAGCATACCGGGTGGCCACGAGACTAGGGTCATGCTTATATCTCTTTCAATAATGAACCGATTTAGACGAAATTTGGTACAAGGATATTAGACCTAATTTCGGATGGACATGCAGATATTGTCAAAATGGCCGACTTCCGGTTTCACCGGAAGCGCGTGTACCTTCGATTTTTTAAATGCATCACCCAGTATATTTTATGTTTTTCGGAATCTACAACTCAAATTACATAGAACAGCGTTGCCAAATTTACATTTTTCTCAAGGAATTTTTCTTCTTTTCAAATTTATTTTTTATCGTAGAAGGCTGTGATTGGGAAAAAATCTGTTCCAGTTAATTCTAGTAACTCATATTAATAGTGATTTCATCAATTAAATCAATAACAAATGCCTCATGAAAGAATAAAATTTGCCAAACGTGTTTTTTAAGAAAAAATCATTTTTTTAAATGGCACTTACTAAGGGCCATAATGCCATTAAATAGCAAATTTAATTACCAATCTAACTGCACCACTTCATCTTTGTCTAAAACTGACGACATTTAAAAAAATAATTTTTTCTTAAAAAAACACGTTTGGTGAATTTTATTCTTTCATGAGGCATTTGTTATTGATTTAATTGATGTAATCACTATTAATATGAGTTACTAGAATCAACTGGAACAGATTTTTTCCCAATCACGGCCTTCTACGGTAAAAAATAAATTTGAAAAAAGAAAAATTCTTTGAGAAAAATGTAAATTTGGCAACGCTATTCTATGTAATTTGAGTTGTAGATTCCGAAACACATAAAATATACTGGGTGATGCATTTAAAAAATCTACTTACACAAATTATACCTAACTAAATTCCAATAGAAATTAGTGCCTGCTTATTTTATTGTTTGTATGTTTAACTTAACATTAATTTTAAATTCATGTATTGTTGGAGAAAATAAAAAATGTGTAGTAACTTTAGACATGAGACTGTACAGGCGTATGGCGTATGCAATATCTTTCCTATAAAGAAACTACAAATGGGATCTTTAGATCTGATGAACGACATACAATTATGGCTGAATTGCGAGTCTTAGGTAGTCACATTGAAGGATCTGGATTGTCAGATTTATGGAGTAATATTTATAGTGACATATAGTACATCATATTCAGTGTTATTCTGTAAGCCATTGAAAATTATTCAATATTATTTCCCAATAATTGGAAAGATTCCAATGACCTTGTCATTTTCGTATTCTGTAACCACAATGAATTCAATATATTGAATCAATATCTTGAAAGTCTTAACAACCGATTTTTGCTCTTGTTATTAAGTTTCCAATAGAACATAACCTCAAACGTTTATTTTGAATAACTGATTTGTGCAACGATAGAAGGAGAAGGCGTTTGTAATTCATAATGAATAGATATATTTTCATTATAAATGCAGTCGAAAATATAATTGAAGTGTGAGTACCGTCGAACGGGGCTAATCAGGAAAGGAGGAGTAATTTTGGAATTCGTATAAAATTTGTGTATCTCGCAACATCGCACAGATGGTTCAATTCAGACTGCACTTAAGTCGGCACATTTTAGTTGCGTTTGTGTCGAATTGCAATGTGCGTCTCTTGTGTTAGTTTGATCGCGTGTATCTTTGTAAGAAATTGTAAAAGAAGGTGTTCTCCCCCATTTTTTGTTAGTGCCAAACTTTCTACTGTGGAGACGTGGTTAACAAGTCTTTTTGAACGAACTGTATTTACATAAAAAGTATTGGGTCTAGTGAACATTTGTACGTAAAATAGAAAATGTATGTTTATATATTTTTCTGTTAACAATTTTTTTTTGAAGTGGGGCTATTATGGATCAAAAATGGGGCTATTTTAGAAAACATTTTTGGTGTCTGATTAGGCCTTTTTAAGTACAAGAAGTCTTTTCCTTCATACCTATTTATTTGTGGTTTCAGGTTGGAAAATGATGCGTACGTACAAGAAATTTCATTTCTCATGTCAGAAAAGGGCGAAACTACTACACGGCCTACCAACACTATAAAGATAGCCTCGATAGAGCTGTGCGGGCTGTTTTAAGAAAGGTTCTACAATTTTAGCAGTACAGCCAGATACTGTGTCCCAAAATCGACAATAAACAGAATTGTTCTAAAACAAAATACGTGTGAAACCCCTGGAAGGCCGCCATTATTTTCTCTAGAAGAAGAAAAGTTATTTGTGAAGCACCTGAACTTGGTGGGTTCCTGGGGATCCCCTTTTGATATGCTAGATCTAAAGACTTTTTGTTAAAAATTATCTTGACAAGAGGGGAAAACAAGAGCCACAATTACCTATCTAATGATATATGCCTGGAAGGGACTGGGCATTTAAAATTTAGAGAACTACAATATTTCTTAAAGAAAATGTACATTTTTGCGAGAAAAACTGTTTCATTTATTTCATTAATTTTTTTTATTCCCAAATAACCCCTGTAATGGGGAAAATTGATTATAGCATCATTTACATTGGTTTCCCAAATATCCCCACCCTATGGGGCTATTTGGGAAAATTATTTAAAAAAATATATAAGCCCCACCGTTGGTGGGGTATAAATCGTTATGCGCCCTACCAATTGCCTCTCCATAGCTCATAACATTAACAAATTTCGCTAGCGTTTTTTCAGAATACTTAAAATACCTTAAAAAAAATCCTGAATAGCCCCATTCGACGGTATTCAAAACAATGTGATACATTAAAAATGAAATAAATCAATAAACATTTTAGCTATGAGTTTCGGTTACACAGAATACAGTTAAGAGATTCCAGTAACCCACTCTCCCTGCCTGAAGAATCGTTTTTAATTCATCTGGGCCAACCAAAGGTGTGAATTTGCCCGTTCGTAGAACAGGATACGTTTTAAATAACGAACATATAATATGGCAAATTGCTGTGGACTTGTTCTTTTAGCAGGGGCCATATCACCAAATTTTCGCGACCACAAATCACAATAATTCAAAATACACCGCAAAATGGCGCAAAAACAACAAAAGTTCTTTCAAATTTATAACGCACTATTTGTCAATAATTGTACTAACCGTTTTAAATTTAGTGACTAAGATTGAATGTTCCCAATATGGTTTACAGAATTGCAAAATTTCTCAATATTGGAAACACCCTTGGAAATGTGATTGAAACATAAATTGGAATCAATTCAATATTGGGAACTTTTCAATGGCTTACAGAATAACACTGATTGGTGGGGAAACATGTTCGTGGGGCAATACATACTCATGTATTATCTATCCTTAATAGCATTATATTCTTTATATATTTTAATGAATTTCGAAAATGGCACCCTGAATTTTTAAGTCTGAAAGATTACTACGAGTAATTAAATTTTTTTAAAATCTTTTGATGAACAAATCAAATAAGTTGCTAATCACACTATGTTACAGAGAATAAACGGATTAAATCTGAAAGAAAAACTTGAAGAAATTTGAAAGATTGACCAACCTTTAAGACAATGAGATATTATATGCACATGATCTTTCGATCTATTTGAACTAACTGGTGGTGATTGGTTGTTACATTTATTGTCTCAGAAGATTTGTTAAATATCTTTTTGCTCTAGACCTTGTTAACTACTCCACACATAATACATATTATTTGGTAAGTATAACTGGAATAATAAATAGAACCCGATATTTGGCAGGAGTTCATGAAGGGTAACTGAATTGTAAATAAGTCAAATATGTCATTTTGTTATTTGGGAAGCGACGAAGCTTTAAAGCAGGAAATTAAAACATTAAAAGTTGCAGGTGGAATCGGCCGCTTAACTTAAAACATAGAGGCTCACCTGAACTAGAACGATTTCCAAAGAAGCAAAACTACGAGCCAAACAAGAGCGAAAAATATCACAGTTATACGGAATAAAAATTTTCTGTATAACTGTGAAGTGAAAAATTAATTCGAGCGTTTTCGAAACTACTAGTCCCTTTCAATAAACTGGAGAAAAGCAGCCAAAAATATGTCGGAAATAAAAACCATCGGACAGACATAAATGGAAAGACTTAAAAATATTATATAAACCTCGATATAAACTAAAAGTACGTCACTATGGGCTCCTCTTAAAAGAAAAACGATTTAAAACTATGTAAAGAAGCAAATAAAAATATTAAAACTATTAAAAATGGAAAATTACAGAAAAGAAACGTCGGCCTATTTCCGCTACCAGGGCCTATCACCGACGCCAGGAGACGAACAACCCCCAACCTGGAAATTTTTGCCTATAATTTTAGTTTTATCAAGAACGAGAAGGGATTTAGACCTAAAATAGATTGTCGATGAATATGAACTAACAGCAATACCTAGATCTTTACTCCTCCTATGGAAATATGTATATCCATCGTTACTGATAAATATAAACTGATGCATCTATTGGAAAATTAAGTCGAAGACAATGATACCTGGTTACCTCTGGTAACCAATTAAAAGCTAGCAATGTTCTTATAGACGCTTGTATGGCCTAAAAAGATATGATTGAGAAGGAACAAAAAATGGAATATTACTATTATGTGACAAGAATTGTCCACTTCCTAAAATATTAAAATAATGTGCAGGAAGAAGATGCAGGTGTTTTCTAGAAAACATTAATTGTACAGAAATGTGTTCCAGTAAGGAAGATGAAGGATGTGAAAATAATCAGCTAGTAGGGTCGTATTCTAATGATGATAAATACGAAGATAAAAAATGTCTTTAAAAAATTATTTGAGCAACCTCTACTCACTAAAATATATTATTAGGTTGAACAAATTAAGTACCAATATATGTGTTATACTTATTTTAAATGAGGAATTTATTTTATGCCATGAATAATTTTCAGACTCATAAACTATTTTACTAATCTCTTAATAACTGTTCCAAAATTTAAATGGCATTGTCCGATAATTCGTGTGCCGTCTTTTTTATTTAGTCTTTTAATATCGTCTATTATTTGATCCTACCTCGCTTTGCACAAGTAAGAAATAGCGCTATTAATGGTTGTAATAATAATTTGTAGTCTAATAATTTGATAACATATTAAATAATTTTGAAGTGGGGGTAGTTTAGGATGATGGGGATTGTTTTTAATATTCCGGTAATTACCAGCCTTCTAAAAGTAAACAATAACATCACATTACCTAGACTTGTATGGCCAACGTTGTTTAGCCATCACCTTTTTACAAAGAATCGTTTTTTGCATTTACCTCAAAAATTTTCCTCTTCAAGGTCACAATTTCTTTCTATGATTACATTCCAAAAAAGTACTGTATTAGAAATCTATGAAAAAAATTAGGAGTGTCATTTGAAATTATAAACTTAGGGTGGCTTTCCATTAAAATATATCTACCTTGGCATTCAAGAAAATGCCGTTTACTACGTACAAAAATCTTGAACGGTTCTCGAGTTATTAAAGGTGGCTCGTTTTCAAAAAATCACCCGGTATATTAAATAATATATATGAAGATCTATATATGGAATTAAAACGGCATCTTTAAAAAAAAAGTTTGTCAAAATATCTTAAGTAGTAAGGAAGATAGAGCAAGTTAAAAATTTCACCCTTTGTAGGGGGTTGCAGGGTGACAGACACAGATTCAAACGTGGCACCATGACTTTTCTTGTTACTTTTGATACAAACTTTCGTTTTAACGTAGGTGACAACTTCCCTCAAAAATTTCCCACTCAATGACCTACGCGCCCCTACTAGTGAGCGTTCTCTGTGTTAATGAGCAGAGTATTATAAAAGAAATATGGTGGCACGAAAATGATGTTTTGTTCTTTGTTTGCTGCAATAATACAACTACTAAGACGCCAACGAAAATATTTGTAAGCGTCCCAAAGCCAACAATAAACAAGAAAAAATGGTTTGAGGCAGTAAGACATGATATTAAAAACGTTTCATCGTCCATCGACATCTACTTTGTACTGCTGCGAGGATCATTTTAATGCAAGTTAATTAATTTACTATAATAATAAATGCTATACGATTAGTTCTCCTCAGTTTAAACCCGAATGCAAATGCAGCGATGCATCATGTTTCTTTCTTGGGGTAAACGGCAAAAACCATGTTTCTATTTTATTTAACATCCCCAAAAAACTTCTTTCTTTTATTATTTTAAACATCTACCTCTATCCTCATCTCATAGAAAGACGAACATACCTGTAAGTTCGATTATAATGTATAACGGACCATATTCGAGACGAGTTCCACCGTTACCACCGACACCGGTGATCGCGGTTCCAACCTTCCCAATTTTCTTTAAAATGTCACGCTGGGATAACTAAACTGGTCAACTAAAAGTTCGGCAAAGGCAATTTTTAGCACCATTTTCAATTAGCTGTAACTTTTTTAAAAGTTTACTTTTTTGTGCGGTTTGCACCGTGTAAAATATCATTCGTTCTAGATTACATAAAAGAATACATTTTTTTTGAAACAGTTTAAATACTATTATTATATAGGGTATAAAACAAAGTAGTGCAAAAATTGCAAAATTTTGTTGGTCTGCCATTTTGTTAGAACAACATTCTTCAGACGTTTTCGCCAGTTTTTTTTAAGGCCCTTTGATATGTTATACAGAGCGAAACAAGGTAAGTGTCAAAATCTGGGTGGCGATATTTTAAAAGCATCGCAATTTGGAAACACATGTTGATGGATAAAAAAAATTAAAGATTTTAATCTGTGCATCTCCACGGCCTCCTCAGACGATATTTATGATATGAGACAACAGTACAAACGATAAACCTATTGAATTCTTGACCTGGTTATACAAAGTGAAAACCTCACTTGTAGGAAAAATGATCTATGATGAAGAAAAATCTACAGAAAATAAGCTTTTAATCTACGCAAGATTAAAATCTTTTAATCTTTTTTATCCATCAACGCGTTTCCAAATTGCGATGCTATTAAAATATCGCCACCAAGATTTTGACACTTACCTTGTTTCTTTCTGTATAACATGCCAAAGGGCTTTAATAAAAAACTGGCGAAAACGTCTGAAGATATTGATATTAACTCATTTCCCATCCATAATGGGAGATGAAAAAATGTTGTTCTGACAAAATGATAGACCATCAAAATTTTGCAATTTTTGCACTACTTTTGTTTTACACCCTATATAATAAAAGTATTCAAACTTTTTCAAAAAAATGTATTATTTTATGTAATCTGAAACAAATGATAAGCACGGTGCAAACCGCACAAAAGAAGTCAACTTTTAAAAAAGTTATAGCTAATTGAAAATGGTGCTAAAAATTACCTTTGCCGAACTTTTCGTTGACCAGTTTATTTAAAATAAATTCAAATGGTACGTTGTGACATCTAGCAGACAAGAAGAATACCTGTATTCCTCATTTCGGACATTTATATTTCATGAGTAGGTATCTCAACTTTTAGAATTCTTATTTCTTTGAAATCATAAAACTAGATTTCTAATTTTGCAAAGCTCAAACTTATGAGAAACCTGCGTTGCCCACGATTCTGTTTGGTTGTGTTGTTAACTTTGCCACTAGATGCCGCTAATATTAAATTAAATTTATTTTATTTGAAATATTCTAATAGTTTAAGCAAACTATAAAATATCAATGTCTTTTCTCCTTTGTGAGTTTTTTAACTTTAGTAGATCCGAATAATGACAGCTAATTAAAAAAGCATTTGACTGCAACTAATTAATAAAGCATTTGACTGCAACTGTTCAGTTTGATGACTATTAGAAAACAGCAGTGAATTTAATTTTTCTTATTTGACAGGAAAATGTGTCAGATAAATTATTACATTGCATTGTTGTTACATGTTCCCGTATATAGTTATTAACGTCATAAGGCCGATTAGTCCAAGCAATGGGGGTTTTCTATTCGCAAAAGGTCGGAAAGAAATGAAATTTGGTGGGATGGTAGACATAGGTCCCCTGATAGTACACCTCAGTTTGCGACCTCGGGGGGTTGCCGCTCGAGGGGTGGTGGGATGAAATCTCTGCGTCGCGACGCTTTTTGGGAAATAGCGCCGTTGTGGTAAGAAAAAAAGTTCAAATAAAATATATAGAGAACAAAATTGTGCACAATTTTGGTACTTACATTTTTCGTCTGCGACCAATAATTTCCGCTCTACGTCGCGCCAAAGGTGGGGGTTGATTTGCAATTTTCAACAAAATCAGAATTTCATCACGGATTAAGACGAAGATCGCTATCAAACAATTCTGTAATATTTTTTTTCTGAAAGAGTAATGTTTTCTGAGTCTACAGATGCCCGATTTGATACATTTGGTCGTGTATAATAAAATATATGGATTTTTTAAAGCGCGCCCCTATATACTCCGATATGGGCATTTTTTAATTATCATTATCTACGGTCAATATTTCCTTATTATTGTTGACCTAGGCGCCAAATTAATTATTATTGTGCATACATGATACAAGGAAATATCATTTTCAACTCATTTCCACGCCACCCTTGAGGTAGAGTTGATCGGTGCGTCTTTTTATGTCGTATCCCCACGAGGCCTAATCCACGGTAGATATAGGGGTTTATTTCACTTTGAGTCGCTTGCTACGTTGTAAAACTGATTCGCCTTCGTTGTCATCATCCTCAGACATCAATTCCGAGCCAGAATTGGCAAACTCGGTGTTGTCTGTTTGGTCCTCATCGTCCTGTATCTGATCGGGAACGTTTTCGGCATCTTCTGCATAGAGGGTCCGTTATTAAGAGGTGGTAATATTAAAGAAACCCATTGCAAAATTCCGTGAAGGCAAAATTGTCCAGTATTTAGAGGTATCCGCTATTCAGAGGTGCCCGTAAATAGCGTTTTACTGTACTTAATCTTTTGATACCTTTTTTTATTTAATTTTTTATCAAAAGGCTAGCATGAGAATGAGAAAATTTTAAAATACTATTTTATTTGAGCTTGAAAACTACGTATATTTTAAATTAATGGACAATGTTCCAATAAAAATGAGATCTAACGTTGTACCACAAAAAATACAACACAAATACTAAAAAAATACTCTACGATCTCAAGCGAAATGCACGACCGGTGCGAAATGCACGACCGGTGCGGTGCCTATGAGCGCGATAGTTTCGCTACGTATCCCGTGACGTCATGGTACTGGCCACACCGCAATTTAAATCCACCCATTAATAGTAGTATATTTCGAAAACCGCATATCGGAATAAGCAGAATAAGCTGACATTTTTAGTATTGCCTAATTTTATGTAATACAGTTTCCACACGAAGTGACAACTCTTAAGTAAAATTCATTGAATGAGCCCATTCACTCATTCATCCTACACAAAATTGATATTGCGTTTTATGCTTGAAGAATCTTATACCCATAACAAATACCAGTACGTAAATAACACCACAAATAACCGTAGCAGAAAAATAAAATTTAACATAATATCAGAACGATTTTTGTAAAAATTTATTGAATTTAACACAAGTTATACTCTGAAAAAAAATGTCTGAAATTAATTGTTATACTATATTATAATTTCTGTTACACTAACTCATTAAAATTCACAGTCCTTCGCAAAGATGCAACCGGAGGAGACATTGGAAATGACGAAGTAGAACGCAAATTTTGTGATATTTCGGATGTGATAAAAATGAAAATTTGTTGCAAGGTAGTAAATAGTTATTTCATTAATACAAAACATTTTAAAAAATTAAAATCTTATTATCAGTAGTTTTCTTTAGAAATTAAAATAAAAAGTTATTTTATTAACAAAAACATTCTCATAATGAAAACTAAAATGGTATTATATAAATTATATAGCAATACAACAGTATAGTGACGTTGGCCGTAAAAACATTCATTGATAATAGTTAAACTGCCAGATGTGTTGAAAAGCAGGCTTTCAGTTGTCTTGTCACCGCAACAAAGATTTGTTCAAGTGGCCACAAAAGGGATCGTAGTACTAACCGATAAATTGCAAATCCAGACCAGATATCAAGTCAAGGCGTAAAACAATAATTGGATATTATTGAATCCCTAACCGACACCCTAAATATAGATCAGCTGACCGTAAAGTTCAAATGAAATATGTAGAGAACAAAATTATGCACAATTTTGGTTTTTACATTTTTCATCTGCGACCAATAGTTTCCGCTCTACGGCGCGCCAAAGTTGGGGGTTGATTTGCAATTTTCAACAAAATCAGAATTTCATCGCAGATTAAGACGAAGATCGCTATCAAACAATTCTGTAATATTTTTTTTCTGAAAGAGTAATGTTTTCTGAGTCTGCTGATGCCCGATTTGATACATTTGGTCGTGAATAGTAAAAGATATGATTTTTTGAAGCGCGCCCCTACATACTCCGATAGGGGCATTTTTTAACTATCATTATCTACGGTCAATATTTCCTTATTATTGTTGACCTAGGCGCCAAATTTATTATTTTTGTGAATTAGTGGTCATGAAAATCCTGATAACAATATTGTGTCCTCTAGGACATTGGGTATGGTATATTTGTATAATATTTGCAATGAAATTGAAGACTTTTGTTGTGTATCCATGCATAGCACAGATCAGCATGTAGACATGAGACAATCACGTATCTTGCGCGACACACGAGGTCTAACCAAACTCGATGACTATCACTACACAATCCTTTCCCAGAAGTTGATGTTCTCATGTCAATTAATAAGGGAGTTGTCGGAGAGGTCGCGGACGAAATCGGGTCACTTGCGATGACACAAATGCTTGGTCATACTTTTGAGTCGGTGAAATTTAAACGTAATGAGAGAGTTCTCTCTCTAGCCGCTGGTAAATGTAGTGTGAAGATTGCGTCGTTTCCTGATATTATCAATCCGCTTTTGTTGTTTCAACGCATATGCATTGCGAAAAAATCTGAGGATGAATTGAAAGAATACTTTCAGTACGAACTTGCGCCTTTTCCGCTTTCAATGCTCATTGAGGAAGGTATGCGCAAAGGGGCAAAATCTTCACTGTACAAAGCTTGTGTGCCCGTAACACCAGTCATAGAAGTTGATACGATCATGCACGTGATGGTGGCTTCTTGCTCCATCGTGTAGTGTGGGGCCGTCACAATTCATTTGCAATGATTTGTGAAAATTACATTCATTATATTACAAGGCATTATGGACCGAATACAATTGTTGTTTTTGATGGATATTCCGAAAGTGGGACAGAAACAAGTACGAAATCTGCTGAAAGAATCGCCGTTCGAAGTATCACTGCAGCACTGATGTACTCTTCGATGAATCCATGATTCCAACTGTGTCGCAAGAAAAATTTTGATCTAACAGCTTCAACAAAAGGCGCCTCATCGCATTGCTGCAGACAAAGTTACTCCCTCTTTTTTTTCAATATTCGTTATTGAAGAAGACAAAGATTTGCTTGTGTCGTTGACTGCTAATGCCAGAGACATCCCGAATCAAGGCAAGATTCGATTCCTCAAAACTTTAGTAAAAAAACCATCATTAACAGACGCGATTCAGGCATTTGACGACCCTAATGCAGAATTAACAGAAGTCGTTGCCGCTGGCGAACTGTCGAGGCAGTTAATGCAGGAAGCGAACATCGTAAGTTGGACTCTCTGCGGTATACGAACTTTATACGGGGCCGTCTCCAAAAATTCATTCAATCTCGCGGCGCTGCCACCAACATCAGATGCGTGCCGTCATCATTCATTGCGTACATATTGTCAAGTACAGAGCTGGCGGGGAGTTCAGAAACCTCCAGAAGATCATGGATGGCGAAGAACAACCACAGGACTTGACACAATACGGATCGCAAAGGAACCAGCTCCAGAGGATTTACTTAAGAGCATCTCGTGCAGATGCCAGAAAGGTTGTGGACCGGCTTTTGGTTGCCGTAAAGCAGGATTAAAATGTTCGGTTCTGTGTTTACACTGTACTGGGACGTCCTGCGAAAACATTCCCGACCAGATTGCGTTACACGACGCGGACACTCTACTTTGTCACCAAGACACGAAAATATATGTAAAATTACCTGACAATAGCAGACAGACGAGATGGCGACGACGATGGTTTTATTGCAGCCGTGTCTATACCTACCCTAGTTCGAGTGTCATAATAAATTCTGGGAAATACACAAATCAATGCAAAATTAGCTGTGCTAGTTATGTACATATTTTTCCTCAGTTTAAAACCGTGTGTGGTGAATCTGCCTCCGTAAATTTGCAAAATGTTGACGAAACTGACATTTTGTTGACTAAAAAAAAGTATTTATGTTAATAATCAAAGTAAATATCTATTTTATTTGAATATATATATTCTTGCTTTTAGTTAAATACATTTGATTTAAATTAAACAATATTTTTTCTACATGGTTGCATGTACACTATTTATAATTACATAGATTTAGTTGTAACACATAAATAATATAAATATCCAATAAATGATAATATGCCTACCTATTAAGGCCATAACCGACGCGACGCCGACGTTACCCTTTTAAATCTCCGAAAATAAGGATGATTATTTTTATTGAAATTTGGAATGAGTTATCCAATCCGTTCAATTCAATTTAAAATTAAATCAATATTAAGATCGTGCGTGTTCCCTAATCTTCTTGAGTTAAATTGAATGTATTATGTGAAAAATTCTTACTTAAATGTCTTCACATAAAATGAATATCAGAGACAGACTTATTGAAATTTTTTCGATAAATTTACCAAAATGGTAAACAATATTAAACGATTTAATTGATATTGATAAGCTATACAAACTTACTGATAATTATTATTTCAGTTTTGGACCCTGGATTACTTAGTTACTAAAAATAAAATTAAAAACATCTTATTTCTTAGGTACAAACGTTTAGTCCAGCAAAATGATCTCATTCATTGGAATTTCATCCAACAAATCAAAATCTTATAAACCATTCATCAAAAATTTTCTTCAAGTTACAGTTCTTAAGACAGCGGCCAACACTTTAGCAATTATCGCTACCAATAATTACTTAAATCTACTTCCGACGCTCGTGGTAAATTTTCGGCGGTCTATGTTGGTGGTCAATATCGAAATGTTATCAATCGTCAATTGAATATCACCATTGTTAGCCGCAACTTCTTTTGTACGACCTTATAATTTATTCAAAATGCAATTTTTATATTTTGAAATTTGTTTCAATTTTGTGTAACATGGTAGTGATTTAATAATAATGTTGAATCAAAACCATTGATAAAGCTGTGTATTTTATTTGGAGTACGGTCAAAGTTTATGAATCTTGTAAACCTACAGACATATTTAAATTATTGTTGTTTAAAATACTTTTATTTTTTTTATTACTAGAACCACTGGCCGCAATCTGTAAACTATGAAGGTGTAGAAAGGCCATAGTGATTTTTATTTTATAATTTACAGTTTAAACTGGAAATTATGTATAATTTACACTTTAAACTGGGAATTATAAATAATTCCCAGTTGGAACTGGAAATTATATACGTTTACGTTTGTTTGGCTATTCAGTTTTAAGGTTACCTACTTTAGGATATAAAACAAAAAAGTAAGTCCCCAAGTACTATTATTTTTATTGTTTAATAAGTATGTATAAAGTGCTAATTATGATTATTACAAGCAATATAAAAAATAAGGTAAAGCAGTTAGATAGTGGATATCTCTCATGTTCTTATTTTTTTAATAGTCATAGTCTGTATAATTAACCCGAAAGACTAGGGGGTTGTAAAACTTGTCTCGTCTCTATTAAAAACAATGATATGGAGAAGAGACAATTTTGACAGCCCTAGCCTTTAAAGTCAAATAGACTCCAGACTCAATGTAGTCACTAGTCAGGACATTTGTTTGGAGGTCAGTGATAAACCAACTTCCAAAAATATCTCTACAGGAAAAATGAACTATGTAATATAAAAACCTAGCAAAAACATTGGAGGGTTTTAAAAATTTGAAATGATGAAACAATCTCTTCATCAATCAACCATTATTTCCAGCCGAGTTTCCAGCCAATCATTTTCCATCAAGCTGTGTTACGTTTTTTTCGATAGCACTTACCACAACGGCGCTATTTCCCAAGAAGCGTCGCGGCGCAGAGTTTTCATCCCCCCACCCTTCGAGCGGCAACCCCCCGAGGTCGCAAACTGAGGTGTACCATCAGGGGACCTATGTCTACCATCCCACCAAATTTCATTTCTTTCCGACCTTTTGCGAATAGAACAGCTTTTATTGTACCCATTGCTTGGACTAGATATGTAGCAATTATCAGACAAGATTGAAGTTTGTAAAATCGAGGCGAAGCCGAGATTTTACTATCAATCGCGTCTGATAATAGCGTATCGGCCGTGTGTCGTTCAGTATTTTAAATTAAGAAACGCAATTCATAAAAATTGTTATGAACGTTTGTGGGTTCTCTGTCGCTAATCTAACATCATAAATCTTATATTGAAGTCATAATATAAGCAATGCGGTGAGCAATTGGAGACAGGGAGAGCCAGAAACGGAGAACAGTCGAGTTTGTTTTGTACATCGGAGTCGAGCAAATGGGTGTTATGAATATATGTGAAATCGTCTTATTTCTACTTTTTTTATTAAAAACTAGTAAAAGCTATCAATACATACGTATTTTCGTTTGGAAATCACGAATCTGAAGTCAATTTTATCCGCTCTCCTATACTTTCCGAGATATGGGGGCCGATGTACCCCAAAAATGGCATCTCGCCATTGCCGTAAATGACATTTTATTAAGCGATTTTTATCATTTTCATTATCACTAGTGCTTATTTGGAAACTGCAGAACGTTTCTGTAAACTCGCTTTGGTCACTTTATTTGTTTTTAATAGACATAAATTGTTAATTAATTGATAACGCACATCGCCATTTCCCTCAGCAAGAACTAGGGATTTTTACGTTGTTATGTTGGCAATTTGCTCAGTTATTTTAATCACTATAGGCTAAATCGCCCAGTCCGTACCAACGTTGCCAAATGTACAGAACGTGTTACTCGAAACCTAACTGAACTTATTCTTTCTTTACACGCAGTTTGTCAGTGGTGTGATGGCCTAGCGGAAACGAGCTCGGCTGGCAAGCAGAAGGTTCCGGGTTCAAATCCCACATGTTCTTGTTTTTTTTTTATTAAATGCATCAGGCATGATATGAGAGCTATTAATTGCGAGTTAGAATCCGGAGGCAGGTTAGATAATATGTGTGTTATTCCCCTGATAAAGGAATTTTTTTTTATTAGATTAAAGGAATTTTTTTTTAAGAGGTCTATTGCGAGTTAGAAGCCGGAGGCGATAGCCGGAGGCAGGTTAGATATGTGTGTTATTACCCTGATAAAGGAATTTTTTTTTATTAGATTAAAGGAATTTTTTTTTATTAAATGCATCAGGCATGAGGTCTATTGCGAGTGTTTTTATGATATTTATTTAGTGATAAACTAATGTTCCTTCTTTAACATATAAGGATACTGCACCCGCGCGCAATCTTGCGGCACTATCATGAAAACACGTTTTGTACACTTGGCAACGTTGGTACGGACTGGGCGATTTAGCCTCTCGTATTTTACTCAATTTGATATCAAACTTTCAAAGCACGCTTAAATTGTTTTGAATTGCCCGTCCATTTTTTGCGGATATTGCTAGAAAATTGAAGTCCTTATTAATACTTATAGGTATCCTGTTATTCCTGTTACTTTAAAGAAGCTATATGTTCCTTCTTTCAAGCCGGCCGTACGGCTATCACTTTAAAGAAGGAATATGAATTGCTAGTAAAGTTGTGCACACCTGACCCCTGACCTAGTAGCTACATGTTCCTTCTTTTAAGTAACAGGCGGGCTTACACTTAGTGCATTTTGTGAGTCGGAAAAAACCTTGAAAAATACAAGTATTTGGGGAGTCAACCAAACTACTTCCCCCACCCGTTTTCGAGGATGTTGAACACGATAGTGTTGTTTTTTCTGCTCCCTGAGTTGACCCTACCCCCCAAACGGCCAAAAAACACCCCCAAATTATGAGAATCGCGTATTCGACGTCTTCCACCGGCAAAACTTATGTCATCCCCCGTTTTCGTGGATGCTGAACACGACGGTGATGTTGGTTCTGCTCACAGAGTCGATCCTACCCCCCAAACGGCCAAAAACCACCCCCAAAAAGATGGAATCTACGTCTTCCACCGGCAAACCTTATGCCACCCCCCGTTTTTAAGGATGCTGAACACGAGGGTGGTGTTGGTTCTGTTCCCCGAGGCGAATGAGGCGAATCAACCCCCCGAATCACCATCGTGTTCAGCATCCTCAGAAGGGGGGTGACATAAATTTTGCCTGTGGAAGCCGTAGAATACGCGATTTCCTCTCTTTGGGGGTGGTTTTTGGTCGTTCGGGGGGTTGACTCGCTTCGGGGAACAGATTTAATATCACCATTATGTTCAGCATTCTCAAAAACTGGGGATGACATAAGTGTCGCCGGTGGAAGACGTAGAAAACGCGATTGCCCCTCTTTGGGTGTGCTTTTCGGCCGTTTGGGGGGTAGGATCAGTTCAGGGAGCAGAACCAACATCACCGTCGTGTTCAGCATTCACGAAAACGGGGGGTGACATCAGTTTTGGCGTTGGAAGACGTCAAATACGCGATTCTCCCCCTTTGGGGGTGTTTTTTTGGCCGTTTGGGGGGTAGGATCAACTCAGGGAGCAGAACTAACATCACCATCGTGTTCATAATTCTAAAAAACGGGGAGTGACATAAGTTTTGTCGGTGGAAGACGTAGAATACGCGATTCCCCCTCTTTGGGGGTGGTTTTTGGCCCTTGGGGGGGTAGGGTCAACTCGGGGAGCGGAACCGACATCACCATCGTGTTCAGCATCCTCGAAAACGGGGGGTTACATAAGTTTACCGGTGGAAGACGTCGAATACGCGATTCCCTTCATTTGGGGGTGGTTTTTTGGCAGTTTGGGGGGTAGGGTCAACTCAGGGAGCAGAAAAAACATCACCATCGTTCTCAGCATCCTCGAAAACGGGGGAGAGCGGTAGTTTAGTTGCCTCCACAAATATTTGTATGTTCGTCCGACTCAGAGAATGCACTAACTCCTGTTACCTGTTACTTGAAAGAAGGAACATATAATAATATGTTGCTCCGAGTCGGGGTCAGGTGTGCACAACTAGCAATTCATATTCCTTCTTTAAAGATTCGAAGAAATATGAATATCGAGACCGCGCGAAAGAATAGCCAACATAACAACGTAAAAATCCCTAGTTCTTGCTGAGGAAAATGGCGATGTGCGTTATCAATTAATTAACAATTTATGTCTATTAAAAACAAATAAAGTGACCAAAGCGAGTTTACAGAAACGTTCTGCAGTTTTCAAATAAGCACTAGTGATAATGAAAATGATAAAAATCGCTGAATAAAATGTCATTTACGGCAATGGCGAGATGCCATTTTTGGGGTACATCAGCCCCCATATCTCGGAAAGTATAGGAGAGCGGATAAAATTGACTTCAGATTCGTGATTTCCAGACGAAAATACGTATGTATGGATTAAATAAAAGTGAAAAATCGGAGATACGCTAATGTAAAAAATTATCCTTTTTGAATCTCATTATGGCTCTAGTGCTTTCTGGAATTTCATTATGATACTAGTATCATAATGAACTTACTTACGTCACTATAATCAAATGACATAATGATGTCATTATGACATGCCACCAGATAAAATAACTTTACAACATTTTATACATACTTACTTTAGATTAATCTGATAAAAATTGCATTGCCGTGTCACGGCTAGTACCATAATGCTTGTCTTTATGATCCTTATTACATAAACAATTATTTTACTTCAAAAAAAAATTTTTTTGCATGCATTTTATATTTCTTCTGGCCAAATTTACTAACTTTCCTTTCCGACATTATTCATTGCTTTTAACTTTTAAATTCATAACAAGACAAATACAAGTAGTATTTACAAGGAATTACCCAGATAGCACCAATATGCCATGAATATTCTCTAAATCTTCTCAAAAGAGGATATATATCCAAATGATCCCTAAATATTCTAGGAATACATATCTTCTTAATAAATATTCCTGGATTCAACCGCAAGAAATTTTCCAAGAATAATCCGTTAAAATATTCTGGAATATATTAACTAGAATATTCTGCAAGTACATGCCAGGAATATTCATGGATCTACAAAAAAATAACATTAAACTTGTTGTCTTTCCTAAATGAAAAATATATTTTTATTGTTTTCAGTGTTATTTAATAAACAAATATAATATAATAAAAAGAAAATAATTTATTTAAAGTTTATCTCCGAATTTATCAACTAAAATTTAGTTGCAATAGGCTTCACCAGAGGACCGCAGTTATATCTCATCAACTTAATGTCGTTCACTTTTGACAAGAGCGACTTCAAGTCCTTTCAGATTAATCCTTCTGGTGGCGGATATTGCAAATATATTAAATTATTTGCTTCTACATTCGTAGTACCTGATTTTTATCGGATAGAATTTTGCTGAAATAAGCTCTGGGTAAAGAGTTATTTTATGTTATGTCGTTATGTCGTTATGTCTATTTTAAGACATTAAAAGGCCGAAAAGGACTTGCTTTGACGTAAATAGTAATTTTTACTATTTTCCTATTAAAATTTAGTACTAATGTTTCATCTTTTCTTGGTAACATAATAAAAAAATGATTAAAATACTTTAAGAGATTATTCTCGTAATATTATTAAAATATTCTTGAAATATTACAGGATATATGAAGAATAATTCTTTCATATTAATCAATGATTATTCATGATATACCCCATAGATATTCCAGAATTTTCTCAGAATATTCTACTGAATAATTCCTGGAATATCTAGTGGAGTCCCATTCGCTCATCCCTGGATTATTCTTAGATATATATACTCATTTTGGAATATTCTAGGAATAACACATAGTTTAAAAAAACGAGTCCTAGAATATTCTATGAATATTTCTGTGCTATCTGGGTAGTATAAAATTTCTGGAGTAGCTGTTGTGTATGTTGAATTTTATGTATATTAAATTATAGATTAACATGAATGACGATGCGTATAAATGTCTCTCTTAAACTATATAACAAGCAAATGAAGCGTTCGGTAAATATAACACAACAAAGACACTATTTTATAACTATTAAACAAGAAATTGTAGAATGAGAACAATATAACAAACAGGTAAAACCATAGAAAAAGAAGTAAATAAACAAAATATGACTCGTTTCAATTGTTTGACATTTTTTGCGAGGGAGGAGGCAAATTACCACATTTACCCCATTTACAATAAAGATCACAATATAATCTTTGTAGTTTCAGTTTTACTGCAAATTTTTTACTTAAGTATTATAATAATAATTGTATTAGGTACTCAAGTCACTAATTAATTTATTTAACAATATTTTGAAATGTATATTTTTGAACCTGCACTATCATAAGCTGTGTCACTCACATTTACATATGTAGCACTGCAACAGTTTTTGCACTTCCAGTTGATCTTGACCGCATTTACTACTTTTGCAATATTTTCAAAACATGTTATGTGCATTGAAACATTACGTTTATAATTATTGGCACACTTAATACCACTTTTTTGTAATTTACTAATACATATTACCACATTACACACTTCTGTTCAAAAGGATCGTCGTCGACGTCGTCCGAGTCCGAATCATTCGACATCTTAATTAAAATGAAAATGGTAAACAATATGGCAAATAAATCTCAAAGTAAAGTTAATAATGAAATGAATCTATTCATTGATGTATGCGCTTATAAAGAAAATAAATAAATATGTCGAAGTCTGTAATAATTGACTCATATGATGATGGGATGACGAGGAAAATCAAGGTGATAAAGAAGATGGAAAAGACGAAGAAAACAATAGAATCAAATTAAACGACAATGAAAAAGAAAACAAAATTTGTTAAGCCGCAATGAAATTGGTGAGCAATATAGGATTATAAAAACATAGTAGGTATTTTTTTTTTTTCTGATTTTTGGCTTTGGAAGCGGGTCCTTTAGCCATATAGTAGGTATCTAACTAAATATTCAAAGTATAAATAAAGTTTAGACATATGTGTAACTGAACTGAATATTGGTTAAAAAGACGTTCATGAAAATATTTACTATAATACAAATTAACAATTTTGTCTTGGCTAATAAGAACTGATAACATAATTGGTGGAATATACCGGGTGGCCACGAGACTAGGGTCATGCTTATATCTCTTTCAATAATGATCCGATTTATACGAAATTTGGTACAAGGATATTAGACCTAATTTCGGATGGACATGCAGATATTGTCAAAATGGCCGACTTCCGGTTTCACCGGAAGCGCGTGTACCTTCGATTTTTTAAATGTATCACCCAGTATATTTTATGTTTTTCGAAATCTACAACTCAAATTACATAGAATAGCGTTGCCAAATTTACATTTTTATAAGGAATTTTTCATCTTTTCAAATTTATTTTTTACCATAGAAGGCCGTGATTGGGAAAAAATCCTTTCCAGTAGATTCTAGTAACTCTAACTCATATTAATAGTGATTTCATCAATTAAATCAATAACAAATGCCTCATGAAAGAATAAAATTTGCCAAACGTGTTTTTTAAGAAAAAAACATTTTTTTAAATGGCACTTACTAAGGGCCATAATGCCATTAAATAGCAAATTTAATTACCAATCTAACTGCACCACTTCATCTTTGTCTAAAACTGAAAAATATTTATTATTTGTAAAGTGTTTACTTTACGACCTTCTACGGTAAAAAATAAAATTGAAAAAAAGAAAAATCCCTTGAGAAAAATGTAAATTTGGCAACACTATTCTATGTAATTTGAGTTGTAGATTCCGAAAAACATAAAATATACTGGGTGATGCATTTAAAAAATCGAAGGTACACGCGCTTCCGGTGAAACCGGAAGTCGGCCATTTTGAGTATATCTACATGTCCATCCGAAATTAGGTCTAATATCCTTGTACCAAATTTCGTCTAAATAGGTTCATAATTGAAAGAGATATAAGCATGACCCTATAGTCTCGTGGCCACCCGGTATACACATATCGCCAAAATTCTTGAACCCCATTAATTTGTCAAAAATACGCAGTGTTATTTTAAATAAATATATGTATTGTAGTGTACTACATTATATTTAAATATTTATCACATATAAGTTTGACTTGACTTGATTATTAACGTAGGAGAAAAAAATTATTTAACAAATAGTATCTAATTAAACAATATGCAGATTGTAAATGTGGAGAGAGAACAATTTAAGAAAAGAACAAAATGCATTATACAGGGTGTTTTAAAATCCCAATAAGTTTTGGTCTTTTATCCATAGTAAAAAGGGTTCATCCGAAATATCTGGTAATATGGAGTATAATGGAAATCCGATACAAGGTCCCACTAATGTAGTTAACGCTTTTGCAGATTTTTTTGTAAAATCATATGCTAATGTCCAACCAGCATCAACAACTGTAGGAGTCTCTAGAGTTAACAGTGTTTTACAAATAGATTCTGTCGATGAGCATCAAATAGAACAAGCGCTAAACCAAATTAAACCTAAATTTACTACGGGGCCGGATGGCATTCCAGCCTTCCTAGTAAGAGATTGTGATAGAGTTTTCACTGTTCCTCTCCGTATTATTTTTAATCTCTCGTTACAAACTAGTACATATCCATCTAGTTGTCAGTTTGTCCAGTATTTAAGAAGGGGAAAAAAAACGAGATTACAAATTTTCGGCCCATCACAATTATATGTAATTTTTTGTAAGTTTTTGAAGTTGTATTATATGAACCATTATATAGTCATGTAAGAAATGCTTTATCTCCACTACAACACGGTTTTATGAAAGGTCGCTCGACAACCACAAATCTCATGTGTATTACGCAATATATCGCTATATCTATTGACTCACGCCTTCAAACTGATGTCATATACACTGACTTCTCTAAGGCATTTGACAGACTTAACCATGATAAGCTCCTATACAAACTATCTGAATATGCTGTTTCAGATGATCTAATCAGGTTCTTTAAATCATACCTCATTAATAGACGTCAATATGTTTCTTATCATGGTAGTAAGTCTGTTGAATACATTGGTTCATCCGGTGTACCCCAAGGGTCTATACTGGGCCCCCTATTATTTAATATTTTTGTCAATGACATAATCGATGATTTGGATGTCTGTTGCTTAATGTATGCAGATGATCTTAAGATATATTCTAGAATCGCGGACACAGAGGATTGTCAGAAACTGCAGTCAAACCTAACTAAAATATATAACTGGTCTATTGAAAATAATTTAACTTTAAACATAGAAAAATGCAGAGTAATGACTTTTACTACAAAGGAAACTGAAATTCAGTATGATTATAATATAAATAGAATTATTTTAAAGAAAGATGATACATTCAGAGATCTAGGTGTAATTTTTAATAAAACTTTGTCATTTACGGACCACATGCAAACCACTGTTGCCGACACTTATAAAACGTTGGGATTTATAATACGTAACAGCCGCGAGTTTTCTGATAACAACACTATAAAACTATTATATTATTCATTTGTTCGTTCCAAGCTGGAGTACGCAAGCCTTATCTGGAATCCCCAATATAATATACATATAAATAATTTAGAATCTGTACAACGTAGATTATTAAAATTCTTATCTTTCAAATCTGATAATGCTTATCCTCCAATCGGCTTTCCACAGGAAGAGCTCCTTTCCAGATTTTTAGTAACTTCGCTCGAAAGTAGGAGAGATAGTCTTTCCCTCTCCTTTCTTCATAAACTATGTCACGGTAAGATTGACAGTTGTGAATTACTTAATTATTTGCATTTTCACATTCCACGCTTAACATCTAGACAAGAGCAATGCTTTTACTTACCTACCCCTCGTACTAATATCCTAAAATATTCTCCAGTATACAAAATGTGTACCTACTATAATGAACACCAAGATGAATTAGATATTTTTCATAGCACAAAAAGAAATACTTAAAATGTACGATGACTTTGAAATGGGTACAACATCTCTATTTTTCTAAATAAGTTAACTAAAACCTAGAATAATCATAAAATATGTATTAGGTTAGTGTAATTCTAATTACTTCCTCTTTTTTTTTTCTAATAATTGTAATTTGTCTTTTACCATATATTTTCTGTTTTGTATATCTATATTTCCTGTAGATTTTCCCATCCTGTAAATGGATTTTTCTGTTAGGTGGTGTAAATAAATAAATAAAATAAAAAGTAAACGTAAACCTTCTGTAGGCGTAATCCTTGGATAAAAATAAGACAAAAAGTTCCTATCAACATGGGTCCGGAAATGCTTTCTGAGGAAGTTACGGCCCTTATTTAAATAGCGAATAAAAAAGGTTCTTATTTTATTGAACCTTTTAATTTTAATATTTACTAACTAGACTGGACCAAAATTAAATCACATGTCACAATGACAATCAGTATCAGTAAAACTTCAAATTACTTGAAAACAATGGTCGCGTTCATCACAGTGAGCGCTCACTGATCATTTCAATTGAACGTCTTTAACTGATTGATCACAGGTGATCGCTAAGTTATCGGCAGCCATTTTATGTAGCAAAATTGATCCGTTATCACTTGATACTCTGCTACATAACCTAAATTATAATAGAGTTTTATGTGTGTGCCGCCCAGCGACTTTAAGCTCAATTTATAAACGTATCCGCTGCCGCTGCCGCCGAAGTTGACGTTGCCGTTGGATTAATAAAGAATAGGAAATCAATGTATTCATTTATATACCGCTGCCGCTGCCGCCGCAGTTCGGTAGATAACCATCTTTTATCTCGAACGGCAACGGCCAGCGGATTTCCCAGCGGATAGCCAATGAGATGCTAGAATTTAGTACACGTGTCCAGTGTCGTGGCGTGGCTTACATTAATATAACCCCAAATGCACCCAAAAGTAATTTGTCTATCCATTTTTTATTTAGAAAATACACAAAACAATACAAACAATAACAATGGAAATGTCAAATATCAGTTGAAATAATTTAAGGGTGCATGTGCCAACCATTCCGCCGCAGCCGACAGCAAAGTTTATAAATTGCACCAAATTCTAAACTGCGAACTGCCAACGTCAACTTCGGCGGCAGCGGATTAGTTTATAAATTGAGCATTAATAATACATGTCGCTGGTGCCGCCGAGTAAATTAACAGATAGAAAATAGATCAAGTGGAAATTACTTATGAGTACGAATATATGTTATATATAGTTGTTGTAACCGATACTCTGCATAAGAGATTACAAAGCAGTAAGTTTTTTTTATCGTGACAAACGTAAATATATTTTTTGTTCGACCGACCAGAAGATACACCCTTCTGGAGAATTTTTCCGCCAGAAATTAACATTTCATAAGAGACTGGCAAAAGCTTTTACCGATTCCTGTTCTCTTTTTCGATTCATGAATTATTAACGTTCATAATTATTTTGTATTTAACATAAATACAACAAAATAATTTATCCCACAATATTAATGTCTAAATCATTTTCCTCTGCAATAAATAGCGCTAATTGATCGTCGTACATTTTTTCATAGTTTAAAATTCGCAATTCAAATATACAAAAGTTTCACACCTTTATTCTGACATCTGACACACAAGTGACACAAGATCTTAAAACTTTTGACAGACCACAGCGGTAGAAAACACGGTTCAGCACACAACTGATCAGTCACGTGATGATAATTGATCGCTAATATATCGCTACTTCGTGATGAACGCGACCATAGACAAACGTTTGTATGATCGACTGTTGTATCTTTTTCATAATCAATTTTCTCGAAAACGGTTCTTTCTATCGGGATGAACTAAGAGTACCTACCTTTTTTACGTAGAAAACTTCGAAATTTTATAATTTTCAACGAAAACCTTAATAAACTAATATAAAAAAAATGGGGTTATATTAGCCCTTAACCTTCCCGGTATGTGACGCCCCTGACTAAAATTTTTAAATTCTAAATTCAGCATCGAGTTCAGCGTCAAAAGTTTATGCAGTGTATGTATTTTCGAAATTTGATTGTTAACGGTTTCGGAAATATTGCGGAAAAACCGTCTTCAGGGTGCCCCATTCGAAGGGCCGTAACTTCTTCAGAAAGCATTTCCGGACCCATGTTGATAGGAACTTTTTGACTTATTTTTATCCGAGGATTACGCCCACCGAAGGTTTAAGCTTACTTTTGAAACACCCTGTATAGTAATCAGTATTCCTCTATTCTCCAGTAATGCATTGACCCGCGTTAAATCCTGGATGGTAATAGGAAGATTATTTCTGGTTGAAATTGCTCATTTAACATAATCCCACATATGCTCAATCGGGTTCATGTCCGGCAAGTTTGCCGGCCAGCTCAATCTCCGAATATTTCCTTCTTCCAACACTTCGCACAGTGAGGCCTGATGTTGTCGTTCATAAAAATGAAATTTTTCTTGTCTGAAATTTTGTGTACCGTCATAATTCGTCGAGATTCATCCAGAACTGCAATAAAAATATTCCAAAATTTTATCTTACATACCTTCCTCGCTTAGGAAGTAATAATGGACCGCATTAGTGTGACGTCACATAATAATGCAACCGTACGTACTACTATCATGACAGACGGGTTGCGTTCAAATTCACTGGAAATTGACCCTTAATGCATATGTGCATAAAGGCGACATTTTTTGGTATAGAAACATGGCCTGGAGTTTTATTTTATTTCTCCTGTGGAAGAAATAATATATAAGAACTTTCAGTTACCATTTATCATGCACAAGATATCGGAAAATATACAGAAGTATAAAGCATTACGAAAACTTTATTATTAATATAATAAATCAATATTAAAATAAAAGTTTACACTGCTGCTGACTTCATTTGTACATACTTCTGAGTTATTACAGCTGTCGTTGTCAGTGTCGCTAACGCAAACTTTATAACCTCTTATCTTAGTGTCAATAATACAAAAAAAATCAATTAAATCTATTTAAAAAAATATAGAATATAAAAGAAAATACTGGTAATTATTTAAGCATTATTTTGTCTTTACAATTTACATATCCCTATGTAGTACAGCGGATTAGCTAACCTATTGTGCACTTTTTGATAAAAGCACCAAATTTGGCACAGAGGTAGACCCATGTAATATGAACAATTTTGGATGTGGAGCCATCTGCCAACTGCCCCCTGGCGACCATTTTCCAAGATGGCTGCCAGTGGACACGCGAAAGACAACAGCAGTTAGATAAAATTTGCCGCTGAAGGTTTTGGTGAATGTTTATTGAATGTTTTGAATGAGAGATAGTTTGTAAGTTATATACAGGGTGGGTCAATAGTGCGTGCGTGCGGAGATACAGAAGAAATCTGTATCTCCTGTTTCGTTAGAGATAGAGGCATGGTTCAAAATTTTAATTAAATTGTGAGAAAAAGTACATTTTTTAAAATTATTACCAATTATACAGGGCGATCCGTTAAAGTGGTAGATGAAAGAATATATATTTTTTAAATGGAATGACCCAATTTTTTTTATTATATTTGAATACCACTATGATGGCCTATTCAGCGGTAAAATATTTTTAAAATTTGTTTGATGGTTAATGAATTAAAAAATATTTTTATTGAAAACTGCCGTTTGCAGGGATCATTTTGAAAATTGATTTTGGACTTATTTTTGGAGAGTAATTTTTTTTCTTTGACATGGTAGTAGTGTATGCCTTACTTTAACTATTAGCTGATGTAGAAAATATTTTTTTCATACAAGGTGTTCATAAGCGCACTGCTAAATAAATATTCAAACTACCAAAACTCAACTTTTTCAAATGGAACACCCTATATATTTTTGTAAAAATTGTGTAATTTTTATTTCTCTGCAACTTTGATATATGTCCCATACCTAACATGAATAATTTTCTAGATGTTGTTGTTTTTGTGTAAATAGGTATGTATTCTTCAGAAAAGTCAATGTACCTTTGAAATTATTTCATAGAAACAAAGACATTTAATTTCAGTTACTTTCAATTTTGTTGTCTCCAGAACTTACGCTAAAAAGTATTCTCACAGAACCCATCCACAAGAAGCATCTTCCAAAAGTTTAAAAACAGATTTGAAGAAACAGGTGGCATTTCTTATAAAAAAGTCAATCGTAGAAAAAGGTCTACAAATGAAGATAACGACAGTTTTCCATAAAAATATTTTTTATTTCATGAACCATCCAAGAAATTTTAAAAATATTTTACCGCCGAATAGGCCATCATAGTGGTATTCAAACATAATAAAAAAATTGGGTCATTCTATTTAAAAAATATATATTCCTTTATCTACCATTTTAACGGATCGCCCTGTATAATTGATAATAATTTTAAAAAATGTACTTTTTCTCACAAATTAATTAAAATTTTGAACCATGCCTCTATATCTAACGAGACAGGAGATACAGAAGAAATACGCACTATTGACCCACCCTGTATATAACTTACAAACTATCTCTCATTCAAAACATTCAATAAACATTCACTAAAACCTTCAGCAGCAAATTTTACCTAACTTCTGCTGTCTTTCGGGTGTCCACTGGCAGCCATTTTGGAAAATGGCCGCCACGGCCACCAGGGGACAGTTGGCAGATGGCTCCACATCCAAAATTGTTCGTATTACATCGGTCTACCTCTGTGCCAAATTTGGTGCTTTTATCAAAAAGTGCACAATATGTTGAAATATCCTAGCTAAACTGCCGCACTAATGTTTAAGAAACGATAATCAAACTGACATACACATTATAGCTTTACCTCTTTTATTTTAATTTGAAATCCTTTGGGAAACTAAACATTTTATATCCAGTTTTATTGATATGATCACACTCAGGTGCAAAGCACAAACCCACATTTAAAATTAAGCACAAAAAACGAGTTTATTAGAAAAAATAGTAGAATAAATTTGAAACTGAGAGAAAACTTAAGTTAAACGTCAAGTTCATTGTCAAAATGAACGAAAATGAATTAAGTGTTTGAAGTTAGCGCTGCAAACTCATAATTTGAATTTTTGCATTCTTTATTCCTATTGGAGGAAGCTTCCGCCGCTTTACATATTAATTTATAAAACTATATAATATGAAGTTTTTATAAATCATACGTGGATACATATATTTTAACATATTTCTTAAATGTGAAATAGGTATTGGAAGTCCTTAAATAGTCTTTCAAATTACAGAAATACTATAAAATTACTGACAATGTTTTGGTACTATATATTATAGTCCTTATGGACAACGCAATACGGGTCAGATTCCCGTATTACAGTTTCGGCCGTAAACTTGTATGCCAATACAAGTGGGGGTCGTGATGTCACAACTAATGGAATCTATTATAAAAAAAAAATTGAATAATTTGAAATTATTACTATAGAAATTACTATTATAAATATCATCATCAGTAGTTACAGTTTAGATAATATAACAAATGAAAAATATAGAGCGATGCAGAAGTTTATAATCCCAATGTATCTGTATATTTTGGTATATTCAATGAGACTAAGCTTAAATACGATTACCTACCTATAATGAGAAAACTAGTGTTAAAATTTCGGCCTTACTTGCAACAACGTACGTAGTTTATTAATACAATTGACAAACTAACACGAATTGACTGGGATATTTAAAATACCTACAGTAGGATTTAGGTGCTACATTTGTAACGAAGTGATTTTTTCCGATCAAGGAATGTTCATTTTTGCTTTAAATATTACCGTCACTTGGGTACACCCTGCCGCTGTTTTAGTAAGTAAGTCCTATTTTAATTAAGTTATTAATGAGTTGTTAAAAAGTCCGCTGGTAAACAAGCAATCAAGTAATTAATTGATTAATTTTCGACAATACCTCGTATAAGTAAAATCCGAGAAATATTATAAATAATGGCCGAGTCGGAAATAAAAATCATTCGTTACTAAAAATGTTAATCCTTGCCCGTTTTAATCCGTTTCTTTTTGCAACATAGTATAGAAATTGCAAGTAACGCATTTCCGGTTATCGACGCTCTGAATGAATACTCCAAATTGCATAATCCGCTTGCACTCTGCAACGAGCGTCGTGTTGAGCACACGATCCCATCGTGTCAAATCAGTACGCCCCTCTTAACATGACATATGGGCACGTCAGAAAGGTAATAAAAAGGAAAAATCGCCCTGGAGTGAGGATCAGATCCGATTCACCTTCAGAAGTGCCAGATCGAACCAAAGCCGTCTACAGTTTCGCGCCGCCGCTCCGAATTGAATAGTAAATCCCGTCAGAACGGTATTTGAAAATCATTTTGGTAAGAATACATCGTAGTCCACTGCATTTTGCAGGTACTGCTTTCAGTTAAGTATAGATATTCAAAGGGTTTTGTGTCCGCACGTATTGTTGTATTATACTACCCAATCAAACTAGAGCTAATTAGTAATACCTCCGTTGGTCTTGTTTGTTATATATGCAGCAGCCACTGAGGTTTGTTCGGGAGGGCCACCCCAAACGCCCCACTGCATAATAGGTTACCGGAAAACCTACGATAAATCTAATAGCCATTATATGCATCAACTGGGAGGAATTGCTCGCTAGGGCCTTCCAAACGGGGGATCTGCATAGAACTGGCTCGTGAAACTTACGTAATAACATAAGCATTAACAAATTGCTCGACGTTTGTGGCCGTAGGTTGCCGTGTATTTCAAAATTCTGTATAACCTAGAATATCTATAGCTAATCGATTGCCCGCCGTGCATAATTCATCCTAGTGGAAAGGTCCGTTTGCTTGTCGTACATAGAAATTCATTAATCCTACGTATCCGAAAATTTCGACGCTAAAAACACGTAAAGATTCTTGGCTTGCCAGCTCGACTTATTTTTATCATTTTTTTGAAATAATTTTATACACACTCGACTGTATAGTCGTGGACGTTTAGAGTAAATTAATTTGTTCATTATTTTCCTTGAATAAATCTGTTATTTTAAAAAGATAAAATTCACGAGTAATTATTTCTATCCAAAAATTTCTGATTAATCCGTTTGAGTAGGGGTTGAAGTCCTTTAGACAGACCCCCAACTTACGACCCGCTGGCATTTATCTGTATCTCCATCTGTTAGCTACCCCGGATTGCTTTCCCAAATAGGAAAGCCAAAAAGTGCTGTCCTTTGCAAAAGTTAAAGTACTGGCGCCCGAGATTTCCGTATAAAAGATTATGTAAGTATCTGGGAAAAGCAGCCAACGTTACACATTCATTAATTTCTTATTATAAACTAATCATTCCCACTAAAACTAAAAACAATACATAAGAAAAATAAGAATAAAAATGGTTGAATATCGATTTAAAAGTGTTTAGAATAAATATAATTTTTTTGCACAAATGATAACAAAATGATCATGAACATCGCGATCACATAACCCTTAAAAAATAATATGGATCCAAAGTTAAACAGTGAAAAATAAATATATACTTATGTACCAAGAACAATTCTGCATTCAATAAATAATTCAAATCGACATGGAAAGCATTTAGGTAAAGGTATTTCAAATCGTCAAAATATTTTATACCCCCATTTAGTGCTGATGTCTTTAATGCCTATGTTATTAACATTGCAATTAAACCTTATAGAATTAACAAATCAATTTATTCAATGTTTTCAATTTTTTTACTACCTGCATGTAGAATAATTCGAGGTTGGCGCTATTATTAATCTAATTATTCAGCGAAACATATACATGGAATTAGCAATAAACTATTAAAATCGATTAGAGAAGGAATAATTATTACACCACTGACGATTACTATAAGTGGCCAATTTCCATCATAATTAAAAATTTCGAAAGTTATATCCATCCACAGTATGAATAAATATCGTTCCTTGACAATAACATCTCTATCTAAACTAATTGAATTAGCTTTTAACAAAAGGCTAGCAAATTGTCTTGAGAAAAACAAGTTTTTTCTTTCGTAAAATATTTCGAGTATAAATTCATTATGTAGTTCATATAGTAACACATGTTCTAATCCTAATAATAATAATCATAACACTTTTGAGAGGGGTGAAACTGTATCTGCACTTTTCTGTATTCAAAACTTTTGATTGTGTGTTACGTCAAATACGCAAACGCAAATTATGGTGAGCCTCCGATTGATGCTATTGGTGAAACAAATAGCGCTAATATTACAGCGGCGGGTAGGACAATCGAAACAGTCGAATTTAAGGTACCTACGTACGCACACCTCGCAGTTACGCCACTGAATGCTTGCATGACCAGGTGTAATTCCCCTTCCAATTTCAATATTGGGTCATATATCGTAAATTGGTTGTTCGCGCAGCCTCACCATAATTTGCGATTGCTGTACTTTTCGGTAAATTAAGAAAATACGGAACAATGGGTGTCGGTCATAGTTCCATTGTGTCATAAATAGTGAACAGACAACAAATTACAGATTGCAATAGAATGATGTCGACTGCAATGACTGTGGTGGCAGGTGTGCCCTATGGCTCTATTTTGGGAAATTGTTGTTTATATTATGTAAATCATTAATATGTCATTCATATCCTTTGCATGTGGTTCTGCATATAGTATGCAGATGACATCATCCTATATAATACTGATGTCGACTTTGACCATTTAAATTGGAACTAATCAAACTGCACAATTTATAGCAAAAGAATGGTTCACATGTAATGTAATAAGTTAGAATTCAATGAATATTAGACCATATTATATACAATGCCGGATTAACCGGGGTGCAATGGCGCAACTGCGCCCGGCCCCCGAGTCTCGAGGGCCCCGTGCATCGTGGTAATGTATAATATTTTTAACAAGAAAATAAAAAAAGATCTACGAGAATAGTTTTTTAATTTTTACTGCGCCCGGCCCCAATGATCCTTAATCTGGCATTGATTATATAGATAAATATATAAATTTCCCCCTAATATATATTTTCAGAGAAGTAGGTATAGTAGAGTTTCTTGGAATTCATATGGATAAAAAAATTATTAGAACAATAATTACCTATATCAATATTCAAGGGTAGGTACTATTTTTTTAATCAGAAAATTTTCGCAATATGCAACGAAGTCAATATGTAGATTAGCATATCTATTCCAGTCTCAACTTTCTCATGGAGTTATTGTTGTAGGGTAATTTACTGACTGGAAGCGAGTATTTGATTTTGAAAAAATAGCATCAAGAATCTTAATGCTATTATTATTCGCCTAATTAAGAATAATCGTCAATAAAACTAACCGAGATTCATGTAGGCCCATAAATAAATAAATAAATAAACCAAAAATCACAGTTACCTTACGAGATGTGAAAATATTATATTACCATAACATAGGTTGCACATTATGTATAAGTACCTATAACTTTTATATATTTGGGCCAACATTCTATACTTTTTGCCATCAGAAATTTAACTTCAAATAAATTTAAAATAGAAATTAAAAATAGGTATATTGCTTAATACCCCCTGCAGTTTTGAGGAATGTTATTCACATTTTATTTACATGAGGGGAGGCTTTGGAAAATCTGAATTCTGTTGGTATGTTTTAATTACTGAGGTTATTTTCTTTCTGTTCTTATTTGGGATTTACGGTCACACTTCGGAACATTAATCTGATAATCTGAAAAATATCTGGATTATTTAAAAAATAACCTTTACGCCTGTGACTTTACGTCAAAGGAACAGTTAAAGGTTGGTTTTTTGACATAAAATATAATTAAAATAAAATAAAAACAATGTTTTGCAAACGTTTCGGAAACTTAGTCTGTTTCCTTTCTCAATGCTAAATAGTCTTTCTCTTGTGTAATTCGTGAAATTACACAATTTTAATGTTTATATTATAACCATAGATACTTACTACGTTCACAGAAAAGTTGATTAGATTAGATATTCAAGTTGCTAAGTTCTTCTTTTAGCATCGGTAACCATATTGTACAACAATCTACAGAATAATTTGATACGCATTTGTCTTCATTTAGTAAAATTATTGCAGATTCTTTAATTTTTCTCTTTTTACTGTCCGGTTCTTTTGTTAAAATTTTTGCTCCATTCCAATTTATTGGATGTCCGTTTTCGAAAGCGTGTTCACAAATTTTTGATTTTTCAATTTCATTTTTTCTAATATAACTTTTGTGTTCGCCCAATCTTACATTGAAGGGTCTGGATTGTAGATTGTTGTACAATATGGTTACCGATGCTAAAAGAAGAACTTAGCAACTTGAATATCTAATCTAATCAACTTTTCTGTGAACGTAGTAAGTATCTATGGTTATAATATAAACATTAAAATTGTGTAATTTCACGAATTACACAAGAGAAAGACTATTTAGCATTGAGAAAGGAAACAGACTAAGTTTCCGAAACGTCTGCAAAACATAATTGTTTTTATTTTATTTTAATTATATTTTATGTCAAAAAACCAACCTTTAACTGTTCCTTTGACGTAAAGTCACAGGCGTAAAGGTTATTTTTTAAATAATCCAGATATTTTTCAGATTATCAGATTAATGTTCAGAAGTGTGGCCGTAAATCCCAAATAAGAACAAAAAGAAAATACAGAAAGATGCCACAAATAACTTTTCGACAATATTTATACTGAGGTTATGTTGAAAAGTCAAAAACATAACCACAAATTCAAATTGGTTCTACATAGTTGCCAGAGTGAGACCCTAAAGAAATCACAGCAATGTAATCAGTAAAAAAATTGGCAATTCAGCCAAAAATAAATGACAGTGACGATCAATTAAATCAGACACTTCAATATTTTGTCAATAGCAGACAACCCTGAGACAACCTAAGAAAAACATATCATAGCCTCCTCTCATGTAAATAAAATGTGAATAGCATATATGTACAGTCGACGCCACCCAAATGTGAACGGCAAAATTGTATAGTGTAATTTACACTTTAAATCATAGTCGCCGTAAAATTTGAAAATAGTTTTCAAATATATTTGTCATAATTTGTCAAAAGTAAAAGTAAAGATAACTATGCCAAGACATTTAACTGAAGCGCAAAAAGCGAGGGCTATAGCTAAATTGGAAGAAAATAAGTCTTTGAGTGAAGTGGCTGCTGATTTAAATGTTGGTAAAAGTTGTATACTTTATATAAAAAAAAGCGCTGGCAAGAAGAACAAAGACTGCAAAGATCTATAAGGCAAGGTATAGAAAAGGTCTCCAATGAGAATAAAGACAATGCTCTGGTCGAATTTATCCATCAGAATCCTTTCGAAACCGCTGTCAAAACTCAAGAAGAAACATTATTCCCAGGGTCTTTCAGAATAGCACAAAGACATCTTAAGCTCTCTGGCCTGACGAATTGCTGATTTTTAAATATAGAGATTAGTTTTTACCATTTTTATTTTATTAATGTTTTTCTGAATTATAAATTATTAGGTATGTGTTGAAATATATTAATTATTGTTAATACGCTAGTTTGTGTCATTTTATTTCTCAAAATCGTTAAACATGAATGAATTAAAGGAATAATTGATATTAACCTTCTTCCACTAACATGTAGGTAATATTAGTTAATTATTTTGCTAACTTCTTTTATATTATTCGTGTCGGTCTTCGTCCTTCCAATTACTATTATGGTAACAGAAAATAATAAAAGTAATATTATTTTCTGTCAATATATCCTCTCTGTGTTACGCCACTAAACAAAGTCTGACTTACTACAATGAAATTCAGAAGAAAATTCCATGACAACCAAAATGCGTTCACATTTGGGTGGCGCCGACTGTATTACATGTGTCAGCAAATAAAGTACCTATTTGGTATTGTTATTTCTGGTATCACCTACGCATTAAATGACTAATTCTATTTCAAAATCCAAATAAAAAACGCTTTAACTGCACTGGTTCTCATTTTAAAAAAGTTTTCCCAAAAAACCTATTACAGTTGAATAATAGAAATTATTTGTGAACTGTTTGTAGTTATATACTAAAGTACCTACTATAGTAACCACTAAGAATAATAGTGTTGTTAAAATAAAAAATTGTGTAGTTATTCGGTACGGACCAAAACACATTCAATACCGGATGGTCGAATGTAAGACAAATTTATCGTTTTTAGGTCCAATCAATATGTGTCATCAGCAGACAGTGTCATAGCTAGGGGCTGGCCACAGGGGCAGCTGCCAGGGGCGCAGCAGACCCCAAAAACACAATGACCTTGAAATTCTCTGCGTCTCATGACCCGTGTACACAACTTTTTACATCTAAACCTCCTATAAATTTACATTACGAGCCGCCACTGATGGGCACATTAAAAAAATTGACGCATACATGGGCGTCACCAAGGGGGGTCAGGGGGCGTTCGCCCCCCTGCCTGGCTTTTGAGATAGTGTTAAAATTGATAAAATTAATCTTCACATATAAATTTTTATTGCAACTTTTCATCCATCTATCAAAGGTACCTACAATAAAATTCTTTATTTAAGTAACAAATCTTTTTTTCCAATAAAAGCGCCAAGACATTTCTAAAAAAATTTGCTCTTGCCCCCCCCCCTCTGGAAATTTTGGAGACGAAGCCCTTGGACGAATACACAAAATAAAATACCTACGGGTTCTATTTTCAAAAAGTGTATTAAATTATAATCTATACAGTACCCCACAAAATTTTATGTTCAACTTGGAAACAAAGATGAGTTTATAGTACGAAAAGCGTGAATTAAAAAGAGAAAACAAACGGTGAATGTGTAACGCCCACACGGAGAGTGACAGCGGTAAAGACCGCAAATTAAAACACCTAAAAACTTGGGCAAAAAACGCCGCCAAACGAATTTAATAGACAATGCTGGGTCATATGCTATGTCAATGAAAGCATCAGTAATAGCTATTAACATATCAAGGAATGTTATGACTATCATAACTGCCGCAGATGTCGGTTTAAAATCCGAGCTCGTAGAGCGAGGATTTTAAGACATCTAAGGCTGTTATGATTCATAACATCCGTGATTTGTTCAATAGTTTATCGGTTTCAGAAAATAAAGACATTATTAATAGGTAATATCTTTACCTTTTGATATTCTCTTATTAATAACGTTTTCATTTCATTAGTTGGTCAAGTCTGTATGGGTTGATTTGTCGCCTAGTTATATTTTGTTTGTTTTTATTTGTTACCTTTTTTCATATTACATAAATGTTTACATTTTTAATGTCACAACGGCGACATAAAAATGGACCTTGGATTGCCTGAAAATACATTTCAGTTGGATTTCAGTATTTAATTATTATTGTTTGGAGTTTTCTGTCTGTATTAATAAATAGCCCTATAGTTTCATTATTTATTATTTCATCTGTTGACAGTTATTGACAGATCTGTATTGTAATATTACCGTACAAGCAATAAATATAACTGTGCAAGTTTAGTTATGACTTATTTCCCAGCCTACTTTTGCATATGTAAACAAAGGATTAATATCCTGAAACCGATAAATATCGTTTTATGTATGCCGGTTACTCATGTGGTCGACTTGCATACATACGGTAAGTAATACCCTATTAAATTCGTTTGGCAGCGTTTTTGCCCAAGTTTTTAGGTGTTTCAATTTGAAATAGAATGGAGAGAGAGGCGTGTCTCTAGTGCTCTGGTATCTGTCTTTATTTTATACTCATTACTGATATTCTCTGTTCTTGTTTTCAAGTTCAACATAAAATTTTGTGGGGTACTGTATATGTAATATTAAACAAAATAACAGCAAACAATTGGTATTTCAAGAGAAACGATATAACCTCTGGCGGCCGAACGCGGAAATAATCTTTCGTACATTACATTAGTCGCCCTGGCCATTGACTTATTTGTTTACGTTTCTTAAGCTAAGCTTGATACTATTTTAAGGCACAGAAAGAAGTAATGAATTTGCTTTCTTCCATGGGAAAATAGTTGGGTTATACGATTCCTTTCGTGGATTTTCAGATTTCTCACCACCTGAGAAATATAAGCTGCAAATTCTCGTATGTAATTTTGGGGCCCATGGAATATCGCCTATCCTGATATACAATTAAATTGCATTACCTATTGTATTTTAAAAAATAAGATTAAAACTACACCGTAGAAGATTTATGTGGAATTTTTTTCATCAATTATAATAAGTTGGTTTGTATAGTGCATTTGGAAATGAAGTAGGGTAATAAAACCCTATAATCAGGAGCCGCCATAGGCGTGCTACTAAGTTTTTTAAAATTCATGGAAATATAATAATAAATAATAAATATAATAATAATAAATGACATACTATATAGAAATATTACAGTATTTATTATGTACATTGTGTTCGAAAAAAATTCGACTGGTCAGTCATATACTTCCTCTCATTATTCATGTAGGAGCCGAAGATAGTTCGTCAGAATCTTCAGAAGAAGAACTTTAATTTTACTGAACTGATTATTATACATTTATACAACACTACATCGTATTTTTTTATAGTTTACAATGAACTAAATCACTTTTCCATAAAAATAAATAATTAAAAATAATTCCATAATAATTTTATTAGACTACCTAAAAACCCGTAAAACCGACTATGAAATTCCATACAGATTATAAACAGATCTCAACTGGTAATGCAGATGTAGTTTGAAACGCATTGGACAAAGACAGATCACAAGGGTTCAACTCAAGCAGGTATAAATAAAATTTTCTTAGTACGGGTAGCAAACTATAATAAAAATAGAAATTGGGAACTTGCTTATAACTAACTGCAATTTATAGAAATTACTTATAAACACCCGAACTACATTTATTGAGGATTTGCAGTTTTAATGAGCTTTTATTACTCTACTTCATTTCCAAATGGACATTGAACTAAAAAAAATTTTGTAATTGGTTGTTCGCTGTTAGTATAAAATCAAATACTTACGCTTCACGGCGTACAGAATTTATCCATTTTTATCTTTGTTTGACTTCCCATTCACGACCGGGAAATGAATGAATTCTTAGTTAACCGTTTTTTCGTTCTTTGCTTTGACAGCCCGGCATACAACATATACAGTTTGAGGAATTTCGTTTAGGCACATTGGGATTATACTGTGCGAAAAATAGAACAATGTATACAAAGCTCTTGGCAATTTAAGATGGGTAATCAAAAAATAAGGTACGTAGGTATTTCAAAACAGATAAAATAAAAATCACTAAAACTCCTGTGCAGTATCATAATTCGCTCATTAACGCATCACTGGGTAAATTATAACACTTTTTATTTCTCATGTGGTAAATACACGAAAATACATAAAACACTAATATGTTTACATTGAACTAAGTGTTGCCAATTTTGGCCGTTGCGGTGGCGCCACAAGCGATGGTTGTGAAGCGTATTTTGATTTACGACACTCACCTGCGTCTCGTGTTGTAAATTTTACCCTCATGAATAATACGTATCATATGCTTGATGAATAATATATTATTTTATAATGAACACATTTCTGGAAAATGTAGACACAAAAAGAAAAGGTTTACTAGGTACTTGACTAGATGCAAGTGTGGCTGCAAAAACATTTGCTTCTGGTTTTAGCTACTCGGCCGAGTACTATCTTCGTGTACCTGTGCCTTTAGGCTTAAAAATTGATTACCGCATGTGAGAGCCCAGGGCTACCTACCTTTATAACTTTCTCCCGTACTATTTTCGTCCAATTCGTGACTTGCTGAGATATTCCTATAATAAATAAATGAACACGTCTACAGATATGAGACCCAAGGGCCCTTTGAAGTGTCACGCAGTATCATTGGTAGATAATGTACCTACCTATGAAAAAAATAATTACTTATACTTGTTCGTGAATTTTTTATTACATGAATCATATACGTACTAATTGTATACATTTAATATCCAATTCAATGTCCAAATGAATTTTAAGTGAACATACTGGCACGTAGATCATATAAAATTTAATTTCACTCACACAAATTTCATCAACGTTTATTTAATTCAAAAGTATGTCTTCGCAATTAATATGTTCGGCATACTTCTGCGCGCTCTAAATGTCTATTCTTATTTAACTAGTAATAAAGAAATTCAGCTAAATATATTCTCAATAAAAACCGTATGCGTGTTTTGATCAAGACTGTTTCCTAATAACGTTTGTCAGTCCCTGAGTTGGATAACCATATATGTATCTTGGAATTTTGAAAGGTATCCTACACATCTAGCCTACACAAACTAAAAATATGTTATTAATTGTGTTATATCCTACTTTGCTGACAATTAAATAATTTAAAACAAACCGCCTATAAAGGGTAGGTATTTCATAGTTTTGCAATTATTTAACGGAGATACATATTGTGGTGAAATAATACTTAATTACTTTTTTAACAAACAGAAAAGTTTTAGATTACTGCTCCATCGGTGTTCCATGGCGGAGGCGGAGCCGAGGCTATGAATCCCACCAAGGCAGAAAATCAGCTTCTTTCAATTGAACAAAAAAGAGAAGAAACGTCAGCCGCCTCTGTAAATCGTATTGTTACTCTTTTACTATGATAGACAAACAACTATTATTAAACGTAGATAAATAAAAAAAAATTGATTAGTCAGTTTCCCAGTAGATACAAATATCAAATAAGTATCTGAATATTACTTAAATCGATATCTCTTATTAAACTGAATTTATAAATAAAGATCTTTAGATGATTCACATGAACACAGAAAATTAAATGTGTACCTATCCGATTGCAATCATAACAATGGAATTACGAAGGATGAACAACGAACAACACTTTTTAAGACTTGGTAAAAAGATAAAAGATACAAGGAACCTTCGAAAAACATTATTTAGATAAAATTCGATTAGTGTTCCCGAAGTTGCTAAAAAGAAGTGTCAGTACCGTGTTTGATAGATGCGTAGGAGATACAACTATTCCAACTATTGTACTGGTAGGTAGATACAGTAACTCTACAAGGAATATTTATAACAGTATTTTTAAATACTATGACAACACGGCATACACAGGGTGTCTATTTAACTGGACATGGTAATCACCGAAAATCACGTTTTTGGCGTTATTTGACGGCGTCAACAGCAAGATATAAAGATGGCAAAAATGAATTGTAATCTCATTGATTCCTTTCTAAAAGGCTTCGAGATTGCTTATTCCACACTCGCCAGACCAATTCCATCCAAACAGTGCTGATTGATAATCTGAAGCACTATCCGATTTAGAGTGTGGTGGTGTTACCGCCTCAATCCGGCTGCCACCCGTAGGAACCACAAGCGGAAAGTATTTAAATACTAGAAAGTATTTAAATATCGAATTTTTAAGTACTTTTGCAACAAGTATTTGTATTTATTTATACTTGTTTTGTTCGAAAATATTTACTATTTGTGAAAATGATAATGATTTAAATACTTAAACTATATATGACTGATGGTCGAGATGGTAGAGTACCTGCCTCTCACCCAAAAGTCCCGGGTTCGAATCCCGGTCGTGGCAATGGAAAATACTGTGAGAGGGATTTTTCCATTATACACGGATATTGGATGTGTGTCCCTTGTCTTTAAATGTGTAGCCCCCTCCCGTACAAGGCTCAGCCTTCTGGGATAAAGGGGGTCGTAATTACATGTGGTGTATTTATTATTTATTATTATTATTTAAATAACTGGGACGTATTTAAATACTTTTACGGAAGGATTTAAATTAATCTCAAACAATTCACCAGAAAGGCTACATTCTCAAACAACAAAAAAAACAAAATCTTCTGAAAAAAAGTTAAATCTAGAGTACCTACTAAATAATAATTATTATATTATTGTTGATAATAATACCTACCTATTAACTGAATGTTCGTAAAATATAACTTTTCTCATATAGATATTTCTATTTTATAATCGGGCATTCTATTTAGAAATTAACTTTGTTTGCTATCGCCGTCATATTTATTCAACATGCCATGAATTTATGTTCAGGATCGGTCCGAGGCGTCAAATCGAAAGAGTTCACCTATTACAGTACACTTGCCATTTCAGCTTAGAAAAAAAAAACAAACCAAAAAAAGTGAATAAAACAATTTAAATTCTATTGTAATATCTTTATAATAAAAATCGTTTATAAAAACATAAATAATTTCAGAGTTGAAATTTAAACTTAAAGTATACAAGGTGATTCATAAGGAATGGGTAATATTTTACCTGCAGATTCTATAGCGGAAAATATTAATTTTTTGCTTAATAACTGGGAGTCAAATATTAATACTTACAGGGTGTTAAAGTTATAAAAATAATGCAGTAATGTTGTGATATTTCAGTTATTTTTTCACACATTGCCATAAACGTCGGTACAATTAGGTTTTTTGACGTGAGAAAATCGAATACGCTATAATTTTTGCTGTATCGCATAGAGGGCGCTAAAGCTATCTTGATATAATAGAATCTGTCATAACTTGTTTGTACTTCGTTTATTTATAATCTCATTGCAAATTTTTTATTTAACCATTATTTTTAAACAAAAAAGGGATACTTGTTTTATCTCCAAAAAATGCACCCCTATCTTTACATTTTAGAAAATCCTGCGCACCCATATTTAATTTTAAACAGATAACCTGAATAATTAAAGGGTAAGTACTAAAAATGTTTTACAAAGTGTGCTATGGAAATAAGTGAAACATACTAACATATTAGATGTATTTATTTACTATCTGTCAAATAAAACATTACTGAATTATTTCTATAACTTTAACACCCTGTATCTCAGTAAGTATTAATATTTGACCCCCAGTTATTCAGCAAAAAATTAATATTTTCCACTATAGAATCTGCAGGTAAAATATTATCCGTTTTTTATGAATCACCCTGTATATCGGACCATATCGACATGTTTAAGTGGCTGCCACCACGATTCAATATTGTCTAAAAGTTATTTGTGACATCGTTCAATTTTCTTTCTTTTCTTATTTGGGGTTTATTACCACACGTCTGAACATTTCCCAGACAATCTAAAAAATATCTGAATTTTTTTTCAAGATTGGTTTTTTGACATAAAATATAAATAAACTAAAATAAAAACAATGATGTTACGCAGTCGTTTCGGAAATAAATCTGTTTCGTTTTTCAACTAATAATATTTGGTTTGTGTAATTCGTGAAATTACACAATTTTAATGTTTATATCATAACCATAGATACCTACTACGTTCACAGAAAAGTTGATCAGATTAGATAATCATGTTGCTAAATTCTTCTTTTAACATCGGTAACCGCATTGTACAACAATTTACAGAATAGTTTGATACGCATTTGGCATTGTATTCATTTAGTAAAATTATTGCAGATTCTTTAATTTTTTCTTTTTACTGTCAACCTCTACAAACACGTTTAAATTCAGAAGTAATTAAACAATTCTGCATGGATTTAGACAGCTTTGCAAGTTCAAAACGAAAATAATATAATATGTAAAAATATTGATGGAACTGATTTCCACAACAAAATCATGTCTTACATGTCTAAACTCTTCTAAAACAGATATAGTGGCCCGTAAATATTTTAAATCATATTACAAAAAATAACTAAATCGTTGTTTTTAAATTTCTTTATAGCTTTAAGAATAATTTTGTCTTTGTCCATATTTTTCGAGAGAAAGGAGTTTTTCTAAATTAAAAATATTAAAAATTAAAACTAAAACATCTATGACCCAAGAATGAGTACCCCAATTTAAAAAAAAAAATGTTTGCCGTCCGAAGTCACCTCCATTTTTGCGGTGACTTCGGACACGTATTAAAATCCCTGCAAAAATGATTTCAAGCTCATGTTTATGCGACTTCGGACACTCTTTTTTAAAAATTTTTAGTTTTCAGCCCTAAATAAATATATTTTGGGGAAAAATATATTTATTTTTGGCTATATGAGTTAAAAATAAAACATTCTTTACTGAACTGAAACGCGTATTTATTTAAGTAAAAAACACAAGTTTTAAAAAACATAAACACGGGTCATAATTAATAATAATAATAATAATAATAATAATAATAATAAATTGACTTTATTTATGTATTAAAGAATACTGAAAAAATAATTTTAAGGGAATGGCGATGTTCAACAATGCTGCTCTTCCACTTAACCATTCCAGTTTAATACATTATTTAAAATATTACTTACAAAAAACAAAAAATATATTAAGTATAAAATCAAATAAAAAAGAGAAGAAAAAATATGTGAAGAACAAAATTAACTTAATCATTTCTAACAACAGGTTTTTGATTTGATCCTCTGAACTTAGGTAAACTAGGGGCAGATTTAATACTAAGGGGCAGATTATTGTATAGTTTAGTAGCATTGTAAGTAAAGGATCTCTCAAATAAGCCGAACTGGATTTTATGATTCGGGTAGCCGCTATTAGACGAAAACATCCGGGGACTACACGATGTCCGAAGTCACGGTACCTATTATTTTAATTGAATATAAAATTTATGAAACCAACGATCATAATGATAATTGCAATTTAATTTTTCTGTTATTTTTATTTCAGTGTTGCTTGTTTATATTTAAATTGATTAGAATTTTACTGTATTTGTTAAGTTTTTTGTTTTTTGTTAACACAGTTTATTTTATAGATATTTTATCTTCATTAAAAATGAACTATATTATTACAATAATATTTTAATATAATTTTATTAAAATTTGTTTTTTTTTATTTTTTCCACTAAACTAAGGACTTATATACTTAGGAGATTTTTTTATTCGTCTGGTCATTCCCCATTGTCAGTTTTTTAATGACATGAAACTAATGACATCCGTGACTGATTGATTGGTTAATAGCGGGTCAGACCCAAATTGCACTGCAGCTCAGTTGGCTTATTGTTCACCCCCGATTCTTATATGATCTCTGTCCCCAGTGTCCCCTTAATGAGGTTTAATAGCTTCTTTGCAAGATTTTCATGCGGAAGATTGTCCCCACATTATTGCATTTCACAAAAGAAAGCGAATCTCCTTCGGCCCAGTGCTTTGCAATCGTAGATTATGTGCGAGGAGGTTTCTTCCTCCTTTTTACATAGTATGTACACGTTCATGTTAAGTATAAACGGTTTTAAATGGTTATTACGAGGTAAACGAGGTTATTATTAAAGGTAGAATGATGGGACAAACGTCGTGTGTGAGAATTAGAAAAAAAGTTTTTTATGCATTAAAGAGAAAAAAACAAATGATGCCCGTTTTGGAAAATATTAATGTTAGGCGTGTTTTTTTTATAAAACTCCCTATGTATTTTTGCACCATTTAATAGACGTATTTTTTCTGAATACAATGATGTATGTGCATAATATGGTAGTTTGGATGAATAGTTTCCTTAATATAGCTAAAAGACTGTTGAAATTGTGGAAATTACTTACAACAGTGATATTACTGAAAGATAGCCATGACTTCAAAATAATATATTTTCCAAAACGGGTTTCATTTATTTTTGTCTCTTTAATGCATAAAAAACTTTTTTTCTAATCCTCTCACATGACATTTGTCCCATCATTCTACCTTTAATAATAACCTCGTAATAACCATTTAAAACCGTTCACACTTAAATAAATGAACGCATTGTACATCGTACTGCCCCTATGCACGCCTATGCGTTGCAGTTGTTTTCTCATGTGGCAGTGTTAAAAGTGTATCAATGTCAACCAAACTAGTACTACTAGATGTAATTTAACCAGGCCCGGACTGGACCTCATTTTGCTACCGGGCAACTTTTTTTGATAAGTCCCACCCCAGTTGATTGTTTTGTAACTGTGCTAAGTACAAATAACAATAATTTTATTATTCACATATTTCATATTATAAACGGCAAAGATACAAAATAATATATTTGTAAAGTAAGAAGGTTGATCCCATATGAGTAATTATTTATGTTGTTATTAAAAGAAAATGAGTATGGTGATTGCCTACATACATAATTCCAATGTTAAGTTAATGAAACTTAAGAGCAAAAGTACAAACCTAGAAAAATATGAATAACTGTCTTCTAGGTTTGTACTTTTGTTCTTAAGTTTCATTAACTTATTAACATTTGAGTTATGTAGGTATGTAATCGCCATACTCATTTTCTTTTAATAATTGTAGTCCTGTTGTCTGATGATGTGAAGCATCTAAGTGTTCACGAAACCGGTAAAAATAAAAAGGAATTTTATGAGAATTTCTTTTTCTTTGCTTGCCAACATGAATAATATATTCATTTGTCAACGGTATACAAAAATGTTTTGTCGTTTTGTACTTTTTATTAATTTAATATTTGTTATAAAAAACGGGTTTCGGTGGCCCAGCCACACCCCCACTTAACTTTTGTAATTTTTTGGAAAAAGAAAAAAGTGAAAAGACAACAGTTTTAGTTAAGTAACGCCAAAAAAAGTTATAATACAAACTTGTGCTTTTTTTTAACAACATACTGTATCTTTTTCCGGAATATGAAAGAGCTTGAAAATAACTTTTCAAAAATATATAACCTCGTATATAACACTGTATATTTATCTTTTGCGGTTTTTGAACTATTTACTTTTTCATACAGCGTGTTACTATACAAAAAACAAAAGTATGTATTTTTAGCGTTACTCAATTGTTTTTCTGATATTGTATTTAAAATCTACGCAAAAATAACTAAAACTTCTGTCTTTACACTTTTTTTCTTTTTCCAAAAATAACAAAGTTAAGGGAGGTGTAAAAATACAAATGATCATCCTGTACACCTTTAAGAGATTGCCCTGTATTTTCGGGACACCCTGTATAATAAATGTCGTCAAGTCATGCAAGTTTCGTATTATAGAGAAAATATTAGATTTTTTTTATAAAATAATTCATTTGTTAAATATTCATTATTTATTCATCTGTTAATTTTTAAAATAATATTAAAAGGAAATTTTTTACGCTAGGTTTTTAACATTTGCACATATTATTTAACTTACAACATTTTGTAATTTTGTAAAATACAAATTAATGTTTTTAAAAAATTCTTAAAAAACAGTTTACTAACGTGTGTTTACTTTTTAGTTTATTTTACGTTTCTAAATATCTGCAAAATGATTGTCATAAATATTATACTTTACGTAACCTGTTACTTCATGACATTTCTATGAGAATTTTTTTAAATGAAAAATATTTTTGTATTATATACCAAAGATTTTCGCAAAAAAAATAGTCAATATAAAATGAATTAAACTTATTTAATCTAAAACGAGCAGCGGTTAAATAAATAATAAAAAAATTGTACCAACCAGAATGAATAGGTAGTAGTATAACATAGCACTTTCGTGAAAACTGTCACACTCGTATTGCACTGGTAACTATCACACAAACACTGACCGGTCTCTCTTGCAAAATCCGGATACTCCGGTGGCTGTAATAGTGGGTGTGCCCAGCTACCCAGGAGTCAGAGCCCGGAGGTCGTATACAATGTGCATATTACTAATCCATTTCGTTTTTAACAATAATTGTCTTGTTTATTATTCATACAATGGCTCATGTAGAAAATTATGGGAAATATATAATTACATAACAAAGGACAACAGTTGATAGAAAATATTATTTATCTACTATTTATGATAATAATTATGAACACCACATTGTACTCGAACGGTCTTTTTACCAGAAATTATTTTGCAATATAGGTCATAATTTCAAATTCAGGTTATTGTTGTTAGTATCGTTTAGTATCACAGGGACATATTATTATGTTCATTGAAATAAATTTTAATGGAAATGTGCCCAGGAAATAAAATACACATTAAACTATAAAATAATGACTATTGTTTTTGCTGTTTTTTTTTTCAAACTAAAGTTTTGATAGTCAATCAATTATTATTAAATTAGGAAATAATAACTACCTACTAATTGTTATTTTTTCAAATTAAAGTTTTGATGAGAATATAATGATTAATAATGTATATATTTCGATTTAGAATATTTGAATCTAAATTTAAATAACAGCGCGTATGTAGGCACTGGTCTGTGACAAGTTTTTTGAAAATATTAACCTCGCTCTATCTAAAGGAACATTTACCGAGACATTTACTAACCAAAATTAAGACATATATATACAGGGTGGCTCACCGAAAATAAAAGAGGCGTGTTTTCTGCTTGTATGATCATTTTTTTGAACCACTTGAAACCGTCTATTTTATTATCTAGGAAGACACTTTTATTAAGGTATTATCGATCGCGCCACTTCAACCCTTAAGCGGTGGTAGGACCCAACCCTAAAATTTTAGACGGATAGGGGGGACAGGTAGTACATCGTATTAAAGCTCATTAAATTCTTTTTACAATGGTATCTTTAAATCTTACTTTTTAAATTTCAACTAATAGTTTTCGAAAAATTACGGTTCGGTCTAACGTACAAACATTAATGAATTACTTCTTTGTAACGAAGTGATTTTTTCGATCAAGTTATGTTCATTTTGCTTTAAATATTACTGTCACTTGGATACACCCTGCCGCTGTTTTAGTAGTTAAATTATGTTCTAGATAAGTTATAAATGAGTTGTTAAAAGGTCCGCTGGTAAACAAGCAATCAAGTAATTAATTGAGTAATTTTCGACAGTCCCCCGTATAATTAAAATCCTAGAATTATTATAAATAATGACCGAGTCGGAAATAAAAATCATTCATTACTAAAATTGTTAATCCTTGTCCGTTTTAATCCGTTTCTTTTTGCAACATGGTATATAAATTACAAGTAACTCATTTCCGGTTAAATGCATTTCGAGTCACTGCGCGTAGCTGCATAAACCGCTGCACCTCTGCAAGGTACGCCGGGTGATGCATTTGAGTCCGTCGTTTAAACTCGGTGACCACTTCTCTTTTTGACACGACCGAGAGCTACGTCAGAAAGGTAATAAAAATGCCAAATGGCCCTCCCGTCGAGATCAGATCCAACCTACCACCAGCACGAGCAGATCCAGTCTACCGTCCGCAGGAAAAGATCCAGCCGCCAGTTGTTATTATTTCCGTACCGCCGCTCCGTTGTTTTATAGTAAATTTCTTCGAATAAAACCTTGGTAAGAATTCAACGCAACCTGCTACATTTAGTAGGCACTGCCTTCAGTTAAGTATAGATATTTAGAGTTTTGATTGTCCGTGAATATCGCCGTATTTTGCTACCAAAGTAAACTAGAGCTAATTCATAATACCTCCGTTGGTTTATTCTTTGTATCATTGCATAAATTGTACACCAACTGGTCAGATTTTCTCGTTCGGGTAATCTGACAGGCTGTCATGTATAAGGGTTTTCGGAAAACCCAGTGCATTTAAAAAGTCATTCCTAAATAGTGCATCCACTGATTAGATTTTCTCGTTCGGGTAATCTGTGACGTAACAATGCACCAGGGTGACTAGTAAATTAGTTGTAAATGAAATAATTAGTTAAACCATAGCTCGACGTTTGTGGCGGTAGTTCGCCGTATTTTAATTAAATAAGAATAAAAGACGTAAATATCTATAGCTAACGGATTGCCCGCCGTTTCTAAAACCATCTTAGTGGAAAGGTCCGTTTGCTTGTCGTACACCGCAATTTATCAATTTCACGTATCCGAAAATTCCGCCGTAAAAATCGCGTCCATACTTGATTACCAGCTTGCCTAATTTGTAATTATTTTAAAAATAGTTTTATACATACTCGACTGAATAGTCGAGGAGGTTTGAGAATTGATTAATTTGTTCATCATTTATTTCTGAATAAACACGTTATTTTAAAGAGGTAAAATTCACGAGTTATTATTTCTGTAATTTTATTTTCTGATTAATCCGTTTGAGCATCAGTATGACTGAAATCCATTAGATATAGTCTCCAGCTCAGACCTCTGGCTATACCGTATCATCCACTGTTTTGCTACTCAGGGTTGTTCTCCCAAATAGGAGAGCCAAAAATATAGTGTAGTTCTTCGCACTCAAAAATTGAAGAGCTGGCGCCCGAGATTTCCGTAGAAATAGAGAGATTACGTAAGTATCTGACCGAAAGTACCGCGCTAGAAAAAAAGAGCATTACATCTTATGTAAGAGCGTCTTGATGTTTTTACTTTGTTTTGTTTTTTCACACGGAAGATAAAACGGTAAAACAGTTAGCTCGTATTAAAAAGCGAGACTATTCAGTGCAAATTCTGTGAGTTGACGACAATTAAAACTTCTTATGTCGTAGTATTAATTTTGTTTCCACATTGAACATTGTGGTTCATTCTAATGCAGAAAGTATTGAAATTACTATACTTTTCTTAAGAAACAGCGATTATGATAATATGTATAAATAACAGCCAAATTGTTTAATCAACAACATATAAAGTCGATCGAAAGTACGTCCTGGAGTTAGTGGAAAAATTTCCGGTGACTGACTCTGTCGTCAATAAAAAGCGAAATGCTGGAATCGGTGAGAAATAAAAGGGTAGAAGTAGCGGTTTTAGGCCACGTTGATGTCGACCATACGTAGAATACGAGGCAATTGGCTGTTGTGTCTGGTATTATTAGTATCATATAGGTTTCATTTAAACAAAATCAATTGCTACATGAACTCAATGAAGACGACTTTGACCGCCGCGGCGTTTGCAATTTTGTGAAGTTGTGAAGTAAACTGACTGAGCTATTAATAACCAAAATTTCTTTTTTAATGTCTGCTTTTCTGACAAAAATTCTTATTTCGTAAATGGTACAGTCAACTGTTATATTGGTCAGATTTTCATTGAAGGATATTTCACAATGTACAGGGTGGTCCATTTTTGAACCTCATCATTGGGATCTCGAAAACCGTAAGAGATACAAGGTCGGTTAAATTATGGCAAAGTTGCTCAATTTGATGCTGTGTTGCAATTTGGGAAATTCCGAATACATTCGAAAATATCTGGAAAAAAGAATCGAAATTGCATTGGCATTTTTTGTGACCATTTTTCTCAAACGGTAATTCACTGGAGATGTATTTACAGTTGCTAGAAGACAACGTTGATCAATGTTAACTGAAATTATCGAGAATGATGACATCGAAGATTAGTTGGTAATTTCAGTAAGACGAAGCCCCTCCACATTATGCACTGCCTGTTCGACAGTACTTTGAATGAAATATTTCCAGGTCAGTGGATTGGAAGGAGAGGCGCTATTGAATGGCCTCCACGACCGCCAGATTTATTTCCATTGCATTTCTTTTTAAGGGGTCACTTAATATCTAAGAATATGCGACGTTTTGGGCAAAATTTTTCCCGCTGCATGGAAGCTGGTGGTCACCACTTAGAACATTTACTCAACTGACACGTAAGTAACTACATTCTTCATGAGTTATTTAATTTTTGAACGAAATTTCTCGCAAATACATATTAGCTCAAATTTAAAAAAGAACATACTGTTGTAAATATAATTTAACGGGCTTTAAAACAATGCGCTATGTGACGCTCTTGCCATTTAAAATTTGAGGGGTGGGGAAATCATCACTTAAGGGTCGAAATGGCACGATCGACAATACCCAATAAACGGGTTCTCATTGATAATAAAATCGACCGGTCCGAGCGTTTTTAGGAAAATTATATAGCCTTATATACAAGGTGATCCAATATTAATGGGTCACAGAACAACTCCTGACATGAAAATATTGCGATTGACCCCAACTTACCTTAGTCCAAAAGTTGCTATTAACGGAGATAACAGGGTGTTAAAGTGGAAATTTGGAATTCGATTTTCTTCCAAATCTTAAACAGTTTTTGACGAATTGCTTTAAAAATTTGGATTTTGAGATTTTTGGGACGAGAAAAACGATTTCGTACTCAATTTTGCTCTAGATGCTAGAGGGCGCTACACACTGCACTCTTGATGGTTTAAAATCACCGAAACTTTTTGCCAGTATATGAAACTTTTAATAGAAGATTATTCCCCAGAATGTTTTACAGAAAAAAGGTATCTAGTTTTTTTTAAGCTATAATTTACCGGTTTCGAGATATTTGCTATTTTTGTATTAGATGCAACTCCAATTCTAAATAATATATGTAGATATTTTGCAACATTCTGTGCATCACCATTAAGATTTATTAGTATTAACGCCAAGCCTAAGATATATAAGTATTTAAAGTTTTTTTAAATCACAATGCATTATTGAAATTGTACAAGAAAAACTAGTGTTTGCTCAAAATAATGTTTATTTGCGTGAAAAACATAATCAATATTATTATTATTAACTTAAAATATGTAGTTGCAAGAACAATGTAATAAATTAATAGCGTTTATCATTTTCTGCCATAGTTCATCCCGAGTATTTATTACGCCATCGTAAACATTTGATTTGATTGCAACCCAAACACAAAAATCCATTGAATTAAAATCAGGGCTACGTGTGGAACAGGGAAATGGGTTGCCACGTCCTATTCACCGTTGGGGAAATTGCGCATTGAGATAGTTTCGAACGCGCACGTCGAAGTGAAGAGAGGCACCATCCATAAACCATAAAGTACATGTCATCTCTCACATCCAATAGCAAATCACCCAGAAGATCAACATATTCATGTTGAAAGAAATGTAAGTATGAATGTCCATTAAGATTATGTGGCAATTCAACAGGACCTAATTCATGATTACCAATAATGTCACACCAAACATTAATCTTAAATTCATGTTGCTCCACTGCTACAGGTGAATTTTCATTGTCCAATATATGTTTATTTTTAAAGTTGAAAACGTCTCGACGAAAACAGTACTTTATTTAAAAATATGGTATCTGCATTATGCTGGTCTAGGAATGAACGAGAAAATTGTACTCTAGCAGGAACATCGGCGGGCAATAAGTTTTGCACTGGTGTACGAAATATTCGATGAACTAATGACTTACTTATACCAACTGCTGCAGTCATTCGTCTTAAACTTATTTCCTGATTTTCTGCTACGCGAACCAAAATCTCTTCCTATTGTTCTTCAGTAATATTTTTCGTCCGGCCAGCATCTCGTTTTTTTTTTTTTTTGAACGAATCGGTCAATCAAATTTTTAAATAATATATGATTAGGCAGCATTCTGTTTGGATAGGTTTCGAAATATTTGCGACATGCACGACGTCCATTAAAATTTTCTTTTACATAAATACACCACATGTAATTACGACCCCCTTTATCCCAGAAGGCTGAGCCTTGTGCGGGAGGGGGCTACACATTTAAAGACAAGAGACACACATCCAATATCCGTGTATAATGGAAAAATCCCTCTCACAGTATTTTCCACTGCCACGACCAGGATTCGAACCCGGGACTTTTGGGTGAGAGGCAGGTACTCTACCATCTCGACCATCAGTCATACATCAATGCATACATCTTGCATTTCTTCGTTAGAAAAAAAATTTTGTCTAGGCATTTTCACTAACTTACTTAAGTGTAACAACGATTTTGACATAAGCTAATTCGTTTGTCGCCAAATGACCTAAAGGATTCTACGTTAATTTTCAACTTACGTTTTTCCTAAAAACTTGCTTCCAACACAAAAATAGCAAATATCTCGAAAACGATCAACTTTAGAGTCAAAAAAACTAGAATACCTACCCTTTTTATGTAAAACATACAGGGGAATAATATTCTTATATTAAAAGTTTCATATTTACACTGGCAAGAAAGTTTCGGCGATCTTAAACCATCAGGAGTACAGTGCGTTTAGAGCAAAATTGAGTAGGTACGGATTCGTTTTTCTAGTCCCAAAAAATAAATTTTTGAAGCAATTCGTCAAAAGTTTAATATTTGGAAAAAATCGAGTTCCAAATTTCCCTTTAACACCCTATATCTCCGTTAATATCAACTTTTAGACTAAGGTAAGTTGGGGTCAATTGGAATATTTTCATGTCAGGCGTCTATTGTTGCTCTGTGTCCCATTAATATTGGGACACCCTGTATACAGGGTGAGTTCACTTTAAATGGGGAAACTTCGAGAATCGATTCTTTATTGAAAAATAAGTGTAGTTTGTCCTATAAACATTTTTCATATGGGACTTGGTTTTCGAGATACAGGACGTTGAACTTTTTTTTTTTTTAGTTTTCGACGAATAACTTAGTGGTTAGACCGACTTTTATAAAATTTGGGTTTTGTTTATGTTAGATTAAAGTTTATCAAATGATCTGAAAAATTTGAAAATATCGCCCCCGCAGGCGTAGATATGGGGCCCACGGATCCCTTTTTAAAAAAAAACTTCTACGCCTATGGTCGTCTCAAAAAATGAATATGATTTTTTTATTCTCCGATATTTTCTGAACATAAAATGTCTCTAGTAAATTTTCGCTATTTTTGATAGTTTTCCGGTTAATTGAGGTCAAATGGTTTATTGTAATGCCCCCTAATGTTTATTTTATTTGCCGATGAGCCGGTGTCTGCTATTACGTAAAGTCGTTTCAAAGGGTCTTTATCATTTTCAGTCTAAATTGTTTGAAACGATTTTAAAAATTGAGAGAGGAAAAATAAAGCAATTGAGAGACAATAAAGACATTTATTAATATATTTATTTTCATTTCTGTTAGCACACAATTGGCAAATAAAATAAACATGCAATAAACCATTTGACCTCGATTAACCGAAAAACTATCAAAAATAGCGAAAATTTACTAGAGACATTTTATGTTCAGAAAATATCGGAGAATAAAAAATCATATCCATTTTTTGAGACGACCATAGGCGTAGAAGTTCTTTTTTAAAAACGGGTCCGTGGTCCCCATATCTACGCCTGCGGGGGCGATATTTTCAAATTTTTCAGATCATTTGATAAACTTTAATCTAACATAAACAAAACCCAAATTTTATAAAAATCGGTCTAACCACTTTAAAGTTATTCGTCGAAAACTAAAAAAAAAAAAGTTCTACGTCCTGTATCTCGAAAACCAAGTTCCATATGAAAAATGTTTATAGGACAAACTACACTTATTTTTCAATAAAGAATCGATTCTCGAAGTTTCCCCATTTAAAGTGAACTCACCCTGTATGTGTTCGTGTTCTTTTTTTGCACGATCGAGCTCTGATACTGCTCGTCGGTGTCGAAATGGTTGAAAGTCAATTTGAAATAATTACTGCCCAAAGCTTCAAAATGCAATAGAGATACATATTACTTTTTATTTTAATTAACTAGATAAAAGAAGATAAAATTTTGTATGAAATTTGGACCATAAACAATCATTATGGTACACACCGTGTTATCAGGCTCGGCTAGCGCCTCTCCTGATAATAGCTGTGTTTGGTGACCCAGTTCAGAACGTCCTGGACTAAAGTCAGCGAATTATATGAACTGAACCCGAATTGCTAGAACTTTAAAAACTATTTTTACGTTTGATAGTTGTTGTCAAAGTGATATTTATTTTAAAACTACAGTGGGAAGTTGTAACTTTTAGTTCGGAACGTTCCGGACGGGTCTACCAAACACAGCTATTATTCACGGCTAGTACCTACCATAATGATTGTCATTATGATGACATTTGGAACATAATTGCCAAAAATGTGATTTTTTTACCCAATCAAGTCAAAAGTGTCGCAGCTACAATCAGTACTTGCACAGGGGGTTTTAAAAATATGCCTTATTTTAACACTGAGCGACGCATGTTTTGTTTGGCGAATTCGTGGCCTACTCTACGTTGCGTCTATGTGCGCGTACGCATTGCCCACGAAGCCCACTACAGGTTACAAAAACGTGGCGTGTGCTGCGTCTTAATGTGCGCCTTGCCTACTCTTGCATTGGCTTCGTAATATTTTGCCTATTTCCTAATCCAGCCATCCTTCATATCTGTCATAAGTAATTAAAAAACTGATCTTTCATCGGAGTAGCATAGTCTGCATAGCATGGCATAAGATTAGGTACAGTGCACGCCGCACGGCCACGTCATAATAGCAGTAGCAATTATTGTGTTAACTGTTCGTAAAGACTCCGCAGAAGCGTTGAGTGAGGAATCCTTCCATTCAACGGCAGAAGCCAATCTACACGTACACACTTCCGAAACACGTGTTTGTGCGCGCCCCACATTTTATGATAATTGCCGAAATTCCATTTTTTGTTTTATATTGAAACCGCTTCTTTCACTCTGTATTGCCCACAATAAGAATCATAAAATCTTTAAAATTATCGACGTACCTATTTACCCAAATTTAATTGTTTTTATATAAAGATTTTCCAATAAGTAGAACTGAAAGAATTTCCAAAGTCTGCTAAATTTTAATGATTTTGTACGCTTTCTTTTCCCACGCAGTCAATTTGAACGACAATTCAGGTCATGGCCACAACATGTGGCACAAAAACAACTTTCTAAATCTGCAAACAGATTGAAAATTGGTTATAAGTTTTTTAAAAAGTTATCAGTTTTGAATTTCATCCAAATGTCTCTATTTTCTATTTCAATTATATTTTAAACATTTTATATTATTATATTAAGGACATTAAAGGTAGGTACCTATTTAAATTGACAAATTAATTATTTAAGAAAATTTTACACATTATCTCATATCTAAATTATTTTATTAGATATATATGAACTTGAAAAAGATCACAATGTGTTTATAAACAGTTACCTAATGAAACCAAATATTCTACTTTGTGCAGATAGCCTTGATCAATCTTTTTAGTCAACAAACGTTCTGATTCTGTAACTGCTATATTTACTAATTGACCCCCATATATGTACCGGTCTTAATATGCATATCTCGAGTGGCGACGCCCACATCAGCTGACGCAATATTAGGCAAAACATTTGTATACCTATATACAGGATGTTCTCAAATGATTATCACGTAATTAATTACTCAAGCTGGCACATGTTATTTGAGAAATATAAAAATAAAAAATTTCAAAATAAAGAATAGTAAAGACCACCTATTTAAATAATCAATAAAACAAAAATTAATTAAGAAACAAAAATAAAATTTTTTTTATAAATAGTAAAAAATAAATTGTTTTTTTGGCAAAGAATTTCGTGTACGACTGCAAGAAAAGCAAGGCGTGCGCACCCCCAATTCCCACCCCTTTCATACAATCATGCGTACAATCATAAAAAGTGCGCACGCCTTGCTTTTCTTGCAGTCGTACATACATGAAATTTTTTGCTAAAAAAGAAATTATTTTTTACATTTTAGTACTTTTTTAGGAAAAGCAAGTTTTTTAAAAAGTATTTTTTATTTTTTTTAGTTTCAACTTTTTAGTAATACTATAATTAAGTTATTATCATTTACTGTGCAAAATTTCATTAATTAATTATGTCAGGAACGATTTGTTTTGATTTTTTGCTCCAATTTTGACCCCCCGTGCGCCCTCCTTCGTGGTGATATTTGCAAAAATAATGGTGGAATATTGTATTGTCATCCGACCTTAGCAACTGTGCAAAATTTTATCAATTAATTATGTCGAGAATTGAGGAAGTGTGTTAAATGAAGGTTGCAAGATTTTGAACACAAACATTCTAACTGAAAACTTAAAACTGAGTAGGTACTTAAAACTGAAAAAAAAAATAAACAAATCGGCAGGTAGTACAAATTATATGAAGGAAGTGTTAGTGCTGACACTGACATAATGTTAGCTTTGTTTCACTGGGCTACTCTTCATCGACTTTGATGTTCAGGAACTTTGGGTGCACACTGGAGTTGGTGATTCCACGCGACTTTTGTCTGTTCATGATATTCACCAAGAAATGAGCCAAAACTTATGCTCTTTGCTTCCAGCCATCCACGCGCTACCCAAGTAAGCAACTCTTCGTAGTGGATCTACGGCATATTTGGAACACTTTGGCATATCATCTGACTGGGAAGATATAGAATAAAGCTTTAAATCTGCAGAGGAATACTTATAGACTATCAGGTAGGAAGTCAGGTGGTGCCAATTAAGCGACAAATGCGACAGATATGTCAAAGAATCAGAAAAAATTAGTAGAATACGAAAAACCCAATGCGGACATCGAAAGGGAAGTTTTCACCCCTAAAAAAGCAAAAAACACCCCCTACTTAATTAAATAGTGAGCAACGTGGTTTCTTCTGTATTATAAGTTATTGATAGTTGGCTGGAGATCGAGTGATGGTTGGTTGGCAACGGAGGTAAACAAGGTAAGTTGCTTCATCAAAGAGCGTTGTCTTGAAAAGCCAGCAAAAGAATTCTTTGATCCGCTAAAAAAACTTAGCCTCAAAACTTCACATCTGAAACAAAATTATAAATTCAGGAGCTAAAGGTAAGCAAAATGCTGTAAAATGTGCATGATGCATCCCTTTTTGCTCGTTTGGCAATTATTGCTCAACATCGGAACATTGATCTTCGACAAGTTATGTGCTCCCCTTTAGGACCTGTGCCCTGGTCATTTTCAGACGGCTTTGGTTTTGCCAGAAAAACTGCAAAAACGCAATTACTGCATGTTTTAGAACAGAACGTCCCTACAGAAACAGGTTATCCTGTCAATTGTGCGTGCTTATTCGATGGTATGCATATCTTGCGCTCACTTAAAGTTCTAAACTGCGAAACATTTGACTACGTAACATCGGCTCTATTCAATCTTTTATTTAATTCCCCGGGAAACAGATGTGGTCTTTGATGTTTACAAACAAAACTGCATCAAAGATAGTGAAAGACAATTGCGTAGAGGTACTCAAACCGAAGAGATATTCGAGGTTCTTTTAAAATAAAGTGTTGGCATTTCTTTCTATTTGTTGATGAAAATAAAATTGGCTTAATTAAATTCATTGCGGAATCCTGAAAATCTTCAAAGTTTCGTGACACATGCATAAGGATATCTTGTAACGGAAGTCACCGAGGAACCTACCCTTTTCTGGCTTGCTCTTCATGCTGCTCATGTAGGCAAACACGGGACTCCCTCTGCCGTTATACACACTGAGGATACCGATATTTGATTATTGGCACATTTGTCAGAAATTCCAACCAAACTTTTTATGAGACTTGGTCATAAAAATAAATGTAGAATAATTTCATTGAATAATATTGCAGATGCCATCGCAAAACACCTTCCTGACGATGGCACCGTAAATGATTATCTTGGAGCTCTCATTGGTTTTCACTCTTTCACGGGTTGTGTCACTGTGTTGGCCTTCTTCAGGAATGGAAAGAGTGTTCCTTTCGCAAAACTGAAGACAAATTCCACCCATATATCTGCATTCCTTAAACTTGGCGAGGCTTGGGAATTGGATATTGCTCTTTTTGATGACATTGAAAAGTACGTCTGCGACATTTACGGAAAGCATTTGCCGAGCGTTGACGCATTGCGACACTATATGTATTGCTCTTGTGGAGGGACAGTTGATCCTGAGCAGCTACCCCCCTTGCAGTTCAACACTAAAATTGCATATTTTGAGAGCAAATTATCAGGCGGCTATTTGGAGAAGATCTCTCCATAAATTCATGAATGTTCCTTCCGCAATAGATCATGGCTGGTCCCTTGATGATCAAGGTAACATTACAATTCAGTGGTTAGCTACCGATCCTGCACCTGCGGAAGTTCTGAATTTAATTTCCTGCTTCAAATGCAAGAATTGTTCCGGCGCAGATTGTGTTTGTTTTAGCATGAAACTACAGTGCACAGACATGTATTCATGTAAATGTAAAGACGCAGAGGAAAGTGATGTAACTTTAGTAGAGGACGAATATGGGCTTTCGGATGAAGAAAGTGATTAATTAATTTCTCGTTTATATTTTGATACTGACTGCTAACTTTCTATTCTCATTAAGATAATATTCACAAATAACCTTCCTTCAATTGGAAGTACTTTTGCACAAGGTTCATGTTTGTAAATAAATGTATATTATTATTATTATTATTATTTTTTTTTTTTTTTTTCGGTTTCCCGAAGCTAATGCTGGACAGTCTCCCTGTGGCCTCCGACACCACACAGAGAGAGCGCCAGCGAATAATCTACAGCAACTCCCCACATCCCGCAGGGTTAGTCACTGTAGATTCCAGACTCGTGTGCCCTAAGTAGACGAAGGGATCCCAGGATGACCGCTTTCTGCATTTGACCAGCCAACCATTCTGCCGATGTTTGGCAGGCAGGCACGGTCTTCAGTGCGGAGAGCAGCGTGGGCTTCATACCTCCGAGTACACCGATTATCAGGACGACCGTCTTGACAGAGTAGCCTGGGTATAGCACTTGGAGCTCGTACCGGAGATCTCTGTATTTAGTCCGTTTCTCTTCCTCCTTCAAGGCGATGTTTGTCTCAGCAGGTGCTGAGAACTGGATGACATACATCACCTTGGTCTGATGGTCGAGGAGGACTATGTCAGGCTTATTGGCGTGAATTTGCCTGACGGTCGGGAACGAGTAGTTCCAGTAAATCCGGCATTTCTCGTTCTCGACAACGGACTCAATATCTCCGGGGATATAAGGCAGCACTGGCGTTTGGTCTATCTTGTACGAGTGCCGAAGATGGTAATATAGCACTCGTAAGGCCGCGTTATGTCGTTGGATGTAGACCGAAGTCGCATAAATCGGACATGCAGATAACAGATGCATGAGCGACTTCGGCGCCTGACGGAAGGTCCTGCAGTTGATATCAGGAACCTCTACACCCATCACGCGACTCCGATAGACCAATGTGTTAATAACACCATCTTGGCAGGCCACAATGAATCCCTCGGTCTCCGACTTCAGCCCCGCTGACCTTAAGAATGCGAAGGTCAGCTCTGTCGATAAACCCAGTGCTTCTATGTTGTTAAAGAAAACACCGTGCAGGGGCTTATCGACGTGCTGCCTGAACAGATTCCTCTGTTCGGCAGCTTTAATTTGGGCTGTCAGACGATTCGGCGGAAGCTCAGTAACAGATTCTGCATCAGCACCTCGCCTGCCTCCTCGCCTGTAGTCGAACACGAGACCGAATTCATCTGCGGCCCTCTGTGCTGCCTTAAACAATAAAGCGCCAACTCCCACGGTTTCATGATCTCTCACTAACCGTAGGAGCGGATCCGAGCTCCTTAGGATGTTACATGCCATACTCAGTGCTACACTGCCATGCATACACTCCAGACTCAAGATTCCTCGGCCCCCCCGTTGACGTGGGAGGTACACACGAGGAACGGACGATCTAGGATGAATACTCCTATGGATATTCATCATCTTGCGGGTATCCCTGTCCAATTGGCGCAGCTCATCTACTCGCCATTTAACTACTCCAAAGGAGTAGAGCAGAATCGGAACGGCAAGCATATTAGTGGCAGACACCTTGTTCTTCCCCGAAAGTTCAGAAGACCAAATCTTTCGGAGTCTGTGTCTGTACTTGCCACGGAGAGAATCCTTTATTCGGTTCACACCCTGGATGTGGCGTTGTTCCACACCCAGGTATGTGTAGGTCTCTCCGGCATCCAAATGTCGTAGGATGCTTCCGTCTGCGAGCTGCGCATCATCGTGGAATTCCCCATATCGTCCTCTCTTGAGGTGGACGACTGCGCATTTGTCCAACCCAAACTCCATTCCAATTGCCCGCGTGTATTCCTCGACCACCCTGAGAGCATTTTAAAGTTCTCGCTCTCCGTAGGTATAGAGTTTAAGGTCATCCATATAAAATAGATGGGTGACCTTATGCCTCCGGTTGCTGGGTGGCCCACACTGATACCCGCGGGTTTGGCGGAGTCCAACAGATAGCGGCAGCAGTGAGATGCAGAAGAGGAGCGGACTCAAAGAGTCACCCTGAAACACTCCTCTCTTAAATGTCACCAACTCTGTCGAGACTCGCTCGGCACCGGATGTTATGGTGAAGCGAGTTCTCCAGAGCGGCAACAGTTGTTCAATGCATCTCACTAGTGGTGCTGGTACCGCAAGACATCCGAGCAAGTGTAACAAAAGCTCATGGGATGTTGTATCAAATGCCTTGCGATAATCAATCCAGGCCATTGACAGATTCCGCTTGTACTGCACAGAATCCTGTGTAATACAGCGGTCTATCAGCAGGTTTTCCTTGCAACCTGCCAGGCCCTTCTTGGCACCACGCTGTTCGTTTATCTGTTGGTAGACCGGATCAACAGACCTCAACATCCTGGTATACAAGATACGAGTAAATAACTTGTAGCAGGAGTTGAGGCAGGTAATCGGCCTATAATTTTTTGGGTCAGACAGATCCCCCTTTTTGGGGATTAGCACAGTTCGCCCCTCGACAAACCAGTCCGGAATTTGCTGCCCCTCGTTCAACCATGAGTTGAAAACTCGGGCCAGATGGCGGTGGGTGGAAGGAAACTTCTTCCACCACCAGTTGTTTATACCATCTGGACCCGGGGCAGCGAAGTTCTTGGTTCCAACAAGTGCTTGTTGAACCTCTTCCGTACTGATTGCCGGGCACACTTCGTCTGGCTCTTCTAAGACTCTACGACAGAGAGCCTCGAAGTGTGCTATAGCTGGAGTGTCATTATCGAATGGACTCGCGACTTCGTAGATTCGTTTCCAGAAGGCTTCGACATTATCAACAGTCGGCGGATTTTCGACAACACGCTGAGGCTCTTGGAACAGGCGAGACGGGTTTGTTTGAAACAATTTGTTTTGTTCCAAACTTCGCATTCGCCTGACCAAAGTTTTCTTAATAGCCATAAGCGCTCGAATCCTATCTAGACAGTGCTGCTTGATGGTCTGCAGCACTGTGCGATTTAGAGTGTGGTGTTGGCGTCTCAGTCCGGCTGCCACTCGCCGGACCTTCGGTGTAAATGGTCTACCTGCGACTATATAATCCACCACACTCTGGATTCGAGAAGCGTGTTGCCTTGCTGATCGAATTTTAACTTCGATCTTCTGTACGCGCCGCTTAGCTTTCTCGACCCTATCAACTGCGCTTGCCAGGCGCTGTTGTGGGACGAGTTGCTTTGCGGCAGCGTACACCGCGCTGTTGATCTGCCAGATGTTGGCATCTTCTGGAAGCTCCTCACTGATCAACGAATCCATTCGTGCCAGGTCTTGTGGCTTTGGGTTAACCCTGGTGTTAAGGTTAACCCTCGTCCTTAAAGCGACGTCGGTGTACTCAAGCGGAAGTTCCTCGTCAGTTGGAATTTGCCGCGGTGGAAGTGCGGCTGGTAGTTCCTCACGCCGACGAGGTGCCCTTACGTAACCTGTTCGGCGCAAAAAGGATACTTGGTCTCTCAGATGTTGCTGAGAGAAGGCGCGATACTCCGGGTGCATATCGCACCACAACCGGTGTAATCGCGCCATGTATCCCCTGCGCCCAGGTTCGCTGCTCTCATAGTAGTTAAGCAGGTCATCCCTTAATCCCTGCGTCCACCTAAAGCGTCCATGTACAATAGCAAGTTCGTCATTAATGAGACCGTCCGGTAAGGCCCCTCCCACCTGTCTCTGACCCCCATCCGACTGGGGTCGATTGTGAGGGGCCTGTCCTCTGTCATGGTCTTGAACCAGAGGGTTTGGGATCACAGGGTGGTTAGCCCTGAGATCCCACGTCCGACATTTGTCAGAGAGGGTTGCCCCTCCCTGTCCAGGGTGCACCGCGAGGAGGTTGCCGGTCCGCATTTCGCACCCCTTATTATTATTATTATTATTATTTTTTTTTTTTTTTTTTTTTTTTTTTTTTTTTTTTTTTTTTTTTCGGTTTCCCGAACCTAATGCTGGACAGTCTCCCTGTGGCCTCCGACACCACACAGAGAGAGCGCCAGCGAATAATCTACAGCAACTCCCCACATCCCGCAGGGTTAGTCACTGTAGATTCCAGACTCGTGTGCCCTAAGTAGACGGAGGGATCCCAGGATGACCGCTTTCTGCATTTGACCAGCCAACCATTCTGCCGATGTTTGGCAGGCAGGCATGGTCTTTAATGCGGAGAGCAGCGTGGGCTTCATACCTCCGAGTACACCGATTATCAGGACGACCATCTTGACAGAGTAGCCTGGGTATAGCACTTGGAGCTCGTACCGGAGATCTCTGTATTTAGTCCGTTTCTCCTCCTCCTTCAAGGCGATGTTTGTCTCAGCAGGTGCTGAGAACTCGATGACATACATCACCTTGGTCTGATGGTCGAGGAGGACTATGTCAGGCTTATTGGCTTGAATTCGCCTGACGGTCGGGAACGAGTAGTTCCAGTAAATCCGGCATTTCTCGTTCTCGACAACGGACTCGATATCTCCGGGGATATAAGGCAGCACTGGTGTTTGGTCTATCTTGTACGAGTGCCGAAGATGGTAGTATAGCACTCGTAAAGCCGCGTTATGACGTTGGATGTAGGCCGAAGTCGCATAAATCGGACATGCAGATAATAGATGCATGAGCGACTCCGGCGCCTGACGGCAGGTCCTGCAGTTGATATCAGGAACCTCTACACCCATCACGCGACTCCGATAGACCAATGTGTTAATAACACCATCTTGGCAGGCCACAATGAATCCCTCGGTCTCCGACTTCAGCCCCGCTGACCTTAAGAATGCGAAGGTCAGCTCTGTCGATAAACCCAGTGCTTCTATGTTGTTAAAGAAAACACCGTGCAGGGGCTTATCGACGTGCTGCCTGAACAGATTCCTCTGTTCGGCAGCCTTAATTTGGGCTGTCAGACGATTCGGCGGAAGCTCAGTAACTGATTCTGCATCAGCACCTCGCCTGCCTCCTCGCCTGTAGTCGAACACGAGACCGAGTTCATCTGCGGCCCTCTGTGCTGCCTTAAACAATAAAGCGCCAACTCCCATGGTTTCATGATCTCTCACTAACCGTAGGAGCGGATCCGAGCTCCTTAGGATGTTACATGCCATACTTAGTGCTACTCTGCCATGCATACACTCCAGACTCAAGAGTCCTCGGCCCCCCCGTTGACGTGGGAGGTACACACGAGGAACGGACGATCTAGGATGAATACTCCTATGGATATTCATCATTTTGCGGGTATCCCTGTCCAATTGGCGCAGCTCATCTACTCGCCATTTAACTACTCCAAAGGAGTAGAGCAGAATCGGAACGGCAAGCATATTAGTGGCAGACACCTTGTTCTTCCCCGAAAGTTCAGAAGACCAAATCTTTCGGAGTCGGTGTCTGTACTTGCCACGGAGAGAATCCTTTATTTGGTTCACATCCTGGATGTGACGTTGTTCCACACCCAGGTATGTGTAGGTCTCTCCGGCATCCAAATGTCGTAGGATGCTTCCGTCTGCGAGCTGCGCATCTTCGTGGAAATCCCCGCATCGTCCTCTCTTGAGGTGGACGACTGCGCATTTGTCCAACCCAAACTCCATTCCAATTGCCCGCGTGTATTCCTCGACCACCCTGAGAGCATTTTGAAGTTCTCGCTCTCCGGAGCTATAGAGTTTAAGGTCATCCATATAAAATAGATGGGTGACCTTATGCCTCCGGTTGCTGGGTGGCCCACACTGATACCCGCGGGTTTGGCGGAGTCCAACAGATAGCGGCAGCAGTGAGATGCAGAAGAGGAGCGGACTCAAAGAGTCACCCTGAAACACTCCTCTCTTAAATGTCACCAACTCTGTCGAAACTCGCTCGGCACCGGATGTTATGGTGAAGCGAGTTCTCCAAAGCGGCAACAGTTGTTCGATGCATCTCACTAGTGGTGCTGGTACCGCAAGACATCCGAGCAAGTGTAACAAAAGCTCGTGGGATGTTGTATCAAATGCCTTGCGATAATCAATCCAGGCCATTGACAGATTCCGCTTGTACTGCACAGAATCCTGTGTAATACAGCGGTCTATCAGCAGGTTTTCCTTGCAACCTGCCAGGCCCTTCTTGGCACCACGCTGTTCGTTTATCTGTTGGTAGACCGGATCAACAGACCTCAACATCCTGGTATACAAGATACGAGTAAATAACTTGTAGCAGGAGTTGAGGCAGGTAATCGGCCTATAATTTTTTGGGTCAGACAGATCCCCCTTTTTGGGGATTAGCACAGTTCGCCCCTCGACAAACCAGTCCGGAATTTGCTGCCCCTCGTTCAACCATGAGTTGAAAACTCGGGCCAGATGGCGGTGGGTGGAAGGAAACTTCTTCCACCACCAGTTGTTTATACCATCTGGACCCGGGGCAGCGAAGTTCTTGGTTCCAACAAGTGCTTGTTGAACCTCTTCCGTACTGATTGCCGGGCACACTTCGTCTGGCTCTTCTAAGACTCTACGACAGAGAGCCTCGAAGTGTGCTATAGCTGGAGTGTCATTATCGAATGGACTCGCGACTTCGTAGATTCCTTTCCAGAAGGCTTCGACATTATCAACAGTTGGCGGATTTTCGACAACACGCTGTGGCTCTTGGAACAGGCGAGACGGGTTTGTTTGAAACAATTTGTTTTGTTCCAAACTCCGCATTCGCCTGACCAAAGTTTTCTTAATAGCCATAAGCGCTCGAATCCTATCTAGACAGTGCTGCTTGATGGTCTGCAGCACTGTGCGATTTAGAGTGTGGTGTTGGCGTCTCAGTCCGGCTGCCACTCGCCGGACCTTCGGTGTAAATGGTCTACCTGCGACTATATAATCCACCACACTCTGGATTCGAGAAGCGTGTTGCCTTGCTGATCGAATTTTAGCTTCGATCTTCTGTACGCGCCGCTTAGCTTTCCCGACCCTATCAACTGCGCTTGCCAGGCGCTGTTGTGGAACGAGTTGCTTGGCGGCAGCGTACACCGCGCTGTTGATCTGCCAGATGTTGGCATCTTCTGGAAGCTCCTCACTAATCAACGAATCCATTCGTGCCAGGTCTTGTGGCTTTGGGTTAACCCTGGTGTTAAGGTTAACCCTCGTCCTTAAAGCGATATCGGTGTACTCAGGAGGATGTTCCTCGTCAGCTGGTATTTGCCGCGGTGGAAGTGCGGCAGGCACTTCCTCACGCTGACGAGGTGCCCTTACGTAACCTGTTCTGCGCAGGAAGGATACTTGATCTCTCAGATGTTGTTGAGAGAAGGCGCGATACTCCGGGTGCATATCGCACCACAACCGGTGTAATCGCGCCATGTATCCCCTGCGCCCAGGTTCGCTGCTCTCGTAACAGGTCAGCAGGTCATCCCTTAATCCCTCCGTCCACCTAAAGCGTCCATGTACATTTGCCAAGTCGTCGTCGTTGAGACCGTCCGGTAAGGCCCCTCCCACCTGTCTCTGACCCCCATCCGAGTGGGGTCGATTGTGAGGGGCCTGTCCTCTGTTGTGGTCGAAAACCAGAGGGCTTGGGATTAAAGGATGGTTAGTCCTGTAATCCCACGTCCGACATTAGCCAGAGAGGGTTGCCCCTCCCTGCCCAGGGTGCACCGCGAGGAGGTTGCCGGTCCGAATTTTGCACCCCTTATTATTATTATTATTATTATTATTATTATTATTATTATTATTATTATTATTATTATTATTATTATTATTATTATTATAATAAAGAACGAAGCTAGAAAAACTTAAATTTTTAAAGGTGTCTGCCATTTTGATTTTTTCATGTCTACCATTTTAACTATAGGTATTGTAGCCTACTAAATTGCTTATCTATGACGTCAAGTTTATTCGAATCGGTTAAGTAAAAAAAATGCCATCCAAGAAACAAAATTTTTTTATTTTTTTCCCCACTCGGTATATCTCCTTTAATAGCAAAGATAGAAAAGTGTACCAAAAAAGTAAATGTTAAGAAAGGATGAAGCTACAATTGGATCTGAACTGGAGTTTAATTTTGCTGCTGGCAATGACCACAGAGCGTTTTGAATTTTTGAAAAAAAAACGTATCTTTATTGTCACGTCTTATATTCAAAGAAAAAATAATTTTTACTTAAAATTGGCACGGTTATATTTTCCAGAAGAGTTAACCTACCTACAAAACGAAAAAGAAACATATTAAAATCAGACAAACGGTTTAGAAAAAAGTCAAATTCAAGATCATGGTAAATTTTGGGTGGTGCGTTAATTTTGGTTGTCAGTGTATATATTTATTTACCATCTACATACAGACTCGATGGTATCGAGTCGGAATCTATATCGCTAATGATGTGGATATTTTAAAATACAAGTTAACCTAAATAATGTGCTTACCTAACATAACTTACATAACGAGTGGAGTTGTCTGGACTGGGAATTAATTGAACTAGATAGTCAATTTACCGAGCAATTTACCTAATAAGCATTTCATCATCCAGTACGTCACTAAACCAGAATTTGACAAAATTGTGTACGAAACACTATTGCCGGTCTAACAGGAAGTGACACAAACTTTTTTATTTTAAATAAAATTAATATATTTTTGCATTTTCTTGGTCGTCGTGAAATTCTGATTTCAGCAATATGTCATAAGTTGGCATTTGTTTAAAAAAATGGTGTCGAAAATGTGTAAAAACTGAAAAACAAGTAGGTTTCTGCGGTAATTAACTTATTTTTTCTACTTCCATCTTTAAAATGCCATTTATCGTGATTCCATAACGCTAAATGATCTTTTAAATACACCTTGACAAGCCATGGCTTTTTAGTCACGGGGTGAATTTAGTTCTAAATTTTTCAATGGCTAAAATCAAGTTAGTTGTCCGTGTCCCTTAATTGTTATCAATCTGTCAAAATAATTCGACTGTACTGTTACCATGTTTATTGATATGATAATAAATGAAATAATAAAATAATTTCCAAATTTTTTACTTAGATACCTACCTACCTATCTGCTCATTGTCATTTTATTAAACACTCGCTCCGCTTCTCACGTGGTTAATAAAACTCATGACTAAAATGACGTTTATCTGGTGGCATGTCATAATAACATCATTATGTCATTTGATTATAGTTACATAGGTAAGTTCATTATGATACTAGTATTATAATGAAATTCCAGAAAGCACTAGTGCCATAATGAGATTCAAAAAGTACTATTACAATAATTTTATTTGACTTGTGTAAAAATTCTATATCTTTACCATCAATAAAATAAGTTTAGAAGAAAATATATGTGCTAGATCAAAAAATTTTTTATTGTGGAAAAAATAGAATACTACTCATAAAATTCCTTTATTGGACATTACCGGTTTCGTGAACAATATTCTTTGCACATCCTCAGACGTAACAGGAATTTTTATAAATTAAAAACAAGGGTAGTTAAAATTTTTGGATTGTTTTCCAACATAGTCAATAATTTAATACAATGTACTAATGTACCTATTTAATTAAATAATAAAAGTGTTTTTTAAAATTTGGTTTCTTATTAAAATTTCGACGTGACAGTACAACGAATTAAAATCAAAAAATTTCAAATTTTAATTCGTTGTACTGTCACGTGTACATTAGTACATTGTATTAAATTATTGACTATGTTGGAAAACAATCCAAAAACTACCCTTGTTTTTAATTTATAAAAATTCCTGTTACGTCTGAGGATGTGAAGCAATGAATATTGTTCACGAAACCGGTAACGTCCAATAAAGGAATTTTATGAGTAGTTTTTCCACAATATGAACAATTACTCATATGGGATTAACCTTCCTAACTTTCAAAAAATTTTATTCAAAATACAATTTAACTTAACTAATTATTATAAATTGTAAAAGAGCAATTAAAACTGAACCTTCATGGATGTGTGTCCCTGGTCTATAAATGTGTAGCCCCCTCCCGCACAAGGCTCTTCTGGGATAAAGGGGGTCGTAATTACATGTGGTGTACGTATTTATTTATTTATTATTTATTTATTTATCACATTCTTCGTATTCTTAAGCCGGCGCCACACATGCGGCATTCGGCGAAAGGCGAGCGGTTACTCGGCGAAAGCCGCATGTGTGTAGCTGACGCTCGCCTATCGGCGTTCGCCATTCGCCATTCCCGCTTCGCGTCATAAATTCGATCGGTTCACACATTCGCCCAATGTTTGGGATTGTTTTTTGCCAGTCTTGACACTTGACAGCGTTTGTGTTGGTTTTCGATAGTTGCTTAATAAAATGGAGTGGTTAAACGACGCTCGCCTATCAAAGAGTTCGCCTTTCGCCAAATGCCATTCGGCGAAAGCCAAACTTCGCCTTTCGCCGAATGCCGCATGTGTGGCGCTGGCTTAACTGGTACACCATTCCTCATAACAAGCAAACACAGGTTCATATACCAGCCGTGATTTTTCAGGCAAAAGAGAGTCCACGACATTTCCTGCAATTTCTTCCAAATCGGAGGGTAAACTTTCATCAATTCACCATATAATGTTTTAATTCGTTTAATACATATTCAATTTGCAACTTATAGCAGTGTTTGACAGCTAAATAAATAATTTGTTAATGCGTTGTCAAGGAAACAGTAAGTCACAGGTCACTTACTATTTTTTTAAATAAATAACTTAATGCACTTGTCATCGTTTCAAAAATACAAAATTTGAAATTTTTAGAAAAATATAATTTTACATTGATATGCCACACCAGATAAAATTTTGTATGTAATTTGGATCATAGAACACGCATTATGGTACACGCCGTGTCATCAGACGAGGCGTTAGCCGGCTAATACCATAATGCTTGTCTTTATGATCCTTATTACATAAATAACTATTATAAAACTTGACACATAATATACAATTTAAATTTTATAGAAAATAAGGCGTTGATTTGACGAATAGGCATATACTTTGTCACTAATGTCACTGATGTATGCAAAGTTTTTCTTAATTAACGAAGCGTATTTTCCCCGCAGATTTTGAATGTTTAAAAATTCATGACAAACAATTAAAAACTATTATAAAACTTGACACTTAATATACAATTTAAATTTTATAGAAAATAAGGCGTTGATTTGACGAATAGGCATGTACTTTGTCACTAATGTCACTGATGTATGCAAAGTTCTTCTTAATAATTAACGAAGCGTATTTTCCCCGCAGATTTTGAATGTTTAAAAATTCATGACAAACAATTAAATTTCATGAACAAATTTTAAATGGGAACATATTTTTCCTAAAATAGCTCAAGAATGTCTAGTTTCTCGGCGCAATTTCAGACCCCAAAATAGCCTATTTTTTTTTTTTTTCTCTCCCGTTTTCTGGCCTTGCATCGCTGTGCTTTGGCCACAAAATAGCCTATTCTATAGTATGTCTCACCAATACAAATGAATAGACTCCGCCCCATTAATTTTATGGTTCCGCAGAACGGTGTGCGCAATAGTCAGTTTTACACGATGAAATTAAAGAAAGTTGAGATAGCTTCAACAAAATCTGTTTATTATACGTGTTATGTTTTATACTACAGCTATACTGTATTTTTATAATGTTTATTCCCATTAAATATTCTATTATACATTTTCAATTTTGTATTTTTAAAAATAATGCGTTACGCGAGTACTTGTAGAGTCGGCCTTAGTCAGTCAAATTTAGCAGTTGCTTTGTAATTCGGGTTCTATAAATACGACCAATAGAGACATTCCATTCAAATTTAGCGGACATTTTTGGGGAGGAGTCTATTCATTTGTGTTGGTGGTACATAGTATAGTACCTATTTTAGACCGGTGTGAAAACAGTAACTCGAGATAGCAGCTCAAGTTTACGGAAACGCCCGAGTGTTCATAGACGTTCGTAAATTAAGGAGTTGTGAATAAAAAATAGTAACAAATCAAGAAATACATTTAGTGCGGTCAATTTGTACATCCGACCTGGCAAAAGGTCATGTAGCTTTAAATTTTTAATATGCTGTTAGGACCTATGGACCAATAGTATAAGAAACCAAGTTTGCAGCTTCGAAAGACCTATGCCCAAAAAACAGCGAAATTTTTGCACTTGTTTCGGTTTTTGCTCAATATCTCCCAAAGTATGCGTTATACAGAAAATGTTATTTTTTATTTTTTTTAAGTAGATTAAATATGTACCATGTGGCGGAGGGGTGTACAGGGTGTTTCAAACTCGACTCCTGAGGCCTGTTACGTGAAAACGTGATGAAAAAAGACAATTTTGAAAAAGGTACCTCAAATGGGATGATGTAAGCTATATTTGGCCGAAAAAATATTATTTTTAAGAATCACGTAAATATGAACTATGACGTCATTAAAATTATTTTCTGCACGAACATAACTAATTTTTTCCATATTCAAAATGCTCTCATTTTTCTGTATACCACTATAAAAATGTTTTCTTCTATCTCTTTTCATTAAAAAGTTATAAGCAACAATAGTAGGTAAAGAATGACAGTTTTGAGACACCCCCCTCCACTTTTGCACCCCCCACTCCTGCCCCCCACTTTAGCCCCGCCCCCTTTAGCCCCGCCCCTCCCCCACTCCAGACACGCCCCCTTCCCCCACCACTTTTGCACCCCCCACTCCTTCCCCCCACCACTTCGGCACCCCCACTCCTCTACTTTAGCCCCGCCCCTTCCCCCACTCCAGACACGACCCCTTCCCCCCACCACTTTCGCACCCCCCACTCCAGACACGCCACCTCCCCCCCAGCACTTTGGCACCCCCCACTCCAGCACCCCACACCATTTTTGATCCATTAACCTTGACCTCTCATGACCTTTGCACCCCCCACCATTTTTGATCCATTAACCTTGACCTCTCATGACCTTTGAGCACCCCCCACCATTTTTGATCCATTAACCTTGACCTCTCATGACCTTTGAGCACCCCCCACCATTTTTGATCCATTAACCTTGACCTCTCATGACCTTTGCACCCCCCCACCACTTTTGATCCATTAACCTTGACCTCTTATGACCTTTGAGCACCCCCCACCACTTTTGATCCATTAACCTTGACCTCTCATGACCTTTGAGTACCCCCCACCACTTTTGATCCATTAACCTTGACCTCTCATGACCTTTGCACCCCCCACCACTTTTGATCCATTAACCTTGACCTCTCATGACCTTTGCGCACCCCCCACCATTTTTGATCCATTAACCTTGACCTTTGCACCCCCCACCACTTTTAATCCATTAACCTTAACCTCTCATGACCTTTGAGCACCCCCCACCACTTTGACACCCCCCTCCACTTTTTTCGCCATAAATGGGTGGGGGCATACAGTAAATTCTATAAATTGGTGGCACAGTCCAAGAAAGTTTTGAACTAATCCTTTAAATTGAATAAAGCAGTGTTATTCACACTATGCCCATTTGCACCTGGCTGTGCGTCATATGTAGAAGCATATTAGAAGAATATCACTCAGATAAAAATATCAAAAATATCAAAAAAACTCCTCTTTGCATGGCCCAAATTACCGAGGGAGTACAGAGACAAGTTTGAATTACAAGTACAATTGCCCTGCTTTGTGCATTTCAACCGTCCAGAATGGCGAACACATGTCGAAGGTTCACCACCCAGTCAATCCAAATGCCACGTCTGTAAATGGGGGCTACAAAAATGTTTAATTTTAAGTTAAGAATATAATAATTTTTAATAAAAACAATAACAAATGAATATGTCTTTCTTTTAAATACGAGTATCAAATCAACACTGTAATACGAAAGAAGTAAGGTTGACAATGCAGATATCTTTATCTCTACTCGAGGCCATATGTTGACAATGCAATTATTCTTATCACAAAGCAGTGAACTTGAACTGATTATTTCAAAACACATTTTGCTTAAAGTATTTATTTTAAATAGGCAAACATCATTCCTGATTCAGATATTATTTTAAAAAAACCTTACCTTACGTAATACGGTTAATTATATTTGTTAAGTTGAAAAAAACGCACACATTTTATATAAGGCATTTATTTTTTAAATTGACAATAGTAATATTAAAACTATATACTAATACACATATACAGAGGTAAGAATTTAAAAAGCACAAAACCACTCATTTTTGCGATGGAAAGAGTTCAAAAAGATATTTCATATTGTCCATATCTTTGTTAGCTTTTTCTTCTGCTTTATCTAACTCTGCAATCATTGCGGCGGTTTTTTCTTGTTGCTTTTGTAGGCGCCGTTTTTCCTTAGAGATGAAGGATTTTCGGCGTAACAGTCTTGCAGTACACCTCCCTGATTCAATGAGTACAGAGCGCCTCACAGCAAGAACAAAAGAGTTTTTCGCCTGTTCCGTTTCCATGTCATCAACGGCACACTTGCTCTTAATTCTGGCAATAATACTGCCGAATAAATAGTCTTCCTCCGATTCCGTAGTCGCGTCAGGTTCTCGTTGTGTTTCGAGGGTTGGAACAGCGTTCAAAGTGGGTGTTGGAACAGCGTTCAAAGGGCGCAGCTCCGAAAAGCTACCCTTTGTCACCAAAATATCGGAATCTACGGATTCAGTAGCGATCATCGCATTCATCCGCTTGACCACTCTACTCTCGAACGAGAGACTGCGATTTAACTCTTCAGGAGTCAAGCTCCAAAGGCATTTTTGTGGAGATTGTTCACACATTGCACCACTGACTTGACTAATGAATGCAGAGAAATAAAGACGAGAACTGGTTTATTTTATGACAAGACAATACATATTCAAATTGCTGAAATTGCAAGGGACAGTAAAGGCATTGATTCCTTAGTGAATTAGAAAAACTTTGTTGACTGATAAATTTCTTATCGGTCGCTGTATACATTTGAAATAAACTGCAAGTAAGCAAGTGGAATACCCTCTCTGCCTGGTGTCATATGGTGTGTGCGTAGTTTAAGCTTATCTTATTTCTTGATGTGGTCTCTGGAATAGCGCTTATAATAAAGTACCCATTGTTAATAGGTGGATAGGAAATTTTATGCTGAATAAAGATGACACAAATTCCTTGTATTGCAAGCGTTATTATTATGTCTTGATAAAAAGAACATTAATTACCGAGATTAAAATTGCAACCGAAATGAACTGCACAAGTCCTTGCATTGCAAGCATTATTATTATGTCTTGATAAAAAAAACATTAATTACCGAGATTAAAAGTGCAACCAAAATGAACTGAATAATAATAATAGTCATTTATTAGTCAAATTAATTTAATTAAAAAACCCAATCTCATTTGAGCGTATAAAAAGGAAAGTCATATTGTGGAAAAAATAGAATACTACTCATAAAATTCCTTTATTGGACGTTACCGGTTTCGTCCAATAAAGGAATTTTATGAGTAGTATTCTATTTTTTCCACAATATGAACAATTACTCATATGGGATTAACCTTCCTAACTTAAAAAGGAAAGTGTTTAGGATTAGACCTTCATTGACGAAAGTAAGCTGGACAATGGAATGTCCTCAGTGTCGAACACGGTTTTCTGCAAAAAGGAGTTTAACACGTCATCTTCGTGAGAGTTGTGTATACAGACAACGTAATCCACCAAAAAAGATTAAACTAAATAATTCACAAAACGATGAATTAAATCAGCCTGGTACGTCTTCGAGCACAAATGAGGTTATTTGCCCAGTGTGTTGTGAAAAAATACCGAAATCTAAATTAGCGGGTCATTTGAGAAGTTCTACACACAAAAAAGTGATTGATAGCTCTGGTGAAGGGGTCGAAAAATTGCAAAGTGCATTTAAGAATCGAATTGCGAGTTACCGATTTTCTTCAAAGAAACATTATACCGATATTCCTCAGTTTTTCGAGGACATAAGAAGAAAAGTTTTCTCAGTGATTGAGGAATATGTTCAAAAATTCTTCAGCTTAAAAATTAATGTGGAATTATTTGGTCTATATGTCATAGAGGAAAAACAATTATCTGACATAAAATCGTTCAATACCAATAATCGAATTATAACACACTCAACTGATTTGATGAATGTATATAATGATTTTAAAGGTGATTTTGGAAAAAGCATTAACTTTTCAGGAGCGCGATTCAGGTAATATGTCAATTATTTTACTTGTTTTGTTTAAAATAATACTTATTATTGTAGGATGGGCTATAAAGCATCTTAGTTTTCTTGAAGTCAATATCAACAAATACAATCCGTTATTTGCATCATCGTACATTAAATTGCCAAAACAAATAGAAAACAAAAAAGCTGTTTTAAATATTAAAAATAAGGATGAAATGTGCATGGCCTGGAGCGTGATCGCTGCAATATTTCCACCCAATGGGAATCCTTATAGAACGTCATCCTATGAACACTACTCTACATTGCTGAATTTTGAAGGTATTGACTTCCCAGTTAAATTGAAAGACATAAATAAATTTGAAAAGTTAAATAATATTTCTATAAACGTATTCGGGGTGAATAATCAATACAAAGATGGCAAAATGGTTAGTGAGATTGTAGGTCCTTTACATTTTACATCTCTTCGTCAAAATACACATGTAAACTTGTTACTTGTAACGGATGCTGAAGGGAATAGCCATTACACACTTATTAAGGATTTGTCGCGACTAGTATCTAGCCAAAGATCTAAACATGACGGTAAAAATTATATTTGTGATGGCTGTCTTCAATTTTTTAGATCTCCTGAGAAATTGTGCCACCATGAAAGGTTTGACTGTAATCACATATGTACGGTATTACCAAACCCTGATCTACAAATTAGTAAATGTGGTGAAACAATTGCTGGAAATATATTAAAATTTGTGAACATTGAGAAACAGTTACCGCTTCCATTCGTGATATATGCGGATTTTGAAAGTTTATTAAAGCCAATCCACCATAATGAACCTTGCGACAGTGAATCATTCACAGTTAAAACATATGAACATGAGCCGTATTCATTCTGTTTTTATATAAAATGCAACTTTGATGACAGACTTTCAAAACTTGAATATTATCGAGGCATTGATGCCGCTGGCGTTTTTACTAAACGATTAGAACAAAATGTTTTAGAAATATATAGAAAGTACTTAAAACATATTGTAGAAATGAAACCATTAACTGAACAAGAGCAACAATTTTTCAATGATAGTCCGTTATGTCATATTTGTGATAAACCTTTTGAGGCAGATGAGGTAAAAGTTCGCGATCACTGCCACCTTACAGGCAATTTTCGTGGACCTGCGCATTCTACGTGTAATTTACAGTTTAAAATACCTACATTTCTACCGGTTTATCTGCACAATTTATCTAATTACGACTCACACCTATTTTTAAAAAAACTAGCCCTAAAGAAAGAGAAAATACAGGTTGTTGCACAAACCAAAGAAAAATACATTACATTTTCCAAATTCATTTTAGTAGATAAGTCAGACGATGAAAAGCCTAAGAATATTTATATGAAATTAAGGTTTGTGGACTCGTTTCGGTTTTTACCAGCTTCTTTAGATAAATTAAGTCAAACGTTAGAACCACATCAATGCCACGAGGTTAAAAAATTTTACAATAATGAAACACAGTTCAATTTATTAGGACGCAAAGGTGTTTTTCCATATTCTTACGTGGATTCGTTAGAAAAACTGGATGAGACTAAATTACCAACACAGGACCAGTTTTTTAATATTTTGAGTGGTGAATCAATTTCTCAGGATGATTATAATCGCGCTTGTGATGTGTGGCTAAATTTTAATTGTCAAACTCTCGGTGAATATTCTGATATTTACTTAGTGTCTGATGTTTTAATACTAGCCGATATTTTTGAAAATTTTAGACAGATCTGCTTACAGACATATAAATTAGATCCAGCGCAATATTTAACAGCACCATCATTCAGTTGGGATGCCATGTTGCGAAAAACTCGTGTCGAACTCCAACTCTTAACTGAAATTGATCAGTTGCATTTCTTTAGAAAAGGTATACGTGGTGGTATAAGTCAATGTAGTAACAGGAAAGCTATAGCAAACAATCCGTTAATTGAAAATTATAATCCTTCAGAACCGACTTCATATATATTATACCTAGACGCAACCAATTTGTACGGTTGTTCAATGAGTCAACATCTGCCTAAGGGCAACTTTAGATGGCTAGAAGATTATGAAATTGATAACTTTGATTGCACTACAATAAGTGACGAGTCTCCAAAAGGTTATGTATTAGAAGTCGATTTAGAATACCCACAATATTTGCATGATAAACATAATGATTTACCGTTTTGTCCTGAAAACATCATACCTCCTAACTCAAAAGATCCAAAATTGATTCTTAATTTGCAAGATAAACAGAGATATATTATTCATTATCGAAATTTAAAGCAATGTTTGGAACACGGATTAATACTCACAAAAATACATAAAGTCATTGAATTTTCACAATCTGCATGGTTGAAGCCCTATATTGACTTAACCACTAGACTTAGAAATGCTTCTAGAAATGCATTTGAACGAGATCTCTTCAAATTTATTATAAATTCTATTTTTGGAAAAACAATGGAAAATGTTGATAAAAGGGTTGATGTGAGGTTAATGTCACATTGGGAAAATAGAATAGGTAGCGTAGGTGCTGAACAGCTTATTGCACAACCAAATTTCAAATCTTGTTCAGTATTTACTGAAAATTTAGTAGCAGTTCAAATGACCCCTTTAAAAGTTTATTACGATAAGCCACTTTACATAGGTTTCACCCTTTTAGATATATCTAAAACTGTAATGTATAACTTTTTTTATAAGTTTATAAAGAAGAAATATAACGATAACGTTTCTCTCTGTTACACTGACACAGACTCATTAATTTTAGAAATTTATACTAATAATGTTTATGATGATATTAAAGAAAATATTGAACTGTTTGACACTTCAAATTATTCTTATCCTAATGTCCATAATATTCCAAAAACACAGTCGGTCATAGGTAAATTAAAAGATGAGTATGCAGGCATCCCAATCGAAAGCTTTTTCGGCACTGGTGCGAAAGCTTACTGCGTTAAAGCAAATGATGTAAAAAAGAAAGCCAAAGGTATATCAAAGAGCGTTATAAAGAAGCAATTACACTTGATTGACTATAAACAAATTGTAGAAGACGGTGGTTTAATATACCGTAAAATATATGTATTCTCTTCACATCTTCACACGGTATATACTGAACTGAAAAACAAAGTTGCACTGTCAGCACGAGATGATAAGCGATATGTTATACCCGGGAGTACAAAAACTTTAGCATGGGGTCATTACTCCATCAATAATGAATACAATAACGCTGACCAAAATGATAATTTAACATGTCTTTTGTCACTAGCTGATAAAATAAGTGAAATGGAAAATCAAGGTTTTGAATTTGATGAAAGTTTATTATAACCTTTTATAATTGTGTATTGTGTATAATGTTCATTTAATAAAATATTTATTATACGAATTTGTGTTTTTTTTTTAATAATTATTATGCAAATATTCAGTTAAAATCCTCTACAACTGTTTAAGAATGGGGAGTTTGGGTATAGGATGAATAATAAATAACGAAACAATAGTGTTCAATACGTTTTTATTGCTCATTTTGTAAACATTCATAAGTTATTAGGCACAATGTTTTTGGTTGAGTGACAATGGGTTGATTAAGACGATTATTATATTTTTGTTGGCGACAGCAATTTTCAAAACTCACAGGACCAAAATTACAGTCAATCAATACACCACTTTTTAAATGTAAAGCCTTTCTAACCACTACACAATCAAAACAATGCAACAATGCAAACATTTGATGTCTCAGAGGTTGTTCCACTGTTATATTAATAAATTCTATAACTTGTATGTTGTATTTCCTGTGATTGAACACGTTGAAAACCTCATTGTTGTAGGAAGATGATACTGGATCGAGTTGCCATTCAGATTTAACGCATTTTTGACTAAATTCACTATTAAAGTAAAATACATCCACGTCTTGAAAGGTGTTTGTTAAGTTCAATAGGTAACTCATAAAACCACCAGCTATTACCCAACGTTGTCCTGGTAGACTTTCCAAAACTTGATATACGTCAGGGAATTTTTCTTTTATTTGTTTCACCAATTCATAGTTCGTTGTGCAATAACTTAATACTGGATCTATGCACATCTTTCTTGAGCAATAGTCTGTTTTTTTCGAGTTACTGCTGTTTACGTATACACCTTATATACTATTTCAGGTTAGGTGGGAGGCATACTGAGCTTGCAATCAACTCACAAAGATTATTAAAATGTTCACTTGATAAGGATTGTGCAAACGTGTGCTAATAAAATTGTCATCTTGCAGTATTTTTAGGTGGGGGTAGATAGGTGGGATTTTCATTATAAAAGCGAGTCAGTCACTACAGTCAGTTATCATTAGAATATTAAGTTTATTAAAATGTGGATGTCGTACGTAGAAGAAATCAAAGTTGTTGATTTAGAAAGTGGTGTGAAACATTTAAGTCAACAATTTTCAAATATGCAGTTCGATGCTGAACACGAAGCGATCTATGGAATGGGTAAATTCTTCACAGAAGACTATTGTACTGATCTGGCCAAAAAGTACAAACAAGCACGTGAAATGTTTTTGACAGATCTTATATGCGAGGAATGTCTTGTAGACGATCTAATCGAATTGGATTTAGAAAATGAACTCCATGAGCTAAAAAGGTTTTTAAGACCAGACCTTGCAAACAGATTGAGGAGTGAAGACGATAGTGACGATAGTGACGAGGGGATTTCCCTAAATTGAAATTTTATTTGTTACTTTTTGGTGATAAAATAAAAACATAATTAATATTTATTGTTTTCATGACATCATAAAATTTTCATACAGGTAATATACATTAGAAAGTGCTCACATACACTTATCATTTGAATGAAAAAAACATTTTGCGCTGGATTTCAATAAAAGTGGTTGCTCTTCTAATTCCAAAACAGGTTCTGTAATAAATTGTCTGATGTATTTTGCCTTTTCTCCTCCTTTCACACTCAGCAGATGTAGTCAAGTTCTTAATAATTTGCCCGAACATATGTAGTGGTGTAAACCCATCACTCCATTTAATGCAATGATGATTTCTTGTTAACCAGTAAGCTTGTTTTTGTAAGTCTGGTGAAAGCATCTCAAACGGATAAGGTGGCTTGAAAATATAATGACATACTTTCATCCCATCATAGCCAGCGAACTCCTTGATGATAAACTTGTTTCCAGTTTTAAATCCTTGAAAATCGATAACGAGTTTCATATTTTTAAGCTTTCTCACTTTTAATAAGCAGAACTCTTCTCTGTGTTCTCTGAACTTACTCTCAACAGACTAGTAATGTGCCTCGTTATATAGGTAAAAAAACTTGTCATGCGCAATTTTAATGTTGACAAACGATTTTTGTTAACGGATTATATGTGTAATATTTCTCATGCAGTATGACACAATATGCATTAACATTTTTAGTAGGGGTGTCCGTCTCAAATTCTATTCTCATAACCACTGATCCAGTTTGCAAAGCTTCTTTTTGACGTGAACAATCAATATGAACTAGTGGTGCAATTGCATTGAATTCTGTCGGGTTGAATATCGGTTGATTTATTTTATGTGGGTAATAGGATTGTTGAAAATCAGCAAACATTTTGTAGAGAGTTGCATATTTGTTACGTTTGAAGTCTAGTTGTAGATCACTATATGGGTATCTCTCAGAATTCAAGAAAATTCTTATGTTTTTTAGATCACAATTATCAAATTTGCTCATATCAGATGTAATTTTTCCTTTCTTATTTTTTTGAAGACCAAATAATGCATGTTTAGCAGTTTCAACTTTATTAGATGTCTTACCATTCCACGTATGTTGGGTTGCATCAGGTATAGATTGATATTCAATTAATTCCCTGCTTCTAAATCTTTAGAGGTAGCTCAACGTTCTTACTTATAATTTTATTTAATCGCATTTGTTCTGACATGCTTACTGTCACATGTGGTACTCTCCATAATAATTTAGAAATGGTAATTTTTGGTTTTTCAGTTTCATCACCACTTGTTGTAACACTGTCTAAATCATTACTACTACGTATCAATATTAATTCTTGTCGCATATTAATTATAATTTTTTGAAAATCCTCAAAGAATCCAAGCAGAAAACTTAATGGAATGCAAACGTTGAAATCTCCATTTTCATCTGCTATAATTTTAGTTCCCTCACCTTTCATCTTTTTCGGGAACCACCCAGCATTTTGCATAAAAATACTCTCGTTTTCATTTAATGATAGATAATGAAACATAGTTGAAACCAAACCAACATTTCTTACTGAATCTAGTACAACACCACCTAATTCATACCTAATTTCCCGAAACAAAAAAGCAATACCATTATTAATAAATTCCAATTTTTTAGCTGCAGTTCCATCATCTTTTGTTAATTTTCCTTCGATGTATAAATAGCTAGTGCACGGAGCAGTATAGGCATCTAAATCTTGAATGGTAATTCTTGTTTCATCATTATAATCTAGAGTTCCAGATGTATTGGGTTGATATGTATGATACTGATATTCTGCTACAGAATTGTCACTAAAAGGTTGTTCGGTAATATTTAACAATTCCATTATACTAACACTTCGAATCCAAGTGACCGTAAAAACTGTTTATTTTCCGATGTTAATCTGCTGAAAGTGTTTTTAGAACTGCGGATTTTCTTCTTACTGCTCCTTTTATAGTGATGCACAGGTGACCTCGAATTGAATATTAATACCATTTCCTTAGTGAATTGATTTTCTAAGATGCAAGCTAACTGTTCTGACTTCGTTTTGAAAATTGACGAGATTCCCCTCTTGATCAACTATTCTGATTGTAATGTTGTCAATGGTCTTGACGCTCACCGGGAAGTAATGAATAGTTGTGGGTGCTTCCACTATTTTATACCCAACTGGAACTGTTGGAAAAAACTGATTAATAATGTGGACAGGTTTTCCATTAAAGAAGGAACCAACCGCAATGTTACACTCGATACAGATGACATTCACTTTAGATATTCGTACGGTGTGATCAGAAATATGTTTCACATCAGCTTCCAACTCTCTTTTATCGAATCCTAATACTGAACCAATAGAATCGCTTCCTTTGAAATTTATTCTTCTATTCATCTTTATAGCTACTTTAGATGTATTCATATTCAAATAAATCAAAATAACTGCACCTTCATCCAGTTCCTTTACTGCGTCCACTATGCTTTTTATGATATCAGAAAGCTCATAGCATCTCTCATCAATTTCGGCTGTATACCCATCATTCTCTCCCCACACAAATTTGTTGTTCCTATTGTCAATGTTTGGAATTGTATTATAAGTATCAAAGTGTGTCAATCCTATTTCGTAATCTATATCATCCTCTAAATATATGTGAGGATTCAAATCATAATCTAATTTAGATGAATTACCACTAAGAATTAAAGTCGGAACCATATTAACACGTTGACAATTTATTAGTAAATGAATACATAACATTATTTACATTGATTATATAAAAAAATTAAACATAAGTGTCCACATATGAACTATTATTTTGTACAGAATCATAATTGTATTTTATTTTATTTGAGCTACCATCACTTAAAAAATATTTTATTAACTCTTCTGGGGGTCTTAAATTCCCATAACTATCAAAATAAACTATTTTTTGGTTTTGCTTGAAATATGCTATCCAGTGAGTTCCGTCTCCATCATTATCATCTAGATTTAGTATCCCAGATTCATTTTTCTTTATTCCTTTTGGAAGTGTATCTTTCATGAAGACGCCTCGAAAATAAGGAATTTTAAGTTTTTTCGCAAATTTTATTAAATCTATATTAGTTAGTGGTCGGTGTGGTAGCTTTATTAGTTTTTTTTATAAGTTTTAAGGTATAATCCTAAGCCTTTCTTTTCATGGGGGCCTAAATATAAACCCTTCCCCTTAGTGGTCTGTTCCATTGCTAAATTATGTCTCATTTGTTCTGCTATCACCTGGCGATTTGCTTTGGCATCATTAACTGCTTTTGTAATACCTGCCACGCCTCCTCCCACAACCCCTAATGCCCCCAAGAGAGGTAGCAGGAAAGGGAGAATGCCTCCTCTTTTTGGAGCGGGGATAACTCTTCGTCTAGGTTTTTTAGAGGGCGATTTTTTTTTTACTGCAAACTTCAAATTCATATTTCCACCTTTCTTCTTTCTTGGATTTCTTCTGCGCTTAAGCCCCATTCCCACTTTACTCTTTAGTTTCATTATTCCACCAACTCCCAGTGCAGCGAGTTTTTCACCAAAACCCGAATCAGGTGCTTTTACACGTTTAAATGCAATTTTAGCTAATTCCCTATCCGCTTGATTTCTTCTTTCAACGTCTTGAAATGTAGAATATGCTATATCGTGTTCTCTACACGCCTCGTCTAAAGGATTAATTCCGGTGTCGCCGCGTTGTAGACGTTTTGCAAGTTTGGTTCCCGGTCCACAATAATTATAACCAGGTATATGTAGTTCCACGGGAAGTTTATTTATTATTTATTGATCAAACCACGTCCACTCTTTTTAAACTTTCTAGCACAAGTGAGCGGTGAACTTTTGCTCCGATCCATTATATATTGAATCGCACAGCTAAATGAATGTTATTTTGTGAACTCACTCTTTATATATAAAGCAGGAAACACTGATCTATCAGTTTGTAACGGTTCTCTTTTTAAGAAAGTTCTGTTTTACGATAAGATTGATGTGAACAATGCAAATTCAACAGCAAACAACAATTTTACCAATTGTAAATCATGACGAGATTTCAATGACCAACACTTTTCAAAAGCATGGTATTTTGTTCGGTGGACTGTCGAAACGAGGACTTTTGGTTGGAAGTTCTGGGTGTGGAAAAACAAATGTCATGCTCAGTTTATTGGAACATCCTAATGGTTTACGATTTGAAAATATTTATTTATATTCCAAATCCCTATATCAACCCAAATATGAATTTCTGAGACTTTTAATTAAACCTATGGCAGAAATTGGATATTTCGAATATAATGATGGTGTTGAAGTAATACTTCCAGAAGAAATCAAGCCCAATTCAGTGATAATATTCGACGATTTAGCGTCTTGCAATCAAAGCATCATCAAAAACTATTTTTGTTTCGGTCGTCATAGAAACACTGACTGTTTTTATTTATGCCAGACTTATTCCTCTATTCCCAAACAAACTGGTAAGAGATAATGCTAATCTTCTTAAAATATTTCCACAGGATATGACCAATCTAAAACACATTTACGATGATCATGTAAACGTTGATATGCGTTTCCAAGATTTCAGAGAACTTTGTTCATTTTGTTGGGAAGAGAAATACGGATTTGTTGTAATAGATAAAGATTGTGCTATCAACTCTGGAAGATATAGAAAAGGATTTGATAAATTTATTCATATATAAAGGGTGAACATTAAATACTATCAATCAGTCACCATGGATAATCGACTGGTAGCAGAGCTGGTAAAGACGAGGAAGGCGCTAAAACAAAAATATCACAACTTGAAGAATGATATTGCCGAATCACAGTTTTTGTTGGAGAAAAATTATAAACCGATAACACAACCGCTTAATAAAATAGTATCAACTCTCAAAGTTCCTCCAAAATTAAATTTAAAAGAAGAATTAAAAGAAGAAAGCATCAGGGATAGTTTTAGACCGAGTAAACCACCGCATGACTATTATCGTCTGACAGCTCCTCTTGATTTGGGAGAGCAGACATTTCAGTTTGATTCAACTCAAACCCAACCCGAAATTGTTGAGAGTTTTTTTGATGAAACTTTTCCCTCGCTAGCAGCAGATAGTGAAACCGAACATCAGCGTTATTTAAACCAGTTTAAAATACCACTACCTCGAGCGTATATTGAAGATAAAATTAATGATACTAAGGGAGATTTTGATGATACCTTTGGCGTTCACTTTGACCCATTTAGAAAGAGCTATGCAATTGGTGATTCATCCGTTGATTTTGAGGGAGCTAACTTCATCATTAATGGCGAATTTAAGTACATTGGTACACCAGGATTATATGAACTAATGTTCAAAAAACATCCAGCAGGTTATCGGCCAACAGATGTAGATCAATATATTGATATTATTAGAAGGACGAATACCCAGTTTTTAGGTTATGATCCTCAAAGAGGTCTATCTACATCAAATGCAAGTAAATTCATAGATATTATCAAACCGCGAGTTACGAATTTATATGCGATGTCACAAGAACGGAGGAGAAAAACAAGCGCATCGAGTGTGAGCTCCATCTCAGAAGGAGAGCAAAGACCAAGATCGGGGGTCGATTCCTGAACTAGTGAGGAAAACAAGGAGTCAAAGTAAGACCGGTGGAAAACTAACGATGATGGAATTCAATAACAAAAATATTGAATATAAACATTTTGATGATTATAATGAAATTGTAGATCGATTAAAGCTGCTCATTGCATCACAGTTAGCAGGGAATAATGGACATAACAACGAAATAGTTTCGATAATAGAGGAGTTAAAGGAGGGTAAAATAATTAGATAAATAGTGTGCATGGAAAAGTTAAGGCTTCATTTACTGTGCTACTATATTGATCGAAAGCATACTTATCTCCTTTCTATAATTCTACAATATGACTGACATTAAGAAGGAAATAGTAAACGAAATTCATAAACCAGTTAGAAGATATTTCAAACGAAGAAGAGTAATTGTTAAAGGTCTAAATGATCTTCTTCAAGCAGATCTCGTAGAGATGATCCCTTACGCTAAAATAAATAAAGGTTATAAATATATTTTAGTGGTCATTAATGTATTCTCAAAATTTTTTTGGTGTGAACCTGTGAAAAATAAAAGTGGAAAAGAAGTTTCACGAGCAATGGGAAGAATCCTATCAAATATCAAACTGCTACCTAAAAATTTGCAAACAGATATGGGAAAAGAATTTTACAATAAAGAATTCAAGGAATTAATGGATAAGTGGAAAATTAACCATTATAGCTCTTACACACATCTTAAAGCAAGCGTTGTTGAAAGAGTGAACAGAACCCTAAAAAATAAAATGTGGAAACTGTTTAGCTTACAAGGAAATTACAAGTGGTTAAATCTTTTACCAGACATTGTTGCGGAATACAATGACACCGAACACAGAACGATTGGAAGAAAACCTAAAGATATTAAAAAGAAAGATGAAAAACACTTGTTGCAAACTGTATATAGTCATTTGAAAATAGTCGATCCAAGGAAGCAAAAATTTAAAGTAAACGATTGTGTGAGGATTAGCAAATACCGAGAAGTCTTTTGTAAAGGATATACTCCAAACTGGTCTAATGAAATTTTTAAAATTATAAAGGTTCATAAAAGTAATCCTAGAACTTACCTTTTAGAAGATCAGGAAGGTAATGAAATTCAAGGAGGATTCTATGAGCAGGAACTTCAGAAAGTAAAACATCCCGATATATATCTTGTGGAGAAGGTTTTAAGAAAAAAAGGTGATAAGCTCTATGTGAAATGGCTGGGATTATCCAATAAATTCAATTCATGGATTTCTAATAATCAAATTGTATAACCATATTACTCCTTTATCTTTTTTTTTCACCCTTAATAAAACAATTTTTTAAGCATATATTTCTTTTATTTTATCACACACAAATACATGGTACATAATTGGTTTAGCTAACATTTCATTTAAATCTATCATTAAATATGTTACATCTATGATTATTTTCTAAAATAGGACTGATAATATTTGAGATTTTCTCTACTCTTCTATTAAACCGCATTCGGTCAATGGATAAAAACTCCCAATATCGCTTCCTTGATGATTGATATGCAAAATTCCATGTAACCATAAAATATGTTTTATTATTTTCTGTATTAAATGTTACTTTCTTCATTATTCAACTCTTCCACAGCACTCAAGTTCAAATAATTCCGGGTAAATGTAAATTAATTCCATGAGCATGCAAACGTTTTCGTTATTACAGTTTTCGAGCGGCTGAAGCAAATTCATTACATTTTCAAACACATCTCCGTTTTGCCGCTATAGTCCGTTTTGCACAATTTTTAAGTAACTTGAAAACTGTTGCCTTCTCAGCATATCAATTCTATACTTGATAAGTGGTAACGCTTCCCAGAACTTGCAGATGGATTCATACCCCATGTAAATGTATGAGTTATTTTTTACAATTTTGATCACTCTCGAATAGGATATTTTTTCAAACTGTATCGTAAAATTTTCAGAATCTATCTGCTCTGCTTTACCGTTGGTATATAGATAATTAGTTATAATACCTTGGTATGTAAGAAATTCATTCCACTCACTTTCGTCAAAAATTATTGTGTCCAATTTATTGCCTGTTAGTTTTATACATGGTGCGTACCAGAAGTCATATGATAATCCAGTCGACACAAATTTACTTTTTGATTTATTCAGTTGATATTTTCGTTCACCAATTACAACTAGATCATTCTTGTTTTGAGGTGCATGAGGTAAACTTCCAGATAAATCACTTTTTAGTTCAGGTAGACTGAAGATACTGCCACACTGAGTCATCTTGAATACTGTTCAACACAAAAACTTTCTAGAACTGTGAATTCCCACCAATTTATAGAATTTACTGTATATCCCCCACCCATTTATGGCGAAAAAAGTGGAGGGGGGAGGAGTGGGGGGGTGCCAAAGTGGAGGAGTGGGGGGTGCTCATGAGAGGTCAAGGTTAATGGATCAAAAATGGTGGGGGGCGCAAAGGTCATGAGAGGTCAAGGTTAATGGATCAAAAGTGGTGGGGGGTGCTCAAAGGTCATGAGAGGTCAAGGTTAATGGATCAAAAGTGGTGGGGGGTGCAAAGGTCATGAGAGGTCAAGGTTAATGGATCAAAAGTGGTGGGGGGTGCAAAAAGTGGTGGGGGTGCAAAAAGTGGTGGGGGTGCAAAAAGTGGTGGGGATGCCAAAGTGGTGGGGGGGGCGTGTCTGGAGTGGGGGAAGGGGCGGGGCTAAAGTAGAGGGGTGGGGGTGCCGAAGTGGTGGGGGAAGGGGGCGTGTCTGGAGTGGGGGAAGGGGGCGTGTCTGGAGTGGTGGGAGGGGGCGGGGCTAAAGTGGGGGGGAGGAGTGGGGGGTGCTCATGAGAGGTCAAGGTTAATGGATCAAAAATGGTGGAGGGTGCAAAGGTCATGAGAGGTCAAGGTTAATGGATCAAAAATGGTGGGGGGTGCGCAAAGGTCATGAGAGGTCAAAGTTAATGGATCAAAAGTGGTGGGGGGTGCAAAGGTCATGAGAGGTCAAGGTTAATGGATCAAAAGTGGTGGGGGGTGCTCAAAGGTCATGAGAGGTCAAGGTTAATGGATCAAAAGTGGTGGGGGGTGCAAAAAGTGGTGGGGGGTGCCAAAGTGGTGGGGGAGGGGGCGTGTCTGGAGTGGGGGAAGGAGCGGGGCTAAAGTAGAGGGGTGGGGGTGCCGAAGTGGTGGGGGAAGGGGGCGTGTCTGGAGTGGGGAAGGGGGCGTGTCTGGAGTGGGGGAGGGGGCGGGGCTAAAGTGGTTAGGGGGAGGAGTGGGGGTGCAAAAAGTGGTGGGGGGTGTTTCAAAACTGTCATTCTTTACCTACTAACAATCATTTAAAAAGTTATAAGCAAAAATCAATTTAAATAAATTGACTTACATAAGTTATCCATGGAAATAACAACGAATCATGTTGTTTCTATAGATGTCACCTTATTAGTGTCAGTGTCAGATTAGAATTGTGAAAAAGTATTGTTGTGAATTTTCAAGTTTCTTACAATATAACAAATTGAATAACCGACTCGGTGGCGTAGTGGGCTAGAGCATGAGTGATAGTCATGGCTCTGGCCACACTGCCTATCGTGGCCGGGTTCGAGACCCGGCACCGGCAGATGGCAATGTTGGTGGGTATGGATGTTTGTCTGCGTTTTTTCTAATGTGTAGTCCCCTTCCGGACAGCCTTTGGCTTTGGATTTGGAGGTTGTCTAATTTCTGTGGTGTGTTTTATGTTTCTTCTCTATAAGAAAAGAAAAATCCATTAGAAAAAGAGTTTGTGATGAAAATACATTAGTGTTGCCTTAAGTTAGGTATATTTCTAATCTGGCACTTGACGCTCAGGATACCTCACGATATATGCGAAGAGCTACCTTTGCATTCTTTCTCGACTCGCCATAAATTAATAACATATCTACCTTTTCTTCGTGTGTAAACATGATTATTCAATTATGTTATATTGTAAGAAACCTGAAAATTCACAACAATACTTTCTCACAATTCTAATCTGACACTTCTAATAGGGTGCCATCTATAGAAACAACATGATTTGTTGTTATTTCCTTGGATAACTTGTGTAAGTCAATTTATTTAAAATGATTTTTGCTTATAACTTTTTAAATGATTGTTGCTTATAACTTTTTAACGAAAAGAGATAGAAGAAAACATTCTTACAGTGGTATACAGAAAAATGAGAGCATTTTAATTATGGAAAAAATTAGGTATGTTCGTGGAGAAAATAATTTTGATGACGTCACAGTTCGTATTTACGTGATTCTTAAAAATAATATTTTTTCTGCTAAATATAGCTTACATCATCCCATTTGAGGTACCTTTTTCAAAATTGTCGTTTCTCTTCACGTAACAGGCCTCAGGCGTCGAGTTTGAAACACCCTGTACACCCCTCCGCCGTGGTCAAGAACCAGAGGAAATGGATTCCCAGGATGGTTAGCCCTGAGAACCCACGTCCGTCATTTGTCAGGGAGGGTTGCCCCTCCCTGTCCAGGATGCACCGCGAGGAGGTTGCCGGTTCGCATTTCGCATTTTTTTTTTTCCGGTTTCCCGATGCTGGACAGTCTCTTCGTGGCCTCCAACACCACACGGAGAGAGCGCCAGCGAATAATCTACAGCCACTCCCCACATCCCTCAGGGTTAGTGACTGTAGATTCCAGACTCGTGTGCCCTAAGTAGACGGAGGGAACCCAGGATGACCGCCTTCTGCATTTGACCAGCCAACCACTCTGACGATTTTTGGCAGGCGGGCATGGTCTTCAATGCGGAGAGCAGTGTGGGCTTTGTAACAAAACGCTTAAGGGAACCTATATAAACTCATACCAGCTTATGCAACTCACTGTGCATCTTGAGGCAGGGAGTGTTGCCCATAAGTAGGAGCGAGGTTTGTGCCTCAGCAATTTTAAAATACAAAAACATTCCACCAGTTTTTTGTTGGTTTTTTACTTGTAAATTGTTTTCTTTCCTTCTGCCATTTGCTAGTGCTGAATAGACTCTCTTTAGGAAGTGAACTCCCTGGTTTTCATTTAAATAACAAGTTATTGCCTAATGAATTGTTATTTTAAGCTGCCTAGTCATTTCTTTTAGGTAAGTTGTATTTCTGTGTAAAATGTTATTTATATTACTTTATATGTTTTTATACTGCTGCTTTGAGGCAGGTGGTCTGGTACTATTTTGTTAGTGCTAAAGATAAATTATTTCTTTTAGAGTGTGTTATAAACCCAAGCAAAAGGGTAATAAAATCAGTTAACCCACAACCCCTGAGGTTTGTTTTAATTTCTCTCCGTATCTGTACATCTTGACGCCCAATTCGCGGAGCTGATTTTTTCCCTAAAGAAGATCAAGTTCTGCAAAAATGGTAATGGAGAAAACGCCTACCCAGTATAACTTCAGACCTAGGAGAAGCATAAATTATGAAAGACTTCATCATGGAATAGAACAAGATGGAGGTCGAGAGCAAAGTCAAGTAACAACGCCAGGTACAATTGGAACACAAGTACAAGGTAGAAACAGTCCATTCATTATTTCACAACCTAACGGGAATAATATCATGACTCAACCCTCAACCAGTGGGGTATCTCCAGTGGTTAATATACCATCAAGGGGAGCGGTGCCAAAAATAGTGCCCTCGACAAATGCACCACCGAGAAGGGATATGCCACCGTTTAATTTTCATACCACTAATTTTACGTGGCCCTTGCCTTGGCCAACCCCTTCATTAGATAGAAGTCACGATACATTCGAAAGAAGGGAGGCTAATGATTTTTTAAATCAATCAAATATACAATACACAAGTGTACCTGGGCAACCACCGGTTATATCTGCACAGGGAGCAACAAGTAATTTAGTACCACCCCCGTATGTACCAGTAGGGGCATATCCAATAAATGCAACTTTTCCTCAAATACCTCAGGAGGACCTAACCAGATTAGTCACTCAAGTTGTTACTACAGTGATGAAGTTACAACCTGTAATAAATAATAATATGAATCTGTTGACGGGTGCTAATCAGGGTGTAAATATTTTAGCTAGCTCAGATCCTAATAATATTGTACGGCTAGACAGCTATAATAATAATTTTGGTAATATAAATTCTTCTGCCCCTGACAATGTGAGCAGATATAATAATATTAATTATGATGATAGTTTTTCACTTTTTTATATAGGTAAACTGTTGCCAGTTTTTGATGGCGAGGGTGATTTACAGCCATTAGATTTTTTGCAGTACTTAGAAAATGGCATTGATTTCAACAAAATTTCTTTCAGAAAAATTAAAATATTACTAAATAACTTATTTAAACAGTCAGCTAAATTATGGTGGAATGCATTTTCGAGCAATTGTGACACCTATGAACATTTTAAAAAGGAATTCACTGAAAATTTTTGGCATTCTAAAAAACAACACAAAATTAGGTCACAATTAGAAAGTGCAGAGTATAAGGAAGGTCTTTTCGTAGATCATTTTAACCATTGGGTCTCTATGGCCAAGCACTTACAACCTCCTTATACTCACACACAACTTATCGAGGAAATAGCTCCTCATTTCCCGCCTAGTGTTGCTGCTACTACTTTGTCTCAAGCAATCACACGTCTACGACATGCTGATGAGTATTATAGAAATTCCCCCTTAGCTAAAACAAAAAAATATTGCATGGATCGAGATACAAATCTCAGTAAAAATGTGCATAATAGTAACAATAGAGGTTTCATGCGTCCAAAACCTTGCCAAAATGTGTCAAATTTAGAATGGGAGGAGGATTCGGTTAAGGAAAACGAGAGTGCCACCCACAATTAAGCTCGGATGTGGGGGCAATCATGAAACGAGCTAGGTTAGAGGTAAGCAATAATCCGTTAGAACAATTGCTAGAGGAGTGTGATTATAATCATACCTTATCGGACAGTCGTTCACCCAAAATTGTAGCTAGTCTATATGGTTACAAATTTCCAGCGTTAATCGATAGTGGAAGTACAGTTTCTGCTATATCGAGTGAGGTATGGTCTCAATTAAGCGAATTTCATAATAGTATACCCCATTTTCCATGTACAGGAATAAGAGTCGTGGGGGGCTTTCAAAACAAAATTTAGAAAAGTTACATTGCAAGCGCAACTAATTTTTTATGCAGAAAATTATAAATTTCCACATGAATTTTTAATCATAGCCGATCTCTCGTGTCCGGTGTTGATTGGGTGTGATTTTTTACGTTTATTTAATGTTAGTATAAATTTATCAGAGGAACATTTACTGATAGAATATAATAAAGAAAATGTGATTATCCCGGAAATAAAAAATAATCATAATATTTCGGCTCCTGATTCAGTAAATGTGTATGCTGTTGTTAGTAAATGTTTAAGTAATAGGCCAGAGTGTCTTAATACGGAAAATGAACAGAATAATTTTTTAACAGTAGCAAATTCTTGTTCACTTTTAGAAAAGGAGAAAATTAAATTTCAAACTTTATTGGAGAATTATTCTAATGTTTTTTCAAATATACCGGGACGTACCACGAAATATTACCACACTATCAAATTAAAGGATACGTCGGAGTTCTTTGTAAAACCATATCCCATACCAGTGGCCCATAGGGAAGCGGTGCAAAAAGCCATTACACAAATGGAATCCTGGGGGGTTATCGAGCGCGCCTCACCTAAATATATATCGCCACTGATGACCACCTTAAAGAAGGATGGCTCGGTATGGGTGTGCCTAGATGCCCGTAAGCTAAATAACGTTATGGAACCTGATTTCGAGTTGCCTCAGCCTATTGACGAGATTATTAAATTAATGTCTGGTAAAAAAATAATGAGTTCCTTAGATCTTACCCATGGTTATTGGCAATGTCCTTTGCGAGAGGAGGACAAACAATATACGGGATTTATGGTGGGAACCAAAACTTATCAGTTCTGTGTGTTGCCTTTTGGTCTCCGAACTGCAGTAAGCTCATTCACAAGGTGTATGAGTACTATTTTTGGCCCCGAGTTCAGATATTTTTTAGTAATATATATCGACGATATCTTAGTGATGAGTTCCACTTTCGAGGAACACCTGGTACATCTCGAGATGGTTTTTAAGTGCTTATCAGAAGCAGGATTCACTTTAAAATTGCAAAAATGCCATTTCCTTCGTAGTGAAATGCCATATTTAGGGTACATTTTGAGTTCCAGTGGCGTACGCCCCGATCCTCAAAGGGTGCAAGCAATAGTTGACTATAATTGCCCTAGAAACGTAAAGAAGCTACAAAAATTCCTGGGTTTGTGTCAGTATGACCGTATGTTCACAGCACAGTTTTCAGAAATTATGGCACCCCTTACCCACTTACTTAGAAAAAAGGTACCGTGGAAATGGGACAAACCGCAACAAGAAGCGTTTCAGCAAATTAAATCGGAATTGAAAAGGGAAGTTCTTCTTTACCATCCCGATCCTAGCTTGCCTTGGCATGTCCAATCGGATGCCAGTAATATAGGAGTTGCCGCCTTACTCTTCCAACTGGTTGATGGGAAACGACAGGTTGTTTCCTATGCTTCACGGTTGTTATTAGATCGAGAAAGCAGATATGGCGCTTTTGAAAAAGAGATCTTAGCAGCTTTATGGGCAATTCAGAGGTGGAGAATTTATCTGCTAGGTAGCAGTTTCACTCTACACACTGATTGCCGAGCCATTCTTTATATTAATACCTGTCGCTTGCTGTCTCCTCGAGTAACAAGGTGGGCTTTAGCCTTACAAGAGTTTACTTTCCAGGTTGTGCATATTCCGGGACCTGAAAATGTGCAAGCAGACGCCCTGTCTCGTCATGCATGCGTCCGGTTCCCAGTACCTGAGGACAAATGTTTTCAAATTTTCTCTTTCTTGAAATGGCCTTCTCCTTTTCAAACCCTTCTGAAAAATATTTCCCAGCATCAGGCTGCTGATGCGAAATTAAAAGAAATCCAACAAAAACTACCTTGTGAACAAAAGGTTCAACAAAATTTTATCATGCACAATGGTGTTTTATATAAACGGGGGCATGATGAGAATTACTTCCTGCTATGCGTTCCCCAAAATCTCATTACTGAATTTATAGCCGCGTACCATATTGTTCTTGGACATTTTGGTGTCTACAAAACTTGGTTGGCCATGCGTACTGAGGTGTGGTGGACTAACATGCACCGACAGATAAAAAAATATGTACTTGGCTGCGACATTTGCCAAAAGGCAAAAATATCTCCTCTGCCAAAGCCACCTCAAATGCAGATAATACCAGCAAGTAAAGATGACATTGTGGCCATGGATATTTATGGTCCTTTAATTCTAAGCCGAGGTGGGGTTTGTTACCTTGTCGTCTTATATAATTTATTTACTAAGTATGTTGTACTTTACCCCCTAAAGAAGGCCTCATCTCGTGCTATTCTAAATCGCCTGTTCAAGGACTATTTCCCTACCTACGGACCGGTACGACGCCTACTCCATGACAATGGCACCCAGTTCACTTCTCATATCTGGAAGAAGACTATGGGTGATGCCGGTATAACATTGGTGTACAGCTCTGTGAGACACCCTTGTGCTAACCCTTCAGAAAGAGTTATGCGCGAGCTGGGACGTTTGTTCCGTACCTACTGCAACGAGAAACATTCCAGGTGGGCCTGGGAGGTACCCCGTTTTGCAAAGTATTTAAATTCCGTAGTTCATGAATCTACCGGATATGCACCCCGGGAACTCCAACTTAACGACCAACCGGTAAAGTTGCTCCCTGAATCCTTAACAGTTCCCTGTGATAACGATTCCCCTGTGCCTTCTTTAGAGCAGAAACTCATTCTAGCCGAGGCTACCTTACGTGGAAAGGCAGCTCGTAGGGCAGTAAATAACCCGGGCCGTCCCTACCATAACTTTCAAGTAGGTGATTTTGTCCTCCTAAAAGCTAACAACGCTTCGTCAGCCCTTAAGGCTGAAACAAAAAAATTCCTACTCTTATTTGAGGAACCTTATAAAATTAAGAAAAGAGTTAGTAACGCCACCTACGTTTTACAATATGCTCACGGGAACCGTGAGAGGGGAACTTTTCATGCCTCCCATTTGAAGTGCTATTATCCTCCCCCTTGCCTCCCTTAGCACTTTTGGTTTTCATAAGCTTCGGGGGCAAAGATGTAACAAAACGCTTAAGGGAACCTATATAAACTCATACCAGCTTATGCAACTCACTGTGCATCTTGAGGCAGGGAGTGTTGCCCATAAGTAGGAGCGAGGTTTGTGCATCAGCAATTTTAAAATACAAAAACATTCCACCAGTTTTTTGTTGGTTTTTTACTTGTAAATTGTTTTCTTTCCTTCTGTCATTTGCTAGTGCTGAATAGACTCTCTTTAGGAAGTGAACTCCCTGGTTTTCATTTAAATAACAAGTTATTGCCTAATGAATTGTTATTTTAAGCTGCCTAGTCATTTCTTTTAGGTAAGTTGTATTTCTGTGTAAAATGTTATTTATATTACTTTATATGATTTTATACTGCTGCTTTGAGGCAGATGGTCTGATACTATTTTGTTAGTGCTAAAGATAAATTATTTCTTTTAGAGTGTGTTATAAACCCAAGCAAAAGGGTAATAAAATCAGTTAACCCACAACCCCTAAGGTTTGTTTTAATTTCTCTCCGTATCTGTACAGCTTCATACCTCCGAGTACACCGATTATCAGGACGACCATCTTGACAAAGTAGCTTGGGTATAGCATTTGGAGCTCGTACCGGAGATCTCTGTATTTGGTCCGTTTCTTCTCCTCCTTCAAGGCGATGTTTGTCTCATCAGGTGCTGAGAACTCGATGACATACATCACCTTGGTCTGATGGTCGAGGAGGACTATGACAGGCTTATTGGCTCGAATTAGCCTGACGGTCGGGAACGAGTGGTTCCAGTAAATCCGGCATTTCTCGTTCTCCACAACGGACTCGATATCTCCGGGAATGTAAGGCAGCACTGGTGTTTGGTCTATCTCGTACAAGTGCCGTAGATGGTAGTATAGCACTCGTAAAGCCGCGTTATGTCGGTGGAAGTAAGCCGAAGTCGCATATATCGGACATGCAGATAATAAATGCATGAGCGACTCCGGCGCCTGACGGCAGGTCCTGCAGTTGATATCAGTGACCTCTACACCCATCACGCGACTCCGATAGACCAAGGTGTTAATAACACCATCTTGACAGGCCACAAATGAATCCCTTGGTCTCCGACTTCAGCCCTGCTGACCTTAAAAATGCGAAGGTCAGCTTTGTCGATAAACCCAGTGCTTCTATGTTGTTACAGAAAACACCTTGCATGGGTTTATCGACGTGCTGCCTGAACAGATTCCTCTGTTCGGCAGTTTTAATTTGGGCTGTCAGACTGTTCGGCGCAAGCTCAGTAACTGATTCTACATCATAACCTCGCCGGCCTCCTCGCCTGTAGTCGAACACGAGACCGAGTTCATCTGCGGCCCGTTGTGCTGCCTTAAACAATAATGCGCTCACTCCTACAGTTTCGTGATCTCTCACTAACCGCAGGAGTGGATCCAAGCTCCTGCAGGATGTTGCTTGCCATACTCAGTGCTACTCTGCCATGCATACACTCCAGACTCAAGAGTCCTCGGCCCCCCGTTGACGTGGGAGGTACACACGAGGAACGGACGATCTAAGATGAATACTCCTATGAATGTTCATCATCTTGCGGGTATCCCTGTCCAATTGGCGCAGCTTATCTACTCGCCATTTAACTACTCCAAAGGAGTAGAGCAGAATCGGAACGGCAAGCATATTAGTGGCAGACACCTTGTTCTTCCCCGAAAGTTCAGAAAACCAAATCTTTCAGAGTCGGTGTCTGTACTTGCCACGGAGAAAATCCTTTATTTAGTTCACATCCTGGATGTGGCGTTGTTCCGTACCCAAGTATGTGTAGGTCTCTCCGGCATCCAAATGTCGTAGGATGCTTCCATGCGCGAGCTGCGCATCTTCGTGGAATTCCCCGCATCGTCCTCTCTTGAGGTGGACGACTGCATATTTGTCCAACCCAAACTCCATTCCAATTGCCTGCGTGTATTCCTCGACCACCCTAAGAGCATTTTGAAGTTCTCGCTCTCCGGAGGTATAGAGTTTAAGGTCATCTATATAAAACAGATGGGTGACTGTTTGTATAATTTAGTAGTTAGATAAAAAAAAAGGTGGTTGCCAGGAGGAAAAAAAAACATTAATCCTTAGTTACAATGTTCTGTCAAAAGTTTTTTGTAGAATTGACTTTTTTACCAATATAGAACGTAAATGCTACTGAAAGTATACTTATTTCACCAAAGAAACATACAGTCCATTTTTATCATCAATCAAGAGCACAAGGACGCACTCATCTATTGGAAATTAACCCAAAGAAAGTGCAAGTCCCCAACATTGGTCATTGAGCCGGATTCAGCATAGCAGCCATAACGGCGATTCAAGCTTAGCAGTCAACGTGAATCAAGGAGTTTTTAATCGTTGGATGCGAATGAGGTATTTGGACATTATCACGAGCTAAATTAAAAACAAAATAATTAGACTATATATATTATCTTAAGTATTTGCCACACTTGGAAGTAGTAAATCAATTTAAGTTAGTACAACCTACAAAATCAATATTGGTAATTTTATATATATATATATATGTATACATACTATCAATTCGAAAACATTGAATCATTAGTAGGACTTATATCAAACAACAAACGCATTCATTAGCGAATTTGATAATTCGATTTTCAAAACATTTTTCATCATTTGCATTTAGTAGTTATTCAGAAAATGTCAGAAGTAGAAGTACTTAAACAGTTGATTAAAAAACGTGGTGTTTTAAAAACTCAAGTAACAAAATTTTCTACCTATATTCAAAGTTTTGATAGAGAACATAAATCATTAATGGAATTACAATCACGCCTTTATAAAATAGAGTGTATTTGGGGTAACTTTGAATCTATTCAAACAGATATCGAAATAACTTATGACGGTGATGAGGATCAATCAATTGAGCGTGAAGCATTCGAGAACGCATTCTTTAATGTAACATCATTTGCAAAACAGTTGATATTAGACATAAAACAAAAAAATGCAAAACAATTACAAAAGGATTCAGGGTTGGCTTCAGCTATTCCATCACAAAACACACAATATTCTGCTGTACAGGGTGTTTCCTATAAAACTATACCCCCCCCTTATTTCGGTCAATTACCACCGATTTTAATTTTTCAAAAACCATTCTAACACAGAATTTTCCGTAGATTTTGAATATGCTATTACTTTTTTTCCTACTTCAACCGTATACGAGGGGCAGAAAGAAGTATGGTTTTTTTAAATGGAACACCCTATATATTTTTACATATTTGGATTCGCCTCGTCCTTCTGATTACAAATATATATGACACTTGTATATTTGCTATAAAAATGGCGTAAATAATTGAATTTAAACTTAGGGCGTTTCCTTCAAAACTATACCCCCCTTACTTCGGTCAATTATTAACGATTCAAAATTCTCAAAACCTACACATAGAATTTTTCGTAGATTTCATATATGCTATTACTTTTTTTCTCCCTTCAACGGTATACGAAGGGTGGAAAAAAGTATTTCTACTATACAACATTAAGCATTCCCAAAAATATAAACTTAGCTGATCCGTATTTTCATGTTTCACAGCCAATCGATATGCTTCTAGGAGCAAGTACCTATTTTTTGGGATTTGATAGGTTCAGAAAAAATTAGTTTAGCTTCTGGACAACCATACCTACAAAACACAAAATTAGTTTGGATCATTTCGGGTCCATTTTCATTTTATAAATATCCATCAAGCAATTCAAAATTGCTTTGCAACTTAAACAAATTCATGATCAAATTGAAAGGTTTTGGAAAATTGAGGAATTTTCGTCCAAGCAAATATTATCAGAGGAAGAGACTGAATGTGAAAAACATTTCAATGAAACCACAATTCGTGATAAAACAGGTCGCTTTGAAGTAACACTTCCTTTTAGAGCAAACATTTCAAACTTAGGTGATACGCGTGAAGTTGCCATAAATAGATTCTACTCTACAGAAAAGAAATTACTTAACAATGCCGAATTCAAATCGTTATATGTAGCTTTTATGAACGAATATCAATCGTTAGGTCACATGACCAGAGTACCCGAAAGTCATACTTCAGACACACCTTCTTTTTATCTTCCCCACCATGGCGCTTTAAAACAAGCTAGTAGTACAACGAAGCTTAGAGTAGTATTCGATGGGTCTACTAAGTCTTCTACCGGAATTTCGCTTAACGACACCTTAGTGGTAGGGCCAACGATACAACCAGATTTATTTACCATAGTACTTAGGTTCCGACAGCACAATTATGTTTTAACAGCTGACGTGGAGAAAATGTACCGTCAGGTTAATGTAAACCCTAAACAGCGCGATTATCAACGACTAGTATGGCGATCTGAGCCACATCAACCGTTAGAACACTATCATTTAAATACAGTCACGTATGGTACAGCATCGGCTGCATTTTTAGCAATTAGATCTTTACAACAGGCGGCACATGATAATCAATCGCAATATCCTCTAGCTTGTAATGTCATTCTCAATGACTTCTATGTGGATGACCTTATTACAGGAACAGGTAACATTAGCCAAGCCATAGAACTTAAACAAAATTTGTGTGAAATTTTAGAATCGTGCTGGTTTATTCTGCGCAAATGGGTAACAAATATCAATCAAATTTGTGACACTTCGCATGAGTCATATATTACCAATTTTCAAGATTTTGACAACACAAATTCTAAAACACTTGGTTTATCATGGAATTCGCGAAACGACACTTCAATACACAATCGAGTTTCATAAAGTAATTCCCGATCACATTACGAAACGGTTTATATTATCTACCATAGCAAAAATTTTTGATCCTCTCGGTTTGGTAGGACCAATAATAGTTCAAGCAAAAATTATCATGCAAAAATTATGGGAAATGAAACTTTCATGGGATGAGCAAGTACCTGATCAATTAAGATCAAATTGGCTTTACTTCTATGAACAATTACCTTTTATCAATAAAATAGTTATTCCTCGACACGTTCTTTGCTTTGATCCTGTGGAAATACAATTGCATGGGTTCTCTGACTCCTCGGAACTATGCTACGGGAGTTGTATATATTTGAGGAGTATAAACTCATCTGGACATATTTCAGTCCATTTACTAAAATCGCGAGTGGCTCCACTTAAAACCATTTCGTTGCCTAGATTGGAATTATGTGGTGCTTTACTACTTGCTAAATTATCGAGCAAAGTCAATCAATCATTAAATATTATCGTGAACGAGTCCGTTTTTTGGTGTGATTCTACAATTGTATTTCTTCACCTCCGAATCAGTGGGAAACCTTTACAGCTAATAGAACCTCAGAAATTCAACAATTGACCGATTTACAACAATGGAGACATGTACCTAGTACTGACAACCCTGCCGATAGAATTTCTCGCGGTATGGAATTAAAATCACTTATAAAATCGAAAATTTGGTGGCACGGCCCTAAGTGGCTTTCATTAGACCGTAATTTTTGGCCTAGTAGCGACTTTTCAAAATCAAATGAAATACCAGAAAGGCGAAAGCTTGTTACTTTAATGACAACATTTGACGATTTCTCAATTCTTTCAAAATTTTCCTTGTTGACAAGGCTTCAACGTGTTGTTGCTTACTGTCTGCGTTTTTACAAAAATTCGACTTCTAATCGTAGCAATAAAACCATAGGAAACCTAACTCTGCAAGAGCTAAATGAATCCATGATACTAATAATTAAGGCTAACACAAATCCAAGAATTTTCCAATGAAATTTCATGTCTAAAAAGGGAGAAAAAGGTATCCTCCAATAGTAAATTAGCATCACTTAGTCCATTTATCGATGAACATAACTTAATTAGAGTGGGAGGCAGACTAGAGAAATCAATTCTGTCTTACGATAACAAACACCCTGTCATCTTACCAAAAAGTTATACACCAACAAATTTGATTATTTCATATGAACATCAAAGGCTATTACATTCAGGCACACAAGCTACTCTTGCTTCTATCAGACAAAAATACTGGCCCTTAAATGGAAAAAAACGCTGTAAAAAAAATTATACGTAGTTGTATCACTTGTTTTAAGGCCAAACCACTTAGCTCCCTACATAAAATGGGAAATTTACCAGACTATAGAAGTCAGCCAGCTAGGCCATTCTCCATAGTTGGCGTTGATTATGCTGGCTCATTCCAAGTCAAAAATAGTTTTATTAGGGTCGGTTGTATAAAAGTGGTTCAGCGAAAGTTCAGCTGATTTGGTTCAAAATCCAAGGATACCGATTGTTGCAAGAATGGTATCCTTGGATTTTGAACCAAGTTCAGCTGAACTACTTTTATACAACTGGCTCTAAGTAATAGAAAATTTATTAAATGTTACATGTGTGTTTTCGTATGTTTTACGACAAAATCTATACATCTCGAGCTAGTCAGCAGTCTCGATACACCATCTTTTTTAAATACATTAAAGAGATTTATATCAAGGCGTGGGTTGTGCAAAGAAATTCATTCTGACAATGGCACTAATTTTGTCGGCTCCAACAACGAATTGAAAGAATTATATCAGTTCATTAAAACAACAACCGAAGATTCGGAATTTATCACGTTTTTTAATCAAAACCAGATTTGTTGGAAATTCATTCCACCCAGATCACCCCACTTCGGGGGGCTGTGGGAAGCAGCTGTAAAATCTGCTAAATATTATATAAAGCGTATCGTTGGTAATACTAATTTAAATTTTGAGGATTTATATACTATATTAACACAAATCGAAGCCGTGCTAAATTCAAGACCTTTATGTCCGCTATCAAACGATCCAAATGACCTATCACCACTTAGTCCAGGTCATTTCTTAATCGGCCAGCCATTAACTTCTATTCCACAAGAAAACCTTACTAATGTACCCACCAATAGACTTTCATTATATGATTATATGCCGCAATTAGTTCAACACTTTTGGCAACGCTGGTCTTTGGAATATTTAAGCAGCATGCAGGAGCGTACCAAATGGAAATTCAACAATATCAATAATGTCAAACCAGGTACCATGATTCTTCTCAAAGAAGATCATTTGCCTCCTCTACAATGGAAACTTGGAAGAATCATTGAAGTACACCCCGGTAGTGACTATTTTGTGCGAGTCGTAAGCATTAAAACAAGAAGCGGTGTTGTGAAACGTGCAGTGCGCAAGATATGCATTTTACCAATTGAGACATTAATTATTGGTTTTAGACATTTCTTTTTATCAATAATGATACCTACATCGCTTATGTTATAATATATTTTTCATTATTGTATTTGTTTTCTATTGCTTATTGCCTATTGTTAAACTTTGAAAGCCAAGCCTTTCAAGAGGGGCGGCATGTTTGTATAATTTAGTAGTTAGATAAAAAAAAGGTGGTTGCCAGGAGGAAAAAAAAACAATAATCCTTAGTTACAATGTTCTGTCAAAAGTTTTTTGTAGACTTTTTTACCAATATAGAATGTAAATGCTACTGAAAGTATACTTATTTCAACAAAGAAACATACAGTCCATTTTTATCACCAATCAAGAGCACAAGGACGCACTCATCTATTGGAAATTAACCCAAAGAAAGTGCAAGTCCCCAACAGTGACCTTATGCCTCCGGTTGCTGGGTGGCCCACACTGATATCCGCGAGTTTGGCGGAATCCAATAGATAGCGGCAGCAGTGAGATGCAGAAGAGGAGCGGACTCAAAGAGTCACCCTGAAATACTCCTCTCCTAAATCACCAACTCTGTCGAAACTCGCTCGGCACCGGATGAAAAATGCCTTGCGATAATCAATCCAGGCCATTGGTAGATTCGCTTGTCAGAATCCTTGTAATACAGCGGTCTATCAGCAGGTTTTCCTTGCAACCTGCCAGGCCCTTCTTGGCACCACGCTGTTCGTTTATCTGTTGGTAGACCGGATCAACAGACCTCAACATCCTGGTATACAAGATACAAGTAAATAACTTGTAGCAGGAGTTGATGCATGTAATCGGTCTGTAATTTTTTGGGTCAGACAGATCCCCCTTTTTGGGGATTAGCACAGTTCGCCTCTCCACAAACTGGACCCGAAGCAGCGAAGTTCTTAGTTCCAACAAGTGCTTGTTGAACCTCTTCCGTACTGATTGCCGGGCACACTTCGTCTGGCTCTTCTAAGACTCCACGACAGAGAGCTTCGAAGTGTGCTATAGCTGGAGTGTCATTATCGAATGGGCTCGTGATTTCGTAGATTCCTTTCCAGAAGGCTTAGACATTATCAACAGTCGGCGGATTTTCGACAACACGCTCTGGCTCTTTGAACAGGCGAGACGGGTTTGTTTGAAACAATTTGTTTTGTTCCAAACTCCGCACTCGCCTGACCAAAGTTTTCTTTATTGTCATAAGCGCTCGAGTCCTATCTAGACAGTGCTGCTTGATGGTCTGCAGCGCTGTGCGATTTAGAGTGTGGTGTTGGCGTCTCAGTCCGGCTGCCACTCGCCGGACTTTCGGTGTAAATGGTCTACCTGCGACTATATAATCCACCACACTCTGGATTCGAGAAGCGTGTTATCTTGCTGATCGAATTTTAATTTCGATCTTCTGTACGCGCCGCTTGGCTTTCTCAACCCTTCCAACTGCTCTTGCCAGATGCTATTGTGGGACGAGTTGTTTGGCGGCAGCGTACACCGCACTGTTACTGTTGATCTGCCATATGTTGGCATCTTCTGGAAGCTCCTCGCGCCGAAATTGGTTCTGCATTTAGTAAATTTTTGTTGAGTTACGGCCCTGGTAGAAACCTTAAATTTTTTTCACTTCCTCTACCCCAAAACCCGGCACAATAAACTTTATGCCACACTGGCTAGCCAATTTATAGTTTGTAATATTTAAAATGATAGCCATTTTTGTATCTCCATCGCACACTTTCATCCAATACTAAATTATTTAAAAATGTATAAATAACGAATAAAACAGCTTATGGGTTTTTTTCTCTTTGCATTTTTATGCCCTAGAAGCATCTTTATCATTTTTAACGTGTGATAAACAAACAATAAAAATACACTGAAAACATACAAGTGCAATGAAAAAGAATAATCGTTGGTGTACTTTTTAAAATTAAATGAAATAGTCGTTTATTTTTGAGACAAGCGACTGCCGTTTAAGCTGCCGACCAACACTGAACGCTGAACTTTCGCTAAACCACTTTTGTACAACTGACCCTTAAGGGGATTATACGAGCACTGTGAAGTTCCCCTGTGAAGAGAAAATAATTACGAAGAAGGTTATTACTTGTTTAGGAGACTTCGATATGTTTTTGCAACACCATTCTTCAAATAATTTTTTATCCACCAGAATCGATGGAAAATGACTTGAATGTAATTGTTGGTGTGGATCTGAGCGATGACTTTAATGAAGACAGTCAACTAGCCAGTGTTGTTGGTTGTATTCTTAAATGAATATTAATGTCTAATTTATTTTTTATCCAACCAAAGCACATCTTGGTTTCATTATCGTCTGAATCGTCATCAGATTCAGCCTTCTCGTGTATCGTGTTCCAAAAAACCTTTATCTTCGGTTTCTTCAGCTGGATCTAAGTGTCTACATATAATTTCGACATTTGTACATGATTGTAATTGACATCTAGAACAAATAACGAAACATCTTAGTCCAGCTTTTTTGGAACACGATAAACTTGAGAAGGCTGAATCCGACGACGTTGCAAACGGTAATGAAACCGACACTCGCAAGGGACCCTCTTGTACCTTCAATTTCAATGAAATCCAAACTAATGTAATGCATTGGCAGTAGAGAATAAAAGAATCAGAAGTTAACCAAATAAACAAAAAGAGGATTAGGCCTATTGGGGCACCACTTAACAAGAACGCGCCAAACGCTCCACCACCGCAAGGTGGTGTGGAAACGAGCGCATAATGGTAGTAACCACCGATAGTTGTAGACATTTGCAATTTCTAAATTGATAATAAAAATAAAAATTAAACGTAATAGCAAGTAGAAAGCGTGGAAATATAGAAGTGTCGATATACAGAGCGCAGATGCGAAAAGATGCTTGATTTCCCCGCCCATAACTCCGAGAATATTCATACTATGTAAAAATGTGTCTGAATCATTTCGATAGAGAATTTACTTATTGATATTAGCAAAAAAATTATTTTTGAGCGATATTGCCCCAAATTTGAGGGGTGTTCCTGTAGGCGAGCGAGGGGAAAAAATTAGTATGTCTAAAAGAGGCCTATAATGAACAGGTTCCAACAGTAAAATCTTTTGACTGATTTAAGACGATGTTAATCTACCTGACGCCTGGCCTATTTGAGGAAAAAGTTAACTTTATCGTAAACTTAACAAAACTTAACCTACAAATTTATTGTTTACTGTCAGTATCAGTCTGCATTATTTTATAAAACTGTTTGTGATATGGGAAATAGTGGTAGTTTGGGCTTGGTGTGTTTGAAATACTAACAATTGTATCGTTTACTATACGCTTGTGTAGTAGCTATAGTGGCGCCGCGTAGTGGTTACATCGTGTCAAAACATGGCTGGTAAACAAACTGTATTCTGTTCATCACGCCGATAAAAACCACGATAAAAAGAGTTTTAAAAACAATATTTTTGTGTGAAATAAACATTTTAACGCGTCAAATGAACAAAAGGGGTGTAAAAAACGTCAGGCATGTTTTTTGAGTCCCGGGTTGCGCTAATCGCCGAAATGCAAATCCAGAATTACAGTTTTATATTTACTTTATATTGCTGGCAAGACTCTTCAACAAATGAAGCTGCAACTCAAACAAGTATTACAGTTAATAATTTACAGAAGGAAAGTGAAAAAATTTTTGTTATTGAAAAACCACGGAAGGTTTGCACGCAATCTGTTCGATTGTGAAATGCGAAATGGGTTTCAGTGGTACGATGATATATGCAAGACGATAGTTCTTTCAAGCAATTGTGTGGAATAACAAAATCCTTTTTCCATATTTTATTAAATTTTATCAAGCCAAATGTGTATGTTGGCCAGCCAGGTTATTTTAGTCATGAAAGCTGAAGACAGACTAATGTTTTTAATGAAAATGAAGTTGGGGTTGAATTTTGTTGCTCTTGCATGCTTGTTTCAAATATCAACCAAGGTAGCAAGTGATATTTTTTATAGTGTTTTGGAAACTGTATTTTATCACACAAAAATATGGATTTTTTTGGCCGTCAAAAGAAGCAGTAAAAGCTACTTTACCAGAAACCTTAAAAAATTACCCGAACCGTCGAAACTCCTCCCACTGTGAAAATGCGAGCATCTATGTATTCCACAAGTCTCATTTTACATTAAAATATTTGATGGCTATTACTCCAAGTGGATATATAAGTTTTGTATCGAAAGGATATGGAGGTCGTACTTACGTCTGATTGCATTATAGTTAATGACTGGTTTTCTGACTCTGGTTGAGCCGGGAGATCAAATTTTAGCTGACAAGGGATTTCCTGGATTTGTCACAAAGAAAATGTACACTTACTATGCCTCCTTTTGTTTTTAATCCGCAATTTTCGTGCGAGGAAGTATTACATGGATACTCAATAGCTTCAGTAAGAATCCATGATTGAGGAAGAAGCATTCAACGTATAAAAGTTTTTAAAATCCTAGAACACTTAAATATCAAACTTATTCCACACATGGATAAAATCATGTACGTAGCCTGTGTATTGGCTAATAACAAGGAACCCCTTATCCGCAAAAAATAAAAAAAGGATTTTATAATTCTTTTTTATAAAATATATTAAAATCTGTGTTGTAATTAACATTGAAATATGTTTTTTAATCACAATACGAATCAAAATGACGTTTGCCTATGTATTAACATTGTTTATAATAATACTTTATAAACAATGGTATTAAGAAGACTGAATAAAATATTCAAAATAAGACATTTCGATTTTTGGAATTAATATTGATAAAAATGACTCGCTTTTTGGTATTTTCAGGCACACGTGATCTTGCTACGAATATACGAAGAAATGGCACATTTGAATTCCCAAAATATACATGAAAACTTGAATCTGCGTGTAATACACTTCGCACATAAATTATGGAATAGGTAAAAAAATGAGTCAAGTCAATTTCAATAATTTTTTTATTGCGGATAGGTCATTTCTTCTGCAGTTTAATATCGTATGTTCGATTTAACTACGAGTTTTGTTATACAGGGAAACGCGAAAAGTATGAGGGCATGTAAATTCCATAAAATTTCAATTTGATCTGTGGCAATTAGGAGCCTATGAAAATTTATTTTTATAAGTGTTTCGGTTACGGCCTCTCCTATTGTACTCACTGCACCAAGCAATTTGCCCTACGGTTCTTGGTAAATAAAAAATTGGCAATTCTTTGAAAATTTTTCTGTTGCCTGTTAAGACTATTTTGTTGGAAGCCTGACAAAATGTGGATCAAATGTTCATTCGAGATTTAATTTTAAGTATGTTCAATCGATGCCAAACTGTAGTAAATGCCAGGGAAGGTAATACCCGTTATTAGTTTGCATTATTGCTTAGTTTTTTGTTATTGTTATCGTTCGTTTTCCTGTTAAACAAATTTATTAAGTTATTTTTATTCCAACTTGTATTATTAACCTCGATATTGGTTTCATAACTCTTTAGTGAGAGGAAAATGGAAGAAAATCCACTAAAATTATTGTTTTTTAACAGTTATTGGCAACAGAACAATTTTCAAAGAATTGCCAATTTTTTATTTACCAAGAACCGTATGGCAAATTCCTTGGCGTAGTGAGTACAATAGGATAGGCCGTAACTGAAACACTTATAAAAATAAATTTTCATAGGCTCCTAATTGCCACAGATCAAATTGAAATTTTAGGGAATTTACATGCCCTCATACTTTTCGCGTTTCCCTGTATAACAAAACTCGGAGTTAAATCGAACATACGGTAATAAACTGCAGAAGAAATGACCTATCCGCAATAAAAAAATTATTAAGATTGCTTCAATATTAACAAAAATATGAATGTATAAACTTGACTCATTTTTTTACCTATTCCATAATTTATGTGCGAAGTGTACTTGTCATTTTCTTTTAAAAACAATTCTCCATTTTCATCGAACATGAGATATGGAACAAATGACATTTTAGTCTGGAAATCCACAATCTTGGTGTTCTCGCAACTGTACGTGCACTTGATTTCCAAAAGCTCCATATTTTCACCAGCGTCTATTATACCATCAGGGCTGCATGCCAGATATGGTTGTTTTAAAGACACAATCAAACCGACTTCGTGAGCACGGTATCCGTATGTTTCTTCAAGCAGTAATCTTGCTGTTAATTCCATTTCAAGTCCGTATTGGATAGCGATCGGTTTTAGTGCTTTATTTTTCTGCTCTGTCAGTGTGTGAAAATTTGCTACTCTTGTTTTGATTCTATGTGCCTTTTCACTACAGGTAATCCTTACACTTGGAGTAGTTTTCCACACACACCAAAACACTTTTGCACACACTCGACGCGCGTTTCGCCAACCAAGTTGGCATCATCGGGAGATGATTAAAATGAGTTTTAATCATCTCCCGATGATGCCAACTTGGTTGGCGAAACGCGCGTCGAGTGTGTGCAAAAGTGTTTTGGTGTGTGTGGAAAACTACTCCAAGTGTAAGTTCTACACCAAAGGTTCCAACCCCTCTTCAGGTAATCCTTGTGCATCGTTGTCGCAACCCCATATAAGTATTTGAATGACCTATAGAATTGCCATCCATTTCCCTTTGTCGACTTTTTTCTCATATTTACATAAATATTTTTGTGGGCAACTTATTTTCGCAAATTTTGTCTTCATATTTTGCGTTGAGAAACAATTATAAGCATTGTAAATTTGAGAGCTCGAGTTGCTCTGCAAATAGTACAATTTTTCAAGAAAACTTTTCTTTGCGATATTTCTTTTTTCCTGCTCAAGCATTCTTTCGTGCATTATTTTTGATTGTGCGATTCGATCTCGCTCTTGATTATTTCAGTTTGTGGAGAGTCTTCAGACAAATGCTGGTCGTTAATGTTTTTTAAATCCTCAAATCTGAATACTTGGTCCTGCCTATTTCCTTTGCAAGGAAATAATGTTTCAGTTCTACATCCTTTATGGTATTTATCAAGCTGTATTTGTGGAGGTCGATTCCATATCATAGATTGATACGTTTTTGAACATGTAGGATTTTTTACATTCACAAAAATGTAAATTGCTGCGGCGTGTTTACAGAAGCTCTTTCCTGCTTTGCAGTTGCAATGTGTGTCCAAAATTGTACGGTCAAATTCGAGCTGCAAAAAAATATTATAAATGTTAACACAAATATACAAATTCTCCTACAATATTCTACAAGCAATTTTTGCAAAAACTTAGCAGCATTACACCTGTTGCTAGGATTTCCAATATATTTTATATTCGTTAATTTTAACTTCTTTTATATTTGTTATTGTAATTAAGAAAATACCTGTACAACCGGAGTATACGTATTTTCGTGTCTTCGAGTGCTATGAGTTCCTGGGGTTTCCCTTAAAACTGTTTCAATTAATTTTCTACTATGTCCGTCAACCACTTCTTTCAAGCAATTTTTTCCCTTTGCTCAAGCTCTTTTTGCGGAAAATACTTGTATTTACAGATAAAACCCTCAAGTAATTTCAATTATCATTTTATTTGGAGAAATAACACTTAATTTTACACAAAATCACTTAGATACTACACAGGCATTTCACGGTTAAATTAGGCAAATTTGACATTCACCAGCCACTTATTGACACATTATTTTCTTCAAATTGGCTATGTGCAAGGCATAGTATAAGGAGAATGGTATGTCAGGTTGCCGTCCAATTTGTGTATCTACTGCGCATTACGTCACTCAGTTTAAAAAACGTCGAAAGTCAGTTGCACTCTCGCACGTGTAATTTTTATTTTAATATTTTTAATAGTGTTAACGAATAGCAAACATGCCTGTTTGTGCTGTGGCTGGGTATAACAATTATTACACGAAGACAAAAAGGTACTGACATCAAGTATTTTACATTTCTCCGCGTTGAAAAGCTCGCGAAAGTATATGGATCAACGATAAAATTAATTTGAAAAATAGCAGGTTAATTTTTTATTTCGTCGGTTTATCCTTTTCATTGCCTATTGTCTGTTTATAGCACGTATTTCTTCTGTACTTTTCAACGCAACAGAATCAACAGATTTTAAAATTTCTTTAATACAGCAGATATTGTTATATTTCCCCCAGGAACAGTAGAAACTTAAAATATGATGCAGTTCTAACTGTTAATATGTCTGGCGCTGTTTCTTGACTGTCTTAAAAGGAAAATAAATGTGATAAATCACTTTAAGTTGGAAAAAATATTAAAAATAGACTACTAATTTTAGGTTAGAATTCCACTAACAGAAAACATCTCATTTTATTAGATTAAGCTAATTAAAACTTTATTAATAATGCACTGAACAAGATTTTAGTTGATAGTAAAGAAATCATGTAGAAATTTTAACAAAATTGACAAAATATTCGAAAATTCTAGAAAATACATATTTTTGAGGTTAATTGTGACGTCACCCCTGCCGCTTTTGAAACTGAGTGACGTCACCGTGCCTGCGCGCGGGCATACCATTCTCCTTTTACCATGGTGCAAGGGTTCTAGTAGCGCTCGTGGTCAATTTTTTAATATTTCGTACCCCTAATTTGTCAATGTCACTACATGATTGTCAATGTCACGACATGACCGAATAATATTGATAATATCTTGTTCTTCTTTAATATACAAGCCAAACAAAATAACTTCCCTGCAGAATATTTTATAAGAAGTTTATTCTCTCTCTAACATAATACGTCATATATAAACAACTGCTTAGTTACAAGTTAAACAAAACAACTCAGTATCTAAATACAATCAATGGCTAACTTAGTGATTAAATTATTATTTCCAACACTACCCCTTAATTGAATCACTAACAGCTAAGTTCATTAGTCCTAAACCTTTAGTACAGTCTTCACACTTTGGTTTACACAGAGCCTTGGTCAGGATGTCCGCAATCATATTTTCCGTTGGTAAGTATTCCACTTTGATTTGTTTAGATTGCACAGCCTCTCTCACAAAGTGGTGACGAATATCAATGTGCTTTGTCCTATTATGGAACCTCTGATTGCCTATTAACTTTTGTGCCGACTGGTTGTCGTTATACAAAGTTATACAATTCTTTTGGCCTGATATTTCATTCAACAGATTTTGCAGAAATATAGCTTCTTTGGTTGCATCTGATAGTCCCATATACTCTGATTCAGTGCTGGACAGAGCTACAGTTCTCTGCTTCCTGCTCTCCCAAGATATAGCCGCACCTCCTAGGGTAAAGACAAAACCAGTATAAGATTTTCTATCTATTTCATTGTTCGCCCAATCAGCGTCAACATAACCTCGCAAAACACTTCCTTTCTTCTGGAACACAAGACAATAATCCATTGTACCCTTCAGGTATCGTAATACACGCTTCGCACATTTCCAATGCTCTTCAGTGAAACATGAATTGAATTGGCTTAACACGCTAGCAGCATGTGCAATGTCTGGTCTTGTACAAACTGCGAGATACATAAGACATCCTATCAAATGTTGGTATGGCAAATGACTATTTTCTTCTTGTACTTCTGATTTCAATAATTTCTTACCAATTTCCAATGGTGTACCCACTGGTTTGCATTCCAACATATTAAACCGTGCTAAGATGTTTTCTATGTATTTCTTTTGATCAATGAGAATATTTTCCTCTTGTCTGCGAATCCTCATTCCCAAGACATTTTTGGCATTGCCCAAATCTTTCATCTTGAATTTACTTACAAGCTGTAATTTTAACTTCTGTTTTTCAGTTTTGTTATTACTAAATAACAGAATATCATCTACATATAATGCGATGATTAAAATGTTTCCTCCATTCAATTTGTAGTACACACATGGTTCCGACTCTGATCGTTTTAGGCCCAAATCCACCAAAACAGAGTGTATCTTCTCATACCAATTTTTGGATGACTGTTTAAGGCCATATATGGCTTTTTTCAGTAAACAAACTTTGTTTTCTTCTCCTTTCTTAATAAAACCTTCAGGTTGTTGCATGTACACAGTTTCCTTAAGTTCTCCGTTTAAAAAGGCGGTCGTTACATCCATATGATCAATTTCCAAGTTTGCTTCTGCAGCCATACCTATCAACATTCTCAATGTTGCGTATCTAATAACTGGTGAAAAAGTTTCTTCATAATCAATACCGTATTTTTGGGTAAAACCTTTAGCTACTAATCTTGCTTTATACTTATCGACTTTTCCTTTTTCATGTTTTTATCTTAAATATCCACTTGTTCTGAACAACATTCTTTCCTTCTGGTGGATCTACAAGTATCCATGTATTATTTTCTTGTAGAGACTTGTACTCTTCATTTACGGCTAAATTCCATTTTTCTTTATCTCTTCCACTTAATGCATCTTTCAAGAACAAAGGTTCAACTACTTCATTACAGTTGGCTTGATACAATTCATAGTCAGGATATTCCTTCTGTTTCCGATTTCTTTGTGGATATGTCCGTTGCCGATCTAATTCTTGTTCTTGTTCTTGTCTTTCCTCATAAATGTCTGAATTTGAATTTTCCATAGACAAATTTTCATCCATATTAACCTCAACCTCTTCTTCTAGATAATTTTCTACTAAATTCTCTTGAACAGGTTCTTCTGGTTCTTCTTCGATAGTTTCCTCCTCTACAATCAGTTTATTTTGTATTGAAATTTGATTAGTTTCTTCAGAAATTGCTTTCTTGGAATTCATAAACTCATTCTCAAGAAATATGACATCACGGGCTATCTTTATTTTCTTTAGATTCTGTGGGTCTATTAGCCGATATCCCTTTGTGTCTTCAGAATAACCTACGAAAATATACCTTTTGCTTTTGGAATCCAACTTCTTTCTTAAAGTATCTGGGATATGTGCATATGCAACACAGCCAAATATTTTCAAATGATTCAGATTAACTCTTTGTCCAGTCCATTTTTCTTCAGGTGTTACACCTCTCACTGCCTTTGTTGGTGATCTATTTTTAAGATAAATGGAAGTGTTCACGGCCTCTGCCCAATGACACCTACTCAATCCAGCATCTTGGAGCATAGACCGTGCCTTCTCTATAATCGTTCGATTGGCTCTCTCCGCCACACCATTCTGTTCAGGACTGTAAGTTACAGTTGTCTGATGTCTTATTCCATTTTCGCTGAGAAAACTCTGAAACTTACGGTTAATATACTCCGTTCCATTGTCTGTTCGTATACCTTTTATTTTCAATTCAGTTTCATTTTCTACAAGTAGTTTAAAATGTCTAAATTTCTCTAATACTTCATCTTTCGATTTTAGAAAATATCCAAATGTTTTTCTACTATAATCATCTATAAATGTCAATAAGTACCTCGCACCATTATGAGATGGCTCGCTCATCGGTCCACATAAGTCTGAATGTATTAATTCAAGTTTTTGTGAAGCTCTTGTATACGATTTTTTAGGATATGGAAATCTGGCTTGTTTCCCCTCAATACACGAAACACAGGGACTTGAGTTCATATCTGTGTACTTCACACCTGACACCATACCTTTTCTCAACAGATTCATACTTTGTTTATTTAAGTGACCTAAACGTCTGTGCCAAAGTTCTTGCGAATTCATAGATATTGTAAATTAAGTTTGCTCTTGCTGTAATGTTTCCAATGGGCTTTGAACATTCAATTTGTAAATACCATTTGTTTCACAAGCACTGGCTATAACTTCACCTTCTACTTTACAATTTGTTCCATAAATTTGACATCCTCTGTTTGAAAAAATAACTGACAGGCCCTTTTCTACCATTTTACTAACGGATAACAGATTAGTGGAAAGTTTTGGTACATACACAACATCCGTAATAGTTTTTACGCATGAATTATCTGCTAAGTCTATTTCAACATCACCTCTACCATCCGTACTTAATTTCTCATTATTTGCTATTGTTACTTCTTTAATTGTGTCCACAGTATAGTTCACAATCCAGTCTTTCTTTCCAGTCATATGTGCAGTCGCTCCGGAATCAACGTACCACTCGTTTAACCCAATATTTTCTGGCAAAGTTGTCAATAGCGAAAATTTTTTATTAGAATGTTTACTTGCAGTTTGACTTGATTGACCTATATTTTGGTATTGTACTGTTTTACCTCTATCTGGACAGTTTTTCGCAAAATGCTCTTGTCGATGACATTTGTAGCACTTAAAACCTTTCTTCTTTTCAAATTTCATACCTTTTGAAAACAAAGCCATATCTTTTTCATTATTTGCACATTCCCACTTCAAGTCTTCTTGTAAAAGTTTCGATTTTACAAGATCACTCGTTATTTTAACATTTGAGCTTTCGAGTGCCATAACCATGGGGTTAAATTCAATTGGTAAACCACTTAATAAGATTACTGCTACAAATTCATCTTCAATTACTGCTCCTATATCTGCTAATTGCTGTGAAATTCCCAATACTTGAGTGACATAAGTTTCCATTTCTTAAAATCACTAAGCTTTTGACTAAATAAAATTCTTAAAAGTCCTAACCGTCGTGTCAATCCTTTGTCTTCATATGCTCTTTTTAGATTGTCCCACGTCTCCTTTGCAGTTTTTGCATTTCTAATATGAATGTAAGCAGAAGACTTCACACTTAGACAAATTTTAGCACGAGCTTTATGTTCTTTCTTCTCGTCTTTATTCTTGACGTTCCCTTCTGCATCAGTCTCAATACATTCCCACAGATCCTCTTGTATCAAATGCATTTCCATACAGAATTTCCAATTATTATAGTTAGACGAACCTTCTAGTTTTTCTATTCCAGGCAAATTCATATTCTCAGTCATGTTCCGTTGTATATTTTAACACCAAAACGAAGATAAGCTCAGATGAGATAGTCTGGGCCCATAACCTATTGATAATATCTTGTTCTTCTTTAATATACAAGCCAAACAAAATAACTTCCCTGCAGAATATTTTATAAGAAGTTTATTCTCTCTCTAACATAATACGTCATATATAAACAACTGCTTAGTTACAAGTTAAACAAAACAATTCAGTATCTAAATACAATCAATGGCTAACTTAGTGATTAAATTATTATTTCCAACAAATAACATAAAATAATAATGACGAGTAGGTATAATTTTGCGTACTAAATTTGTTTTGGTGTGTGTGGAAAACTACTCCAAGTGCAAGTTCTACACCAAAGGTTCCAACCCCTCTTCAAGAATAGGATGGCTTCACGGTCAATGGAACTCAATCTTTATCATAAGGTCTATGTGCAAGGGGGCGGAGTTATCACTAAATTCGACGCGAGCGTTTGCGGTGGCCATAATTGTAAATTTTGAACCCCTAATTTTCCCTTTTCCCATTTGTCAAAATCATATGTTTTGTGCTGTCAAAAGTGTCAAATAATAAAAATTATTGTTTGAACAAGAAGAGTAGTAATTTAATAGTGTTTTTCGGTTATAAACGAAACATGCATGGAAAATTTAAGCCGTGTTAGTGACACTTTTCGTAAAATAAAGTTTTACCAATGAAAAATGTAAACTATAAAGACATGGAACGGCATTGTTGTAATTGAAGCAAGAAAATGTATAAAATGCGGTTGGACACTGCTAGAGGGCAACATTAAATTTTTCTTCTTACTCTGTTAATAGTGTCCTTAAAACATATGTATATTACAATATTGCTTTAAAGTTATTCCAAAAAACGTATTAAATATTTAAAACCAGTAGTATCAGAAAAGAAACAGAGATAGAACAGTGTCGCCCACTGGCAGTGTCCAACCGCATTTTTATACATTTTCTTGCTTCAATTACAACAATGTCGTTCCATGTCTTTATAGTTTACATTTGTCATTGGTTTTACAGTTTTCCATAGAGATCACGATACACATAAGCTTACGCGGTATGTTCTTGCGCATCCTAAAGCTATCTCTCTCGCACAATATGACGTCAGCTGGATTACAAAATTCGAAATTCGTGATGTAATAGGTATGGAGAATTGTGATAAATATTATTGTCGCTGCTTTTAGGGCATTTTTCTTAGTTTTGTTATCATTTCTATCAAGTTGTTGCTATATGATTAAATTTAATAAACACAATATATATTTATCAATGATCTATTCTATAACTTTCTCTTATAGCGCTATAAACATATACAACTCTATAAAATTATAGCAGGATGTAAATGGCAACTTTACTTTTTATTATTAAGACAGCCTATCTTATTACCTTCTATTTTCTATAATATTCAGCAGTTTATTTAAATGCAAATTACAAATAAAAATTTCATTCACTAAGTCTAGGGTTAGGTTTTTCTATAACACTTTACATCTCCGTTATAAATTTACAGTTGCATTTTATGGTATAGAATAGACACTATTTTATATTGGATGTAAAAAGCCAAGGTCAAAGGCTTACATCCCTTACAGCCAGCGCTGTAAAATGGTTTACAGAATAGCACCACAAGTTTTTATTATTTTTGAACTAAATTTTTTATGAAGTAAGAAAAACAACAAATTATAAAAATATGCAGCTTTATTTAAATTTAAGACATGCAAAATTTTAACCTTTTACTTTTTCTACATAGGTTTCATACAAAAAAATAACTTAAGAACAGATTAAAATTTACTTAACTTAATATTCTTTACATTGATTTTGTCCTGGCGACTACAAGCAATAACCCACTGTTTTATTAAATTAGCATCCTTTGGAAACCGAAAATACTTTATATTACTCCCTTTGGTCACTCGGGTATAGTTTTTATATTTTGCCACAGCACAATTCAACATTTTAGCCGTAAATCACAACGTTAGACGATTTACACGTTTACATATTATAACATGTTTATATCACTATACTATTACAAAACACGTTTTATTAAGAAAATAGCATTGAAATTATAAGAAAACTTGGAGAACATAATATTCTACAGATCAACAAATTCAAACCAAAGCAAAGCACTGCGACTGTGTCAGTGTCAAGTATCTGCCAGCTGACGTCATGCGCGGCGATTTCATTTTTAGGTCCGTCTAATGAGCATACCATGTTTTCTTATACCATGATAGAGATAGAATATAATAAGGAGACGGCATCACGTGGCAAAAGTGGTTTCATGTCCGCCATATTGCTACTACTTTTTTGTCAAAAATGTCAAACTGTAGTGTCATTTGTTGTCAGTTTATGTTGAGCAATATTTAGCATTTCATTTGTGTTTTGAGAACTGTCTAAGTATTTTTTGTTAGTTTGTCTTGTGCTGTGCGTAGCTGCTGTAGCAGAGACGGCGTGGATAAAAAGATGTCAGGAATAACATTTCATAAGTTAGTATAAACAATAAACAGAACCGTACCTACAAAATTATGGTATATAAATGCTATTATTGGTAGTGTACTTTATACATGCATCTTAGAAGGGAAGAGAAATGCGACAAGAAAGGTTTTTAAACCAAGAACTAATATCTGTAGAGTCAGAGTCAAAGGAGGAAACTTAATAAGCAATAAAAAATATATTCTATTTGGATGGACAGAACATTTTCAAGAGTTGCTGGCCGGAGGACCAACCCAAATGAATTCTCAGAAGCCCACCTCACCTCACCTCAGAATATCAGTCAGGATTCAGACCAGGTCACTCAACTACCAACCAAATGTTCACTTTGCATCAAATCCGAGAAAAATCCAGAGAATTTGACATTGGTATAACACTGGTATGCACCACTTGTCATCTACTTTAAAGCAGCGTATGATAACATTCTTAGGTCGATGTTGCACGATGTTATGAACGAACTCGGAGTACCAATGAAGCTAACTTAAAATGACCATGGTTGATACCACGTCCGCAGTTAAACTTCAGAACGACATAATATAGGAACCGTTCGAAATACACAAAGGACTGCGACAGGAAGATGCGCTGACGTGTCAGTTATTCAATATAGCCCTGGAGAAAATCTTCTGATTGGTACGTACCACTTCGAAGGAATGTGGGCGTTACACATTCACTGATCGTTTTCTCTATTTACGCTTTACGCACGATCATCCCGTCTTTGTTTCCAATTTGGCTATAATTTTCCTTGGGGTACTGTATATTTATGTATTCTGAAACAATGTATAACATGGGTATATAAATTAAAGATACATTTACTTATTTGCCTATTGTTTTACTTTCCATATTCACCATCATCCACACACCCAATTAAGAAGCTATAGGAATTGGTACTATTGAACTAATAGTGCAGTTTTCTTTCAAAGGGACCTATAAGTCCCATAAAACTAGTTCTACTAGATTAAATATCTTGTCTAAAAAGAACCAAAAACTGCACCGAATTTAGTTGATTACGAAAGTTGAAAGTTGACCAACTAAAATCGAATCGTGAGAACGCGCTTAATCCAACTCTGTTAAAGCCGCCATATTGCTACTACAATAAGCTCCGCCCAGTAGTACCGTTATTTCCTTATATATTTATATCGTATAGCATCTCCTTATATTCTATCTCTATGGTGGAAACATAACATTGGAAATCGAGCGACATGGATCAAAGCTTTGAAAAGAGTCAAGTAAAAGCATGATTTCAATATTTATTCAGAAATTATTGCAGTAAATCTGTAAAAATAATATTTCGTTTTTCTTCCGGGTTGATGGAAGTCTGTGGGAGCCGAGTTTAAGGTCACGTATATATAGCCAGCACTTTATAGGGGGAGAAAAATCAGAGCATCCTCACAGCACCGCCCTGCATATACTGACAATATTTCCGGAAAAATGTTACGACAAACAAATTCTATAGGTATGTTTCACATGACAAAATTCCAATTTTCTTCCCTTCTCTAATAAACTTCTGGTAAATTTAATGGAATGCGTAATTTGTTTAAATCCGGTATGCAAAACTATACTCGCCGTTATTTCTCAACATCGACAAGCATATGTTTCGTGACATTGACAAATTAGGGGTCCAAAGATTTAAACTATTGACCGCGAGCAAATTGAATTGAATTTGAATTTTCAACCTGTCGAATTGTAAGGAGAGTTTCGCAAGCAATTGCTTCATTGGTGCACTTTAATTCCCATAGATTCGGTAGGTGGTGAAGATGAGGAAATATACTATAATGGTTGTAGTTGTAACAACTGCAATATTTTTGTAATTTATGATGTTTATACGAAATATGTTAAAATCTATCCTTGTAAAAAGTGTAATACAAATAGTAGCATAATATTAATTAATGAATATTATAAATAAATTGGAAAACCAAAAACTATATTAACTGACAATGCGACATATTTTAATTATGATCGTTTTAAAAGTTTTTGTAAAGAAAATAATATGAAATTAATTTATACTTCTATAAGACATCCAAATGTAAATCCAGTAGAGAGATATAATCAAGAAATTATAAAAATTTTAAGGTTATATACTGTAACGAAGCAAATTTTTAAGCCTACAGATTCAGCTGGTAGCTGAATAATTTACTCGTTACTATTATTATTTTATCCGCTAGTATTTTTGAGTTCACCCTGTATAACCGGTTTAGTAAAAATATACGAATTATTGAACCCTAGAATTCCGCGTTCCATTTATTTGAAGTTATTTATAGTTAAAATTCGGGTACACCCTGTATAAAGGGGTAGAGTAATTTCAGTAAGTATTCAGGTAATCACCTGTCTTATGAAACCGGTCCGTGTACAGTTGTTCGATTTATTTAAACGTGTTATAAATAAATAAACTTATTTATTTTTCTATTTAAGTAATCCGTACGTTATTAATTCCGTTTCTTTCACTGTGTAACGACGCTTACTTTCGACGTATACTTACGTAGATATTTTCTCTTTTAAACAGATTTCTCGGGCGCCAGTACTTTTTGGCTTTCCTATTTGGGAAAGCAATCCGGGGTAGCTAACAGTTGAAGATACGGAAAATGCCAGCGGATCGTAAGCTGGGGGTCTGTCTAAAGGACTTCAACCCCTACTCAAACGGGTTAATCAGGAATGTTCGGCGGCTATGTGAACTTAGAAATTATAACTCGGAAATTTTAAGTAGATAGAATAACGTATTTATTTTTCTCCCAAATAATATACACAGATAACAATTAACAGGAAATAATACTGTAGCGACTTTGAAGTCGAATATTTATTTACAAGCTGGTTTTTTACTTAAATAACTGGGCCGGCTGGTAATCAAGTGTATTTAGAAGGCACGCGGATCGGATTTTAGTTCGGCGGTGGGTTGCGGCTAATTTATGTTTATTTTCGCGCCTAGAAGATTTCGACCGGCAAGTACGAAGGGTTTCCAACAGGATACATTTTCGGTAATACGGACAATCGGTTAGCTATAGATATTCGAGCCTATTCTTGATATTTTTAAAAATACGGCGAACTACTGCCACAAACCGAGAGTTATTTATCAATGACTTTTGTTATGTAATCTAGGTCTGCAGGTAACCTCTGTGCAGTGAGACCTGTTAGATCGCCCGACGAGCAGATCTAGCCAGCCGTTGCACAATCAAGGACTATTAATTAACTCTGGTTTGATTTAGTAGTAAATACAGCGATAATCCCGGACAAAAGAACTCTAAGGGCCGATATTTTCAGTCTGATTTAACCCTGATTAACTTTAATCATTGATTAATTACCATGGAAACAATTGTCTCGACAATTATTTCCAAGGTAATTGATCAATGGTTAAACTTAATCAGGGTTAAATCAGACTGAAAATATCGGCCCTAAGTATCTATACTTAACTGACGGGCTGTTAATAGTGGCTCGCGGTGTAATCTTAATTCTTACCAATAACAAATTCAAGAAATTTATTCGGAAGTCGCGGTGAACACGGTGACGGTTTAAGGCTGAAGTTGATTCGGGTCGGATTGATCTAAGAGAGCTGAGCGATCTGATGGATCTGAGAGGGAGGCCATGTGTCGCTGGCTTTTTATCACCTTAATGACGTAGGCACTTTGATGACGTAGGCAGAATGCGCGCTAAACGGCCGATTGAGTTGAAACACAGGACTCGTATGCGCAACGTTCTTTACGTAGGTCGGGCGCATTAGGTAACTAATACTATTGACTCAAAGTTGTACTAACCGGAAATGCATTGCTTGCAATTTTTAGACTATAATGCAAAAAGAAACGGATTAAAACGGACACGGATTAATATTTTAACCGGCTTTAGTAACTAATGATTTTTGTTGACGACTTGATCATTATTTATAATAATTCACGGATTTTAATTATACGGGGGACTGTCAAAAATTAATCAATTAATGCTTGTTTACCAGCTGGTTTTTTACAACTCAATATTAACTTAATTAAAACAGGACTTACATACTAACAAGCGTCGGCAGGGTGTACCCAAGTGACGGTAATACTTAAAGCAAAAACAGATATTCCTGGACGGGAAAAATCACTTCGTTACAACTGTAATACTCACAAAAATGAGTAGAAGCTATTCCGCCAATACAGGAGTCCGAACTAAAATTGTTAATAACAATTTCCGTTCGGGATTGATAAATAAATGAGCCAGAGCGACTTAACTGGCTAGCCACGGGAAGCATACGTTATCAGCGCGAAAAGCGAAGCGCTGCGGCCGCACCGATATTAGTAGGATCCGGGAATTGATTTTAAAAATCAGTCTATATCGACGATCGAAGCGTTTCAGTTGTATTTAGGTAAATATTAAGCACTCGGCATATTTACGGTACTTGAAGTAAAAAGATCAAACCGCGTTAATTATTTGCTTTTCGATTTAGAAATAATTTGCGAATTATTTCAATATTATGATAGAGAAATTTATAGTCAATTATTAGAAAGAATTAATTATAAATTCAGCCCGTGCGTTACAGTTGATTTATAATAAATCACTGTGTATTTGCATGTTTTAAGTTTAAGTGAGGAATAAAATATTTTATTGTTTTGAAACGTGATAGAAGGTATTAGAGCTAGTCATTTCCGTAATTTATTTAATTAAATAAATTTAGTAGTCCGTCTGTCTGTATGGTGGCCCGATAGAATACGAGACGAAGGAGGTGTGTAAATACCAACGCATTTATCCGTTGAGAGAGCGAACTTGCCAACAACTGATATTGCAAGGGTTAACACAATCTTCCCCTCAGGTTCAGAGTCTTGGGGTGCCAGTACAGTTGTGTTTTATTCATTCATCAGATAGACATATGCCGTCACTGTCTTTTTTATAGGAAATTTAGTTCTCTATAAAATTGTTTATGTTAATTTTTTTCATAACTCGAACGGTTTTAGCAGCGTTTCGAGTTAAACGTGCCGGCGTCCAATTTCATTTATAGTTTTTATTTTTTTTTGCGCAGTAGCCGACAATTTAGACACATAATTTTTCAACAATCGTGTTCTACATATTTTTCTGCATCGAATGGTATATTTTTCGACCTGGTAAAATGAAGTGGAAATTAACTAGGGACGATGCGGGGCTTAGCCCGCGCGGCCCTCGCGGCCACCCACTCTCTCTCTCTTTGTCTTACGATTTCGCGTCTCTTAACAGTTTGGAGACACATTAATTGAGGCGTTTCATCACCTAATTATCTTACACCATGGTATTTACCAATCGAGTACTAAAGTAGCAAAAAACTAAATTCATTCAGGTGAATATGTTGCAGCTGTTTTCCGGTATCGTTGACGGTCCGGAAAGATGTCGGGGGTATTTTGGCGGCATATCCCTGTTGGGCGGACGGCTTGCACTGCTGGCAATTTGGGCAGTTTCTTACATACTTGGCGATGTCTCGAAACATGCCAGGCCAGTAATAACGGGGTGCCATCTTAGCTATGGTCTTTGCGATTCCCCTGTGTCCAGCGGACGGAGCATCATGGTTCTCTGCCAAGACGGTACGGCGAAGTGCGGTGGGTACTCGTAGCTTCCATGAATCGGAAAGATCAGGTTCAGACGGTTTGGGACGAAGGTGGTTGGGCAACCGGTGGTCACCTCGAGTACCATCTTCTGGAGCGGCGTCGGGATTTTCCTCAACATGCGTCTGATTACGAGTATTCCAAGTGCGCTCAGGTATTTCGGTCAGGGTGCTTAAACCCTCAGAATCTGGAGCGGACGACGGTTCTGGTAGTGGTTGTCTGGATACAGTATCTGGTAGCGGTTGTCTGGATACAGTCTCTGGTAGCGGTTGTCTGGATAGAGTATCTGGTAGCGGTTGTCTGGATAGAGTATCTGGTAGCGGGCGTTCGTTGACGGTTGTTGTCTGCGACACAACTTGGTCATTCAGAGAAACAGTAGCGGTGCCTGGGGTGATGAGAAAGTTGTGCTTACTCAATACGTCCATCCCTAGGACTATGTCGGACAAGAGATTCTCGAGATACAGGAAATCTTCTGAGAATCGGGTTTTGCCTATGGAGAATTCCATCCGGTATTCTTTGGTTACAGTGACCAAGTTGCCATTAGCTAATTGGGCGGACGGCGCGTTAACTGTTCGATGCAGAATACCCCACGTAGTACACAAATTCTTCACTTTATCGCCGATGTAGGAACGGACGGCTCCGGTGTCAACAAGGGCAGAAAAAGTCTGGTTACGGATATGTACATTAGTACATATCCGTAACCAGACTTTTGGTCGTTTGGTCGGTTGTCGCGGTCAGGTGCAGAATCAGATTTCGAGGTGTCAAAATCTCGAAACCATATTGGCGTCGTAGTGGTAGGGCGTCGGTCTGGTTTTCTCGCTGAGGGACATCGGCAGTCTCGAGACATAATGCCCTGTTGTCCACAGCGGGAGCAGAACAGGCGTGGCGGTGAACGACATTGGCTCCGGAAATGTCCGGTTTTACCACATCATTGGAGTTCTGGTATTACGGTTATGACGGTCAGTCCAAGGGGACGCAATGCAGGGTGACATGAACAGTCTCGAGTCATCGTGTTCGGTTTTCCACAACGGGAGCAGAACAGACGCGGAGTTGTATGACATTCGCTTCGGAAATGGCCGGTGTTGCCACATCACCAGCATGTGGTGTTACGGTCGTACGAAATCATAGCAACTGGGGTGGATGATCGGTCACCACGTCGGTTGTGCTGATCCGTTTGTGAACTCTCCGGTGTTTCATTTGGGCGGTCTGGTACTGGCACGATGCGCTCTGGTTCGCTGACGGACTGTTGTGAAGACATAACAGCATTGACACATCTCTGTTGAGCAGCGGTCGGTACGGTGGACAGACTAGCAGGTTTTTGCGTAGCTAATTCCAGACAGAGGGACTCATACTCGTCAATTTTGCAGACGAGACCCCTTGGACTTTTCACGTCGCTCCTGCGTATATACTGTCTGTATTCAGGTCGCATATTTCGGTATAAACGGTACATAGCTTGGTCCGGAGTATATCCTTCATGTCGACGTAGCAAAGTTTGCAGAGCGACCACATAGTCACGACCCGCTTCATGCGGTAGTTGCTGGCGGCTGTGTACGTGGTCTTCCAATACGGACTGGTAGTTAGCGGGCAGGTAAAAATGTTTGAAATCGGTAATAAACTCCTCCCAACTGGTTCATAAGTCGCGGTTGTTTCGGTACCAGGCCAAGGCATTGCCTTGAAAAATTTCATACAAGGCAGGTAACAAGTCGGTTGTCGGGATTTCACCATGTTCCTGGAAGTCTTGAAGTTTTTCTAGAAACTCCACGGCGTCGGTTTCACCGTTAAATTGAAGTTTCCAGCTTCTGACGGTTTCGCATACAGCGCTCACTGTCATCCGGCAGACAGGTTCGGTGAGCGTTGATACAGGGGGGTTGTTCGCTAGTGGTGTTATTGTTATCGAACCCAGGAGATGCTGTGAAAGTAGTTTTAAGTAAAAGATCCCAATTAGACATAAACACACAAGCTAAGGCTTGAATGGTGTATGTGGAACATCTGTTCCATGTACACCATTTTTTTATCAAAAATATGTCGAAATTCAAGTCAGTTCCTAAACCCAAAATTCCTTCATTTTTGCCTGATATGCGTGAATCCATGCATATCAGGATTTTTTATAAAATTTTTAAGACGATTTTCAGTACAGTTTCCAAAATTCCCTTTATCTTTTTCGGCCCATATCTCATGTTTGAACGAACGCATCCAGGCACGATGCAGCATGTAGAGACGACCAAGGATATGCATTATCCTCTGCCAGTGCCGAATCCTCTATGGACGGACTGGGGTTTTAATTATGATGATTACAGCGCAGGTAATCATCTTCATAAGCCGGTCTAACAGATCACAGGAATACTCCACAAAGGCGCGAGAGTGAATCTACCGTAGATCGGTAGCTCTTGATCTGATCTACCATAGACTGATCCACCTTCGTGGTCGCACTGATCTACGGACCCATAGGTTCACTCTACCCTCGCGTTCTGGAATTCCTAGTGAGTCCGTGACCTACGGCTTCCAAGGATGGTTGAGCTGGCCTCGCCTACCCATTGGTCATCGTCTCTACCGGGATCGTGTCTGATAGCACCATTTTGAAATTTTAGGAACTGAATAAAATTTGGAAATAGCGGAATTTGCGACGCCACGTGGCGACATGAAGTGGTCTCGGGTCATTTCCATATATATAGTGGGAGACCTCCCGATGATCTCGCAAAATGGAAATCCGCCATTTTTGATTAAATCAAGCCAGGATAAGCCTCAGGGCGGTACGCACGGGTACCGGGGCACTTCCCCATTATTACCAGGTGACCGCCTTGTGAGATAGCATTCGAAGAGATTTCCCCTTTCTGAAATATCCACAGACGTCTAACGGCATATACCCCTTTTGGAGAATATTACCTTAAATTTTTAGTATAATTCTAACAGTAAATCTATAAAACCCACTCACTAAATTGCCAGTCACGTCCATGTAATAATTCTCTTTCGGCAATCGATCACTCGTCTTTAAGCGCGGCCGTCGCAGTCGCTGACCCCTTGTGGTTATGGTGGCAGACCTTGCTAGGTGAGGCTCTATATGTACTATGATGATTGTTTAATATATACCTTTATTTATTATCCATGTCTTCTTATTGCGTTCTAGTATTAGTCTAGTATCTGTGTTGACCCCATAGCTAACGACCCTCGCAATTGCGTCGGTTTGACCATTCGGCTGAAGCCAAAGAAGAGTGAACGAACAAGACCTGTCTGGGCAGGTGTCAGAAGTGAATTGTGTATTGTGCAAAGTGTTTAGCTAGTGTTGTATCTTTAGTTCAGGACGTTGCGAAGCCTGTATACGAGGAAGCATTCATTGTCGACAGTTGCCGTTAATCTATCGATTTCGAGACTTCGATATATTAAGGGTTTGCCACGACCTGCGTTGAATTCAACGGCCAAGAGTTAAATCAGATGTGGTGATAGCGATTAATTGACTTAATACGAATATCGGTCGTTTCCTCCCACTATCACTGGTTATAACGAATGGTTAACTAACGTTGACACAGCCTTAGCAAATTAGTTTAGTTATTAAACGTTGATATTATCACTAGCGGCGGCAGTGGCAGCGGAAAGACGGGTTGGGCGGTACTTGGCCTAGGCGAAGAACACCCTTCCTTGATAAACTTTACCAAGCGGCGCTTCTTCTCGTCTACGGTACCGGTTACAGGTAGACCAAATTTCCCTAACTCATCATCGATTTGTTCCTTCTTTAGTTTGTATATCCAGCTTAACCGAATATCTCCCATATCGAAGTTCGCGGCATCGTCGGTAGGTAATACGGGTTCGTCGGACTTGTCCACTTCAGTAATCATGATGTTACTCCCCAAAGGGTCGGTAAAAGCGGGTTCAAGTTGAATCAGACGGACGGTACAGGTCGGAAAATCCTAAGTCTGGAACGGCTGGTCGTATCGAGTTGAAACTAGCGGCAATCGCTTTAGCGTCCTCGGTTTACTATTAAACGAGGGGTCACACCCTCGGAAAATTCTGACTCCGAAGTCACGAAAACTCCGATCAAATCCCGGTAAAATAGTAAAAGGCGGTACGGATGCGGTATGGGGGCTACGGTTACTGAATACTACAGGTTTGGATGATATTCAACCTCAGGCATCGCGACGGTAGGCGTTTTTCCGGAAACGATGCGTCGGATCGGGTTGCAAGGATCACCAATCGATTCAGAAGGTTCGATTGCCCTGAAAAGGATACCCAACAAGACCGGCTTGTACTTGGGTATTTTCTGGATGACCTTTGATACAACTGACGGTAACTCGTGTCCGGATCCTCACGTAGACTGGTTCCTAAAAACTCGGTCTGTTTCAAAGTCTGGCAGAGTCAAGAAGTTAAGTATAACTTCTTCAATAGGGTTCGGATCGGTACAATAGTAGTGGCAAACGGTTCTTCAGGTTCAATTTAATCGGAATCGACACGTCGCAAGCTTATTTACCGCGGTTGGTAAAAATTTGGTTGCGTTCGGTGCGTGCCGAATCCGAAAATTTTATTACAGGTCGGTGTACGTTGGTGTTCACTACCCAGCGGATGGGCAGTCGGATGCTAACAGAAGACGGTTAATCTGCGTTGCGGATTTCTGGAATCGCCTAACTACTCGGTATACGGCAACAGTGGTGCCTACACACCCTGGTCACGTCAAAACAAATTGTTGTAGGCTAGAGTGCCTAACAGCTCGGTATCGGTTAACAGTATTCAGGTGTAGCGTTGCTTAACAACTCGGCATATGGCAACAGTGGTGCATACCCACTCTGGTAACTTCAGAACAAAAAAAAAACAATTCTAAGATTGTTTATCGCCTCGGTACACGGTAACAGTAAAGTATGTACATCCTGTAAAATGTCGGATCAATTATGTTGAAGTTGCCTTTCCACTCAACATTTCAGAGAGTAGCGGGTGCAAACCACAATGGCAACGTCAAAATAATATCTGGATTCACCTAACGACTCGGTACACGGCAACAGTTGCAGCTTGAGTATTTTTCGGAAGTAGGTACTTATGCAAGCAGCTTTTGTGAAATTAAAATAAACCACCTTCGGTTGTGATTGCAATGCGGACGGATCAACAGGTTAAGTTGCAATCACTTGGCTAGGCTACAGACAGACAGACGGACGGACAAATGTAAAACCTAGAAGTAATTTATTTCAATTTTGTTTCGATGTTTAAATCCTATCAGTTCAATAGAAAATGTTTTTATTCCTCAGTTCAGTAAGTGATGTTTTTATTCTTCAGCAGACGGACAGACGATATTTAAATTAAATTGTAAGATAACGAAATATTATTTCTTTGCTAGAAACAAAACGATTCGGTTTTATACCCTTTTAAATTGATAAAATACTTGTGCACGGTGAACAACAAGTTTTTATTCCTTATCGGTAAAAAAAAAACTGTAATTTAAAAAAAACACTGGTGTTGACAACGGAAACGTATTTTATTTTAAATCGGCGTCTAATTGCAAATTTCTGGTATTTCGTGAAATATTCACTTCCCACGATACTTGTAATTTTACGGACAGGTCGGTTTCTGGACAAATTTACAATTTCGGATTTCTGATTAACGTTTTTTTTTTTCAGTCCCTGCTCGGGCCGCCACTTTTTGTAACGACGCTTACTTTCGACGTATACTTACGTAGATATTTTCTCTTTTAAACGGATTTCTCGGGCGCCAGTACTTTAACTTTTAAGTGCAAAGAACAGCACTTTTTGGCTTTCCTATTTGGGAAAGCAATCCGGGGTAGCTAACAGTTGAAGATACGGAAAATGCCAGCGGGTCGTAAGCTGGGGGTCTGTCTAAAGGACTTCAACCCCTACTCAAACGGGTTAATCAGGAATGTTCGGCGGCTATGTGAACTTAGAAATTATAACTCGGAAATTTTAAGTAGATAGAACAACGTATTTATTTTTCTCCCAAATAATATACACAGATAACAATTAACAGGAAATAATACTGTAGCGACTTTGAAGTCGAATATTTATTTACAAGCTGGTTTTTTTACTTAAATAACTGGGCCGGCTGGTAATCAAGTGTATTTAGAAGGCACGCGGATCGGATTTTAGTTCGGCGGTGGGTTGCGGCTAATTTATGTTTATTTTCGCGTCTAGAAGATTTCGACCGGCAAGTACGAAGGGTTTCCAACAGGATATATTTTCGGTAATACGGACAATCGGTTAGCTATAAATATTCGAGCCTATTCTTGATATTTTTAAAAATACGGCGAACTACTGCCACAAACCGAGAGTTATTTATCAATGACTTTTGTTATGTAATCTAGGTTTGCAGGTAACCTCTGTGCAGTGAGACCTGTTAGATCGCCCGACGAGCAGATCTAGCCAGCCGTTGCACAATCAAGGACTATTAATTAACTCTGGTTTGATTTAGTAGTAAATACAGCGATAATCCCGGACAAAAGAACTCTAAGTATCTATACTTAACTGACGGACTGTTAATAGTGGCTCACGGTGTAATCTTAATTCTTACCAATAACAAATTCAAGAAATTTATTCGGAAGTCGCGGTGAACACGGTGACGGTTTAAGGCTGAAGTTGATTCGGGTCGGATTGATTTAGGAGAGCTGAGCGATCTGATGGATCTGAGAGGGAGGCCATGTGTCGCTGGCTTTTTATCACCTTAATGACGTAGGCACTTTGATGACGTAGGCAGAATGTGCGCTAAACGGCCGATTGAGTTGAAACACAGGACTCGTATGCGCAACGTTCTTTACGTAGGTCGGGCGCATTAGGTAACTAATACTATTGACTCAAGTCTCAAAGTTGTACTAATCGGAAATGCATTACTTGCAATTTTTAGACTATAATGCAAAAAGAAACGGATTAAAACGGACACGGATTAATATTTTAACCGGCTTTAGTAACTAATGATTTTTGTTGACGACTCGATCATTATTTATAATAATTCACGGATTTTAATTATACGGGGGATTGTCGAAAATTAATCAATTAATTATTTAACTGCTTGTTTACCAGCTGGTTTTTTACAACTCAATATTAACTTAATTAAAACAGGACTTACATACTAACAAGCGTCGGCAGGGTGTACCCAAGTGACGGTAATACTTAAAGCAAAAACAGATATTCCTGGACGGGAAAAATCACTTCGTTACAACTGTAATACTCACAAAAATGAGTAGAAGCTATTCCGCCAATACAGGAGTCCGAACTAAAATTGTTAATAACAATTTCCGTTCGGGATTGATAAATAAATGAGCCAGAGCGACTTAACTGGCTAGCCACGGGAAGCATACGTTATCAGCGCGAAAAGCGAAGCGCTGCGGCCGCACCGATATTAGTAGGATCCGGGAATTGATTTTAAAAATCAGTCTATATCGACGATCGAAGCGTTTCAGTTGTATTTAGGTAAATATTAAGCACTCGGCATATTTACGGTACTTGAAGTAAAAAGATCAAACCGCGTTAATTATTTGCTTTTCGATTTAGAAATAATTTGCGAATTATTTCAATATTATGATAGAGAAATTTATAGTCAATTATTAGAAAGAATTAATTATAAATTCAGCCCGTGCGTTACAGTTGATTTATAATAAATCACTGTGTATTTGCGTGTTTTAAGTTTAAGTGAGGAATAAAATATTTTATTGTTTTGAAACGTGATAGAAGGTATTAGAGCTAGTCATTTCCGTAATTTATTTAATTAAATAAATTTAGTAGTCCGTCTGTCTGTATGGTGGCCCGATAGAATACGAGACGAAGGAGGTGTGTAAATACCAACGCATTTATCCGTTGAGAGAGCGAACTTGCCAACAACTGATATTGCAAGGGTTAACACAATCTTCCCCTCAGGTTCAGAGTCTTGGGGTGCCAGTACAGTTGTGTTTTATTCATTCATCAGATCTGTTCGTAACTACTCAGAATAATAGTTAGTGGTAAAAACCCCAAAACCTTGTGGAGACGAGCGTGAATTAGCCAGTGTCTAACAAGTTGGGTTTTGACATAAACGAATCAGGTTGCCGGCGTACGAATCTAAAGACACCCTGTCATGAGTGCGCTAGCCAGCGTCTGGGTGATTAGATTAACACGAATAAACCTGGTTTGAAAATTATTATTCCTGAGGTGGTTGTATAGGGATTAGCTAAAATAGACAATCAGGTTGCCAGGGGTAGAAACCTAAAACATCCCGTCGTGAGTGCGCTGGCCAGCGTCTGGATGATATGGTTAACACGAACAACCCGAATGTAGTTATTCCTTGTAGAAATATTTAAAGTAAATATTTAGTCTGAAAATCCGACTTGCTAGCACGATAATACTGATTAGGTTTTTTTTAGTAATTTCTTTTGTTACCGCTGGAAGTTTTTACTGCCGTTTCTTTTACTGTACTATCACCTTTCAACACACACGTTTACCGTCTTGAAATAAAATTCATTCTGTAACGAAGTGATTTTTCCCGTCCAGGAATATCTGTTTTTGCTTTAAGTATTACCGTTGGGTACACCCTGCCGACGCTTGTTAGTAAGTAAGTCCTGTTTTAATTAAGTTAATATTGAGTTGTAAAAAAACCAGCTAGTAAACAAGCAGTTAAATAATTAATTGATTAATTTTCGACAATCCCCCGTATAATTAAAATCCGTGAATTGTTATAAATAATGACCGAGTCGGAAACAAAAATCATTAGTTACTAAAACCGGTTAAAATATTAATCTGTGTCCGTTTTAATCCGTTCCTTTTTGCATTATAATCTAAAAATTGCAAGCAATGCATTTCCGGTTAGTACAACTTTGAGTCAATAGAATTAGTTACCTAATGCGCCCGACCTACGTAAAGAACGTTGCGCATACGAGTCCTGTGTTTCAAGTCAATCCGCCGTTTAGCGCGCATTCCGCCTACGTCATCAAAGTGCCTACGTCATTAAGGTGATAAAAAGCCAGCGACACGTGGCCTCCGTCTCAGATCCATCAGATCGCTCAGCTCTCTGAGATCAATCCGACCCGAATCAACTTCAGCAATTAAACCGTCACCGTGTTCACCGCGACTTCCGAATAAATTTCTTGAATTTGGTATTGGTAAGAATTAGGATTACACCGTGAGCCACTATTAACAGTCCTTCAGTGAAGTATAGATACTTATACTCGGGCCAAAAAGAGTAGTCAGTAGAGCCAGGGGCGTACGGATTTACGAATTTCATAAATTCCATAATTCGAACAAATGAAAGCGGATTGTGTTAATTATGCATGAGTATGAGTTACCATGTCTTAAATTTTAAATAATATGCTTACATCTGGCAACATTATCTCCACGAATTAGGTATAGCAACGCAGTTGAACAATGCACATCCGTTGCGTTGCAGCATATGTGACGCCACTGAATGCGCTACGATAGACTTGCTCGACGACCTTCCTAGTAGTCGAACAAATTATTGGGTAGAAGGCGCCACGTTCAAACATGTACTCTATTTGGTTGACTATAGCAATTACACATAATGACCTAGTTGTGGTTTTCGTCTCTGGTAGGCGGATAAAACTTGATATATTTCTTTGAATTATATGGGATTATATGGTAAAACGAGCTGCCGCTTCTGTATTCCATAACAGCTAAATGCTTTGAAGAATTGCCGATAACTTTTTGCTCTACTGACTACTCTTTTTGGCCCGAGTATAGAGTTCTTTTGTCCGGGATTATCGCTGTATTTACTACTAAATCAAACCAGAGTTAATTAGTAGTCCTTGATTGTGCAACGGCTGGCTAGATCTGCTCGTCGGGCGATCTAACAGGTCTCACTGCACAGAGGATACCTGCAACCCTAGGTTACATAACAATAGTCCTTGATTGTGCAACGGCTGGCTAGATCTGCTCGTCGGGCGATCTAACAGGTCTCACTGCACAGAGGTTACCTGCAGACCTAGATTACATAACAAAAGTCATTGATAAATAACTCTCGGTTTGTGGCAGTAGTTCGCCGTATTTTTAAAAACATCAAGAATAGGCTCGAATATCTATAGCTAACCGATTGTCCGTAGTATCGAAAATATATCCTGTTGGAAACCCTTCGTACTTGCCGGTCGAAATCTTGTAGACGCGAAAATAAACATTAATTAGCCGCAACTCACCGCCGAAATAAAATCCTATCCGCGTGCCTTACAAATACATTTGATTACCAGCTGGCCCATTTATTTAAGTAAACAGCTTGTAAATAAATATTCGACTTCAAAGTCGCTACAGTATTATTTCATGTTAAGTGTTCTCTGTATATATATTATTTGGAGAAAAATAAATACGTTGTTCTATCTACTTAAAATTTCCGAGTTATAATTTCTAAGTTCACATAGCCGCCGAACATTCCTGATTAACCCGTTTGAGGGGGTTGAAGTCCTTTAGACAGACCCCCAGCTTACGACCCGCTGGCATTTTCCGTATCTTCAACTGTTAGCTACCCCGGATTGCTTCCCCAAATAGGAAAGCCAAAAAGTGCTGTTCTTTGCACTTAAAAGTTAAAGTACTGGCGCCCGAGAAATCCGTTTAAAAGAGAAAATATCTACGTAAGTATACGTCGAAAGCAAGCGCCGTTACAATTCATTGTTATCAAAGGCAGTTTTGAAAACACGTACCGTAATTATTCCAAAGCTTACTTCAAGTCTTGCTTAGTTCCATCACCGCTTTTTAACCATCCTGCCATTTGCTTACTACTGCTACCGCTTTTTAGATACCTGCATCCGATTAATTCTAGATTAATACCGTAATTGCACATCCGTTTACCCGCTTTAGTACTTTCCATAACTCTGCTAGTTGTTTAGTTTCTTCAAAACTAGAACTTGCCGCTTGTAGTTATTTTTGCATCCACTTTGCTTACACACCTCCGCTTGAGAGTTATCTTTTGAGTAGTCAATTTTAAGTAGTTCCTTTGAGTAGAATTAATTTTATTTAGTAAATACTTTAAGTATTGTTGTAAATATTTGTTGCTTGGTTTATAGATGTTTTAGAATACATATTTAGTTGCTTACATACTGCTTTGTGGTAAATTAGCCGTACTTATATCTACCACGTTGATTTACTTTCTTTTCGTTAATCAAACGATGTACAATAAATATTTATTGTAATAAATTTGTTTTATCAAATAGTTTATGCTTTCTATATCACTAACATTACTATACCTTATAATAACATCAGTATAAGCCTCTAACTCTAAAAGTTTATACATTATACAGTCAGCAGTCCATTAGAGCGGCGACCAGCAAACCTCGAACCCGGACATACCGTGTCTTCACTGAAGTTATCCGGCCCTATCATACTGTTGATAGGTCAAAGTGACATTCCTTCACGTTAAACAAGGGATTGGCGCCCAAGGCAAAAATATTAGCGACAGTCATTTTGTGTAACATTAACTCACTATTTAGGAAAAGGGACGTCCCAAATGACGTCCGAATAAAAAGAAGAAGACAACGTCACAATACTTATGAAATATGAAATTAATTTATACTTCTATAAGACATCCAAATGTAAATCCAGTAGAGATATAATCAAGAAATTATAAAAATTTTAAGGTTATATTCTTATGGAAGACATGAAATGTGGGAAGAGTATTTAAAAAAAGTAGAATTTTATATAAATAATGTACCTAATACAACAACAAACATGTCACCAGTTTTATTAATGAAAAATGAATTACCAGAACGTCCTTGGGATGTGATAGATAAAATAGATATAGAGAAAATACTTTCACAAGTTAGGGAACGAATTAATAAAATAGCGAATAAATATAAATGGCGTGCTAATTATAAAGTAAAGAAGAAGGTAAAATTTAAAATAGGAGATATGGTAATTGTTAAAAGTTTGAGGACAGCGAATAGAAAAAGGAATGAGTGTGCAAAATTGAATTTACCATATGAAGGTCCTTACAGTATTTCAAAAATTTTAGGGGAAACTATATGAATTGTTTGATAAAGATTTAAATTTAGTGAGAGGAAAGTTTCATATTAATTTGATATATCCATATATGTTACATATTATTGCCACAGAAATGAATGACATCGTTACCCAAGAGTGATTGGAAAACTTGGAAGTTGATCTACAAGATGATGAGAACGACGACGCAAAAAGGCCAAATATTAGAATAGCAGGAGTAAATGTGCAATAGTTAATCATCACACAACATTTTGCTAATTTATAAAATTTATTGTAATAAAATAATATGCATACAAATATATACAAAGTATAATGTCCTATTTTTCTTCCTGTTTTAATTTAATTTCCAACTCCAGTAATGTCTTTTTTAATTGATGGCTTTCTTCCTCTTTCTTGTCTTGATTCTGCCTAGCCCGCGTTTCCTCTTCCAATAACATTATTTTTTATAATACATTTCTTTTGCCACCGCAAGCGGATTTGCCATTGTTGCTCGCAATTTTTCTAATATAAGTTCCTTTAAATGTTTTGGTGTGTATTGACATACTTCGACATTGATATTTTAGGATTCTAAAGAAGTTAAAATATTATTAATATAACTTCCAGCCACTTTATAGTATTTTTATTATTCCTTTTGACTTACCATGTCATCGTGATTTTGCGAGGAACATTGCTTCGGTGGCCCAAACTACAATTTTATTATATTTATTAACGCCGTCTGGAATCCTATTTTATTTCATCATTGTAGTCATAGTCCAACAGCATCTTAAAACATATTATAGTTAATTAATAATTAACTATTACGTTTAATATAAATCAATTTTATTTTATTACTATTTACTTGATAAATGTGTTTAATTTTCTTCTTCATTCCAAAAATAAAAGAGTATTAAATAATCTAATAAATAATAAGAATATGTACAATATTTTTAAATATTTACAATATTAACTGGAACATAATCACGAAGTGTTCTCTAAGCCCATAACCATTTTTCAATTGATAATTTTTAGAATCAATTCGACTATGGTACCAGTATTTGTAATAAGAAAAAAGAAAACCACCACCACCAGTTCCCCTAATATATGAAAGTTCTTGAGCCACAATCTTACGAACTATCGTTTTGAAATGATCAAATTTGGATTTTAATTGGTCTGCATTATGATATTGCAAGGAATTTGCATTGCAAGCTACTCCTACTCGCCCTCAAGCCATGCCCCAGCAAACACCAATGATTGGCCCATTGTTAATAAACTGCATACATGCCTTTACTGCATCATTGGCAGAGTACTGGCAAGAAATGCTAAATTAATGAATAAAGTGAAACACCGGCCAGCGCTCGGCCACGGAACACTTTGCCAATGATGGCTGTGCAGTGCTTTTTTTACACTTATTCTTTACACGACATGAATGAAAAGTACGATTGTTTTGCCATTACAATATATGCAGTGGGGACCATTGTTGGCACTGTATCGAATATTTAACATTTATGTGATGAGAAAGTGAATACTATCAATGGTTTGCCATTACAATATATGCAGTTGTGGCTACTGGAATTAGAGAGACCTCCACCCATGCTGTTCCCTAATACGGAAATAGCAAATATAATTAAGGCTGACATTTATTTACATTACACCATCGTAATTAATGAAAAACTGCTCATAATTTTATTAAGATACCACGGATGGTTTATCATTGATTACCATAAATTGAAATTTTAATGCTATTTTCTCTTTCAAGTAAATGTCAACCTCAGTTATATCTACAATTCCTGTATTTTGGGACAGTACGTGCAGGTGCAAGGCCTCTCAAACTCCGATAGTCACTATACTGCATATACATACCTACCTTTTTTTAACCAAAGGACTGTTGTGACAATAACGTGCAAAAGTTTTTTTATCGTCAAAGAAATACCAATAAATTTTAAACAGCAATGATTGGGCGCCTAAAGAGACACTACATACTATGGAACCCAACGGACCCTTAGCAGTAGACTTATTGTTTTTTTTCTGTTTAATTGAGATAAATTAGCTAATTTGATTTGATAGTTGTACAGTATTTCAGTAGGGATAAGTAAATAAATAAAAATCCCCAAAACTTTTGCAACATACGTAATTTTCATACCTACCTTGAAACAGTGCTTGTTTTTCTGTAACGACTTGCCAGCTGATCTTCTATCATTCTATGCAGGCTACTTCTTATTAATGCTCATCACCACCAAACGTAGGTAGTATTAATAAAGGATAAAGGATACATCTTTTAGTAAAAAGTTAATGGTTACCTATTATTATTTTTTTACAAGTTAGTTGGAGTTCTGGATTTAGCTTAAAATAGTTCAACATACGATTTCAAAGAAACACCTATACTATTTCCATTTTCAAAACTGTATTATTCTTCTCAACTTTCATAAAAGAAAGAATAATTACAGTCAGTCTTCATAATAGAAAGTTATTTTTTCAAAACATTGACGGTTTTTTTATTTTCATAATTTGTTTTAATAGTTTATTATTTTAATTCTTCAAGTGAAAGGTATAATGTACTTATTAAAATATTTTTCAAAAAGTCTATACAAACAAAATTGAAGAAAAGCATAATATAGGTATTTAACATATAAACCTATTAGGTGATGACTAATGAATAACGCTAAATTGTCGGTATATTAAACTCATATAGGTACTGAAAGATAAAATATATATATTTTTTTATTAACAACAGAAGTATAACTGCCAATAGACTTACTTATTATTAAATAAATAGTAATGAAACCATAAATTAATTCTAATTATCCATCTCGTCTTCTTAAATTAGTGGTCCTATTTGTACATCCTCCTTCGCGGTCCATTGAACCCCGTAACCACGTTTTTATAATATCTTTAATATTTTTTTTTGGATGAATCTTTACACAAAGGATTTATTCTTACGGAATCTAAAAAAAAAAAAATTATGTGACAGTTAAGGTGGTGCATATAGGCTTCAAATCACAATGAAAGAAGGTCTATACCTTCACATAACACCCAACAGGCAACAATCATTCTCTAATAGAACGCGAAAGACAAAAAAAAAATCAAGATTAACGTTAATATACCTAAGAATTTCTCAAAGAAAAGTATTACAAGGTATTATCTCAAAATAAAAACGTAAAAATATGGGCTTATTAGGTAAACATTCCTAATGATTTATAAATAAACTAGTTAAACGAATGTTTTTTTTTAATTGGGATGTTAAATATTATGACACAAAGATGTGAAGAATCCATATTATTTTTGTGTTTGATGAATTATCTTAATAAAATATAAGGCGACTTTTATATACCTACCTATATGTCATTTTTTTTTGAGTAGAAGATGACATCCTTCGACATGTAAAACTTTTCTTTTCAATTACATCTGCACTATTCCACAAAACACAAACGCACAATAAATGACGAATTCAAACTAGAACTAAAATAACCACAAAACTTATATGATTTATATGAATATTATAAGAAATCAACCATAAATTATTTAAGCGTGCCTTCACCTTCTTCGTCTAGCTGTCAAATGTCAAAAGTTTCGCTGTTCTCATCGCGGGAATTTTAAAAGTAAGGTTACAACACGTTTTGTAAATTGTAATGCACTTATAATTCGCTTTTTTTGTATTAACAAAATATTACAATTACATTCGCAAGAATAGAATAATGGCCCATTGATACATTTACTGTATATTGGTTACTATGTATCCGGCCAACAATGAATTATTGATGGCAAATAACGATATAATAAACGATTTTTTACATCACTTAAAAAACGTTGGTTTGTCACAGACAAAAAAGTGCTTTAACTTGTTTAATGTACCAGCAACGTTAAAGTGATTCCAACTACCCAGTAACAGGAAGAGCATATTTAACACACAAAACCATCAATTCACCATTACAACACGGAGGTTATAATGGTTAGACTGTACTCTATATTCACTTTCCAAGTATTGGCAAAAATTGCCATCACTCTACCAGCAATAACTGTAATGGCCCATTGTTTTGCCAGACATTTTGTGTTTGCTGGGGCGCCCTTAAATAAAAATAAAACTTTTTAATCATTCTCACATAATTCACACTAATTACCTTCTTCGAATTTGTTACTTTATTGGTCTCTTTATTTTCAATAATTTTTCTCTCCAAATATATTGAATTCAGCAGTTTAATCTCATCCTCTTTCGAGAAAGTAGCTTTTTTGGGTTTCTTCTTAATCTCGTCACTTTCACTCAATATTTATTACATATACCAACACTTTAATAAGACGATAAGAAAAACACAAAAACAATATTAACCAATGTTAGGTTATGATTAAATAAAATGAAAAATGCTGTCAATAGGATGTAGGGGGCGTCTGCGTCGGGTTTGGGTACTCTGAACCACAGGGTACTGTCTGAACTCTATTTGGGGACTGTGACATAACCTCATTTTATGGTAATGGTTCAGTTTTTCTTTTAGTTCAGTTAAATTACTCAAGGTCGCTATTGTTCATATTTAAATCCGTTTCAAATATTTTTATTTGATTATGATCAATTAATACATGAGGCCGTAAAGTAAAAGCAGCCAAAAAATAAGATTGACAAATGAGTAGGTACAAAGAGATGACACTTTACGAACGCTAATGGATTCGTGAAACGTCACTTTTTGTGACATATGCCAAAAAAATATTTGTCATGGATTTCACTATAAAAAAGACTGATAAATTCCTTATAATTAATATATTTTGTAAATAATAATTAACAACTTTAAAAATAAAATAATTTAACATAATATAAATCTAAGTTGGAGGCGCTGCATGTATTGATCGTCTTCTTAAAAATATTCTTCCACTGGTAGGAAATTGTCTAGCAAGTAATATCAATGATGACGCCAGAGCTAACTTGACTGATGTACTTTGACCACCAGGTAAACTAACAAAAACGGTTGCCACAGCTGCTACTCCATCACCTGATCAGAAACAAATAATTTATTAAATAATCAGCCCTATTCTATAACTGTTAACGTTTGTCAATTATTGACTTGATTTCAGGTTGACAAATGGATTGCCATATCAATATTGATAATTTTTGCAATTCACTAATCAACATTAAGATTAACTTTCTTGACTTTGCTTGGGTTGACTTGAAATTAACATTTTAAAAGTGATAACTTTGCAATTTTGGTGCAGTAGTTCATAATCGTAAATAAATCGCTAACTTCACTGTTAACACAGTAGTTGATACTGTTGACAGCAGGGATGGGAAAGTGACGCAAGAATTGTGTTTACTACATTTTCTACATTTACTACATTTACTACGTAGTAAATGCATTATGTAGTAAATTATTGTGTAGTAAATGTAGTAAATTACGTGATTGGTCTTTTAGTTGCGGTCACATGAGTGTAAATGAGATTGGAATGTTAGATGGAGATGAGATGACAAACAATACTATAACCTAACCTAACTTTTTAATCCAAAAGGTGTGGGTTTGTGTGTAGAACATAATTTATTATTGCTTAACACGTTGACGACCGCTGTCGATTAACCATAATCGGGCTCCATGACCGGCATTATTTTCTTCAGATTTTGGTTTGGAACCTAAATAAATTTTTATTTTGTAATAATTTGGATTGATTTACTTATTTTTGTGCGCTGCAATTAATATTTTTGTGTGTGTACCATGTAGATACCACACTGTCCCAAGGGTAGATTTTACCGATTGGGACCGTGTGGTACTATTACTCTAAAAATATTTTTATTTGTCTAAATAAAATAGTATTCGTCTAAATAATAAATTTATTTTATTGTCTTCTTATCATAGAATCGTTGAAACAGTTTTTTTTATATTTGGAGATATTGTTGATATCTGCCAAATGTTCACTTATAATCTCAAAAAATATGCATGGTATTTCTAACCCGCAAATATTAGTGGGCCACCAGGCCCGCTATCTAACGTATCCTATGTATTTAGCATTATAAAGTGCGTTCTGAATTAGCCACGGACATGAATATAAAAGAAAGGTGCGTGTAACTTAAAGTTACCACATGGTCCAAGGGGACATTAAAGGTGTGTTAACTTCCGTTAACACGCGGTCGTCAACGTGTTAACCCTTACATCACATCTTATATCTCATATCTCACCCTCATCAAATCAGTTTCCTTTTCTTTGAATGCAGTTTGCATTGAAGAAATATTGTTTATAATTTAAATTTAAAGCAATAAGTATTAAAAATACAATGACTAACAAGAAAAAAATTATTTGTAGTAAATGTAGTAAACATAGTATAAAATTGGCAATGTAGTAGTTTAAATTTTTATAAAATAAAATATTTTAATGTAAGTGATTTTATTATAGAACCTTAATAATACAATAAAGATAGTTCCAAATTAACATACAGGGTGTCCCGTAATAAAGTGCAAAAAAGGAAACCACATATTCCCGAGGTCAAAATAAATCGATTGGACCAAACTTACCTCTATACCAAAATTCTTCCTAAGGGAGCTACAGGCCCCTAAATGTGGGTCCCTGAAGACGGTTTTTATTTATTATCTCCGATACAGTTCAAGTTAAAGTAATGAAATTTTGCACATCCACTAAACTTTCTAAGCCTAACAAAATGAGGTAAATATCATCTCAAAATTTTTACCAAGGGTGGGTCAAGCGGTAGGGGTGGGGGGTAAAAATTACCGCAACTTTTTTATTTGCAAATTTTTTTGAGTTTTGACTTCAAATTATGAATTCTCAGAGTATTTTACGAAGAAAACGTCCTCTTGTGTAACTTCGATCGGAGGCACCGTTTTCGAGATAAATTCATTTTAATATTCAAATGCATGCTCTAAAAGGATTAGGGAAGTGGACAAATTTTTTCCTTTTCGCGTCGAAACAAAATTTAAGCATTTTGAGCAGTTGTTAAAATAAATAAGAACATTTTGGTTTGATCTGGCTCTCAAATTTTGTTTTGACGAGAAAAGGAAAAAATTAGTCCACTTACTCCACTTGTCTACTTATCCACTTATCTGACAATTCATAATTTGAAGTCAAAACTCAAAAAAATTTACAAATAAAAAAGTTGCGGTAATTTTTACCCCCCTACCGCTTGACCCACCCTTGGTAAAAATTTTGAGATGATATTCACCTCATTTTGTTAGGCTTAGAAAGTTTAGTGGATGTGCAAAATTTCATTACTTTAACTTGAACAGTTTCGGAGATAATAAATAAAAACCGTCTCAGGGGCCCACATTTAGGGGCCTGTAGCTCCCTTAGGAAGCATTTTGGTATAGAGGTAAGTTTGGTCCAATCGATTTATTTTGACCTCGGGAATATGTGGTTTCTTTTTTTGCACTTTATTACGGGACACCCTGTATATTATTTATTGACTACCAGTAGAGGTAAGAAGGTCACTTAGGAGCAAATGGCTTGTATTGCGGTTGGACCATTCCATTGTATTTATCCAGATAAGCTTACTTCTGTAATTCATTTCTCGCCAATTGCAAAAATGAATGAATTCATAATATAGTCGAGTATATTTTAACTTGGCCGGTCCAAAGGTCGCTTCGTCGTCTGAACTAAGATGTATTCGATGGGTCAGATATGCCAGCGGTTCTCAAACAGTTCACCTATAACACTGATGCTGTCGCTAAATAATTATATAAAAATATTAAAGGTGTTATCATAAAATGCTAAGAAGTATTAACACACTAACTTCATCGTTTTAGTGTCATTCTGATTATATATAGGTTCGGACACAAATGAAACTGATAAAAAAAAATAATTTGCCCAATTCAGCCAATAACAAATTAATTATTATTAAAAGAATAGGTAATGATCGAAAACTAATATTGTTACAGTCCAACAAGAACCGCGGGGAGGTATGCATGGGCGACGGTTACAATCTTTTCTATACCTAAATCCACAATGTTTTAGAAGTTTTAAGAGACTTACCTTACATAAGTCTATGATTCCCCTATTTTTCAGCGTTTCCTTCAGCGTATCGAGTGTAAAATGTGGTTTTGATTCATAAAAATTATAAATTACTTCCCTTATTTCCATTTTAACACCATCACATACATCCAATGTTTTTGGTTTCTTCCTAATTCGTTTTATTTTTTTTTGTCAAGACAATATTAATTTGTTGGTGCTTAATCCTGCAGATTGTTCTTAGACTTATATTTAAAGCTTCAAAAACTCTTTCATGAACCTGTTGAAGTGGTATCAACTGTCCTTCGTTTTCTCTTTCTTTTATAAAATAATCCATTAAATTTAAAACCAACTTTTTTGACTGTTCATATAAGACGCCCACTTTAGTTGCCATAATTATCAAATGTATTTTTACAATTTAATATTTTCCTAATTAAATATACCGTCACAAATACACGTTTACCGATTTAATTTTTTACCACTAAAATAATAATCCCAACAGGCTTCTGTCTAGAACTCCTCGAATCCGCAAACTGTATATAGAGGGTGAAAACGTGTGTTTATTGGTTAAAATATAGATATATCACGCCCATATCAGGTGTTCGGCTTTGTTTGACACCGGCCAGCACCGCAAAATTCTATTTATTTAGCAAGAAATTTAAAATACCAAAGATTGAAGGCGTAGTTGGTAATGTGTAATAAATAAGAATCGGATAAGTAACGTCTGAAAGTTGGTTTTATTTACCTACTTAAGAGACAAACTCGTTCAGAATAATAAAAGATAAATATTTAGGGAAAATATGGTTTTAACAAAATTCGAGGAACGGATTAGTAAAATAAAATTTTAAGAAGGAACATTTTTTACTTTTAATATAATTTAAAAAAAGTAGAGCCAACAGGATTTGACTTGAATTATTTCATTGCCATTTCATCCACTATTTATCGCAAAAAATAACATAAACATTTCTTATAAAGACTAATTTAATTCTAATATGAGACGACTGTTAACCCAAATAAATAATAGTTCACAATAACGACTGACAAATTTTCACAGTTTGAGAATCGCTGAATTTATTGAAAACATAGATTATTTATCTCTCTCTTCAGTGGTATGTTGCATGTTTCCGTCTCAATGGAGATGAGAGAGAAGCTCGGTAGACATACGTGAACAACGTTTTCGGGCTATTGCTTTAACTTTGTGTGCAACAGAAAATGAAATCGTACTCGTAATATCAACTCGTACAGATGCCAAGTTAAAATATACTCGACTTTAGTATATTTAGTATAGTGATACGGCGTACTTATACATCGGAAAGTAAAAATACGTCTAATTTAATATCAAGTTTTGCAAAGCAAGACGTTTTCGTACTTGCTAGGTTTCAATTGATATAAGTCAACTTCTTTCTTGCAAGTCAATTGAAAACATGCATAGTGAATAGCAAAAAAGTCAACGCTAATATTTTTCAAGGTCAGTTGACTTGAAGTCAAGTTTATAGTCAACGTCAATAGTTACAGAATAACCAAAGTTGACTTGTTGTTGAGTTTACTGTCAAATATCACTTTTACGTCATAATGTCAATGTTGATGTCCATTTAATTGTTTACAGAATAGAGCTGAATGACTATTATTATATTATTTATCGTCAAATTCACTAGTCAAAACATGTCATTAGACTAATCAACATAAGATTATTTTTATAAAATGACGCTGATTATTCTAAGTAATTAAATGGTAATAACTATCAACTACTGCTTGTACAAGAACATCAAGTCAAGTCTAAGATCATCATTCATAAATATCATTCTTTTGCACAAACGTTGCGGTTCTTCCCATTATTATTATTGGAGTAAAGAAAATCCAAATTATACTAGAATTTTAGACAAAGACATGAAATATACATACCTACAAGTAGATTAGATATTTTTAAATCATTAATTACTAATTTAATCTGTATAATGAATGTTTGCGAATGTATCTAATGCTAAACGCATTAGATGAGCAAGTTGTGTAGTTACGAATGTCTTCTTAATCGCAGCTACTAACTAAGACATCCGACCGATATAAATTCAATCGGAATTAAAAAGAGACATCGATAAGAATAATTAACGTAGCGGTAGTCAATGGTTAACTGTCATATTAATTCAGTGACGTAGATGTGTTTTTGCTTTTTTCGTTATCTTTGCCTTTATTTGTGGTTATTATAGACAAATTCTACGTGTAATCGATTCCTTTTAAAATTGTTCTGCTTTTTTAAAAACTTACAAATAAGAGAAAACATAAAATCATTTCTTATAAAAACTAACCTCAAAATGCCTGGCAAACGCTTAAATTTGCAAGCAAGAGGGCTTGTTGCGAAATTACTTGATTATTTCATGAGAAAAAGAGAACCTGTGCCCTTTAATTTCTGTTAATGCAGTCCAATAGGTAAATTAGAATGTACTTATCAATACTTCTCAGTTTATTGAAAACTATTTTTGCAGCGTGTTGCAGATGCTTTGGACATATTTTGCGTACGGTTGCAGCATCAAAACATCTTTTCAAAGAGTCGAAGCTACAAACAAAATAAAATACAAGCTTCGATGTAAAGCAAAGACAGAAAATTTACCGGATAGTAGGCAAAACTTTGTAAACAAGTCTTAAAATTTCTTATTTACCTTCTCATTTTGTCAGTACTGTCAGTAGATAGATAAACGTAAACGTATATTTTTAACTTAACCTCATTCGAGTGTCAAATTTAATTTAATTTATTTGTTGAAAATAGGACCTAACCTAACCTAACCTAACCTAACCTAATATACAAAACATTTGCTCTAAATAGTTAAAAGAATTTACATACATAGATAGCTAATAATTATAACATAAAAATTCACATGTTATTAAACCACTAGAAGAAAATCTATATCAATTAGGAATATACAAATATGCTGTAATAGTAATATACACTATTGGCAAGTATTAATTTAGGAGTGCGAAATCTGTAATGCAACTAAGAGAGAAGGTACATAGAGGCAAACCCTTCAGTTAACAAGAGACGCCTAACCATTTCTACACTCCTACTAAAGAGGGGATGTGTGCGACGACAGCCATCGGTTCAGCTTACGGCCGTGAGATATTTTTACGATGTTTTCATTCTTTTATCATGTTTATCGCTGTTGCATTTGACAATACAACAGCGGTTTAAGAGTTGATGTTATTTATTAGCCTTAAACCTAAAAACGAAATAAAAACTTGTATTTTAAAAATAACAGTTTGTACTTCGCAGGAGGAAGGCTTATTGATGAATAACTTTGTTGGGCGCGACATCGCGGCCGGACGACACATTTGGCCGATTCCGTTGTCCCCTTCGACTGCGTGTTGTAAAGAATGGAAGGTGGGAGGTAGGGGATACCGCGTTGTCTGTTTAACTTGTAAATGCTTTAAGTTATCTCCGTCTGATGCATTTATATCGGCCTTCCAGATTCGTCCTTACCAATAGTGTATAATACATGTAATAAAAATAAAAATAAGATGATAAATAGCAACTACAGATAATACAATTCTTGTTAATTCTTATTTTTAATATATTCCATAAGATGCTTTTTAAATGAATAAATAGTGTTACAATCTTTAACCCTATTTGGTAATACATTATATTCACGAAATTCAAATCACAGCAGATTGTTAAGTAACACGGTGCCAACATCGTGGATACAAAAATGTAGCTGGTTACAGTTAATCATTTTATGAAAATGGACTTCTGATCTTATTTTTTTTATAATTAATCAGTGGTAAATAATTATATCTGTTATTATTGTACAAAATAAATTGTCATTTCATGAGTATCTACGGAAAAAAAATGTTTCTCATTTTTCATTGGTTGTTGGGTGATGAGCAGAAGTAAAAAGACATTTTTCTTTTTCTCATGCACGCCACTGCTGAAGAAAAGAGTGACCTTGAATTGATTTGATTCATATGTTTGTTGATTATGACGCACACGCAAACATTCATTATACAGACTATAACAAGGCCAAAACACGTATCCACAGTTGCATCTATTTTGCAGCTTGTTAAAAAGTGCTGTGAACTTTTTAGAGAAGCACATTTTCCATGATATGGATTTAATTAATTATAATATAAAATGAAGCTCACCTGTAGGCTCCACAGCAACTGGCCGAAGATCATAATGGGCAGATTTTTTTGGTTTTGGTTTTACATTTAAATTTAACAGCACACCAGCAAAAGGGCGTTTGGCCATATGTAGCATTTCTACAACATGACGTCTTCGAGCCCTTCGCACATCTGCGGCCTGCTTAGCTTTCCAAGCAACAACACAAGCAGCAAGAAATAAGAAGAAGCAGGAGAAGAACACAGAAAAAAAGACAAATAGGTCTATATGTAATTGATCTTGACGTGAAAATACAATTCCATATGCTACTTTCTTGTCAGTATCTGTTGGGTCTGTTGCTTGTAAAACAAGAAAGAAGCGTGTTGTTTCCAAACTATGGTATTCCTAAAATTCAGTATTTTTTTAAATTTCATAGTATCAGTACTTTTTAAATTTCTTATCCTAATAAACAGGGTTTAATTTATTATTCTAAATCTGCGTATAGATATGAGCAGACCAATGAACCGAGCGGCAAAGCAACCATTGTCGCAAGTAGTATGTACGGGTTATGAGCGCCGCAGCGAGCCGAGCTTTGTAACATCAGAGTTTCGCTTCAATGCTCGCCATGAATCAAGCCATGTGGGTATTTCGGTTTAGGGTTCTACTCATCAAAATTATTTTTCAACGGACCTCACTGCGTATCGTGATCCTGAGTAAGATTCCATTCTCAGCGGTGCTCGGCTCGTTGTTCTGCTCATATCTATACACGGCATAAGGCTCATTTCATTTAAAATAAATTAGTTCGACAGAAATTAATCAATTTTAGCCTACAAAAAGTACTGTTGCTTTAAATTCAACAATATTTTTTAGTAAAACCTCATATTCATGGAAATAATACTGTGAATTATTTTAAGTAAGATATCGAAAATGAAAACGTCATAGTGATTGAATTTTCAAAATTGGTGAATGTGTGTGAACTAATAATAATAATAATAATAATTTTTATTTATTTCAGAAAACAGCACGAGTACCTACTTAAGTTTAAGAAATTTCGTCATTATAGTTCTACACATAAACAAATTCGAAAAATATAAGTAGTTATAAAACACAGTCAATACAAAAGTAAACCTAGACTACAAGTAACAAACAATAAGGACAATACAATACATATACAAGTAAATTAAAAACAGATTTAACATCTTGGAATAAATTCATGTAATGGTGTAGCAGTTTAATTTCAAAAGAAAAAATTTTAAACCAGCTTTAAATTTAACAATTGTTGGCAGTGGCGGCTGGTCAGGGTGGGCAGGTTGGGCAGGGCCCACCCAGAAAAAAATTAAGAACTGTTTCGCACTCTATCGAAATAATTTTTTTTTCTTTTTGTGATTTAAATTGGTGTACATTTGCTTTCTATTTATATAGAACAATGAAATGTTAAAAAATATTAAAAATGGAGTTTAGAAACTATTCGAGATAATGCCTAATATCCCCCGCTTTCCAAATTTAAAATCCCGCTTAATACTATACGTTCTAATCCGCTATTATATGAATTGGGCTGGTCCATACTCCTGCTCCTTCCTAAACGTCCGTAATAGCTAGGCAGTACGCTCACTTCATTGATGTTAGATTTGCCATCTAAGTACCCAAGCGTATGTCGCATACCTATTCTGCCTCAGCGAGAATGAGCGGGCCGGCCCGTTGGCGCAATCAAACGGAAAGTTTTCGTTCAAGAAAATAAAAATCCAGCCAACATTACACGCGTAATCACTAATGCAAAATGCGAAATTATAGATAATATACTTACTAACTTTAAATATGGAAATGTTAAATCTTTGTGAAACGATAAATAACAACATTTATTATTACTTCTTAGCCCATAGGTATTGTTATAATTTTAAAACAGCGCGGAACTCGCGGAAGGACCCGCCAGCTTTTAGAATGTATGGGCCGGCCCTCGGAACCCTCCGGAAATTCTCGGCTTCTCTTATCTTGAGAAGGCAGAAGGGGTTCTAGGAGTATATCGTGTGGTTCTAGATTAGTTCTCTTACAATCGCATGGTGTAATATTCATGGTTTTTGACATTAAAACAAATTCAAAATTTTTTTATTATGGCTTCTACTAGTGGTATATTGGATAAGGATGAAAATCACGGTCAAAGTCAAATCCAGTTAGTGGTACGAAATAAACAAGATTATAGTACACAGTACAGGGTGTCCCAAATTGCTTGATTTTGGCCGGTTTTCCTATTTCCAGACCAGGTAGAGAAAAACTGAGAAAAACATATGAGCCTAGAGCTCGATTTTTGTGAAACGCCGATTGGTGAAAACCACATTTCGATATCTCTAGCCGTTTCCGAGATATCGGCAAAAATTGACATTTTACAGATTCCGAAAAACTTTCTTTAATGTTGAAAAATGTAATTTTTAAAGAGAAATGTGTTATATTGGCAGCAAGGATAACTAGACATATCTTGGCATATATATTTTTGGAAAGCTTATATTTTTTTCCTATTTTCTAAAGTCAAATCAAACTATGGTTTCCACAAAGTTAGCTTTGATATCAAACAATCGAAAAGCGATATATTTTTTTTGACAAATGCACCTTATTCTACGTCAAAAAGTGCCTGTAGAAAGTTTTTACTGTTTGAAAAATATCCACAAATAAAAAAGTTGACAGTTTTTCGGAATCTGTAAAATGTCAATTTTTGCCGATATCTTGGAAACGGCTAGAGATATCGAAATGTGGTTTTCACCAATCGGCGTTTCACAAAAATCGAGCTCTAGACTCATATGTCAGTTTTTCTCTACCTGGTCTAGAAATAGGAAGACCGGCCAAAATCAAGCAATTTGGGACACCCTGTACAGTTGCAAAAACAATTTAGTTTATTATGTTTAGATGACAAGATTTTTATTTCTGCATTAACACCATGTCCAAATTAAAAGATAATCGCGGTAATAAAAGCAGAGGTTTTAATACAAATTGGTATCAAAAATACGAATTGTTAACCAGGATGTGAAACAACTAATAAATCATATCGTTGGTATAGGTACTGTCTGTTGTTTAACGAAAAATCAAACAATCCCTGGATTCACTGAAAATAAAATTATTCGGCTGACAAAATATTCAAACTATTTAAATCTCAAAGAACATTTTATTTATCAAAAAGATAGAAGAGTTGATTTTATATAAACCTAGAGTAGGTACCTATATATATACAAAATCATTTTTATGTTATTATGTTGTGTAGTGTGTAGATTTTTTTTTGTACATATGTTTTAAGAAACTAGGTACTTACACTACGCTACGACCACTCTACTTAATAAAACTTTCTTTTTTTATCAAAAATCGTACATAGTTCTAATTCTATTTGGATGAAATTACCAAAGGACTGAAGGTGAATTTTTTTTATACTGTTCATATTTAAAAAAAAAAACTAGGTAGGTATACAAATAGCTATATAAATTAAATGTTTAACGTAACAGAATTTTTTCAAAGGATTTCAAAAATTTTAATAAAACAATTACGTCAAACGAAAGTGGGAAAACAGAGCAATCTTGAAAATATTTAAATAACAAGTTTAGTACATAAATTTTGAGGTATACTTTTGTAAAACACAATGACCTTGAAAATCCTGAAAAATTTTCCCCTGCGGCGCTACGCAGGGGGCTGCCTCCCCCCGCACCCCCTGCAGCTCTTGTCCCGTGTACACAGCTTTTTGCCCTACCAGCCTTAAGCACCACGAGCCGCCACTGATTGTTGGGAGACATTTAATTCTTTCAGGCAAAAAATCATACAACTATGCTGTGATCTAGTATTAGAAAATTTTGATTAGTTTTTAAAAACGCGTTATTTAATATACGTAAACAGAGGCTAAAGTAAGTATATTTAATGACTGAAAAGCATTTCTGCAGGAACTAGTGGAATTCGGATAAAGTACTTCGAAAGTAGAAGTTTGGTGTATTTTTACTCCTTGTCTACAAAAAATTCTAACAACTTCTACATGCGACACTTTTTGATATTACAATGGGACAAATCGCGATACTGTCTGGACAAAATACCCAAAATTGAAGTTTCTTTAAATAAGACATCCATTATCTCGTCTCGTTCGGCATAAACATAAACATAAAACGCACCACAGCAATTAGACAACCCCCAAATCCAAAATCAAGGCTCTCCGGAAGGGTGTTACACATAGAAAAACGCAGACAAACATCCATATCCACTTCTTAATTGCCATAAGCGCTCGAATCCTATCTAGACAGTGCTGCTTGATGGTCTGCAGCATTGTCCGATTTAGAGTGTGGTGTTGGCGTCTCAGTCCGGCTGTCACTCGCCGGACCTTCGGTGTAAATGGTCTACCTGCGACTATATAATCCACCACAATCTGGATTCGAGAAGCGTGTTGCCTTGCTGATTGAATTTTAGCTTCGATCTTTTGTACGCAGCGCTCAGCTTTCTCGACCCTACCAACTGCGCTTGCCAGGCGCTGTTGTGGGACGAGCTGCTGAGCAGCAGCGTACATCGCACTGTTGATTTGCCATATGTTGGCATCTTCTGGAAGCTCCTCTTTGATCAACGAATCCATTCGTGCCAGATCTTGTGGTTAGGTTAACCCTGGTGTTAAGGTTAACCCTCGTCCTTAAAGCTGCATCGGTGTATTCAGAAGGATGTTCCTCGTCAGCTGGTATTTGCCGCGGTGGAAGTACAGCAGGCACTTCCTCACGCTGATGAGGTGCCCTTACGTAACCTGTTCGGTGCAGGAAGGATACTTGGTCTCTCAGATGTTGCTGAGAGAAGGCGCGATATTCAGGGTGCATATCGCACCACAACCGGTGTAATCGCCCCATGTACCCCCTGCGCCCAAGTTTGCTGTTCTCATGGCAGATGAGCAGGTCATCCCTTAACTCCTCCGTCCACCTAAAGCGTCAATTAGCATAGCGTGCATCATCAACTTTGAGACCATCCGGTAAGGCCCCTCCCACATGTCTCTGACCCCCATCCGGTTGGGGTCGATTGTGAGGGGCCCTTCTTCTAGTGATTGGTAGAACCAGAGTATTGGGATTCCAGGGTTGCCCCTCCCTATCCAGGGTGCACCGTGAGGAGGTTGCCGGTCCGCATTTCGCACCCCTCATTATTAGTATCATTATTATTATTATTGTTATAATTTCAATTTCAATCAATAATCCTAACCAGAGTCTATTTGTTTATAAACACAAAATTGTAGTTATAATATAATAATATGTACAGAAAAGTTCCTAGAAATAATAACATTTTACATATTTTGCAATAAACGTTAATATTTACCTCTGGTAAAGTGATGACAAGTCTGTCCTGCAAATTTTTCACAAGCAAAATAGTCTGATGTTCTGTAATTGTAATATAATTTCGTATGCCATATGCTTCTTTCTCCAAATACACATCCTTTGATTTCAGGGTACCATTTTCCCAATGTCCATACTGCCCATCGATATTAATATTCATTAATCCTGTCGAAGAATTAGGATAAGCTAGATAAGTATCATCATGGGTACTCATGAACACATTCAGTTTTCCCTGTGTGACATCTATTATGATTCTAATGTCCACATTCATGAAACGTGGCTGAATAACAAAGAATACTACCTCACCAGGGTATAAAGGCCTCGGTTTAATTTTGCACTCATCTGAAAAGTAAACATAAACTAACTATACCACATAAGTATCAAAAATAAACATTTCAAATAATATTATTCTTATTGATAAGGTATTATGATATGTAGGGAGAGATTGTGTTAGACAAAACCTTATGAATATTGTTAGGTTAATGCGTCTTAAAATATGAATATTGACGTGGTACAGAAACATATATTCCAGATAACACCAGATATTCATAGAATATTCCATAAATCTGTTATCTATTGTTTAATATTATTGGAATATATATCTCTAGCGGAATATTCCTGAGATGTGCACAATTCAATATTTCAGGGTTATGTTTCACATAATATTCATAAATTATTTTGTTTGAATATTTCTATTTTCAAAATATGTGAATATTCTAATAATATTTGTTGCGATACAGATTTTGTTTGACATGGAAATTTGAATATTCTAATGCTATTCTGTATGTAATATTTCTAAATTATTCTTATTGGAATATATTTAATTTCATAATATAAGAACATGCTAAGAATAAGTATCGTGGTTCAAAAAAAAATAGTATTGTGGTTTGTTTGAAGTATGCAAACTTGAATATTGCTATTCTTTACGTAATATTTCTAAATTATTCTTATTGGAATATATTTAAGGGTCCGTCATGCATGCATACGAGCTATAATTGGAATAATTGAAAAACAATGCACCAACTCAAGTAATAAATTGCACACGCAACTTATAAAGTTTGTGGAAGAATCGAAATGTCCAGTGGGCATTACCCAACAATAGGTTAACCCTTACCCTTTTAAGGGTATAAATAAATGTTATTAATACCATATTAGAAGTTTCGATGTTGTAATTTAAATGTTTATCTTATGATAAAAAATGTTACATATAATTGATGAAAACATAATTTCACATTCCGCAGCAAAGCCGTTTTATTAATTTTATTATTTAAAAAATAGAAAATTCTCCAGAAAATCCTTCAGAAATCACTCCATTTAACGAGAAATAATCAATAATATAACGGCTTAGTATGTATTTAAATTAAAAAAAACCTTTTTGTAGCGTAATTCTATGATCCTTACCAGCTTACCACATAAAACTGTGAAAGAAAAAATTGAAATTGTTCAAACGGTTTTTTTTCCTAATACTCCTGTACAGTCGGCGCCACCCAAATGTGAACGGTAAAATTGTATAGTGTAATTTACACTTTAAATCATAGTCGCCTTAACATCAATATTAGAGGAGGCTGTCTAGCACAAGCAAAAAGAAATCTCCAGATAGGCAAAGAAAACCCTCCAAGAATTAATAATATAAAAAATAACTGTCTACATTTTACAATTCCATACATGAAATCCAAGCTTCATGTATTTCTAGTATATATAGACAACGGTTCAACAATAGAAGAGACTATTTTCACCAAAGCTCTCCTATATGATTATTGCATTGTTATTAGCGATTTCAATCCAAACACTATGAGGAAAAAAAATCAACTTAAAAATTTTATAAATAACTCCAATTTTGAAAGGATTCACACACCTCCTACGTTTCTTATGCCAAATAACCCAAGTTCAACCACGGATGTACTTATGTGTACGACAAATATTAAAAATAATATTACCGAAGTAGAATTAATCCCAGACCTTGGTAGTGACCATTTAGCTATTCAATTTAAATTTAATCTACGAGCAAACCCAATCAACTTGCCGCAAGAAACAATTCTAGAATTAGCTAAATGTAATACTGACATTGTCAATAAAAAAATGAAACAATTTATAGAAAACAGGCAGGAGCTCATTACGCCAAATTATATAACTAGGTTCAACGAAAAGCTTAAAGATTTAATAGCAGAAAACTCACCAACAAAAGTAAAAACGTTTTTTAACTACAAGCTACCTCCATTTATTTTAAACCTAATAAAACAAAAAAGAAGAATATACCGACAAATCAGGCAAAACGAGGACCAAGAAACTAAATCCAAATATAATGAACTTACTAAACAAATCCATAAACTGATACAACAGTACAAACAAGACAAGTGGCTCAGGGCATGCAAAAACATAAATGACTCCAAAGGAAGGACATATTGGAATGAAATCAAGAAACTGTCTAAATACAAATCAAACAAATTTGCTATTCCTGAAATCCGCTACGATAACAATAGCCATACCACTGATCAGAGAAAAGCCAATGCCTTTGGGGAGTACTTTAAGGAAACCTCCAAATTTACTAATGACGATAATTTTGAGGAGGAAAATCTAAACTTGGTTAACGACTGGTATGAGGGTTTTTTTAATACAAATCCAATAAGGGAAGAAAACATAAACATCAAAGAAGAAGAATACTACAGTGTACTAAATTCAGGCAAAAACACAGCACCTGGCCATGATCACATTAGTAGGAACATTCTAAGAAAACTTGATAAAAAGATACATGAAGAAATAATTGATATATACAACCACTGTATAACAAACCATTACTTCCCAATAGAATGGAAAACTGGTATAATAATTACAATCCCAAAGCACAGTCAAGATCACTCTGACCCACAAAACTATAGACCAATAACTTTGTTACCAGTAATCGGGAAAAATTTGGAGAAAATCATAAAAACCAGATTAAATGATAAACTAGACGAACAGATACCCAAGAACCAATTTGGTTTCCGACAAAACTCATCCACAATTCATCCCCTATTCATTATGACGTCAAACATTCAAACTAATAGCATACTTGGAAATAAATCGGCAGCAATATATATAGACTTGACCAAAGCATTTGACTCGGTGTGGCACAAAGGTTTACTATTTAAACTACATCATATAAATTGTCCCAATTATATTATCTGGTTTCTCAAAGATTTCTTAGAGGGCAGGAAAACAAAAATCAAAATAAACACAGCTGTTTCCAATTCATACGAAACCAAACAGGGTGTTCCACAGGGATCTCCACTATCACCAGTGTTATTCAACATATTCTGTTATGACATCCTGAATAACCACCAACAACCAAACAATGCACAGTCTTATCTACTACAGTTTGCTGATGATATAGCCTGGGTAACACATGGAAAAACTATTGAACAAATCATAAACAACCTGCAATTGTCGACAAATGAAATCATCGAGTGGTGTAATAACTGGAGACTAAAAATAAATCCTAATAAATCACAGCTAATAATATTTAATCACAACATCTCAAATACCACCCCAACGTTGCAAATATTTAACCATACAGTGACACCAGCAGCATTCGTAAAGTACCTTGGAATTAAGTTAGATCAAAAATTAAATTTCAACATCCATATTAAAGAAATGAAGAAAAAAATGATAACCAGAGTAAAACACTTTAGATCTCTAACTTACAAGAACCAAGGCATTGACATAATAACAGCAAGTAAAATTTACAAAATGATATGTCGTCCTATTATGGAATATGGCTTCATCCTATTTACCACTTGCAGAAGACCAGCATTAAACAATATTGAAGTGGCCGAAAGAAGCAGTCTGCGAAAAATAACAAAACTCCGCCACCCAAACAACTCTCTTCATAACATACCCAATAATTCACTATATGAGATAACTGGGATTCAACCTATACTTACTCGATTTAAAGAACTTACCAACAAATACTCACAATCTCAAAATTTTCTTAACCTAATTCAACCCTTTACAGTCCAGTTAGAAGAAAATATTATCCGAAGAAGAAGAACTCCTGAAAAAACGTTGATTGAAATAATTACACAGACAATATAGAACAATAAAACTGTGTACGCCTATGTATGTGGATATATAGGTGTATATATATAATTATGTTTTTTTTTTTTTTTGTATATGTTAAATTTACTGAGAAAATGTTATTTTACCCTAAATAAGAATTAAATGTAAAAATATAAGTGTAAGACAGGTTGAAAGACTCCGGTCGATGGCCTTTTGGAGGTGACCAATAAATATTACTCTCTCTTTCTCTCATAGTCGCCGTAAAATTTGAAAAAGTTGTCAAATATATTTGTCATAATTTGTCAAAAGTAAAAGTAAAGATAACTATGCCAAGACATTTAACTAAAGCGCAAAAAGCGAGGGTTATAGCTAAAAATTGGAAGAAAATAAGTTTTTGAGTGAAGTGGCTGCTGATTTAAATGTTGGTAAAAGTTATATACTTTATATAAAAAAAAGCGCTGGCAAGAAGAACAAAGACTGCAAAGATCTGCAAGGTATTAAGGTCTCCAATGAGAATAAAGACAATGCTCTGGTCGAATTTATCCGAGAATTTATCCATCAGAATCCTTTCGAAACCGCTGTCAAAACTCAAGAAGAAACATTATTCCCAGGGTCTTTCAGAATAGCACAAAGACGTCTTAAGCTATCTGGCCTGACGAATTGCTGATTTTTAAATATAGAGATTAGTTTTAACCATTTTATTTTATTAATGTTTTTCTGAATTATGAATTATAAATTATTAGGTGTATGTGTTGAATTTTATTTCTTACAATCGTTAAACATGAATGAATTAAAGGAATAATTAATATTAACCTTCCTTCCACTAACATGTAGGTAATATTTTTTTTTTTTTTTTTTTTTTTTTTTTTTCGATTGCCCGATGCTGGACAGTCTCTCCATGACCTCCGACACCACACGGAGAAAGCGCCAGCGAATAATCTACAGCCACTCCCCACATCCCGCAGGGTTAGTGACTGTAGATTCCAGACTCGTGTGCCCTAAGTAGACGGAGGGAACCCAGGATGACGGCTTTCTGCATTTGACCAGCCAACCACTCTGCCGATTTTTGGCAGGCAGGCATGGTCTTCAATGCGGAGAGCAGCGTGGGCTTCATACCTCCGAGTACACCGATTATCAGGACGACCATCTTGACAGAGTAGCCTGGGTATAGCACTTGGAGCTCGTACCGGAGATCTCTGTATTTGGTCCGTTTCTCCTCCTCCTTCAAGGCGATGTTTGTCTCAGCAGGCGCTGAGAACTCGATGACATACATCACCTTGGTCTGATGGTCGAGGAGGACTATGTCAGGCTTATTGGCTCGAATTAGCCTGACGGTCGGGAACGAGTAGTTCCAGTAAATCCGGCATTTCTCGTTCTCGACAACGGACTCGATATCTCCGGGAATGTAAGGCAACACTGGTGTTTGGTCTATCTCGTACGAGTGCCGTAGATGGTAGTATAGCACTCGTTGAGGCAGGTAATCGGCCTATAATTTTTTGGGTCAGACAGATCCCCCTTTTTAGGGATTAGCACAGTTCGCCCCTCGACAAACCAGTCGGGAATTTGCTGCCCCTCGTTCAACCATGAGTTGAAAAGTCGGGCCAGATGGCGGTGGGTGGAAGGAAACTTCTTCCACCACCAGTTGTTTATACCATCTGGACCCGGGGCAGCGAAGTTCTTGGTTCCAACAAGTGCTTGTTGAACCTCTTCCATACTGATTGCCGGGCACACTTCGTCTGGCTCTTCTAAGACTCTACGACAGAGAGCCTCGAAGCCTCCAGCTATAGCTGGAGTGTCATTATCGAATGGACTCGCGACTTCGTAAATTCCTTTCCAGAAGGCTTCGACATTATCAACAGTTGGCGGATTTTCGACAACACGCTGTGGCTCTTGGAACAGGCGAGACGGGTTTGTTTGAAATAATAATATTATTATTATTATTATTATTATTATTATTTTATTTACAAAAAAACATTACATTTTACAAAATAGTATTACAAGGTTATGTGTGTTAAGTAACTAATTAATATGTATTGTGCACCTAGGTAGACATACCTGTGTGTGCCGCTAATTAGTAAAAGTTCCTAAAATTAAGTTTAGATGTATATATACCTTAATTACAATTCGTACTTACAATTTAGTTGGTAAATTTTATATGGCAAATTTAGACTAATAAATAAAACATTATAATATTTTTTGTAATTCTATGTACGGGTCTTTATAGTAGGCTATTTATATAGTGACTGTTTAAATGAATAAATTTTTTGCACTTGTTTATAAAACTGTTATATTTAGTTGTAGTTCTTATATCTTGAGGTAAGATATTAAAGATTTTTGGTGCTAAAATAGTTGCAAATCTTTGATTCGCGTCGTATTTCCTAAATGGTACAATTACAATATTAGTTAATTATTTTGTTAACTTCTTTTATATTATTCGACTCGGCCTTCGTCCTTCCAATTATTATTATGGTAACAGAAAATAATAAAAGTAATATTATTTTCTGTCAATATATCCTCTCTGTGTTACGCCCCTAAACAAAGTCTGACTTACTACAATGAAATTCAGAAGAAAATTCCATGACAACCAAAATGCGTTCACATTTGGATGGCGCCAACCAGCGACTTAATAATACAAGACTGGAGATCGCCTATGTATCCACTGCATTTGTTTGGCCTGAATAATATTACCCAGTTGATGCCCAATTGCCACACAGCGGTTGCGCAGTTACTTTCGTTTTGTTTATTCTACACGGTTTTGCGACGCTATTTTAAAGTCTTGTTCGATTGTTTGACATCAGAGGACATTACGTCAAAGGCGTAGAGGTTATTTCCCAGTTTTAAACTGGTTAATTTGAATATTTTTTAGATAATTCAACTTTTTTGGATAGGAATCTCAAGAAATGTGGTAATAAATCCCAAAAAAGAAAAGGAAGAGAAAGAATATATTTTCAGGTCAGAACCATTATCTCATTCACGTTCTTCTACAGTATCTGTTGAATCGCCATCAAAATCTACTATAACAGCAGATTCTCCGGTGGTAGGGCATGAAAAAGAAAAACTATAGTTGGGCCAAAAAGAGTAGTAAGTAGAGCCAGGGGCGTACGGATTTACGAATTTCATAAATTCCATCATTCGAACAAATGAAAGCGGATTGTGTTAATTATGCATGAGTATGAGTTACCATGTCTTAAATTTTAAATAATATGCTTACATCTGGCAACATTATCTCCACGAATTAGGTATAGCAACGCAGTTGAACAATGCACATCCTTTGCGTTGCAGCATATGTGACGCCACTGAATGCGCTATCTAGACTCGCTGGACGACCTTTACAATAGTCGACACAAATTATTGGGTATAAAGGCGGCACGCATGTACTATATTTGGTTGACTATACCAATTAAACATAATGACCTAGTTATGGTTTTCATCTCTGGTAGGCGGATAAAACTTGATATATTTCTCTGAATTATATGGGATTATATGGTAAAACGAGCTGCCGCTTCTGTATTCCATAACAGCTAAATACTTTGAAGAATTTCCGGTGAATTTTTTGCTCTACTGACTACTCTTTTTGGCTTTAGTATAAGTACAGGAAAGTTCACAAATAAAATTGTTATTTGTTTTATTTTGTGTGCTACTACATAATTTTGAAAATCCAAAGAAAGTGAAATTTCTTGGGATATTTTTAGATCCTACCTTAAACTGGTTTCATCATGTAGATTATGTAGCAAAAAAAATATCAAAAAATATATTTGTCATTAGAAATTTAAAAAATATTGTATCCTTCAAAATATTAGTAACAGCTTACTATTCCTTAATAACATCACATACGACGTATGGTTTGATAAACTGGGGGCACGCACCACAAACTGCCAGAATCTTTGGATTACAAAGAAAGATCGTTAGAATCATGACGAACTTAGGATTTAGAGATGATGTAAGAAGTGAGTTTGTTAAATTAGGAATTCTAACATTCCCATCACTATACATATTTTATTGCTTGATGCACGCTTATAACAACATACATTCATATAAAAAACAAGACGATATTCATAAATACAACACAAGGAATCAACAAAATATTGTAATCGAGTATAACAGACTTAAGTCCAGCGATTGTGGTTTTAATTATTATGGCCCAAAGTTCTATAATAAAATACCAATGTGGGTAAAAAAATTACCAGTGGTGAGGTATAAACAGTTAATAAAACAATTTTTAATAAACGAGGCCTTTTATAGTATAAGTGAGTTTTTAAATTTTGAAATAAAAAAATCTAAATTGATGGATATTGTAATGTAAAGTTAACGTGTCATATATTGAATGTTTTATGACGATCTGTGTGTTTATATGTGTTTATTTGTTGTTTTTAAAAAAAAAAAAAAAAAAAAAAAAAAAAAAAAAAAAAAAAAAAAAAAAAAAAAAAACTATGTTTAAGTACTTATTAAGTATTTTAAGAATGAAATAGGTAGATGTAAAAAAACTTGTATTTCTCTATTAGTGCTAAATATTTTAACTGTTTTTACAAAAATTTTATGAAATTATATTTTAAAAAAATATGTACCTATTAAACTACTTGTACCTGATGGTACATATTGACTTGTGTAAAACAAATGTGTTTGTTGTTGGCACCAATAAATTGATTTGATTTGATTTGATTAGAAATAGATTTACACTGGCGTAATTAGAGCATTAAATTGCCCTATTTTTTTAATGTTTATGGCATAATAAAACAAAAAGATATTTTAAAAATTTTATTTCAAATATTATGATTGATAATTAAGATGGCTCCGGAGGCAGTAAGGAATTGCAAATCACTCTGAAATTATAAATTATTTCGAAATTTGGTTTTTGCTACAGTATTTCCAAAAACTGTCAGTTAACCAAATCGATATAATGGTAAATGTTGAGATAACGGAATCTCCGATTTTCGGAATTTTTTTGCTTTTAACTTACGTAGTTTTGTCTCCTGAACAATAAATTCTAAAAAAAAATCGCCGCTCGTCAACAGTTTTCGAGATATTTGGCCCCAAAGTCTCTGAAAGTCGTATTTCTCCACTGCCATAATCACTTATTTTCACCAAATTTTTCATTTTATGCTTATGAACACCTCTAATACAGACTTATTTAAACACTTTTAAATAGTTTCAACACATGTATTCCAATCAATAACTATTTTTTGAACCTTCTTATAAAAGCCATGAAAACATAACCTAAAATTTCAAACAACACTAAGATCATTCGAGGTTATGATAGTGCCGTAAGATCTAGGGTACGGTATAAAACGAATATCAGAGACAACCGAGACGTGTAACTTCATATGAAAATTTGTCCGATAATAGTTAAATTTACCATCTTTGTCTTAAGCAATGAATATGCTATATGGCTATCTCCTTTCCACATAATGTAAGGTGAATGTAGAGTGCAGCACGGTGGCAAACTGGGCATGCGCCATGCGCTCACGAATTTATGTGTACTTTGTGTTGTGGCCATTTTGATTATTGTTTTGCGATTTTGTTTTGATTTGCATTTACATTGTTGTTCGTTGCGATATTCTTTATCAGAGGTAGGTAATGTTTTCTTGAAATCCATAAATATCAAAACACACAAGGACTGACTATGTAATAACACCCTCAGACTAGATTGTTTTCTAATGTTTTTTTGTTTTTTTATTTACCACAGAACGTGGTACGTAGTGTCGAATATTTATTTATTTTTATTTGTTTAGTTGAAGAAAATGTCATCACAACGTGCACTATGCCTTGTATGCGGATTTGAGGACCCGGAGGTTGAAAAAATGCATTATTTTCCCTCAGTCTTAAAAAAGTAAGTTTAGCTGCATAAAAATAAATATACAACAATATAATAAAAATATATTACAGGTCAAAGATATGGCAAGAAAATATGGGAATTGTGTACAGCGGAGATTCTTTTCGAAGTCGTAGGATTTGCAGTCGACATTTCACAAAGGATTGGTACATCGTTATTTTATTCAGTCGATTCAAGTAATGATTACTTAATATCAACTCTGGGAAATTATTTGTATTGAAACTTAATGTTGAGAAAGAAGTTAATTTATATGGTCTTCTTTATTATAAATCATATCAATCAAGCGCCTTGTCGCCCTTGTCCTAGGAGTGGTATCATGTGTGGAAAGATTCGAATCGGTATGCCTCTAAACACCGAACGCCTTGTAGATCGGGAATAAACTGCCTTTTCCGGAACTTGCACCAAAGCGAGACTTAAATTTGTAATTAGATGTGAATATTTCTATCTTAAGATTATTATTTTTATTTTATATTATATCGTTAAAGCTTGAAATATTACTAGGTAAGTTTTAACGTTCTTCTTTTTACTTCTATAGCTTACATATTTTTCTCTGTATTTAACACTAGCAATATTTGTGCGAGGAGCAATCGTAAGCACATATTATTATGTTTATTGTTATTTTGCAATTTCGTACAATATATTGTTTGTTTTTATTTGAATTTTATTTCTCCCCATCTGGAAAAATTCGATAAGATCTATATAATTTATTAACGAATTTTAAATCTTTTCTTACTCACAAACCACAAAATCAGCAGAATAAAAAAATTTATAGGGTAAGTATAAATAGGTATAATATCGAGTATAATATTCACTATCAATTTGAATTGAATGTTTTAATAATTGATTTGGTGCATATTTCACTATAGTGAAATTTGCAACAAGTCGATATTTAAAACATTCAATAATAATTAAAAATTATGAGAATACTAAAACAGACCAGTTTTAAATTTGGCGCCTATGCGGCACTTTGCGCCCTCTTCTCTCACCTTACATTACAATCGCCCAAATGAGTAGTCGGGAGTAAATTTTCTCAAGTAGTTGCACGTCTCGGTTGTCTCTGCGAATATGTTCCTTCTTTGATATAAAAATATACTGCACCCGCCCGCCGGGCGGCATATTCGTTTTATTCGCGGAAGTTGTAATGTTTGAAATCTAGAATACGCATAAAACTAATATGTTCCTTCTTTGAGATAAAACGATAAAAATATTAGTTTATGCATAACATAGATCCCACTATCGTAATGTTTGAAATTTTAGGTTATGTTTTCAAAAAATTTCAAAAATCGGACGATCCGTAATGTAGAAAATTACCTTTGTTCTAAAGTATTGAAATAAACATTGATGATAGTGAAAAAGTTAAGAAACGCCGAAAAAAATAGCTTTTGCGGCGATGGCGGAAATGTCATATTTGGGGTATATTGACCCCCATATCTCGAAAAGTACTGGAGAGCGGGAATTTTTGACTTGAAATTCGTGTTCTACGGACAAAAATAGGTAAGTACTGAAAAAAAAATTCCAAAAATCGGAGGTTCCGTTATCTCAACAATTACCTATATAATTATATTTATAAATATAATTAACACAACTTAAAATTATTTATATGCTTTTTATGTACAGGGTAAGTCACGTAAAAGGTTCACCCCATTTATTTGTGTAATTTTGAATATATTTTTGGTTTTCGGGACTCTATTCTACATGATTTTTAACGTAGAAATATATTCAAAATTACCCAAATAAATGGGGTGGACCTTTTACGTGACTTACCCTGTACTTACATGTGAAAACTACGATTTGACGTTGACACAAAAGTTTTTTTACAATACAAACACTGTTTAACCATATTTATAATGTTTTTAAACACAAAGCAGATAATTAACAACACAAAGCAGATAATTAACCAGATAAATATAATTAACACGAAAATAGATAGAAAAGCGCGCTGACACATAAATCAAACAAGACTTCAAAATAGCGTGCAAAGCCGTGTAGAATAACAAAACGAAAGTAACTGTGCAACCGCTCTGTGGCAATTGTGGCATCAACTGGGTAATATTGTTCAGGCCAAACGAATTCAGCTTATCGCCAGTCTCCTCTATAGCTGTCCCTTTTTACAAATTGCTTTAATTTAACTATTTTTGGTTAAATATGTTTATTAAGTAATTTCCTTGTAGGGAGCTGCGGACGGCTCTCAGTTTTTTGTACGTAGAGCTAGGTCGTGGATATTATATGAATATATATATATTTTTTTTTTTAGATTACTATAAATGATTACACACTTTATTTGGGCGCCAATTAGTTGATGTTTAAATTACTTGATGTAAAAAATATATAGTTAACCAACTAATAATATTAACTATATGGTGTCGAATTTAAATAAAAAAAAACAAAATATTGAAATTTATGAGACTATAATTAAATAGAATTATGAGACACTTGTATAAGTGAATTAGGCCTTAAATGTAAATTCTGGATATCTGTACATACTACCTAAATTAACAAAATTTATTTTTACAAAATAATTACAGAAAGAAACGTTTGTAATTTGACGCTGTATACATGTATACGTTGCCGCACATATCCTTCTAAAAGTATATATTTCCGAAGTACAATAGTTATTAAAAATAAGATGTATTACATATTATATTCGATGGAATAAATGTATATTAGATATATTGAAATATGACTTAATAAATTTCAAAATAATTTAGTTTATTTCAATTGATGGTAAAAAAATGACGAATAGCAGTTTCATAAAAACTTCAGTATACGACCTGCATTTAGGAAAATAATTTGCATATACTTGGGGAAGATTTCCACTATATTGGGCACATAAACCTGGATGATAACAAATGATAAAAAGCTTCTGGAACAATTTTTGGCGGCAAGGCTGCATGCTCCTCCATACAAAAAATGTACTGGATCTCTTATATTCACAAAAAAACCATAAAAAACTTTGTGTAGGTAATTCCAAATATAATTATTTTGGTAGAAAATAACAACAACGAAAAATCGAAAGGGCAACTGAGGCCTAAAATTAAGAAAAACTTAAATCAGTTTATGTACAAAAAATATGTGCTTTAAAGAAATTTGGAAATAATTTTACTAACCGTAGGTGATATGTGGCCTCAATGTGATGGTATATTTCTTTTCTTTTACATACTGCACAACACACAACTAAAGAATTCATTTAAATTTGTCACAGCTTTTCTATTAATTGTATTCTTGGTTGGGTACTAAAGAAAATTCAATATGGCTTTACCATTCAAATACCATTTGAACAATGAGCCGTTGAAAAATTCGTATTGTCTTATCGACTTTTTAAAGCAGAGGGCAATACTAGTCAGAAGAGTGGGAAGCTACATCTTTTGCTAATTTATTTTACTGTTTAAGAAGGAATATGGAATTACTTTTAATAGTTTTTTGAATATTTTAATTAATATAAGTAAGTAGTCACTAGATGGAGCATTATGTTTCTAAATCGACTATAAATAAAATAGAAATTTATGATTTATTTCTTAGCAATGTATTTCTAGTATATCAATTTTTTTTTATTTTATTTATTATTTTGACGTATGTAACTTCCAGTTACTGTGGCAATTGAATTGCTACACTACCCCGCTCCAAAAAAGAAAAATTTGACATATTTGTGTCTAATTTTAATCGGTTAGTAAAATATTCCACCTTTTTAGCTTTTAAATTATAATTTAGACTAACTATATACAAAGTTTTATATACAATATGCGCACAATTTAACAAGAAACTAGCAAATCCAAATCGGGAATTACTTAGAGGTACCTTAAACTTTCACATTTAAGTTCCCAATAATACATAATATGCAGTAAAAAATCTGCGAAAGAACTAATAAAATCCATAGATTTTATCTAGAATAAAGAATTGGGTTATCCAACCGACACATCTGAATTGGACCCATAGTAAGGCTTTAAATCCTTAATATGCCATACGCTGACATCTGAACCATTCATACTTTTCAAACCGTAACATAAACGGGAAATTTTTTTAACAATTTTACATAAAATATATTTAGGGGCTAATTTTGCTGAAAAATTACTTGCAGCATCTGACAAAACTTTATTACGTCGCCATACTTTATCGCCGACATTGAAAGTAATATCTCGTTTTCTTAAATTGTATTCTTTGACATTCCTTTGATAGGCTCGATTTAAACTTATTTGTACTTTTTCAAAAATTTCAGCTAAAGGCTTAAGATTGTTACTATATTCTAGTCTATCGCCGGGTAATAACTGTATACCGTCTGTAGAATCAATCTCGCCATAATATTTACCGCTTATAGGTATATGTCTGCCAAAATTAAGAAACGAAGGTGCAAAGCCTGTTGCTTCATGACATGCTGTATTTATTGCATAACGAATCTCTGATAAATATTTATCCCATTCTTTATGATGGTTTTCTTTGATGTAGCATCTAATGGCACGACCAATGGTTTGGTTAGATCTCTCTACAAAATTACACTTGGGATGGTATAGCGCGTTTAACCAAATTTTTTGAACTTCATATTTTTCCACTAGATTTTTGAAAGTTTTGCCCACGAATTGTGAGCCGTTATCACAGATTATAAACTGGGGAACGACGTACACTAAAAAGACTTCATTTTCTATGAACTTTACTATACTAGAAGCAGTAGCTTTTCGTAAAGGGTGTAAAAAGGTGTATTTAGAGAACCAATCTTCAACTACTAATAAATGAGTATAACCATGTGTACTTCGCGGCAATGGTCCTACCAGATCAACTGCAAGTATTTGAAATGGAAAATTTACTTTCTTTTCCGGCCCCATCAAACCCATTCTTGCTTTAGAGGAAACTTTTTGCGCTCCACAAATATTGCATGAATGTACATAACGCAAAATATCTCGCCTCATTTTTGGCCAGTAATAATTTTGTTGGATTTTAGAAAGTGTCTTAAAAAAAACCGAAATGGCTAGAAGTAGGAGGATCATGAAAAGAACATATTATGTGTGTTTTCTGTGTTTTTGGAACCAAAATTTTCCATTCTGTAAGGTTGGAATTTATATTAGTACGAGAAGGAATATACTTATATACAAAATTATCTTTTATCTTTTGCCAATTAGGAAATTTATCAGGATCTTTTTGGATTCTCTCACGCATAGTGATGTAAAAAGGATCTAAGTCGTTCAAAGAAATATCAAGCACGGAAATCATGAGATCATTTTTTGACTCAGTCTCTATTTTTGAAGGAATTCTGGATAAAGCATCAGGGACAACGTTTAATGCACCTTTCCTGTGAACCAAAGTAAATGAATATTGCTGAAATTTTACAGCCCAACGCGCGAGTTTGCCGGTTGGTTCTTTCAAATTATTTAGCCAGAGTAATGAGTAGTGATCAGTTACCACCGTAAAGTGAGTTCCCTCCACGTACGGACGAAATTTTTCAATTGAAAAAATAGCGGCTAAACATTCCCATTGTGTAATTGAGTAATTTCGCTCTGTCCTGGAAAGAGATCTACTGGCAAAAGCAATAACAACTTCTTGGTTATTTATTAATTGAATTAAAACGCCACCTAGTCCAGTATCAGATGCATCGCACTGTATAATAAAAGGTTTGGTGAAATCGGGACTGCAAAGTATTGGAGCTGATACTAGTGCTTGTTTTAATTTAATAAAGGAATTTTCGGCTTCGGCTGTCCAAGTAATTTTTTGACCCTTTTTCCTACCTTTAATAAGATCATTTATTGGCGACACCAAGGTAGAAAAATGGCTAATAAATTTTCTATACCAAGAGGTCATTCCAATAAATCTTTTAACCTCGGTTGTATTTGTTGGTCTAGGATAGTTAATCATAGAAGAAACCTTTTCTGGGTCCGTACAAAGACCTTTAGAATCTACGATGTAGCCTAAATACTTTAAGAGGGGCACTTCTTACACATGCAAACTAGATGGCGACACTAGTAATTTTTTTCAAAAATACTAATAAATTCAGAGAAATTAATTTCATAGGTGATATTACGTTGCAAGGGTCTAGCATTTGCTGACGCTCCTAATGAGTTAATTTGGTTACAAAATATTTGATAATTAACGAGTAATCACGGCTTTCTTCAGTAACGGTTTACCTTTAAAATTGCATTTTACAAAATAAGAATATCGTTTAAAACTTGTCATTAGGAGCCGAAAGGTTTTCTAAAGGTTCACAACAAATTTCAATGCTCATTATTATTTAGTATTAAAATGTAGTATTTTTTATTAAACCCTTGCAGATTACAAAATTTCACCGGGATGACTTACGCACAGCTGATTACAGTTTTATAATTGAAATTGTGCTAAAAGTTTGGCTACTGTATTTATTTATTTATTTTTTATTTATTTATTTATTGCCCAAGTTACATAAAGTACAGTAAGTACATGTTTAAGGTTGTCAACACATTATTTGTATAGTGTACATGAACATTGTATAAATAAAATAGGTAAAACATAAATAAGCAAATAAGCAATAATAGACATATATCCATACATAAATACTTATAAATACACATTACACAAAATACAATAAAACACACATACACAAACATTAGTCTTATTACGCACACACTATGGTAAAAGACATAAAAGTTAACTGTTTAAAAAGTCATGGTTAAAAAATTCAGCAATCGTATAGAAAGGGTGCTCAATTAAAAATTGTTTTAAATAACGTTTTAAAATATTGACCGGCAATTCCTTGACGTAATCTGGTAATTTGTTAAATAACTTTATGGCTAAATGGTTTAAAGGTTGTTGAGTTTTTGATAATCTATGGTATGGAATAGTTGGGTTATTTTTATTTCTGGTGTTGTAGTTATGAAAACTTGAATGTGTTAAATTATTATTCTGCTTTATAAATAGTACACATTGATATATAAAAATACCATACAGAGTCATTATTCCTAGATTTTTAAACAAAGGCCTACAATGTTCTCTAGCATGTACAGATGCTATTGTTCTGATGGCTCGTTTTTGAATTTTAAAAATTCTATCAAATCCCACTGAATTGCCCCAAATCAAAATTCCGTAGGTAATCAAACTATAAAAGTTACTATAGTAAAATGTCATTGCTGTGTCCAATGTTCTTAACTCCATAAGTTTTCTAATTTGGAATACGGTTTTATTCAGTTTATTAGCTAAATATTCAATTTGACTCTGCCAATTTAACTTAGAATCGATATATATACCCAGAAATTTTGCTTTGGAAAATTCTACATTAGGAGAAAATATAACATGCTGTGTTTTCTCGGGATTATTTTTTAATTTATTTGAATCATACCAACTAATAGCATGGTTAATTGATACATTATTTTTGGTCGCCAATTCATTTGTTGTTAACCCTACATTAACGAGAGTGGCATCATCGGCATACAAGGTCACTATTTCTGATGGTACATTGAAGGAAAAGTCGTTAATAAAAATTAAAAAGAAAATTGGGCCTAGAATTGACCCTTGCGGGACGCCTATTTTGATAGGTGACACATGTGATGAGTCTCCAGAGGATAAAAGTACAGCTTGACTTCTATTTTGTAAATATGATGTCACTAATTTCAAACCATTTCCTCTTATTCCATAGAATTCGAGCTTTTTTATGAGATAATCATGGCATACACAATCAAAAGCTTTGCTTAGATCTAAAAATGTCGCACAGGGTATAAGATTATTATCTATCGCATCTAATATTTTTTCAACGGCGTTTACTATTGCACTGATTGTAGATTTGCGTTCTCTGTAGCCATGCTGATTTTTATCAAATAAATTATTACTCTCAAAAAAATTAACAATTCTATTTTTAATTAAAGTTTCAAATATCTTTGATATAATTGGTAACACGGAAATAGGTCTAAAATTGTTAATGTCCTCCATGCTCCCATTTTTAGGAATAGGAACCACTCTAGCTAGTTTTAGAACATCCGGAAATATTTGTTGCTCAATACATTGATTAAATAAAAATGTTAGAATGGGTACCAAGTTATCTCTTACAAATTTAATAGTTTTAGTATTAAATCCATATATATCTACACTGTTGGTGTTTTTTAAATTTTTTATAATGTTATCAATTTCATGTTCATCAGTTGGTGATAGATAGAAAGAATGTGATGGAGGAGAATTCACGTTTTTTAAGAAATTTGTAAAATGGATTTCTGTATCAGGTATAGATTCCAAAAGAGTATGTGGAATATTTATGAAAAAATTGTTAAAAGTCTCCGCTGATATTTCAGAAGGAACTTTGGTTTTATTTTTTGTCTGTGAATTTATCAACTGCCATGTTGCTTTACCTTTATTATTTGAATTTTGAATAAAATTTGTATTAGCCATTTGTTTTGCATTGAGAATCGCCTTTCTATAGTCATGCTTAAGTGACTTATATAAATTTGTACTCTCCTCTGTTTCAAAACTTTGTTTAATTACAGATATAGCGTCAAGTTTATTTCTCATTAGTTTTAGCTCATCATTGAACCAGTTTACTTTAATATTGTTATTAACTTTAACTTTTTTTTCAGGAAAATGTAAATTGAACTTATTGCATAAGATTTCAAAAAACGAATTAAATGATTGGTTAGCGTCATCTATGTTATATAAAAATGTCCAATCAAAATTATTTAATTCATCTTTAAATTCCAGTAACTTCTTGTCTGAAAATATTCTTATTTTTTTAAACTGCGTAATTTTCGTTTTGTTAGTCTTAATGCATGTTTCTAATCCTAAGTGGTCAGACAAGTGTTGATCCGTTACATATGTTTTTATATATGACTCGTCTATATTTGTAATGACATTGTCAATACAATTTTGGCTTATTATGTCTCGGATTCTACAAATCCTAGTTGGAGTGTTAACTCCAAGTCTAAGATTGAAAGATTGAATTATATCTGTAAATTGTTTTGTATCTTTATGCAGCAATTTATTAAAGTGAATGTTAAAATCTCCATTTAAAATTAAATGCAAATTCATTCGTTGTGTAACCTGCAACAAAGTGCACAATTTATCAAAAAATAGACCTAAGTCACCATTTGGTGATCTGTAAACAGTAACAAGTAAAATATTTTCTTTTACTAATTGAACAGCTGCACATTCAAAAATTTTTTCCTCACATAATTCGTTAAAACAATTAATGGACTTATATTCTACGTCACTTTTCAAATAAATTAAAACACCTCCGTGAATAGAGTCAGTCCTACAGTAAGAACTTATAACATTATAATTTGCTATTTTGCATACGTCAACTTCATTATTTTTTAGCCAGCTTTCTGTTATGCATAGCGCGTCATACTTATTATCATTTGCAATTAATTCTAGTTGGTTTACCTTATTTCGAAGACATTGAATATTGTAATAGAGTATATTAAATGAATTGACTCTTGGTCCTTTTATTATCTTAATTTCTTCTAAATCTTCTTTTTTGACGAAAAAAGTTAAACCTCTTCACTAAAATTCCCTTTGGCCACAAGGCAGCATTATATAGCACCGGTTCTAAGTCGAGATCAGCTCCAATTTTAAAAGTAAGATTTCCTACTGTTGTAAGCGCCTGTACTATGAACTCTCTACCTGGGCATTTTTCCTCAAGATAATGTTTCCATTTATCTTCAGTTGAATGAGGCTTGCAACGTGCTATGTAGAGCCATAATTTTTTATCAGCTGCTTGTAAAGATTCTTGAGGATCGTCGTTGTCGATTGATGTGCCTATAATTATTTTATTATTATTTTTATTTTGATTTTCATTTTCATTTGTTTGCATTAGAGTGCGGCGACGTTCTTTACGATTTTTATAAACCATGGTAAAATCATCATCCTCATAGACAGTTTTTGTCAGACTATTGTTTTTGTTTTGTTGCTGTTTAGGCATAGGCATATTATTTTTACTTATTTTTTGTCCATTGATGGGCTCACTTGTTTTATTTGAGACTTTCGTACTTTTTGTTAGCTTTACCTTATCATTGTCGGTTTTCTTGTTCGAATCAATCGTATTGGAATTTACACTAGTCCACTGATTTTCTTCGTCATTATGCGTATTATTTTGTTTATTTTTCGACTCACTGTTGGTGAGCAAGTAAATAAGTTGAATATTTGATTCTCGCAGAGTAGTCAGCTCTTCTTGAAGTTTTGAAACTTTTTGATTCAGTTCAGTCATTGATGATTTTATTATATCATGAAACACAGATTTTATTTTCTCACTATTTAGAAAATCTGTTAAGTCAATTTCACAACTTTCATTGTCTTTCACGTCACTGGACTTATTTGACCGTAAAATGTACATTTTCGGTATTTAAAACCTTTACAAAACTAATAATTATTTGAGACTCGTATAAAAGATGGCGCCAGTTTAGCGAGTTTTATTTACAGAGGCTGAGGCGACAATAGGTTGTCAGTATTTTGATTGGTAGGAGAATTCACGTGGTATAAAATGAAATGAAATGAATAAAATGAGGCTAAAATTTTTTAAATAGATCATCATATGACTAACATAACCTTACATTTTTAGTATTTGTAAATTGATTTTCAATTTTAATTTTGATTATTGTAGTTTCAGCTTAGAACCATTTGTTTACTCTGCCCATCATAACATTTAAAAACTCTTTCAGGCAGTAGATATATAAAGTTTCAATATTGTAGATTATTAAAAATAGACTGCTAATTATAGGTTGGATTTCCAATCAACAAAAAGCAACTTATTTTATTAGATCAAGGTAATTATAACTTTAATAATGCACTGAACAAGATTTTGGTTGATAGTATAGCAACCAAGCAGAAATTTTTGATAAAAGCGACATAATATTCCAAAATCTTAGAAAATGCATATTTTTGAGGTTAGTTGTAATACGTGCACGACACTAATTATTGTCCTGTCATAGTTAGATATTCCTGATTATTTTGTGCTGTCAAACTGGAGTATCCTTGTACATATTTCCATTTATTGTGATTTATTAAACCTACAAAAACTATTTGTGATTACTAGTGATTAGTCAGATTAGTGATGGTAATCAAATAATTTCCCGGTATGTGGTATCGATTAAAAATAGCCAACAAAAAGCAAAAAAGAAACAGTAACAAATTTGCAATAGTAAATGATTTGGTACTCGCACATAACTTTATCTTTTATGGAATTACATTAAATAATACGTAGATATCACTTCAGACGTGCTTCGTGATAGTTTCAGCAATATAAATAACGAAAGTATCACTCTCAACAGAAGCTTATTTCGATTTTAGAAATGAATGTTTCGTTAATATGTATAGAAGCTTCAACTTTACAATCACCATTGGAATTGTCTCAATCTTCAAGTGATGATACAACTAAAGTATCAAATCCAGTGATTTTTCAGAAATTAGAAAAGAAGCAGAAATTAGAAAAGTGAGAAAAATTGTACAAAAGAAAGATATTATTCTCATTGAAATCTTATCGTAATTACCTATGTAATGGAGTTTTGTTTATACTTATTAATATATAAATGAATAGATGTTAAATACTGCCTGTGTCTTTCGCTTATTGTTTATTTGTTATTCTATAGACGACAACCATCAGATGGGCTAAAGTACATATTTTTATAAACTAAATTTTGATTAGTTTTGCTTCAAATGAAGAAAAATTTTTAACGATATAACTTTATTTTATGTCGGCATAATTTATTATTATTAATTATAATTATTTAGGTATATTAAGCATAAGAACAAATCTTTCATTCCTTCTATTCAGTTAAGAAAATGATTAATCTTTTAAAATTAATGTGCTTGCGTGTAGATCATGGGCATCATATTACTAACATAACCTTAAATTTTTAGTTTTTGTAAATTTATTTTCAATTCTAATTTCTGTAGTTTTAGTATGGATCCATTATAATGTTTAAAAATTCTCTCAGATAGTAGACAACCTATATAAAGTTTCAATATTGTAGAGATTATTGAAAATAGACTGCTAATTATAGGTTGGATTTCCAACCAACAAAAAGCATTTAATTATATTAGTAAGGTAATTAAAAGTTCATTATTAATGCACTGAACAAGATTTTAGTTGATAGTATAGGAATCAAGCAGAAATTTTAGAAATATTTACATAACATCTGAAAATTTTAGAAAATGCTTATTTTTTGAGGTTAGTTGTGAACGGGAAATACATAATTAATTTTCTTCGTTATTATAATAAATTAATATATTCTAGACTTTCATTAAATTATATTAATAATTATAACACCATAATATGAATGTTTTAATAATGAACCAAATAAAACCAATCCAAAATTAATCTATTAAAATATGCTTGCATCGTTTTCACTGTATCTGATAAATTTTAAATTTAACCTCATTTTGGTGGGCGTGGCTTTATTGTCGTCTCAAGCCTCTGCAGTTTTATTTTGGTAAAATTAAAATTGTGTTTTATAAAATATATGAAGATAATATACATTTTGAATCTAGTTGTCTTTCTCCCATTTGCGCCTGCGCTTTGAATTTGAATGGTTAACTGTATAACCAATCACGGGGCAGGAAATTTGTAATTTACCAATCAACATTAATTAATTTGAAGATGTTCCTAGCGCAAAAGTTCGACCAATGGGCACAGAAAGCAACGGATAGACCAATGACCAGTAATTTTTATACAACCCTTACTACAGATATCGTGTATTACAAATTGCCTTGTAGCTGCATCTGATATCGAGATGCCATACCGTGTTCAGTAGCGGTATTATGACCCTGTACAAACTGGTTCTTATACTAGCTGTAAGTTGACATCTACCGGATTTTTTTTCAAACACAATTAAAATTAAATTATTTTTATTCGACACTAGCGCCAAAGATCATCTCATATCCTAGATAGTCAAAGCCACTGTTTATTTCATCGCCCTATCTTCTCTCTCTAACACATGCAAAATTGGATGCCAAATAACAGAGAAGTATTGCAGTATCATGAGTTGAAGTGAGATGAAGCTTAAGTTGGGGTCCATTTATGAGCGGTGAAATTAAACAATAGCTCTGACTATCTAGTGTATACATGATCTTTGCTAGCGCCAAGAGAACGGTCGTGGCAGAAGTGCCCCTCTTAAAGATGATTTAAAAAATTCACATTTTGTCAAATTTACTGTAAGGTTTGCCGATTTTAAACGCGTTAAAACTTCATTGAGAATTTGGATATGTTCTTCAAAAGAAGAAGAAATTACAATTATGTCATCTAAATAACAAAATACGTTAGGTTCTAGCTCTGGCCCAAAAATAGCGTCCATCAGTCTTTGTTGGCATTGCGCGCTGTTTACAAGACCAAAGGGAACGACTTTGAAATGAAAAAGACCGCGGCCTGGTATGGAAAATGCTGTTTTATCCATGCTTTCTTTATCTAACGGAATTTGCCAAAAAGCTTTGGATAAGTCAATACTGGACATAAATTTTGCACCTTTAAGTAAACTAAGAATTCTGTCGATTCGAGGAAGTGGATACGCATCGGGTTTAGTAACCGAGTTGAGACGGCGGCCATCGAAACAAAAGCGATACTCTCCAGATTTTTTTTTTACTAATAAAACAGGAGAGTTCCACGAGCTATGAGAAGGTTCAACTACTCCTAAACGTAACATTTCATCAACCTCTTTATTTAAAATATTCATCATGTATGGAGAAAACAGATATTGTCTGACTTTAAATGGTTTGGCTTCGCCAGTGTCTATATTCAGAATTAATTTATTTGTAAGATCAAGTTTATTTTTGAAACTGATTTCACTAAAAGAATTTTGTAACTTTAAAATATCTTCTTTTTGTTCAGATGTACAAGTCTCAAAACTGCTTAAATCATGTAATATTAAATTATTTTTTTCATTAGCTATTTGTATTCTACAATCACTGAGATCACTATTTACTTTCCAAGTATTATTTTTAAAATCAATTGCTAAAGAAAATTCTTTACAAAAGTCGCTTCCAAGAATTAAAGAGTGTGTTACTGAAGGTACTACTAAAATTTCAAACACTTTACATATATTTTCAACACGTATTGGTACATAAACATAACCCAAAATACTTTGCGGATTACCATCTGCTGTTCGTATATGTTTTTCTAAACAATTATCAATTTTTAAATTAAATTTTTCTATGAAGAACATAGCGTCTTTCCCTATAACCGATTTTGACGCACCAGAGTCTAAAAAAACGATTATAGAACACCCATATATGTCTACTTCAATATGTGGTCTGTTATCAAAAGGTTTGTGGACAAAAAGTGGAGAAATGTTTGCGTTATTATTATATTCTTTATAATTTTTATAAAAATCGGAAACAAACTGGTTCCATTGTTCCCAGTTATCTTGTTTTGGTAAACTGCAATTTATATTCTTATTGGACTGTTTCTCAGAATTATAATTTTTTTATATTTGCATTTATTCGTTAGAATTTTATTCTTATTTTTAAGACAATATTTAGATTTGACCTTATGTAAGTTTGACGCACAACGGTCATTTACATGCGCGTTAACATTTAGTTTTTTGAACATTTACAGGTATGTACAGTTTCATCTGGTTTCCCACAATTGTAAGAAAATTTATTTTTTTTAGCCCTGCAATAATGATAGGTATGGTTAGGTAAGTTACAGTTCCAACAAACTTTTGTAGAAACAGAATTAGAATTTTTACTATTAGGTTTAGAAAGATTATTTGTTTTATATTTATTGCCATTTTTCTTAAAATTCGTGGTGTACTTTTTATGTTGTTGTTTATTTTGTTCAAAAGTATCAACTGTATCTATTGAAATATTAGAACTAGATGTAGAAGGTTCACAACTACTCAAATAGACTAATTCTGGATTTAAATTAGAAGTTTTTGGAGGAGGATGATATTTATTTTCAACAAATGTATCCTCATCAATCTTTTGACAAATATCAATAAGGTCTGCTATAGTATCAATAGGTGCTAATAACATTCTATTCGTATAATGTGGTAATATTAATTTTCGGATCCATTTTAATTTAGTACATGGTTGAACCGATTGTTCTAAGTAACTAAAATAGGTTTCCATTACTGCTACATAAATATGAATAGGTTCATGTTTGCCTTGGGTTCGATTCCTAATCTCATCCCAAATAACATCGTCAAAATCTTTAACTATTAAAAACCTTTTTTTTATTAATTTAACTAAAGAGTCCCAGTCGGTAACGGTATTTTCTATAGATTTATACCAGAGATATGCTTTGTCTGAAAATAAATCAGCGGCAGATTCAAAAAGTTCCTTTTTTGTAACATGCCTAGATTTGCAAAATTCATCCACCTTAACTAAAAATGAAAATAAAGTTCTATAGTCCCCACTAAATTTGGTAATGTCCCATTTATAAACCGGTACTGATTTACTAATATTTTGTTGAATAGGTTGTTGTTGTACTACGACAGAATTAGTTGGTGTACTAGTATTATTTAAATCTATCAAATGTTGTGGTTGAACTATATTATCACATAATAAAACTTCTAATTCAACACACGTAGCGTAACTCTCATTTTTTAAAGTTTGTATGTCTTCATCTTCATCTGGTATTTTTATCCTATTTACTCTATTTGTTAAATGAATAAGTCTAGATTTAATTCTCTGAAAAGCTGAATCTATTTCTGGTCCACTAAATTCACTAATAAGATTTCTTAAACTATCTAAAGTTTCATTAATAATTGTTTTCTCATCTGTAAAATTATAATCCGGGTCTGTTAAACCTAAGTCACGGCCACGTTCGGTTTCTAAACGTTTTTGTAACATTTTCCGTTTGGTACTTGCATCTTTTCTGGTAGTTACAATACCTCTTAATCTTAATTCATAATTTAATTCATCCGCTAATAAATGTATTGGTTTCATATTTTGAATCTCCATTTTTCGTATGGTATTTTTAAGTAAAATATAGCTAAGAACGTCAAAGAATCGTATTCCTAATAAATTACTAATGTTAAAATTGATTTTAAGAAAAAAATTATTTGCTCCTAAATAAATGTAAAGTCCACTATGTGTACTTAAATGTAAAATTGTTAAATACAAAGAAATATATTTCTTAAAGAAATGGTAAAAGAAATTGTGTATCTACAATCTTTTTATATGGTACTAATAAAAATATAAAGGTTGTAGCACTCTTCCACCAAAGTTCCAGAATTTTATTAGAATATTAATTACAATAAAGCTTACCCAATATATTTTTGCGAAATGTTCCGTAAAATATTTGCATATAGATAGGGCGAAGATATGTATTACATTTGTTTGGAAAGAATAAAGTATGTTATTAAATATCTAGTCTCAAGAAATTCCAATATTAAAATTATTTTGTGTAATCTTTTATTAGCTTTATTTTATGAAAGTATATGTGATGTTTAATTTAAGTAAAATTTTAATTTTCTGGCCCTCCACGTTGGGCGCCAAGTATAGCTGTCCCTTTTTACAAATTGCTTTAATTTAACTATTTTTGTTTAAATATGTTTATTAAGTAATTTCCTTGTAGGGAGCTGCGGACGGCTCTCAGTTTTTTGTACGTAGAGCTAGGTCGTGGATATTATATGAATATATATATATATTTGGGCGCCAATTAGTTGATGTTTAAATTACTTGATGTAAAAAATATATAGTTAACCAACTAATAATATTAACTATATGGTGTCGAATTTAAATAAAAAAAAACAAAATATTGAAATTTATGAGACTATAATTAAATAGAATTATGAGACACTTGTATAAGTGAATTAGGCCTTAAATGTAAATTCTGGATATCTGTACATACTACCTAAATTAACAAAATTTATTTTTACAAAATAATTACAGAAAGAAACGTTTGTAATTTGACGCTGTATACATGTATACGTTGCCGCACATATCCTTCTAAAAGTATATATTTCCGAAGTACAATAGTTATTAAAAATAAGATGTATTACATAATATATTCGATGGAATAAATGTATATTAGATATATTGAAATATGACTTAATAAATTTCAAAATAATTTAGTTTATTTCAATTGATGGTAAAAAAATGACGAATAGCACTTTCATAAAAAATTCAGTATACGACCTGCATTTAGGAAAATAATTTGCATATACTTGGGGAAGATTTCCACTATATTGGGCACATAAACCTGGATGATAACAAATGATAAAAAGCTTCTGGAACAATTTTTGGCGGCAAGGCTGCATGCTCCTCCATACAAAAAATGTACTGGATCTCTTATATTCACAAAAAAACCATAAAAAACTTTGTGTAGGTAATTCCAAATATAATTATTTTGGTAGAAAATAACAACAACGAAAAATCGAAAGGGCAACTGAGGCCTAAAATTAAGAAAAACTTAAATCAGTTTATGTACAAAAAATATGTGCTTTAAAGAAATTTGGAAATAATTTTACTAACCGTAGGTGATATGTGGCCTCAATGTGATGGTATATTTCTTTTCTTTTACATACTGCACAACACACAACTAAAGAATTCATTTAAATTTGTCACAGCTTTTCTATTAATTGTATTCTTGGTTGGGTACTAAAGAAAATTCAATATGGCTTTACCATTCAAATACCATTTGAACAATGAGCCGTTGAAAAATTCGTATTGTCTTTTCGACTTTTTAAAGCAGAGGGCAATACTAGTTAGAAGAGTGGGAAGCTACATCTTTTGCTAATTTATTTTACTGTTTAAGAATGAATATGGAATTACTTTTAATAGTTTTTTGAATATTTTAATTAATATAAGTAAGTAGTCACTAGATGGAGCATTATGTTTCTAAATCGACTATAAATAAAATAGAAATTTATGATTTATTTCTTAGCAATGTATTTCTAGTATATCAATTTTTTTAAATTTTATTTATTATTTTGACGTATGTAACTTCCAGTTACTGTGGCAATTGAATTGAATTGAATTGCTTTAAAAGTCGCTGGCGCCAACTGTACAGGGTTATCCAACGAAAAGGCCCACCCTTATATTTTCTTTATTTTTCGAGTTAGGAAAAAATGTTTCAAATAAAAGTTGTAGTGAATCAAATGAACTCATTTAAAACCCCTGCAAAGAATATACAGGGTGTTCCATAAAAGCGGGACAAACCTAACTTACATTTTTTTAAATGGAACACCCTATATTTTTTTACATTTTTAAAATCTGTGTTTTTTTGTGATTTCAAAAATATATATATATGTTGCATCTTATCTTTTACTGTTTTTTATTTATTGCAAATTTCGTGAACAATATTATTTATACCACAGCATCTGCATGCGTATCAATCAGGTTAGTAATGGATGAAAAACAATTAATTTGACACTTATGCCTTACAGAATAATTGAATAAATTCAAAAAGCAAACTTTTCACCATGGCTAACCTGATTGATACACATGCAGATGCTGGTGGTATAAATAATATTGTTCACGAAATTTGCAATAAATAAAAAACAGTAAAAGATAAGATGCAACATATATATATTTTTGAAATCACAAAAAAACACAGATTTTAAAAATGTAAAAAAATATAGGGTGTTCCATTTAAAAAAATGTAAGTTAGGTTTGTCCCGCTTTTATGGAACACCCTGTATATTCTTTGCAGGGGTTTTAAATGAGTTCATTTGATTCACTACAACTTTTATTTGAAACATTTTTTCCTAACTCGAAAAATAAAGAAAATATAAGGGTGGGCCTTTTCGTTGGATAACCCTGTACCTTTGCCAACGAGAATTTTATTATTGATAACTGGTGCCACCTTGCACATAAGTAAAACATATTGTTGCACATAAGTAAAACATATTGTTGGATAACGCCATTGAGTAAAAAATAATAAAGAGGCGCAACCACAGATTAACTATACCAGATGCGAAAGTAAGCGTGGCGGCCTGTCCAACGATCCCCACTACTTCCATCCTCATATATGCGGAGGGTTTAGTACGAGAGCATTATCGTGACAGCGTGTAGCAGAGTTTACGGCGATATATTGTTAGTCCGAGCGTTCGGATTATAAATGTCAAAATAGTGTCATACGAGTTTGTTGGTGTATACAAATAGAGATCTAAAAACATCAAAAACACCTGATAAAACAAATAGAAAACTTACAATATTATCCCATTTGTAAACATACAATTTCATATTTGTTTTAATAAAAAATATTTTATAATATATTTTTATTGTTTTTCTCGAGCGCTCAAGTGGTGCAACTAACTCGCATCCACAAAAATAAATATTAAAGTCTTGTGGTGCAAAAAGCATGCAACGTTACGAGTAGCCGACGGGCCTTTGTCTAATACGTGTGTCGCGGACATGAAAGGCACCGCGCGAAGCTTTCGCATCTGATATAGTTAATCTGTGGCGCAACTGTCAAGGTTTCGAGATTTTACTGTTGTATTTTTTTACCAATAGCTTCATGATTGTCTTCAATTTTAAGGCCTATACAGCCACATTACAAATATCTTCCCGTAGCACTAAAAATTGATGATAATCATAAAGTTATTGGCAAAAAAATACAATACTAAAATCTCGAAACGTTGACAGTCGCACCTCTTTATTATTTTTTACTCAATGATAACGCCTAATAGACACTTCGATTCTTTCACAAACTTTATGATTTGCATGTGCAATTTATTACATGAGTGTTGGTTCATTGCTTTCCAGTTATTCTGATTGTTCGTCTCTATAGCTCGTATGCATGCGTGACATGACGGAAGAATATTCTAAGAATAATTGCTGTGATACAGATTTTGCTTGAAATACGCAAACTTGAATATTCTAATGCTATTCATTAAATGTTTCTAAATTATTCTTTTTGGAATATATTTATAGTTTTATATAGAAATATTCTAAGAATAATTTTATTGTTATGAGCTGACTAAGCAGCATATCAATATAGCTATATATATTTTGTGTATATTTTTTTTCTCATATATATATATTTATTGTCATAAATTAACCAATACCAAAAATAATGATTTTTAATTCTCCATTTCAACACAATGAGATATTTTTGTTTTACACTTACACATACTAAATAATAATAATATAATCACCAACCACCCCGACGTTTAGAGTCGGCTGTGCAATAACCAACTCGAATTTGCTGCCTATATTAGCAAAAGTTGCTACCATTCATCAAATGATGCCTATGGCAAGTTAAAGGTATATCTACTTATCTCTCTTATTTATTCTACTTTTTATTTGCTCAAAAGTCTAAATTTCGTTTTTGGTACCTACTTGCCATACAAATTCTATAAGGACAACACAAATATAAATATTAGTATAAATATATAAGATCCACTGTGTTAAGGGGTGAAATACTCCTCCAAAGTCAAAAAATGTGTCAAGATATTCATTTGTAAAATTGAAAAAACTTCGATGTTATCTGCCTCATTTCTACTGAAGCCATTCGTTGTTGCCATTTATATCAAATATTTTTGTCTAAGAAGGTTTTATGAACTTTCGGTTGTTTCTGACATAACGATTTCATATCATTCAAATAAGGTTCCATAAATGTGGGTAGTTTTGCCTGTGATATGCGCGTGCAAACATCCACGGCATGGCATCTTTTAATCACGAAATGTAAAGCTGCCAAAAACCTATCCGTGTGGCATATATTAAATTTAAAAGAAGTTTGATAAGATCCATGCAAGATATCCAGAAACTGCTTAAATCGGAGGTTGTTGAATTTCCATTTAAAATTTTTTAAATATCACTCGAAGTTCTGAAACCTTGGCTTTGCTTGATTTTTTCAAAATTTTCGCCGGAAACATTTGTATGTATCTAACCAGTCATTTATACCACAAATTACTTTATGTTTTGTTTCTGTCCATATTTTACCTTTAAATAAAACCACCGTGTCATAAGCATGATATGATGGAGGCATTAATATCGAGTTCAGTTAAAGAATTTATGTATACCCAGATAACACAAGGCTGCTCTTGGGACGTCCCAAAAACATCAAGCCAGAACATTTGAAACATCCCAGGGACATCCCAAAACAAAGTAGGGACGTCCCAGCGCAAGCCGTTTGGGACTGTTCAGGATATCCCTGTCACGTCCCAACAACGTCCTTTCAGGTCGTGTTTGGACAATATTAGGACCTGATAAGGACATGCTCTAATAGCATACCAGATATAAAACCCACATCCAACTGGATTCAAAATAAAATAGTAATTGACAATGAAATTATTTCCACAAACACCAAAAAGTTTATTACAGTCGACGAGCTTGGCCAACATGGCATCATTGGCAGATGCTTAAAACTGTTTATCACCTCCCAATGATGTCAACTTGGTTGGCGAAATGTGGGTCAAGTTCAGTATAATAAGTATTAATTTGAGTATCTACTTCAGTGTCAATGTCGCATCAAAAGTTCAAATAACCCTTTACAGGAATACTGATCATTTATTCAAAGGAAGGAACATCACAAATTAATAGGCATAATGAAGCGTAAACGAATACAATAATCAATCTGTAAAAGACCACTTAACTTTTAACAAAACACCAGACCAAAAAGACACCAAACACCAAACAAAACATGCACGCAGCCATATTGCTCTTCCGCTTGCACACGCGTAGGTAGAGCTTGGTCCGTTACATTTATTAAGCGGCGGCAAATTTAAAATATTTGAGTACCCAACAGACCTTGAAAATTTGTTTACCAAAAGTTCCTTTGGCTTTATCACAGAAGAAAAACTTTTAATAGTAATTCTAATATTATACTTAATACCAAACATACTGAATATCAGATTAAACGATTAAAAATTAGATTGTTCCACATTTTTATAATTATTCTACTCTTTGTTTTTGTTGAATGATTCCTGATATAATATTTATTTAATAAATCACTCCAAAATAACAATATTTTTAGGTTTAAAAAATAGTTTTCAATATTTTCGACCGTCAATTGTGATTGAGCATGTGCATTTTACACTTGTTTTTTTATAAAATACCTTACCCAGAATAATATCCAAGTCCTTAAGTCCTTGGGATGTTAGCCTGGGTTGTTTCACTATTTGGGACATCCCAAGGATTTTCTTAATATAACTCTACAGGGACGTCCCTGACGGTAAGTCCCAGGGATGTTTCCGTGGGATATTTCAGTCCTTGGGACGTCCGAGGGACATTTTGCCACGACGATCCCATATGGAACGTAAAAGCTCATATATGGACATCCCACGGACATTTTGTGCTAACTGGGTATGCTATTCACATTTTATTTACATGAGGGGAGGCTATGATATGTTTTTCTTAGGTTGACTCAGGGTTGTCTACTATTGACAAAATATTGAGGTGTCAGATTTAATTGATTGTCACTGTCATTTATTTTTGGCTGAATTGCCAAATTTTTTATTGATGACATTGCTGTGCTTTCTTTAGGGTCTCACTGTGGCAACTATGTAGAACCAATTTGAATTTGTGGTTATGTTTTTGACTTTTCAACATAACCTCAGTAATTAAAACAGTCATTCATACCAACAGAATTCAGATTTTCCAAGGCCTCCCCTCATGTAAAATGTGAATAGCATATATGTACCGAAAAAATCGGGCCTAAGACTGTTCCTTGTGGGGACTCTCATCTTTATCATTGTTGGTTCGCTTAAATCATGCCTGATTTTGACCATCTGCCGTCTGTCAGATAAATTGATAAATAATTGTCGAAGCTATACAACACAATGCCTCTCACACCATACCGAGATAGAACTCTAGTAGTGTATCGTGAGTCACCGTGTCAAATGCCTTCGCCAAGTCTAAAAACGCCACAATACATCATTATTTAAATTATCACTAACTTGTTTGACAAGTTCATATAATATAGTACCATCGCATGTAGGTACTAAGTCCTTTAGTAAAACCAAATTGGTTTTTGCTCATGATTTTATTAGCATTTAAAAAATGTATTAGTCTATCTTTCAAATATTTCTCGAATATTTTGGCAAAGGTGTTTATTAGACTAATAGGACTATAATTAATAACAGTTCATTACTTTTATTTGGACGGGAAGCAAATGGTGGATAAAAAAAAGTCCAATCAGTTGATTTGGATACATAATAGCTGCAAAAGCAACCTCCAGGATAGAATTATTAATCTTGGGCTAACCGTAGCAGAATTTCATTGAGGGTTCTTTCGGGTTGTTTAAATCTAGCTATCCTATTGTTTCTCTGAAGCATTAATGGAAGATCCAAATTATGTGGGCGGGGAAAATTATTAATTATTACAAATTTTCACTTGGAGTAGTTTTCCACACACACCGAAACACTTTTGCACACACTCGACGCGCGTTTCGCCAACCAAGTTGGCATCATCGGGAGATGATTAAAACTAAGCTTAACCTAACAATGGGACCTATTTATACCTAAAAATGTGTTACGCTTCGACGAACAATTACCGCGATAGCAACAAAAAGGCGGGTAAAATATTTAACTTCGTTGAAACGTTAACGCTTGACTAACATAAAAAGCAGGCTATTTGGAATGGGCCCTCTGTCACTATTCATACTATGTTTACATTTGTTAATTTCCAAGCTTTCGAATGCATCTAGTTGTCTAGAGTTTGTTACATTTCTAATCAACCTTAAATTATTAATATCTATTTTATGATTGTTGGGCAACGCTAGACTTCTCTATTCTCCCGTATTTTAGATGAGCCATATGCTCCTTAAACCTCATCTGAATAGAGCGTCTTGTTTGTCCAACATACTTTTGATTGCAGTCCTTACAGCTAATTTCGTAAATCCCCGACCTTTCGTTCATTCCAATTCTATCCTTAGGGTTGCCTAAAAGTTGCTGTAGTTTATTTCCTGATCGATGAACCACCGTCATATCAATGTTGTTAAAAATTCTACTAAGACCTCGGGTAGACCGGGGTTCATAGGGAATTGATACAAATTTTGAATTTTCCTTCTCAATACGAAAGGTCGAAGAATTTCGAAGTGCCTCCCTAAATTTACGCTTCCAAATTAATTTATCAATCAAATTAGTAGAAAAACCATTACTCAAAGCTATATCCTTAATTAACTCTTTTTCTTTTTCAAACCTCTCTTTAGTTAGCGGAAAACTTAATAATCGACTAATCAAAAAATTAAAACTTGCCATCTTGTGTTGGTCACAATGATGAGAATCATTAGGCTTAGTTTTAATCATCTCCCGATGATGCCAACTTGGTTGGCGAAACGCGCGTCGAGTGTGTGCAAAAGTGTTTTGGTGTGTGTGGAAAACTACTCCAAATGGAAGTTCTACACCAAAGGTTCCAACCCCTCTTCAGGATTACAAATTTTGTCTTCCAGCAGGACAGGACGCAGCGAAAACAACTAAGAAATGATTTGGGGAACATGATCTCTCCGTGCTTTCGTGGCCTTCCAATAGCCCAGACTTAAATATAATTGAAAACGTGTGGCATGAGACGAAAAAAGAATCGAGGAGTAATTCCCAAAGAACCTTGCCTGCTCTGAAGGAGAAAATCTTACAAATCTGGTTAAATATTCCAGTAGAATATTTCCAAAAACTGGTGTCTTCAATGCCAGATAGAATTAAGGCCGTGATAAACGCAAAAGGAGATGTGACATGTTATTAGATAGTAGGGATCCAAACATTTAGTAGTTAATGGTTTCTGATAAGTATTACATTTATGTCTTGTTCTAGTAAATGTTAAGGCGAAAAATTGTTCAAAGTATACACTTAACAAACGTTTAAAAATGCATATGGTTTCTTAATTTGTTACAAAAAAATATTGAACAAATCCAAGGATATTTATCGCATAAATGGCACCCACCTGACTTCCTATAGTATATTCCACGTAAGCTGAACGATTTTGACAGATGACAGCACAAATATAGTAACTTTTTGTTCAATATTATTGGTCACAATGATTACTGACCTCGACCCACGTCGGATTGCATCCGCCTAATAAAATAGTTCCTCCAAATTAAATGAATGATAGCAGGCAACTAACAATACAATAATTCGATTTCACAGTTGATTTGTAAGAAAACTCAGTTTAAGAATACAGTGTTTTTGTACATTCAATTGACTTTTTAAATTATTTTATTCCATTATTAACGTTCACGTTCACACACATACACGCACACCCAAACTTAATAGATTACAACAAAATATTCAACAAACAACAAAATATTCAACAAACCACAAAACTGACATTGACAACTTTTAACAATAACCTCAAAACCAGAGGAAACAAATAACACCAATCGTCCATTTTGTTTTGTACTTGTACGCCACAGTTTATGATCTAGGGACAATTTTTTTAAAAGTATTTCAGCAAGTCCCGATGTCATCTGTCGAAATCGTTCAGCTCAAGTGGAATACTCTATTAGTGGGGTCGGATAGCTGAAAATTATGCCAAAACATTTCACATCTGGCAACCAATGCGCCCCTTTGGATTCAGATAGTACATGGGTAGACGAGTCTAAAAAGCCCGGGACACAAATTTTCCTGGCCCTCTAGCGGTGTTAATGACGTAATCAATATGGCCGCCAAAGTTTTGCGACACGCTTCTACATTTTCTTATATAATTCGGGTTTGTATTTTGATATTAACCTATGTTATTAGTGATTATTAATCAGGAGAAAACGCGCTTTCCAATGGTATATTTGATATCATTGTTTAGGTTCATAATACCAGAAATATTTGTAACTTTATTAAAATGTTTGTTTTTTATTTTGGTTTTTCGAAATATTTTGCTAAATAACTTGGAATCCGTTACATGTAGCTGAAAAAGTGTCCTGTACTTTATTGTTCGTCAACAAATTGGCTTTCGAACGGTATACACGATTTCTATTTTATCGCAAACAGTTGCTGAAAATTTGCCAAAACAATGTAGCGTTGCACAGCGAGTCGTTATGGCAATAATGTAATTTATATGAGATCCGGAAAGTAATACACCTGCTTAATAACTGTTTAAGTAGCAAATGTAATCATTGTAATTTTTTATCTATATGTAAATAAATTCTAGCTTTTTAAAAGGGTATTTTTTTAAATAGTAGTCTCCCTCGAAATTTAAATTTTGGGGGGCAACTTCAAAAATGTAATAATAAATAAAATAGATTAAATAAATAAGATTCCATTTAATATACGTAAGTAAGTATCAACTCACTCAGTTACAGTGAACAATTTCGGCTATGTGAAAAACACACCTTATGTGTGTGTGTTTGTATTTTTATCAGGTCCAGAAATAAATGAAATATATAGTGTAAAAAGTGATCAAAAATCATAAAACTGATATCATTGCGTAGTGCATGAATTTGTGCTCTAGGAATGCAAAAGTTTTTCCGCCGGGAAGAAGTGTAATTGCATAAATAAAGTGAATTAAACAATAAATTTAAGAGATTTTTCTTATCTATTGGTAGTGCAAAAACTTAGAACTGATAAAACAAAAAGAGTGTGTTTTTTACATACATACCAGTGGAGTAGAACTATAACTCTAGAATGGAAAATGAATCAAAATAAATTAAATTAAGATAAATACACAAAATGGAGTGCAAAACATGCAGAATTGCCAGTGATGAGCAACCAGTTTTTGCATGTGATGGATGCAGAATACATTTATGCAAAACATGTGCAAACCTCACAGCATCAGAAGCCAAAGTAATGCAACTGAAAGAGAGAACTATGAAATTCTACTGCAAAGATTGTTGTAGCACAAATACAATAAATTTGTTACTGTCGACTGTCAATGATAAGTCAACAATAATTGAGAGTAAGAACAAAATAATCCAACTTCTAGAAAAAGATGTGGAATCCTACAAGGAAAAGGAAAATTAGTTAAAAAACAAACTTGTGTATATACAAACACAAAATAGCAGGGCACAGCCACCACCCATCAAAGCAGATATAAACGGAAGAACCATAAGAAGTAACACTACTTGTAAACCTGTCAATCAACCTGATATACACAAACAAGTGTTACCAAACCAAACAGGACCAGCTAAACCCACGATTGCCGATGTAGTTAAACATGGATGCTTATCGAAAGACATAGACTTGGTAACCTCGGCAAAACCAAGTCAAGAAAAAGATAGCATGGGAGCACTGGAAGAAAGGCAGAGATACGTCATGGAAGAACTGATACATTTAGAAAAGGATAAAACCAATATAAAAGTCAGGGAAGAGAAACTGGGATTCCAGGAAGTACGGACCAAAAGAAGAAAACCTAACATAGGAGACGGAGAAGGGGACGGAGCGTTTCATGGCAAAAATGAAAAGGAGAGAAAGATCTGGTTATTTATAACCAGAGTACCAGATGATGTGAATGAAGAAAACATCAAGAGCTACATTGAAAATCGTGCAAGTACAAATGATGTTCAAGTCAAGAAATTACCAACATTTAACTCAAATCCTGATAACCAATCGTTCATGTTAGGGGTACAGCCTCATTTGCAAGCCACTATCTATAATACAAAATTTTGGCCGAGAAAAATACTTTTCGATCGTTTTGACTTCAGACGAGGCAAACGCTTCCTGGACGCAGGCCGTACCAACCTAGAAACAGATATAAACTCCCAGCCCAATTCTTTTTTAACTTCAAGGACATAAAACAGCTACACCCAAACGTGCATGAACCCGATACGGAGAAGTCAAAGGATATTAGTAACATTTTAACAGTGTCTCGTCTAAACATGTTAAACATCCCACATAATGATGAAAAAAAGTTAATGGATAAGTTAGCTATCGCACACGCTAACACTCGCTCTCTAGTCCCATTACTTGAAGATGAAGCGGAGATAACTGATAATAAACTTAATAGACTTTACATTGCTCATGTCAATATTAGATCACTGGTTCCATCATTTGATGAATTGAAAGACTTGGTTTTAAGTGAAAAGTTCCATATCTTAGCTGTTTCGGAAACCTGGTTATTGCCGGATTATCCTAGCTCTCTATTAAATATACCGAGTTACACTATGTTTCGAACTGATAGATTAACAAGAGGTGGTGGAATTGTGGTATATGTATCAAACTTTTTCCACTGTGAGATAATAGATGCAACATTTGTTACCAACGAAGATAATGGTTTAGAACACTTGTGGCTTTATGTTAAATTTAAACAGTTAAAGATTCTGTTAGGTGCACTATATAAACCTCCCTTAGTACCGTACAAAGATATATGTCATTTAGAAAAAATACTTTCCACAATTTCCATCCAATTTGATTATACTATACTTCTAGGTGATCTAAATATAAATTATCTAGAACAAACAATTGACAAAAGGTTCTTAGAGCAAATATTGAATAGTTTTAATTTGGATCAAGTAATTTCTGAACCAACAAGGGTATCTAGAACTAGTAGCACCCTGATCGATATAATCTGTGTAGACCGCAAATTAGAAATAACTGAGACAGGGACAACTGAAATGTATAATCAAACTGACCACAGATTAGTCCATTGTAAAATTAAAGTTAATATTCCTAAACATGTAGCTAAAACAATATCGTTTCGAGATTTTCGTAACTTTGATTTAAGTAATTTTGAGGTAGATATAAAAAAAATCAATTTTAATGGCATTCTTGAACTTGATACTTTAGATAATAAAGTGATCGCCTTCAATCAACAGCTAACTAACATATTTAATATACATGCTCCAATTAAAACTGTTGAACTAAAGCATCCATACAAGCCCTATATAACAGATTCGATTAAGGAGATTATCAAACTTAAGAAAAAAGCCCTTAATAGATATAAAAATACACTAAACCCAGAACACAAATTATATTATCTTGATTTAAAAAATTACTTATCATTTGCTATAAGAAATGAAAAGAGAGCTTACATGAATTTTGAAATAAATAAAATTAGTACAAATTCAAAAAAACTCTGGGCTAAATTAAATCAATGGGATGTTCACTCAAAGCCATCCAATGAACTCCCTACCTACTTAAAAAACGTCAATGAAATAAGTGAACATTTTTCACATGCAAGTCAATTAGCCATCCCTATTAGTAATACAACCTTAGATTATTACAATCACAATAAGTTTAACGAAGACATATTATTCCGGTTTAGACTCATTACAGAAAATGATATCCAGAATGCCTTTAGACAGTTGAAATCAAAATAGAATAGAATAGAATAGAATAGAATAGAATAGAATATGGTTTATTGCGTAATTTCAAATTTTTTTACAAAAGTGACATTATTTAGTTTTCACAATTAAGCAATCACACAATTGGTCGGCGTTCGCATAGCTTGCGATCTTCCACACCGCCTATTACATTCATTTACATGAGGTTGGCTTAAAAGACTAACTACACTAATTACATGCAAGAAAGAAAGAAATCAATTTACGTATATACATAGATACATGTAAATCCAAACTGTTTAACTTATACGTACAGAAATATTTATTACCTATTTCTACTGGTTTTGTAGTAAGAAATCTTTTAATTTCACTTTGTAACTGTTTTCTGATAGGTTTAAAAAATTTATAAAATTATTTAATAAGGTAGGCGCTTTGTAAGAGAAACTTCCTTGAAATTTGGTCAATGAGTGCTGTGGTATAGTGAAATTATTGGTCCGTATATTTACATTATGGGCTACCGACCTTAATTGTAATTTGCTAAACAGGTAATTTGGTATAGTATGTTTAACTAATTTATAAAGAAAAATAAAGTATAGATATAGGAACCTATTATGTAATTTTAATTCTCTACAGTTATTTATAACGGGTGTAACATGATGGGTGTAGGGTATATCGAATACATATCTCATACAGGCATTCTGCACTTTTTGCAATCTAGTTTTATTTTGTTGTGTCAGAAAATCATAGTATACACTAGAGCAATAATCTAAGTTGGGGTAGATTAGGCTTTGTATTAGTTTAAGTTTAGTATCTGCTGATAACGATTTTTTCATTCTATAGAGCATTTTTAATTTCATAAATGAAACACTAATTATTTTATTTAGATGCTTATCAAAGGTCAAATTATTGTCAATAATCACCCCTAAACTTTTAGTGGAGGTTGACCAATCTATGACTACGCCGTTCAGTATTATATTAAGATCGTTTATATTGATCTTTGAGTAAATTTGACGAGTGCCAATACACATTGCAACAGTTTTTGCTGGGTTTATACGTAATCCATTTTCACTACACCAGTTATATATATTATTTAGGTCGATATTTACTTTATTAATTGTTTCCGCTATATTCTCTATTGTGCAGCTAATATATATCTGTAAGTCGTCTGCATACAAATGATATTTACAGTAATTTAGGCATAGAGGTAAGTCAAAAGTATATACAGAAAAAAGAATGGGGCCCAGAATACTCCCTTGCGGGACGCCACTTTTGGTTTCTAATAGATTGCATATATTGTCCTTATATTTAATGCATTGTGCTCTATTATATATATAGTTTTTGAACCATGTGAGAACAGTGTTGTCGCACCCGATATATTTTAATTTAGCAATTAAAACGTCAAAATTTACCACATCAAATGCTTTGCTCTGATCAAGGAAGACAATAATTGTGACTTGCTTATTATCCATAGCATGTGCAATGTCATCGACAATATGTAGCAGTGCAGTTTGAGTGCTGTGCATAGGACGAAAACCGGATTGAAATTGTGGGATTATGGAATTCTGATAAAGATATGTTTTGAATTGATCAGCGATTATTTTTTCTATTAATTTTGATAAAGCAGGCAGGATGCTAAGAGGTCTGAGGTCTTTTAGTTCAGTGAAATTATCCACTTTTGGAAAAGGGAGAACAAGAGCGGTTTTCCATATATCGGGAAATTGACCGGTGAAAAATGACAAATTAATTATGTTTACAATTACATTTATGCAGTAAGGTAACACTAAGTTTAACATTTTTATACTTATTTCATCAATTCCAATGGCTTCTGATTTAATTGTATTTATATATTTGTAAATATCCGCATTAGTTATACCTTCTATTGAAAATGTTAAAGTATCATTTAATTTATTATTGCTGTAGAACTCTATAATATTTTCGTTTGCAGGAAGATCACCTCCTACATTAATGAAAAAGTTATTTATGTCATCGCCTGTTATTTCCTCACTCAGATTTAATACATTGTTTTTTTTACCGGTTATACCAAAGTTCCTTATTTTTTTCCAAAGAGTTTTAGGGTTATTTTTATTTTTTTCTAATTCATACCTCATATAACAATCTTTTTCTTTTCTGATAGCAATATTCAAATAATTTTTAAGGTCAATATAATACAGCCGATCATTTGCACTTTTTGTTTGCATGTATTTTTTACGAGCCTTGTCTTTTAGATCTATCATTTGTTTGATATTGTATGTAATATATGGTGCTGAATGCTTTTTATTTTTATTAGTATTTTTAACAGGTGCATGTACATTGAATAACTCCGTTATCTTAATATTTAGGTCCATTGTGATTGAATTTATCTCATTATTATTGTATATATTATTCCAATTAATATTTAGAGCATCCAAAGAAAATTGTTCCATATTAATATTAACTATATCTCTAAAATAAATCTTACCAGTTTCTGGAAGAGTATGACTTAGATTAAGTTCACAGTATACTAGCATATGATCCAAAACACCCTCAATATCCATTATGTTACACTCGATTACATCTAGATGATCACTAACACAAATAATATCAATTAATGATTCTCCACCCTTATGTATTCTTGTTGGAGTATTTACTAATTGAATTAATTTAAACTGATCTAAAATATTATTAAGTAAATTATGTCCGTCACTATTAGCATCCATAAGGTTTATATTTACATCCCCCATCACTACAACGTGATCACATTCCAAGTAGATTTGTTCCAACACTTCAGTAAGATCATTTAATACATCAAGCTGTACATGTGGAGGTTTATAAATAATACCTATACCAATAGTTTGACTTTTTAGATTGACTTTAACCCATAATTGTTCAATGCCTCTGGAAAAATCTGTGGTTTTGTAATACACAGTATATTTATATCCATGTTTAACATAAAGTGCAGTACCCCCTCCCCTTGTAGGTCGGTCTGAACGTATTAACTGGTAATTGGGTAAATAAATATACTCAGATGAAAAGTCTTCTTGGAGCCAAGTTTCACTAATTCCAACAAAGTCGAAAGCTTGCGTACATATAACTTCCTTAAATATATCGAACCCTGTATGTATTGAACGCATATTCAAATGACTATATTTCATACTTAGTTTTTTTGAATATCTATTTTAGCTATAGTTGGTTTTCCATTGGTGTATTTTATATAGAGTTTTTCTCCATTATTTCTTCTTCTCGTCATTTCATCAATTATAGATTTTAGATAATTACGTTGCATATTTGTTAAATCAAATGATAGTTGTACTTTATAGGCCATATTATTTTTGAGTTTCTTCTTGTTGTAGATCACTTTGGACGAATCTTCTGTGTTATTTAGTATTACTTTCAGAGGTCTTATTTTATTGTTATTATGTACTTTTCCCAATCTCAATACTTTTATATTTTTTGTGTCTACGTCTGGCGCGATCATATTTATTATTTCCCTTGCCCTTGAACAGTCATCATTATTTTCTTCTAATTTGTATATTATTACATTGTTAGCTTTTCTTTGTCTTTCAGCTATCTCATTAATAACCATTTCGGGATCATTTAAATTTTCACTGTTTTGATTTTTTGGCATTAAATTAATTTTTTCTTGCAGCTTATTTACTGTGTCCGTTAGCTTTTGGATGCTATCCAAAAGAAATGGAAGCATTTTACAACCTGGACAATTATTTTCCGTGATTTGATTGTTATTAGGTAATTCATTCTGTGATCCACTTAATTGTGAAGTGGCATTGACCCCTTCAGCTGTGTTTATAGTATTTTTGCATGAATCACATTTCCAAAAAAGTCCGTTACTTTTTATATAGTCCAGCTGCTGTTTTGTTAAATTTATACACTTTATATGAAAAACTTGACAACAAAAACCACATTCTATGCCAATAGATCTACTATTTACTGGTTGAACACATTTTATACAATTTGATGACATCTTTAGATGCAGTTTTCAGCGTAGATACACTGTTTACACAAATTTTGTTTATCCCTCACTATTAACTACCACCACAGTTAGGTTTTAGAGTTGTTTAAATCAATTTTATTAACGCTTTATTATAGTTTTAATTAGAAATACATGAGAGCACACTAAGCCCAACTTCACTCACTCAGTAGTATCATGGGAATTGATGAAATCAGTTATGAAATGTTGGATTTAAGCTTGCCACATATTATTAAATTCCTTCAAAACGTAATTAATGAATCTCTGCAAAATGGAGATTTTCCTAACATTTGGAAAATGTCTATAGTAAAGCCCATTCCAAAAATATTAAATGCTGTAACATACAATGACCTAAGGCCTATAAATATTCTGCCTATCTTATCGAAAGTCACCGAGAAAATTGTTTTTACCATGGTGTCTGAATTCATCTCTGATGCAAATTTGTTGCCCACTACTCAATCAGGATTCAGACCTAACTATAGTACAGCTACGGCATTAAGTAAAATCTCGACCGACATTGTGAGTGGTATAGACAGATCGGAGGCAGCTTGCTTGGTCCTGCTAGACTACAGCAAGGCCTTTGATCTGTTGAACCATGAACTTATCATTGCTAAGTTGAGTTACTACGGGTTCTCTGAGACAGTTTGCTTGTGGTTTGCAAGCTATCTAACTGATAGAACTCAATTTGTAGAAATAGAGGGATCTAGGTCAAATCCTGTCGTTATTAGACAAGGAGTCCCACAGGGGAGCATACTGGGTCCTACATTATTTAGCTTGTACACTGCAAGCTTACCTCATGTTATAAATCACTGCTCTATACACCTTTACGCAGATGATACGCAACTTATAAAAACATTTGATCCAAACGAAGCAAGTTATGCTCTAGAGGAAGTCAATACAGATTTAGGCAGAATATTCAATTGGTCAGAGGAACATGGGCTGCGTTTAAATGCAACGAAGAGCTGCTTTTTAATAATAGGTACTAAGGTCTTAATAAACAAAGTTAGTTCATATAATTTTACCACCTTACACATAAATGGAATAGAAATACCTCGAAAGGATTCAGCTAGAAATCTAGGAGTCATAATTGATACAAATCTAAATTATGAGGAACATGTAACCAATAAAATAAGGGTCATTTATATGAAACTGAAATCATTTTATAAATTTAAATTTATTTTCTCAGAACAGATCAAGTATAAGCTAGTGGAATCACTGCTTTATCCACATATCGACTACTGCATAACAGTCTATTACAGTTACTTAACTGTAGAGTTTAAAAATAAAATGCAACTAGCCCAGAACTCATGTGTTCGTTTTGCATACGGCATCAGGAAATTTGATCATATAACACCTACCTATAATGTAAATTCCATTCTAAAAGTTGAGTTCAGATGGTTACTACTTTTTAGGGTATTTCTATTTAAAATCTACATAAACAAAAAACCTGATTACTTGTACAACTGTGTAGTACCCAGACAAGAATTGCACAATTTAAATCTGCGAAATATAGTAAGATTCACCATACCCAGACACAATAGCAAGAAATTTGAAAGTTGCTTTGCATATTTAGTTGTTAATCTACTTAATAAACCAGAATTTTTTGATATGTTGCAAAATAGATCAATAAGTAGTTTTAGAAGGATTTACAAAGAAAATATACTAGAGACACAAAAAAGCATGCCGCGTTAGTTGTAAATGTATATATATATATATATATATATATTTGCCTGGCATACCTACACACCTCCGAAATGATATCTGACTGTTGTTTACGCCTCCGAAATCGGAGGCGAGATCGTAAATTCGGAGGCACTTACGTTTCCCTAATAAAAATTTCACAGAATGTATGTGATGTCATCACGAGTGCTCTGACAAAATTTTTGCTGGAGGTCTATACGACCTATACACATATACAGTTATACAGATTAGTTCAGCAAAATTCCGCTTCCTAGCGCTAGAGTGGAGGCATATAATTTTATATATACGGATAAGCCGAATAGGCCTCCGCATAGTCAGCCGTACGTACACAACTCCGTATAACTGGCAACGTTTAGAGGAGGCGCAAACGTTGCTCTCTTATATACTATCTCAAAGATGAGTATTTTTAAATGATTGCGCCGAAAATGCTCTAGTTTGTCTCCACAAACAGAAATACATTGAAGAGTAAACACTGAAAAATACGGATTTTTCTATTTTAATAATGTACAAGTTATTATAAGTTCAACATAATAATATGTCCCACACGCCGACAGAAGTATTTTTTTCAAAGTCTATAAATTCTTAAACGGGATAAGCAATTATACACTATTCAGGTTTCAAGTCCTCCTCAATACTATTTTGAGATCTTTCAGGTTTCCATGAATAAAAATTGTGGTAAGATCATAGGATATTATCTTTCTCATGAAATTTGTAGTAAGTATTTCATTTACATAAATGCTAAAAAGTATAAAGCTCAAATTTGTATAGGATGTTTCGTTTGAAACCATACCCTCATGTTTTTTTATTAATTATTATTAAATAAAATTTTTCAAAAACTAGTTATATGTAGTATATCATTACTTTTTTTTATCTTAAAAGATATACGAGGCGCATAGAAAATTTAAATTTTTTTAAATGGAACACCTGTACTTTTTTATATATTTATATTTACATCTCGTCTTTCTTATTACGATGGTATATAACACTTGTATATTTTCTTTAAAATTGACGTAAATATTTCCAACAAAATATTTTACCGTTTCTCTAAAAACGAAGTTTGCAATGGAAGATTCAGAAAAAATTTGCTTTAACATATTTTTTAATGTGTGCCCATTTTGTTCATTATTAACTTGTGATATAAATAATAATAATTATTTCTTTATGTTGATTTAATTATAATAATTACAGTTTCCTTTTTTGACATCAATTTTTATTACTTATCCTCAGATTTATACTATAAACATTCTTAAATATACAGGGTGTCCCACTTAAGATGTATCCCTCCTCCTAAAATCTTAATTTGTGAACCGATTTTCAAAATCTTTTTTTTACTGGATAGGGCTTGGAAAACAGCATTTAAGCTATACCTTATATTTCTTAAAAAGGTACATCATGACCTACTGAGACGTATTTTTTTTAGCGAAATTTCGAGAAAAACTATTAGCGATTTTTTTAGAGAAAAACTAATACCAGAATTAGATATAGGACCATTTAAAACATAAATGGTATGAATTTTGCTACATTAGGATACAGGTTGTTAAAGAAAATGGAGAGGAATTTTTAATAACGGCAAACTTTTTTTTGTAAATAAAATCGGTACTATTGAAATTATCAGTAATTTAACATTTTTCACAATTCTCTGGTTTATTTGAAGACGTATTAAGAAAAAATCGACAGTGCGGTAACGCCTAAAAATGGTATCTAATGCTGTTGATACGGTTATTGAAAACAAATAAAACATTACATTAGTTATTAAAGCAATTAAACAATTCACTGGAAAAAATATTATAATAATCCTTTGAAAAAACAAATGGTAAAAATAAAAACAACAAATAAACAAATAATTTATTAAGATTTACTGGTAACAAAACTACGACAAAATTATTAAAAGAACAAGGTTCCTAAAAATAATCAAATTAATCAACTAATAATTAAATTGAACTATTCTCAATGAGTCAACCATTCACCCTTATGCATTTTTCAAAACCGTTTGTTTTTTTCAAACGATTATTACAAAAATTTTTTCCAGTGAATAGTTTAACTAGCTTTAATAACTAATGTATTGTTTTATTTGTTTTCAATAACCGTATCAACAGAAATTAGATACCATTTTTAATCATTACCACTGTCGATTTTTTCTTAATACGTCTTCAAATAAACCAGAGAATTGTGAAAAATGTTAAATTACTGATAATTTCAAAATAGTACCGATTTTGTTTACAAACAAAGTTTGCCGCTGTTAAAAATTCCTCTCCATTTTTCTTTAACACTCTGTATCCTAATGTCGCAAAATTCACACCACTTAGGTTTTAAAAGGTCCTGAATCTAATTCTGGTATTAGTTTTTCTCTAAAAAAATCGCTAATAGTTTTTCTTGAAATTACGCTAAAAAAAATACGTCTCAGTAGGTCATGATGTACCTTTATTAAAAATGTAAGGTATAGCTAAATGTAGTTTTCCAAGTCCTATCCATCAAAAAGAAGATTTCGAAAATTTGTTCACAAATAAAGATTTTAGGAGGGTGGATACATCTTAAGTGGGACACTCTGTATAAGTGTTATATGCCATCGTAATCAGAAGAACTCGACGAAATCAAACATATAAAGATGCAACTACCACACTAATACGTAGTATTGCTCGAGATTGTGATATCTACGCTCCTTTCAATTTAATTTCCCTGTTAGCAACCGGTTTAAGAAAAGTATATAACATTATTATAAATTTTATAATTGATACCAAAATAAAACTTTAATAGGTGAATATAATAACATAGCTTTGCTTCCATGTGTTTAACCATGTGTATCTCACCTCCTTTTCCGTGGTCTGTTTTGTAATGTGTGATTTATAATGACCTGAAAGACCCCAGATCGAGAAGCGAGTGCCCCTGTATATCCTTTTGTTGTCGTCTTTCTCAATATTAGATTGTTGTGTTAGGTCGATTATAGGTTAACTTAATATTTTAACTTCGTTTAATAGGTTTAATCATAATTCACTCCGTGACTGGCTGCATGGTCTACGACCTAAAGCCACAAAAAAAAAAAAAAACATATACAGGATGTCCGTTTAAAAAATTATAATGTTTGTATTTACCTCGTTTATTTTTTCAGCCAAAGATATTTTAGTAAATAAATATTTACAGAAATAAGTGGGAGTATAATTTTAATTGAAACACCCTGTACTTTGGGGCACCCAATCATATACTCAATAAAAAGCAAAATTCGTTGCACGTCATCACTGACCAAGAATTATAAACGAAGCATATATTTTGACCTTAAGGTCAACTGTTGGGACGTCACCATGGTTGACTTCCCAACTGTTGACCTTAAGGCCAAAACATACGCCGATATAGGCTATGCTCTTCATTTATAATTCTTGGTCGGTGATGACGTGCAACGGATTTTGTTTTGTATTAAGTATATACTATATGTATAATTCATGGTTCACTAAGTGTTTGGCCTATTTTCCAGGTAACTTTTGACTAACTTGACTACAGGAGATACGGAAAAATTCTAAGCATAACGGATGTTGAATGTCAAATTATGCGTAGCGTACAAATAATTATTTTCCATTATACATATAAGATGTTGTATGTGTGTATTAGGTAACATATCTCCAAAGTATTTGAGATGTTGACAGCTTTTGAAAGAAAGAACTGAGAGTTGAATACCAAAAGAAACATATATGTGTATTTGAGACACCAAAAATGATTAGGCTGAGCAATTTTTCTCATATTATTAGCGGACCATAAAGTATTCCATGAAGAATTGAAAATTTATGAAAACTGTACATGGTGTTCACAATGCATAGCTAATTTTCAAAAATCAAATTGCTTAAGATTCCTTATTTTAAATGGAACACCTTGTCTATTATAATAGTAGTATTAAAATCTATATAAAATTGAAGCCAAAATATGAAGGTCTATGCGGTATTTAAATTTTTAACAAAATATTGCCAGTACTCTTTGATTCTAAAATTGTTCGCTATGTATATACTATGAAATACGATATAAAATGTGCCTTGTTAAATAATGATAAATGTATTTGAATTACTTGGTTAGTATTATTGCAAAAATAATTTAATAATAATATCTGAAATTGCAATTGTAATTAATTTAAATAAATTATACTTCCGATACAAGAACAAATCGCAAATCTATTTAAATCGGGAAGCAACTAAACAATTCTTATAGCATTTGACCATCACGAACTTATTCTCGTTTAGATAATCTCATCCTAGGCAGTTTTTTTTCAAAATTTTGACAAATAACCATTTTAAATAAATATCATAAGGGGAATCATCGGAAATTTCTTGAAATTGTTTAATTGAATATGAAGTAATATACAGGGTGTTCCATTTCAAATAATAAAGGTATTAAAGTTTTTAAATATTCGGGTTCAACATAAAATTATGAACATCCTATAAATAAAATTCTAAAACCGAATACATTGTTTCAAAGCTCTCTTCTAGGCTAATGAACTGGCGTAATGAAAAATTAGTAATTATTTCAAATATAAAAAATACAGCGTTTTTCATAAGGGTGTACGATTATATAATATATTTTTAGATAGGATTCGTGGGGTCAAATATAAATAAATAAGAAACTAAATCGTGCCATATACCCCAAACGATGAAACTGGTGCAGCTACGGACACGTGTTTCGGAGTTATTGCTCCTCGTCAGCGTAGCGTAGCTAAATAAAGAATCTAAGATCTGAAGCAATAATTAATAATGGCCAGTTTCATCTTTTGGGGTATATGGCACGATTTAGTTTCTTATTTATATATATTTTTGCTTATGCGTTATTTAGAAATTATAAGGATATAAGGTGTGATAAGATCGTTTTTCTTTATTATTGTGCACTCTTTATACACATGAAATAAAATTAACGGAAGGGAAATTAACGCTAAGACTCAAATTTTACTTTTTAGATTAGGTTTTTGAACGATAATTTGTATTTCTAATACACAATCATTCATAACTTATCGTTATTCATAATAACTCATAACATAATCGAAATTTTGTAATCCTTCGTTGTTTGTTTATTGTTTATACACAGTTACAGATTAAACACTTATTTCATAAAAAGATCTAAATGCATTAAACAAAATATACCCATTTACATATACAGTGTGTCCACGGATGGAGTTGCCTATAGGAAAAACCTTAAAACCCTTAAATGGTGTGCCCAGGGGAAGTTATTATTTTTTTTTTGTTTGTGAATTATGAAAAAAAATCTGTCTATTAAAAAAGCTGCATCACAAAGACTTCCAATAAGTATTAAAAAAAGTTGGTTTATTGACAGGGTGCCCAAGAAGTGAGTCTAAAATATTTGTTTGCGGATTTTGCGCCAAATTTTTTTTTGAATAATCCTGTTTCTCATAAAATCTTCAAATCGCTACTAAAATTTCATTTTACACAGGATGGATAAAAATAAAATACTAATTGCTTATAGGAAATCTATTTACTAATAACATTAATAATCCATTTTACAACGTAGAGGAATTAAAGCAAAGAATAAGGGATGCAATAAACGAAATTAATGTGCCCAGTGTAGTACATTATTTTACACTCAATTCATTAAAAGAGCTGAAAATGCGAACAAGTTCGAGGTGGTTATGAGGAATTATATTTGTTAGTTTTATTTAGTTAAATGGATTGTTAATATTAGTATTGTTAATATTAGTAAATATATTTCCTATAAACAATTAAGTTTATTATTTTTATCCACCCTGTCTTAAAATAAAATTTCAGTGCCGATTTGGAGACTGGAAACAGGATTATTACAAAAAAAATTTTGGCGCAAAATCCGCTAAGAAAAATTCTAGGCTCAATTCGTGGGGCACCCTGTCAATAAACTAAGTTTTTTATACTTATTGGAGATATTGGAGGATATTTTAATAGACACAGATTTTTTTTCATAATTCACTAAAAAATAATAATAACTTCCCCTGGGGACACCATGTATATAATCTTAAATTTGATTGGTTATTTAAGGGTTTTAAGACAAGCAGAATTTATTATGAAGAATAAGTTTTTTGCTTCCAAAATAAAAAAGTTTTCCTATAGGCAACTCCATCCGTGGACACACTGTATATTACATCAGTATTTGAAAATTTATAGTTCGCTAAATCCATTTTAAAGTAAACTTGTTTCATTCAACGGTGTTACACATAATGCGGCTATAATGTGTAATTTGCTTGAATTGGTCTATATTTTACACGGCAACACTGTTCGGAGGCCTAAGCGGCGATCAAATTTATAAATTTTATACAAATGGAGGCTTGTACGTCAGGTTCACAAACGGAGGCCAGTTGATACGTTCAATTTATCTCTGCATGTTTGTAAAAAATATTGAAAATGTTTACCCCTCTGAAGTTCCCATTGCTTAATGATAAAAAAGGAATTGATACATTCCAAAAATTTAATTATATCTACTTCCAATATGCCGGAGGCCTGAGTGTCTGTTTGGTAGTCGGAGGCGAAATAGATAGCTGGGCGGGTATATATATATATATATATATATATATATATATATATATATATATATATATATATATATATATATATATATATATATATATGTGTGTTCTTTTATACCCCATTTTGTTTGCTCTTTGTTACAATATTATGTAAATATTAGGATTAAGTAATTTTTATACTTGTCTATGTGGTGGCATGGAAGAACGTATATACGAATGTCACCTTTTGTGTTTGTATAATGTCTTTTGTACATATATAATTCACAATAAATATTTTTTCTATTCTATTCTATTCTATATTATAGTTCTCCACATTAAAAATGCCGCACTTACAAAACAGAAAGGCGTTATCTTTACCGATTCAATGGAACCGCCGCACGTGCTCCTTTGTCGACAATTTTTTATGTGCCAAATAAACATGTGAAGAACTATACTAAATGTGTGTTTCTTTTTCAGGCAGAAAGACAGAAATTACTCAATCATGTCAACGAAGAGGAAACATGAATTGGTTGATGCTACGAGCTACGACTGACCCAGTGGTGGCTCCGTTTGAATAGGATCTGTGTTTGTTATGCCAGAAGCATTCAAAAGACCGCTTAATCATTCCGAAGTATTTAGGTTATTTAACAATGGCGAAGAATCTTGCAATTTTTGCTGAACATGGTGAACTTCCAAGTGCTATAAGAAATTTGGATCAGGTGGACGATGGAAGTGGTCTTTCACAAACACTAGTAGCTCATGCAGCAAAATATCACAAATCTTGCAAGAACAAATAGACAGTCAAAAGGCGGAAAGACTATCTAGTGAAAAGAAACAGAAAGGACGAACCCATTGCTCAGACCAAACTCCATCTACATCAAAATTAACAAGATCATCATTATTTTGTTCAGATGTGAAAAAGGTGTGTCTGTTTTGTGATGAAGGGGAAGGTTGAGACAAACTTGTGAATTCTAAATTCTAAAAAAAAACTTGTGACTGGATCCATGCTGGGTATTGGTCTTACAATTCATATAGTCATGTTGTACAATTACAAGATGAAAAACTGTTGAAGAAGTTATCGTTAACAGATTTATAACTGTACCATAAACAACTCCTTCGGGATTATGGTAATCTTCTCTTCGAGAACGTTCAGCAGTTCGTGCACGTGTTAGAGAGCGAGTATAGTATAGTTAACTTCTTCAACAGTTTTCCATCTTCTAATTGTGCAGCATGACTGAATTGTAGGCTCAATACCCAGCGTGGATGAAGTCACAAGTTTGTCTCTACCTTCTCCTTCATCACAAAACAGACACACCTTTTTCACATCTAAACAAAATAATGATGATCTTGTTAATTTTGATGTAGATGGAGTTTGGTCTGAGCAATGGGGTCGTCCTTTCTGTTTCTTTTCACCAGACAGTCTTTCCGCCTTTTGACTGTCATACTTGTTCTTCCAAGATTTGTGATGTTTTGCTGTATGAGCTACTAGTGTTTGTGAAAGACCACTTCGATCGTCCAACTGATCCAAATTTCTTATAGCACTTGGAAGTTCACCATGTTCAGCAAAGATTCTTCGCCATTATTAAATAACCTTCATACTTTGGAATGACTATGCGCTCTTTTGAATGCTACTGGCATAACAAACACAGGTCTCATACAAATGGAGCCACCACTGGGTCAGTCGTAGCATCAATCAATTCATGTTTCCTTTTCGTTGACATGATTGGAGTAATTTCTGTCTTTCTATGAGGTAGACGAAAGCAATATCTTCTTTACAGGGTGACGTCTGCCTGAAAAAAAAAAACACATTTAGTATAGTTCTCCACATATTTATTTGGCACATAAAAAATTGCCGACAAAGGAGCACGTGCGGCGGTTCCATTGAATCGGTAAAGAGGCCGCCTTTCTGCTTCGTAAATGCGACATTTTTTATGTGCCAAATAAATATGTGGAGAACTATATTATTGAATGGAATCTTATTTATTTAATCTATTTTATTTATTAATTAAATTTTTGATGTTGCCCCCGAAAATTTAAATTTCGAGAGAGGCTACGATTTTAAAAAAGCTAGAATTTATTAACATATACATAAAAAATTACAATGATTACATTTGCTACTTAAACAGTTATAAAACCGCTCTATTACTTTTCGGAACTCATATAAATTACATTATTGCCATAGCGACTCGCTGTGCAACGCTACATTACTTTGGCAAATTTTCAGCAACTGTTTGTGATAAAATAGAAATCGTATATACCGTTCGAAAGGTAATTTGTTGACGAAAAAAGTATAGGACACTTTTTCAGCTACATGTAACGGATTCCAAGTTATGTAGCAAAACGTTTCGAAAAAATCAAAATAAAAACAAACATTTTGATAAAGTTACAAATATTTCTGTTATTATGAACCTAAATAATGATGTCAAATATACCGTTGGAAAGCGCGTTTTCTCCTGATTAATAATCACTAATAATATAGGTTAATATCAAAATACAAACCCGAATTATATAAGAAAATGTAGAAGAGTGTCGCAAAACTTTGGCGGCCATATTGATTACGTCATTAACACCACTAGAGGGCCAGGAAAATTTGTGTCCCGGGCTTTTTATACTCGTCTACCCATGTACTATCAGAATCCAAAGGGGCGCATTGGTTGCCAGATGTGAAGTTTTTTTCAGCTATCCGACCCCACTATATAGGTACCTAATAGTCTATAAAGCAAAATACATGTGAGTAAATAATATTTTAAATGTTTGTTGTTTTATTTGGAACCTATCAACACACATTTTACAGTGTATTTTGTATTTTGTACAAAATTAGGATTTTTTGAAAATTCAATAACATTCTGCATTTTTGCAGCCCATAAATCAAAAACCGTTCGATTTAGAGAAAAAAATATTAATATCAAAAATTGCTTGTTTTATTATTGCTTACATTTTCTAATTGAAACTTTTTTCTTATCTGCAACAGTAAAGGATTTATATATAATATAATATGAAAATTAACCGCCATTTTTCGATATTAGGGAACTTTTAGTATATTTATTAGGATGGCAAGTGGGACATCTCCACCAAATTCCTTGCTTGTATTAATTTTTTCGAGGTCAAAATTTATTTTCCCCTGCACTAATATTGGTGAATTCCCAATGTAAAAATTTGTATGTTGTAAAATATTATTTACTCACATCATCACATGCATTCTGCTTGAAGTAGTTGTCCTTATTTTAAAATAAGGTGTTATAGATAAGTCTCCTGTACTTTTCGTTTCATTTCATATTTTTTATAAATTTTTATAAAAAAATTAGTGCTTACCAATCGGCTTTGCATCAAAACACATTTTTGAATCTACGGACATTTGTTTGTAACACTGATGTCCTGAAGTTGGGGTACCTAAATAACCTTCCTTACATTTTGAACACTGCACCATCCAGCAAGGATGTGCTGAATTTTTTTCGGATACTCCCCTGCACACATCACTTTCCGTATTGTTTTGGCAATTGCACTTATCCCCATGAATTGGATCACAAGTGTCACCATGCCCATGACAATCACAAGGTCTACAGGGGTCTCTTTGATCCTCCGTACCTCTAAAATTACCTGAAAATTAATGTACTCTAAAAATTAATTGTCTTAGCTAAAAATTATTAAAATACATATACAGAAAAGTCCATCGCAATAGGAACAGCTGTATACCTTAAGTATATGCGAAAAATCAGAACAAATTAATGCTTGCCTGTTAAAGGAAAAATTATTGCTAGTTGTATTCATTCATTATTTCTTTTTCTTTTTCCTATTAGTTAGTACCGTATTGGATACGGGATGATTTACTAGACTCCGGCCGCTATAAAAACAAGCCACGAGTGTCATCAAAGAATATCTGCGCGGTCGTCCGACGGAGTCCCGCCCCCAGAAACCATGATAATTCCTTGACAACGGCACGTACCATAAGCATATCATCATAATATTTTTAAAATCTGTTATTAGCAGTGTCGATTTTAATAAATGCACGCCACTGCTTGCCTTGTAGAAGCTGGTGTCGACAAAACTAGCGCAGTTGTTTTATCGAAAAAAACAAGTAATTCTATTGACAGTAACACAACAACGATTTCAAGTATTTCTCTTTATCTTTAATTACAGGTGACTTCTTATGTGTCCGCACTGTTCAAAATTTTGAATCAATCTGACCACTGTAAACAGAGAAGGTTAATTTTCTAATGTCTGCAAATGGTTCCTGCCTCAGTGTTTTATTCGGGTGATGTTATAAATTATTTTCTTTCTTTCTTGCAAATTATAAACTTCTATTTTTCTTAGAAACAGATTTTACATTTGTAAAAAACAAAATGACTAATAGTGTTGTTTAACTGTGGAGCATTAAAATTTGTTGTATTCCTACTCGATTCCTACTAAGGAACAAAAAGCATCTGGACTAAACACATTTCTATTCCTATTTAGACGAACCATCTACAGTGTGCCGCACTAAAGAATGAAATACTCTCATAACTTTTTACATTTTTACCCGATTTAAACCAAATTTTACTCAAAGATAGAGCCCATTAGGATCAACTTATGGGCAATAGACCATTCGCCCCCTACTAATGTAAAGCCACCTGCAATACCAAAATGAACAGAACAAAACCACATTAACACGTTGACTGCGTTACATATCCCCAGCGCACTGTACTTCGTATTACCATTGTGCGACGCAGACAACTCAAAATAATCGTTCTGTGCGGATGATGTAGCTTTGTCATTTTTTATCATACAAAACTGGTACAAGTACCAAATAACATAACTTTTCACTCTGCAATCAAATAAATTGTTTTTTTTATAACATGCCCTTCGCGATATGTAACGCACAGAAATAATATATTATTTATGCTGTACTATACATATCGCCGGGGATTTGTACAGACAAGCCTATACAAGATTGATGCATATATGTTTTGAGTCTTGTATTTGCCGGGAATTCGATCAGTATTAGTTTAGCTTTTGCAATGGCATCTTCTAGAGGTAAAAAAATATTAGTTATAAGCCATTGTAACGACCGTCTAAACTTTCCCGGATTTCGCTTGCCATGTTTCAACAAACATCATTAATGATTTTCTCGTTTTTTCATTATAATTTACAAAAATTTTATTTTTATAGGCTTATTTTTGAATAAATATGTAGCATTTTTTGCATCAAAATTTCATTGATTTAATTATTTTTATGTTCTTTTATTTTCATGCGGTATCAACGTCGGACTGGCCATATAGTCGAGGTGGCGTTTGCCAGCCGGGCCCCTGCCTGCGCGGGCCCCCCACGGGCCTGGCTTGCGGGGCTTGCTGCCAGGCGGTAGGACCGGTAGGTAGGATAGGGAGCCCGCACAGGTTAGGTCCCAGCTCAGCTCTTGCGACCTAAATGTAAACTAGATCAGATAGTTCGTTCATACAATTAGAGAGAAATGAAATGGAAAAATTTGAAAATGGTTGAACCTGAGCAGGCCATCCCTGACGATCGCAACTTGTGTTTCTCTTTGCAGATAATTCAAAACATCCTCCGTCCCCACTCTGTACAAAAAGCAGAAAGTTAAAAGTTAGGAAATAAATACGACGGCAAAACAGTTGGCTCATCAATATTTCAGCAAATTTACCTCGTGATGGAGGCATAGCCTCTTGACCAATGACCAACTTTGATGGTAGTGGTATTACATTGATATTAGATTCTGCAATGTGCGCGTCGTCTCGTCAGTCGTCAGTCTGCTAGAGGAATTATGAAGATATATATCGCGTATTGAATCGTTTAATTTGAGTAGTTAGTGTTATTAGCGCGTGTTAAAGCTTAAAATCATGGAAAATATTAATTACGGTCAGTTATTAACATCTTGTGGTGATAAAGTAGATTTTTTGTTAAAAAAAAAAAAACGTTTAAAACATTAAATTACGACAACAAATTATTTGTAAAAAATTTGGAGAGACCGCGACCGAACTTATCTTCACTTGTAGCTTCGGGTAAAAAACAGAATCGTGCATTCAACGAAAGCTGGTATGACAAATATGATTGGTTAACAGGTAGTCAGATCAGGAATAAATTATTTTGTTGGTCATGTTTACTTTTTTCTGCAGAAAATTCAGTTTGATCTAAATTAGGTTATGTTGACTTAAAGAATTTACAATTTACCTCGTTCAATAGAAAGCATCACACGTTTATTAATGTCAATGTAGAGTTTAATACAAATTTTGGGTACTTGTAAAACACGACCTTGAAATTCCTGAAAAATTTTCCGCACCCCCCGCAGCACGTGCTCCATGTACACAGCTTTTTACTCCCGAGTCTCGGGCACCGGGCTTGTGGGGAGCCACCCGGGCCCTTCCGGCCCAGTTCGACCCTGTGCGGTATAATAACACTCCGGCGATATGTATTGGTTTAGATTATAGTAGAGAACAGCTTACTTCGTTATAAACATGATACTGTATGCAAGTCGCACAATTATTACAGTTTCTTGTCGATAGATAGCATCAAAATCTTAATGATGAACGTTACCGAAAGCCTTCGAGAAATCAGTGTACACAGCACATACTGAGAGTCCATGTTCCATAGAATTAAAAGTATCTTGCACAAAGAGCACTAGATTAGTTAAGACTGATCTCTTTTTGAAAAAAATGATTTTTTGTAAAAAATTTCTTTTTCTTGTAAGAAAGATCAATTCCTCCGAAATTATCGCCTCAAAAACTTTACCAAACAGACAAAGTATTGAAAACGGCCTATAATTTGCAACATCACTCTTATTACCAGATTTGTGTACAGGCACAATCTGAGCAATTTGCCATTTATTGGGAAATTTGCCAACCGCTAGTGATTTATTATATAATGTCTAACAGCTCAACCAAACTGTCACAGCACAACTAAAAATAGCAGAGATTCAGTCAGATCCGGGACCTTTTTTCGCATCTAGATTCTTTAATACATAATTTACCTGTTGTCGAGTAACTGAAGGTATGTTAAAGTTGTTAGACACCAGTGTATCCTGAGTAATAAGAGAAGGAGTATTGGCAGGTTCGAAAACACTACTGAAATAATCAGAGAAAAGATTACAAATTGATACAGTGTCACTCGCAGTTAAATCATTGTAATGCATTTGCAGAGGAATAGATTTAATGCACTTTTTGTTGGCTAAAAATGACCAAAAATATTGTACGTCTTTTTTAATATTACTTTTAGTTTTATTAGTCATTTTTAATGCCGATTTTTAATGGCACAAACTCGTAAAAAATTTGATTTAGTATTGTACAAAAAATATCAACACATTGATGAGGATCACTATTAATTAACACATCTGACTAGGAGATACTATTTAAATTACATATCATTAACCGCATCATAATTAGCATTACAAAACAGAAATTTATTGTAGGAGCAAGGAGGCAAAAGTTTTTTTAATGACATCAAATGAAATCTCGAGTTATTTGTGATGAGTATTCTCAAGAACCATCGGACTATCACAATGTTGAACCGTCATATATTTGGGGATAATACCAGCTGTGGGACTCTGTAACTCGCTACGATCTATCTGTCTTTGTTTAGCTTGCTGAAAAATGCGCTTAGCATCTCTTTTATCGTATCGTAGCGAGCATACACAGATCTAATAATTTACCATTGTTATAAATTGTTATAAATATTATTAAACTGCCTAAGATTGTAACGATTTAAGTTGCAATTCGTTACAGCAGGTTATAGTTTCTATTTTGCGTATTAAAATATGACTCCTCACAACTGAATAACCCTGTATTCGCATTTGATCGGTATGTGGTAGAAAAAATACAACAAAAACGCCACAGCGGATGAACGTTGTGAACGAGGCTTGTCCCGGGCTAGAGAGAGCGTCTTTTGCCTTTCGAATTTTACCTAGGTAAGTCATACATTTCTTGTAGTCGCTTAAATATCGCTATTCGTAAAATTTGCTTAATAATTATTGCTTCGGCTTTATTGTGCTATAGTAAAAATAATAATTTGTCAAAATAATTACCGTATTTCGTATTATTTCCATATTTTGGATTATTTTCAGATAATTACCTAGTAGCATTGTTTTTGTAAGCACGTGGATGGGTATTCTCATTTCCGTTTTACCGTATCTTGTCTAAAGTAGACGTTTTCATGGTTCAATTATTGTTAATTGAAACGTTATACAATATTTAAATTGTATAAATTATCGCTGTAAGTGAAACTTGCAGATTATCGTTATTTCGTACATAGAACAATTTCTGTGTGGATTTTTTATTGTTATTAGGTTCGACTGTGGTTCATATGAGCTGGAAAAAGGAAAACTACACTGGTTTTGGATAGTGAAGGAAGCCCACTTGAGACTTAGGTTTTTGCCGAATTTATTTACTGTCCAGAGCTACAGATTTCTGTCCAGGAGCTTCCAAAGCATACGGGGTAAGTGATCTATAGTATTTTTATCTTCTCTTTGAATTAATCAATTTGTAGTATATTTGATCACTTGCTTTGGATGTGACAGAAGTCCGATTTTCTGGTTTCCTTTTTTCATCATATTCACGCTATCACAGTTCTATATCGATTTTATTATTGACAAATTATTATTATTATAGTTCATTCCTTAATTTTCGTGTAAGTTACAAGAGTGTAGGTTTACCTTGGTTTTACGTATTTCCTGCCATTTTGAATTAGGCATAAGTTCATTCATTTTTGTCCGTCGGAAAGCGAAAGTCATTAATTATCGGTATTTCATATCTTAATTTTTGCTATTTTTACCGTTAAACTATTAGTAAAAGATTAACTTGAAATCTTTATGTGTGCTAAAATTTCGAATTTATTTCAATATTGTGATTATTGTTACCAATTATTTTGTTATTAATATTAAATATCTGAATCTTTAGAGTTATTACTTCATTAACATTTCTAAGTTTAAATTGTCCCGTACAAATCTGGCCTTAAATTATAGTCCTTTAAAAATTACAGTCTCCTCATGGTTTTCAACCTATAGGACAAATTCAATCAAGTTAGGTTATTTGTTAACGAGCTGATAGTGGAATTTTGCAACCTTACTAAATTCTTGTTTCCGAATTTTAGTATTATTTTGTTAATAATTCAAATTTCAAATAAATATGAAAAATTATATTTTAATAGGAGTGTATCATTCGCCAAGTGCAAGCTCGGCAGTATTTCTAAGGAATTTTGAAAAGGTACTAGAAGAGAATAATTCCAACAGTATGGACACTATTATAGTAGGCGATTTTAATATAGATATGTCAATAGATACATTTTACTCAAAACAGTTGTCAAACATTCTTATACAAAATGGGCTTAAACAACTAATAAATGAGCCAACCAGAATCACAAATACTAGTGCAACAAAGATTGATCTATTAATAACCAATCATGACAATGTATCATTTAAGGTAAACCATGTTCCAAGAATAACAGACCATGCCTATGTAACAATAAGTCTGCAAGTATCAGATATTAAATTAGATAACACCAAACGATTACTAAGATGCTTTAAAAACTACGATGAAAGGACTTTCCAAAAGAAACTATTGAATACTTTGTGGAATAGCAATATTATAGATTCCAATACACTAGCCAATAATTTAATAAACAATATGTTAAGCTGCTTGGATGAAGTTTGCCCAGTTAAAGAAATAATAGTACCAACCAAATACAGGCCATGAAGGAACGAGACAACAAATACGAAGCAGCTCGAATCACAAATAGTGAGGAAGACTGGAATACATACAGAGAAAAGAGGAACAAAGTTACATCGATGATAAGAAAACACAAACAAAATTATTATGAAAGAAAAATAGATGAATGTAAAAACAATCCAAAGACAATGTGGAAAACTTTAAAACAAATCTGCAAGGCGAAGGGTCATAGTACACCGCAATATATTGAATTTAGTGACGAAAATATCTATAATGACTTGGAGATAGCTGAAAGATTTAATGCTTATTTTATTGATAGTATCTCGGATATCATTAAAAATATACCAAAGTACAACATATATGAAATATCCGAAAATGAAAGACAGAATAGATTTGAAAAATTTAAACAAATAGAAATGAATCATCTGAGAAAAATTATTTCTTCATTACCGAACAAAATAGGCAGTGATGGAATATCCACAAAAATCATTAAAACATCGTTTGAGGTTATTGGCAACAGATTTTTAGATGTAATAAATAATTCTTTGCAAACGGGAACTTTTCCAAATAAATGGAAGAGCTCTGTTGTAACACCAATTCCCAAAGTGATTAATACTGTATCAAGTGAACAACATCGACCTATTAACTCATTACCTATATGTGAAAAAATATTGGAATTGACAGTAAAGGAGCAACTAATAAGCCATTGTGAAAAAAATAATATAATAATACCAGTACAATCAGGATTCAGAGAAGGACACTCATGTGAGAGTGCCCTACAGTGTATATTAGAAGATTGGGTGAAAGCAATTGATGCTGACAATATCATATTGGCTGTATTTTTAGATTTTAAGCGTGCCTTTGAGACAATAGATCGAGGTTTACTTCTCTTAAAGTTGAAAGAAATTGGAATATGTGGGGCAGTGCATCGATGGTTTTCTTCCTATTTAAATGAACGAAGTCAAAGAACAAAGTTTGGTGTAAGTGTATCGAATGAAAAAGAAACAGAAAATGGAGTGCCACAGGGTTCCGTCCTAGGTCCAGTATTATTCATTATTTTCATTAATGATATTGTACGGTCCATAACAAATTGTAAAATACATCTGTTTGCAGATGACACTATACTATATATAGCAGGTGAAAATGTTGAGGACATTGTAAGAATAATGAATGATGAATTAAATAATCTGTATATGTGGCTTTGTGATAACAACCTTAAGGTAAACATTAACAAATGTAAATGGATGATGTTGGGGAAAAAACAGAAATTAAACAAAACTGTGTGTATGGGCCCTATAACAATAAATAATCAGACAATTGAAAGAGTTACTGAAATAAAATATCTAGGAGTGGTCTTAGATGAAAATTTAAGTTTTAAGCAAAATGTTAATTATATTGTAAAAAAGATGGCTAAAAAAATTAATTTTCTAAGGAGACTATCTACAAATATATCAATATTTGCCCGGTTAACAATATACAAAGCAATAATTGCACCACATTTCGAATACTGTTCAACTCTGTTACTATATTTAAATATCAATGAATTGCAGATTCTACAAAAAATGCAAAATAGAGCAATGAGAGTTATATTACAGTGTAATAGATATACTCCAATAAATAATATGTTACAAACATTGAATTTTATGACAGTAAAGCAGAGAATTTTATTAAAAACACTGCAGTTTATTTATAAAATAAAAAACGGTATGTTACCAAGTTACTTATATGACAGAGTTATATATGTTCGAGATGTACACAGTTATAATACTCGCAGGACAAATGATCTGCATGTGGAAAGACATCATTCATTGGTAGCTAGCAAGTCACTCTTCTGTAAAGGCTTTAAAGAATATAATAGTTTGCCAAATGAAATAAAAAATTTGAATGGATCTGTTCAGCATTTCACAAATGTATGTACTAAGTATATAAAAACCTTACCAATGTAAACTAAATTACCTTCCTTATAATTATTGTTAGTATTTCAGTTAGTTAGTTAGTATATAATATAGGTGTGTGTGTGTGTGTGTTGATATATATGTATTAATTTTGAACATTTGTGTCATATTAGAGTTACACATGAGAGTATTAAATTACTTGTTAATGTTAAATATTTTATGTATAGCAGTTTGTTTTTGCTAAATAAAGGTTATATTAATTTTTTTGTAATTGGTGTCAGATACCGCATTTTTATGTAAATTTGGTCATTTTACAAATTCTAATATCTTGTGTCATTTTGACAATTTTTTTCTATTGTAATATTGAGAAATATTAATTTTGTGAATTTTATCTAGTAATTTAACTATATTGCCGGAACTTTGTTATTTTTTCATCTACCACTAGTTGAAATAATTTTCAACCTAGTTTTATTTCTCTATTTCCTTTTCTCAACTGTTCTGTCTTTATTTCATGACATCTGGCTTTCTGGAAATCTGACTCACTGGTAATCGATACTGAGTTAACAACATCAAAAGTAAGGGTGATATTGGGTGTTCCCGAAAAGTAATAAATTTGGTTGGAACCTGGACACTCTGGATTGAGCAAGAGTGTGGAGACAGGATCTCGCAACCTTTTAATCAACCTCGAGTACTCGCAGGATTCATCGCTACTAGGAGAACCCCTTCCGTCTCAGTTCATTCCCGTCGAGTAAACCTTTACAACAGTAAAACAGACAGACAGAGAAATTGGTTAAATTGTAATTTTTATTCATATTTTGAATATTTTTAATTATATTTAGTTCTGAGTCATTGTTTATTGTAAAAAATTTGTAAGATTAAACTTGTTAAATTCACAGCTTTCTTTTCTTTCTAGTTTATGTAGTAAATACCTAATTGTGTTTTCGATAAACTTTTGCGTATTTAGTTATAAATACTCTGGCGCCCATATATTGCTCTCAATATTATCTCAGTACTCTAAAACAAGGCTTCACAGAAAAATTATTAATAAAATATTCGCTCGCAGGATCTGCAACACATGAAGAAAATGAGCCATGAGAAAAATCGAAATTCCAATCTATTTTACAGAGATTATAATCACCAATAATAACAAAAGAATGTTGTGAATTGGTATTCATTATTTCCTCTACTTTATTAAAATGAGAAATAAGGCTGTTTATAGTAGTAGGAGGGGGAACATAAACGCAGCACATAAATAATTTCTTACCATCGTTCAGTGTTACAGATACCCATAAGTCTTTAACTAAACCTGTACACGACCATTGTGGAATACATTGAGAAACATAATCATTACACACCGCAATTGATAGTATTTAAATACTAGGTATGTAGTATTTGTAGTATTTAAATACTTTGCAGTATTTAAATACTAATAGTGCCCAGCTCCGCACATAATGAGGCATCATCTAATGCAGAGATTCTCAAACTTATTTAGCCTACCGCCCCTTTTCAGAAATAAATACTCAATGCCCCTCTTGGAAATGCACCTTCTTTAAGTGAATATATTAACATGTAGTGACAAATTAATATGTGTTCTTTTATGAATTTTTATTTCTATAAGATGCCTTGACGCTAAAATTATGAAATTATTCATTAAAATCAAAGTAAGTAAAAACTACGAATAACGCTGAAAATAATCCTAACGAGAAAGAGGAACCTAGTGCGCTGCTATCAATTTATTAATGTTTGGCTTTATTTTTGTTAGCAGCATTTCTAAATCGCAGAGATTAGTTATTTGCAGTCAGTTTCTTTTTTTGTTAGTAGATTTTTGTGAATCCACTGAAACAACATTCCTTTAAATATGAAGGAAATGCAATTAAAACTTTTGTACTATAACACATAATCCAGGATAAATTAATGTCTCTGCTTTTACAATCAGAACTGTAACCTTTAAATGTAAATTTTAATTCCTCATTTGTTGTTACTTTTATCAGTTCTTCTCGTAATATTAGTGAGTCTTCTATGTTTGTACTTGAAAAAGGGTTCTAAACTCAATCGGGAAAGTTTACTTTAATAATATTTGGAAATTGTTGATTGAAGTGAGACTAGAGTCCTGGCAATAGGTAAGCAAGTTTTCATCACGTTTTTTTGCAGTGACTTAAACACCCCTCCCTAAATTTAGTTTAAACAGAAGAAGCCTTGCCACAAGAACAGAAAAGAAAATAAAAAATGTGTAATTCTATATACAGATTGCGAAAGGACTCATCTTGACATAGGACCTAAATTTGCCGCTTAGTTTTGTTTAGTATCGCAGCTCTAATGTGTAAAACAGTTCGAGACAAGCATACGACTACCAAGGACGGACATGTACTAGCAGTAAAGCACTTGTTTCTAAGGCAGCGGCACTTCACGTCATATATATTTTGAGGTTGCCTATGTCAAGTTGAGAACTTTCGCAATCTGTATTTTGGCCTACTGAGCACGATGTTGGTAGGAAAAAACCATAAAAATATTAGGAACATGATATAAGTCCAGTTTAAATATTTAATTTCTTGTTAAAACTAGAGACTGTCTTCAGTGCCACAATTTTTTTTTTAATAATCTTTTGAGAATCAGCTATTCCGGTGTTTTTGATTATGAATCTGAAAACAGAATTTTAAAATAAAAAATGGCTAATCCAATATGGCGGAAAATCAATTTTCAAAGAAAAATAATTATTTTGGTAGTCCTATAAACTTTACAAAAATAAAAAAACCGATTTACTACTTGAAGAAATTGACGTGGATGACAAAGGACCTTTTGATTAAATGATGGAACGCTTAACATCCCACCGTGACTTAAAGAATTAAGTATGTGATTATGTATGTTTCAATAAAAAGAAAAACATTTCCATTTTTAAATATAATTTTTTAGTATTAGTTTTATTGTTAGACGTCAAGGAGACAGAAGACCGGCATGTGCAATTATGTCTAAATTAAATGTCTATTTGGATATTGCGATATTTGTGTTGGTTAATGAATGTGTACATGGTTGGGCAAGTTGCGATAGGTCAGGGAGGCAGCGATACCCTGAAGGAGCGTTGCAGATGAAATTTTTTTGTGAAGTAAAAGTAAGAAAAATATAAAATTGTACTTTATAACCCTAACATTTTAAATTTTATTTTTATCTTATCGTTCCTCTTCATTTAAGAATCTAAAAAAACTTACATTGTTATTGTCTCTACTGTTCTTATATCTGTCACTATATGCCATTTAGTAATCATGGAGCAGTGGTCCGGTGATCAACGTGCTGTTATGATAATGTCATACTACAAAAATAATATCTGTGTAGTTGCTGCGCAGCGGCAATTCCGAATTAATTTCCAAATTCGTCGACATGGCAGAATACCCTCGGCTCATGCAGTAAAGAAATGGGTACGTAAATTTCAACAAACAGGTTCAACTATCAACGTGAAACACAAGGGACCAAAGAAAACTGTACACACACCTGAAAACATCGTTCGCGTTGGAGCATCTGTAGAACATAGTCCAAGACGTTCAAGCCGAAAACGAGCTCAGGCGTTAGGAATTTGTGAAACTTCTCTAGATTGAATTTTGCACAAGGATCTTAATCTTCATCCTTACAAAATTCAAATAGCCCAAGCACTAAAACCAACAGACATCCCAAATCGACTACATTTTGCTGAAACTCTGCTTGAAAATGAGATTGATATACACAATTTATGGATGTCTGACGAGGCACACTTCTATTTATCCGGCTATACCAATAAACAAAATTGCCGTTATTGGAGTTCAGAAAATCCACAGGAGCTCCATGAACGACCGTTACACAGCCTGAAAGTGACAGTATGGTGTGCAATGTCTTCAATGGGAATTATCGGTCCCTACTTTTTTGAAGATGAAAATGAAAATGCTGTTACGGTCAACTCTGTGCGCTATATCAGTATGATTAACCAGTTTCTGAGTTGGCACTTGAACATGTTTCCACAAAATAATGAAACATGGTTCCAGCAAGATGGTGCAACCTTACACACCACAAGAGCATCATTAAGTTCCTCACAAAGATTGTTTCCGGGACACATTTCCAGACGAGGAGATATTGACTGGCCTCCAAGATCGCCAGACCTAACGGCTTGTGATTACTTTTTGTGGGGCTACCTAAAGCAGACGGTTTTCGTTGATAAACCAAGAACCATTCAGGAACTCAAAAGAAAAATTGTTGAAGAAATTGCTAATATTCATATTCCTTTGGACATATTGCATAGGATCATGGAGAATTTCCACGAAAGGCTTATTCATCAGTGCATACAAAAAAGGGGAGGTCATTTAACAAACAATATTTTTAAGAAATGAAAATTGCATATTACTAGCTAGTTAATGTTGTACTGTATTTTATTTAAATAAAATTATCTTCAGAATCTTAAATTATTCAAAACTTCCCGCTCCCGAGGACCACCTTGTATTATTCCTCGGCCGGACATCTTAAAATATAATTATTTCTCTTCCTTTTCTTTTTTGGGATTTATTACCACATTCCTTGAGATTCCTATCCAAAAAAATTGATTTATTTAAAAAATATTCAAATTCACCAGTTTAAAACTGGGAAATAACCCCTACGCCTTTGACGTAATGTCAGAGGATCAGTTAGAGGGTGTTTTTTGACAACTAATAGGAATTAAATTAATACAAAAATACTGCGCTGACGTTTCGGAAACCTATATCCGTTTCCATTTTCAAAGTTAAGGCTTTAGATTTTTATGTAACGTGTAGAATAACACAATGGGTTCCCCTTTGTCACCAATACTAAGTAATATATTTATGGAAGATTTTGAAAACAGATATGTTGAAAATAATATTCATAAACCGGTAACATGGTGGAGATATGTTGACGATATTTTTGCAATTTGGCCCCATGGAATAGATTTATTAAACAATTTTTTGGAAAATATTAATAATAAAGAACCATCTATCAAATTCACTTTAGAAATAGAAAATAATAATGAATTACCATTTTTAGATGTTTTAATTAAAAAAGTTAATAATAATAATTTTCAAACTAGCGTTTACCGAAAAAAGACTCACACTAACAGATATTTAAATTTTAACTCAAACCAGTCTTTGGAAGTTAAAAGAGGTGTTATAAAATGTTTGTATTCATTGAACTTAATTCTGGGAATCACGCCAAATTCTAAAAAATAAATAGAAATAAGAAAATTGCCAAAATATGTCAAGATAAAAGTGTAGTATCAAAGGCAAACCTCAACAGTTTGCCCCAGAAAATGTTTGTATGATAGGGCAAAAACAATTTCTTCTAATGATGAAATATTCAAACATGAAAGGCAATTTGTCAGGGAAATTTTAATTAATAATGAATACCCGAAAGAATTTGTTGATAAGACTTTCATGAACATTGAAAATAGAGTTAACAATCCGGTGCAACCAAAACCGGAATATCATTATTCGACATTAATTCCATATATAAAAGGTTTATCTGAGAAATTACGTCGTGTCGGTAAAAAATTTGGCGTTAGGACAATTTTTGAAACAAATAATACTTTAAGATCCATATTGACAAAAACGAAACCATTAAATCCTGAACAAAATTCAAAAAACTGTATATACAGTATCCCGTGCGAGTGTAATAAACATTATGTGGGTGAATCATCTAGACCACTTAATGTACGATTGGGCGAGCACAAAAGTTATATTAGAAAAGGTGATATTGAAAAATCTAAAATTTGTGAACATGCTTGGGACAAAGGATAAAATGGGATTCAGCAAAAATTTTGACCAAAGAAGCAGACAACAAAAAAGAAAAATCAAAAAATCTGCAATAATTTTACTTAATGAAGATAAATGCGTATCAAATTGTTCGGTAGAATTTTATTCAACTTGGTTACCAATGTTGAGAGAAGAACTCAATAAAATTAATATTATTTAGTATATTTTTCAACATTTCTATGGTAAGTATCTATGGAAATGATATAAACAATTTTTATTTTATGCCGTGTTATTCTACACGTTACATAAAAATCTAAAGCCTTAACTTTGAAAAAGAAAATGGATATAGTTTCCGAAACGTCAGCGCTGTATTTTTGTATTAATTTAATTCCTATTAGTTGTCAAAAAACACCCTCTATCTGATCCTCTGACTTTACGTCAAAGGCGTAGAGATTATTTCCCAGTTTTAAACTGGTTAATTTGAATATTTTTTAGATAAATCAATTTTTTTGTATAGGAATCTCAAGGAATGTGGTAATAAATCCCAAAAAAGAAAAGGAAGAGAAATAATTTATGAAATGCCACAATTAACATTTAAACAATCTTAAAATATAATTTTACCAGTTCATAGTTAACAGTAAACACGTTGGTCATAGGTTGCGTGCGCTTCCAAGAATAAATCCACAGTGTGGGAGCTTCGGGTTTTTTATAGGGTTGTAAAATTAACTTCTTATTTCAGTAGATATTTAAAGTTAAATTTAACCACAGCCAATATTCATCATTGTACTTTGACTAGAAGAGGCTTAGTCTCCGTTGTCTCTTCTAAGAAACCGCCACTGAGTAAATATGTTTATAAATGTATAAATAGAACATTTAATTTAGACGTAGCTGTACATATTTGTTATCTCTGGATTCGGCTGAGCTCGGTCTAAAAAGCAATTTGTAATTGAAAAACATGTTCTTTAGTATGCTTTCTCCACTCTGATGCGAAATTCTGAAATATTCTATTCAACAGCTACATACACTATACCGAATTATAAAGAGGTATAAAGTTGTGATTTTGCTGGCAGCAAGCAATAGATGTCGCTTCCACAGCATCAGTTCAGAGGCTGCTAGTGTGGCTAAAATTATCACATTCATAGGTACAGCAGTGTAGTGTGAAACATTGTGGAGCATCAAAGTGTGACAATTTTAATCCCACTGGCAGTCTCCAAACCGATGCTGTGGGAGGGCCATCTATTGCTCGCTGCCAGCAATATTATGACGTTGCGCCTCTTTATAATTCTCTAACTCAACGACTATACATATAAAGAAGAAAATCTGAAACAATTATTTTTACTTAAAAAACTTGTAAGACTGTATTTTTGTTAAATAAGCAAAGCCTCTGAAATAACCAGATTCTAAAAAAGAATTTATGGCACAAGGAGTTACTGAGAAAGAATAAATAAAGAAAACATATTATCTACGATGCAGATATACTTCTACTTAGCGATATAGTGGCTTGAAAAAAATCATGCAAAAAAACGTTCAAAGATGCCGCGCTTTACAAATCGGAGAGATATCGAGAATGGGTTAAGGCTGGCTTAATTAAATTGTTACTAAATTTTGTCGATGAATTTTAAACCAATAACAGCAATTAACACGTAAACAGTTGCATGCACAAACGAGACAGAAGCCAACTCTGTACTCCAATAGCAACAGCCACTGGTGACCATAGTAATGGGTGCGACCTGCGCATCATTATTGCCATAGAAATATAAAGTGCTTTTCTTTTCTTGACCGTTGATATCAATTAATTTGATGTGTAGATTCCTAGGTTTTCGGTCATGTGGTAAAATAAAAATTAAGATGGTTTAATAAAACCGAAACGTTAGAAAATAGTTTTTTATTTTACCACACGACCGAAAACCTAGGAATCTACACATCAAATTAATAGAAATATAACAAAGAATTCATCGCGTATTTCGCTCTGCAGAGATAACGTACAATGTAATTATTGCTTTTTAAATAATAGGACCATCCTGTAATATTTCCCAGCGAAATTAAGGTGCCAATACACTTTTTAGGTTTCACCCACCAGCAGGTTTATTCCTAAAAACGGGTTTTTGGTGGTGTTTATTATTGCAGATACCTATTCAGTTTTCTGCCTCACATTTCTTTTTCACGTTTTATGTTTCTTGGAGTTTATTTATTTATGGCTTTTTCCTTTAATGATTTAAATATTTTGAATAAATAGATGTATAGCAAAAACTGTTAAAAAGTTGTAAAAAATTGCTTTATGGTATTAAACAAGTCAACACTTAATAACCAAATTATAATATTTACATGATTTACTTTATTCCTTTAATTCATTTCATGTTTCTTTATAATCAAACATCAAACTATAATAATAATAAATGAACTTTATTGAATCAAACAAAAAGAAAAAATTTGATTCAATAGGTTATTGACCAAGGTCCTTCAGCCCTAACATCAAACTAAATTCATAAAACAAAATGATTGCACCAGGATATGTGCACCGGGTGCAAAGAATATTTCCAACGGAACTTTCATTATATCTAGTGAAAGCCCATCACTACTCTTTCTAATTCTATTATTTCACACCTTGTAGAAGGATAATTGGACTAAACCATATCCTTCTAGCAGGTACAGCAAAATGTTTGTGCCTCATCTTCATTTTTTACTAATCTTCTTAGTTAGCAGTGATATAAAATAAATTCTATCTTCTATCTAAATATTATTCTTACTATTAATTGTAAGCTAAACTACATTACATGTGTAAAATGCAACAAAACTTATCACTCCAGCTGCATAACACGTAAAAATAATTATAAATTAATTACACCAGAAGTAGGATTATGCTGTAGTGAAGAAAGTAGTGAAAAACTTATGGACTTAATTACAATACTGGTGAAAGATTTAGAAGCTAAAAAAAGAGAAAGTCTGTTATTACATCAATTAAATAATGAACTAGAAGAAAAAAACAATCTATTAAGAGAAAAAGTAGCTAAATTAGAAGAAGACGCAAGCTTTGGAAAGACCACCTATGCTGGTATCGTAAAAACTATAAATAGTGGCAAAACAAACACAGAAAACACAATATACAATACAATAAATGTTAAGAATATTCCAAGTGTTATAATTAAGCCTAAAAATAAACAAGACTCTACTAAAGTTATAGCGGATATAAATAAAAATCTAAATCCAACTGAACTTGGTCTTGGAATAAAAACAATTGTAACAACAAAAATAGGCAATGTTATTATTAAATGCAATACTTTGCAAGACGTAGAAGTTTTAAAAATGGAAGCTAAAGGAAGACTTAAAAATATGTATGATGTAGAAGAAACAAAATTAAGGAAACCCAAATTCAAAATTCCTGGCTATATGAAAGATCAAAATGAACAAGAAATAGAAATTAGTCTAAGAAAACAAAATAAATTTATCACAGATAGTGACTATCTACAAATAAAATATATACGAAAATCGGCAAATAGAGGATCCACAATACTTGGCGAATGCTCAGCAGAACTTTTCCATAAATTTCTTCTCCAAAAAAAGGTATTTATAGGTTGGGAACGACTACCAGTATATGAAGATATAAGCATTCCTCGATGTTATCATTGTCAAGGTTATTATCATAAGAAACAAGATTGTAAAAATAAAATTGTATGCCAAAAATGTGCAGAAGAACATAAAATGGAAGATTGCCCCAAAAACACAAACAAATGTATAAATTGTGATAAAGCAAATAGTAAATACAAAATGCAATATAATATAGAACATGAAGCTACTAGTGAAACATGCCCAACCTACAAATATCACATTCAGGTGTTAAGATCAAAAACTGACTATGGACAAACTTATGGCTAACAAACAAATAATGGAAACTTTAGAATTAATAGAAGAAGAAGAAGTACAGTGCAAGTTGGTTGAAGCTAAGGAACTATCTAAGATAATTGAATCTTCAAAAAAAAAAATAAACATTATGCATATAAATATTAGAAGCGCACGTAAAAATTTTGATGAACTATTAATTTTTTTGCAGGCAAATCAATTATTTTTTTGCGATATTATCATTTTAAGTGAATGTTGGAAATTAGAGTCCTGTCAACAATTCAATATCCAAGATTATTCTGCTTATTATAATCAAGCCTCTTACAACCAAAATGATGGTTTATTAATATTTACTAAAACAAACTTAAATTGTGATATTACAAATCATAAACTTAGTTCTGGAGCTACACTAAGCAGAATAGAACTGGAAATTGAAAACATATCATATGGCATCAACTGTCTTTACAGGCCAAATCCTACTAATATTGATAATTTTATTGAAAATATAAATAATTTTTTTAATAATAACCAAATGCTTAATATAGAAATCCTTTTAGGAGATATCAATATTAACATACTTGACACAGAAAAGAATTATGTAAACAATTATTTGTCAACACTAGCAGTGCATGATCTTAGACTCTGCATTAATGGAATTACGTGGGAATGCAATAATAGTGTATCTTGCATTGATCATATATTTTTAGCTAAGAAAACCAAAATAAATCTTGATTATAGCTCTTACATAATAAATGAACAATTCACTGACCATTTTCCAACTATGATAAATATATTTCAAAGAGATGATAAAGAAACGGACAAACAAAAAAAAAACACAACTTATACAACTATAGATTTTCAAAAATTACATGAATTATTACTGAATAAAAACTGGATTAATATATTAAATGCTAAAGAATCTGAGTCGGCAACAAGCATTTTTGTAGAAGAATTACTCCAAATTATAAAACACGCCGAAATAACAAAAACTATTAATCGAAAAGCATACAAAAAAATAAAACCATGGATTACCAGAGGAATAATAGACTCCATTAAAAAAAGAGAGAAAATGAGAAAAGATCTAAAAAAAAATTACAGTATTGAAAAAGAAACCAACTATAAAAACTACAGAAATACCCTAACAAAAATAATAAAAAACACAAAAAATGATTATTATAAACAAAAAATTAATGAAAACCATAATAATATAAAAAAAATCTATAAAACTATACAAGACGCTACAAACGAAAATAAAAAAAATAATGAACAATGCGAAATTCTAGATGAAAGTAATAACAAATTTAATAATGTTAAAGATATGGTAAATTACTGTAATGATTTTTTTATAAATATAGGTAGTGAAATGGTAAAACAAATACAAAAACCCAGGAATATCCTAAATCTACAGCATGAGATCAATTCATCAATATATCTCAAACCCGTTAATGAAAAGGAAATTATTGAGCATATATCAAGTTTGAAAAATAATAGTTCCCCTGGTAGTGATGGTATCACTGTAAAAATAATTAAATCTATTCATTTACACATACTTAAACCTCTGATGCATATAATTAATCTAGTTTTTAAATCAGGTATAGTTCCTTCACATTTTAAATTATCCATTGTTACACCAATTTTCAAAGCCGGAAGTAAAAAATCAATAAACAACTACAGACCAATTAGTGTAATTAATAATATAACTAAAATATTTGAAAAATGTCTAAAAAGTAGGTTAACGAGTTTCTTGCATACAAATAATATTTTATCAAATCACCAGTATGGATTCACGCAAGGTTTAAGTACTAATGATGCTATGTTCGAACTAGTAACAGAAATAACTAATCACCTAGATAATGGAAAAAAATGTAGTGCTGTATTCTTAGACCTGGCAAAAGCATTCGACACCGTTTCTCATGATAAGCTCCTTGATGTATTATACCAGGGGTGGGCAACCTACGGCCCGCGGGCCAACTGCGGCCCGAGAAAGTGCTTAATGCGGCCCGCGAAAATCTGTTTTAAATACATAAGAATTGGCCCGCATATCGCAGAACTCAATATAACTTTTAATTTTGGTATCGATTCTTGAGACAAATTGGCAAATTCTTAAAAATATCCTTCACTGTTGTTCCGCGAAATTCGTTCCTCGTCCTAAAAAAAGCCTAGAATTTTTTTACGCGAGCGAAAAAAAAATTTCTGGCCCGCGTCAGCTAGTACGAACTCTGACTGGCTCATCACCTAAAAAGGTTGCCCACCCCTGTATTATACCATTATGGAGTCAGAGGAATGGTGTTGGATGTCTTTAAAAATTATCTTACAAATCGAGTTCAATATGTTAAAATTAAAGACACTTTAAGCGACCCTAAAATAATACAAATGGGAATACCCCAAGGTACAGTTCTAGGACCGATATTATTTAATATTTACATAAATTCACTGACACAGCTTAATATAGGTGGTAAAATAATATCATACGCGGATGACACTGTACTTATTTTTTATGGTAACACTTGGGAAGACGTTAAGAACGCAATAAAAGCGGGAGTAAAAATAGTAAAAAACTGGCTTAACAATTATATGCTATCATTAAACATACAAAAAACTAAGTATATTGCATTTTCTATAACACATGCAAACCGACCAGATTACAACACTGTAAAAATTGATAATTTAAATGATGAGATTACAGAAACATCTGATATTAAATATCTTGGGATCTACATCGATAAATTTTTAAAATGGAACACACATACCGGGTGACACAAGAAGTAGTTACCCCCCCATTTTTGTTGGCATTTTCATAGATGAAAATTTCAAAATTTTATGGTGAAATAAATACACAGATTCTCATATTTTGACATAAATCATGTGTTAAAACCACTTCCGGTTTAACCGGAAGTGGTATCAACTTTCTTATTTCAAATGAGAACACCCAATTTTTTTTCAATATTTGAAATCTACATGAAATTACCTTTCTAATGATGTATAACACATTGACATTTGCTTTCAAGATGGCGGCGAAACATTATTTTTATACTAAATTTAAGTTGGCCATTGATTCGCCGCCAGAAAACAAAACGTGGTTGGGAGGCTGTGGAAACAAAAAAATTATTTATTGTTGCTTTGCTGATAGCATTATTTGCAAACATTTAACATTCATAATGTCTACTAGGATCATTTTCTTTTTTTCGTGTATTTGAAAACAAAAGCTGAATGTTTCACATTTTTTTTAAATAGGAACCTATGTTTTTTATGTGATGTGTGAATCCTACATCAAATTATCTTCATGATGATATACGACATGTTCCCTTTTATTTATTCATTAGCAGCCAAATTCATCTTTGTCTTAATAGAATTGAAACTAAAATTCACAATTCTAATAAGACAAAGATGAATTTGGCTGCTAACGAATAAATAAAAGGGAACATGTCGTATATCATCATGAAGATAATTTGATGTAGAATTCACACATCACATAAAAAACATAGGTTCCTATTTAAAAAAAATGTGAAACATTCAGCTTTTGTTTTCAAATACACGAAAAAAAGAAAATGATCCTAGTAGACATTATGCATGTCAAATGTTTGCAAATAATGCTATCAGCAAAGCAACAATAAATCATTTTTTTGTTTCCACAGCCTCCCAACCACGTTTTGTTTTCTGGCGGCGAATCAATGGCCAACTTAAATTTAGTATAAAAATAATGTTTCGCCGCCATCTTGAAAGCAAATGTCAATGTGTTATACATCATTAGAAAGGGAATTTTATGTAGATTTCAAATATTGAAAAAAAATTGGGTGTTCTCGTTTAAAATAAGAAAGTTAATATCACTTCCGGTTAAACCGGAAGTGGTTTTAACACATGATTTATGTCAAAATATGAGAATCTGTGTATTTATTTCACCATAAAATTTTGAAATTTTCATCTATGAAAATGCCAACAAAAATGGGGGGGTAACTACTTCTTGTGTCACCCGGTATATTATATTTAACAAAAAAAATAAAAAGTCTATTTCATAAATTCCACCTACTACGCGAATTTTTATATAAAAAATTACTCATATCCATTTATAAGTCATTAGTAGAATCCATAATTAGATATGGATTATTAGTCTGGGGTGGACTTTATGATAACGTTTTGCAAAAACTAAAAGTAGCACAAAATTCAATTCTTAAAATCATTCTTAAAAAAAATAGACGACATCACACCAACTTATTGTATTCTGTAGATATATGTGATATTAGAACTTTATATATAGTAGAAGTATGCACTTATCTTCATAGAAAACAAAATCTAAAACAATTCATTTCACACTCTTATGATACTCAACGGAAACATGATAAGTGTATAACTATGCCAAAGGCTAATGTAAATTGAATTCATAGATTTTTCTCATATTTAGCTCCCAAATTTTACAATCTATTACCCAATACAATCAAACAAGGAAAACAGATAAAAAACTTCATAAAATAATGCAAGCAATTTATCACGGAAAATTATGATACGTTCAAGGCACTATTGTAATTCCCTTTTTAGAAGGGGAATATATCATTACTGTTTAGTTATAATTTGTTATTTTTTTTTATTATTATTGTTATAATTTCCTTTTAATTATTTTATATACCTAGTCTAAAATACTATAAAAAATCATTGTAACTAATTTACGTTCTTTCTGTTTGAGTGCATGTACTACAGGTGGTACCTCACCTAGATGCACGTATACAAAAAATATATATGTATATATAATAAGTATAAGTATATAAATGTATATTCATAAACAATGGGGTTATTTCATGTTAAAGAAAAACTTAAAAATACCTATCAATTTGGATAGTAGAATATGCAAGAATAATGTATTGGTAAATACCATGTCTTTATTATTTGTTAATTATTCATAAATCAATAAAAAGTATCGTCAATAATTTCAAATTTTATTAACTTCTGACGTCACGGTTTAGAACTAAATCTAGGAAGATTTGTTTTTGTTAAGAGTCTAGAGTCATTTGACACTTTTGACAGTTTGCTTTAGTTTGTGTTAGTTCATCATTTTTTACTATTATGGAGCCTAATTTCGTTAAAGCTAGCAGTGAAAATTTACCTGAAGTGAACTACGTTATGATTTAGGAATTCTTTGAGAAAAATATGAACTATTTCAGTGTCGAGTTTAGGAGCGTGAAAAATGTGAGGTTAGTTTTCTTGAGATATTTCATCTACGCTATACTGCGCATGCGTAAACATTGACGTCACGGCTGTTGGCGGGAACTTAATATTTTCAAATTACAAACCGAGTTTAAAAATACGTAGGCGCAAAGAAAAGACTTTTTTTCCAAATATACAGTATTTTTAAGTGTTCCTGATTGTAAATTTAACATAAATATAAATTGTGAAATAACCCCATTCAATAAATATTTACTTTCAATTTTTACTTTCAATAAGAAAAATGTAAGAACAACTTACCTATAATGCAGTCATCACAACGTGCCCCTGATGTTAGATTTGCACATCTTAAACAATGTGCATTTGCCTTGGGACCTTCTTTTAAATTTTCATTTATATAATCATAGTCAATATAATCATCAGGATCTAAATCTGTGCTATTATCTACACATATGGAGCTATGACCATGACAATATTCTAAACATGGTGTACATGGCCCCCCATCAGTGGGATCACCAACAAACAATGGTTTACACTTTTCACATTGTGCTCCCTAAAACACAAAAAATGTATTCTTATATTTTGTGCATCAGGTGAGCAAACTCACCATGGTATCATTATGGCATAATAAGCACTTATCCAACTTGTCGGGACCTTCACAATTAGCATGGCCATTACACTGACATTGGATACTACAGTTAGCACCAACATAGCCAAAGTCACATTGACACTTGTTAGGTTGAACACATTGACCACGTACACAGCCTAGCAAAGCAAGCAATAAGAAAAAGCAAACATTATTGATTTTTTTTACAAAATGATAAAGTTAAAAGTAAGTATGTATGTATGTGTGTTTGTGTGTATGTGTGTATGTGTATATGTATGTTTGTGTGTTTGTGCGTTTGTGATTACATTACAATGGTACAGATTACACCTTAATACATGACATGGGGCTCAATCATTTCCAAAATTAATAAATTACATCAGAAAATCTTTTGCACAGCATTCGTTAAATAAAAATTATTCAGAAATATTTCTAATTATATACAAATTTTGATCTTAAAACTTAAAAGAAAAGGAAAAGTCAAAATTAAGCTTAAAAACTTATCCTACGCCTACAAAGAACTTAAACAGGTTTGATACACGATTTAGGTTTTATAATAAAATCAATAACTAACAATTTAGATACTTCTGAAGGAGAAAGATGCAGCAAGATACTATCTACAAAAAAGTATTTGTTAATTTTTTAAAAGATTTTTTTTTAGCTTTTGGTTTCCCATTCAGCCACGAAAACACTATAACTAACGAGACTAACTTACTACTAACTAACACATTTAGGAACATTTGTACAAGGATTTCTACAGGATAAAATGTAGCCATTTTATAACTAAACTTAACCTACCGACATCTTACCTATACAACAACATTTAAATTAAACAAAAAAAATAATAATAATTTTAAACCCTAACTCAGGGATTAAGTGACGGGAACACCCACTTCACGTCAAAAGGTGCCTATCATGACGACTTTACACATATATAACACACATAGACTAGGCAATGGTAAAAGGGTATACTTCAACAAAGGTCAGTACAAAGGAACATATCTCATCCTAGATTTTAACTTGACATAATTTGATAAATTCCGGGAATATATCTCTACATTTTCTATATTGTGTCACTAAATATAGCAGGGAAGTACTATCCACGGGTAGGGGGCTACCATTGTCTACAAGTTTATGTCAGAAAATTTACGGCATTTAAATTATAATTACATAGAAACAACCAATGATTGATGTCTGCAATGTTGCCATAACAGTTGTTATACAATGGACTGTCAGCTAGTTTCATTTTGAAAAGTGTCGACTTGAAAGCACCGTGCCCAAATAAACATCTTATAAATGTGACAAACAAATGCCTATTACAGGGAAACTCTTGAGAAGATGGTTGGTGGAGTAGGCATCTGTATATAAGACAATACTGGTAATTGTGTGCCTGACATATCTGTATCTATTCATCTTCCTATATGTTCCTCATATCCATTTTAGCATTAGTAACAAGACCTTGATACGGTAGGTACTGAATTGCAACCTTTTAGCATTTTTAGCTATTAGATCTGCAATTTCATTCCCCGTTATTCCAGAGTGTCCTTTTACTCAAACGAACGTAACTTTTTTATTTATAGCCTTCAGATTGCTAACGTTCTCTACAATATTTATTATTTTATTGTTGTAAATATGTTTGTTTGGGTTTGACAGTGCAGTCAGGACAGATTGGGAATCCGACAATTACAACGTGCTCAAAGGAAGTATGATTTTCTATTGCCTAATCTAAGCTTCTATTGATAGCAAGAGATTCTGCCGTATAAATAGAGCAATGTCTATTTAGTTGGTAACCGAAAGAGGTTCCAGTATTTTTAACAAAAAACCCACATCCAACACCATCTTTGCCTGGAAAAATGATAGAGTCGTTTCTTCACTTATAGTATAATTACTTGAAATAGAAGCGAATGTATGGGCCTGAATAGGTGTTTTTCTATTTTGCCAATATGGTATTGTTAGGCTAAAGGAAGGGAAGCTGGTTTGATGCAAAATTTGTTATTTGCAATGCTTAGATTTTTTAGCATAAATTTATGAGCCAAATATCTTCTCCTAAGGTAGAGTGGAAGTTCGTTACATTCCGCTAATAGGGCACAGGTAGGGGTAGATTTGAACAATTGATATATTGAAATCATTAATCGTTTTCTACAAATATGACTTTTAGTTTTACTTGATTACCCAGGTTAAAGTTCTTTTATTACATCTACATGCTCAGCGTTCGGTATTCTAAAATCCGAAGACACTGAGGTAACTCGTAACCTTATGAATTACAAGACCAGGCACACAGGTTTCCTTGAAATTTAATATTTATATTTAATTTTTTGTCATATAAACACCATGCTATAGTTGTTCTGTGGTAATTTAAGGAATTTTTTCATTGTTAAAATATGTATGAATTATGATAAATCAAAACAAACATCTGCCAGCTGTTTGCATTCTGTAAAAGCAATTGACTTGTTGAACTCGATAGTCATGTAACCATTAATCTACTCGCTAACCTCTAATCTTAGCTATTAGGGCAGGGACACATTGTTCTGATGCGATACCACACCACGCTATACCATGCCATCTGATGGAACATCAGTAGGATCTGACAGCATGTATTCTTATGTATATTTATATATTATGTGCATACTGTTCTGATGCGATCCCATCCCATGTCATGTGACGCCATCTGACGTGATCCGAATCCCAACTTGTCTGATTTTGGTCACGTTGGATCGTGTATTGTGGTGTCGGTGGGTGAACAGTGTGCACACGAACGGTGGAATCAAACGTACAAATTAGCGAAATTCTGTTAATTGAATTGATTCGGTAGCATGAATGTCTATAATATGAAAAGCAAGCACTATAAAGACCAGGATATGAAAAGCCTAATTAACGTATGATACTCTCCATGAAAGTGTCATTCTAAATTTATTAGATGCACCCAATATTTTCTTCTTTTTCTTTCTTCTAAAACAAATAAAGCTACTACACATTCTACTTCTTGATCCCACTCATCAGAGGAACTACCAGTCACCATGATTTCTTAATTGAAACTGTTTTGTTTGAAAAATAACGTAGCATGGAATAGGGCGGTGTGGGAAAAGTATGCACACAGAGTCCATCTGACACATCACGTCGGATGGCGTGGAGTGGTATCGCATCAGATCAATGTGTCCCCGCCTTTACAGTGATATTTTGTTGCAGGATTTATCTTTGCCATTACAATCAGACAGATACTATTTTTATTTTCTTTAAAATAATAATATACAGGGTGTCCCAGAAAGCCTAGGTCATAATTTGCAGGTGTATTCTACATTAAAAAACAAGGTTATTTTGTTTAATAAATATGTGTCCTAAAATGCTTTGTTTTAAAGTTAGTTTAACTTTCGTGGGAAAAAAATGTGGTTGGCAGTAATGCTGCAAACTATTTAAGTTTTTGAAAATGTACTAGAGGCTTTTGAGAAGAAGCTTTTTTGTACGGCAAAATTTTATGACTTGTCAAAAAAAAGCGTTTGATACTGTCAGTCACGACATATTGCTTGATAAACTTGAGGGTTATGGCATAAGAGGGAATGCTTTAAATCTCTTTGCCTCTTATCTACATAACAGATGGCAACAAATAAAATGGAATAACAACATATCGGGTCAAAGGCATATTAAATTTGGCGTTCCACAGAGATCGGTCTTAGGTCCTATCCTTTTTATTATATATACAAATGACCTATTTTCTAATATTGGAAACATAGACAAAAATATGGTAGCTTATGCTGATGACACAACACTGGTGTTCACTGGAGAATCTCGCCATGAAGTAACAAATAATGTAATATTGGCTGAACATCTGTTGGAACAATGGTTTACTAGCAATCTCCTAAGTTTAAACTTGGAAAAAACAAAAACCTTAGATTTTTCAGTAAAACCCTCTAGTGTTACCAATAATAATCCAGTAAAAACGCTGGGTGTATATTTTGATCCCTCTCTGACTTTTGCTTGTCACACTGATAATTTGTGTAAACGGTTGTCAACTCTTATATTCCTTATAAGACAGTTACAAAGTAAACTAAGTGAACATTACCTAAAGATAGCTTACTTCTCACTATTCCACAGTGTCATGGTGTATGCTATTATTCTGTGGGGTAATTCCTGTCATGCTGAACAAGTATTTTTACTTCAGAAAAGAGCAATAAGAGTGTTGGCTAAAACTAAGCATAATGAATCTTGCAGACCATTCTTTAAAGATATGCGTATTATGACTCTTCCTTCGTGTTATATTTATTATTGTTTAATACATATCAAGAGGAAAAGTATACAGGGAGGTACTCTAGTTCGGGAAAATAATCTGTCTTCCAAGAGTTAGATTGAGTAAGACGCAAAACTCCTATCTATATTTATCAAATAAGTTTTTTAATGTCCTACCACAAAATTTAAAAACAAAGGATATTGGTATGAAGACCTTTAAAAAGACGGTAAGGAAAATATTACTTGGAAACAGCTTTTATAGTAATGATGAATACTTTCAGTACGGCAATTCTTTATCTCATTGATTTGTATGTTATTGTTTTAAATTTGATATATACTCATTTGCACATTTGTATGTTTGTTTATATCTTCTAATTTGTATTATACTTTGTGTCTTAGTTATTTTATACTAGTTTATTGATTTATGTACTTATTGTTATTTTTACTTTTTGTATGTTACTATTTTTCTATATATGTACTGACGACTGTATACACTATTGTGTTAAAAGTGAAAAATAAATTATTATTATTATTATTATAGCTGGTTTTGCGGCACTTACTGACATTTGGTCACAGAGTATCTATTACAGAGACGAAGGCTTGCCTTCGCGTCCAAACCAAATTTGAATGCGCATGCGCAAAATCGTCATTTTGTAAATGGTTTATTAATCAACCTCACTTTTGTGTTTTGGTTTGACGTATTTGTTTAGGTTCGTGACATTTAACAGTAATTTAAGATTGTGTTGTGATATTCATAAATTTGAATCGTAAAGGAAGGACTGTTTGTGTTGTTCGCGGGTGTTCCTTCAAGACTGGGGGAAATATAACCCTATTCTACTTTTCAAAAGATGCTGTAAGGTATGTACAAAAATAAATAGCGGCGTAGAACTGAGCAGTGACCAGGTATAGTATCTTGATAATAATATTAATAATAAAGAGATAAGTAGATACACTTAAATGGTGCATTTTTTCTGAAATCCACTACGATTGAATATTAAAAAGTTTATTATGATGGAAATTCAAGAGATGTCTCGTGTGGCTCTTATAGTATATTGTTATTGTTATTTTTGTTTTCAGAGTTGAATGTTGAAAGCTTGTAACTGAGAGGATTTGTCAGACAAAAGTTTGGATGCTTTGCGTAGAAATTATAAGGTATGTGAGAACCATTTTGAAAAAAGTATATGACTCAAGGTGGTGGAACCAGGAAACATTTATTTCAACAAGCAATTCCCACTATTTTTTCGGAAAAATGCAAACATTCTTTAGTGGAAGATATTCCAGCTAATATTAGCTCCAAGGAACCATCCAAAAGTTGTGATTCTTTCTGGTAAGTAATATTTACAAAGTGAGAATACGTTATTAGTAGGGTTATTAGTAGTATATTGTGTTTCTTTGAAGTTTGGGTGACGTTTCATCATTTCTATTTATGCTAATATAATCTTATGACTCTTAAGGGGTTTTCGGAAACTTACTCCCTGTAACCAGATCACTATCTCTGTCTTTGTTATTCTTATAGTTTTAGAAAAAAGAGAAGTATATTTGCAGATCACTCAAGGTATGTTTCCGAAAAAACCATTAATATATGACTGACGGTCGAACGGTAGCGCACCTGCCTCTCAGCCAAAAGTTCCAGATTCGAATCCCGGTCGTGGCAATGGAAAATACTGTGAGAGGGATTATTCCATTGTACACGGATATTGGATGTATGTCCCTTGTCTCTAAATGTATAGCCCCCTCCCACATAAGGCTCCTCTAGAGCCTTCCGTGATAAAGGGGGTCGTTATTACATGTGGTGTTATTATTATTAATCAATTCAGAAACCTTGAAAATATTAATTCTGAATATCATTTGCAGATCTAACGGTGGCTGAACATACAGAAGAAACTGGGGACCCTATGAGCATTTCAGTTTCTGCTAGACCCTCAACACCTGTTCATCTGTTATCTCCTTCATCATCTACACAAACATCTGCTACTCTAAGTTGTAACTCACCCAGAAAGACGAAACTATGGAAAAAATTGAAAGCCTTAAGAAGAAGTATATTGAAAAAACCAGTGCAAAAGAAGGAAACAGACGGGACCCTTGAAGACTTTGATAAACTGTGTGACAAATTTCTTAATGCAACATTGGCAGCGATAGTGAAGGCACAAGCGAGGTTCAAAAACAAAAATCCACTGGCAAGAAGGTATTCTACAGAATATAAATAGTTCGCCTTGACTCTCTACTTTTTGGGACCTCGAGCGTATTCATTCATGAATAACTTGTTATGTCTTCCAACAAAAAGATGTCTCAAACATATGACTGAAAAACTCTTATTTTTGGTTTTCAAAATGATGCAGTAGGCAAAGCCCTTGAGATACGATCACGAGCCATGTTGGAGCAGAAGAAACATTGCATTATTTGTATTGATGAGATGTCACTTAAAGGAAACCTATACTATCACACAGGGCGAGATGAGACTGTTGGTCTTCACCATGTAGGCAGCGGCAAAAAATAATTTTTTATTGCTCAAAATGCCTGTCATTTACTTTATTTTTTTTACTATTAAAATTTGTAATCAATAGAATTGTATTATTTTTTAACCACCACATATTGTATTTAACACCATTTGTAATACGTATTTTGTTACAGGTAACTTTTAATTCAATACCTCAATGGTATAATTTCTAATATTTCTCGACTTAAATATTATTTCATTAACTATTTAATTTAGTAGCCTTCGTATCCACCCACACATACAGTATAAAACTCATCCTGTTAGGCACTTTGATAAAATCCTATCATCGGTAGATTATTTGCTGTGTTTCTTTGTCCAATTAGTGAAAATTTGACCGGTTACCTACCGTGTAATCGCTCTGCATATTCCTCGTGAAAAATGGCCTAGTACAACGACGGCACGACCAGCGCATAGTTTGGGAACTAAAAAGACCAAAAAAACAAGAGAGTGTGGGGGGAAGACGGTCACTATGGTCTTAGCGAGCGTCGAGCACGCATTGTTAGTGGTGCAGCGGTATAATATTTCCATTATCTGAGTTGAGATATTTCCTATTTGGGAGCTAGGAAAGTGTATACCTTATTAAGTGGTGGTTTGATTGTGTTGGAGGATTGCCGCATACTTATATCCATATTTTGTGTATGGGATTAAATTCACTCTATAGACGTCTCGCAGGAGAAATCTTTAATAAAGCCCGCCTTACATCTCCAGGTATGATGATTAACTTATTATTTCCTATGTAAATTTAAAACTTTTTCTTCAAAGCATTCAATTTGAAATATAATTTCAGTTATTCAATTTAACGTGATATTACTGACACGATAATGTAAATTAATGAATCGTATCGTGAACATATGTAAAATAGTCTTTAGGGCTTTTCTTTTGTTTTTGGTGTTTGTTCGGAATTTATTGGGTATGTTACTCTTTCCGTTACTGGATTTCCTTCGCCCCGTCCGTTCTTCTAAATGGTGAAGAAAACTACGTCGTCCCGAGTTCGATCTACCTAAGAATCTACGGACAGATTGCTGACATAATAGAGGGGCTATTGTCGTGGAATTGGTTATGTAAATTGGTGTCTGTTGGTCGTTTTGGAGCGCATTCTAAAGGAATTTTGGGTGTGAGACGCTGGACATCTTTCCACGAGGCAAGAATCCGGAAATTGTGGATTTTCGCCATCTTTGAAATCAACCTCCACCTCGTATCACAGGAAAGGAACCTGCCACCATCTTATTCGAGAAACAGCTAAGTTTTGAAACAACCATGACATAAGAAAGCTATTATTTACCAATATACCAGTTGTATTTATTTCGTAATTCTTTTTTTAGTTAAGACCTCTTTATTATTAAATAGGACATATCTAATATTTAATAACTATTATTTATCAGGGCCTATGCTCATCCGTTGTAGGAGAGTTTAATATTGTTTTTTTTTTTAAGAAAAAGATCTTGAATCGTCTATCTGTAAACCAAAGTGATCACTGCGGTAACTAACGATTAAGTACGTTGAAAACGTACCTAGGCAGATAAGCGTATTATCACAATTTTAGAATAATAACCTAAAATATACCTATCATATTCTTTTCTTTTGTACCTGTAATCTAGGAAATTCATAATTATAGTCTATACTGAGAGGTGAGATTTTTTTTTATTGCAAGTAGCAACTAACCACCCTGCAACCCTTACTCACCCCACCGCCCACTGAGCTAGTCAGTGTCACTTTCGCACTTTGTTTCTTTTTTTAATTATTGTATCCGAAAGGGGCACTTTAAATATAAATTTTGTTACATTCATTCGAAGAAGCTAAACAACAAAAGCCTCTTGCCTAGTCTTTCCAGGCTTGATCGAAAGTTGTACGGTAACAATTTTATATTCATAGACATGCCTAAATTATGATGATAAAACTTAATTTAACAGTGAGAGGTTTTTGTTCTTTATTTTTACATAATACCCTTGCATACTCGTATACAAGGATAGTACTAAATAAAGTAGATCTGTAATTGTCATTTTTAATTAGTGATAATAGTTAAGTATATCTTTTTGTTATTGTAAATATGTTTTAAACTTTCTTAATGCGTTCGTCAATATGATAAATACCTAATATAAAAGTTTTCCAAATGGTGAATACGCATACAATTGGAGTACCTACTGCTATTACGGTCAATGCTTAGTACTTTGTATTATAATCGAATAATTATGTGCTAATAATCTTCGAAGCTCTAGCCAAAGCCAAATGACAAAGAATTAATTACATCTTACAAGCAGATTCTTTTGTTTTATTATTTGATAACATTGGTATTTTATTTTAAAATTTTACTTACAAACTGGTGTTTTGAATACCTACCTAATTTCAAGAAATTTTTCTGTATATATATGCTAATAATATGTAATACAAATTATAACAGGAAGTTCCAAATGTCTTAAGTTTTCTATTCAGTTTGAAACGCACTGTTTTATCAGTGTAGAGTGAAGTTATATTTTAAAAATTAATAACTCATTTCTCTGAGTGTAGACGTAAGTGGTATTCAAGGTCGTGGATATTGAACCAACAAATATCTAAGGCGCCGCCAAAGCCTTCGTCTCTGTAATAGGTACTCTGTGATTTGGTTTCAGCCTACTACCTACTACTGACTCAAGGGTTGAATTAATATTTTGGCAGTTAATAGATCTTGAAAATAGCACCTCTTTTGTAAAATTTGAAAAAAATCAGCTGATTATTTTGCGAAATAGGGCCAACTATATAATATTTTTTTTATTTCATGAAAGTTAAACACCCTGTAACTCCGAAACAAAGCATTTTAGGACACATATTTATTAAACAAAATAACCTTATTTTTTATGTAGAATACACCTGCAAATTATGACCTAGGCTTTCTGGGACACCCTTTATACGCCATGTCCTTGATTGCCCTTCCAAGAACGATTTTTTGTTATTTTAAACTCCAAAGGAAAAATCGTTTGCTTCTCACAAAACTGTAATCCCATCATCAAAAATACAATAAGATATACAGGATGTTCATAAATGTCAAAATGCTAAGGAAAAAGTTCATTTGTTTTTTAGGTTTCAACAATAAATACCAAATAGAAGTTTCTTATTTGTTTATTTAAGAATCTACACATCAAATTAATTTAAGGTAACGTAAAGTATTCAAAAGGCAGTAGCCCTGTAGGATTGATGCATTTTATACAATTAAATTGCGGTCAATCCATTTCTTATTATTCAAAATACCATAAAGTTCAGTCCTGTGCTAGCATAAATAGATTTTACTTTTTACTCCACTAAATATTTTATTATTCCCTTTTTGGTTCACACTTTTATCGCTGGTTCAGTTAATTGTATTGAAATATTGCTAATTACTCCACTACTAACAATTTATATGTTATATAACTTCCACACCTAGCAAAAGTTTTTTAAGAGGAATTGATTGGCCCAAAATTTTACAATTTATACAATAATAAACGACTCAAAAACACTTTATTTAGGAGACATTTCAACTTCAACATAAACCTCAGTCACGATTATAAACAAAACATAGTCCTAAATATAAAATTTGATAGCATCTCGTTTTTCTAATTACTAACTGTTAAAATAATGTAATTTTTTTTAAGTAGTGTTCTTTCAGTGGTTTCCTCGCCGAAGGAAAACAAGCGTGCACGTCCAAACACATTCGTGGAACTCGCAAATCGTTTACTTCAAGTAATGCTAATAAAGTTAAATATCATAAAAAGTCAAGATTTTATATAATATTCTCAACAAACCGATAGTAGTTTCAGCTCCAAAAAACCGAAGCAAAAACTATGATCATGTTTTAAGCAATGACTAAAACTGTGACATCATCACAACTTCCCCTTGCAAAAGATTTTCCCCTCTTAACTTTTTTATTTTTTGTCTTAGAAAAGGGAAAGGACAAAAGTTATAGGACACTCTCTTCTCATGCACCAAACAAAAAACAATTGAGCATCGCGTTTAAAAAATATATGACTAACTTGGGATTTTTTAAATGGAATAATATAATAATAATACAGTCGAACTTGGATATAACGAACACTCGGTTATAACGAACGAATCGAAAAGTCCCGTCCGAAGTCCCTATTAAGCGCATGTATTTTTGTTCGGCTATAACGAACTCGGATATAATGAACACTCGGTTATAACATACCGCATTTTTGGCCCGGCGGACCTCTAAACTCGGTTATAACGAACTAGCGAGTGGTTTGTTGACTCAATGTCGAACGAACGGCGCGTGACGAATTTGCAAACAAGTCTCTGCAAGTTACTTACAATTATTATTTTGTTTGAGTGGGTGCTAAATTGCGTGTTGAATTTGCATTTGAACAATGGCTAATGTTGACAAAGCAAATAGAATATCTATTTCTCTGTCGGATGAGTTAAATATAATTCGCAAGCTGGAAAATGGCTGTGCAAATGCACAAATTTGCCATGATCACGGGTTGAAGCTGCAGTTGAAGCTGTTTTTTGTCGATCTTTTATAACGAACAGTTTTACAGGTCCCTTGGAGGTTCGCTATAGCCGAGTTCGACTATGTTTATTATTTAGAAACATACATGTAAATATAACATAAATATATACATATAAATAAACTATAATAATAAATACAAATACTCACATAAGTTATAGAACTTGAGAGGGAGAAGTACAAGATGCAAATTATACTGAATATACTTAACAATTATAACAATTTTGTGGCCTGCGAGGAATTCAGGTTTGACTCCATTAGACTTCTTTTTATAGGGCACTTTAAAGAGGTCTAATGATGAGGATGAGCTGCAGGAAAAAATCTCTAAAGGGGTTAGGATACTGAATGAAACCGGACTAAAATAAAATGTAATTTTAAACGAAGTTTGCTGCGAAGATATAATCTTTGTGTTGCACAGGGTGGAGTTAACATAAAACATATTCTATAAATATGTACCCAATAAAATTCAACTTGTCATTAAATTAAGCGTTGTTGTAATAAAGAAATTATTAATTTTCCATGGCAATTTTGATTTTGTTCATTATGTAAATTTCGATATTTAAATATTATGCTATAACGTAAAGAGTTACAGAAAATATATACCATCTATAATTGTTGAAATCACGAAAAAGCCCAGATTTTAAAAATTCCAAAAATATACATGGCATTTTTTTATAAATTCCAAGTTTCCAAATTCCATATTTTTAAAACGGGATGCTCGATGCTTTTTTTGTTTGATATATAAGAAGAGTTTCCTACAACTTTTGTCTTTACCATTTTTTTTTCTAAGACAAAAAATAAATAAGTTAAGGGAAGGAAAAACTTTCGTAAATTCCCCTCCTGTACTGTTTATAACATTATTTTATTAGTACATAAATTGTTTATGAGGACATTACTCGAAAAAGCTGAATTAATAATAAGAAGCATAATGTTTATATTATGAACATAATTGAAACAACAATTAATCAATTTTTACTAACCTAATGGGCAAACTGGATCGCATCCCGTTGAACCAATTTTATAACCAGAACCACATTTACATTGGAAACCATCATTAAGATCGATACATATTTCAGATTGAACTACACAACTATGATGTCCATTGATGCATTCATTTTCTGGTGGGCATTTAACATAATTCCAAGTGTAAGTAATGTTAACGCCTATCATAGAGTCATTGCCTTCCTGTAAAAAAAATACATGAAATAAAACATTTTTTGCACCTTATATTGCATTAAAATGCATTATTATCTTATAGAGTAGAACCAGAGGCAAAGTGGAAATTTTCGGACGTATAGCACCATCTATCTATCTATATAGATTTTAAAAAGGCTTTTGATCGTGTAGACCACCATTTATTGATATTGAAGCTTGAACTATACGGCATAGGTGGTAATCTGCTTGAATGGTTTAAAAGTTAGAATTATAGAATTTTTAAAAGGCACTCGAGTTTACTTAGAGTGAAGTATTACGGTGCTCTCAGGCATATAGAATAGAATAGAATAGAATTTTATTCGTGTATACATAAATTCATGTTTACATACGTCAAGAATACTCAGAGCAGTTATAAATAAATACATAATAAAATATACATAAAATTCACATTTACGTGCGTCACAAAAGTACTTAGTGTACTGAAAAATATTTTAATAATATTGTATAAAACAGTAAATCACTAAATCACATTGTATAACACAAAAGTACAAACATTTAGAAAAGCAATAGAAAAACAGACAACAGGTATGTGTATAAATTAAATATAAATAGAAAAAGTGTATAAATTTCTTATATTCACAAAAAAGGTTAAAGAAGAGAAACAAATGCAGCTCTTTATACAGACGGTAAATTTGATAGCGAGTCAAAATAATCAAAGTATTCGTCATTCGTATAAAAACAGTTTTCTAAGAGAATATTTTGAATCTTATGTTTAAATGTATTTGTGCTCATGTCAGGATTTTGCAAAGCATAAGGTAGCACATTAAAAAATTTATAAGCTAAATATAAATAGGACTGTTGCGATGTTGATAACCTGAATTTGGGTAGTCTTAGTTTTGTTTTTGTCCTAGTATTATGGTGATGTATGTCTTCCTGCTTGGTCACTTTTTTCTCAACAAGGAGTTTTTTAATATAACATAAGCATTCATAAATAAAACAAGAGGGTAGGGATAATATATTCAATTGTTTAAAAATTGGTCTGCAGTGGTCATCGTGTTTAGCTTTTGCTATTACTCTAACGGCTTTTTTTTGTAATTTAAAAATTTTATTATACTTGCAGCAACATTAGTCGATAATATTTTAATGATTGAGTGGCAACTATTACGCTAAATTACCCACTAACAACTAACAACAATAAAGCAGAAATTCAGAAAACTACTATGGGCCTATCTTCTACAATAAATTACCAGATCATCATCATCATCAGAAAACTGACCAACAATAAGTTTCTAAATATTATAAAAGATTGTCTTATAAGTAGAGCATATTACAACGTTAATGAATTTATTGATGATAACACATTTTTATGCTAGAGTCTGCCTTGAGTAAGTCATGTTTTGCTATCTTAACTATTTTACATATTGTTTGTTATTTTTAAGTCTTTAGTGAAATCATTTTATACAAATAAATGTTATACATAATTATTTTATATAGAATTTAACAAATGTAATTATTTCAATGTAGTAATTTGACATATGTAAACATTTTAATTAGAGATGGGCAACCTGGAAAATTTCCAATTGGAAATATTCCCAAAATGGAAACTTTCCGAGAAGGAAATTATCTGCTGAGAAAGTTTCCATCAACTGGAATTCAATTCAGCAGGGATCGTGAGTATGGGCACCCCATTTCTGAGGCATTCTGCCACCGTTTCCTTTTCAACTCCTGTTAAAGGCATGTTACAACTGTTACTACCTGTATTACTTGTTTCGAGCGAGAGTGAGTCACCGAGGCATCGATGCTACAATCGATTCACGATTACATCATATTTACTATGTTTCACTTTTACGGCAATTTTAAAATTGCACATAAATTTATGAAATAATGAAGATTTAGGTATTTAGAAACATTATTGTCAATATCAATATATTTTACAGAATTTGGAACGAACATGTAAAATTAGGTTAATGGGTTGGGTTAATAACTTTTTTTCCTTTTTATAAATGACATTTGGCATTTATGTCAGTGAAGTTTTTAAGGTATATAGCAGCCTGAAATTAGGGTCATCCCCATATTTTTTTTATTTTAAATTATAAAACTTCATAAAAAAATAAATCACCCGTATTTTTTTATTTTCTTATATTGCATCATTTAACATTAGAAAATAAAAGTTAATTAAAACTGTAAGGGGATGGCGTGAGTCAGGTTTCTTTTTTTCTTTTTGTGTTACATGACCGATTATAACATAGACGGCCTCGTTTTTATTAGAACAAAGAAGCTGTATGGAATAATTTCTTATAGGGCTTTTTGTTCGAACAAGATGTAGTGCAGTTATAACAAAGTAGTTTTAGTAGTGAACCTCGAAGCCAGTGGGTGTATCAAGGAACAGTTTGGTGATAATAGGTGTGCGCTGTACGCGGATGTTCAATTCTAATCTGACACTTCTAATAACGTGACATCTATAGAAACAACATGAGTCGTTGTTATTTCCATGGATAACTTGTGTAAGTCATTTTATTCAAAATGATTTTTGCTTATAACTTTTTAAATGATTGTTGCTTATAACTTTTTAACGAAAAGTGATAGAAGAAAACATTTTTACAGTGGTATACATAAAAATGAGAGCATTTTGAATATGGAAAAAATTAGGTATGTTCGTGGAGAAAATATTTTTTCTGCTAAATATAGCTTACATCATCCCACTTGAGATACCTTTTTCAAAATTGTCTTTTCTCTTCACGTTTTCACGTAACAGGCCTCAGGCGTCGAGTTTGAAACACCCTGTACATACTACATAAAGGTACTGTATCGCGACGCAATGATAAAATTTATGTGTTCACTGTATAAGGTAGTTCACTCGAAGCGGAGTTCACTAAATCGTAACTCTATTGTATTCAGATTTCATTATAGGCGAGGAAATGTATTTGTAAATTTTATGTGAAAAATCTAACCATTTATTTACAAATTGTGACGTGTAAAATTATAGCCTTATAATTGCAGAGGCTTATAATTTGCAACATTGATAGTAAAACCGGATTTGTTCTCGATGCTCTGTGGGTTTTTGAATCGAAAAAGATTGTAGACTACCATGAAGAAATGAATCGTATATCACTTGAAAATTGGTTTTCTAAAGCCACGTCCTCACTGGTAAAAACTTACCTTGCGTTAAAATGTGGCGTAATATTTTTCGCCGTGAAATTCATCTTATTTCGCCAGCACGAATTTACGTTGTGTCGTGTGGATGTGCTCAATGCATATGCGGGAATTTATAGGTTATGTTGATGTGTATTACTTGGCTGCAATTGTAGTACATTATATATAATATATTATGAATCGCCTGTAGCCAGAAAACGTATTGTTGTTAGCTTCCTTTCTTTTAATTAGCCCATAGAGGACTAAAAGCAGCATTTTTTTTATAATGAGAGTTGATGATACCTGTTTTAAAAACAACAAAGTAATTTTACTAGTTTAGTTTATTACCATGTGGCTATAGATAAACTCGATAATCAAATTGTGTCTTGTGTGTGAAAAATTATGCAGATCCCAAGCACGTCCACATCTGAATTTCTAGCGGCGAAAAACTGACAACGAACGGATCGCGTGCATTAAATATTGCAAAAATTCTTAAATGCGAATCTATGCGGCAAACACGACCACACTAACAAATATTTGTGACGCACATCAAAATTTGTGCCGAAAACAAAATAGAACACAAAATTTTACCAGTGAGGACGCGGCTTAAGTTGTTACCCAGGCTGGAAAACAATTCCCATTAATCAGCCCTATTCTATAATTATTAACATTTGTCAATTATTGACTTGATTTCAGGTTGACAAATGGATTGCCATATCAATATTGACAATTTCTGGAATTCACTAACCAACACCGAGATGAACTTTCTTGACTTTGTTTGGGTTGACTTGAAATCAACATTTTAAAAGTGACGTTGGAATTTTGGTGTAGTAGTTCATAATTGTAAATAAATTGCTGACTTCACTGTTAACACAGTTGACACTGTTGACAGTTAGAATTATGGCGTAACCTAAAATCACAAATCTGTTTTTGTGTATTTAAATTTTTATAAAATAAAATATTTTAATGTAATAACTTATAAATATAAATATAAATGGAACATCAATAAAGATATTAGATATTTTTGTTATAATTGGACCAGTATAAGGCTTAAATAAGGTTGTTCATAGACAACAAGTCTCGGATAAAGAGAGGTATGAAAATGTAGGCGGTATTATGGAAATAAAATTCGTTTGTTATGGTTACATAACAGTTTATTAATTATTGTAAAATGTAACTTCTAGTAAATAACTTTATTGACGCGACTTTTCGTCCTCCTGTGAGGAGCTAGTGTAATAGCGAAAGAACATGTACATCTACCTGGGGACATCGTTTTTTGATTGGTGACCACAATGAATGAATTTTTCAATAATTTATTTTTAGACACTTTGAATTTTGTAATTTTTAATTCAATTTTTATCATGTATTAAAGAGTCCAATAACTTTAATAATAGGGTCATCCCCCCTATTTTTTTTATTTTAAATTATAAAACATCATAAAAAAATAAATCGCGCGTATTTTTTTTAATTTCTTATATTGCATCATTTAACATAAGAAAAAAAAGTTAAATAAAACATAAATCAAAACTCGTGCTCTTCATGGTAAATCCCGAGTCGTTCGCATTGGTTGTTGTTTGTCGATAAGGTAGATTCTGCGGACCTTCGTTGTGATTGGCTGAAATAAATTCCTATTTAAAAATACACCAATCACGAGCTAAACCGGAGTTCGTCGCCAAAAAATCCTTTTTGTTTGGCAACAGTGTTTTAGGTTATGATAGTATTTCGAGTTTTGCGATAGTTCTTAAGAATTGAAAATTACTATGATTAAACATTGTCAATATGTACAAATAACCTTTTAAATACGTCTGACAAGTTATTTATAATAGTACCAGTAGATAAAACTCGGCGACAGTCGTGGTGCAATTTTACGTTGATCAGCTCCGCACTTGAAAAATCTAAATTGTCCATATAAAATTCATCCATCATGCAGGAATCCACTTTTGGCAAATTTTCCGAAGCACCTTTCACAAAACCTTGTTCCGCATTTTCACAAAATTAAAAAAAAAACAGACGAAAAGAACATGAAAACAAACATCCTGTCATGATTCGCCATTAATTTCATTAATGTCAATTGTCAGACCTAGCCTAATAGGAATCGTGTGCGTGCGCTGGGAACTGGGATTTAAGACGTCACTGAGCGCGACAATTCAAAATTATTTAGTGCTAATGCAAATTTCAAACTTTAAAATAAAATACTAATTAACAATAAATCAAGATTTTCTTGCTGTTTTTATTAAATAAAACCCCTTAGCTATTCACCACAGGTATTAGAATATCACGATTTTGATATGAGGGATCACCCTATTGTATGTTTAGAGATGAAACATCAATATAAGTATATCAAATGGGGTCATACACCTTAATTGAACTAAAGGTTTTTAATAGGTTTACCTCAAAGCTAAATACATATAAAATATAATAATGCAATAAATTCCAATAATATATCATTCTTGTAGTTGTTTTAAATAATAATAAGTTTTATCAATTTCAAAAGTCCCGCCAGTTTTCCGTTAATGACGTCAAAAACGAACGGTCTTGCTATTGGTTCAACTTCAAAGAAATTCGTTTGTCTTAGCTTGATTCGTCTGTGCTGTGTATGTCACTCATTTTGACATTTAGTATAGGTAACCACAATCTCTCGTTTGCGGTTTGTTTTTTGTTGATATATCCTTTCCTTTAAGTGTAAAAACAATAGTATAATAGTAATTTTAGTTTGTATAAAGTGGAAATAGTTTAAAGCTTTGGTGGTTTTATTGATCTGCATTATTTAAATAGTGAAAATGGATACCATTTTTACGCCGATGCTGATAACCTACCTACAGTAATGAGTTTACAAGACAATGTAGACATTGCAGACTTCTTAAGTGCAGAATATCTTAATATTAAAACAAAAAGGTAAGCTGCAATAATAACAATTTCCAAAACATGTTTTATTGATAAAGGAATAATGAATTTGACTATTAAATTTGTCATTACCTATAAATATTTCATGAATAGAAATAGACGTAAACAAATATAAAGAAATAATTTAATGTTTTAGATCAATAAAAGACGCATACGGAGACAACGCTATTGGTTATGTGGTTATGCAGTGAGAACACAGCCAGTGTTTTGTAAAATCGTAAATTACACTAGCTACCAAGATAATTTTATGCATTTTTTAAAATTTTTTGACATGTTTACAAAAGCTTAAACTATTAATACAATTTATGATCCTTAACAAAACAACGCATCTTATTTAAACTACAATAAACGAATAATCATTGTTACTAGTTCTATTACTACTTGTTTTGTTTGGATCGCTGTCAAATATCAAATTATTGTCACAAATGATTCTACAATGTTGCTAGATCTACAAATTTGACAATTTAATTTCTTTTATTTCTATATTCTTTTTATTAATACTACATTTGAGTTATTAAAAAGTTACAAACTAGAACAAAAAATGTTGAAATACACTTCTTGCTTTATTAATATAATTAAATCGCTATTTTTATAATTGTTAAAGAAGGTAATTACATCTGGCAATGTTGCTTATTATTATAACAACATGCTTCAAGACACAACAAACTGGTTTAGATGTATGTCTCCCTCAGTTTGTATGAGATGAAAAGAGAGAACCGAGACTGTCCGTTTTTGACGTCACAAAAATTAAATAGATTTTTAAAACATTTTTTTTAGCTTTAAATGGAAAGTACTAGCAAAAAGAAAAAATACGTCAGAGCTATTTTTTAAAATGCTATAGTGTGGTATTATTTTCAAAATTTCGAGGAAGAGCCCATTGTATGTTTGTTTTTATTATGCTTGTATAAAGCCTAAATAAAGTCATTTATAAACAATGCATCTCAAACAAAGAAAGAGAATTGTAAAAAAGACGTTTTCATACTTACTAGGTTTCAATTGACATAAGTCAACTTCTTTCTCTCAAGTCAATTGAAAACATGCATAGTGAATAACAAAAAAAGTCAACGTTGATATTTTTCAAGGTCAGTTACTTGAAGTCAAGTTTATAGTCAAAGTCAATAATTACAGAATAACCAAAGTTGACTTAGTAACTGTGAGAGATAAGTAAATCCCTCTGGTGGTCAGTTGCTACTACCAGTCAAGACATCGAAGATGTCTAGTGACCGATAGCGGCTTGCCAAGCAAGCACCAAGAGCGGCGACCTCTAGCCCTGATGGACTAAAACATGCTTAATAAATAGGATTATAGGAAACAACTACTGGACGGGCAAAGGCCCCGACTCCCATTGAATTATACCTATAAATCCCAAATTGGTAGCCAAATTTGTTATTTGTCTTTTCTCCACCAGACACAGACCGGTTTCGAACTCTATGTTCTCATCAGTGTGCCACAGGTAGCTGAAAAGACAAATAACAAAGGCAAACCAAACTGGTCTATGGCAGACCCAGCACATAGTAACTGTGAGAGATAAGTAAATCCCTCTGGTGGTCAGTTGCTACTACCAGTCAAGACATCGAAGATGTCTAGTGACCGATAGCGGCTTGCCAAGCAAGCACCAAGAGCGGCGACCTCTAGCCCTGATGGACTAAAACATGCTTAATAAATAGGATTATAGGAAACAACTACTGGACGGGCAAAGGCCCCGACTCCCATTGAATTATACCTATAAATCCCAAATTGGTAGCCAAATTTGTTATTTGTCTTTTCTCCACCAGACACAGACCGGTTTCGAACTCTATGTTCTCATCAGTGTGCCACAGGTAGCTGAAAAGACAAATAACAAAGGCAAACCAAACTGGTCTATGGCAGACCCAGCACATAGTAACTGTGAGAGATAAGTAAATCCCTCTGGTGGTCAGTTGCTACTACCAGTCAAGACATCGAAGATGTCTAGTGACCGATAGCGGCTTGCCAAGCAAGCACCAAGAGCGGCGACCTCTAGCCCTGATGGACTAAAACATGCTTAATAAATAGGATTATAGGAAACAACTACTGGACGGGCAAAGGCCCCGACTCCCATTGAATTATACCTATAAATCCCAAATTGGTAGCCAAATTTGTTATTTGTCTTTTCTCCACCAGACACAGACCGGTTTCGAACTCTATGTTCTCATCAGTGTGCCACAGGTAGCTGAAAAGACAAATAACAAAGGCAAACCAAACTGGTCTATGGCAGACCCAGCACATAGTAACTGTGAGAGATAAGTAAATCCCTCTGGTGGTCAGTTGCTACTACCAGTCAAGACATCGAAGATGTCTAGTGACCGATAGCGGCTTGCCAAGCAAGCACCAAGAGCGGCGACCTCTAGCCCTGATGGACTAAAACATGCCCTGATGGACTAAAACATGCTTAATAAATAGGATTAGTTGTTTCCTATAATCCTATTTATTAAGCATGTTTTAGTCCATCAGGGCTAGAGGTCGCCGCTCTTGGTGCTTGCTTGGCAAGCCGCTATCGGTCACTAGACATCTTCGATGTCTTGACTGGTAGTAGCAACTGACCACCAGAGGGATTTACTTATCTCTCACAGTTACTATGTGCTGGGTCTGCCATAGACCAGTTTGGTTTGCCTTTGTTATTTGTCTTTTCAGCTACCTGTGGCACACTGATGAGAACATAGAGTTCGAAACCGGTCTGTGTCTGGTGGAGAAAAGACAAATAACAAATTTGGCTACCAATTTGGGATTTATAGGTATAATTCAATGGGAGTCGGGGCCTTTGCCCGTCCAGTAGTTGTTTCCTATAATCCTATTTATTAAGCATGTTTTAGTCCATCAGGGCTAGAGGTCGCCGCTCTTGGTGCTTGCTTGGCAAGCCGCTATCGGTCACTAGACATCTTCGATGTCTTGACTGGTAGTAGCAACTGACCACCAGAGGGATTTACTTATCTCTCACAGTTACTATGTGCTGGGTCTGCCATAGACCAGTTTGGTTTGCCTTTGTTATTTGTCTTTTCAGCTACCTGTGGCACACTGATGAGAACATAGAGTTCGAAACCGGTCTGTGTCTGGTGGAGAAAAGACAAATAACAAATTTGGCTACCAATTTGGGATTTATAGGTATAATTCAATGGGAGTCGGGGCCTTTGCCCGTCCAGTAGTTGTTTCCTATAATCCTATTTATTAAGCATGTTTTAGTCCATCAGGGCTAGAGGTCGCCGCTCTTGGTGCTTGCTTGGCAAGCCGCTATCGGTCACTAGACATCTTCGATGTCTTGACTGGTAGTAGCAACTGACCACCAGAGGGATTTACTTATCTCTCACAGTTACTATGTGCTGGGTCTGCCATAGACCAGTTTGGTTTGCCTTTGTTATTTGTCTTTTCAGCTACCTGTGGCACACTGATGAGAACATAGAGTTCGAAACCGGTCTGTGTCTGGTGGAGAAAAGACAAATAACAAATTTGGCTACCAATTTGGGATTTATAGGTATAATTCAATGGGAGTCGGGGCCTTTGCCCGTCCAGTAGTTGTTTCCTATAATCCTATTTATTAAACAAAGTTGACTTGTTCAGTTTACTGTCAAATATCACTTTTACATCATAATGTCAATGTTGACGTCGATTTCAATTACAGAATAGACTTGATTGGTTGATATTGTACAGCCTTGTCCTTGATTTATACACTTTTATAACATAGACATATCTTATTAGTTAAGTCTTGATATTTTCAACTTTTTTTTATTTGTAATACGATTTCACTTTTTGTTATTTGTAATACGATTTATGGTGAATAAATTTATTCTATTCTATAAAGCATTATGTCGCAGATAAAAACGCCACATTTAAATTTGCAGATATTAAAAACATTCTTCATGAGGCAGTAACAACCATTAGTCCAGAAAAATGGCAAAAATGTTGAGCAAAAAGTAGAGCAGAAAATGTGGAAACTTAGACAACATAATGGGAATGTATATTAAGCCAATTATAATAAATGTTGTCAATAGCAGCACGTCCAGCGCGTCAGAATAATTTAGTTTTTTAATACGGCTCTGTCCAATTATAGTGTTCATGTACATTTGTTTACATCCACTGTATTTTGAATATGAATATACTTTGGTTAAAAATGGGATATCTAAATATTTGTTGAAATAATCGAAAATTCCAATTTACTTAATAATATGTAAATTTCCACACTTACCAATAGCTTCCTACTATTTTCAAAATACACGTTATCACATGTACCAGACATAGGTCTCTCATTTGATCCTTCTGTACAAACACCTTCACCGTTTAAGCCTGGAGCTGCACACCAGCCACAATGTGCATGCCTTAAGCAACTAGAACACTGGGTAAAGGAATTGCAGGGTTCTGGGCAGTATTGCCTTTCATCAGCTTGCAACACGAGACCACAAACACCACCAGCACAATAAACCATTTGGTATGAAGCTGATATGCACTCATTCAATTGTGTCGACCATCTGCAATCAGTTGCTTCAAGACAAGAGCTACATGTTGAGTAATTTATGCATTGCTGAGGGCACTCTGATACAGAGTTAGGTTCTTGTTCTTGAATAACTGTAAATTCTGGCTATTAAAAAAACTCAAATAGATATGAAAAAAAGTTATTGAAAGAATATTATCATTTAAGGTCGCTATATTCAAGTGACTCAAAGAGAGAAAGAGTGGAATAGGAAATATATACTATTTTCGGTCACAACTTTTTTCTCAAATAATGCAAGGTGTCTCAGAAATTAGTGCACAAAAAGATACCACATATGCTCAACGTCAAAATAAATAAATTGGACCAAACTTACCTCTGTACCAAAAAACCTCCTAAGAGGGCTGCGGGTCCCTAAAAGTGGTACCGAGGTAAGTTTGGTCAAATCGATTTATTTTGAAGTCAGGAATATGTCGTATCTTTTTGTGCATTTATTTCCGAGACACCCTGTATATATATTGCCAAAAGTCGTAGGGCTACTTCAGTTAAACTATAAGAATGTATTTTTTGTCAAAAAATGTAAATTGTTTACAAAATTAAGTTGGCTAAATTTCAGATCCTGTCAATTTTTACATGTTATATTTCTGAGATAATTTTTTAAATAATCGACGTTATTAAATAAAAATCCATAGTTAGTTTTTTCATTGTTTAAAACGACAAAAAATAGTAACTATTTAATTATTGACCTTATCTCTATTCAAGTCTCTTGGATATGTCACATTTAATGTATCATATTACCTACCTACATGGCATATAAAATAAAAAATAACTAAATCTGTAGGTACTAATTTATATTGAATCATTTTGTTTCTATTTTCAATTATTATGAATATGAAAAGATTAAGAGATTATGTTTAATGATTAATTTATTTACTAACAGAAAATATAATACCAGGCGTTAATATTATAAACAGCACAAATAATTTCTTCGTTCTTGCTAATTTAATTTCGAAAATAATTCACAATCATACTTACTTGAAACACACTCCTTTTTAGAATAACTCCATTCGCAGCCAGGAATTTGATAACACTGGATACAGTCAGTAGCTGTACATTTGCTATATGGACATTTCGATAACGATGTACTACAACTAGTGTTACTGCTAGTGCATTTTTCATGACACCAGGAGCAGTGGTTAGTTTTAACACATGAAGTGCATTCTTCAATTGATGAACAGTTACTAACTGACAAGGTAAATGGTGTACATATTTTACCTTGGTTTGTCACTCGTGAACCTGTAATATTAAAACAATGACACATTTAATTATGTGCTTGATAATAAATTTATTTGTGAGAAAGAAAGCATTCAATTTTTCATACATACAATATTCAAAGAATTTTTTTGATTTGCTTTAATCTTGACAGAACTTAAATGTGGTGAATAATAATAATAATAATATTAATAATAATAATATAATAAACACCTTTATTCAAGTAAATAATACTCTACAGAGTGAAGTTAAGACCCAAAATGGACTACTCTTGGGGTACGGACATATCGAAGAAGCCTCGAGATCGAGGTGGAAGTTAATGTCGCGATCTAGATCGAGGTAGATATTTACATCGATGAGAGGGCGAACATACCGAAGAGGCTTCATATTGATGTGTTTTTTGCGGTTTTGTAAAGGAAGCACGTTTTTTATCAAAATATTCGAAGCTGTAGAATAATGGGTTTAAAAAAATAGTAAGATATGTATAGAAGAAGTGATAGCAGCGCGAGGACAGTGACGATGTGTCTTCAAGAGTAAAATGGTGGATTATTTCAAATTTTTCAAATACTTAATATCATTACAAAATATTTTTATTATTTTACTAGGTATATGTGATATGAATAAACGGTAGTGCAAACAGAATAAAAAAATATATGTTATTATTTATATGAAATGAATTTTTTCATTTTTTTCTCTCAATTTCTCCAAAAAATTGATTCCTCAACAATTAGATTTTTTTATTTTAAACAATGAAATGGTGCCAAAATATTTTTTTATGGGATTTTGTATCTTTCTAGGTGTAAATTAATATTTCAACATCTAGAATTTTATAAACGTACAGAGTGTTATTTTCTGATATTTTATTAATAATATCCCAGGCATTTGATGGTGAATGACTACTGTAACTAAAATACAAAATTTCATTGAATTCCGTTTACGCATTACAGATATTATATGGCAAAAAGAAAATTCTTCCAAAAAATATAAAACACCCTGTATTTTGGAAAAGGAGCCGCTTTAGCCATTACTGTATGGGGACTTAAGATCACCTCAATGCTCTCTATCTTTTGGTAAAATACGACCCTCTCCTCACGAATCACCCTGTATATAAAATAGAAAAATTCCATGTGTTCTGCTGAATAACAGAATCCTGTAACACCTAATAGTCCAAGAACTAGCAACATCGGAAAACACCTGATTTTAGCATGGCTCATTTTTCTATATCCCATCCCTTTTTATGATGTAATAGGTATGCTGACTGTCTGGCTGGTGGGAGACGTTGCGTTTAAATGATTTATGATTTTCAGATTGCAGGAAATTGAAAAAATTGCACACTATTTCCAAAACGAAAAAACGCCACCGGGAGGCCGTGCTGGTAAGAAATCCAAGGTAGAGGGTCCAACTTGGACCTGCATCGTGAATTGCAAGATCTCGCTCCGGTTTTCGGCTCAGGAGGACTGAACGAAAAAGTGCAATTTTGACGTCGTCTATTGTTCTGAGAATGGCGGGCATTTTTTTTCAGTATTGTCGCAAATGCATAACAACTTTGCTTCTCGAAATTTAATTTCATAATTTTATTGTCAAAGACTTCAATGAAGAACTACCCTGTTCTTAAGCCAGTACATTAGCTCATAAAATATTGTTGTAATTCTGATTGGTAATAACAATAAAGATCATTTATGGAATTATGGAGTATTTACCGCACGTACTTTGTAAAACGTAAAACAGAATATGAAAATTTTTTTAAAATGTACTTAAAAAATAAACGTTACTTTCATTAAATTTGATTTTTTTTAATAAACGAACCTTCAGCAAATCGATTAAAGTTTTCTTATAGACCAGCGACAAAAATAGTTACGTCATTTCAAAAACAAAATATATATAGAAAAATGAGCCTTGCTAAAATCAGGTGTTTTCCGACGTTGCTGGCAATAATTGGAAACTCTGCCATAGCTTCATTAATGGACAGAGTAGTGGATGGTAAAAGTGTTAAAAAAAATAATTACAAAAATGTGATATGACTAAGGCTGATTTTTGGTGATGATGTAGAATAATATTTCAAGAAATAAATTGTAATGGCAGACAGTTTGGTTAGTGGAAAGATAGCGGCAGACAGCAAGGAATGTCGAGAAATTACGTGGTCCTTGTGTCATGTCAGTAAGATCTTATATTCTATCGAATTTCGCTCAGGGTACCCTGAAGAATGAAAATTTTCGGAAATTTTTTAGGTTACCATGATAACGAAACCAAAAACAAATTTCTGATTTTCTAAAAGAGTGACATGTGTAATTTTTAGTGATATTTTGTACAATATGGCTGAAACTGTGTCAGTTTGTGTAACTTGTCATAGCCAAATGAGACGCCTCTGTGATGAAAATTTCGACTATTTTACGACTTTAGTGTGTTCTTACAATTTTTATCTGACAATTTGTATGGTTATTCACGCACCCATTGATTAAGGAATAAATAAGATACGCGACTTCAATGGTAAACTGCGAGGCCTTTTTTGGCAGCGAGAATCCCGGTAAGTTGCGGGCATTCCTGTGATTTACATAGTATGCTTTTGACAAACCTCTGTCGTGTCTGGTTTTATATCATTAATAATCTAGTGGTAATAAAAATTTAATGTACAGATTAATTTTAGTTTAAATTTATTAACGTAGTATGTTCTCTCTGCCAGCTATTTCTCAACGTTTGTTTGACTTTTAACCGTCACATAATTTTAAACTCAAATCAATCTGAACATTCAATTTTTGTTTTCACTAGATTATAAATTATATAAAACCAGACACGACACAGGTTTATCAAAAGCATACTATATGAATCACAGGAATGCTCGCAATTTTCCGGGATTCTCGCTGCCAAAAAAGGCCTCACCATTGAAATCGCGTATCTTATTCATTCCTTAATCAATGACGCACCTTAATTCAAGCAAAATACGAAGTTTCAACCAACTTGCAATAATGAAAATTTCGACTACTATTTTACGACTTTGGGGTGTTCTTACACCCCCTGCTGCCCATCGCCAAGTCGAAACGTTCGAGATGGCAACTGATTACCCCTATGGCAACCTTTTGGAAAATTTTTAACCTACTTCCAGTAATCACGCAAAATGTTCACTAGCTCTTAGACTATATTGTAAATTCTCGGTGTCAATTAAATTTTCCAATTTTGGATGGGTCTTGCATTAGGCGCTGTATACAATATTTATTGCAAATGCTCATTCCAACATACAAAACCGTTTATTGTCAATAAAATTTGCAACAAAATGCCAAAAACCGTAACTCCATAATATTCCTGTCGAGATATCTTATTCCAAAATTTTAAGAAAAAATCCAAATATGCAGTTCAATTGTCCAGGACTGTATTTGAGTTCCGTCACTTCGTGATATTGACGACGAATTATATATGCATGATAATTAGTAGACATATGTATACTTTAAAACTATCTGTTATCCTATTTCATTTTGTATTACTCTTATATTTTTCTTTTTATTCTAACTTTTCTTATTGTGATTATTTTTTGTTTTTTTTTCTTTTTCATACTACTGTTACTGTAAAATGCAATTGTAAATTGGCACTGCCGTTAATGAATAAATAATTAAAATAAATAAGTGTTAATTCTTGATTTAGGAGAGAAGAATTATACAGGATGATTCAGAATTATGGTGCAAAAAAGTAATCACAGATAGAGGTCTTAAAATAAAGAGACACGTGTATTTTCGTTTTGGTCAATTTCGATTTTTATGGCCTGTACGGGCCCATAAATGGGACGTTGGGAAAACAGTTTTTTTGAGATATCTCGATAAGTACTTGATCGATTTCAATGAAATTTGGAGGGTAGTCTCAAAATACCCTTTCCAATAGAACCCTTAAAATATTTTTAAACCTTCCGCAAGGGGGCGCTACATAGAGTCACTACATCGCAGTTTTTCGCTTTTATTTTTTTTATACACAGTTTTTCGCATTTTTCTCGAAATGGGTGCATGATATGAAAAATAGACAAGAGGACATTTTTTGTGTAAAAATGAATTCTGCATCAGAATAAAAAAGAAAAACATAAAAGATAATTGTATAAAAAAAATAGAAGCGAACAACTGCGATGTAGTGACTCTATGTAGTGCCCCCTTGCGCCAGGTCTAAAAGGGTTCTATTGGAAATGTTATTTTGAGACTACCCTCCAAATTTCATTGAAATCGATCAAGTACTTATCGAGATATCTCAAAATAACTGTTTTCCCAAAGTTCCATTTATGGGCTCGAATAGGCCTTAAAAATCGAAATTGACCAAAACGAAAATACAAGTGTCTCTTTATTTGCTGTTTTATGCATAAGCACACGAAAGTAAAACATTATATTACACATGATTATAACACCAGAGTCAGAGTAAATCAACACTTAATAATACCCATAAGCAGGACAAACATAAACAAAAAATTTATGAATTATTTAGGCCCAAAATTTTACAATTTACTACCATTAAGTGTAAAACTTTTAAATAGTCCTAAACAGTTTAGTAAGGTATGTAAAATGTATGTTGTACGGAATTATGACTTATTTGTTCATATTATGTCAAATTAACTCCATCATGTTTTGTATGCTCACTTACTTTGTTTTGTTTAATTCACTCTTAGTAGGTATTATGTAACCTCTTAATTTATATACTAAACGTAAAACGTAAAATTAATATTTTTATTATTGTTACTATATGTTTTTTTTTTTTCCTTTTCAAGTCCCGGTGCATACAGGTAATTATATCCCATAATTACCTAGGTACCAGCAAAACCAAATTGTTATTAAAATGTTGTTGTTAAACCTAATAATAATGTAATGTAATGTAATAATAATGTAATAATGTAATGTAATGTAATAATAATGTAATGTAATGTAATGTAATTATTATCACAATCAATAAAAAATTAATGTTTAATTAATGTTTGTTTAATTTTAAGACCTCTATCTGTGATTACTTTTTTGCACCATAATTCTGAATCACCCTGTATATTGCAAACAAATGATTATAAAAAAAAACAATTAGGTATTACAAAAACTTTTCAAATGAATGTGATCTGCCACACATATAAGTAAAAAAATAAAAATAATTTATAAAATTTGGGTATACATGAAAAAACAATATTCTTCGGTGCACGAAAAGATCCAAGGAACCATGGCGCTACCATAACATAAGAATACTGGAAAAAATTGCCACCGTTTTTAAAATGATATGCGGCAAAATTGCACTTTTTCGTTCATCCCTCCTGAGCGGAACACCGGAGTGGGATCATGCAATTCACGATGTAGTTCCAAGTTGGACCCTTTACCTTGGATTTCTTACCAGAACGGCTCCCCATCGGAGTTTTTTGGTTTGGAAATAGCGTTTGAAGTTTTCGTGTTATTGCAATTTTTTCAATTTCTCGCGATCTGAAAAACCAATAATTACTTTATGCCCCCGATTCAATATGGCAGACTTGCATTTTTAGTTTCCCTACTACTGCTCATTTCCACTGAATGAGCAAGTAAGACTATATTGAGTCACGTTAAAATTACGTAGCCAGCTAGGTCTACTAGTCAAGCCAAAGTATGCCCTTGCCTTGGCAGACGCAAATGATAATGAATTGGTCAAGAAAAATGAATAAAAAAGTTTAGTGCATAAGTAGGTATAAATAAACAGCGTTTTAATTTAAAATGCAATATTTGAATTTTTATATCATAACGTTGCCCAGAAACAGCCTCAATAGCAGCGCCCAGCTGGACGAACGGGATTCATTTCCGTAAAAGATTCAAGTTCATGCATTTAATTTTGAGGCTGATAATAATAGATAATTATATGTAGAAACATTTACCTTGGTTCCGTTTGGATTGATAAACTCTTTGATTAACAATTTTATGACCGGTCAGGCCCATAAAAAGGATTTTGGCCTGGCACTGAAATAAACAACACCTCATGGACGCTCCCAGCAAAGTGAGCAACTCATAGGCCGTTTTTCTCCAATGAAAATATGCCAGTCCACTCCACCCGCAATTTCTGGGTAAAAATTTTAAAAAATAATCAGAGCGAATTTTTTCGCCTCTTCTAAAAATTACTTCGAGAGACAAAATTCTCCTTTGTGAGTGTTGTGTCTGTGAGCGTTCTGATGGTATAAGTGTAGGCGACACTCAATTCTTTTTTTAGCTTTATCAATTGCAATAATTTGCAATTAAACTACTGTCGATAATAATATATAATGTTAAAATGATTGAATTAAAAAGATAATGCTATTTTAAATCAATCTTCGTTCAACCATGAGTTGAACTACTTATTGTTAGATATTATTTAATAGAAGGTATTGGGTCATATGCATAAAATATAGTACATGCTAATACTTTAACTATATACTTTGTCTGTAAAGCTTTCTACCAGCGTCGTATTTACTTTACCCTTGTACTCAGCTACTTCTAAATTAAATGTCCGTTTAGATATTGGGATATTTGTAATGTGGGCCCAAAGGTACAATTTAAACAGATAAGTGAATAGGCAACCAATTCAGAGGTCCTTTGTCTTGTGTTTACCTATGCAAGTATTGACATTGTATGCAAACCATATGCAGTAAATACATTTATAAATATATAGAAAGGACATTTAATTTAGACTTAGCTGTACATGGGAGAGTCTACTTCGCCTCAGAAGCACCTACTCCGCAACTGAAGTGTCACTATTGAACGATTGAGTTGTTAATAAACCAATTCGGTCACACAAACCAGTTGTTGCCGGGTTCTAAAGTTTAGATTCTGATTGATTAAATTCAAAATTTCACCCAATGAAAACCAATCAGTTATAACCACTGATCTGCTTCTTTTGAATCGGTTGGTTGAATTCCTTCCAGAAGGTTTCAACATCATCTGTAATCGGCAGATTATTATTACAATACTTCCTATACTAGGTGAATAATCACAAGCAATTTGGACACAAGTTTTATTGATGACTAAAACTTCAATTTAAAGGCCAACGTTTCAGCAGTCGGTTACTACCATCATCGGAGCTGCAAGAACCTATATAACAATAGTAAACTAAATTCTTTGTGTAAAAATTTAAAAAATTGTTATCAGTATTAATAATAAACACAATTAAACAAAAACAATTTTAATAAACAAAAGGAAAACAATTAATAGTTAAAAGCTTGATTAATTAAAAAGATGTTAAACAATTACAAACTACTTATTTAAAACAATTTTTTGGAAATCATTTGAATGAAAGAAAAACAATGAATAAAAAATTATAAATTAAAAACAGAAAAGAGCTTACCCAAAATTATTTGAAAGTCATTAAGTCCAATATATTAAGAAACATTCTCATTATATCTATACTAAAAATGAAAGAAAAACCGTTATATAACAAACATAAATACTACGTAAAATTTACTTTTTTTAACGTAGGTAAATTGATCCTATGTGAGTAATTGTTCATATTGACAAGAAAAAGAATAATTTTCACAAAATTTCTTTATTATTGTGACCGGTTTCGTGACCAAAATTTGAAGATGAGATGCAAATTTTGGTCACGAAACCGGTCAAAATAATAAAGAAATTTTGTGAGAATTATTCTTTTTCTTGTCAATATTTACTTTTTTTGTTACAGAAAAGCAAATATGAAACAAAAAACAGAAACTAATGCACTTACTTGTAAAGATACCAATGAAAGTTAAGGATGTAACATTATGCTAGCTGAAATAAATAAGAGAATAAAAAAATAAGAGAATAAAAAAACTTACAACAATTTACCAGTTTTTCTTTCATTTTCAGTATAGATATAATGAGAATGTTTCTTAATGTACTGGACTTTCAAATCATTTTGGGTAAGCTCTTTTCTGTTTTTAATTTATAATTTTTTAATCATGTTTTTTTTTCAATCAAATGATTTCCAAAAAATTGTTTTAAATAAATAATTGTTTGTAACTGTTTAACATCTTTTTAATTAATCAAGCTTTTAACTATTGATTGTTTTCCTTTTGTTTATTCAAATTGTTTTTGTTTAATTGTGTTTATTATTAATATTGGTAACATTTTTTTTAAATTTTTGTACACAAAGTATTTTGTTTACCTACTATTGTTATATTGGTTTTTGTAGCCCCGATAATGGTAGTAACCAACTGCCGAAACGTTGGCCTGTAAATTGAAGTTTGATTCACCTACTAGGCCAGTAAAATTAAGTGAAATACACCGTAAATTCGGAACAAATTTGTACAAAGCTGTTTGTTGCGTTAAAATGTCGGGGAGGGGGTATTAAATATGTCAACAAAAATCCCAAAAAATCGGAGTATCGGAACACACTAAAAAATCGTCCGCCATCTTGAAATTCGCAATATTATTCGTTTAAAGTCAAATAACTTTATTATCTTAGCCGTTATCAAAATTATGAAAATAGGAAAATTCGGGAAAACTTCAAAATCTATATAATGGCGTTTAGAAATTTGTGATAGCTTAAAAATTAAAAAAGTTAGAGCTTAAAAATTATAAGATATTAGTTTGAATTTTCTAATTTTGTTCTATAAGAGTTGATTATTCTGTTCTGGTGCCGGGTGAGTCAGGTTGTATGGTAAAAAATTAATATGTGAATAGAGCATGAAAAAATAGTATTGACGTGTGTCCGGATTTTGCTATATAACCTTTAATTTTTTTTATACAAGGTGTTAAAGTTGAACATTTTTCGTTGAATTTTTTAAATATCCTTTGATTAAAAACAGTCGTGTCAATAAAATTTGGTTGATTTAATTTTTCATAAGGCGCTATCAACTAGCAATATTAGTTTTTCCAAACTAAACCAATGGCGTGCGTTTACACTTTTTTTTTCTGATAAGAATGCCGATAACTGTGAGCCACTGGATTTTTTCATAAGTTGAAAACCTAATGCAATAATAATAAAATAGTCTAAGGAAACAAAATCTTCATTAACGAAAATTTAAAAACGACTGTGACTTAATTACTATTTTTTTTAAATAAATTTTCAAAATGAAGACCATTAACCTCATGCACTTTCGAGCCCGCAAGGAAATTTAATTCTATATATTCCTTAGTTTATGCACATTTACCCTTAGTTGACGTGAAAAATGTACTATTCGGTCAATTAGTACCTACTTGTTGGTTGTTAATTGATTAATTTTTAGAGTGCATTGAGGTTAATGTACTTCATTTTGAAAATTTATTGTAAACAATAGTAATTAAGTCGCTGTTGTTTTTAAATTTTTGTTATTAAAGATTTTTTTTCCTTAGAGTATTTTATTATTATTACATTAGGTTTTCAACTAAGAAATTGTATGAAAAAATGTAGCGGCGTACAGTTATCGGCATTCTTATCAGAAAAAAATGTGTTAACGCATGTCACTGTCACTGGATTAATTTTGAAAATCTGTTATCTCCAGTTGATAGCGCCCTATATAAACCAACTTAATTTCATTGATACGACTGTATTTAACCAAAATATATTAAAAAAATTCATTTACAACTTTAACACATTTTATAAAAAAATTATGGGTAATATAGCAAAACGTCAATAATATTTTTTGATGTTCTGCATAATTTTGAACAGTTTGTTTTGCTGTTGCAAAACAAAATATTTAATATAAATTCAGGTGCACACTTTTGTGACTTTTTTTCTGGTTCTAGACAAATTTTATTTTTAATCCAACCCCAATTTTCAGGATTGACGTTATTTCCTAGCCATTCTTGAACTTGAAAATACACTCGTTTTATATGAAGTTTTTCAAAATTATTAAATAGATTTTGGCGGGCAACAAGTTCGGTAATGGGTATATATTTAATGTATCTAAATCAGTTCAAATCTTTACTTTTACGACCTCCATACCAATATAAAATAAACTTCTCACCCAACCCTACAAGATGTGATATATTAGTATAGGGATTTTAAAAATCTTCCAAATTTGAAATTTCCTTATCATTTTTTAATATAGTTAGTGCTGTTTTTTTCCCTTTTTATAGAACGCTGATGTTGTGTCGCAGCCTGAAATTGCATGTAAAAATAAAATATGTTTGTCCACTGTTTCACCTAATATGGACTGAAGTATAAATTAAAATAATAAATATTAGTATGCTAATTATAATAAAGAAACATTGTTTTCTAGTGCTAGAGTTTAAATTATCTAATTTAATGCATAGTACCCAAATTTTAGTCGCCATTATCTCAGTTATTTATTAACCGATTGAAAAAAACTTTAGACTGTTTTGTAGCTTGTTTAATGTTCTAAAATGTTTGTATGATTCATTTTTTTGATAAAATCAATGTGAGATTAATTATTCAAGTTAAAAGCTAAAAAGTGCCGAATTTCAAGATGGCGGCCTAATTTTTGAAGGGTTCCGCCACCTGGATTTTTTGGGATTTTTTTCCTGTTAAATAGGACATGTTCCCCTACATATTCCCCCTAAAATTAGCTTGTTACAAATTTGTTCCGAATGGACTACATTAGTTGTGAAGTCACGACCCCCACTTCTAGTGGCATACAAGTTTACGGCCGAAATTATAATATTGGAATTTGACCCGTATTGCGTTGTCCATAAGGACTATAATATATAGTACTAAAACATTGCCGGGAATTTTATAGTATTTCTGTATGTTGAAAGATTATTTAAGGACTTCCAATACCTATTTCACATTTAAGAAATACGTTAAAATATATGTATCCACGTATGATTTATAAAAACTTCATTTTAGTTTTATAAATTAATATGTAAAGCGGCGGAAACTTCCTCCAATAGGAATAAAGAATGCAACAATTCAAATTATGAGTTTGCAGCTAACTTCAAACACTTAATTCATTTTCGTTCATTTTGACAATGAACTTGACGTTTAACTTAAGTTTTCTCCCAGTTTCAAATCTATTCTACTATTTTTTCTAATACACTAGTCTTTGTGCTTAGTTTCAAATATGGGTTTGTGCTTTGCACCTGAGTGTGATCATATCAATAAAACTGGATGTAAAATGTTTAGTTTCCCAAAGGATTCCAAATTAAAATAAAAGAGGTAAAGCAATAATGTGTATGTTAGTTTGATTATCGTTTCTTAAATATGGGTACCTATATGTAAATAATTGTAAAGACAAAATAATGCTTAAATACCTACCTGTGCTTTCTTTAATAATCTATATTTTTTTAAATAGGTTTAATTGATTTTTATTGTATTATTGACACCATTGTAAGAGGTTATAAAATTTGTGTCAGCGACACTGACACTAACGACAGCTGTAACAACTCAGAAGTATAATGAAGTTAGCAGCAGTGTAAACTTTATTTTAATATCCATCTGGCATGATAGTAGTACGTACGGTTGCATAATTATGTGACGTCACACTAATGTGGTCCATTGAATGCTAATTTTACTGGAGTATACCTACTAAAGTCGAGTATATTTTAACTTGGCATCTGTATAAGTTGATATTACGCGTACGATTTCATTTTCTGTTGCACACAAAGTTAAAGCAATAGCCCGAAAACGTTGTTCACGTATGTCTACCGAGCTTCTCTCTCATCTCCATTGAGACGGAAATATGCAACATACCACTGAAGAGAGAGATAAATAATCTATGTTTTCAATAAATTCAGCGATTCTCAAACTGTGAAAATTAATTTGTGAGTCGTTATTGTGAACTATTATTTATTTGGGTTAACAGTCGTCTCATATTAGAATTAAATTAGTCTTTATAAGAAATGTTTAAGTTATTTTTTGCGATAAATAGTGGATGAAATGGCAATGAAATAATTCAAGTCAAATCCTGTTGGCTCTACTTTTTTTTTATTATATTAAAAGTAAAAAATGTTCCTTCTTAAAATTTTATTTTATTAATCCGTTCCTCGAATTTTGTTAAAACCATCTTTTCCCTAAATATTTTTCTTTTATTATTCTGAGCGAGTTTGTCTCTTAAGTAGGTAAATAAAACCAACTTTCAGACGTTACTTATCCGATTCTTATTTATTACACATTACCAAATACGCCTTCAATCTTTGGTATTTTAAATTTCTTGCTAAATAAATAGAATTTTGCTGTGCTGGCCGGTGTCAAACAAAGCCGAACACCTGATATGGGCGTGATTTATCTATATTTTAACCAATAAACACACGTTTTCACCCTCTATATACAGTTTGCGGATTCGAGGAGTTCTAGACAGAAGCCTGTCGGGATTATTATTTTAGTGGTAAAAAATTAAATAGGTAAACGTGTATTTGTGACGGTAATATTTAAATAGGAAAATATTAAATTGTAAAAATGCATTTGATAATTATGGCAACTAAAGTGGGCGTCTTATATGAACAGTCAAAAAAGTTGGTTTTAAATTTAATAATGGATTATTTTCTAAAAGAAAGAGAAAACGAAGGACAGTTGATACCACTTCAACAGGTTCATGAAAGAGTTTTTGAAGCTTAAATATAAGTCTAAGAACAATCTGCAGGATTAAGCACCAACAAATTAATATTGTCTTGACAAAAAAAATAAAACGAATTAGGAAGAAACCAAAAACATTGGATGTATGTGATGGTGTTAAAATGGAAATAAGGGAAGTAATTTATAATTTTTATGAATCAAAACCACATTTTACACTCGATACGTTGAAGGAAACGCTGAAAAATAGGGGAATCATAAACTTATGTAAGGTAAGTCTCTTAAAACTTCTAAAACATTGTGGATTTAGGTATAGACTGTAACAATATTAGTTTTCGATCATTATTCTTTTAATAATAATTAATATTGTTATTGGCTGAATTGGGCAAATTATTTTTTGTTATCAGTTTCATTTGTGCCCGAACCTATATATAATCAGAATGACACTAAAACGATGAAGTTAGTGAGTTAATACTTCTTAGCATTTTATGATAACACCTTTAATATTTTTATATAATTATTTAGCGACAGCATCAGTGTTATAGGTGAACTGTTTGAGAACCGCTGGCATATCTGAGTCATCGAATACATCTTAGTTCAGAAGACGAAGCGACCTTTGGACCCGCCAAGTTAAAATATACTCGACTATATACCAGTTAGTGGACGTTATTTAAATCACCAATAATACTTATTATACTTATTTTTTTTTTAGCACAGAAAAATTTGTATTTCATAACAAAATTAAATAATAGTTCAATTTGTAAATTAAAATAGTTAAAATATCATTAAATCAAAATATCAAACTTAAAGAGTTAATGACATTGGTAAAAATATTTAAGTACATAAAATTAGTAGTTAGATCTAACAGGATAAGATGAAATTTTGGTACATACTATTAGACAATGTTTCCAAAGGACAGTCTTTCATATTGGTGTGACAAATCTCAGACACGACATCATCTCCCATTTTATTAGAACAGTATCCGCAACCTGGTACCCGCAAACAGTTAAACCTCTTTGGCCAAAGATTGCATAAATCTACAGGTAAGTTCAATTTCAACACTGTACTTTGAGTGTCAACTCCAAATCCTCCTATAACATATGCCGCATCTCCATCTGGTTCAACTGTCATTGCTTGAGCGTAAGTTTGTGTGGGAAGTGGTCCAACTTTTTCTATTGCTACAAAAATATTATTAAGTAATTAAATACAATAAAAATATATTTAGTATGCTAATTTCTTATGTATAGTGTAGTGTACTTTATTTTATTATTAATCTTTTAGTTTTAATTCTACAATAGGGATCACGCACATATTTTAATATCAATTAAATTAGATTCTCTACTTGTTTTAATAACACCTTTGATTATTAATTTTTTTGAAATATGTTGTTGGTGGCATAAAATCGAATTTAAAAATGCTTTTCCGGCAAAACGGGTTTGACGTCACGACCGCCATGTTCTGACGTCACTCTATTTGTTTACTTTTTTGACATTGACAACAGCGGTGTCAAAGCAAAAAGAGCGTGATTGTTTACTGCCCGTTTACTGTTTATTACTCGTAAATTCGTTTTAACTTTTGATTTACTATGGAAAAACCTGATTTAAAGTGCTCTAAATACTGCTTAGTGCCACAATGTGGATCGAATCTATTAGAACACCGGAAAAAGTATTTATTTCATTGCCAGTGGAATCAAGTGCTAAACTGAAAGAAAAAAGAAAATTGTGGTTGCGAGCTATGAGACGAAATGAAAATGAGATATCTGAAAACACTAGAGGATTTGTTAATTTGTTTGTGAAGAACATTTCAACGTAATTATTTACCTAATAATAAATAATAATAATATGATAGTGGGAAATATTTTTGTTAATAAATAAAAAGTTAGGTACCAATGTTAATGGTCTATCTACTCTATATTGAAAGTAAAACATATTTGTTTGTTCTTTTGAGCTGGAACAAGATATGAAAAAGTATATATGCGATATAAATGAATGGGTGAGAAGATATTTTTGAGAGATCAAATTGTTCCACATATATTATTATTTAAATGCCAAATAGATAGAAAACGTTCTTTAGAAACGAAACAACTGAAATTGTCACTTCGTGCCTTTACGAAATCTTTTTCAGCCATTGTAGTAGTCACTTCCTTGATAATTTGTCTATGGCGAGAAGTAAACAAATAGTATGACGTCACGCGGGTCGTCGGAGGTACTCGACAGTTGGTCGGAAACCTTCGAATAATTTGAATTTTATTTATTAATTATTAATTATTGTGCGTCTAAATAATTTAAATTATGGTGTAGTTGGTCTTTTTCAAACATAAAGCTTCCGATAAAAACACATTTGGGTGTAAAACTGACACTCGCAAGTACCCTATTCTAATAATTATATAAGGAAGTACAGTATTGATTTACAACAGACTTTTAAAAAAGCATTCATAAAATATATATAGGTATTAAATTAGTTTATAATTTGATCATTAAAAATCCAGGTAATCAAAAAATTATCTGGATTATTGAACAAATAACCTTTGAAGTAAAGTCAAAGGCATAGCGGTTATTTGACTTTACGTCAACGGAACAGTTAAACATTGTTTTTTGACATAAAATATAAACCAAAATAATAATATTCATAAACATGTGGTAATAAATCCCAAATTAAAAAAAAACACACCACAGAAATTAGACAACCTCCAAATCCAAAGCCAAAGGCTGTCCGGAAGGGGGCTACACATTTGAAAAAACGCAGACAAACATCCATACCCACCGACATTGCCATTTGCCGGTGCCCGGTCTCGAACCCGGACTCGATAGGCAGTGTAGCCAGAGCCATGTCTGTCACTCACGCTTTAGCCCACTATGCCACCGAGTCGGTGTGACAAAGAAAATGAAAGAATGCTACAAATAACTTTTAGATAGTAGAGTAATTATGTGGAAAATAATATATACCTTCAGACATCAAGTTGATCCACTGATGACAATTGTAAGAATAGGCATAAAGTGTGTCACTAATATTCCACGGGTAAATTCTACCTCCTAATATGAGCATGTAATTGTCCATAGTAACCGCTGCATGGAAAAATCTTGGCCGAGGCTGTGAAATAAAGAACAATTCCATTTAGATAATTTCTTTAGATTTTTTTCTCTTCCTTTTCTATCTTTTGAATTTATTGCCATATTTCTGAAAATTCCTATCAAAAAAATTTGATTTACCTAAAAAATATTCAAATCAACCAGTTTAAAACTGGGAAATAAACTCTACGCCTTTGACGTGATATCAAAGGAACAGTTAGAGGTTGTTTTTTTGACAACTAATAGGAATTAAAACAATATAAAAACACTGAACTCTTGCTTCGGAAATTATATCTGCTTCCTTTTTCAAAGTTTAAGCTTTAACTTTTTATGTAACGTGTAAAATAACATAGCATGAAAGAATAGTAGCTTATGTAACAAGTCCCGAAAGTGACATTTTACTGGACAAGTAGGCAGATTGGAAGACTGCACGTCCAATAAAAGCACTGTTGGGACGTGTTACGTACAATATTTTTTTTAAACGGGCACAGTATTGTACCATTAATTCACAATCGTCATTTTGAAATTCCATTTTATAACAACTGTCACATTTTCAACTAAACTTCAAAATATGTCAAGTTACCTATTTTAAAGTTTTAAAGAATCCAAACACTGAGTTGCTATGGTGAGCGACCTGTAAAACTTTTACAGAACCTTCACCATAGCAACCATCATTTTACCGGCCGCAGTTCGATAAACAGCGATTTTCTGGCCTAAAAGTAAGCCGGAAAGTGTTACTTTCTGGCCGGTTTAAAAAAAAATTGTTTATATCATTTCCATAGATACTTACTATAGAAATGTTAAAAAATATACTTAGTAATATTAATTGCATCGAGTTCATCTCTTAGCATTGGTAACCAAGTTGTACAACATTTTATCGAACAATTTGATACGCATTTATCTTCATTAAGTAAAATTATTGCATATTTTTTGATTTTTCTTTTTTTGCTGTCTGCTTCTTTGGTCAGAATTTTTGCCGAATTTCAGTTTATCCTGTGATCGTTTCCCAAGCATGTTCACAAATTTTAGATTTTTCTATTTCACCTTTTCTAATATAACTTTTGTGAAAAGGAAACAGTTAAATCCGAAACAATATTCAAAAAACTGTATTTACAGTACCCCGTTCGAGTGTAATAAACATTATGTGGGTGAGTCATCTAAACCAGTTAATATACGATTGGGCGAGCACAAAAGTTATATTAGAAAAGGTGAAATAGAAAAATGTAAAATTTGTGAACATGCTTGGGAAAACGAAGCAGGCAGCAAAAAAAGAAAAATCAAAGAATATGCAATAATTTTACAAAGAAACATGATGACACCAAGATACAAATATACTAAAAAAACTATTTATGAAATGTTACTACTGATATCGCAAGAACAATAAACACAATAAATTGCCAGATAATATAAGGAGTCTAAATAATTTTCAAAGTTTTAAAAATAATGTTAAGCATTGTCTTATCACCAACTGTTTTTATAGTGTTAATGAATATCTTGAAGAATGACTGTCTATTAATATGTAGAATTGCTAAAATACTGTTACTCGTTTATTTTATGTATATATATCTATTTTTTGTTTTATATATACGTATTTTTAGTGTCCTTGATTACTCGATGCGTAAATTTAATTTAAATGTATTTTATTTTGTAACTGACATGACGTATCCTATACCAATGTAATGGTCTATTGGATTTAATAAATTATTATTATTATTATTATTATTATTATTATTGTTAATTAGTTCCTATCATTGAGATAGAATATAATAGGGAGATGGCATCACGTGGCAAAAGTGGTTTCATGTCCGCCATATTGCTACGACGTTTTTGTCAAAAATGTCAAACTGTAGTGTCATTTGTTGTCAGTTTATGTTGAGCAATATTTAGCATTTCATTTGTGTTTTGAGAACTAAATAAGTATTTTTTGTTGTTTTCTTAAAAACAATCATGGTGCCTTGTGCTATGTGACGGAGTGGATAAAAAGATGTGGAAATAACATTTCATAGGTTAGTGTAAACATAAACAATAAACAGAACCGTACCTACAAAATTATGGTACATAAATGCTATTATTGGTAGTGCATTTATACACGCTACAGCGTAGGACAAAGGGCGGCGGTAGACAAATACAAGCATCTTAGAGAGAAGAGAATGCGTATACCGACAAACGAAAGAAACGGGAGAAGGGAAACCAACTTTTACATCAGCTTGAAAGTCACCAAAACGAGAATGGCACTAGAAAATTCTATCAGGAATGAAACGCGACAAGAAAGGTTTTTAAACCAAGAACTAATATCTGTAGAGACAGAGGAGGAAACTTAATAAGCAATAAAAAATATATTCTATATGGATGGACAAAACATTTTCAAGAGCTGTTGGCGGGAGGACCAACCTAAATGAAAAACTGAAACCATTCTCTGAAGCCCACCTCGAAAAATATCAGTCAGGATGCAGATCAGGTCGCTCAATTACCAACCAAATGTTCACTTTGCATCAAATCCTAGAAAAATACAGAGAATTTGACATTGGTATAACACTGGTATGCACCACTAGTCATTTACTTTAAAGCAGCGTATGATAACATTTTTAAGTCGAAGTTGCACGAAGCTATGAACGAACTCGAAGTACCAATGAAGCTAACTTGTCTGATTAAAATGACCATGGTTGACACCACGTCCGCAGTTAAACTTCAGAACGACATAATATAGGAACCGTTCGAAATACACAAAGGACTGCGACAGGAAGATGCGCTGGTGTGTCAGTTATTCAATATAGCCCTGGAGAAAATCATTAGAGATGCCAATCTTGAAACTAGGGGAGCAGTTTTTACTAAGTCAGTTCAAACTTTGGCATGTGCAGAGGATGTCGACATAATAACAAGAACGGGAAGAAATGCAGAAAACTTAGCTGATCTGAGACCATGGGACTACAGGCGCATAGGAACGGCAAATAGTTACTGTGATATATCCAGGTATTTCTCCAATAAGCGACTGTCACAACCAACAAAACTGAGAATATACAAGACCCTAGTAATCCCTGTACTGCTATACTGATCAGAGGCATGAGACCATCACAAAAGTCGCGAAAATTCTTATTGGTACGTACCACTTCGAAGGAGTGTGGGCGTTACACATTCACTGATCGTTTTCTCTATTTAATACACGCTTTACGCTTTACGTACGATCATCCCGTCTTTGTTTCCAATTTGGCTATAATTTTTCTTAGGGTACTGTATATTTCGGTATTCTGAAACAATGTATAACATGGGTTTGTAAATTAAAGAAAAACTTACTTATTTGTCTATTGTTTTACTTGTCATATTCACCATCACCCAATTAAGAAGCTGTAGGAATTGGTACTATTAAACTAATATGCAGTTTTCCTTCAAAGGGACCTATAAGCCCCATAAAACTAGTTCCACTATATTAAATATCTTGTCTAAAAAGACGTGTGAACCAAAAACTTCACCGACTTTAGTTGATTACGAAAGTTGAAAGTTGACCAACTAAAATCGAATCGTGAGAACGCGCTTAATCCAACTCTGTTAAAGCCGCCATATTGCTACTACATTAAGCTCCGCCCAGTGGTACCGTTATTTTCTTACCTATTTATATCGTATAGCATCTCCTTATATATTCTATCTCTATGGTTCCTATACAATTATTTTTTTTTTTTTAATTTTGTAATCATAATTCACTTACCAATATCACATCTGCAAAATAAAACAATATTTTATACACCTCTAAAAACAACACTGGCTGAAGGACTTCGGTCGATGGCCTTTTGGTTATATTTATAGTTATAATCAATAAAGAACTGTTATCATTATTATTATTATTATTATTGCAATAATTTTACTTAACAAAGATGCGTATCAAATTGTTTGATAGAATTTTGTTCAACTTGTATATTAATATTAGTATATTTTTTAATATTTCTATGATAAGTATATACGGAAATTATATAAACAATTTTTTTTACTACTAACCTGAGAAATCACCAATACTTACTCCATTCCTCTAATGAGAAGCAGTATTTCTCTCCCTAGGTAAAAAATTATAATAAAAAAACTACCTAGGTAAATAATAAATGACATTTAATTATATTTCATTAGTTTCATTTTGTCAGTTTGACAACTAAACTCCCAGACTACTTAATAGGCCTTTTCCTTTCCAATGATAGTGTACACTAATGTAGGTTTTGTCTCTAACTTGTGATATCTGAATTGATGTCATCTCTGTCAGTGTAGTTCAGTGCTACACTTCGTGTACAAAGGAAAGGACCTAACATTTCATAATAAGTGGGAAATGACTAATATCAAAATCTAATCAAATTAAATATGGTAATATATCAATGTCAGTAGTAAAAAAAATTCTATATATACTTCGGTTGAAAAGGCCATTATTTACCTCGCACATTATATCCTTCGGCGCTACGCGCCTCTGTTTATAAATGTGCTTGATAAATAATAGCTCACTTCTCAACCTAGGTATATAATATACTTTTATGCCGCATTATTTTACATGTTACATAAAAATCTAAGCCCTAAACTTTGGAAAAGGAAACAAATATAATTTCCGAAATGTCAGTGCAACAATGTTGTTATATTATTTCAATTCCTATTAGTTGTCAAAAAAAAAACACCCTCTAACTATTCCTTTGACATCATGTCAAAGGCGTAGAGGTTATTTCCCAGTTTTAAATTGGTTAATTTGAATATTTTTTAGATAAATCAATTTTTTTGGATAAGAATTTGCAGAAATGTGGCAATAAATCCCAAAAAAGAAAAGAAAGAGAAAAAATTACTGAAATGTCACAAATAACATTAAACAATATTCTTCTTTACAGATTAAATAAAATTATTTGGTATTATTTTTTTCTCTCCAATGCTGGACAGTCTCCCCATGACCGACAACTGACAGTGAGGGCGCCGATAATCTACAACCATTCCCCACATCCCGCAGGGTTAGTGGCTGTAGATTCTACAATTATATGCCCTAAGAAGACGGATTCCAGGACGACCGCCTTCTGCATTTCACCTGCCAACCACACTCCTGTTTGTGGCAGACGGGCATGGTCTTCAATGGCCGAGAGCTGCGCTACGCTTCATACATCCGAGTACACCGATTATTAGGACGACCATCTTGACAGAGTAGCCTGAGTATGTCACTCAAAGATTATGGAGGCTGCGGCCGGTGACCACATCTTAATGTTAGGCACTGACTGCATACTTCCAAGATACTTTTATGCCGCATTATTTTTTTTTTATTTATTTATTTATTTTACATGTTACATAAAAATCTAAGCCCTAAACTTTGGAAAAGGAAACAAATATAGTTTCCGAAATGTCAGTGCAACAATGTTTTTATGCGACCTAGGGTTAGTTAGTTAGTTCTTTATTATCCATCAGAATACATAAAAGGATTATAGGACTAGTAAAAATTCAGTTATAATTCTAGTATAAGTAGAATTATGATCAATGCTAACTCTGTGTCGTTAGACGTATTCTGTGTTTCGTTGTCATTTAAAAAAAATAAACTAAATTGTTTTTGAACCTTTTACTTGTCTGTAAACTTATTAGATTGTAAATTTTATTTTTATGTTATAACAGTTATTTTTTTCTTCAAGCGTATAACAATACTTACATTACATAATGCAACACGTCCTGTAGAAAGAGCCTATTATTGTATTAGTACAAATATTTCTCATTTTTTTCCTAGTACAAAAATGAAGTAATGTATCCATGGCAACGAATTAAAAATCTAAGTTATGACTTTTCATAAACTGTCATTTTAAAAGTTGACGTCGCGCGCCGAGCCGTTTTTTGAATTTAAAAGCGACAATGTCTGAAGAAATGCAGTGCATACCACCTGAAATACTTTAAATTGCAAATTCACCTATGACATGTTTCATTGATAAATAAAATGGTTAGTATTACATATATTTTTTTTTACTAAGGTTGAACGCATTTGACCTGATGTAATTTTTCAAAAGTAAAGTTTTGATATTTTTTATTTTAACGCTTGAAGAAAAAATAGTATATGTCACTCAGAGTAGAAGGCTCATTATGTGTTTCGCCCAGTTTGCTGCCTTGGCTTGCGCCTTGGCTGAGCAAACTTCTGGGCTCAACAATAATGGTCGTTTTCTACTCCTTATAACATAATATACTATTATTGTACACTATAAATTATGTAATGGTAGATTATTGAATACTTTATATTTTATCTCTATTGAGTCTTTCCGTTAAATAAATAAATTAAATTTTAATTAAAAAGTCAGTGTCACCCGGTATACATAATCATTATGAAAGTTCCCTATTTTAAAACACCAGTGTCTCAAAAACTTTGGGGCACATTAATATGTGCAAGAAATTGATCCAAGCCAGTCAACTAGACAAATAGCTCAACAATTTGAGATTTGCAAAACACTGGTATACAAAATATTACGTCGAAATGGTTACCGGTCATACAAGCTGAAAAAAGTCAATAAACTCTTTCCCGGGGACCCATATCAACGTCTTGAATTTTGTGAAATTGCTATGGAAAAAGCACGAACATTTCGTTACAAATATTATTTTTACAAACGAATCAACATTTTCGTTGACTGGAAAGCCGATGACAGGTTATCATTTCATAAATAAATTTTCACATCTAGGAGTTTGTTAAGTTTGATGATTGCTTTTTGATGCGAATTGGCTATCTAGATTTTTGTTTTCTAACAGCTTATCCCTCATTGGCGTAAGGTTGTTAGGAGACAAAAAGAAAACAAATTTGTTTAGAGATAAATAATTTTTGAAGAAAAATTAAAACAGCCACTGATGTGAGACCTCATTTTCCTTTTTGGGCTGATCAGAGCTTTTGCAGGATATTTTAATTGATTCAAATTAGATGTCTGAATATTAGATTCCAAAGAATTTAAATAATTTGATAAAACCCATTTGTTTAATGGTGAGTACTTTCCAAAATTATTTCATGACGTTTTATGTCAAACTAAATTTCTTCATGTTTAGGGTCCCACGTTATAAACTAATTTTGGTTTAATGACTTTAATGGATAGTATGGTCCTTGGTTTATAACATAGTTAGAGTTTCTGGATACTCATGTAAAATACAGATCATCTTTATTTATTAATATGGACATTGGACAATATCAGAAAGAATTAACACAATTTGCCAATAAGCAGATAAGTTATTATTTTTGCCAATTTATCAAACGAGAAGTTAAACATCTCTCAAGACAATAGGAGACTTGCATAGGTTTGTTTTATTTTCAGAATCTAATTTTTCTTGGAGATATTTCCGTTGTTTTTTATAGCAAGAATAATGCTTTCGCTTATTTTGCACATTTCGAAAAGGAATACACATTTATTTATTTTTGCAGCGCTGAAACAAGACAATATGCACAGCCAATTATTCGCAATGAAGTACACCTTCCCACAGTCTGTCGAATACTGAACATACGGAAAGTAAAGCATTCAAAGCAAACCGCAGTGGGTGGGATTGAATGTTGACCGTTACTGGGAAGGTGGAAATGCGTGACTGTGTGTCGTTCCCAGAATGTATAGTGTTCTCGCTTTACTCTTATTCACTCACAAAGTGCTTTGGTTGAAAAGTAAATTTACTGTATAGACATAGAACAGAAGTATGCATTTTTGTTTAAATAATATGCTGTATGTGTCTGTTTTTTTTTAGATAATTTACTTCTATAGTCGAGTATACTCTAAGTTGGCGGGTCCAAAGGTCACTACGTCGTCTGAAGTAAGAATGTATTCGATGTGTCAGAAATGCCAGTGGTTCTCAAACAGTTTGACACTTGAAACTGTGATGTGATCTCTAAATAATAATTATGTAAAAGTATTAAAGGGGTTTCACAAAAAATGTTAAGAAGTATTAATTTACTAAATTTGTCGTTTTAGTGGAATTCTACATTTGTATATAGGCTCGGACACAAATGAAACTAATAATAAAAAATGAATTGCCCAATATTCGGTCAATAACAATATTAATCATTTGGAAAAAAAAAGTAATCGAAAACTAATATTAGTTAGAATAGTTTTTTTAAATAGAATTATCGTCGCTAGGCTACACTTTGAATTCGCAAACTGTTGGTGGTGAAAACGTGTGTTATTTGTTAAATCACGCACATATCATCAGCTTATAAAAATGGAGCGTTCCTTAAAAAATACTCCATAAGTCCGGCTTTGTTTAACACAGCGCCAACATAAAATTTTGGGGCCTAACGACTGTTTATTTAGAAAGAAATAAAATACGAAAAATTGAAGTCAATATGTAATGTATTATAATAAATAAAAAATAAAGGCCCTGGATTTTCGTAAATAAATAAAATAAGCACTCCACTAAACATCCGAAAGTTAGTTAGAGATAAACTCGGATGGAATAATAAAATAAAATTGTTTAGTGAAAAGACAGTTTTAACAAAACTCGCTGCGCGGATTAATAAAAAAATAAAATGAAATTTTTATACGGAAAATTTGAACCTTTAATATTTACTAAAAAAATAAAACGATTTCGCCGTGAACAGGATTTGAACTCGGAAGTACCTATTCCACTACTATTTTGACAGTCGAGTATCTTACACACTGCCTGTGGGTTGAGCAACCTATCAGGCGCGTCTCCAGGTGGCGGATAGGAGGATGGCCAGACTTCTAACGGAGTAGGGTTAGCATTGGTCATACTGCTGGGGGGTGGGGTTAATAACCCATACCATACCCGGCTAAAACCATGCCGTGGACCAGCTCTTGACTCACACCGTAAACCGCCTGGCGACACAACGACCCTCTGGCTTAGGACAGAGGTACGTGTCTCTGGGGGGGCACAGGGGTCTTGGTTTAACTGCCCGGACTGCGTGGATGAAGTACCACCATAAAAACTTTCCCAATCTCAAGGTATTGTGCGCGCCGAGGGGGTGCATGATTGGGTGGTAGCCAAATCATTAGCGACAAACCTCGGGGCACGTGGCGCACCCCGTTGTATAAATGCCTTACACGCATGCAGGGGGCACCGTGCGTGGTGACCACCCTATCCCCCTTACTTGTGGGAATTATTATGGACACTAAACGACAAGAAACAAAAACAGAGAAGGACTCCAAAAGGAGCGACTCCTCTGTATCTCTGACAAAGACAGTGCTGAAAGAAATGGACAGCGCCGGCAATGAAGGTGCCTCAAATAGCAAAGGAGCGCAAGCAGACTTAGCTGGGGAAGGCACCTCCGCACAACAAATCATCGCCGGTAATCAGGTAACTGAATCAGACGGCCTTGATATCAACCTAGATAATCTCTCTCGCTCTAGGCATAAAGGAAAAGATACTTTCAGGGGCTCAACGAAAAAAGCTTCGGAAAGCCGAAAAAATGGCCGCTGGGACGTGGACTAAACAAAGACCACGTCAGACACAGCCAGGAAAAAGTGGTGGGGAAGCACCGGTAGGAGGTTTGAAAAGACCCATATCGGACTCAAGCTCCCCTGCCACACCACATCCCAAGAAGGCCAGGAGCGGAGCTGCGCCGACTCCTTCTTATAAGGTTGCTATGGTAGGAATCAGGATGGCTGTGATTGACGCAAGACATCCAGACGTCCTACTGGATCAGGAACAAGCAGACCTGATCCAGAACAAGCTGGTGGCCGCAATTGACGCCATTCCCTTTGGGGAGGCGTCACCGAGGTTCCAGCGCTTTCCAAAATTTGAGGTGGGAATACTAAACATCACCTGTGCAGATCCCACCACAAGAGACTGGCTGACATGGACTGTGCGGAAGATGGAGGGGCTGGCGGAGGGATTGACCTTGACCACGGTTGAGACCAAAGACCTCCCTCAGCGTCCAAAATTTCTCGTATGGATCCCAGAGCCAGTCGAGGAAGCAGTGGTTAGGAACCTACTCAGGAAGCAAAATGCAGGCCTGGGAACGGAAGGATGGCTGCTAATGAGCCGAAAAGTCAAGGAGAAGGGGCAAACGTTGGCCTACTCCATAGACGGAAAATCGGCCAAGGCGCTAGAGGAAGCAGACTTTAAGCCTTATTACTGCCTGGGAAGGGTGATCTTTAAACAGATCCAAAATAAAGGTAGTGCAGATAAACCTACATCATAGCAAGGCGGCTACAGCAGTCCTTGCCAAAACAATGGAGAGCTGTGATGTGGCGTTAATTCAAGAACCCTGGGTATACAGAGGACACGTAAGAGGCCTGACGGGGGTAGGTGGAGAACTAATATATAGTAGAGCCACTGAGAACCCTTGGGCGCGTATCATTATAGAAAAACATATTAAGGCAATGCCACTAATGAACTTTTGTTCTAGAGACCTTGCAGCAGTTAAAATCAGGGCCACGTGTGAAGGTGTGCCAAGAGAGGTAACACTGGGCTCGGCATACCTTCCATATGACGACCCTGAGCCACCAACAACCAGAGAAGTAGAAAGACTGGTGAGGAGCTGTAGAGGTAGCGGATCTCAGCTCATCATCGGGTGCGATGCGAATGCGCAGCGCATCATACGGTCTGGGGAAGTTCCAACATCAACCCAAGAGGTGAGTCACTCTTTGAATTTATTATGGAATATAATCTCGACATAATAAATATAGGCAACACTCCTACCTTTGTAACTGCACAATGGCAAGAAGTGCTAGACTTAACAATAGGAACAACACATGCGTGTAACATTGTTAGTAATTGGCGTGTCTCTGATGAAGAGAGTTGCTCAGATCACAGACACATACGTTTTGATATAACGGGTATTGACCGTGTAACAGAAATTAACCGTAACCCACGAAGGACGAACTGGGAGGCATACAAAGCGGACCTTGCTCGGGAACTGGACGGGATTAAGACCACTATAAACAATGTGGAAGATGTGGATATGATTGCCGAGCAAATTCAGAACGCAATCATTTCTGCATATGAGGAAAACTGTCCTCTGGTAGTCAGGAAATCCACCAGGAAAGTGCCCTGGTGGAACAAAGACCTCACTATCATGAGAAGAGAAGTCAGGAAAAAATTTAATATTGCTAAAAGATCAGCCAACTGGGACAAATACAAGGCGTCCTTGACTGAGTACAACCAAGCATTAAGAAAATCTAAGAGAGAATCCTGGAGGAGGCACTGTGAGAACATTGAAGGTACTCCGGAATGTGCCAGACTGCAAAAAATTCTCTCGAAAGACAATCAACGCGTAATAAACTCTCTCGTAACCGAGACAGGGGAACATACCAAATCAGATAAAGAGACAATGGAGGAACTCCTTTACGTGCACTTTCCTGGTTCCACTGTAATTGATCAATCACTGGAGGAATGGCAAGGAGCAGAACTGGTAGCATCTGGTAATAGAGCAACCAGGACAGACTGGTCAGTTACCAAAAAAGTGATAAATCAATCCAAAATCAAATAGGCAGTAAACTCATTTGAGTCATACAAAGCTCCGGGACCAGACGGAATCATGCCAATAATGCTTCAGCAGGGCATAGACCTACTAGCATCACAGCTATGTATTCTCTACAGAGGCTAGCCAGCCTAGCGCTAGGCTATATACCAAAAATTTGGAAAACAGTTATGGTGGAATTCATACCAAAGCCAGGGCGTCACCCATATACCCAGGCAAAGTCCCTAAGACCTATAAGTCTTATGTCGTTTCAACTTAAGACAATTGAAAAACTGCTTGATTGACATATTAGGGATGATGTCATGGTGAGAAGTTCTCTACATCAGGCCCAATTTGCATACAGAGCAGGAATGTCTACAGAAACAGCGCTTCACCATCTAACTCAGAAGGTGGAAAAAGCACTGGAAAACAAAGAAGTAGCCTTGGGTGCTTTCCTTGATATAAAGGGTGCATTTGATAATACCTCATTTAGGTCCATCATTAGAACTGCTAGAGAGTCTGGTATCGAGAGTACCTGTTGCAGGTGGATCGAAAGCATGCTTAAAGGCAGGGTGGTATTCACCACTATGATGGGAGAAAGCTTAGGAGCGTTTAGTTGCAGGCGGATGCCCACAGGGAGGGGTCCTGTCCCCTCTGTTGTGGAACCTTGTAGTTGACGGACTCTTAAGGAAACTCACAAATGAAGGATTTGAAGTTCAGGGATATGCTGATGACATTGTCATCACTGTAAGGGGAAAATTCAACAACACAGTCAGGGATCGTTTACAAAGAGCCCTGAATGTGGTAGAAAAATGGACTGACGAAGAAGGGTTAAAGGTGAGCCCACATAAAACCACTATCGTCCCATTCACTAGATAAAGGAACTTGGAGGGTCTGAGGCCTCTAAGAATATAAAACACGGAGCTGCAGATGTCGGGAGAGGTTAAGTATCTTGGAGTTCTCATAGACTCCAAACTAACCTGGAACCAACATCTGGACAGGCTATACAAAGATCGGTAGCAATATTAGCAACATGCAGACGATTATATGGCAAGACCCCGGGGTCTAAGACCTGATATGATGCATTGGATTTACACCAGGGTAGTCAGACCTACCATCACATATGCTGCGTTAGTTTGGTGGACAAAAACAACACAAACAACGGCTAATAGCAAGCTAAGCCGGGTACAGAGATTGGCTTGCCTGGGGATTATGGGTGCCATGAAAGGCACTTCTACAGCAGCTATGGAGACCCTATTAAACCTTCCTCCACTTAGTATAATGATTCAGGAGGAAGCCAGGATGGGGGCATATAGGCTGCAGAACTCAATTGACCCGAGTTTACGCGGAACAGGATCAGGACACATGAAGATAGTGAACACTGTAGAAGATCCTGTATTAAACATGAGGTCAGACTACATGACACCAACAATCACATTCCACAAGCTTTCAACATTATTATTGGACAAAGAGAGGAATCGTCAGCAAGAACTCCTGACATGTTGCGGAAAGGACTATGTTGGTATACAGACGGTTCTAGGACGGAAACAGGAACTGGAGCAGGGATACATGGAGAAAGACCAAGGGAAGGTATAAGTCACTCTCTGGGATGCTACTCCACCGTACTCCAAACAGAAATTTTTGCTATACTTAAGTGTATACGCGAAAATATAAGAAGAGTGTATGCTGGACTACAGATTACCATCGCGTAGGACAGTCAGGCGGCATTAAAGGCAATAGCATCTAATAAGGTGTCGTCCAAACTGGTATGGGAATGTCATGAGGAACTCAGAATCCTGGGAGAAAGGAACAGAGTAAAATTACTCTGGGTACCAAGACACTCTGGGATATCAGGCAATGAAAAAGCTGACGAACTTGCTAGACAAGGATCAACTAACACCTTTCTTGGCCAAGAACCTGTGCTGGGTATCTCCAAAAGCACAGCAAGGGGAGCTATTAGCGATTGGGTCAAGGACAAACATAATAATCACTGGAGGAATATCCCAGGAAATCGACATGGGAAAACACTAACTAAAAGCCCATGTCCCAAAAGAACTGAAGAACTGCTCACAAAGAACAGGATTCAGTTGGAATAATTATAGGACTTCTAACAGGGCATTTCTCTGTTAAGAAGCACTTACATACAATGGGGAAATATGATGGCGACCTAAACTGTAGACTATGCAGAAAGGAACCTGAAACAGTGGACCATATCATTTTCAAGTGCGATGCACTAGCTTGCAGGAGATATAATATTTACGGGCAGACTCAAACAGAACCGGAAACTATCCAAACTCGTTCAGTTATGGATTTGTATCACTTGATTAGTGGGTGGAGTAGATTAACAAAGGGAGAGCACAATAAGCCCAGGAGGCTAGTGCCCTCGGTGTTTAAACAGACGAGCCCTAGGTGGAAAAAAAATGAAAAATCTTACACACTGAGCCATGTTATCTCTCTCTTCAGTGTATATTTTATATTTCCGTCTCAAACGGAGGGACAAAGAAGCTTGGTTGACATGCGGGAAGAATGAGTGTTATGCTATTGCTTTAACTTTGAGTGTGAGAGAAAATTAAATCGTACGCGCAATATCAACTCATACAGATGCCAAGTTAAAATATACTCGACTTTAATACAAGTTTTTTGTAGTTTGAATTCTGCTGGCTATAAAAGGCTATAATAATAATAATAATAATAATAATAATAATAATAATAAGGGGTGCAAAATTCGGACCGGCAACCTCCTCGCGGTGCACCCTGGGCAGGGAGGGGCAACCCTCTCTGGCTGATGTCGGACGTGGGATTACAGGGCTAACCATCCATTAATCCCAAGCCCTCTGGTTTTCGACCACAACAGAGGACAGGCCCCTCACAATCGACCCGAGTGGGGTCAGAGACAGATGGGAGGGGCCATACCAGATGGTCTCAACGATGACGAACCTGCTATTGCACACGGACGCTTTAAGTGGACAGGGGAACTGAGGGATGACTTGCTGACCTGCTATGAGAGCAGCGAGCCTGGGCGTAGGGGATACATGGCGCGATTACGCCGGTTGTGGTGCGATATGCACCCGGAGTATCGCGCCTTCTCTCAACAACATCTGAGAGACCAAGTATCCTTCCTGCGCCGAACAGGTTACGTAAGGGCACCTCGTCGGCGTGAGGAAGTGCCTGCCGCACTTCCACCGCGGCAAATACCTGCTGACGAGGGTCATCCTCCACAGTACACCGATGTCGATTTAAGGACGAGGGTTAACCTTAACACCAGGGTTAACCCTAAGCCACAAGACCTGGCACGAATGGACTCGTTGATCAGTGAGGAGCTTCCAGAAGATGCCAACATCTGGCAGATCAGCAGCGCGGTGTACGCTGCCGCCAAGCAACTCGTCCCACAACAGCGCCTGGCAAGCGCAGTTGATAGGGTCGAGAAAGCTAAGCGGCGCGTACAGAAGATCGAAGCTAAAATTCGATCAGCAAGGCAACACGCTTCTCGAATCCAGAGTGTGGTGGATTATATAGTCGCAGGTAGACCATTTACACCGAAGGTCCGGCGAGTGGCAGCCGGACTGAGACGCCAACACCACACTTTAAATCGCACAGTGCTGCAGACCATCAAGCAGCACTGTCTAGATAGGATTCGAGCGCTTATGGCTATTAAGAAAACTTTGGTCAGGCGAATGCGGAGTTTGGAACAAAACAAATTGTTTCAAACAAACCCGTCTCGCCTGTTCCAAGAGCCACAGCGTGTTGTCGAAAATCCGCCAACTGTTGATAATGTCGAAGCCTTCTGGAAAGGAATCTACGAAGTCGCGAGTCCATTCGATAATGACACTCCAGCTATAGCACACTTCGAGGCTCTCTGTCGTAGAGTCTTAGAAGAGCCAGACGAAGTGTGCCCGGCAATCAGTACGGAAGAGGTTCAACAAGCACTTGTTGGAACCAAGAACTTCGCTGCTCCGGGTCCAGATGGTATAAACAACTGGTGGTGGAAGAAGTTCCCTTCCACCCACCGCCATCTGGCCCGAGTTTTCAACTCATGGTTGAACGAGGGGCAGCAAATTCCGGACTGGTTTGTCGAGGGGCGAACTGTGCTAATCCCCAAAAAGGGGGATCTGTCTGACCCAAAAAATTATAGGCCTCAACTCCTGCTACAAGTTATTTACTCGTATCTTGTATACCAGGATGTTGAGGTCTGTTGATCCGGTCTACCAGCAGATAAACGAACAGCGTGGTGCCAAGAAGGGCCTGGCAGGTTGCAAGGAAAACCTGCTGATAGACCGCTGTATTACACAGGATTCTGTGCAGTACAAGCGGAATCTGTCAATGGCCTGGATTGATTATCGCAAGGCATTTGATACAACATCCCACGAGCTTTTGTTACACTTGCTCGGATGTCTTGCGGTACCAGCACCACTAGTGAGATGCATCGAACAACTGTTGCCGCTTTGGAGAACTCGCTTCACCATAACATCCGGTGCCGAGCGAGTTTCGACAGAGTTGGTGACATTTAAGAGAGGAGTGTTTCAGGGTGACTCTTTGAGTCCGCTCCTCTTCTGCATCTCACTGCTGCCGCTATCTGTTGGACTCCGCCAAACCCGCGGGTATCAGTGTGGGCCACCCAGCAACCGGAGGCATAAGGTCACCCATCTATTTTATATGGATGACCTTAAACTCTATACCTCCGGAGAGCGAGAACTTCAAAATGCTCTCAGGGTGGTCGAGGAATACACGCGGGCAATTGGAATGGAGTTTGGGTTGGACAAATGCGCAGTCGTCCACCTCAAGAGAGGACGATGCGGGGAATTCCACGAAGATGCGCAGCTCGCAGACGGAAGCATCCTACGACATTTGGATGCCGGAGAGACCTACACATACCTGGGTGTGGAACAACGCCACATCCAGGATGTGAACCAAATAAAGGATTCTCTCCGTGGCAAGTACAGACACCGACTCCGAAAGATCTGGTCATCAGAACTTTCGGGGAAGAACAAGGTGTCTGCCACTAATATGCTTGCCGTTCCGATTCTGCTCTACTCCTTTGGTGTAGTCAAATGGGGAGTAGATGAGCTGCGTCAATTGGACAGGAATACCCGCAAGATGATGAATATTCATAGGAGTATTCATCCTAGATCGTCCGTTCCTCGTGTGTACGTCCCACGTCAACGGGGGGGCCGAGGACTCTTGAGTCTGGAGTGCATGCATGGCAGAGTGGCACTGAGTATGGCATGTAATGTCATCAGGAGCTCGGACCCACTCCTACAGTTAGTGAGAGATCATGAAGCTGTGGGAGTTGGCGCTTTATTGTTTAGGGCAGCACAGAGGGCCGCAGATGAACTCGGTCTCGTGTTCGACTACAGGCGAGAAGGCCGGCGAGGTGACTCAGTCACTGAGCTTCCGCCTAATCGTCTGACAGCCCACATCAAAGCTGCCAAACAGAGAAATCTGTTCAGGCAGCACGTCGATAAACCCCTGCACGGTGTTTTCTATAACAACATAGAAGCACTGGGTTTATCGACAGAGCTGACCTTCGCATTTTTAAGGTCAGCGGGGCTGAAGTCGGAGACCGAGGGATACATTGTGGCCTGCCAAGATGGTGTTATTAACACATTGGTCTATCGCAGTCGCGTGATGGGTGTAGGGGTACCTGATATCAACTGCAGGACCTGCCGTCAGGCGCCGGAGTCGCTCATGCATTTATTATCTGCATGCCCGATTTATGCGACTTCGGTCTACATCCAACGACATAACGCGGCTTTACGAGTGCTATACTACTATCTACGGCACTCGTATCAGATAGACCAAACACCAGTGCTGCCTTACGTCCCCGGAGATATCGAGTCCGTTGTCGAGAACGAGAAATGCCGGATTTACTGGAACTACTCGTTCCCGACCGTCAGGCGAATTCACGCCAATAAGCCTGACATAGTCCTCCTCGACCATCAGACCAAGGTGATGTATGTCATCGAGTTCTCAGCACCTGCTGAGACAAACATCGCCTTGAAGGAGGAGGAGAAACGGACTAAATACAGAGATCTCCGGTACGACCTCCAAGTGCTATACCCAGGCTACTCTGTCAAAATGGTCGTCCTGATAATCGGTGTACTCGGAGGTATGAAGCCCACGCTGCTCTCCGCATTGAAGACCATGCCTGCCTGCCAAACATCGGCAGAATGGTTGGCTGGTCAAATGCAGAAAGCGGTCATCCTGGGATCCCTTCGTCTACTTAGGGCACATGAGTCTGGAATCTACAGTGACTAACCCTGCGGGATGTGGGGAGTTGCTGTAGATTATTCGCTGGCGCTCTCTCTGTGTGGTGTCGGAGGCCACAGGGAGACTGTCCAGCAATTTCTTCCGGAAACGGGGAAAAAAAAAAAAAAAAAATAATAATAATAATAATAATAATAATTTATTCACCATTTGTTGATACATAATTTTGTATATGTGGTAAGTCAGTTTAAAATTAAATATAAAATAAAAGTAAAATGTATAAAAAGAGAAACAATATATGTACAAAGAATGTGTAAAAAATTTGTATAAAGACAGTACAATATAGCTTCTTCTTCGTTTATAGATTTTGATATAGTCCGTAATGCATATGCAAAAGAACTGATTTTTGTGGCCAGACACTGTACATGATGTTTCCAATTTAGCTGTGGATCAATTATTATAATACCAGAAAATTTTGTGGAGTCAGCAGACGTTAAAGTCTGGTCGTCTGGTTATTATAATTATAATAACTAAATTTTATTAGGTGAGTTTTATCAATATTTAGTTTTAGGTTGTTCCATGTATACCATTCACTTAAAATGTCAATTGAGGATGAGATTTCAGTTACTAATTCCTCGTGAGTTTTGGCTTTAATTTCTAGAGAATCATCATCTGCAAATAGATTTACTAATATTTGGAAGGTCGTTTATAGATCTTCAGAAGCTGGCAACGGAACCAATACATATATGATTGTGAATAAAGATATTATTTTGTTAGGGAATGTCTTGAAATTGGTATTTACTGATTTTCTAATTGTGGAAAGTGGTCTTATGTAATATCCCACTGTAAAAACTTCTACTACTATTTATGGTATTCTTCCGTTTTAAGTGTATTTACAACAGATAATTGGTAATGAGTAAACATTATCATGATGATTATACTCCTTTCTTCTAGTCCTGAAGAACTTTGTAATAAAGTTCAGACTGTTATGGATGAAATGAGTTCATGGTGCGATTTTTATTTTATTGTACAATAATTTATCCAAAGACATTCAAAATATGAGTTTCTCTTAAATTTAAAATTAAAATAAAAAACATTTTACTTCTAAAAGGTTACTACACCATTGAGGAATTCCTCAGTGAAAAACTAGAAGGTGTGAATATTTTGTATTTTGTATTTTATGTTTTGTATTTTGTATTCTGTATTGTATATTTTATATCTTGTATTTTGTATTTTATATTTTATATATTTTATATTCTATAATTTCTATATTTTCTATATTTAATATTTAATATTAAATATTAAATATTAAATATTAAATATTAAATATTAAATATTAAATATTAAATATTTAATATTTAATATTTAATATTTTATGTTTTATATGTTTTATATTTTATACTTTTTATACTTTATACTTCACATTTTACATTTCTTGATTTGCTGTTTCTGACGTGCCATATATACTTATTGAATCATTTCAAATGGAAAATAAATTTATTATTATTATTATTATTATTTCCACACCACCTGAGAGATGGAGTATTTGTTTTTTTTTAGAGAAAATATTTCAGGGTGTAGAGGGTAGTTGGGAAAAAATGTGTTTGCTACATATAAAGTGAAAGCTCCCATAAGCGGATACTGACAGTTCTAATTTTTTTGTCCGCTCATAGAAAGGAAAGCTTAAATGAAAGAAAATTACTATTTGATTCCTGAAAAATTGTCCCGTCATTAGAGATGTCCGCTTATTAGAGCTGTCCGTAAAGAGAGCTTTCACTGTACATGCATATAGAATGCTTCACGCATTCTATATGCATGTATGCATGTAACATGAATAAGGTGTTTTTTTTCGAAAAAAAAAAATGCATAGAAAGCGATTTGATTGTGTAAAACCGGTATGCTGTAGCAATTTCGGAGTGATGGAGTAGTTCAACTAATAAACCATATAGAAATATACAAAGTACATAGCATAGCATATAGTCAAAACATATGCATATGTTGTGCAAAATTTTTACTTGATATAAAAATATATAGTGGATTCAGCGTGAAAAAAATTTTTAAAAATCACTTTACACTGAAAACAAAAAAAAATATTTTTACAGATCTGCATAGTAAAAAAGTGTAAATATTTTTCTTACCAAATGAGCAGTAGATCCAAGACTATTTAACTCTGTCCATGTTTTAGTATCATAATTTAGCATGAACAGACTATTGGATATGGTGGACTGTTGTCTTTCAAGAACTATACCGCCAAATATAAACAGGTTATTACTCTGAGCATGATAAACAGTACTGTGACCAAAAATACCCACTGGTCCTTGTCCTTTAGTATTCAATGGTCGCCACTGTTCTTTATCTAACCTGTATTCCCATACAAGGTTTAAAAAACCATCTAGAGGAGAAACTCCTCCAATGATAATCAAACTTTCTTGTGTCATATTTCTATAATAGGTTAAAGTGTGTCCTGAGACTGCAGTTGGCCACATGTAACTTTTTTCAACCTCACTCCAACGCTGGTTTTGTATATCAAATTGCCAAAAGTCGTCTAGAGTTCTGTTATTAAATTTCTTTATTTTTCTTGTTAAGCCGCCATAAATATATATCGCTTGTTTTGAATGAACTATATCAGCACCATGGAAATAGCGTCCCATGGGCATTTTTGCATCAGGAGTTGACTCAACAGTTACTTGCATCCATGTTATATTACGTGTGTCAAATAATCTTATATCATTTAAAGGTCCATGAGACAAAGAATAACCACCAAACATCCATAAAGATCCTCTGCGATCAGAAACTAAAGAATGACCAAAACGTGGAAGAGTTTTTCTAAAATAATCATAGGTATCTGCCAATTTCATAGTGTTGAATAATTCTGTAAATATTATTTGATTTCCACTTTCCCTGAAAACAAAAAAAAAGTTATTAATTATTCATCATCACAGGTGCATGTTACCTCTATTATTTAAAATTTTTTATCCACTAAATGATTCTTCTAACAAAATAATTAAAAACTACTTAATATAATCAACAATCAACTGTCACTGGAAATTTATACCATACTTTCATTTCAAAATGCTGCACAAGGAAATATTCGGTAAAGTCGTGTGTCCGACCGCAATAGTGGGAATTAGCCGTCATGCATCGTTGATACCATTACTAATCTTCATTAATCATTACCTTCATCCAAAGGACTGTGCTTCTAGTAAAACGTTTAAATTTAAATTAATTAAATGTAATTTAAAGAGTATTTCTTAAGTTTTGAAAATTTAATTTACATTTAATTTTTTTTAAAACAATCTTTTTAATTTTAAACATTTTCTTAGAAGGAAATTTTTAGTTAAATGCAAAACCAATTATTATAAAGACAATACCTTATTTATTTATATTTTATAATTTACTGTTAAATAATAATATGAAGTTATTTTTCTTTAAATAACCCAAGTAAACCCATTTTCATACCGAACAGAGAAAGATATTTTGAACATTTACTTTCTTAGCTACACTACTATTACCCTCATAATATGGTTAACGTTAAAAGTATTTAAGGTCAGCAGATAGTCAATGACGTGTGGAAACAGGTGCGAATGATAACCAGATCTGGCGAAGTAATTTATTAATTTATTTATACTGCATATAATATACAGGTATAACCTAATTACATATACAGGGTGTCCCGATTTTAAACCGACAAACTTCGGGTACAGAAAGTTTACATGAAATTATGACATACCCCTTTTAACATTTCTTCTCTATCGAGCCTCCTAACGGAGATACAGGGTGTTGAAAATTCAATTTATTTTTTGTTTTTCTTTAACAACTTCCACAATATTAAAGATAGGGAAACCAAACTTGGTACACATTGGTATTGGTATTGGTAAATTGTGAGTGGGCTGTTGATCAGACCCTCCACTGCGACCGCTCGGTCTATTGTGGCTCACTCCAAATTATATTTCACCCAACAGGTTCAGTCTTTTAATAAAGCTGATAACCCTGTTGGGTGATATTTTGTCCAGGTCCTCCGGCAGAAGTTCCCCTTTGCCGAACATTGAGAACCGAATTCTAGCTGCAGCGGGGCATGCACATAAAATGTGCTCTGCCTTTTCATCATCCTCCAAACACAGACGGCATTCGGCGTTTTCCGCCAGTCCAATTCTGTGTAGGTGGTGATTTAGTCTGCAGTGCCCTGTGTACAGGCCAATTAGAGTCTTTAGGTTTAACCTGTTAAGCTCTAATAGTTTCTTACTTCTTGATTTCGAAGGGTACGGTATAAACGCCTTTGAATGGATCAATCCTGGTAAGTCTTGCCAGTGTTGGAGTGTTTTACTCTCAGCCCAGGCTGAGATTGCTGTCTTGGCAGTACTTGACGATATGCCGAGTACAGGTTCTGGTCCAATGAATTGTGATCCTGCACCTTTCCTGGCTAAGGAGTCAGCAATTTCATTGCCCTCCATTCCAGAATGTCCAGGTATCCAGACCAGAGTTATTTTGTTGCTTTTTCCCAGTTGGGTTAAGGCTTTCTGACAGTTCCATACCGTTTTAGAATTACACCGGTATGATTCAAGAGCTTTGAGAGCTGCTTGACTGTCTGAAAATATTTTTATTGATCTGCGCTTGGGATGCGATTGTTCAAGCCTCCGCAAGCACAGCTCAATGGCGTGAACTTCAGCCTGAAATATAGTTGCATAGATCCCCAGGCTTGTGGATATTCTAACTTCTGGGTTGCAACTATACACTCCGGCTCCAATTCCTTCAGGTGTTTTGGAGCCATCAGTAAACCAACAGCTGTCTGCCCTTAATAGGTCGATTTTATTTTCTTCCCATTCGTCTCTTCCAGGAAATAGGACGTTGAAGGGCAGTTCGGTGTTGGTCCTGGTAGGCATAAAAATCTGGTCAGAATTGCGAAAAAAATTAGTGCACATACTTTTTTCCTTAAAATTATGTTGACTTGTTACGTTTAATTAGCTAACTCGCAAAATTATGGTAACGTATATGTGTATGCCCTCGGTTCGCTCAGCGGCTGCTTTAGGGCGTGGGAAGTAATTGAAGTTATTTTAGGGGCGCCAAGTAATTTTATTACCTTCCCCGTAGGTGTAAACACATATCACAAAATTATTTGGTGATTAATTATTATAAGAGTCCCAAAATCACTAAAAGAACCCCTATGTAGTAAGTTAACTAACAAAACAAACAATTAATTAGAAGTATAATTATAATTTATTAATCAAAATATTAAACTAATTCACAAAAAAAGGCGGGTAAAATGGAAAATATAATAATAATTATCGTATTTTTGGTTTATTTGCTGGTGTTTTATAGGTCGGTACTGTATACTTTTGGGTGAATAAAATGTCGGGATATCTAGCTCCCTATTAGAAATGGTTAGGTACCACGGAAGTTCTATTATATTTAGTACTAAGTTACACGAGTGGAATTATGTAAAATATTAAGTTTATTACAATACTTAACGGTCTCCCGCGATGAGACGGCGTGGCGAGGACGGTGCTCTGGGAGCCGGCTGGAGTTCCGCCGTAGGTATCGTCTCACCGTGGTGTTGAATAAGCCCTTCGTAATAGAGATATGGGAAGATTACCAGGCTCTGGAGCAGGTAGCACCACGTAATACTCGGGAACCAGGATCATGCACGGAGTAAACCATGTATCAGGCAAAAAAAAGGAGAGTAAAAAACGCCTAAATAGAGAAAAAACCGAATGAGCACAGCGGCTAATAGAAATTGTTTGATATAAAAGAACATTAAAGTTAGAATATTAATTAATTGAATTTACAGATTACAATAAAAGGTTATATAAAAGTTTACTACAAACCTCCAACACAGGATCCTTATTGTTTGAGGCGTTTTCATCAAGAAAGGAATTTACCCAAAAAAAAAAATCCGTAATTATACGATAAAGCGTAATATAAAGATTATTGAAACTAATAACTGTACTATACTATATTTACGCCGACCTCACAACTTGTTATCCGTTTTAAACGATAATTTAAATTCGGTAGTAGGTATTGTTGAAGTCACTGGGCACCTTTCTTTCACGGAGAGAAATGAATCGTTCCCGCTTCTAGGCCACGGCTCGTGAACAATTTTTCAACAAAAACTTACATGTGTTACTCACGCGCAGTGCGAACTACAATATACAGGGCGTATTTTAAATACGTATCAACGTGACCACACCGCACGCCACTGGCGCGCCTCAGTTCAAGTCTGAACCATAGCAAAGATGGACCCTCACAACCTAACTCTGTGTACCAAGTTTGGTTTCCCTATCTTTAATATTGTGGAAGTTATTAAAGAAAAACAAAAAATAAATTGAATTTTCAACACCCTGTATCTCCGTTAGGAGGCTCGATAGAGAAGAAATGTTAGAAGGGGTATGTCATAATTTCATGTGAACTTTCTGTACCCGAAGTCTGTCGGTTTAAAATCGGGACACCCTGTATACAGTTAGAGCAATTACAAAATTAAAAACAGCATGTTTAGCAATAACAATATAAAACATCAAATTATAACAATATAGAATATAAATGTGAAATGTTTAACTTATAAACTATGAACTTGTACATATACGTTATAAGCCATACCTAAAAGGGTGATTTTGAATGTATACAAACATAATGTCTTATCATTATCACTAGGCCAACTTATTCTTTAAGTTATTTCTACTAATATTATAGCTATTAACATATCTAGGAATGTTATGATTATCATAACTGCCGCAGATGTCGATTTTAAGACATCTAAGGCTGTTGTGATTTATAACATCCGTAATTGACCGATAAACTATTGAAAGTTTATCGGTTTCAGAAAATAAAGACATTATTAATAGATATTATAAGAAGTAGGAGCAGTAGTGATACATTTCAGTATTTAATTATTATTGTTTGGAGTTTTCTGTCTGTTTGTATAAATAAATAGCCCTATAGTTTCATTATTTATTATTTCATCTGTTGACAGATCTGTATTGTAATATTACCGTACAAGCTGTTGGCATGGAAATAAATATTACTGTACAACTTTAATTATGACTTACTTATCAGCCTACTTTTGTATATGTAAACAAAGGATTAATATACTGAAACCAATAAAAAATATTAACATCACAGGTTATGTCATTAACTACCAAGGAACATATATCGACTGGTGAGTTATTTGTACTTGTTGAAATGTCAAACAGGAAGTGTCTACGTCTCAGTCTAATGTCTGTGTTTAGGTATAGGTCTCGGTATAGGTATACCTATAGAATTTATATAAATTGATTTTCTTACTTTTTTTGTAATGTTACAAAATAAAATAAATCTGGTGGTAGGACTTCTGGTATCTTTCTAGTTTTTTTTATATATATAATTTTTTTTATTGCGATATTCATGTTCGCCTGTCTGCAACTGCGCAGACCTCAGTTGATCAAGAATAGCATTCTGAAGATGTTGGTGTCAAGTGCTGTGTTACATTTATTTTGATTTTCTGCAAAAATTTTAACCGCAAACTGCAACTCAAGTCCAGGGATGTCCCTTTCAACACGTTACAACCTTACACATTGCTGAGGATTTTAAAGGTACGCGAACATTCGTTTTTGTGTCTTTCATATTTTTTTTAAATTATACTGCTTTGAAATTTAGCAAATTGATTTTCCGCAAAGAACCATCTAAAATTAATTAAGAGTCTGGTACATGAAATTTTAAGGCAGCAAGAATATCAGGTGCATTTATTTGTCCATGTAATAAATCTGAAAATTTTTACGGGATCTGATGGATAAATATTCCCTAAATAGTTTAGCCCGTAGGCGTGAATGTGCATCTCAAGTTTTTTTAGTTAAGTTGATTAATAACAATGTGGATGCACAAGAGTTATTGTCAAAATTGTTATTTAACATTTCCAGAATAACATCACGATACAATAATGTATTTTATCTAGCTACACCTCGCACAGATATTTTAAAATTTTCTCCCATTTACGTAATGTGTAGATACCACAACGCTATCTGTAATGAGATCGACATATTTAACTGTAGCCTTAATGCTGTGAAAGCACAGTTTACAAAACAGTAGTCGCCCCTTTGTTTTTCCTAGTTTTCTTAGCGCTACTTATACTTGTTTTTGTCTATATTTTAATGTTCAATCAAAGTGTTTTTTTTTTCAGTTTTTCTGTTTTATATCTTAAGTTTGTTTTATACATGTAATATTTTGTTACTGTTATCTTATTTTCTCGATACCAGCCTATCCTGTAGTTGGGTCATGTACCTGTAGGGTAGTGTAATAAATAAATAAAATAAATAAATAATGGGTTCTTTTTTTCTAGTATATGATACAACCTTGCATTTGGACTTGTTCAAGGTTAAGTCATTATCTTTACAGAAGCTATGAATCTCATTAAGGTCATCATTTAATATTTTAGTGTCCTCAAGGGTATTAATTTGAAGAAACAGTTTTAAATCGTCTGCGTAGAGCAAAAATTTTTAATGTTTATTATAATTCGAAATATCATTAACAAACATTAAAAATCAAAATAAATGATATTTCTCTTAATCGAGTTTCAGAATATAAATTTCTAGTCTTGAAGAAATCTAAAATGGGATAAACATATACTTCAAATCACGACCGTTAAGTCACAAATTAATGTCTAATCTTCAACGTACGCCTCAAGCGTTCTTTGTTTACAAAATAGTAAAACGAGACAGACAGGGAAAGGGAGTCCATTATATGTGACTGTTAATATCTCCGACTGACGTTGTTGATAACTAACGCAGTACTGATTTGATTCTTACGAATTATAATGATGACGTAACGGTCTTCTTTCGTGATTTGAACTATATATCATATGTAATTAAAAAACTGTCATCGGGTCTATTTGCAATAAAATCGGTATATCTTATAATATTTTGTTTTATGTAACAAAGTAGTAATTTCAATAAACTATATTATTATTATTATGGCTAAAAAGCCATTTTGAAAAGAAAGCGTTACCGCCATTTTTCTTTTTGGGAAAAAAACAGGGACCCGCTCACTTAAGCTCCTAGAGAATTGCGAATAACGAACCGAGTACAAAATGCTAGCTAAATTACAGAGATCTGAATACCTCATCTGGGCATCTTGTCATTATATTTCAACTCGACAGATATATTGGTCCCTGCTTGGACAGGATTTATTATTTTCATTAGGGACAATACCCTCATTGTTTCTACAACGGTCGTGAAACTATGAAACTTATAATTGGAGTAACACCATCAGGCGAAATCTCGTTCCTCAGTAAAGCATTTGGAGGGAGTGCTTCCGATAAAGCGATTTTTATTCGTTCTAATCTGTTGGAGTCTTGACTCCCAAAAAAGATGCTGTGATGGCAGACAAAGGGTTTCTCACTGAAGGCGAATATGCAATAAGATGGGTTGATCTCATAAGACCTCCTTTTCTTCGTAAAAACAACAAATAGATGCAAAAAATAGGAAGAAAACAAAATCTATCGCTGCAGCTCGTATTCATGTAGAACGAGCTATTCAAAGATTGAAAATTGCAGCCCTAATAAGTTATCATGCTTTATTCCACATGAATACCGGAATAATAAGCTGGGGAACTTCTTGCCACATACAAAAAATTTTTACTCTCCAAAGAAGAGCTATTAGAATATTAGCTGGTGTTTCAAATCAGGACAGTTGTAAACCATGGTTCGCAAAATTCAATATATTCAATCTGCCTTCTGCAATTATATTATACGTTAACATGGTTTATGTAAAAAAAAAAAAATTTGAACAAGTTTATTGCTAATATGGAATTTCATGACCACTTGACCTGTTCAAGGTCAAATTTACCCAGCAAACACAAACTTGTCGGCCGACAGTCGGCAAAGCATCGAACTGTTGGCAAATTATCGGTATCAATAGCCGCTTTCATATCTATACTCGTCAAAATTTGCTTCGAGACACCTTAAAATTGACCAAGATTTACAACACTGTAAAACTGTCAAATATGTATGGATTTGTGTCGGGTTTTTAGCGTTTCAAGGGAAATTTAATAGGCTTTCATCTTACCTATTTAACTCTAAGATAAAGTTACAAAAACATGTTTATACAGGGTGTCAAACGAATGCCTGTTTTTCAGTAAATTTTTATCTTGAGCACAGCGTTGACCGAACACCCTGTATATTAGAATTTTATAAAATTTGTTTGTCTTATGTGTCTACTTTAAAACATTTTTTGAATTTTGCTCCTATCTTTTTTGTAGAAAAAGATACAGAGGTTTTAATAAAATGTTACATTTTCACAATAAAATAAAAAATCTCAATCTTTTATACTTTTATAATCATAAGGACTCACATTAACATTAATATCTTTTATTTAACAATATTAAACATTAAAACTTAACCGTAATGTAATAATAGCAATGAGTTGGGCCACCTCTGGATGTTATAATTCTCTGCAACGTTGTATTGTGGCATGTTCTGAACCAAATTATTTATTGTCATGTTTGGAATTAGGTTCCACTCTTCTACAAGGGCTTCTCTAAGTTCTCGCAATGTATCAGGTTGATGGTTTCGACTAGATATTCGTCTCTGTAGAACATCCCAAATTTGCTCCGTAAGGTTTAAATATGATGATAATGTAGACTACCACATGCGGTTTATACCCTCTTGGTAAAAAAACTCGTTTACAATAAGTGCTCTTTGTGGTCAATCACGATATAGCTAAATTTTAGTAATCAAATCCATCCGTTATTTTATTGTGAAAATGTAACGATTTACTAAAACCTCTGTATCTTTTTTTTTAGGAGCAAAATTCAAAAAATGTTTTAAAGCAGACACATAAGACAAACAAATTTTATAAAATTCTAATATACAGGGTGTTTGGTTAACGCTGTGCTCAAGATAAAAATTTACTGAAAAAACAGGCATTCGTTGGACACCCTGTATAAACATGTTTTTGTAACTTTATCTTAGAGTTAAATAGGTGAGATGAAAGCCAACTAAATTTCCCTTGAAACGCTAAAAACCCGGCACAAATCCATACATTTTTGACAGTTTTACAGCGTTGTAAATCTTGGTAAATTTTAAGGTGTCCCGAAGCAAATTTTGACGAGTATATGTCGAAAAGATAATGGCTACATTTTGGTTGCCAACAATTTATCACATGTTGGCTTCTGATAGAATTATGTTATTGGCAAAATAGTTGTTACCGTCAGATTACCGACATGTTAGCTGCCAATAAAATTATATTGTCAAAATGATATTGACAAAGGGGTTGTTACCGTCAGAGTTCCGGAAATGTATTTGTACGGTAAAATAGGATTCTCGCGATAAAATAAACATTTGATTGTACTTACATCATGATTGTTTTACAGTCACAATGTAGTTACGATAATTTGTCAGTAATTTATAACATATTTATAACATATAAAATTAATATGGTATATACAATATTGTAAATACAGGGTGTCCGGGAATAACGTTCATATATTTCAGGGGGTGATTCCTCAGCTCAAAATCTGAAGAAAAGTTCATGTCAACATGGGTCTGGAAAAGGCAAATAATAGACACGATCGAATGTACAGGGTTATTCCATATATTTAGAGAGCGTCTACCTCGCTTATTATAAAAGATAGAAAAAAACTTTAAATACAAAAGTTGTAGATATTGGAAAGTTAAAAAAAAACACCAAGTTGGTAAATTTGTAATGGAACACCCTATATATTTTCAAAAAATCAAATAGATCTTTTTCATCTGAATTCAAAAATATATGATATGTTGATATTTGGTTTAGCCGTTTTCGAGATATTTGCATTTAAAGAACGTGAATATATTAGCTGCTTCCTTTTTACACAAAATCTCAGATTATTCTCACATTTTACGACAGTATTCAGTTACCGGTACGTTTCATTTATTTTTCACATGTGAGTTTAAAGTGAGATTATTTTCCCCCACTACCGTTCCAACTGCACTATACTATGTACCACCAACATAAAACAATAGACTCCTCCCCAAAAATGCCCACTAAATTTGAATGGAATTTCTCTATTGGTCGAATTTATAGAACCCGAGTTACAAAGCAACCACTAAATTTGACAAAGGCCGACTCTACAATACCAATCAGCTATGTTATCATTGTCGCGAAACGTATAAACGCTAAACGTATTAAATGGGGAGCCGGCCTCACTGTAAACCTGTGCTGTCAACTGTCATATTCATTCGTCTATGTGAAATTATTTCAAATTTATATATTTGTTTTTGTGAAGGTACGTATAAGGATTAACCTTATTTGTGTATTAAGTATTAAGGTAAGTAGGTAATGCAAACGATTAATATTGATTAAATGTTAAAACATCGTTTTTTTTTAAGGTCAAATCGAAAACTCAATAGTAGAAGGGGGCCCAATTTCTCCACCGAAAAAACGAATCTCCAGGCATTTTTTGAGGATAAGGAAAACGTGTTGAACATCTTTAAGGCGAAAACATATGAAAAACGCGAATAAATGGGGCGCCGGCGTGACTGTCAACTGTGTTATTCGTTTTTGTGACATTTCACATTTCATCTGGGAGTTAAAGTAATAAGGTACGTAAATGCAAACGATTAATATTGATTAAATGTTAAAACAGGTTTTCTTAAGGTTTATGATGGCTGAAGGAGGTATAATTTCTCCACCCAAAAAACGATTACCCAGACATTTTTCGGTGGAAGATAAGGAAAAGGTTCTGAACATTTTTAAGGAGAGACCAAAGATGGAATGCATGGAGTTCACTGCAAAGGCAGCAGGTGTGAGTGTTCCAAGTGTTTCTAATATTCTTCATGAATACAAACAAACACACCAACATCAGCCACCAAAAGTGTACTACCGACAACAGGCAGTTTTGGACAATATTGATGAAGGAACTAAAAGTGCTCTCAAGCGTATAATCCATTCCTTTTTTGAAAGAAATGAACCACCAACTGCAAACAAAATTTTAGCAGCGGTGCATGAAGATGATTATTTGCCTCATCTTAAACGGTTAAACGGAGTACTTTGTGACGATTACTTTCGGACTTTTTATTTCTTTGTGTTGTAATGTAATTGTGTTTGGCATTATAGGTTCTCAAAAAGGTCACGTAATAGTGCCCTAAGAGAAGAACATAGAAGTTGTAGTTTTTAGATGAGACTTGGGTGAACGCTGGCCTTACTGTAAGTAAAGTATGGTTTTTTTTCGAAGGAGAAATAGGAACTGCTCGCCGGTTCTGACTGTTCAGTGTAAAAAATAAAAGTGACATATATTATTTTTCCAATTATATTATATACGTTTATCTTATTATCGTTGTTTTAATATTATTTACAAATTTATGTATATGTAGGGCTTTTAAAGTCTACTTTTTTCTACTGACTTAAGTACCAAATGTATTGTAATGAATAAAGCCATTCTATTATTATATTATATTGATATCATTCATAACTTTCTTATACGTAGGAGCTGTAATAGATAGAACCTTGTGAAAATTAAGAAGTAGGTAGGTATGTGTTTATTTATTTGGACATGTTAAAACTTATAAGTAGTTAAGTTCTTGCCTTCTAGCAAATGATTTAGCTGATTTCATGGAATGGAGTGTGCTATTTGTAAACAAACCAAGGCACCTAGCAAAGATATAAAACATCCTTGTTTTTTATGCGACTCCTGTAAAAGCCCTATTTGCACAGAATGTTCAGAGTTATGCCCATCAGAATTAAAATGTATGCCACTGCAAAGAAGGATCCTAAAATTTGTTTGCCCTAAATGTAGGAATTTTGAGCTTCTCGAAATTCTATCGAAAACTATTGAAGACAAAGAAAGCATAATTCAAAGCAAAGAAGATATAATTAACTTATTAAGAGAAAAAATTAAAGTATTAGAAAAAGACGTTAAAGAAAAAGAGTCTATGATTGTAAATCAAACTAATTGCAATTCACATAATGTGCCTAGACCTCTATTTGCTGACGTTGTAAAACAAAAGCGTGAACCTGTTCTGATAGTAAAACCTGCCAATAAAGAACAAGGTAGTGCTGAAACGAAAAGTGTAATAAAATCATTAATTAACCCCGTTGAAATTGGTGTCAAAATATCGGGTATCCGTCAAGCCTCCAACGGATCGGATCTGTCATTGTTGGCTGTGAAACTCGGTCAGACAGAAACTTATTAAAGACTAAATTTGCTGATAAACTTGGCGAAAACTACAACATTGAGATTCCAAACCTAAAAAAGCCAAAAGTAAGAATAATAAACATAAACGATGAAGATTTAAATGCTGATGATGACAACATAATTGAAAAAATTATAAAACAAAATGGAATAAATAGTGAAGTTCAAGAATTCCACCTTAGAATTTTAAAACTGATTGAAAACAAAAAATTCAAGTGCACGACAGTTATATTGGAAGCAGATCCTATAACACACAATTACATGTTAAGTATTGAAAAGTTAACTATAGGATGGTCGAGGGGGCGAGTCTTTAATCATCTGTACGTCACTCAATGTTTTAAATGTTTAGGTTTCAATCACGTGGCCAAAGTCTGTACAAATTCTGTATCATGTTCCTCTTGTTCTGAAAATCATGGCTATAAAGATTGTTCATCTGATACGATAAAGTGTGTAAACTGTACTAAGGCTAATTCCAAAATTAAATCTAGAATTAGACATTTATCATAAAGCTGTGGACAAAAACTGTCCCTGTTACCTTAGATGTGTGAGTAAACTAAATAATTCTATTGATTATCAACATATAGTTATAGCAACCAAAAGAAACCCAGGCACGTAATTTCACTTTTTGTCATGCCAACATCAGGTCTCTTCTCAGCTGTTTTGATGACTTTGTGAATTATATTAATGATAAAGAGTTCGACCTAATAGCTTTATCAGAAACCTGGTTGACCCCGGACTTCCCTTCAACATTAATAGCTGTTCCCTTCTATTCCATCGTCAGACATGATCGTCCTACAAGGGGAGGTGGCCTATGTTTCTTTGTGAGAAACAATATCAAATATAAAGTAGTTATGACGGACTATATAACTAATGGATCATTGGAACAACTGTGGATTAATATCAAGGTAAATCAAGTCAATACATTTGTGGGAGCAGTTTATAAACCTCCACCTGTAAATGCATCTTCTTTTAATTTATTTAATAATATTTATTTAATTTATTTATTTATTTAATAATAATTACATTTATTTACTGGCAAATACAACATTTATAACATATTATATTATATTAATATCTTAAACCTATTAATAAGCACCTAAGTGACTAAACACCTGTATGTGCTTGGTAACTTAAAATTAAGGATTAATATCAGATATGTTTTTATTGATAAATGATTATATTGATAAATGATTACAAAAAAAAATATATATATATATACATATTATATTTATATAAAAAAAAAGTATGATTTGGAATATTAAACATTTAATCTACACTACATAGCATTTTATTACACCCTTTAAATAATTAAATAATGCAATGTAATATATTACATAAATTATTCTAACCACTTAATAAACTGGTTATAATTCATATTTATATATTCCTTACAGATATTTGAGAATTTTTTAATGTTTTTTTCTAGTCTGATTTTTATTGGTAACATATTATAAAATTTGGGACCTAGGTATGTGATGAATCTTCTGTTTAAATTTTTTACACTATGTGGAATTTTTAAATGGCGATCTGTTGTACTTCTTGTTTCGTATTGATTATCAACATACATTTTCAATCGATCATTTTTATATAAGTAAATACAAACATTGAGGATATATAGTGATCTAACATTAAGAATATTATTATTTTTATAAAGTAATTGTGTAGGATAATCCCTTTTTTTTTTAAACATAATTTTTAATATACTATTCTGGATTACATTTAGCTTTTTTAATGATACTGTATATAGACCACCCCAACTCAATATTCCATATCGGAGAAGTGATTCTACAAATACCTTATAAATCATTATTAATATGTTTTTATTTAAAATATCTCTTAGCTGATAAAACTTGTATATCAGTTTTCTTATCCTGTTTGTTACATAGTCAATGTGCTGTGTCCATTTTAAGTGTTTGTCTATAATAATGCCAAGGTATTTTATTTTATCAATTTCTTGAATTTCACTTAACAGATTGTTTACTTCTATTGTGTTGAACTGTGGTCTATTATAATTTATCACCGAAAATGCAATATACTTAGTTTTTTCAACGTTTAAAGAGAGTTGATATTTGTCGAGCCATGTTTTTATAATTGTCATACCGTCAATTACGTTATTTTTTGTGTCTTCCCAATCAGTACCATTGAACAAAACGACTGTGTCATCCGCATATGAAATAATTTTTGCATTAACATTTAACCCTAACAACGAATTTATGTATATAGTAAATAGGATTGGTCCCAGTACTGTGCCTTGCGGTACTCCCATTTTTATATCTTTCGGGTCACTTAAATTATTCATAATTCTAACAAGTTGTTCACGATTGTTCAAATAGTTTCTAAAGACATCCAACACTATTCCACGAACTCCATAATGTGATAACACGTCAAGGAGTTTTTCGTGATTCACAGTGTCAAATGCCTTAGCCAGGTCTAGAAACACTCCAATACATTTTTTGTTCTTGTCCAAGTTATTTGTTATTTCTGTTATGACCTCGTTCATTGCATCTGCGGTTCCCAGTTTTTCAACAAACCCAAATTGATTCTTATTGAGAATATTATTAGTTTTAAAAAAATTTGTTAGGCGGTCCTTCAAACATTTTTCAAATATTTTGGCGAAGTTACTTATTAGGCTGATAGGGCGGTAGTTATGTATTAAAGTTTTATCTCCCGATTTGTGTATGGGTGTTACAACAGAAATTTTAAATTGTTGGGGCACATGACCAGTTTTAAATATAAGATTAATAATATGCGTCAAAGGATGAATTATTTGTTGGTGAGTTAATTTTATTATTTCTGTTGTAACTCCATCTATTCCAGGTGCACTTTTGTTCTTTAAACTATGAATGTGCTTTATTACTTCATTTTCTGTAACTGGTGCCAGAAACATTGATTGTAGTGAGTCGCCTAGTACAAAATTAAAATTTTTTGGTTCAATAATATGTTTAAGCATATTACTTCCTACGTTAGTAAAATAGTCATTACTATAGTTAGCCATTTGTTTGAAATTTTGAAAAGCTACGCCATTGTCATCTACCAGTAGAATTTCTTTGCTTTTGATAATATTCTCATTTGTTACTTCTGAAATGATTTTATAAATATTTTTTATGTTGTTTTGATTCTCTGCCACCTGCTCTTTATAGTAATTATTTTTTGATTTTCTTAATAGCACGTTCAACTGATTTCTGTAATTTTTGTATTGCTTTTCAAGATCGTCAGATTTATGTTCTAATAGTCTTTTCTTTAGTCCATCTCGCTTTTTTATAGAATTTATAAGACCGTCTGTAATCCATGGTTTTATTTTTTTTGCTAGTCTTCTTTCTTCGTGTAATTTTAGATTGTTTTATTATGTTCAAGATAGTGTCCATGAATTTGTCGGTCGCTATTTGGGAGTCATTGCAAGTCAAAATATCAGTCCACTTTTGTTTCTCAACTAAGTTCTTTAGTGTATTTTTATCAACAATTTCGATTTCTCGCAATGCGCCATTTACATCAGTTTTGTCATTTGACTTCTCAAGCGTTAGGTGTAGTGTTACTGGATAGTGATCCGTTATGTTACAATTAAGCACATATGACGAAAATTTAATATTATTCATACTTTGTTGTTTCTTTTTTACAAAAATGTGATCGAGACAGGTAGAACTATCTTCAGTTACACGAGTGGGGATTTGAATATAGGGTTGGAATCCATGTTTGGCTAATATTGATAGATAGTCATTTACTATATGGTCATTTTTTGATAAAATATCAATATTAATATCACCTGTTAATATTTCAATTTGGCTGCCTTCTTCTAGTTCTTCTAAATAAGAATCAATATCATCTATAAAGGATTTTTCATTGGTTGGGTTTGGTCGATATAAAGCAATAATTTTAAAAAGTGTATCGTTAATTTGAAATTTAAGTATACCAAGAGTAACCCCGCACTCTATAAGCTCTCTTCTTATAAATCGAGCATTTATTTTAGATTTTATTAGAACTATAATCCCATCATTTTTATTATAAGTGGCTTCATTATAAAATGTGGTATAACCTGGAATTTGAAAATAAGTTATAGACTCTAATCTAAAACATTCACTTAGGATAATGACATCAAAATTATTAAAATCATAGGCCTCTATAACTGCCATTAATTCATCAAAGTTTTTCCTTACACTACGAATATTTAAACTTAAAACACTGAATAATTCACTTGACGCTGTTATAAGATTATGAAAGTTTGTGGCTTCTACAAATTTACCTTTATGGTCCTTCTCTAATTTTTTTAAATTCTCCATTACATATTCTTCATTTATAATTACCATTGAATATTATAATCAGTTTTGTTTTTCAGTATTTTTACATGGTATTCTAGACTTGGACATTCCATATCAGTAGATTCATGATTTGTATTATGTTCCGTTTTATATTTTTTGTTTGAATTTTCACAGTTTACACAGTGTTTTAATTGCTTCGGACATTCAGTAGCATAATGTTCTTCACCACATATAGCACAAGCAATTTTATTTTTGCAATTATTCGTTTTATGGTAAAACTCCTGACACTGAAAGCAGCGGGGAATATCTAGATTTTCATAAATTGGGTAACGTTGCCAACCAATGAATATTTTCTTCATGCCCATCAGTTTTCTAAAAGTGTCTGCAGCAGGTACAAAATATGGTTTGAGGGCCAGATTTGCGTTTTTTTACGTATGTAACTTTAATTCCTGTTATTTGATTTTGTTCAATTAAACTTTTTTCGATATCTTCCATAGTCATTTGTTCATTAAAATTGGTAATTTTTATTTTTGGTGTCCTCATTTTACTCGTTTCTATGTTATAATCGGTTTTTAGTGTGTCCTTTATAGTAGATTCCAATACGTCATTTTCATACTTAGTTGAACATTTAATGACTACGGTACCATTTTTTGTTGTTCTCATTTTCTGTATTCCAATTTTCAAATCAGCTGGATTTACTTTCTTTGTAATGTCATTTTTTGTTTGTGATACATTTTGTGCTTTTTTAGGTTTTATAATTATGCTTGCAAAATTTTGTTTATCATTTTTATGTTCTGTCGCTAGAATATTTGAATACGTGGGTATTTGGTATGTTTGTTCCTTTTCCTCATATGATCTTAGTTTTTCTTGAAGTAGTTTGATATGCTCATCTTTTTCATTTATTATTATTTCTTTATCTTTAATAGTATTTCTTAGGAGCTCAACTAGGTCATAATTTCGACATTTGTTACAATGGAATTTCAGGAGACGTTTTTGTAGGGGTATGCATTTTATTTCTGAAGAAGTTAGTTCTGAACAATCAATGCAGTATAAATTCCTACATAGGTCACATGGAAAACATGGAAATTTTATGTCTTTACTTACAGCTTTTATTTGTTTACACTTTGAGCATTCCATTCTGCAGTTTTTGCTTCTTCATATTTCGCTTTGTCAGCAATTTTTTGTGATTTATTTTATTATTATTATTTATTATTATTATAATTGTAATTTGAGGTACAATTATTAAGCACGCCACTGGAATGGAAGATGTTTGTAGTTTTTGTTTGTATTTTTGTTGGAAGTTTTTTGTCTTCAATAGATAAACACTTTGGGATTTATATAGAGTTTTATGCACTTTCCCTTATTGGGCACTATATAATTATTAGCACATTACATCACTCTATAGTATTAATGTTTATCTTTCTAATGATATAAGTTTAGTAATTTAATTTGGTATTTTACTTCACAATTTACTCTTTATATTGGAGAGCTAATAATAAAACCACATATAGCATTTGATTTCACATATGCTATGAACTAGAAATTAAGGCTGGGAATTGAAATCGAATAATTCGAATAGTCGAATATTCGAATATTCGAAACTCGAATAAGTTTGAAACTAAATTATTCATATATTCGAATATTCGAATATTCGACTATTCGAATATTCGAATATTCGAATGGTCGAATTCGAATACTCGACTATTCGAATATTTGAATACTCGACTATTCGAATATTTGAATACTCGACTATTCGAATATTCGATTCGAATATTCGAATATTCGAACATTCGACTAATCGAATAATTGAACCAATAAGAAGCTTATTTTATTAGCGGTACAGTCGAGTCGGTTCTTGTTAATCGTCAATAACAGAGAGATTCCATAATCTTGAGCATAATCTATCTAATAAAAATCGGACATATTGTTCCCAGTGAGCTTTACATCGTTACATCGTTTGTCTCTTTCTAACTTTCTATAATTATTATTACCTCTACTAAGTCCAATCACCGACGCGCGACACCAGGAGATATGTTTTTTTTTAATCTTCAACATTTCAAATTTCGCATATTTGACTGCGGATATAAAAGTTTCAGAATAAACGAAAGTTCTGTTATTAAAGAATGATTTCTTGTGTTGGGAACTTATCAGGGGACACACTCTATTTCGAATATTCAAATAGTAATTTGTAAAATACTCGACTATTCAAATTTTTCACTATTCGAATACTTATTCGACTATTCGAATATTCGAATATTAGTCTATTCAATGATTCGAATAATCGAATAGTCGAATAGTCGAATATTCGAATAGTCGAGTATTCGAATAGTCGAATATTCGAATAATCGAATAGTCGAATATTCGAATAGTCGAATATTCAGTCGAATATTCGAATAGTCGAATAGTTGAATATTCGAAGTCGAATATTCGAATAGTTCGAATATTCGAACTGAAATTGGAACGAATATTCGAATTTTGAAATCCATAAAAATCCCAGCCTTACTAGAAATGGTATTATCCAATGTATATCCAGTATCTGATCAAGTCATAGTCATGGGAGATACTAATGTAGATTTCATAAGGCCAAATTATCAAACTAATTTATTAAAATCCGTATTAAATACTTTCAACCTTACCCAAGTCATCAATCAGCCTACAAGAGAAACCGATACCTCATCAACTTTAATTGATATTATTTGCATTAGTGATAAAATAAATCTTATTCAATTTGGTACGCTTGATTTGTTAAAAATGTCTGACCACCGCATGGTGTGGTGTGAAGTAGACTTGCAAGTACATAAATGTAAACCTGAATTAATCACATATAGGGATTTCAAGAATTTCAATATCCACGAATTCAACTATGATGCCAACTATATAGATTGGGGTAGAATTGAGGCTATGCCTGACGTAAATGAGAAAGTAAATTTCTTCAATAGTGCGTTAAACACTCTTTTTGATATCCATGCGCCCTGCAAAACCACAATTACTCGACACCGAACACCAGAGTACATTACTGATACTATTAAATTTATGATTAATCTAAAAGATAAAGCTTATAACAAATATCATAAAACTAAAACTGAATGTGACCTTCAATATTATAAAGATCTTCGTAATTACGTGAATCTTGCAATAAAAAATGAGAAGTTGGCTTATTTTAATCATAAATTTAACTTACACAAGGGTGAACCTAAGAAGCTATGGAAATTATTTGCTGCAAACAATATTCATAACAAACCCATAAACGATATTCCACCTGAACTGCAAGATGTCGATCGTATTAATGAATTTTTTAGTCATTCCATTGAATACCCGGACATACAAGAAGATATAATCAACAAATTTATTAGTTCTAAGAAGGAAGGAATCGATGCGGAATTAATATTTCATTCTGTGACTACGGAGGAAGTTCAATCACTAGTCAATAAAATAAAAACTAATGCCACAGGTATTGATGGAATAAATCTTAAGATGTTGAAAATTGTTCTGCCTTTTTGCTTAAATGCCCTCACTGCGATTCTTAATAACTCCATAGAAAATGGTGTTGTACCTGATTTATGGAAAAAATCCTATATTATACCTGTTCCTAAAATTGCAAAAGCCATGAATTTCTCTGATTTAAGACCCATAAGTATACTTCCTACAGTCTCTAAATTGGCTGAAATGATCATTTATGCACAAATCTTTAATCACGTACATAATTATAGTATCCTTCCCCAAGTGCAATCTGGATTTCACTCCGGCTACAGTACATCGACGGCTTTAATTAAAATTTGCAATGACATTTCCAGAAATATAGACAATTCAAAGGTCACATTTTTTATGCTTTTAGACAACAGCAAGGCGTTTGACGTTATTAATAGGGAATTGCTAATTGCAAAGTTGTCATACTATGGATTTAGTACAATGGCACTTAGTTGGATTACAAATTACTTGAATGATCGATATCAGAATGTCAAAATAAATGAGAATCTGTCAAATCAACATCTTGTAACGCACGGAGTACCACAAGGAAGCATCTTGGCGCCTCTCCTTTTCACAATTTTTACATCTGATCTACCGAGTTGCCTACCACCAGATTGCAACATACATATGTATGCTGACGACACCCAGTTGTACACATCATGTGATATTAGTGCAGTGAACCCTACAATTTCAAACATTAATAACTATTTGCATACAATTCTTCAATGGTCCATTGACAATGGGCTTATTCTAAATCCAAGAAAAACTACCGCATTATGTATAGGTTCTCAATATTTCTGTGAAAAAATGAAAGACAATTTAACTGTAAATTTAATTTTGGGTGATAGCCACGTTGAATTTAGTGCTACAGCAAAAAATTTAGGTGTAACTTTTGATCAACATCTCTGCTTTGAAAATCATATAAACTCTAAATTAGGTCTGTGTTATGCCAAGCTTAAATCATTGTATAGATATAAGTTTCTTTTAACGAGTGATATCAAATGGAATCTTGTTAACTCTCTCATTTTAAGTCAAATTGATTACTGCAGTACGGTCTACTATGGTTACCTAAATATATATATGAACAAAATAGATTACAAATCATGCAGAACTGTCCTGTCTCAGATTTGCATACACAGACATTAATTATAGAGAACACATCACCCCAGCATATAATTTACATAACATTTTAAAAGTCCGTAATAGGTTTGAACTACAGTTTGCTACTTTATTATATAATATTTATAGATCTAATATACCACTGACAAATACAGTCTCTCTTAGTCCAACGATCTGATGTGCACAACTTAAATCTTCCCTTCACAAGTAAATTAGATATTCCTAAACACTCCACAACAAAATTCAAGAGTTCCTTTGAGTATAGAAGTTGCATTATATTTAACAATACATTGAACTTTATTTATCATGCTCTTCCAAACATAGTTTCTCGAAGGCCATAAAAAATATTTTATTAAGTGAACAGGTATAGTTGAAAACCAGCTTTGCTGAACTATACCTTTTGAATTTTTGTAACTGGGGAGAGGTGTTCTTTTTTTTTTTTGATGTATTGTTAGTTTGGGTGTTAATGTATTTATTTGTAATTGTACCTTCTTTGTAACCTTTCCTGTATGTTACGAAATTCAATAAACATTATTATTATTATTATTATTATTATAGGCTTTTTTAAGATTTTTGTTAATATGTAAAAATAAAACAAGATATAAATACCTTTATAATATATAGTTGGTATAGTTTTTATTGCTTGAACATTCCACGACTATTCGAAAAAAGAACCGAAAGTAATCTTACGATAGATATTAATAAATAAACATGTACAGTGGTGGAAACCAAGAAGTAAACGATTCAGCAGATTTGGCTATTTTTGAGTAGTGTGCATTGGGGTCATTGGGGTTTATCCAGTAGAGTAACCTATGTGAAATAGTTGCAGTAAATCACAAACTAATCTTTTTTGCCTGAAATAACCACATACTTTCTTTTAAATATGTGGAAATAACTCGCGAAAGCACCTAACCTAAAAACTACAAATGTCAACAACAAACCATCAATCAGATCAGCTGGTCTAGACGACCGGAAATCGGAAATAATTGTCTCTGATAAAGTAACTTGAGTTTGCGCAATGCGGACTAACTTCGTTTAAATTTTCGCGGGAATAAGTATTATTTTAAAAAATCCAAAATTGAAAATGTATAATAGAAAATTTAATGGGAATAAACATTATAAAAATACAGTATAGCTGTAGTATAAAATATAACACGTATAATAAACAAATTTTGTTGAAGCTATCTCAACTTTCTTTAATTTCATCGTGTAAAACTGACTATTGCGCACACCGTTCTGCGGAACCATAAAATTAATGGGGCGGAGTCTATTAATTTGTGATGGTGGTATAGGGTATAGCTCGGGAGTAAGATCACTTTACTCACTTCAGGTCTTAGTTAAAGATTGAGGTTAATGTTGACAATTTGTTTATTAAGTGTTAGCCAGATAAGAGAAAAATTATAAAAATAAGGCATTATATTTGTTATTAGCTATTCTGTAGTTATTACGTTATTACAGCCAAGTTAATTTCCTATATTAAATTTTTCTCATTTTCTACTCACTTTGATCGTTTCTTTTATACAAGTGACAAGTGACGTAGTCAACTGAGATGAGTATCCTCACATCACATTTTTCTCACACTCAGTTGTGTGCAAAAGGGAAGCGCCTATTGTTTTGCCATATCGCGGTTGCCATGAAAAAACAAATGCTCCAAACGTCAATAATAATTATTGTTTATTCGGGTATCACATTTTTTTCGTTCTATCCATAAAATGGGTTATACAGAAGGAGAAATGTTAGAAATAATTGTTTTTTCATAGCAACCGCGATAGACAAAACAATATAATCACGTTCTTTAAATGCAAATATCTCGAAAACGGCTAAACCAAATATCAACATATCATATATTTTTGAATTCAGATGAAAAAGATCTATTTAATTTTTTCAAAGTATATAGGGTGTTCCATTAGAAATTTACCAGCTTGGTGTTTTTTTTAACTTTCCAATATCTATTTGTGATATTGCGCAACACTTTCTGGCAATTTAGAATAAACCCTATAACTTTTGTATTTTAAAGTTTTTTTCTATCTTTTATAATAAGCGAGGTAGACGCCCTCTAAATATATGGAATAACCCTGTACATTGTACAGGGTTATCCAACGAAAAGGCCCACCCTTATATTTTCTTTATTTTTCGAGTTAGGAAAAAATGTTTCAAATAAAAGTTGTAGTGAATCAAATGAACTCATTTAAAACCTCTGCAAAGAATATACAGGGTGTTCCATAAAAGCGTGACAAACCTAACTTAAATTTTTTTAAATGGAACACCCTATATTTTTTTATATTTTTCAAATCTGTGTTTTTTTGTGATTTCAAATATATATACAGGGTGTTTCATGAGGAACCGTACATAGTCCAATGGTAGATAGGGCCCATCAAGGTTAATAACAAACCACTATTTAAAATAATTTTAGCCAAGTATTTAGGGTTGTACAGGGTGATTTATGAATTTTTACCAAAATTTGCTTTCGTTGCCTTTTAGAAACTAATTGTCCGATTCGATTTATTTTCGGTACACATTAAGTACGATCAAATACCAACAGTTCGCCATAATTACAAAACCAAAATTCCAGGTCCGTATTAGGAAAAATTTCATTTTATCTGTGCCCTCTAAAAAGTTCACCCTGTATATGTTTTTTTTAAATCTTATTACTGAAGTTTGAAAGTACATAAACTACCAACAAAACTGGAATACTTCGTTTTCTTGTCACACTTATAACAGATACAAAATAAACACATTAAATTTAAACATTATCTTGTTAAAATTCAAACTTTCAGTAATTCAATGTTATTTGTCAAAGTTCCTATCAGTTTAAGTTTCTAATTAATTATAACTATTATTAGTTAAAAATAGTATGAAATACCAACAGTTCGCAATCAACAAGACTCCAGGACCGTATTAGGAAAAATCATCATCTCGTCGATTCACACAATGACATTTTTATGACTGTTGTAATTTATTGTGTTGACGTTGACAGTTGAACATATTAATTTGAAAACGTCAAAATCTGGCATAACAGTTGTAAAGTTAACTTTATTTTACTAGTACAATAAAGAGGTACTTTATAGCGGCAAAATCGAGGACAAAACTATGGCATAAACAGTCCTTTATAACGTGGTCGGGCATAAAATGCTTTACAAACCTTGGGAATCTCGATGTTTAGTAAAACAAATACGTAAACTTGTATTCTATCGCACATGTCATTTTTGGTAATATCTTGCACAGTTTTGATGCCAGACCCACATAGTGCTATATGTGCGTATTCAAAAAATTAAGGGCTAATCGAATATTTGAAAATTGTATAGGATTCCCTATTTAAATAAGGAAGTTGGTATCACTTCCGGTATGAACCGGAAGTGAAAAATGAACGTAAGCTTTAAATTTCGAGTCACCACCTCGGATTTACTAACATTGCCAAGTTTCAAAATTTTTTGTTAATTAATAAAGGAGATAGAGGGGGGGGCACTTTAAGTGGGACACGTTGTATATGTTGTATCTTATCTTTTACTGTTTTTTATTTATTGCAAATTTCGTGAACAATATTATTTATACCACCAGCACCTGCATGCGTATCAATCAGGTTAGCCATGGATGAAAAGTTTGCTTTTTGAATTTATTCAATTATTCTGTAAGACATAAGTGTCAAATTAATTGTTTTTCATCCATGGCTAACTGATTGATACGCATGCAGATGCTGGTGGTATAAATATATTGTTCACGAAATTTGCAATAAATAAAAAACAGTAAAAGATAAGATACAACATATATATATATATATATATATATATATATATATATATATATATATATATATATTTGAAATCACAAAAAAACAGATTTGAAAAATGTAAAAAAATATAGGGTGTTCCATTTAAAAAAATGTAAGTTGGGTTTGTCCCGCTTTTATGGAACACCCTGTATATTCTTTGCAGGGGTTTTGAATGAGTTTATTTGATTCACTACAACTTTTATTTGAAACATTTTTTCCTAACTCGAAAAATAAAGAAAATATAAGGGTGGGCCTTTTCGTTGGATAACCCTGTACCTTGCAAAATGTCCATGATGCAGTTTCGTGTACGATTCTCACTGTGCAACTGATCAGATTTCTTATTTCTTGACGACAGTTCTTTTTTCTGCACATGACAGTACTCTCTTACTTCTTCAACCTTACTCATGTTTCCTGAACGTTGCTCTTTAAGCAGCCCCATTGTTGACGTAAATCGGTGCATGACAAATGTCCAAAGTTGTTCTACAAATGAGTAAATAAATCGTCACAATGCTACACACTTTGGCACACAACAAAATGTCAAATGTGAAACATTTACGCAGTCAATAGAGATAAAGTTAAAACAGTAAATTTGCATGTCCCTTCGACGCCAGCCGCGCACTTGCATGTATTTTTTTTATTCTTCCATTGGATAGAGATGAATGTATTTCATATGGCTGCTTCCTTAGACCTGTCGATTGCAGACAAAGTGCAAAAATATCTATATCTACAGCAGTTCGTTTCGTCCAACCGCATAGAATGACATGCCCCGCTTGCAAAACCTCTTTTCCTGCTTTGTAGCAATGCACACCAGTTCCATCGTGTTCAACAACCATGTCCAAATCAACAACTCCTGAAATAATGTACACAAAACCATAACTACTTTCTAAAATTGCAAGTAAACACGATATTTGACACTTTGACATAAGTAAACAAAACGATAAAGGTTATGCGGCACGCCAAATTTAAAATTACGAATTAACTCAGCTACTCTAAAGTACTTTTTACTTAGAACATTTTCTATTGCATAATACTTACCCGTCATCGTAAAAGAAAACTTTTATTTTTAACAAAATTCATTATAACATATAAAAACCAACGCATTTGTCAAATAGCAGCCTGTTTCGCCACAAGGTGGCTTTAACCATGAAGTCAGCGGCTTATGTGGTTTTCATCTATTGCACGTTATTTTGGCTATTATTGGCAATGTTAATAACTCTACTATTCAGTCAGACATGCACCACTATTCTACAAGATCTAAGAATCTTTTAAAATTCGTTTTAGATTAACTAATTCTAAATAAAATTCACTTAATTTAAATATCTACAACTGATTATAGATATTAAACCTACCAATATTAAATCATTAAATTACAATTTAAGCACAAAATAAAACATTACATTCAAAACAATTACTTTTAGTCAGTAAATGACTTTGCAAATTCAACCCCTTTGTTTTTATAAGTTTTTAATATATATTATGTTCAAAGTATGTTATGGAATACACTTTTCCCCATATGTTTATTGTTCTTTAATTTTTAACTTTGTGTTTTTATCAACTCTGTGTGTCTTATTATGACCGTCTATACACTATTAATTGTTTTGAACCTTTTTTATATTTCTGTAATTTTTTATGTTTATTTTTTTTACAATCTATTTGACATTGTAAACTTGCTACAAATGTTTATTATTAATGGAATGTAGTCAAATAAATGAGTTTGAAGGACATAATTTTTTCTACTGTAGTTGCGAAAGGGTCCGTGCCGGGAGTTTTAAGTGTAAAAAGCTACAACAGGCCATGCGTACTTTAAAATAGTTTATGAAACTGTTCTTAGAAGTTTAATTGATGCTTTTCATTCGTTTTTGACTGAGAACCAAGAGGAAATAGTTGGAAATGTTTAAACTACTTTAGGTAACCTAAGACCACGGTGTATTGAGTAGAACGGTGGCAGCATTGCTTTGACAGAAATGTGTGCTGACGTAATTGCATACCCTGACTTTTGACACGGTTGTATCGTAAAACGGTTTCTCAGTTTCTGTTGGTGTCTGTAGCTTATATTTGTTGTTTTATTCGTTTAATAGTTGCTTTTGTTGATTTATATTGTTTATTTGTATTCATAAACTTTCGTTTTCTAGTGTATTAATTGTGTTCTTGTTTATTTACTTCTGTTAAATCGTGCAAAAATTTAAACGGTGTGTTTAAACATGCCTGGAATGCGTTGTGCTGTTGCTGTTTGCAATAATAGTTGGAAAAGTATTAAGAAGCAAGGAATAAAAATCTCTTTCCACCGTTTCCCAAATAATTACAAGAGACAAAAGATTTGGGTCAATGCTTGTCGCAGAACGGAAAACTGGAATCCGAATACTGGCTATGTCTGCAGTGTACATTTTTCAGAAGATGACTTTGAAAATAGTTTACTTTCCTCATTGATGCCAAATACTTCTGCTGTTAGAAAACTTAAAGAAACTGGTATATTATTGGTTATATTTTAATATTCAGTACAGTTATGTACAGTTATGTTTTTGTACCTATTTTTAGCTGTTCCTAAATTTTTTCTAAAGAAAGATGATATTAGGAATCAGTCAAGTTTAGAGGTCACTCGACAGAAGCGCTTTGAAAAAAAACAGAATAAAAAAATTGTTGAGGAACTATTATTGATTAATAATAATAATGAACTCCCAATCGATACTGCGACTGAAGAGGAAGAATCTCTAGAATCAAAATTTAGCAAAATTGTCTTGGAAAATACTGACTTGAAGGAAACAATTCTAGGAATGCAACAAGTAATTGATTCACAACAAGACGAAATTGCGAGCTTGAAAAGAATTTTAAAAGAAAACGCTGAAAATCAGATCCCAGTGACTAAATTAGAAGGGATTTTTAGTAAAACTCAACTACAATTAATAAATAATACAAAAGTCAAGGTGCGTTGGTCTGCTGATGATATTTCGAAAGCGTTTTCAATAAGATATTTGAGCAAAAGGTGCTATATTTTTATAAGAAATAAACTAAATTTTCCTCTTCCTCATGTATTAACTCTGCAGAAATGGGCATCCAAATTAAATTTATTATCATATTATTGTTTTTGTTATTAAATTAGGTACCTATTTAAATAAATACATTTTATTAATACTATCATGCATTTCTTTTATTATATTTGTAGATCATCCACAGTTCAGGTTTTTTTCCAGAAATTGTATTATATATTTTATTCTTTTTTAAAATCTACCTTAAGAAGTGATAAATTAAGTTGAATAGGTACAAGTCCGAGGTAAAAGAAAGATACATAGAACACGCTTGTTCTATGAAACATATAGGTATGCTAAAAAAGAATTATTTAGCTTGAAACCTAGCTACTAAATTTAATTTTGTTTACATTTTTATAAAAACAGAATCTTAGATATATTATTATATATATATATTCACATATATATCAAATATATATAAAAAATTAGAAGATATTCTTTCATAAATGATTAAAAAACTCAATAGTTTTTTATTAGTAATACGTTAGAAAGAGAACCGGGTATGCAGTGACGTCATGATAGATCTATCTCTCTCGCACTGGCTGGTAAATGCTGCCACCGTTCTACTCAATACACCGTGACCTAAGACAAGATGTTTCTGCGAAAATTTTGAAAAAATCAAGTAGAACTTGGAGTAATTTGTTTTTAAATGAAAATTCAACAACCTCTGATTTAAGCAGTTTCTGGATATATTGCATGAATCTTATCGAACTTCATATCTCGACGCATTTCTTGACTTTGGAGGAGTATTTCATCTCTTCACAAGGTAGATCTTATATATTTATATTTATACTCATATTTATATTTGTGTAAGGGGTTAGAATTTGTATGACTATTAGATATACTTACCTGTAGAACTTATTACCACTATCAAAACATGTCGGCTATTATTTTCTTAAATAGGGGTGTTTATGGCGGTGAACGCTACCAATTTCGATGTCCGCATTCAGATTTTCGTAATCTACGTTTTTTCCCGATTTTTTTATATATCTGAGGACTTTATCGCTCAAATGGCACCATTTACCCTAATTATTGCCAGTAGCTGATATTCTAATATCCCTGTTCAATATTTATAATAAATCGAGCCATTTTCATAGTATATTTATAACTGCTCCTAATACAAAAACACGCATGTGTGTATATTTACACCATTTCATTTATATTGATACTTACTTATATTGATTACTAATTTATAAAAAACATATTACCTTATATCACATGAAGGTCCTGTCCATCCTGAAAAACACAGACATCGTCCATATAATTTATCACAAATACCTTGACTTTGTGCATTGCTACAGTTCTTCGGGCAAATTATTTCTTCACAATTAAATCCCACTAAACCATCCTCACATACACATTGTCCATTACGACATTTCCGAGGGGGATTACAATTGTCACAACTTATTACTTTATATAATGCGCTAAAACTTTCACCTGGAAGCCCTTGTTTATAATGAACAGTTATTTGTCCTATAAATAAGTATATTTTTTAAGTAAAATTTTACAATCTATTAAGATTATACCCACCTGTTCTAGATTCGACAACTCCACTTGGTAAGGCCTCTTCTGTACAAAATACACCAGAAAGAGCACTTTGACTTCCCATATCAACTAATTCAGGAAGACCATCGTATACGTATACAGCATTTTCACCACAACTTATGTTTAGTTCTGATGCATTGATCTAAAAGTCACTTTGTATTTGCTAACAATCGAATAACATTATTTGTTTTTGGGTTGAGTTTTTACTTCAAGTATTTCTAATTATTCTAAAATATTACTTATCATATCATTATCTGATTCAGCGGACATGTTGACAGTCGCTTTAAAATTTTAATAAAATCATCTTTATTTAAAAAAAGAAAAGAAAATAATAATAGATTAATAAGTACTCTTACACTTAACAGGTTTATATTGGTGAAATTTGTATAGATTTCAAAGTTCAAATGAGTTTTACTTTACAGTCAAATATACAAATTAGAAGAATATTTGAGTTCGAATATTCATCTAAAAACTAAAATTATTTGAAAATTCAACTATTCAAATATTCCACTTTTTCTATACCCACAATCAATTCATTTCATTCAGTAGACAGTAATAATCTAATAACACTGTTTAATACTCTCACTGAAAACAATTTAAATAAAAAATACAATACATCTACATTATTCTGGACTATCAATTTTATTTTTTATATCAATGTAAAAATAACTATTAAAACTGCTACTTAAGACCTAGAGCAGCAACACATTTTAGATGTAGTTGTGATCAGAGATCGGAAGTTTATATTGCAAATCATGTAACAAAACTTGTCTTACAATGAAAATGAAATGTTTGTTTTGCCCAATGGTGTCATAATGGCATGGATTTCAGTCCGGAATAAAATGATTGAATCAATGGGATTGGTTGATTTCAAGCCCGAGGAAAATATTATAAATAAAAAAGAGCAGTTGAGCAATATCCTACTGTTCATTCTGGTTTACATATTTATTTATTTATTTATTTATTAACTGGACAAGTCCTGTTAGGTATAAAAATATATAAATAAATACACCACATGTAATTACGACCCCCTTTATCCCAGAAGGCTGAGCCTTGTGCGGGAGGGGGCTACACATTTAAAGACCAGGGACACACATCCAATATCCGTGTATAATGGAAAAATCCCTCTCACAGTATTTTCCATTGCCACGACCGGGATTCGAACCCGGGACTTCTGGGTGAGAGGCAGGTACTCTACCATCTCGACCATCAGTCATACATGATTAATTACAGTAGAGTAAAGTAGGTATATATAACTACATTTCAACTAAAAATAAATAACAATACAAATATATTTATTTTTATTTATTGTACTATAAAGTTAAAAGGTACTCACTTGTAGCTGTATTATTGCTGATCCAAATTCAACATCAGGTTTTATAATCCACAAACATTCTCTTGTAGGAGCTCCACTCCATGGGGGGTTATAGGACTGTATTGAACTGATTCCTTGACCTCTTGGGTCACTGAGAAAACCTCTTGCTTCGCATTGATAGTAGCATAGTTTCCCATTGCGAGGGTCTCCAGAATAATTGACTTTACAACGCTCACAATGATCTCCCTCAGTATTATCGACACAATAACATATACCATTTTCAATATCACACTCGCCCTGATCTTTGTTTCCATGACCATTACAATCACACTTTTCACACCCTAAATGAAATATGTAAATTCATTATTTTAGTTGTATTTTACTTCTGGAAACTTATAAAAAATAAAAATCATTTACCAACCTTGCTCAGTTGTAGCATTTCCATAACTGCCAGGTTTACAGTATTCACAGAAATCTCCCATTGTGTTATCTATACATTCCTCACAGATACCTTGTCCTTTGGGACAGGCTGAATGATTGTTACAACCACAATTTTTTGAGCAATCATCACTATACCAACCAATTTCGCATTTACAAGCATAATCTGGTTCTCCTTGACATACACCATGGACACAGACATTAAAACATGTTCTAACACACGAGGTTCTTCCATCTCCAATATACCCCTTTTTACAGTGACAACTATAAGAGCCATCTGTGTTGGTACATATCGCTTGTGAGTGACAATCATGTAAACCAAGACCACACTCATCCACGTCTGGGCATTGGGCATATGCCCATTTCGCATCTTTAGTACTCAAAATATCAGAACAATTAGAATGAGGGTTACTAAAATCTCCTTGAATACATGCTCCTGCAAAAAAGGATGATTGTACAATATAATAGATTTCATACGGATGAACTGATGATATAATCAATATAATAGCTATACAATATGCCGGGTCTAACAGGTTCATGGTACAACCCCCTTTTCTTTCGTTTTGAAGATAAATTATTGAAATTTGGAACATCCTATATACTTCATAAATGTGACTTTTTTTTACTTTTAATAATAATAATAATAACTTTATTAGCAAAGTTATACATTACATTATAATTTCAAATTATACGTAACTATTTCCAGTAATGCTAATATATCATAACATATTTTTATATATGACTAGATGTACCTATACACTCACTATGCAAACTTCTTCATTACATGATTTGTTAGTTTCATTTTGAAGCTTAAGTGGTTTTCGCAATTTTTAATATCAACAGGTAGCGCATTATACATACTGAGACCTTTGTACAATATTGTTTTATTTATAATATAATATAGCATAATTGCCGAGGTCCTGCGATTTGCCACCTCCAGATTGTATGGGGCTGCGTGAAGTCATGGTTTACGCTAACAAACCAGAAACAATGGACGCCTTGGAAGCCAACATTGTTCGTGTTATTCATGACATAAGGCCACCATTGCTCGAAAAAATTACCCAAAATTGGACTGACAGAATGCGCTCTGTTAATATCAGCCTCGGTGGCCATATGCCACAAATCATTTTTAAATATTAATGCCATGTATCGATCTTTCAAATAAAAACAGATTTTTGATCATAAGTTAATTTTTGTGACATTTATTCAAGTTTAAAGTTCAATCGTGCTTAAAAAAACACCCTTTATTAATACTAATATTATTTATGATTTCACAGTGTACCAATAAAAAAATAGCGTAAAGCATTCGTGGATAACTGGTCTATTCTATATTCTATAAAAATCGCGCGTTTTAAAGACCTCAATATCCACTTATACTCTAATATACTATTTTTTTGACATTTTATTTAATATATAGTAATCACAGTGTTTCTTAAAACTTAGGTTTTCATCTATAACACCCAAATACTTTATTTCTTTGACTTTTTCTATATTACAATAATTTACTCTGATATTATGATTAATGTTTAATTCCGGAAGTGTATACTTTTTTCCTATTATCATATATTTAGTTTTTTCTAACAAGAATAAATAATTTTTAAAAATAATAAAAACACTAGTCTAGTAAACCAATTTAACACTAAACGTTAAAAAATTAGAGGTGTTCCACATGTTGCAGATAAGAACAACATGAATTTTCTAGTGAATCTGTTTTATGTTTGTGTCTCGATCTCACTCAGTAGAACAACAATTTTTTTGTGATTTTTCTTGTTTGTAAATTCTTTTAGTTTTTTCTTTATGACAAAAAATAGTTCATATATCTGAGAAACATTGCCGTTCGTTTGCTTTGTCGAACATTTAATTTCTATGCGGTCAAGTATAGATGGTAGTTTGCAAGGAATAAATTGTTTCGCGAATGACCAGCAATGCGAATGAACGCGTTCGGCTGGGAATACATCTGAGAAACAATTAATTTTTTACAGGCCATCTACACTTAAATAAAGTAAAATAAATTATTAACGTCAATTTACATTATTTACAGTACTTACAACAGTAATTGCAGGCCAGCCTCTTAAAGTTACGCGGCAGTCAGATAATGGGACGAATTATATTGTGTTACTAATATGAATGCTCATTCCTTTTCTTTTTTTATAAAATTATTTAAAATAAATAATACAAATTTTATGTAACGTCTATAGTCAGAAAATACTTTAATTGACATTACTTGTATGAACTTAATTAGATTTGAAACAGGTTATGTTTGTTCAAAAGTTTAAAAAACAAAACATCCCTAAAATATAATTTATTTAATTTAAAAAAGAACTACGATTAGAAAATAGATAATTTTTAAGCTAAATAAATATAATAGTTAATATCAAAAGGTAGGTGTTAAAAAGAATAATTTAAAGCATAAATTATTTAATTGTTAATTTTGTAAGAAATGGCAAGTTACAAGTTTACATAAAAAATATAAAAAATTATAATGGCAACAATTTGTTCTAGAACAAAATAGCACTATAATCGATCATAACGCGTTATAATAATATACGGTACTGTCATTGACATACACAGGGTGATTCGGGAGGAAAGGGAACTACTCTAAGGACGTATTCTAGACGTCAAAGTAAGAAAAAAGTTCTTATAAATAAGAGTCCGAAAATGCTCCCTTTTCGAGATACAGGGTGTCAAAAAAATAATACAAAAATTCTTATTTTTAATTATTCCAAAAACGATTTAAGATATTAACTTGAGTTTTGGTATGCCCTACACTGCCATGGAAGCACTTCTTTTCGATTTAACGATTTTTGACAATTCCACCAGTGACGTGTGTGACAGCAAAATATTAAATGATTTTGACAAAAAACATAGTACACTACTGCTTTCTTTCAAAACAGGTGATGGTTTTTTTAATCGGTAGCCAATTTCAAAAAGAAAAGGCCTCCAGAGTTTTTCTGGTAGGACAAATTGTTTTCGAGTAATAATTAGAATATATATTTGTTTCCAATTTCAAACAGATTGTAAAATAATTAATTTTTAAATTTTCGGTGTTTCTTTTATCTACAGGGTGATTATCCAAACCCTTACATTTATGCTAAATTTTATCATTCTGTAATATCCACTTCAATTGCGCACCAGTTTATAGTTATTTGCTTGCAGAAAAACGTGTTTTTAATTCCTATATTTTTGGCACCCTGTATCTCGCAAAGGAAGCATTTTGGGACTCTTATTTATATAACTTTTTTCTTATTTTGACCTCTAGAATACGTCCTTAAAATAAGTTTCCTTACCTCCCGAAATGCCCTGTACCCATATAAACTACGATAAATGCGTAAAATATATAATTCATTACACTTTAGAAGAATGACAGAAATAAATTTTACCGTTCAAATTGTTTGTGAATCAATAACACGTTAACGGCCACGTTATAGGGCGTAAATGGAACACCGAACAGCGATTTCTTTTGGCGACAACCAACAACGAACCAACACTTTTAATCTTAAAATAATTACCACTTATTAGATTAGATTCTGTACCTATTAGATTTTATCTGATTACGCGAAAAACTTAAAAATGAATAATGACGAAGGATTATTAGCTAAATAATATTCAATCACCAGCCGGTACGACATGATAACAATATTTTGTGACAAAATAATCAAGTTCTTCCTCTGAGCTATCAAAAGAAGACAATATCTCCATAAACAGCAAAATTTGTCGTCTCAGACGCTTTAAAACACTAATACCTATAACGTCCAATGAATGTTTATTCAAAACATGCACCTATAAAAATCTTCTATATTCATAACTAAAAATTCTAGGTTATCTTTTTGATTGCTCGTTGCAGTTGCTCTGGAATGCTCTGCCAAATTTTACAAAGCAGTCAAGAGCACTCGCTTTAAGATTTTAGAGCAGTAAAATTTATAAATCGAACTCAGAACTCTGAGCGCGAGCAAATTGTATTTGATAATCGAACACAAAATCTAATTGGGAGCAATCTTAGATCACCTAAGAGCAGTAAACCGAAAACGCTATAAGTAAAACATGGATAAACTAAACTCACCTGTCATAGGATTTGAGCTGTTGTAACACCAACCACAACTAAGGGAACTTAGACACATTGAACAATTTGAATGCATTGAACATGTTTTGCATTGCTCCTGAGTTTTGGTACTAGGCAACATGCTATCTTCTTGTCGTGTAACTAAAGGAAATGCTTGATCCAACCATTCTCTACATAATCCAAACTGATATTCACTAGTATACACTGAAAAACTAAAACACTGCTGTGTTGCTTGGCACCAAACACATCTACCTTTTTGATCCAGACAAGATCGACAACTAGTTCTTTTATAACAAGGCATCGGACATTGATCTAAACTAATAGCAGCCTCTGATCTCTGACCACTTCGAGCACAACGTGCTTCTTCTATCCACCACTCACAGAGGTTTGAATTAATACAAGAGTCGCATGTTATATAATTAGAACAATTTGAACAGCTACTCGGCTGAAGAGTTAAATACTGCCAATTAGTACTAATAGCACAATTGATGTTTTCATCCTCGAAACGTGATTGGCAAGAATTAGTAAGTTCACACCAACCGCAGTGAGAATCTGTGAGACAATGTAAGCAATTCTTATACTGATTACAAGAACCATTGGCGTAGGGCTCTAGATATTCAAAAGTAAATACCTAAAAATACAAAACAATATAGATCATAAAAAATAAAATTATAAAATTTAAGAATTATTTAATTTAATTATTCTTTGTTGCTGGTAAAATTCAAGCAACCTAAGAAATAACTGAATTATTGAAAAAATACTTTATGTCAAGGAACAGTTACAGAGTAATTTTTTTACATAAAATCAAAGTAAAATATATTATTCAATTCAAAAGTCTTTATTAAGCAGTGCTCAGTCAATGGCTGTTTATGCCCAACCTCTATTTAATTTACAGACATAATATGTATATTACTTAAAATTAAGTTTGCGAATAAACACTTCTAGTGTCGGGGAAGTTACCTAAAAACATCACCCTGTATATGGATTTTGACAATTTTCAATGGCAACTTTTAAAGTACACTAATAGGGTACCTAAACCATGTATTTAGTTTTTATGGCACATATTTAATGGTTCGAGAATTAACAGATAAGTTTCATGATATGTCCATTTTAGAAATAATTACGTGTCCTCCTGCAACAAAAACATCACCAATGTGCAAGGGCGACTTTAATAGTGTGTGAAAATATTTTATTTTACTGTCTATTGTTATAATTCTTTTTTGTTTTTTTGGCTTTTTGGCTTTGGGATCATAGCCCGTATATAGCCACGACAAATTAAAAATTAAATAAAAAGTTTGTATAAAGTAAAATTTATGTAACATTTATATAATAACTAAATCTATTTATATTTTGAGCTAACCAGCTAACCTAATCTCCTTCAATAGAAAAATTTTGAAAAATCACAAGGAAAAGTAAACAGTGACACGTACTTTACGCCCAGGGGTCTTTCAGGGCGGCTTTTGTTATAACAAATTTAACTTAAAATACCATTATTCATCAAATATCTTTTTGTTAAATTTATGTAGTATTTTATATATTTACAAACAAAAAAGATTAAAACCACAATTCTGTTAGAATAAGTAGAGTCCGGCCGCTATAAGAACAAGTCAGGGACGTTGCAACGGCTGCGCTAGCTTTGGCGATACCATACTTCTACAAAGTAAATAGTGACTTCCATTTATCAAACTCAACGCTGCGAATAACAGATTTTAAAAATATTATGATGATATGCTTATGCTAGAGCGTGGGACTTCGATGGACGACCGCGAAGATATTCTTTGACGACGTAGGTGGCTTGTTCTTATCACAGCCGGAGTCTACACAATATTAGTAATTATACAAAAGTAAAATAACACATCTAAAATTAAATTAAACAAATAAATCAATTTTGAACAAATACACAAATTACAATAATAACACACCTAAAATCTAATGGGAAAAAATAATACAAAACAAACTACAACAAATTTTCAATTGTCCACACAACCTTAACACATTTTCTTGCACGTAACTGTAAATTTTTTATAGCATCTCTGATCATGCGTGGATTATTCCTCAGTTCAGTGCATCCTGTTCTATGCAGTGTTAATTCTTCTCTGGTTGCAACTTCGGTTATAGGTAGCATACACTTTTTACTTTAAATAGCCCCATAAAAATAGTCTACTGAAGTCAAATCTGGAGACCTTGCAGGCCAGGAAATTGGGCCATTATGACCAATCCATCTATTGGGGTAATGATCATTTAAATGCTACCCCCTCCCTCTCTTAGGTTATGAGCCATCGTACTGTATATCAGAAACGAAGGGCATTAGGGGCTAAAATAAGGGTCATTCTGAAAGCGCCTCGGGGTTCTCTACTTCCCGCTATGTCACGGTTTTATTTCGGGTTATCGCTTTTATATATTATCGTATTTTTATATAGGCCGTATCAATTATAATAAATTCATTTAGGTCCAGGTATGAAGAGTATTTAGGCAACCAGGCATACATAGCGGGGGTGGTCCTTATTTTAATCAGTTTTATTTAGTAAATTAGGATTTAATCGTACTAAGGAAGATATTACTAGAAGCATAGGCGCGCGCACAAGTGTAAATTAATCAATATCCTTCTAAAACCGATATCTCGCCTCTTAAATAAGATAGGGAATTACGCCTAACTGTCCCAGAAACACAATTTTCAATTCTATGCTCCTGATGTTCTTATATGAGTGTTTTCGTACTTTTTGGTTTTATTTCCCCCATTCCCTGCCTAGGCGTTAGCCTATTGCCATTCTTAATTCCCAGTTTTATGAGTTCGCGTAAGTTAGTGATTTTTCTTGTGGGTGTGTTGGTTGTTTTGCTTTGGAATTCAAAAAAAGGTCTTTTTTTGAAAGACAGGAAGTGGATCACATTGATTTGGTTAATGGCCGTATAGATGTGAGTGGACATTTTTCTGAGGTGAAAGTGATTTCTATAATCATCCTGCGGGGATTTTTCTATTTCACCTTTGATAAAATTGATAATCATCGTTGAGTTCGGGAATATTTGTTGTAATACAATATTGTGATGATAATCGTACCTTATATAAGGGATTGTTGGTGTCCATCATCTATGCATTGCTGTGAACAGTAATCGAGGTCCATTTGGTTGTATCCTGCTTTATACAGTGGTCGAGATTGGTAACTACCCTCCAAAAGAGGTAATTAAAGTTATTCTTTTTTTTTATACAATTTATATATGGGTGTATAGAGGTATCGGCTAATTCTCGTGTTGATGCATTTTAGGGTGCACGCTAGGGGTACTTGTATTTGTAACCTGAAAGCTAGAGATAATATAATCTGCAAGTCCGGGGTGTAATCTGTAAGCTGGAGGTGTAAACTGCAAGGAAGGCGTTCAATTTCCAAGTAACTGGTTTAATTCGGAAGTGAGGCTTCAATTTTGACGATACTCCCGAAATCACTGAGAATTTGGGTAACTTTTAGATTGTGTCTAATATAAATTCCGACTCCACCACCCCAACTTAATCGATCTTTACGAAATAAACTATAATTAGGAATATCAATTACATTATTTGGAATATTTTCATTTAACCACGTTTCGGAAATACACATGACATGAAAATCGTTTTCTTCTATTAAATTTACCAATTCATGAAAACCCGTGAACAGCGAACGTGCATTCAAATGACCAATTTTTAAATTTTTTATTTGAGCCTTATCACCCATAATTAATTCTAGATTTTAGATCATCAATTTTATTTAAAACATATTGGCATTGAGGACTATTCACAGTATGATCAGTACAAACCTTAACTTTCGATTTCATGTTAAATTCATTACAATTATTACACATAAATGACTGTGACTGGCAAACTGCTTTCTCATGAGCTCCAGAACATATGGGACAAAGAGGGGAAGTACGAGTACAATCCTTTTTTTGGTGACCAATCTTCCAACAACGGAAACATTTAGGTAGACTAAAATGTTCTTTAATAAAACATTTATTCCACGACATATAAAGAAATCCTTTTTGTAATATATCATTGTACAGGGCAGGGGATGCCTCCAGAACAAGATTGAAAACATTTTTATATTTCAACTTTGTTACTAATTTTATGTCACTTGTGTTGGCGATAAGCTGATTGTCGTCTTCCAATAAATCCGGGTTCTCCGTAGCAATTTTATCAACATTGTAACAATGATCCTAGGATTCAGTTTCTTAGGCTCAGTAACACTGAATGACTGACCAATTTCCCTATTTAAGCCATCTTTAAGTTTAGCCAATGACTCTGCATCACCACAGTTTATTAAAATACCATTTTTAACTAATTTTGTACTCAGTACATTTGCATTCAGGGCTCCAGGTTTAACTTTCGAATTAATCTCAGTTTTAACAAGGGTATTTGCGATGTTTTGGTTCAATGACCTTACAAGTAACACAGCAGATGATTTGTTTAGAATATTTTTTGCAGCAGCCGAATACGAAATGGTAGCATTGCTTTTATCATGCGATAAAAAGTTAGTAACAGAGCTCACTGGTTTATGGTCAATTTCAGAGACTTTAGATTTTAATAAACTATTCGAATATTCTAATTCAGTAACGTATTTGTTTAACAACTCTTTCTCACGATTCAGGCACTCCACTTCTTTTTTTAAAACCACAACTTCATTAAATAATGATTGATAGTCACCACCACTAATTTTTACTTTTTCGTCACACGATTTGCACTTATATGAAGACTTTTCAACGTTTATACACTTAGCGATAACATCAAAACATTTTGAATGAATTACAAAGTCACAATTTTTACTACTGCACTTTATATTGCCTTGCAAAGAAGCATTTTTCCCACAAACTTTGCATTTTTTCTCAGGCAGCTTAGACACCTCGCCTACCGAGGCATCCGCCATCTCGACTTGACATTTATTTGGTAATATATCAGGCATTGTTCTATTTTCTATATTAACAATACTTTCAGGACGTATACAGTTGTGTAAAGCACAGCAGTATGTTATTATAGATTCTGTGGTTTTGAAATTTATATTCATCGGTCTTGTAAATGTGCAAAATCTGCTACAAAGAATACCAAATGCATTCTCTACAACTCTGCATGCTCTACATAATCTATAATTGAAAATTTGTTGCTTTACTGATAAATTTGTTGATCGTGGATATGGTTTCATTAAATTGAGATTTAGAGCAAAAGGCATCATCACCAATAATGCAGTAAGGAATATTTTTATTCCTGTTCTGTAAAGGTTTAGGTGAAGGAATATTTAATGTATTATTAACATTGACAGCTGTATATAATGTACTATATTTATATATTCCGCCATCAGATATTCTTCCATTTCCTCCACAGTCAACACCACACAGATCCACACATTGTCACCACTTTACTTTAACTATTTTAGGTTCATCAGGAAATACACTAAATTGAATTAATTACATGAGTTAGGTAGGTACTATTAAATGTAGTAATGAAAACTTATTTACTTCTGTATTCCATTTATAGACTCAACACCTTCTACACCAAACCATGCTGGTTTGTGGCTACTCTACATTTTACGTGATTTTATCTGTTCATGATTTTATTTTATTTTTTGTTTAACTATACACCCATGGACAAAATTATCGAATATTTTAAATGTTCCCAATTCTTTTGTATTTATAAATTTTAATGAAAGAAACACATTACACAAGAAAGAAATAGTTTATTTCAGTAAAGAACATTGTTTTCATTAGCAGAAAAATGCTAAAAAAAATTAATGCAAAATGTTATAAAAATTAAGAATAATTAGTTTCAACTTAAATTATTCGACAATTTTGTCCATGAGTGTATTTAGTTAAAAAATGCCTTTATACGAGACATTAAATAAAATTTAAATTATAAACAATTGATTGTTTATTTTTTTTAATTACTGATTTTTAAAGGACTCATTAAATCAAAGTAAATTACCTATGCAACCGAGCATAGAGTTGCATATTATAAGTAAGTAAGTAAGTAAGTAATTTATTTAATAGCCTTTGCTAACCAATTAGGGTTTGCAATCCCGGAGTAATATTACAATCCCGGGATTTCGGGATCAAATTTACACGATCCCGGGAACCCGGGATTTCGGGATCGGGATTAGGAATCGAAAAAATAATAGTGTAGGTAGTAAATACACAATGAATACATGAATATATGACTAAAAATGATTAAACTTTATTCCATCCTACCTCCTAGATGACATTTATATAAGAACAAATATTATTACTGACAGTTTTGACTAAACGTAATAGCCATTAACATATCTAGGAATGTTATGAGTATCATAACTGCCGCAGATGTCGATTTGAAATCCGAGCTCGTAGAGCAAGGATTTTAAGACATCTAAGGCTGTTGTGATTCATAACATCCGTGATTTGTTCAATAGTTTATCGGTTTCAGAAAATAAAGACATTATTAATAGATATTATAAGAAGCAGGAGCAGTAGTGATACATTTCAGTATTTCATTATTATTGTTTGGAGTTTTCTGTCTATTTGTATTAATAAATAGCCCTATAGTTTCATTATTTATTATTTCATCTGTTGACAGTTGTTGACAGATCTGTATTGTAATATTACCGTACAAGCTGTTGGCATGGCAATAAATATTACTGTACAACTTTAGTTATGACTTACTTACCAGCCTACTTTTGTATATTATGTTTATTTATTTATTTATTTATTAATATCCTGAAACCGATAAAAAAATTAACTGGTTAAGAGTATTATCTCCAAGTCGGGATCTAATTTTCGAACTGGTATCAGCTACGGAAAAGGCCCTTTCTGATTCTACACTAGTTGGAGGTATCGTTATCAGATAATCATATGCCAGTTAGTTGAAGGTATGTACCCCTGTTACCTCCATTTCCGAAAAGTGTCATTTCTTTTTTTTAAATTTGATATCAAATTGGTTTCAGGGCGTATTCGAATTGGGTGCATCGCGTTTTCTAACACCTCGTTCAAAATTTTTATTAATGATTTTTCTGTTTGAGGTCGGGAAAAGGGCAATCTTATCTTCCTCAAAGTCGCTGACTCCGGCAGCTTATTAGGCGTGGCTCGAGCATGTGAGGAAAAATTTCACTATAAATTCATCCAACGATCACTAAATCTTATTTAAGACCAATCCCGAAAATCCCGGGATCCAACCAACTGCAATCCCGGGATTTGCAGTATCTAAATATCACCGGGATCCCGGGATTACCGATTTCGAGATTTCGGGATTGCAAACCCTATAACCAATACAGATAATAATACAAACATATTCAAGTTCTATACCATATGCCTATAAAACTGGCAGAAGTTTTGTCAAGAAAAATATATGTACCTACGAAGTTGAACCCATTCTACAAGGTAGTTCAAAAGCTAGGTCTATAGAAATATTTGGACAAAATCAATAAAACGTCTCATATCTCCGTAAGAATGGAATGATTACAGTAATATTATGGATAGGATACAGGGATACTTTCTTTTCTCAATTTATTTATTATATTTATAATCATTCTAACGAAATTATAACAGAAATATATTATTCTTATTACTATTTAGTAGTTTTTTACCAACACAACTCTGTATGAAGTTTTGTTTTTGAGAAAGTTTAAAATAGTAATCTTTTTGGCCTGTATGTTTCAATGGCGGGGCGGTAAGCAAATCAGCGGTGGTTGATTAAACATAACTTAGCCATATCTTAGTATTTGAGCAAGAAATTGAGGTCGAAATTGTCAAATATATATTTACAAACTTATTCAAAATCAATGTTCTTGATTTTGAAAAAAAAATAGTTTGTTACAAATTGTTTGAAAGAAAACTTGGATTAGCAAATTCCAATATCAATTTTTTTTTTGCAACATTATCGAGTCTTGGTCGACGTACTTCAAATTAAGGTTTGAATACCATGCTACAATATCAAGAAAATGGCTAAACTAAGTTTTACCAGCCTCCTCTGCACCACGTTATTTTAATGTATAAATTTTAAATTAGAAAATATTTTATCTTACCTTAGGAGGATCTTCAGAATTTTTGTAATGTTGAAGTTCCATTTTACTTTGCTGAAAATGAGAATTATAGGCACCCATATTAATAAGTTTTGTAGATTTAAAATCTACTGGTGTTCTATCTAGGGTTAAATTATCAGGCCATTTAACAGCCTTACAATCTTTCTGTTCAGCAGATACATTTGCCAACAAACTATCAGATATTGTTAATGTGGCTGAACAGTGACTTATGCAAACATTCAACATTTCTTGCCAGCTTGGAGGAAGGCGGAGGAATCCTAGCAACCTTGCAACCATTTCTCCTCCTCCGCTGGTATAATCTCCTCTCAGAAAGGGACTAGTTGGGCTATTAAAATCGACCTAAAATATCAAGGAACATTTACTTACCTATGTATCTATCTATCTATCTATCAGGGGCACAATTTACCTATACACTAAATTGCATCCCTAATGAGATATACTCCCCCAAAGGGGGGATTAAAAAATAAATATCTTTACAGTATGTTAATGTGTAATGTATTACAGGTCTTAATTAATGGTAAGTATTTAGTTATTTATGGTACAAGTGTGGTAACGGCCTTATTAGTAAACGCGTCTGGAAGTTACACGGCAAGTGGGTAGCACGAGCCGGGTATCCATAAAAGTATACTAATAAGGCGTTATTACACGTGTATCATACAAAATTTTATCTACGTCAGTTTAACATTAAAAATTTGATAAGAAATGTCAGTGCGATAAGAAGAAATATCGTGCAATAAGTAGAAATATCAGTGCAATAAGAATGACCAGTGCCTTAATAAGCTTCTTACCGTATGCAAAATCCGTGCTATAAATAGCTCAGCGGTGTAGATTATATTAATAAGAGTTTTGCAAGGGGTTGGTTGGGAGTGATTCATCCCTAAACTTATACCAAACTTTTCGTCTGCTGGCTAATCCTAAATTGAGTTTCTAATATTATTTTCTAATTAAAACTAGTCACACCTTGCTTCAGTTAATCTCATTTTTCTTTAAAACCTTAAATTTTATTTAAAATGAACAGTAAAAAGAATTGTAAAATGAAATTCCATGTGAAATGAAATTTATTTATTTAAAATCAACAAAAAATTTCTGTATAATTTTTAGTGCAAGTCACCACCCAATGAACTTCTTACAGTCTGCTCATTAACATTAACCTACCATTAATTAAAACACGTAATGAGCCTAATCTAAATCATGTTCTTCTATGTTAAATAATATGCTATAAAGATATAATTTGTTTTCGAAATTTTATGCTCCACTTTATATAATACAGGGTGTTTGGCAGACACATGCAAAGTTTGCAAAAAGACCATTCTATTAAAAATGGTTACCTCTACACATTCAAATACCTTTAAAAACTTCTTTGTTTTGTACTCTTTCTAATGGTATATCAGATAAAAAATTATCATGGTTCATTAATAAAAAAAAAATTTGTTGTGTAGTGTTAAATTTATTTAAATGAGAAATTCTGTACAGTTAAAGTATCCACGCCCATTATTAAAAAACAAATACAATACTAAAATGAAAAATCTATTTTTGATGGTCAAAGTGCGAACCACCATTTCTAGTACACAAACGTATTCTTCGTCTCATGTCGATGGTGGTGATGCCTACTTTCATTTCCTCTTTCATTTTTAAACAAACTTCGTCAATTATTTTAATTACACATTCCCATCATGAATTTCCTCCTCGTACACTAATTCTTTCATTAATTCCCAGACATGGTAATCTAAAGGTGTCAAGTTTGGGGACAGGCCACAATATTGTAACCTGAAACCAGTTTTGTTCATTCCAATCTGAGTGCTCTCTAGCAAAGTTGCGGCGTGCTCTTCGATGTCTTGCAAGTGATCTTGGTACAGATGCTGGTCTTCAAGACTTTAAATTAACTTCCTTCAATACGCGCCTCACACTGCTCATATTGTAAGTGCATATGTTGATGAAGTTCGCATAGAACGTATAAAAGTCCTGATATGAATCCACCAGAAAGTCTTTGGGATGAACTAGGGCGAAGAATTCTCGGTCTCGCAATAGGGTGTCTGACACTCTGGATACTGTAGGAGAAACACTTATGGAGGAGTGGAATAATATTCCACAGATCAATATTTCTAATTTAATCAGAAGCATGCCACGAAGAATAAAGACTCTTATCAGGGCACAGGGAGGTAACATACGCTACTAATCTTTTTTCTCTGGTCAGAAAGTTTCACCTTTATTTTATGTTCGATTTTGTGTTAGTAATGGACAATGTAATCTTATGCCAATAAAATTTGTTTAGTTGTGCCAGTTTCACTTACAAACGTATATTTTCTAAACAAAACAAGATAGAGATATCAATCAAAAAACAAAATTTAATCTGAATTCTGCTTCAAACGCCGAGGGTACTTTGAGCTTATTCCAAGTGCCAAATGAATCTACAAGGTGTTTTAAAGTTCCTGAATAAAACAGTCACATTTATTTTTCCCTGTATCAATTATAAAAGTTTAATCAATAAAAATGTTAGGGCCAATATGAGAATCTTGAATCATTCTTCAAAATAAAAAAAGGTACATGGTAATCAGTCAAATAGTTTAGACATTTTGACACATTAAACTTGAATAAAATTTCAAGTGCGCCACTTTTTATGTCTGTCAGTGTATTTGTCACATTCACAACACGTATACTGTAAATACAGTTTTTTAAATTTTGATCACTGTTAACCGATTTTGTTTTTGTAAGTATAGATCTTAAAGTGTTAGTAGTTTGAAATAAGTTTCTAACATTAAATTTATCGCTGTTCAGATAACCCTTGTACATAAGGAATCAATGCTAATGTTGTGTATTAATGTTCGGGTACTTGTTAACGCTGATTATTAACTCTATTTTCAATTTTCAATCAACAAAGACTTCTGGGTACTAATTGTTAATTAGTACATTTCCAATAAATATTTTTTCTTTATTTAATATTTCTTCAGTAGAAGAAATTGTTTTTGCCCTATCATATAAACATTTTACAACACTTTTTATTTATTTTTATTTATTTTTTTTTTATTTATTTCTATACAAATCCAACAGGCATGAAGCCCAATTACAGGATAGGTTACGACAAAATTAACATAAAGTAAACATACAATAAACTACAATAGTGAAACTCAAATCGGACAAACAACAAATAAGTGTATAAAGGGTAAAGTATATATAGGTATATAAAACAAAATTAAATAATAAAATTATGTGTTAGCGCCTAATTTGTGCATCTAGCACGTATCATATAAGTAAAAAGATGCATACATTAAATAAAATAATAAGGTGCCTATATAAAAAACATATAGTTAATCATTTAAGGTAACTCTTTTAACTTCAGAAATGCTCGAATAAAATATATCAATCCTGTCCTCAATATTTCTATAATTTAAAAACATCTGGTAAAGCGGGGAAGCTACCAATATGTTAGTTCTCGGAGTGGGAATGTTAAAAAGACTATTATGCCGGGATGACAACCTTGGGATACGATACTCAATTTGATTTAGAAGAGATGTACAATCTAACTTATTATTAACTAATTTAAATAAAAATACTACGGATTGCATTGACCTTCTATGCTCGAGATCTACCAATTCAAATCTATATAATAGTATTTTCTGAGAAATACCTCTAGGTGGATATACACCATCAAGGATATATGCTGCAGACTTTAAGAAACGCCGTTGAATGTTTTCAAGTGATGTTATATGTATATTATAAATGGGGTTCCAGACTATCGATGCATATTCTAAGCGAGATCTTACAAGAGACAAATACAGCAAGCGAAGTGTATGCACTTGACTCAGACCTTTAAAGTTACGTATAATAAAACCCAGACTTTTGAAGGCAGTAACGGTTGTTGCCTCTATATGATTTATAAAAGAAAGTTTCTTGTCGAAAATTACGCCAAGATCTTTAACCGTATGAGGCCTTTGCAATAGTTCATTGTTCAAGCTGTAATCAAATATTTCTGGTGTAGATTTTCGATAAAAGGTCATAACATTACATTTCGCGGCATTTAAATGTAAATTGTTTCTGTTACACCAGGATTCAATTAAATTTAATGCGGTTTGAAGACGTTCGCAATCAGCAATGGATGTTATTTCAAGCAGTAATTTTAAGTCATCAGCATACATCAAAAAGTGTACATCTATGTCAGACACAATATCATTTATGAACATAGTAAAGAACAGTGGTCCAAGTATCGACCCTTGCGGCACTCCAGATTTTTTAAGAAATCTGACAGATTTGTAACCATGGTATTGAACAAATTGATATCTATTTTCTAAATAGGCTGTAAAGAGTGAAATTAAATCAGTGGAAAAACCAAAACGACTAAGTTTTTTTAACAAAATACCATGGTCCAATTTATCAAACGCCTTCGAAAAATCGGTGTAGATGACATCTACTTGACTTTGCTGATCAAGTTTTTCACATATAAATTGTGTCTTACATATCGGGTTCGTCACGGTTGACCGTCCGCTCATAAAGCCATGTTGATGACAAGATATTATAGCAGATACATGATTATAAGTCGAAGAATGAAGCAATATTTCGAATATTTTGCCAAAGTTACAAATAATTGTTATTGGCCTATAGTTGATAAGTTCATTTTTATCGCCTTTTTTAAAAACCGGACAAACACGCGACAACTTCCACTGCTCAGGAAAACACGAAGTTTTCAGTATTAAATTGAAAATAATTGCGAGAGGTGTAACAAAAGCTGAGGAGCAGTCTTTAATTAAAAATGCAGGTATTAGATCTGGTCCCATAGTCATATTTGCTTTAATATTTTTTATTGCAACTTTAATTTCATCCTCGGACATAGACTTAAGATTTAAAGCATTTATTACATCAGGATATTCATCAACGTCCATATCGTCGGCGACTGGATCATTGAAAGATTGAGAAAAGTACTCTGCGAAAGTGTTTACCATTACCTGCGGGTCTTCAATTATTTTATTGTTGTAGGTCATTACTGAAGGAATAGAGGATATGTTATTTTTATTGTTAACAAATGACCAGAAGTTCCTTGGATTATTTTTAAGTCATTTTCAATGGTATGGAGATATGTGGCATGGGCTATATGGATATCATTTTTTATTTGAGATCTCAACTGCCGAAATGCATACATAGATTCATGACAGCCAGTCCTTCTATACTCATTGAGAGCCTTTGTTTTTTGTTTTATTTTATAAATAATATTATTGTTGAACCAGGGAGGGTATGTCTTTGAGGATGGTTTTTTTATTTTTTGGCACATTCTTATCAAATATATCATCCAGTTTCTCATAGAGAGCTTGAACAGCGCTATTTACCTCATTGTAATTGTTTAAGAAATTCCAGTCAACATTCGCAATATCCTCATATAGTCTAATAAGATCAGCTTTACGAAAATTAAAGACAGAGTTCGGTTTTGACGGGAATTTCTTATTGGTGGAATACACAAAATCTAATTCAATATGCAGTGCTGGATGGTAAGAGTCTTCAGGAATAATTACTTCAGGAGGATTACTTAAAAAACACTGCCTGTTACTAAATATTAAGTCGAGCAATCTGTCATAATTATTATAAATGTAATTAAATTGATTCAATTCAAAGAAATTAGAGAAATTGTGAAGTAAGTTATAGTTGGTAGTTGGGTTACGGTAATCATTTTTACAGTCTGAGTATTCGGGTATGTTAAAGTCACCTAATAGTAACAGATCAGCATTATAAATACAATGTAGAGATAATAGTGAATCAAATAAAATTTCATAATCAACCGTCTTACAAGTAGGAGGAATATATATTATAATAACGTATAAGGAGTGTCGATGTAACTTAATTTGAACAGCCAAAACATCTATGTATTCAATCATAACTAGGTTGCTACAGAGAGATTTAACGTCTAATTTGATAGCCTGAAATTCCTTGCCCACAGCAAATAGTACCCCACGACCACGTTTAGTTCCCGTAGCATTAAAATTCCGATCAGTCCGAAACACATCCATGCGATTGAGGTCAAAGAGTTCCGAACTTAATATGCCATCATGACACCATGTTTCAGTAAATGCATAGGCTTGATAATGATTAATTGATGACGTATGGTTAAATAGATCAACAGTTTTTGTACCTAAACCCCTCACGTTTTGGTAATAACACGAAAACGTAGAGAAGCCAGACGAGTTCGCGCTTGCATTAAGACTTTCACCAGCTGTATCTATCTCAAGATCTGATAATTGCTACTGTGTACCTAGAATACTCTGTTTTAGTTTGCTAAGATTTTTTTTATATACATGACAATCTGGGTCCCAAACAGCATGATCTGTACTTATATCAGCATTTAAATTATTTCTCAGGTTAGCACAGTGTATACATTTAAGATGCTGTGATTTGCAATCTACTAAAAGATGTGAATCTGAGCATTTGGGACATACCGGTGTTTCATTTGTGCAACGATTAGCTACGTGATGAAAGCCACAGCATTTGTAACATCGTTTCAATTCAATGGCACAATGAATAGGGCAATCAAAATCATAACCTACTGCTAGCTTACCCGCCTTCAACAACCTATGATAAGTATTTAAATCGGTCTGAAGAACAGCTTGATACAATTTACTGTTTTTCCGCTGCGGTCTAGAATAAATTAGATTACATATACTGGTTTCAGAAAACAAAGACTTATTCTGTAATTTAATATAATCAATTAGTACATTGTCATCAAACTTTTCGGAAATATTTGACACTCTAACACGTGGGTTAAGAGACGACAATTGTTTGACCTCATATTTATTTCCTAGTTGCTGGATAGCAAGCTTCTTAAACTTAGCAGATTCTTGAGGATTTTCACAGCTTATAACTAGAGCCCCATTCCGAGCCCCTTTAACATCGGAAATAATAACATCTGACTTTACAGGATCAATGGATTTTAAAACCTCAGACTTGGTAATACTTGTAGATTGTTTAGTGTCTTTCGGTTGCAATATTAAGGAAGACTTCGGTTTGCTTGCAATTTTAGCATAACTGGGTAACGATGGTTCGGTCACAATAGTTTGTACACTTTTATTGACATCATCAAGTTTAGAAACAATAAGATTGCCTAACTTGTCTTTCATAGAATTAAATGTAAGCTCCATTTTATTGAGAAAGTCATTGCGGATATCCTCGAACAAATTTTTTAATGTATCATCAGATAATAACTTAGTAATGTTAGAGTCAATATTATCAAGATTGGAGAACACTTTGTCAGTTATAGTTTTATCAGTAATTTCGCATTTGATTCTACAGATATCACACATATAAAATAAGTTATGGCATTTGTCTAATAATTTGAATTCATTTTCATTTAAATTAACACACGAATAATGAAACCATTTTCGACAGGACCCTTCACATCCAACTAAATGATCTTTTTTCTTCAATCTGCACTTTGCACACTCAGACATATTGATTATGACATAATAATCTCAGACTGAATTAATGGGAAATATTAAGAGCCAGATAAAACTAATACGAAGTGTTAAAAATCAAAATAGAGAATTTGCACAGCCAAATAAAAACCTTATCAGTTTATCACTTAAGAATGCAAGCGGGCACCTCCCACTGACAATGATTATACTTCTATCAGGATTATAGGGCACATGAAACACACGAACATATACATAGGTAAAATACACAACACTTTGCACATATGTTGTCGTCTATTTAAATTAATTAATTAAGTAAAACAGTTAAAATTGTTTGCGGAAGAGAAAACACACGCACTATACGAGAGCTCTAGACTACTTTTTCATTGATTTGAGTTATAATTTAGATATCTATTTGTATGAGTTATTTTTCTGTAAACGCTAGTTTCAAATCTATTATCTTTTTTAATTAAAATATCTAAAAAGGGCAATTCATTAGTATTTTCCATTTTCAATGTGAATTTAATAGATGGTTCTTTAGCATTAATATTTTCCAAAAAGCTGTTTAGTGAATCGATTCCGTGGGGGCCAAATTGCAAAAATATCAACAACATATGACCGGTTTATACCGGGTGACCACGGATCATGGTAAACCCCCGCCATTTCCACAGTTTTTGAGCTATCTAAATGAAATTTTGCAGCAGTAATGTATAGGGTGTTCAAACTCGACGCCTGAGGCCTGCTACTTGAAAACGTGATGAGAAAAGACAATTTTGAAAAAGGTATTTCAAATGGGATAATGTAAGCTATGTTTAGCAGAAAAAATATTATTTTTAATAATCACATAAATACAAACTGTGACGTCATCAAAATTATTTTCTCCACGAACATACCTAATTTTTTCCATATTCAAAATGCACTCATTTTTCTGTATACCACCGTAAAAATGTTTTCTTCTATCTCTTTTCATTAAAAAGTTATAAGCAATAATCATTTAAGAAGTTATAAGCAAAAATCATTTTAAATAAAATGACTTACACAAGTTATCTATGGAAATAACAACGAATCATGTTGTTTCTATAGATTAGAATTGTGAAAAAGTATGTTGAGAATTTTCAAGTTTCTTACAATATAACATAATTGTATAATCATGTTTACACATGAAGAAAAGGTAGATATGTTATTAATTTACGAGTCGAGAAAGAATGCAAAGGTAGCTCTTCTCATATATCGTGATAGGTATCCTGAGCGTCAAGTGCCAGATTACAAAATTTTTGCAAGATTAGAATATAATTTAAGGCAAAGCACAACAGAAAACCGGACGTCGAAACAAAAATCGGATGGCCAAAATGAGTCTTTTTGGACATACATTACTGCTGCAAAATTTCATTTGGATAGCTCAAAAATTGTGGAAATGGCGGGGTTTACCATGATTCGTGGTCACATAATATATACTTTCAAAATCTTCTATAAATACAGTGTGACCCACTTAAGATCGCAACACCCTGTATAACCGTTCATTGATGCTTGATTAACTTCAAACTTTGGTGGTAAGAAAAGATCGATAAGGCGATTCTTTGAGAATATGTGATACATGTCAGTAGCTAGGCAAGATCTTACATGATTTAGTCGCGCTTACAGTTCAATTAGTGTATTAACTTTACTATATACTATTTGTGTATTTATGTTTATATTTTTAGATTATATTTATACTTTGATGATGTTTTGATTGTACTCCTATTGCTTGACTTGCCTGTTGTACTTTGTGTATGTTATTTGGTCAATAAAATTATTATTATTATTAATCCCGAATGGAAATTGTTATTAACAATTTTAATTCGGACTCCTGTATCGGCGGAATAGCTTTTACTCATTTTTCTGAGTATTGTAGTGAAAGAAACGGAATTAATAACGTATGGATTATTTAAATAGAAACATAACTAAGTTTATTTATTTATAACACGTTTAAATAAATAGGACAACTGCCCACGGACCGGTTTTATAAGACAGGTGATTACCTGAATACTTAATGAAATTACCCCTTTATACAAGGTGTACCTGAATTTAACTATAAATAACCAATAAATAAATTTATTAACTTTAAATAAACAGAACGGGGAATTCTAGGGTTCAAGAACTCATATATTTTTAATAAACTGGTTATACAGGGTGAACCCAAAAATACTAACGAATAAAATAATAATAGTAACGAGTAAATTATTCACTACTAGATGAATCTGTAGCTCTAAAAATTTGCTTCGTTACAACTTAAGATATTATTTAATTTGACTTTTTGCTGACGATCAACCAAATAACTAGTAAATACATCCAACACAGTACCACGCACTCCGTAACTGGTCAGATTATAGAGAAGCTTTTTACGGTTTACTGTGTCGAGTGCCTTTGTTAGATCTAGAAATACAGCAATGCATTTCTTATTAATATCCAAGTTTTGTGTAATTTCATTTATGACAGAATACATATATATACTAAATTATTCTATTCTATTCTAATCTATTCATAGCATCGCAAGTAGATTTTTCTTTTTGAAATCCAAACTGACAGCTGCTCAGAATACTATTTGTTGTGATAAATTTCATTAAACATTCTTCAAATATTTTACCAAAGTTGTTAATAAGGTTAATACGTCTATGATTTTGAATTTTGGTTTTATCACCAGATTTGTGAATAGGAGCAACTATAGATGTTTTGAATTAAGTAGGGACAATACCTGTTTCAAAAATGATGTTAATAATATGTTTCAATGGTGTTAAAATATGTGCATGAATTGATTTAATAATTTTGACTGAGATGCCGTCATCTCCTGGAGCACTGTTATTTTTTAAAGTAGATATATGATTTATTAACTCAATTTCTGTGACTGGATTTAAAAACATAGATTTTCCATTTACATTAATATTTTCAAGAATGTTTACAGGACTATCTATATTTTTTAGCATGTTTTCACCAACCTCAATGAAATAGTTGTTGCAATAGTTTGTCATTTGCTTGGCATCTTTAAATACAGTGGAGTTACTTAAAATTTGAATTGTTTCACAAGCATGTTTACTCCTTTCATTAGTAGCCTTAGATATAATGCGATACATTTTTTTCATGTCATCTGGAGTATATAGAAATCATTTTTACATTTTTTTAGCAGTTTATTAAGGTTGTTTCTATATTATTTATATTGCACATTCAGTTCAGGCGTATTGTTATATTGTAATTGTTTTTTCATTTTGTCTTTGGTTTTTATAGACTGTATTAAGCCTTGAGTTATCCAAGGCTTAATTCTGCACAAATTATTGCTAACAGGTGTATTCACTAACTCGCATTGTTCAAGAAGTTTATTAAAGGTAGCATAAAAAAAGTTTGTGGCTTGCTGTGCTTCATTAACTTGCAAAATTTGGGCCTAGTTTTCTTTTTCCAATAAATAATTTAATTTATTTGAATTATATCTAGGGAAAGTTATTTTAACATTATTATTACTATTACTATTATTTACAGTGCATTTGTTTATTTCTGATATATTAATCATTACAGGGTAGTGATCTGTTATGTTACACTTTACAATAAAAGAACTTAAGTAATTATTTTTTGACCGACATTTAAATGAGCCTTTAAAAATATGTGATCCAAGCACGTAGTTGATTCAGTAGTTGCACGAGTCAGACTATTTATGTATGGCTCAAAACCATGTTTAGCCAGTACAGATAAATATTTATTAGTGTTAGTGTCTTTGTCATCTAAGATGTTAATGTTGATGTCCCCTATGAAAATTTGAAAATTACGATTATCAGTACAATCATTTAAGTATGTATCAATTTCTTCTATGAAAGAGATTACATTACTGGGACAGCGTCTGTACCAAGCAATTATCTTAAAAGACACACCATTAATGTAAGTTTAAGGACTCCAAAAGTGACCCACATTTCACAAGCTTAAAATTAGTGAAATTATAATTCACTGGATTTAATTAATAAAACTACACCATCATTTGATTGCAATATCAACTGTTGAAGAGTGAGCATGTATATTGTAGCGGTGGAAGTTCTCGTGTTAAACTAATACAAAATTATTAGTATATATATACATATTATATATTTTGTTTTAATTAAAAGTGATTTATCTTGATAAAACAGTTTAATTGGGGAAAAATCTGCCTATGCAAGTGTAAGTGCAATATTACTAAGGTTACTGAACTGTAGTGCGTTTACTGTTTGAGTTATGGACACAAATTAAGTTTTATTGGGATCTCTTAATTTATGCAGACAAGAATGTTTATAATACTTTAAATTAATTTTGTGTTTATACATCCCAGAAAACAACAAACATTCCAAGGCTGTGCAGCAAGAAATTACTTGTAAATAAGACATTTACTACAACTCAATTACATCGAGAAAAATCTTAAAATACCTACCTACGTATCTAAAGTATGTCGGAGATTACAAATAATGAACTATTTGCAAGACTACTAAATGCCATTAAAGAAGAATCTGGAACTACCAAAGAAGAAATAAAAAACGAAATAAGAATAGAAAACAAGAAAATCTTCGAGGAAATTCAATCACTCAATAAAAAAGTAATCGATCTAGAAAATAAGTGTAGTAATTTGGAAGCAAAATGCATAAATTTAGAAAGACAACTTAGAAAAAATAATATAGTAATTTTCGGTTTAAACATTAACCTAAAACCGGAGGAAACCTTACTTGATTTTATGTTAGCAAAAATTGAACAACTTTTAGAAGTACAATTAGTTGAGTCCGACATAGACAATATCTACCAGATAAAAACGGAAAAAGGAACTCCAGTAAAAATAGGGTTTGTTTCCTACCTTAAAAAAGTGCAATTCTTAAAAACGCTAACAAGTTAAAAAAAGGAGGTAAAATATTTATTGCACAAGACCTATGTTTTGAAGAGAGGAAAGACCTAAAGATCTTACAAAAACACTTAAAGATTGCGAGAAATAGCAACAACTTCGCAAAAATAAAGGGAAATAAACTTATCGTAAATGATGATATCTATACTGTGGAACAATTGGAAAATATGAATATTAAGGTAAATGGTCCAAAAGGAGAATGCAATACAGAGGACCCTACCATAAGTACGCAGTCAGTAAGTGCTCCCACAACATCAACAACAAGTAAAATTTGTGAGTTTGGATTAAAGGCAAATTCAAAGGAAATTAGCAAAGTATCCGGAAAATGTGTTAACAACGATATTTCCCCCCCAATTGATGTGCCACCTCAGAAAAAGAAAAAAGGAGAAAGTGATTCAGCACCCATCAGAAATATAACGTCATTTAAAATAGTTACTAGGCAACAAATCGCTAACAACAAATAATTAGGTATTATGTCATACTTGTTACGATTGTATACTACTTTATATTATTTTGTATATGTTTCATAATTGATTATTGGTGTGTGTAGGTATATATAAAAATATTAATTTAACTACTTAATTTATATCTATAAATAATTACTATGCATATGCACACGCATTAGATTGAGGTCATATTCTCGCTTATCATACGATTTTTTTAATTAGTTTTATTCTTCAATTCCATTACAAATGGATTCTTACATTGAACATTACGACAATATACCCATAAATATGTAATAGAACAAAAAATTTGTATTTGCTTTACATACATTTACGTATGCTCTCTCTTATAAATTTCACATGTGTATCACAAACAAGTAGTTATATAACTACTTCTGTGATTTTCTACTAGTTTATTTACTGCCTTTCTATATATTCTTTGTAATTCTATGTTTTATGTGAATAAACTTATTATTATTATTATTATTATTATTATTTCTATTGAAATTCCCACCACTGGGAAAATCACGAAACATTAAAGCCACCCTTTACTTTTTTCACATAATGAATGAACTGTAGCTATATGCTGTTCACATTTTTTTTACATTAGAGTAAGCTTTGGAAAATCTGAATTCTGTTGGTATGAATGACTGTTTTAATTACTGAGGTTATGTTGAAAAGTCAAAAACATAACCACAAATTCAAATTGGTTCTACATAGTTGCCAGAGTGAGACCCTAAAGAAAGCACAGCAATGTTATCAATAAAAATTTGGCAATTCAGCCAAAAATCGGCCAAAAATAAATGACGTGACGATCAATTAAATCTGACACTTCAATATTTTGTCAATAGTAGACAACCCTGAGACAACCTAAGAAAAACATATCATAGCCTCCCCTCATGTAAATAAAATGTGAATGATGATGCACACAATGAAATTTTTTTATTATTGGGAACTAGATGGTGAATTTAAGAGGTGACACATGCTTTGTAGTAATCGTGAATAGTTGAAGTTGTCTTATAGGTAGCGGTAATGTCATTAACGCTAATAATTATTACTTACAAGTTCCACGACTTTAAACGGATAGTGAAGGTCTCTAGAACGTCGCGGCAACTATCAAATATGAAAGCTACTTGAAAGTGATTGCAACTCTGGAGTCCCATTTCAGTAACATGAGTTAGTCCTTGATACCATTGTTTGCCACTTTCAAGTTTTGAAATGAACTCAAAGGTCATCCGACTGGTAACTACCACTTCCCCAGAACCGGGAAAAATACCCAGAAGTCTCATAACTATATAGTAATCATTAGTGGTAGAAACTACGTGGCATCGACTGTAGATTTGTCAAATTAAGTTATTTATACATAAAAGTCGTAAATTTAGTAGCAGTTACGTAATAGTTACTCTTTCAAGGTTCCTGTCTCAATCCTAATTACTTTGGTACTAGTTGGGTTTACCTGCGGTTGCCAATAGTATCATTATTATTTGAGTTTAAAAAATTATTAAAAATTTTGAGATTTCGATTATCTATGGAAGATTATCGATAATAACTTACTGTAAACTTTACCTTATTATTACAGTTTACCCAAGCAGCACTTTTAGTAGTTTTTACGTCATAGCTACCATCAGTGGAACTTTAAACGTTTCCGCAACTATCGCCTGTTACGTAATAGCCTCGTTATTTCTACTAAGTATTCATCAAAATGGGGAAGATTTATTACGTAGCAGTTACTATTTCTCAACTTCTGCTGTTACGTGTTCACAACTAGGTTACTACGTAAATGGAACGTAACCAAGCAGTAGAAATTACTAACTTCTGGTAACTTTATTATTAATTATGAGACAACTATATGTTGCTCTCTTTCTCTCTGTCTCGACTTGTTTGAAAAGCAAATATGTATATTTATATTACGATCGGACTTAACCGAGTTATGAACACAATAATGCCCCAGTTAAATTTAACGTTGGCATGATATATGAATTAAATCCTGATATTTTGCGTTCACTCCGAGTTTAAAAATTAAAACGACTACTGGTTTTCTGTGATATGTGACCATTATACTTCGATAAAATAGACACGCTCTCTGAAAAATTGATTTTTAGAAAAAAAAAATTTTTCACAAATTATAATATGTATAGTTGAAAAATCAAAATTTTGTAAAGAAAACATTTTTTAATTTCATGAATAATAAAATAATAATGATAGCTGTATAAAACATGTTTGTAAATGATCATAATTTATTAAAAAATGTGGTTTAGAATTATATGTTTTATCTGACAATATGGCGTCATCATAAAAATGGCGAATTATTAATTCGAGTCACTTTAAAGTGTTTTTGTTTGTGGAAGTAATGTTATTTTTACTCGAGATGTCACTAATTAGTTGCAAAAATTAAAGTTCCAGAAAACTTCCCGACTACGTCACAGATACTTTAAATGGAACACTTTAAGTTATCATTACTTTGAAGTGATTCTTTGGTAATGCTGTGCAGTCGACATTACTACCAATTCTTACTTTAAACTTGAGACTGCTTTAAAGTAATACGGACACGTATCCGAGACGTTGCACATACTGAATCAGTTACTTATAAGTGTAATAGCTATACAGTACCTACCCGAATTCAGTAGAATCAAAGTAATTATTACTACACAGGCATGCCACAAGGTAAATTTTACACTATAGTCGTAAATTTAGTGACAATTGTTATTGTAACACACCTTTTTTCTCGAAGGACCGTATGTTTGTAAATTTCCAATTTACCCAATATTGAATTTATAATTAATAAATGATAATAAGAGAACACGCACATTAACGGACACTCACCTTTTGCCGTTTCTGGGCCTCGTCAGAGAGCGCTCTCGTCTTTTCGGGCTGTGGATTTTGTTTCTTGTATAACACTCACAGTGACACACAAATTAAATACTAATTGAAAATAAATTAAAGTTTTCTGGGGCTTCCAATAAATCGAACCGTTCGGCTGTCACGATATCTTCGGAATGTGTTCTGATCATTTTTTTTTTTTTTCGTTTTTTGTGGTGTACAAAGAATGTGCGCTGTGCCGCGTACATTGAAAAGGATTAAAAGCAAAAGGAAACCCGCAAATCACACGGTACAACCAAACAAAAAAATAAATAAATTAATTATACTACATGTTTATAGAAAAAATAAACTGAAATTGACTCCAGTTTCCGATAACAATTCTGTAATGCTTACTATATTAAAGTTCCGATGGCAGTTTCCGTCTCTTTGGTGCTGCTTGGGTATATCGATTAAATTTTTTGGTTAAAAGTTATAAAAAAATCATAATATCCAAACTTAATTAGTTAAACTTCACATTATCTTCATGTGATTTTTCGTTTTAGGTTCAATTATTCAATTATTTATATCTAAAACTCAACTCTAATAATTTTTTCTACACGACATTAGTAAATTTAATTTTACTTGAAAACTAAAAATAGTAGGAAAATGAAGTCAGAGAAAGAAAACTTTAATAAAATATACTATTTAAAAAAATTTCATTTGTTTACCACAGGTAAAAAAATTAAGGGAGTGAACAGATCACATGATGCCCACTTCTAGTCCTTTAATTTAAGAGGAACTGATCATAATTATTAAAAATATTAAACTACTATTACTACTATATTATATCGATTCAAAGGAGATATCTGCAATGAAATGACTGAAGATATAGAAAATATATTTTTTTATATTCTATATTGATGGCTTATAAAAAAAGTAATTTTTGAATAAAAGTAAATTGCTGCCCAGAATGTTCCATTAAGTTTATGGCATGTTTTTTTTGTTACACCCCGTTTTATATGTATACATTGTGTCGCACTTAAGAGTGAAACTTTTTTCATTTTTATCCGATTTGAACCAAATTTTACTCAATGATAGATACCATAAGGGTCAACTCATGACCAAAAGAACATTCGCCCACTACTAATGCAAAGCCACCTGCGATACCAAAATAAACGCAAAAAATCAAGAAAACATATTAGGCATTTTTTTATCAGAAAATTTTACTAATGAAAGTTGTTCAGAATTGTCTAAAAACCTTAAATCCAAAATCTCATAAAAATTAAAAAATATTGATATTTTGATTTAAAAAATTTTAAGTCCGAAAATATAATTTTACAATATCAATTATCATTCGTATTTAGTTGCAGAGTGTTTCTTTAGTTTTTTTTTAATAAAAAATACAATATTACAATACAATAATCCATTAAAATTATTTTTTCAGACTTAAACATTTTTTCAAACAAAATATTAATATATTTTGATTTTGATTAAATTTTGAACAATTCTGAACAAGTTACTTTAATAAAATTTTTGATAAAAAAATGCCTAATGTGTTTTTTTGATTTTCTCGGTTTATTTTGATATCGTAGGTGGCTTTGCATTAAGGGGCAAATGACTTTTGGGCCATAAGTTGAGCCTCATGGATTCTATCTTTGAGTGAAATTTGGTTTAAATCGGATAAAAAGGTAAGAAGAAATAAGGCTGTTTCACTCTTAAGTGCGACACACTGTATATACATCCTATATTTAGTTAATAAATAACACTTACAGTTGTAGCATTTATTATTGCCACATTATCAGGTTGTGACCAATTAACTGGATAATGGTATTTTATAAAAGTCAATCCAGGCCTTCTATCAAATTCACGACACTGATTAGGTTTTACAACTTCTGTTCCTTTGAATCCCCACCAACCAGGTATCTGACTTGGACTATCTTCTTGCAACCCACAAACTCCATAATTATCATCTTTATGATGACACCTGGCATTTTGTACACACCAGGTACACTCCTCCAACCCAAGCTTATGGGCTGCTGACACCACTGAAGTGTGATTAGGAAGAACATGCCCATGTATTAAACATGAGTGGCAATCACCCAAAGCTGGACACACACCAGGGCACCTTGTTGTTTGCAAATTTGTGGTACAATTAGCTCCTGTGGTTCTACCATAACACTGTTCATCTGCTGAACACCACCCACATTCAGGATCTGAGGAACATTCTCCATAATGGCGGTGTCTCATACAGGAAGATTCTGGATCGTATACCTCTCCTTTTCTGGCAACAATCATTGGAGGAAGAGTGTATGCAAGTAAATCACCATTAACATTACCATGGTAGCCTCCTACTAGTAGCAGTGTATTATCATTTCTAACACCAGCAGCGTGGGCAAATACACCTAAAAAGACATTAATAACAATTATTATTATAGCATAAAGAACGTTTTTGCCAAAATACCATTATTATTAATGTCATGGTAGGAAATTGTCGGTTACAGGACAATAAAAAAACAAGTTATGTTAAAGTACCAACTTTTAGTTTAGTTTAGTTTTAATATTTCTAAAACCTTCCTCAGAGCTACCATAAAATACAATAATAAATTAGTTAAAAAAGTAAACTATGAAATATAGAAATTATTATCTAATGCTTTTTATTCTGTAAATGAATTTTTTTCTCATGTTTTTTTATTAATTACGTTACTGTAATTTTATTTTAAAGTGTTCGTTTGACGTACCCTATATACTGTATTGAGGTTAATAAATTTTTTTTATTATTTTTTTTTTTCTTTTTCGGTTACTCAATGTTGGACAGTCTCTCCATGGTCTCCGACACCACACGGGGAGAGCGCCAGCGAATAATCTACAGCCACTCCCCCACATCCTGCAGGGTTAGTGACTGTAGATTCCAGACTCGTGTGCCCTAAAGCAGACGGAGGGATCCCAGGATGACCGCTTTCTGCATTTGACCAGTCAACCACTCTGCCTATTTTTGGCAGGCAGGCATGGTCTTCAATGCGGAGAGCAGCGTGGGCTTCATACCTCCGACTATACCGATTATCAGGACGACCATTTTGATAGAGTAGCCTGGGTATAGCACTTGGAGCTCGTACCAGAGATCTCTGTATTTGGTCCATTTCTCCTCCTCCTTCAAGGCAATGTTTGTCTAAGCAGGGGCTGAGAACTCGATGACTTTGGTCTGATGGTCGAGGAGGACTATGTCAGGCTTATTGGCTCGAATTAGCCTGACGGTCGGGAACGAATAGTTCCAGTAAATCCGGCATTTCTTGTCCTCGACAACGGCCTCGATATCTCCGGGAATGTAAGGTACCACTGGTATTTGCTCTATCTCGTAAAGCCTTATATATCGGACATGTACATAATAAATGCATGAGCGACTCCGGCGCCTGACGGCAGGTCCTTCAGTTGTTATTAGGGGCCTCTACACCCATCACGCGACTCCGATAGACCAAGGTGTTAATATCACCATCTTGACATTATTGTTATTATTATTATTATTATTATTATTATTATTATTATGCATAATGTATACAGCGTGTCCCACTTTTAATGGCCTCCCCTTCACAACTCAGTTATTAGTTATTCGATTTCAACCAAATTTGGGTTACTATTAACGGCATTTGGTGTGATCTTTTTGAATTAAACAAAACTTTTCAGACTTTTTGGACGCCCTATATATATATATATATATATATATATATATATATATATATATATATATATATATATATATATATATATATATATATATATATATTTATCCTGCTATCAATACTGCGTCCGTACATTGACACGATACCATTCACTAGTGCGTCCTGTACAATAGTGCATCCGTATACCGGACGCAGTATTGTTTTTCCATATTATCTTCGCCATATTTCGCGAGTGATCCTTTTACAACTTCTCAGATTATTCTGTGTCACCTGAGCTACCGATAAACATAGAAATAATTTCTGTATCATTTCAATTAACTGAGATATTGACTGGGTAATTTTTCGATTTTGGACGCGGTATTATATGTCAAGTGTAAGCAAGAGTATATTTTTAGTTCCAACAAACTTAGTTTGGGGTCGCGTCGATCTTTGTACAGAAATATACATCTAATATACTCTTTTAGTTATAGTATAATGCTGCATCCGAGATTTGGCAACAACGTATCGCATAAATATGTTAAATATATATAATCATTCCTTTTTAGTGGGACGTTTACTCGCGCGTGATAGTGCATTCTGTGAGTCGGACGGAGTCAACCAAACTACTGTCTCCCCCCGTTTTCGAGCATGCTGAACACGATGGTGATGATTTCTCTGCTCCCTGAGTTGACCCTACCCCCCAAACGGCCAAAAAACCGCCCCCAAAAGGGGAGAATTGCGTATTCGACGTCTTCCACTGGCAGAACTTATGTCACCCCCGTTTTCGAGGATGCTGAACACGATGGTGATGTTGATTCTGCTCTCCGAATAGACCCTACCCCCTAACGGCCAAAAACCATCTCCAAAGAGGGGGGATCGCGTATTCTACGTCTTCCACCGGTAAAACTTATGTCATCCCCCCGTTATTGAGGATGCTGAACACGATGGTAATGTTAGTTCTGCTCCCTGAGGCAAACCAACCATTCGAGCGGCCAAAAACTACCCTCCAAGGGGGTGAAAAATGTGTTGTGCTACAAACGAGAAAACCCACGTTATGTCTCGTTTTTGAGTATGCTGGGCAAGAGAAAAATATTATCAAGTCATCTCGACAAATGTTGAAAATGATTTATATTTACCTATAGTAAATAAGTAATTTTATGCGTCAATAAAAATGTTTATGATCTAACTTACTTCACTTACTTTATAAAACCGCGCGTCAAAGGGGTAGTTTGTGTCCGTTCGAGGGGCTCGCAGAGATCGAGGTGACTTGGTAATATTTTTCTCTTGCCCGGCACACTCAAAAACGAGAGATAACGAGGGTTTTCTCGTTTGTAGCACGAAATACATTTTTCGCCCCCTTGGAGAGTGGTTATTTGGCCGTTAGGGGGGTAGGGACAACTCGAGGAGCAGAGCCAACATCACCATCGTGTTCAGCATCCTCGAAAACGGGGGAGGGAAGTAGTTTGACTCCCCAAATACTTGTTTTTCGAGGTTTTTTCCGACTCACGGAATGCTCTATGAGATTCGTGTTACTGTATAATAAAATCGAAAATAACAGACCGTTATATATTATATTTATATGACTGATGGTCGAGATGGTAGCGTACCTGCCTCTCACCCAAAAGCCCCGGGTTCGATTCTCGGTCGTGGCAATAAAATATACTGTGAGCGGGATTTTTTCATTATACACGGATATTGGATGTGTCCCTTGTCTTTAAATGTGCAGCTCCCTACCGCACAACGCTCTTAGAGCCTTCTGGGATAAAGGGGGTCGTAATTACATGTGCTGTTATTTATTATTTATTATATAATTGTAGTACAAATAATATTAACTAATACAGAGGTAAGTTTACATAATTCACAAAACTATGTATATTGATTATAGAAAATTTAAAAATTCACTTAAAATATGGGAATGGTTGAAAAATGAAAATCTGGAAAATACTACTAACAAATTTATTAATATAATAAAAAATGAGACAAAAACAAGTACCTACAAAAATTATTAAAGTTAAACACAATGATAAAAAAAGAAAAATTGGATTACAAAAAAGGTAGATACGCATCATTTCCGATTACCTCAGCTTATCTATGACATCTATGCCGGATTCTACATCTTTTCAGAAACTTTTAGACCGAATCCGACAAGACGCTCGAATGCCTTAACTAATCGAGGACACCTACGAAAATATGCGAAGCGCCTCATTTCAGATGGCCTTCTCACCTTTCCAGTAATATCTCTCTGTCGAACTTTACATCTTTCCCGAGACTTTCGACCGAATCCAACTAAAACGCCCGAATCCCTTGACTAACCGAAGACGCCTACGAAAATATAAAAATCGCCTCATTTCTGATGACCCTCTCACTTTTCAGGTAGCATCTCTGTCGGACTCTACATCTTTCCTGAGACTCTTCCACCGAATCCACCTAAATTACCCGAATCCCTTAACTAATCGAAGACTTTCCCGATGCCCTTCCCACTTTTCAAGTAGCATCTCTGTTAGACTCTACATCTTTCCCAGGACTCTCAGACCGAGTCCCACTAAATTACCCGAATCCCTTAACTAATCGAAGATGCCTACGAAAATACGCGAAACGCCTCATTTCTCATTACCTTATCACTTTTCAAGTGGCATCTCTGTAGACCTCTACTTCTTTCCCGAGACTCTTAGACCGGTCCAACTAATTTACCCAAATTACTTAACTAATCGAAGACGCCTACAAAAATACGCAAAACGCCTCATTTCCGATACCCTCTCACTTTTCAGGTAGCATCGCTGTCGGACTCTACATTTTTCCCGAGACTCTTCCACCGAATCCAACGAAATTACCCGAATCCCTTTACTAATCGAAGACTAATACGAAAATACCCGAAACACCTCATTTATCATTACCTTCCCACCTTTCAAGTAACATTCTGTCAGACTCTACATCTTTCCCGAGACTCTTTCACCGAATCCAACTAAATTACCCGAATTCCTTAACTAATCGAAGACTAATACGAAAATGCGCAAAACACCTTATTTCTCATTACCTTCCCACCTTTCAAGTAGCATCTCTATCTGACTCTACATCTTTCCCGAGACTCTTCCACCGAATCCAACTAAATACCTGAATCCCTTAACCAATCGAAGATGCCTACGAAATTACGCGAAACGCCTTATTTCTAATGACCCTCTCACTTTTTAGGTAGCATGTCTGTCGGATTCTACATTTTTCCCGAGAGTCTTCCACCGAATCCCTTAACTAATCGAAGATGCCTATGAAAATATGCGAAACACCTCATTTCCGATAACCCTCTCACTTTTTAGGTAGCATCGCTGTCGGACTCTACATTTTTCCCGAAAGTCTTCCACCGAATCCCACTAAATTACCCGAATCCCTTAACTAATCCAAGATGCCTACGAAAATACGCGAAACGCCTCTTTTCTAATGACCTTATCACTTTTCAAGTGGCATCTCTGTTGGACTCTACATCTTTCCCGAGACTCTTCCACCGAATCCAATTAACTTACCCAAATCACTTGACCGCAGCTTATTAAATACCCTTAACAACACCTTAAAAACTACAGCCCCGCAGGGGCTGTTTCAAACATACTACAAAAAAATGAATTAAACAGAGAGTACAAAATAGTTATTTACGTATCAAGGCATTAAAGTTCAACTATTCATCATGAATGTGGAGTTTAAACCGCATGAGTGATAAAAAGGAACTTTAATGCCGAGGTGCATATTACATTTTTTTTTAATCCAAAAACTGTGAAATTAAGATTAATTAACTCTATTTTTTAAATAATTTTCAGTGATATTAAGAAATGTCATAATTATTTTTAAATGTCAATTCGGAATAATTTTTTGTAAGAAAACCATTATTTTTAGCATTATAATAGTGATAATTCTGAACTTAAAAAACTGTATTTATTTACCTTTTATTACAACACAATTATTGTTACAAGCATGTTTACATTTATCTGGTCACCTCTGCCAACTACAAAAATCATACAATAATGGATTACTTTACAATAATAAATAAATAAATACACCACATGTAATTACGACCCTTTTTATCCCAGAAAGCTCTACAACAGCCTTGTGCGGGAGGGGGCTACACATTTAAAGACAACGGACACACATCCAATATCCGTGTATAATAGAAAAATCCCTCTCACAGTATTTTCCATTACCACGACCGGGACTCGAACCCGGGACTTTTGGGTGAGAGGCAGGTACGCTACCATCTCGACCATCACTTTAATGACGATTTTGAGGTACTTTAATGCCAATTTAAAAAATATTGTAATGAATTAAATAATTTAATTAAAAAAGAAAAAATGAATTATTATACACATTAAGCGGAGGAAATAGATCCTCCCAAAATATTTGTGGGAAGTCACAAATGAATTCTGTGGAATACAAAGAAATAAATCTAAAATATCCAAGTAGGTACTATTAGAAATAACAGAGGTGAAAAAGTAACAAGCGATGACAAAAAGGCAAATATTATTTACTGGTTCTTTAATTGTATCGGCAAATCACTTGCAAATGAAATCAATCCCTACATCCAATTTTAAAATTTGGGGGTTGCAACTGTCACTCAAAGGAGGTTGAATTTAGGGATGAAATTTTTACGTTGCAGGATGTTATTCCAGAATCTAAAATTGACGTGTTTCGGCATTTCCTTGATATGTGTCAAAATATGAAGATATTGAATTTATTTTTATGGAATTCTAGGTTGTAGTTAGATACTTTGCAAAACAGGTTATTTAAAATCATATTCAATAAAGAACTAACTTATTCTACAAATTCCCTTTAAGAAACTAAAATAATGGATATCAGGTTGTTATTCATTTTCCAGGGTATTATAAATCAATGGAAAACTAAAGTCGAAATACGTAAGATGCATAACACCAGAGGCAATAAAAATAATAACTTAAAAATTCCAAAAACAAATACAACCTGTGGACAAAGATGTTTTACATACCTTGGTCCTAAAGCCTTATAATATAGCCTTATAATACAGGGTGTTTATTAAAGAATGGGCCAAACTGTATGAGTAGGTTCCTTGAGTATAAATAAATCATTTTAGCTGCACATACCTTAGTACCATTTTGCTTCCTTAAAAGGTTATGGACCGACAAAAGCAATTTCTTCATTTAAATTTTTTGTTATATCTCTCTTACTATTAATTTATTAACACAATTTCATTCAAATTTGGTATATGGGGGTTTTTTGGGCCGCTGAGAAAAGTAGTGTAAACAATTGTGGCGAATAACGCAGAGGGCGCTGAGAACGCCTAGTTATTTCTTTTGTTTTAGTCGTTAATCTTTTGAGCTTCAACTTTTAAAAAAAGTAATATTCGTTTTTATTGCATTCAATTCTACGTAAAAATGGAATACTTATTTTATGTCGGTAAAATATACCGTTTTCGAGAAAAATGCATTCAAACTTCCTGTGGCACAACGAAGAGAATTACGTAAAATTTAAATTATAAATCTACTAGGTACATGACTAAAACTTTCAGTAAAATAATTAAGTATAATAGATAAAACACAGTTTTTAAAAAGAGAAATTTTATTAATTTATCAAATTAAGCAATTTAAAAAGTTTTTAATTAATAACTAGCTAGTTTTTTAAGGACGTGAAATGGTACTGAGGTATGTTCAGTTAAATGATTTATTTTTACTCAAAGAACCTACTGTTACAGTTTGGCACATTCTTTAATGAACAATTTAAATTTTATATAATTCTCTTCATTGTGCCATAGGAAGTTTAAATGCATTTTACTTGAAAACGGTGCATTTTACCTACATAAAATAAGTATACCTTTTTGACGTAGAATTGAATGCTGCATTCAAAACCAATATTACTTTTTTAATAGTCGATGTTGAAAAAATTCACGACTAAAACAAAAGAAATAATTAGGCGTTCGCAGCGCCCTCTACGTTATTTGAAACAATTGTTTACACTACTTTATTCAGCGGCCCAAGAAACCCCCATGTACCAAATTTGGATGTAATCGTGTTAATAGTAATAGAAATAAAAAAATGCTTTTAACGGTCCATAAATTTTTAAGGTAGCAAAATGGTACTAAGGTTTATGCAGCTAAAATGATTTATTTTTACTTAAGGAACCTACTCCTACTGTTTGGCCCATTCTTTAATAAACACCCATGACCAAATTATTACCAACTTTTATTTGACGTCCAACTACTAACTGTTCTGTGTAGATTTAAAATAAAAATTAAGAGCGATAAATGTGGCAACAGTGCCGGACGCCGTATTGTACCAAGTTTGTCACAAAATATACATTAAGGACGTGGTATCATGTGGGATATACACATGATTATACTCCGGACGCTATATAATACTATTAGTGAAAGGACGCAGTATTGTCAGTATATCTGAACTTCTTTATTTATGAAGATATCAGTAATCTAAAACCAGCTCTGGGCTGGATTTGATGAGTAGATCCAATATACTCCATCACATTTGAACTAACTAGTGTATTTCTGGGAGACGCCGTATGGTTGGCTTTTGTAAGGACGCAGCATTGTTAGCAGGATGTATATATATATATATATATATATATATATATATATATATATATATATATATATATATATATATATATATATATATATATATATATATATATATATATATATATATATATATATATATATATATATATATATATATATATATATATACATCCTGCTAACAATGCTGCGTCCTTACAAAAGCCAACCATACGGCGTCTCCCAGAAATACACTAGTTAGTTCAAATGTGATGGAGTATATTGGATCTACTCATCAAATCCAGCCCAGAGCTGGTTTTAGATTACTGATATCTTAATAAATAAAGAAGTTAAGATATACTGACAATACTGCGTCCTTTCACTAATAGTACTATATAGCGTCCGGAGTATAATCATGTGTATATCCCACATGATACCACGTCCTTAATGTATATTTTTTGACAAACTTGGTACAATACGGCGTCCGGCACTGTTGCCACATTTATCGCTCTTAGTTTTTATTTTAAATCTACTCAGAACAGTAGTTGGACGTCAAATAAAAGTTGGTAATAATTTGGTCATGGGTGTTTATTAAAGAATGGGCCAAACAGTAGGTTCCTTAAGTAAAAATAAATCATTTTAGCTGCATAAACCTTAGTACCATTTTGCTACCTTAAAAATTTGTGGACCGTTAAAAGCAATTTTTTTATTTAAATTTTTTGTTATATTTCTATTACTATTAACACGATTACATCCAAATTTGGTACATGGGGGTTTCTTGGGCCGCTGAATAAAGTAGTGTAAACAATTGTTTAAAATAACGTAGAGGGCGCTACGAACGCCTAATTATTTCTTTTGTTTTAGTCGTGAATTTTTTCAACATCGACTTTTAAAAAAGTAATATTGGTTTTGAATGCAGCATTCAATTCTACGTCTAAAAGGTATACTTATTTTATGTAGGTAAAATGCACCGTTTTCAAGTAAAATGCATTTAAACTTCCTATGGCACAATGAAGAGAATTATATAAAATTTAAATTGTTCATTAAAGAATGTGCTAAACTGTAACAGTAGGTTCTTTGAGAAAAAATAAATCATTTAACTGAACATACCTCAGTACCATTTCACGTCCTTAAAAAACGAGCTATTTATTAATTAAAAACTTTTTAAATTGCTTAATTTGTTAAATTAATAAAATTTCTCTTCTTAAAAACTGTGTTTTATCTATTATACTTAATTATTTTACTGTCAGTTTTAGTCATGTACCTAGTAGATTTATAATTTAAATTTTACGTAATTCTCTTCGTTGTGCCACAGGAAGTTTGAATGCTTTTTTCTCGAAAACGGTATATTTTACCGACATAAAATAAGTATTCCATTTTTACGTAGAATTGAATGCTGCAATAAAAACGAATATTACTTTTTTTAAAAGTTGAAGCTCAAAAGATTAACGACTAAAACAAAAGAAATAACTAGTCGTTCTCAGCGCCCTCTACGTTATTCGCCACAATTGTTTACACTACTTTTCTCAGCGGCCCAAAAAACCCCCATATATCAAATTTGGATGAAATTGTGTTAATAAATAGTAAGAGAGAAGTAACAAAAAATTTAAATGAAGAAATTGCTTTTGTCGGCCCATAACCTTTTAAGGAAGCAAAATGGTACTAAGGTATGTGCAGCTAAAATGATTTATTTTTACTCAAGGAACCTACTCCTACAGTTTGGCCCATTCTTTAATAAACACCCTGTATTGTAAGGCTATATTATAAGGCTTTAGGACCAAGGTATGTAAAACATCTTTGTCCACAGGTTGTATTTGTTTTTGGAATTTTTAAGTTATTATTTTTATTGCCTCTGGTGTTATGCATCTTACGTATTTCGACTTTAGTTTTCCATTGATTTATAATACCCTGGAAAATGAATAACAACCTGATATCCATTATTTTAGTTTCTTAAAGGGAATTTGTAGAATAAGTTAGTTCTTTATTGAATATGATTTTAAATAACCTGTTTTGCAAAGTATATAACTACAACCTAGAATTCCATATAAATAAATTCAATATCTTCATATTTTGACACATACCAAGGAAATGCCGAAACACGTCAATTTTAGATTCTGGAATGACATCCTGCAACGTAAAAATTTCACCCCTAAATTCAACCTCCTTTGAGTGACAGTTGCAACCCCCAAATTTTAAAATTGGATGTAGGGATTGATTTCATTTGCAAGTGATTTGCCGATACAACTAAAGAAGCAGTAAATAATATTTGCCTTTTTGTCATCGCTTGTTAATTTTTCACCTCTGTTATTTCTAATAGTACGTACTTGGATATTTTAGATTTATTTCTTTGTATTCCACAGAATTCATTTGTGACTTCCCACAAATATTTTGGGGAGGATCTATTTCCTCCACTTTATGCGTATAATAATTCATTTTTTCTTTTTTAATTAAATTATTTAATTCATTACAATATTTTTTTTAAATTGGCATTAAAGTACCTCAAAATCGTCATTAAAGTGATGGTCGAGATGGTAGCGTACCTGCCTCTCACCTAAAAGTCCCGGGTTCGAGTCCCGGTCGTGGTAATGGAAAATACTGTGAGAGGGATTTTTCTATTATACACGGATATTGGATGTGTGTCCGTTGTCTTTAAATGTGTAGCCCCCTCCCGCACAAGGCTTTTGTAGAGCTTTCTGGGATAAAAAGGGTCGTAATTACATGTGGTGTATTTATTTATTTATTATTGTAAAGTAATCCATTATTGTACGATTTTTGTAGTCGGCAGAGGTGACCAGATAAATGTGAACATGCTTGTAACAATAATTGTGTTGTAATAAAAGGTAAATAATAGTATATTACGTAATGAGAGTTGTAAATAGCATATTACGCACGAATGGAAAAATTGCGCACGACGCCGCGTAGCGGCAGAGTGCGGCAATTCCATGAGTGCGTAATTGCTTTACAACTCGAATTATGTACTATACTTTACCTACGATCGTATTTATTGAATTTAAAACACAATTTTGTATTATTTGTTGCTTATGTCGTTTTGACAGCGTTAGAAAATTAAGTTTTGCACCTGCCATTTTTAATAATTCTAGCCTGGTGTCAGAAATATGAACTACAAGTGTTGTGTAAAGTTGGTCACGTGGTCACATTGCAACACATTTCAGCGGCTGAGCGTGCGATTTGTTTACGGTGTGTAAGGTTCAATTTACATAGGTGGCGGAGAGTGCGTTTTCAGCTATTTACGTTAGTGATCGTAGGTAAATACAGTTTTTTAAGTTCAGAATTATCACTATTATAATGCTAAAAATAATGGTTTTCTTACAAAAAATTATTCCGATTTGACATTTAAAAATGATTATGACATTTCTTAATATCACTGAAAATTATTTAAAAAATAGAGTTAATTAATCTTAATTTCACAGTTTTTGGATTAAAAAAAATGTAATATGCACCTCGGCATTAAAGTTCCTTTTTATCACTCATGCGGTTTAAACTCCACATTCATGATGAATAGTTGACCTTTAATGCCTTGATACGTAAATAACTATTTTGTACTCTCTGTTTAATTCATTACTAGGTCGAGCCGGGGCTCACCGCGACCTAGGTCTACGCGCCGCGCCGCTGGACTCTCTATATCAGTAGTTTTATCTCGGAGTTTTTAGTTGGAAGACGGTTTTTTAAATTTCGGAAAAATTGAAAATTGAAATTGAGGAAAAAAAGGTCAGAGCTCCGCGGGGGGTTTTTTAGGCCCTAACGGGCCCAGGAATTTTTTATAGTATGTTTGAAACAGCCCCTGCGGGGCTGTAGTTTTTAAGGTGTAGTTAAGGGTATTTATTAAGCTGCGGTCAAGTGATTTGGGTAAGTTAGTTGGATTCGGTGGAAGAGTCTCGGGAAAGATGTAGAGTCCAACAGAGATGCCACTTGAAAAGTGATAAGGTCATTAGAAAAGAGGCGTTTCGCGTATTTTCGTAGGCATCTTGGATTAGTTAAGGGATTCGGGTAATTTAGTAGGATTCGGTGGAAGACTTTCGGGAAAAATGTAGAGTCCGACAGCGATGCTACCTGAAAAGTGAGAGGGTATCGGAAATGAGGTGTTTTGCGTATTTTTGTAGGCGTCTTCGATTAGTTAAGTACAGCAAACGCAAATTATGGTGAGGTCTCGTTGCGCACGTAAGGTACGCCTCCGATTGATGCTATTGGTGAAACAAATAGCACTAATATTACAGCGGCGGGTAGGACAATCGAAACACTCGAATTTAAGTACATACGTACGCACACCTCGCAGTTACGCCAATGAGTGCTTGAATGACCAGGTGTAATTCCCCTTCCAATTTCAATATTGGGTCATATATCGTAAATTGGTTGTTCGCGCAGCCTCACCATAATTTGCGATTGCTGTAATTTGGGTAAATTAGTTGGAACCGGTCTAAGAGTCTCGGGAAAGAAGTAGAGGTCTACAGAGATGCCACTTGAAAAGTGATAAGGTAATGAGAAATGAGGCGTTTCGCGTATTTTCGTAGGCGTCTTCGATTAGTTAAGGGATTCGGGTAATTTAGTGGGACTCGGTCGGAGAGTCCTGGGAAAGATGTAGAGTCTAACAGAGATGCTACTTGAAAAGTGGGAAGGGCATCGGGAAAGAGGCGTTTCGCGTATTTTCGTATTAGTCTTCGATTAGTTAAGGGATTCGGGTAATTTAGGCGGATTCGGTGGAAGAGTCTCAGGAAAGATGTAGAGTCCGACAGAGATGCTACCTGAAAAGTGAGAGGGTCATCAGAAATGAGGCGATTTTTGTATTTTCGTAGGCATCTTCGATTAGTCAAGGGATTCGGGCGTTTTAGTTGGATTCGGTCGAAAAGTCTCGGGAAAGATGTAAAGTTCGACAGAGAGATATTACTGGAAAGGTGAGAAGGTTATATGAAATGAGGCGTTTCGCATATTTTCGTAGGAGTCCTCGATTACTTAAGGCATTCGAGCGTCTTGTCGGATTCGGTCTAAAAGTTTCGGAAAAGATGTAGAATCCGGCATAGATGTCATAGATAAGGTGAGGTAATCGGAAATGAGGCGTATCTAGCTTTTTTGTAATCCAATTTTTCTCTTTTTATCATCATGTTTAACTTTAATAATTTTTGTACTTGTTTTGTCTCATTTTTTATTATATTAATAAATTTGTTAGTAGTATTTTCCAGATTTTCATTTTTCAACCATTCCCATATTTTAAGTGAATTTTTAAATTTTCTATAATCAATATACATAGTTTTGTGAATTATGTGAACTTACCTCTGTATTAGTTAATATTATTTGTACTACAATTATATAATAAATAATAAATAACAGCACATGTAATTACGACCCCCTTTATCGCAGAAGGCTCTAAGAGCGTTGCGCGGGAGGGAGCTGCACATTTAAAGACAAGGGACACATCCAATATCCGTGTATAATGGAAAAATCCCTCTCACAGTATATTTTATTGCCACGACCGAGAATCGAACCCGGGGCTTTTGGGTGAGAGGCAGGTACGCTACCATCTCGACCATCAGTCATATAAATATAATATATAATGGTCTGTTATTTTCGATTTTATTAAACACTAACACGAATCTCATAGTGCATTCTGTGAGTCGGAAAAAACCTCGAAAAACAAGTGTTTGGGGAGTCAAACTACTTCCATCCCCCGTATTCGCTCTGCTCCTCGAGTTGTCCCTACCCCCCTAACGGCCAAATAACCACTCTCCAAGGGGGTGAAAAATGTGTTTCGTGCTACAAACGAGAAAACCCTCGTTATCTCTCGTTTTTGAGTGTGCCGCTCGGATGGTTGGTTTGCCTCAGGGAGCAGAACTAACATTACCATCGTGTTCAGCATCCTCAATAACGAGGGGATGACATAAGTTTTACCGGTGGAAGACGTAAAATACGCGATTCCCCCTCTTTGGAGATGGTTTTTGGCCGTTAGGGGGGTAGGGTCTATTCGGGGAGCAGAATCAACATCACCATCGTATTCAGCATCCTCGAAAACGGGGGTGACATAAGTTCTGCCAGTGGAAGACGTCGAATACGCAATTCTTCCCTTTTGGGGGCGGTTTCTTGGCCGTTTGGGGGTAGGGTCAACTCAGGGAGCAGAAAAATCATCACCATCGTGTTCAGCATGCTCGAAAACGGGGGGAGACGGTAGTTTGGTTTACTCCGTTGACTCCGACAGAATGCACTATCACGCGCGAATAAACGTCCCACTAAAAAGGAATCATTATTATTTATGCGATACGTTGTTGCCAAATCTCGGATGCAGCAATATACTATAACTGAAAGAGTATATTAGATGTATATTTCTGTACAAAGATCGACGCGACCCCAAACTAAGTTCGTTGGAACTAAAAATATACTCTTGCTTACACTTGACATATAATACCGCGTCCAAAATCGAAAAATTGCCCAGTCAATATCTCAGTTAATTGAAATTATACAGAAATTATTTCTATGTTTATCGGTAGCTCAGGTGACACAGAATAATCTGAGAAGTTGTAAAAGGATCACTCGCGAAATATGTCGAAGATAATATGGAAAAACAATACTGCGTCCGGTATACGGATGCACTATTGTACAGGACGCACTAGTGAATGGTATCGTGTCAATGTACGGACGCAGCATTGATAGCAGGATAAATATATATATATATATATATATATATATATATATATATATATATATATATATATATATATATATATATATACATCCTGCTAACAATGCTGCGTCCTTACAAAAGCCAACCATACGGCGTCTCCCAGAAATACACTAGTTAGTTCAAATGTGATGGAGTATATTGGATCTACTCATCAAATCCAGCCCAGAGCTGGTTTTAGATTACTGATATCTTAATAAATAAAGAAGTTAAGATATACTGACAATACTGCGTCCTTTCACTAATAGTACGATATAGCGTCCGGAGTATAATCATGTGTATATCCCACATGATACCACGTCCGTGGTGTATATTTTTTGACAAACTTGGTACAATACGGCGTCCGGCACTGTTGCCACATAATATAGCCTTATTAATACATATAATATAGCCTTATTAATACAGGGTGTTTATTAAAGAATGGGCCAAACTGTAGGCGTAGGTTCCTTGAGTAAAAATAAATCATTTTAGCTGCACATACCTTAGTACCATTTTGCTTCCTTAAAAGGTTATGGGCCGGCAAAAGCAATTTCTTCATTTAAATTTTTTGTTATATCTCTTACTATTTATTAACACAATTTCATCCAAATTTGGTATATGGGGATTTTTTTGGGCCGCTGAGAAAAGTAGTGTAAACAATTGTGGCGAATAACGTAGAGGGCGCTGCGAACGCCTAGTTATTTCTTTTGTTTTAGTCGTTAATCTTTTGAGCTTCAACTTTTTAAAAAAGTAATATTCGTTTTTATTGCAGCATTCAACTCTACGTAAAAATGGAATACTTATTTTATGTCGGTAAAATATACCGTTTTCGAGAAAAATGCATTCAAACTTCCTGTGGCACAACGAAGAGAATTACGTAAAATTTTAATTATAAATCTACTAGGTACATGACTAATACTGACAGTAAAATAAATAAGTATAATAGATAAAACACAGTCTTTAAGAAGAAAAATTTTATTAATATAACAAATTAAGCAATTTAAAAAGTTTTTAATTAATAACTAGCTAGTTTTTTAAGGACGTGAAATGGTACTGAGGTATGTTCAGTTAAATGATTTATTTTACTCAAAGAACCTACTGTTACAGTTTGGCACATTCTTTAATGAACAATTTAAATTTTATATAATTCTCTTCATTGTGCCATAGGAAGTTTAAATGCATTTTACTTGAAAACGGTGCAATTCACCTACATAAAATAAGTATAACTTTTTGACGTAGAATTGAATGCTGCATTCAAAACCAATATTACTTTTATAAAAGTCGATGTTGAAAAAATTCACGACTAAAACAAAAGAAATAATTAGGCGTTCGCAGCGCCCTCTACGTTATTTGAAACAATTGTTTACACTACTTTATTCAGCGGCCCAAGAAACCCCCATGTACCAAATTTGGATGTAATCGTGTTAATAGTAATAGAAATATAAAAATTTAAATAAAAAAATTGCTTTTAACGGTCCACAAATTTTTAAGGTAGCAAAATGGTACTAAGGTTTATGCAGCTAAAATTATTTATTTTTACTTAAGGAACCTACTCCTACTGTTTGGCCCATTCTTTATTAAACACCCAAGACCAAATTATTACCAACTTTTATTTGACGTCCAACGTTCTGAGTAGATTTAAAATAAAAACTAAGAGCGATAAATGTGGCAACAGTGCCGGACGCCGTATTGTACCAAGTTTGTCAAAAAATATACACCACGGACGTGGTATCATGTGGGATATACACATGATTATACTCCGGACGCTATATCGTACTATTAGTGAAAGGACGCAGTATTGTCAGTATATCTTAACTTCTTTATTTATTAAGATATCAGTAATCTAAAACCAGCTCTGGGCTGGATTTGATGAGTAGATCCAATATACTCCATCACATTTGAACTAACTAGTGTATTTCTGGGAGACGCCGTATGGTTGGCTTTTGTAAGGACGCAGCATTGTTAGCAGGATGTATATATATATATATATATATATATATATATATATATATATATATATATATATATATATATATATATATATATATATATATATATATATATTTATCCTGCTATCAATGCTGCGTCCGTACATTGACACGATACCATTCACTAGTGCGTCCTGTACAATAGTGCATCCGTATACCGGACGCAGTATTGTTTTTCCATATTATCTTCGCCATATTTCGCGAGTGATCCTTTTACAACTTCTCAGATTATTCTGTGTCACCTGAGCTACCGATAAACATAGAAATCATTTCTGTATCATTTCAATTACCTGAGATATTGACTGGGCAATTTTTCGATTTTGGACGCGGTATTATATGTCAAGTGTAAGCAAGAGTATATTTTTAGTTCCAACGAACTTAGTTTGGGGTCGCGTCGATCTTTGTACAGAAATATACATCTAATATACTCTTTCAGTTATAGTATAATGCTGCATCCGAGATTTGGCAACAACGTATCGCATAAATATATATAATCATTCCTTTTTAGAGGGACGTTTACTCGCGCGTTCTGTGAGTCGGACGCTGTGAGTCGGACGGAGTCAACCAAACTACCGTCTCCCCCCGTTTTCGAGCATGCTGAACACGATGGTGATGATTTTTCTGCTCCCTGAGTTGACCCTACCCCCCAAACGGCCAAAAAAACCGACCCCAAAAGGGGAGAATTGCGTATTCGACGTCTTCCACCGGCAGAACTTATGTCACCCCCCATTTTCGAGGATGCTGAACACGATGGTGATGTTGATTCCGCTCCCCGAATTGACCCTACCCCCCTAACGGCCAAAAACCATCCCCAAAGAGGGGGAATCGCGTATTCTACGTCTTCCACCGGTAAAACCTATGTCATCCCCCCGTTATTGAGGATGCTGAACACGATGGTAATGTTAGTTCTGCTCCCTGGGGCAAACCAACCATCCGAGCGGGCAAAAACTACCCTCCAAGGGGGTGAAAAATGTGCTACAAACGAGAAAACCCACGTTATGTCTTGTTTTTGAGTATGCTGGGAAAGAGAAACATATTATCAAGTCATCTCGACAAATGTTGAAAATGATTTATATTTACCTATAGTAAATAAGTAATTTTATGCGTCAACAAAAATGTTTATGATCTAACTTACTTCACTTACTTTATAAAACCGCGCGTCTAAGGGGTAGTTTGTGTCCGTTCGAGGGGCTCGCGGGGATCGAGGTAATATTTTTCTCTTGCCCGGCACACTCAAAAACGAGAGATAACGAGGGTTTTCTCGTTTGTAGCACGAAACACATTTTTCACCCCCTTGGAGAGTGGTTATTTGGCCGTTAGGGGGGTAGGGACAACTCGAGGAGCAGAGCCAACATCACCATCGTGTTCAGCATCCTCGAAAACGTGGGAGGGAAGTAGTTTGACTACCCAAATACTTGTTTTTCGAGGTTTTCTCCGACTCACAGCATGCACTATGAGATTCGTGTTAGTGTATAATAAAATCGAAAATAACAGACCATTATATATTATATTTATATGACTAATGGTCGAGATGGTAGCGTACCTGCCTCTCACCCAAAAGCCCCTGGTTCGATTCTCGCTCGTGGCAATAAAAAATACTGTGAGAGGGATTTTTCCATTATACACGGATATTGGATGTGTCCCTTGTCTTTAAATGTGCAGCTCCCTCCCGCACAACGCTCTTAGAGCCTTCTGGGATAAAGGGGGTCGTAATTACATATTGTGATGTTATTTATTATTTATTATACAGGGTGTCCCGATTTTAAACCGACAAACTTCGGGTACAAAAAGTTCACATGAAATTATGACATACCCCTTCTAACATTTCTTCTCTATCAAGCCTCCTAACGGAGATACAGGGTGTTGAAAATTCAATTTATTTTTTGTTTTTCTTTAATAACTTCCACAAAATTAAAGATAGGGTAACTAAACTTGGTACCTACACATAGTTAGGTTGTGAGGGTCCATCTTTGCTATGGTTCAGAGTTAAACAGAGGCGCGCCAGTGGCGTGCAGTGTGGTCACGTCGACATAATTTTAAGGAAAAAAGTATGTGCACTAATTTTTTTCACAATTCTGATCAGATTTGCATAATTTATGGTTGATTTTCTAAAAAAACTTGTTCATGTAAAATTTTGACTGAGGTAGTAGTTTTCGAGATATTTGCGTCTGAACCAAACGATGCACCAAAAACACAATTATCATGTCGAGAATAGTTCTGATGAAATCACGATATATTCCTTCTAAAATTTCTCAATAGCCATTCCTAACGGAAATACGGGGTGTTGATTTTTTTGATATTTGAAAGTGCTATCTTAATTAATTAATTGTGTTTTTGGTGCATCGTTTTGTTCAGACGCAAATATCTCGAAAACTACTGCCTCAGTCAAAATTCTACAAGAGCAAGTTTTTTTAGAAAATCAGCCGTAAATTATGAAAATCTAATCAGAATTGCGAAAAAAATTTGTGCATATACTTTTTTTCTTAAAAATATGTTGACGTGACCACACCGCACGCCACTGGCGCGCCTCAGTTCAACTCTGAACCATAGCAAAGATGGACCCTTACAACCTAACTATGTGTACCAAGTTTGGTTTCCCTATCTTTAATATTGTGGAAGTTATTAAAGAAAACCAAAAATAAATTGAATTTTCAACACCCTGTATCTCCGTTAGGAGGCTCGATAGAGAAGAAATGTTAGAAGGGGTATGTCATAATTTCATGTGAACTTTCTGTACCCGAAGTTTGTAGGTTTAAAATCGGGACACCCTGTATAATTGTAGTACAAATAATATTAACTAATACAAAGGTAAGTTCACATAATTCACAAAAGAATGTATATGGATTATAGAAAATTTAAAAATTCACTTAAAATATGGGAATGGTTGAAAAATGAAAATCTGGAAAATACTACTAACAAATTTATTAATATAATAAAAAAATGAGACAAAACAAGTACAAATATTATTAAAGTTAAACATAATGATAAAAAAGGAAAAATTTGATTACAAAAAAGCTAGATTATCATTTCCGATTACCTCACCTTATCTATGATATCTATGCCGGATTCTACATCTTTTCCGAAACTTTTAGACCGAATCCGACTAAGACGCTCGAATGCCTTAACTAATCGAGGACGCCTATGAATATATGCGCGCCTCATTTTAGATAACCTTCTCACCTTTCCAGTAATATCTCTGTCGAACTTTACATCTTTCCAGAGACTTTTCGACCGAATCCAACTAAAACGCCCGAATCCCTTGACTAATCGAAGACGCCTACGAAAAAACCAAAAATCGCCTCATTTCTGATGACCCTCTCACTTTTCATGTAGCATCTCTGTCGGACTCTACATCTTTCCTGAGACTCTTCCACCGAATCCAACTAAATTACCCGAATTCCTTAACTAATCGAAGACTAATACGAAAATACGCGAAATACCTCATTTCTCATTACTTTCCCACCTTTCAAGTAGCATTCTGTCAGACTCTACATTTTTCCCGAGACTCTTCCACCGAATCCAACTAAATTACCCGAATTCCTTAACTAATCGAAGACTAATACGAAAATACGCGAAATACCTCATTTCTCATTACTTTCCCACCTTTCAAGTAGCATTCTGTCAGACTCTACATTTTTCCCGAGACTCTTCCACCGAATCCAACTAAATTCCTTTACTAATCGAAGACTAATACGAAAATACGCGAAATACCTCATTTCTCTTTACTTTCCCACCTTTCAAGTAGCATTCTGTCAGACTACATTTTTCCCGAGACCCTTCCACCGAATCCAACTAAATTACCCGAATCCCTTAACTAATCCAAGATGCCTACGAAAATACGCGAAACGCCTCTCTTCTAATGACCTTATCACTTTTCAAGTGGCATCTCTGTAGGACTCTACATCTTTCCCGAGACTCTTCCACCGAATCCAACTAACTTACCCAAATCACTTGACCGCAGCTTATTAAATACACTTAACCACACCTTAAAAACTACAGCCCCGCAGGGGCTGTCTCAAACATACTATAAAAAAATTTCTGGGCCCGTTAGGACCTAAAAAAACCCCCGCGGGACGCTGACCTTTTTTTTCCTCAATTTCAATTTCAATTTTTCCGAAATTTAAAAAACCGTCTTTCAACTAAAAACCCCGAGATAAAACTATTGATATTCCGCGCCAGCGGCGCGGCGCGTAGACCTAGGTCGCGGCGGGCCCCCGGCTCGACCTAGTAATAAATTAAACAGAGAGTACAAATTAGATATTTACGTATCAAGGCATTAAAGTTCAACTATTTATCATGAATGTGGAGTTTAAACCGCATGAGTGATAAAAAGCAGTTTTAATGCCGAGGTGCATATTGCATTTTTTTTAAATCCAGAAACTGTGAAATTAAGATTAATTAACTCTATTTTTTAAATAATTTTCAGTGACATTAAGAAATGTCATAATTATTTTTAAATGTCAAAATCGGAATAATTTTTTGTAAGAAAACCATTATTTTTAGCATTATAATAGTGATAATTCTGAACTTAAAAAACTGTATTTATTTACCTTTTATTACAACACAATTATTGTTACAAGCATGTTTACATTTATCTGGTCACCTCTGCCAACTACAGAAATCGTACGATAATGGATTACTTTATAATAATAAATAAATAAATACACCACATGTAATTACGATCCCCTTTATCCCAGAAAGCTCTACAAGAGCCTTGTGCGGGAGGGGGCTTCACATTTAAAGACAACGGACACACATCCAATATCCGTGTATAATGGAAAAATTAGTAGGATGTTGGCCGGATATTTTTTCATATCCGGCAGGAGCCGGATATCCGGTTTGGAAGCCGGATAGGCCGGATGCAGTAGCCAGACCGGATATCCGTCCCATCCCTACTACTTTAGTGCTTAAGTATATATACTTTACTGTGAGATAAATTGGTAACACTGTACTTAGACCTTTAAAATTTGCTACGTTAACAAGAGTTTGAACATTTTTAACCAATATTAAAATCCTGTATCAATTCAGTCAGTAAAAGTAAATAAATCTCTACACTAAAATGATTCTTAATCACAAAAAATGTACGGGAATATCAATTTTTTATTGTGCAATATTGCAAGGTGAAGAAAAATCAATAACCACACAATTTCAGCAATATTTGGTACAATTTCCCCCTCACAGTATTTTCCATTACCACGACCGGGAATCGAACCCGGGACTTTTGGGTGAGAGGCAGGTACGCTACCATCTCGACCATCACTTTAATGACGATTTTGAGGTACTTTAATGCCAATTTAAAAAAATATATTTTAATGAATTAAATAATTTAATTAAAAAAGAAAAAATGAATTATTATACGCTTAAAGTGGAGGAAATAGATCCTCCCCAAAATATTTGTGGGAAGTCACAAATGAATTCTGTGGAATACAAAGAAATAAATCTAAAATATCCAAGTAGGTACTATTAGAAATAACAGAGGTGAAAAAGTAACAAGTGATGACAAAAAGGCAAATATTATTTACTGCTTCTTTAGTTGTATCGGCAAATCACTTGCAAATAAAATCAATCCCTACATCCAATTTAAAAATTTTGGGTTGCAAGTGTCACTCAAAGGAGGTTGAATTTAGGGATGAAGTTTTGACGTTGCAGGATGTCATTCCAGAATCTAAAATTGACGTGTTTCGGCATTTCCTTGATATGTGTCAAAATATGAAGATATTGAATTTATTTATATGGAATTCTAGGTTGGGGAGGACATACATTTACAACAGTTAGATACTTTGCAAAACAGGTTATTTAAAATCATATTCAATAAAGAACTAACTTATTCTACAAATTCCCTTTTTAAAGAAACTAAAATAATGGATATCAGGTTGTTATTCATTTTCCAGAGTATTATAAATCAATGGAAAACTAAAGTCGAAATACGTAAGATGCATAGGTAACACCAGAGGCAATAAAAATAATAACTTAAAAATTTCAAAAACAAATACATTCTGTGGACAAAGATACGCTACCATCTCGACTATCACTTTAATGACGAATTTGAGGTACTTTAATGCCAATTTAAAAAAATATATTGTAAGGAATTAAATAATTTAATTAAAAAAGAAAAAATGAATTATTATACGCATAAAGTGGAGGAAATAGATCCTCCCCAAAATATTTGTGGGAAGTCACAAATGAATTCTGCGGAATACAAAGAAATAAATCTAAATTATCCAAGTAGGTACTATTAGAAATACCAGAGGTGAAAAAGTAACAAGCGATGACAAAAAGGCAAATATTATTTACTGCTTCTTTAGTTGTATCGTTTTGTATATGGAATTCTAAGTTGTAGTTATATACTTTGCAAAACAGGTTATTTAAAATCATATTCAATAAAGAACTAACTTATTCTACAAATTCCCTTTAAGAAACTAAAATAATGGATATCAGGTTGTTATTGGAAAAAAATGGAAAACTAAAGTCGAAATACGTAAGATGCGTAACACCAGAGGCAATAAAAATAATAACTTAAAAATTCCAAAAACAAATACAACCTGTGGACAAAGATGTTTTACATACCTTGGTCCTAAAGCCATATAATATAGCCTTATAATACAGGGTGTTTATTAAAGAATGGGCCAAACTGTAGGCGTAGGTTCCTTGAGTAAAAATAAATCATTTTAGCTGCACATACCTTAGTACCATTTTGCTTCCTTAAAAGGTTATGGGCCGGCAAAAGCAATTTCTTCATTTAAATTTTTTGTTATATCTCTTACTATTTATTAACACAATTTCATCCAAATTTGGTATATGGGGGTTTTTTGGGCCGCTGAGAAAAGTAGTGTAAACAATTGTGGCGAATAACGTAGAGGGCGCTGCGAACGCCTAGTTATTTCTTTTATTTTAGTCGTTAATCTTTTGAGCTTCAACTTTTTAAAAAAGTAATATTCGTTTTTATTGCAGCATTCAACTCTACGTAAAAATGGAATACTTATTTTATGTCGGTAAAATATACCGTTTTCGAGAAAAATGCATTCAAACTTCCTGTGGCACAACGAAGAGAATTACGTAAAATTTAAATTATAAATCTACTAGGTACATGACTAATACTGACAGTAAAATAAATAAGTATAATAGATAAAACACAGTTTTTAAGAAGAAAAATTTTATTAATATAACAAATTAAGCAATTTAAAAAGTTTTTAATTAATAACTAGCTAGTTTTTTAAGGACGTAAAATGGTACTGAGGTATGTTCAGTTAAATGATTTATTTTACTCAAAGAACCTACTGTTACAGTTTGGCACATTCTTTAATGAACAATTTAAATTTTATATAATTCTCTTCATTGTGCCATAGGAAGTTTAAATGCATTTTACTTGAAAACGGTGCAATTTACCTACATAAAATAAGTATACCTTTTTGACGTAGAATTGAATGTTGCATTCAAAACCAATATTACTTTTATAAAAGTCGATGTTGAAAAAATTCACGACTAAAACAAAAGAAATAATTAGGCGTTCGCAGCGCCCTCTACGTTATTTGAAACAATTGTTTACACTACTTTATTCAGCGGCCCAAGAAACCCCCATGTACCAAATTTGGATGTAATCGTGTTAATAGTAATAGAAATATAACAAAAAATTTAAATAAAAAAATTGCTTTTAACGGTCCACAAATTTTTAAGGTAGCAAAATGGTACTAAGGTTTATGCAGCTAAAATTATTTATTTTTACTTAAGGAACCTACTCCTACTGTTTGGCCCATTCTTTAATAAACACCCAAGACCAAATTATTACCAACTTTTATTTGACGTCCAACGTTCTGAGTAGATTTAAAATAAAAACTAAGAGCGATAAATGTGGCAACAGTGCCGGACGCCGTATTGTACCAAGTTTGTCAAAAAATATACACTACGGACGTGGTATCATGTGGGATATACACATGATTATACTCCGGACGCTATATCGTACTATTAGTGAAAGGATGCAGTATTGTCAGTATATCTTAACTTCTTTATTTATTAAGATATCAGTAATCTAAAACCAGCTCTGGGCTGGATTTGATGAGTAGATCCAATATACTCCATCACATTTGAACTAACTAGTGTATTTCTGGGAGACGCCGTATGGTTGGCTTTTGTAAGGACGCAGCATTGTTAGCAGGATGTATATATATATATATATATATATATATATATATATATATATATATATATATATATATATATATATATATATATATATATATATATATATATATATACATCCTGCTAACAATGCTGCGTCCTTACAAAAGCCAACCATACGGCGTCTCCCAGAAATACACTAGTTAGTTCAAATGTGATGGAGTATATTGGATCTACTCATCAAATCCAGCCCAGAGCTGGTTTTAGATTACTGATATCTTAATAAATAAAGAAGTTAAGATATACTGACAATACTGCGTCCTTTCACTAATAGTACGATATAGCGTCCGGAGTATAATCATGTGTATATCCCACATGATACCACGTCCGTGGTGTATATTTTTTGACAAACTTGGTACAATACGGCGTCCGGCACTGTTGCCACATTTATCGCTCTTAGTTTTTATTTTAAATCTACTCAGAACGTTGGACGTCAAATAAAAGTTGGTAATAATTTGGTCTTGGGTGTTTAATAAAGAATGGGCCAAACAGTAGGAGTAGGTTCCTTAAGTAAAAATAAATAATTTTAGCTGCATAAACCTTAGTACCATTTTGCTACCTTAAAAATTTGTGGACCGTTAAAAGCAATTTTATTTAAATTTTTATATTTCTATTACTATTAACACGATTACATCCAAATTTGGTACATGGGGGTTTCTTGGGCCGCTGAATAAAGTAGTGTAAACAATTGTTTCAAATAACGTAGAGGGCGCTGCGAACGCCTAATTATTTCTTTTGTTTTAGTCGTGAATTTTTTCAACATCGACTTTTATAAAAGTAATATTGGTTTTGAATGCAGCATTCAATTCTACGTCAAAAAGTTATACTTATTTTATGTAGGTGAATTGCACCGTTTTCAAGTAAAATGCATTTAAACTTCCTATGGCACAATGAAGAGAATTATATAAAATTTAAATTGTTCATTAAAGAATGTGCCAAACTGTAACAGTAGGTTCTTTGAGTAAAATAAATCATTTAACTGAACATACCTCAGTACCATTTCACGTCCTTAAAAAACTAGCTAGTTATTAATTAAAAACTTTTTAAATTGCTTAATTTGTTATATTAATAAAATTTTTCTTCTTAAAGACTGTGTTTTATCTATTATACTTATTTATTTTACTGTCAGTATTAGTCATGTACCTAGTAGATTTATAATTAAAATTTTACGTAATTCTCTTCGTTGTGCCACAGGAAGTTTGAATGCATTTTTCTCGAAAACGGTATATTTTACCGACATAAAATAAGTATTCCATTTTTACGTAGAGTTGAATGCTGCAATAAAAACGAATATTACTTTTTTAAAAAGTTGAAGCTCAAAAGATTAACGACTAAAACAAAAGAAATAACTAGGCGTTCGCAGCGCCCTCTACGTTATTCGCCACAATTGTTTACACTACTTTTCTCAGCGGCCCAAAAAAATCCCCATATACCAAATTTGGATGAAATTGTGTTAATAAATAGTAAGAGATATAACAAAAAATTTAAATGAAGAAATTGCTTTTGCCGGCCCATAACCTTTTAAGGAAGCAAAATGGTACTAAGGTATGTGCAGCTAAAATGATTTATTTTTACTCAAGGAACCTACGCCTACAGTTTGGCCCATTCTTTAATAAACACCCTGTATTAATAAGGCTATATTATATGGCTTTAGGACCAAGGTATGTAAAACATCTTTGTCCACAGGTTGTATTTGTTTTTGGAATTTTTAAGTTATTATTTTTATTGCCTCTGGTGTTACGCATCTTACGTATTTCGACTTTAGTTTTCCATTTTTTTCCAATAACAACCTGATATCCATTATTTTAGTTTCTTAAAGGGAATTTGTAGAATAAGTTAGTTCTTTATTGAATATGATTTTAAATAACCTGTTTTGCAAAGTATATAACTACAACTTAGAATTCCATATACAAAACGATACAACTAAAGAAGCAGTAAATAATATTTGCCTTTTTGTCATCGCTTGTTACTTTTTCACCTCTGTTATTTCTAATAGTACCTACTTGGATAATTTAGATTTATTTCTTTGTATTCCGCAGAATTCATTTGTGACTTCCCACAAATATTTTGGGGAGGATCTATTTCCTCCACTTTATGCGTATAATAATTCATTTTTTCTTTTTTAATTAAATTATTTAATTCCTTACAATATATTTTTTTAAATTGGCATTAAAGTACCTCAAATTCGTCATTAAAGTGATAGTCGAGATGGTAGCGTATCTTTGTCCACAGAATGTATTTGTTTTTGAAATTTTTAAATTATTATTTTTATTGCCTCTGGTGTTACCTATGCATATTACGTATTTCGACTTTAGTTTTCCATTGATTTATAATACTCTGGAAAATGAATAACAACCTGATATCCATTATTTTAGTTTCTTTAAAAAGGGAATTTGTAGAATAAGTTAGTTCTTTATTGAATATGATTTTAAATAACCTGTTTTGCAAAGTATCTAACTGTTGTAAATGTATGTCCTCCCCAACCTAGAATTCCATATAAATAAATTCATTATCTTCATATTTTGACACATATCAAGGAAATGCCGAAACACGTCAATTTTAGATTCTGGAATGACATCCTGCAACGTCAAAACTTCATCCCTAAATTCAACCTCCTTTGAGTGACAGTTGCAACCCCCAAATTTTTAAATTGGATGTAGGGATTGATTTTATTTGCAAGTGATTTGCCGATACAACTAAAGAAGCAGTAAATAATATTTGCCTTTTTGTCATCACTTGTTACTTTTTCACCTCTGTTATTTCTAATAGTACCTACTTGGATATTTTAGATTTATTTCTTTGTATTTCACAGAATTCATTTGTGACTTCCCACAAATATTTTGGGGAGGATCTATTTCCTCCACTTTAAGCGTATAATAATTCATTTTTTCTTTTTTAATTAAATCATTAAAATATATTTTTTTAAATTGGCATTAAAGTACCTCAAAATCGTCATTAAAGTGATGGTCGAGATGGTAGCGTACCTGCCTCTCACCCAAAAGTCCCGGGTTCGATTCCCGGTCGTGGTAATGGAAAATACTGTGAGGGGGATTTTTCCATTATACACGGATATTGGATGTGTGTCCGTTGTCTTTAAATGTGAAGCCCCCTCCCGCACAAGGCTCTTGTAGAGCTTTCTGGGATAAAGGGGATCGTAATTACATGTGGTGTATTTATTTATTTATTATTATAAAGTAATCCATTATCGTACGATTTTTGTAGTTGGCAGAGGTGACCAGGTAAATGTAAACATGCTTGTAACAATAATTGTGTTGTAATAAAAGGTAAATAAATACAGTTTTTTAAGTTCAGAATTATCACTATTATAATGCTAAAAATAATGGTTTTCTTACAAAAAATTATTCCGATTTTGACATTTAAAAATAATTATGACATTTCTTAATGTCACTGAAAATTATTTAAAAAATAGAGTTAATTAATCTTAATTTCACAGTTTCTGGATTTAAAAAAAATGCAATATGCACCTCGGCATTAAAGCTGCTTTTTATCACTCATGCGGTTTAAACTCCACATTCATGATAAATAGTTGAACTTTAATGCCTTGATACGTAAATATCTAATTTGTACTCTCTGTTTAATTTATTACTAGGTCGAGCCGGGGGCCCGCCGCGACCTAGGTCTACGCGCCGCGCCGCTGGCGCGGAATATCAATAGTTTTATCTCGGGGTTTTTAGTTGAAAGACGGTTTTTTAAATTTCGGAAAAATTGAAATTGAAATTGAGGAAAAAAAAGGTCAGCGTCGCGCGGGGGTTTTTTTAGGTCCTAACGGGCCCAGGAATTTTTTTATAGTATGTTTGAGACAGCCCCTGCGGGGCTGTAGTTTTTAAGGTGTGGTTAAGTGTATTTAATAAGCTGCGGTCAAGTGATTTGGGTAAGTTAGTTGGATTCGGTGGAAGAGTCTCGGGAAAGATGTAGAGTCCTACAGAGATGCCACTTGAAAAGTGATAAGGTCATTAGAAGAGAGGCGTTTCGCGTATTTTCGTAGGCATCTTGGATTAGTTAAGGGATTCGGGTAATTTAGTTGGATTCGGTGGAAGGGTCTCGGGAAAAATGTAGTCTGACAGAATGCTACTTGAAAGGTGGGAAAGTAATGAGAAATGAGGTATTTCGCGTATTTTCGTATTAGTCTTCGATTAGTAAAGGAATTTAGTTGGATTCGGTGGAAGAGTCTCGGGAAAAATGTAGAGTCTGACAGAATGCTACTTGAAAGGTGGGAAAGTAATGAGAAATGAGGTATTTCGCGTATTTTCGTATTAGTCTTCGATTAGTTAAGGAATTCGGGTAATTTAGTTGGATTCGGTGGAAGAGTCTCAGGAAAGATGTAGAGTCCGACAGAGATGATACATGAAAAGTGAGAGGGTCATCAGAAATGAGGCGATTTTTGGTTTTTTCGTAGGCGTCTTCGATTAGTCAAGGGATTCGGGCGTTTTAGTTGGATTCGGGCGAAAAGTCTCTGGAAAGATGTAAAGTTCGACAGAGATATTACTGGAAAGGTGAGAAGGTTATCTAAAATGAGGCGTTTCGCATATATTCATAGGCGTCCTCGATTAGTTAAGGCATTCGAGCGTCTTAGTCGGATTCGGTCTAAAAGTTTCGGAAAAGATGTAGAATCCGGCATAGATATCATAGATAAGGTGAGGTAATCGGAAATGAGGCGTATCTAGCTTTTTTGTAATCAAATTTTTCCTTTTTTATCATTATGTTTAACTTTAATAATATTTGTACTTGTTTTGTCTCATTCTTTTATTATATTAATAAATTTGTTAGTAGTATTTTCCAGATTTTCATTTTTCAACCATTCCCACATTTTAAGTGAATTTTTAAATTTTCTATAATCCATATACATACTTTTGTGAATTATGTGAACTTACCTTTGTATTAGTTAATATTATTTGTACTACAATTATACAGGGTGTCCCGATTTTAAACCTACAAACTTCGGGTACAGAAAGTTCACATGAAATTATGACATACCCCTTCTAACATTTCTTCTCTATCGAGCCTCCTAACGGAGATACAGGGTGTTGAAAATTCAATTTATTTTTTGTTTTTCTTTAATAACTTCCACAATATTAAAGATAGGGAAACCAAACTTGGTACACATAGTTAGGTTGTAAGGGTCCATCTTTGCTATGGTCCAGAGTTGAACTGAGGCGCGCCAGTGGCGTGCGGTGTGGTCACGTCAACATATTTTTAAGAAAAAAAGTATGTGCACAAATTTTTTTCGCAATTCTGATTAGATTTTCATAATTTACGGCTGATTTTCTAAAAAAACTTGCTCTTGTAGAATTTTGACTGAGGCAGTAGTTTTCGAGATATTTGCGTCTGAACAAAACGATGCACCAAAAACACAATTAATTAATTAAGATAGCACTTTCAAATATCAAAAAAATCAACACTCCGTTTTTCCGTTAGGAATGGCTATTGAGAAATTTTAGAAGGAATATATCGTGATTTCATCAGAACTATTCCCGACATGATAATTGTGTTTTTGGTGCATCGTTTGGTTCAGACGCAAATATCTCGAAAACTACTACCTCAGTCAAAATTTTACATGAACAAGTTTTTTTAGAAAATCAACCATAAATTATGCAAATCTGATCAGAATTGTGAAAAAAATTAGTGCACATACTTTTTTCCTTAAAATTATGTCGACGTGACCACACCGCACGCCACTGGCGCGCCTCTGTTTACTCTGAACCATAGCAAAGATGGACCCTCACAACCTAACTATGTGTAGGTACCAAGTTTAGTTACCCTATCTTTAATTTTGTGGAAGTTATTAAAGAAAAACAAAAAATAAATTGAATTTTCAACACGAGGCTCGATAGAGAAGAAATGTTAGAAGGGGTATGTCATAATTTCATGTGAACTTTCTGTACCCGAAGTTTGTCGGTTTAAAATCGGGACACCCTGTATAATAAATAATAAATAACATCACAATATGTAATTACGACCCCCTTTATCCGAGAAGGCTCTAAGAGCGTTGTGCGGGAGGGAGCTGCACATTTAAAGACAAGGGACACATCCAATATCCGTGTATAATGGAAAAATCCCTCTCACAGTATTTTTTATTGCCACGAACGAGAATCGAACCCGGGGCTTTTGGGTGAGAGGCAGGTACGCTACCATCTCGACCATTAGTCATATAAATATAATATATAATGGTCTGTTATTTTCGATTTTATTATACACTAACACGAATCTCATAGTGCATGCTGTGAGGCGGAGAAAACCTCGAAAAACAAGTATTTGGGTAGTCAAACTACTTCCCTCCCACGTTTTCGAGGATGCTGAACACGATGGTGATGTTGGCTCTGCTCCTCGAGTTGTCCCTACCCCCCTAACGGCCAAATAACCACTCTCCAAGGGGGTGAAAAATGTGTTTCGTGCTACAAACGAGAAAACCCTCGTTATCTCTCGTTTTTGAGTGTGCCGGGCAAGAGAAAAATATTACCTCGATCCCCGCGAGCCCCTCGAACGGACACAAACTACCCCTTTGACGCGCGGTTTTATAAAGTAAGTAAAGTAAGTTAGATCATAAACATTTTTGTTGACGCATAAAATTACTTATTTACTATAGGTAAATATAAATCATTTTCAACATTTGTCGAGATGACTTGATAATATGTTTCTCTTGCCCAGCATACTCAAAAACAAGACATAACGTGGGTTTTCTCGTTTGTAGCACATTTTTCACCCCCTTGGAGGGTAGTTTTTGCCCGCTCGGATGGTTGGTTTGCCCCAGGGAGCAGAACTAACATTACCATCGTGTTCAGCATCCTCAATAACGGGGGGATGACATAAGTTTTACCGGTGGAAGACGTAGAATACGCGATTCCCCCTCTTTGGGGATGGTTTTTGGCCGTTAGGGGGGTAGGGTCAATTCGGGGAGCAGAATCAACATCACCATCGTGTTCAGCATCCTCGAAAATGGGGGGTGACATAAGTTCTGCCGGTGGAAGACGTCACGCAATTCTCCCCTTTTGGGGTAGGTTTTTTGGCCGTTTGGGGGGTAGGGTCAACTCAGGGAGCAGAAAAATCATCACCATCGTGTTCAGCATGCTCAAAAACGGGGGGAGACGGTAGTTTGGTTGACTCCGTCCGACTCACAGAATGCACTAGTACGCGCGAGTAAACGTATCACTAAAAAGGAATGATTATATATATTTATGCGATACGTTGTTGCCAAATCTCGGATGCAGCATTATACTATAACTGAAAGAGTATATTAGATGTATATTTCTGTACAAAGATCGACGCGACCCCAAACTAAGTTCGTTGGAACTAAAAATATACTGTTGCTTACACTTGACATATAATACCGCGTCCAAAATCGAAAAATTGCCCAGTCAATATCTCAGGTAATTGAAATGATACAGAAATGATTTCTATGTTTATCGGTAGCTCAGGTGACACAGAATAATCTGAGAAGTTGTAAAAGGATCACTCGCGAAATATGGCGAAGATAATATGGAAAAACAATACTGCGTCCGGTATACGGATGCACTATTGTACAGGACGCACTAGTGAATGGTATCGTGTCAATGTACGGACGCAGCATTGATAGCAGGATAAATATATATATATATATATATATATATATATATATATATATATATATATATATATATATATATATATATATATATATATATATATATATATATATATATATATATATATATATATATATATATATATATACATCCTGCTAACAATGCTGCGTCCTTACAAAAGCCAACCATACGGCGTCTCCCAGAAATACACTAGTTAGTTCAAATGTGATGGAGTATATTGGATCTACTCATCAAATCCAGCCCAGAGCTGGTTTTAGATTACTGATATCTTAATAAATAAAGAAGTTAAGATATACTGACAATACTGCGTCCTTTCACTAATAGTACTATATAGCGTCCGGAGTATAATCATGTGTATATCCCACATGATACCACGTCCTTAATGTATATTTTTTGACAAACTTGGCACAATACGGCGTCCGGCACTGTTGCCACATTTATCGCTCTTAGTTTTTATTTTAAATCTACACAGAACAGTAGTTGGACGTCAAATAAAAGTTGGTAATAATTTGGTCATGGGTGTTTATTAAAGAATGGGCCAAACAGTAGGAGTAGGTTCCTTAAGTAAAAATAAATCATTTTAGCTGCATAAACCTTAGTACCATTTTGCTACCTTAAAAATTTATGGACCGTTAAAAGCATTTTTTATATTTAAATTTTTTGTTATATTTCTATTACTATTAACACGATTACATACAAATTTGGTACATGGGGGTTTCTTGGGCCGCTGAATAAAGTAGTGTAAACAATTGTTTCAAATAACGTAGAGGGCGCTGCGAACGCCTAATTATTTCTTTTGTTTTAGTCGTGAATTTTTTCAACATCGACTTTTAAAAAAGTAATATTGGTTTTGAATGCAGCATTCAATTCTACGTCAAAAAGGTATACTTATTTTATGTAGGTAAAATGCACCGTTTTCAAGTAAAATGCATTTAAACTTCCTATGGCACAATGAAGAGAATAATTTAAATTGTTCATTAAAGAATGTGCCAAACTGTAACAGTAGGTTCTTTGAGTAAAAATAAATCATTTATCTGAACATACCTCAGTACCATTTCAGGTCCTTAAAAAACTAGCTAGTTATTAATTAAAAACTTTTTAAATTGCTTAATTTGATAAATTAATAAAATTTCTCTTCTTAAAAACTGTGTTTTATCTATTATACTTAATTATTTTACTGAAAGTTTTAGTCATGTACCTAGTAGATTTATAATTTAAATTTTACGTAATTCTCTTCGTTGTGCCACAGGAAGTTTGAATGCATTTTTCTCGAAAACGGTATATTTTACCGACATAAAATAAGTATTCCATTTTTACGTAGAATTGAATGCAATAAAAACGAATATTACTTTTTTAAAAAGTTGAAGCTCAAAAGATTAACGACTAAAACAAAAGAAATAACTAGGCGTTCTCAGCGCCCTCTGCGTTATTCGCCACAATTGTTTACACTACTTTTCTCAGCGGCCCAAAAAACCCCCATATACCAAATTTGGATGAAATTGTGTTAATAAATTAATAGTAAGAGAGATATAACAAAAAATTTAAATGAAGAAATTGCTTTTGTCGGTCCATAACCTTTTAAGGAAGCAAAATGGTACTAAGGTATGTGCAGCTAAAATGATTTATTTATACTCAAGGAACCTACTCCTACAGTTTGGCCCATTCTTTAATAAACACCCTGTATTATAAGGCTATATTATAAGGCTTTAGGACCAAGGTATGTAAAACATCTTTGTCCACAGGTTGTATTTGTTTTTGGAATATTTAAGTTATTATTTTTATTGCCTCTGGTGTTATGCATCTTACGTATTTCGACTTTAGTTTTCCATTGATTTATAATACCCTGGAAAATGAACAACAACCTGATATCCATTATTTTAGTTTCTTAAAGGGAATTTGTAGAATAAGTTAGTTCTTTTTTGAATATGATTTTAAATAACCTGTTTTGCAAAGTATCTAACTACAACCTAGAATTCCATATAAATAAATTCAATATCTTCATATTTTGACACATATCAAGGAAATGCCGAAACACGTCAATTTTAGATTCTGGAATGACATCCTGCAACGTAAAAATTTCATCCCTAAATTCAACCTCCTTTGAGTGACAGTTGCAACCCCCAAATTTTAAAATTGGATGTAGGGATTGATTTCATTTGCAGCAAGTGATTTGCCGATACAATTAAAGAACCAGTAAATAATATTTGCCTTTTTGTCATCGCTTGTTACATTTTCACCTCTGTTATTTCTAATAGTACCTACTTGGATATTTTAGATTTATTTCTTTGTATTCCACAGAATTCATTTGTGACTTCCCACAAATATTTTGGGAGGATCTATTTCCTCCACTTAATGCGTATAATAATTCATTTTTTCTTTTTTAATTAAATTATTTAATTCATTACAATATTTTTTTAAATTGGCATTAAAGTACCTCAAAATCGTCATTAAAGTGATGGTCGAGATGGTAGCGTACCTGCCTCTCACCCAAAAGTCCCGGGTTCGAGTCCCGGTCGTGGTAATGGAAAGTACTGTGAGAGGGATTTTTCTATTATACACGGATATTGGATGTGTGTCCGTTGTCTTTAAATGTGTAGCCCCCTCCCGCACAAGGCTGTTGTAGAGCTTTCTGGGTTAAAAAGGGTCGTAATTACATGTGGTGTATTTATTTATTTATTATTGTAAAGTAATCCATTATTGTATGATTTTTGTAGTTGGCAGAGGTGACCAGATAAATGTAAACATGCTTGTAACAATAATTGTGTTGTAATAAAGGGTAAATAAATACAGTTTTTTAAGTTCAGAATTATCACTATTATAATGCTAAAAATAATGGTTTTCTTACAAAAAATTATTCCGATTTGACATTTAAAAATAATTATGACATTTCTTAATATCACTGAAAATTATTTAAAAAATAGAGTTAATTAATCTTAATTTTTTGGATTAAAAAAAAATGTAATATGCACCTCGGCATTAAAGTTCCTTTTTATCACTCATGCGGTTTAAACTCCACATTCATGATGAATAGTTGAACTTTAATGCCTTGATACGTAAATAACTATTTTGTACTCTCTGTTTAATTCATTACTAGGTCGAGCAGGGGCCCGCCGCGACCTAGGTCTACGCGCCGCGCCGCTGGACCCTCTATATCAGTAGTTTTATCTCGGAGTTTTTAGTTGAAAGACGGTTTTTTAAATTTCGGAAAAATTGAAAATTGAAATTGAGGAAAAAAAGGTCAGAACCCCACGGGGGTTTTTTTAGGCCCCAACGGGCCCAGGAATTTTTTTGTAGTATGTTTGAAGCAGCCCCTGCGGGGCTGTAGTTTTTAAGGTGTTGTTAAGGGTATTTATTAAGCTGCGGTCAAGTGATTTGGGTAAGTTAATTGGATTCGGTGGAAGAGTCTCGGGAAAGATGTAGAGTCCAACAGAGATGCCACTTGAAAAGTGATAAGGTCATTAGAAAAGAGGCGTTTCGCGTATTGGATTAGTTAAGGGATTCGGGTAATTTAGTGGGATTCGGTGGAAGCGGGAAAAATGTAGAGTCCGACAGCGATGCTACCTAAAAAGTGAGAGGGTTATCGGAAATGAGGTGTTTCGCATATTTTCATAGGCATCTTCGATTAGTTAAGGGATTCGGTGGAAGACTCTCGGGAAAAATGTAGAATCCGACAGACATGCTACCTAAAAAGTGAGAGGGTCATTAGAAATAAGGCGTTTCGCGTAATTTCGTAGGCATCTTCGATTGGTTAAGGGATTCAGGTATTTAGTTGGATTCGGTGGAAGAGTCTCGGGAAAGATGTAGAGTCAGATAGAGATGCTACTTGAAAGGTGGGAAGGTAATGAGAAATAAGGTGTTTTGCGCATTTTCGTATTAGTCTTCGATTAGTTAAGGACGGGGTAATTTAGTTGGATTCGGTGAAAGAGTCTCGGGAAAGATGTAGAGTCTGACAGAATGTTACTTAAAAGGTGGGAAGGTAATGAGAAATGAGATGTTTCGGGTATTTTCGTATTAGTCTTCGATTAGTAAAGGGATTCGGATAATTTCGTTGGATTCGGTGGAAGAGTCTCGGGAAAAATGTAGAGTCCGACAGCGATGCTACCTGAAAAGTGAGAGGGTATCAGAAATGAGGCGTTTTGCGTATTTTTGTAGGCGTCTTCGATTAGTTAAGTAATTTGGGTAAATTAGTTGGAACCGGTCTAAGAGTCTCGGGAAAGAAGTAGAGGTCTACAGAGATGCCACTTGAAAAGTGATAAGGTAATGAGAAATGAGGCGTTTCGCGTATTTTCGTAGGCATCTTCGATTAGTTAAGGGATTCGGGTAATTTAGTGGGACTCGGTCTGAGAGTCCTGGGAAAGATGTAGAGTCTAACAGAGATGCTACTTGAAAAGTGGGAAGGGCATCGGGAAAGTCTTCGATTAGTTAAGGGATTCGGGTAATTTAGGTGGATTCGGTGGAAGAGTCTCAGGAAAGATGTAGAGTCCGACAGAGATTCTACCTGAAAAGTGAGAGGGTCATCAGAAATGAGGCGATTTTTATATTTTCGTAGGCGTCTTCGGTTAGTCAAGGGATTCGGGCGTTTTAGTTGGATTCGGTCGAAAAGTCTCGGGAAAGATGTAAAGTTCGACAGAGAGATATTACTGGAAAGGTGAGAAGGCCATCTGAAATGAGGCGCTTCGCATATTTTCGTAGGTGTCCTCGATTAGTTAAGGCATTCGAGCGTCTTGTCGGATTCGGTCTAAAAGTTTCTGAAAAGATGTAGAATCCGGCATAGATGTCATAGATAAGGTGAGGTAATCGGAAATGATGCGTATCTACCTTTTTTGTAATCCAATTTTTCTTTTTTTATCATTGTGTTTAACTTTAATAATTTTTGTACTTGTTTTTGTCTCATTTTTTATTATATTAATAAATTTGTTAGTAGTATTTTCCAGATTTTCATTTTTCAACCATTCCCATATTTTAAGTGAATTTTTAAATTTTCTATAATCAATATACATAGTTTTGTGAATTATGTAAACTTACCTCTGTATTAGTTAATATTATTTGTATACTCTGGCTAATGAATGTTAGTCGTTGCGTCATCACTGGTGATCGTACGGGCCAAGGCGGCCGATTATACCAGTGCCGGCGATGAAAAGTTGATGATATGATTGTCATCCTCCACTTACAAAATATTTCATTATACCTTTACAATCTCATATTAGTAAAAAAATATATTATTGTCCAAAACTGCAAAATTAATCTTATAGATGTTGAAAATAACAATTTATTTTATATGGACCTCAAATTTGTTTGTATACTGTAAAAATATAGCCTGCTTATTCTTGACACAAAGGAACGTCTATGAGTGAAACCAGTACCGCGTCGTAAACGCTCAGACAAACTTGCATCCACCTTTGTCTAACGCATAGCGTGCGAGAGACGCATTTCTGTTCAGTAGGTGGCGTTATGCCGGCGACGTTCGGGCCTATTTCAGTTTGATAAACAGTGCGCGTTGAATAAAGACAGCATTTAGATTGCAATGTCTGTGATACATTCAATCAGTCGTGACGCAACGACTAACATTCGTTAGCCAGAGTATACTACAATTATATAATAAATAATAAATAACAGCACATGTAATTACGACCCCCTTTATCCCAGAAGGCTCTAAGAGCGTTGTGCGGGAGGGAGCTGCACATTTAAAGACAAGGGACACATCCAATATCCGTGTATAATGAAAAAATCCCGCTCACAGTATATTTTATTGCCACGACCGAGAATCGAACCCGGGGCTTTTGGGTGAGAGGCAGGTACGCTACCATCTCGACCATCAGTCATATAAATATAATATATAATGGTCTGTTATTTTCGATTTTATTATACAGTAACACGAATCTCATAGAGCATTCTGTGAGTCGGAAAAAAACCTCGAAAAACAAGTATTTGGTGAGTCAAACTACTTCCCTCCCCCGTTTTCGAGGATGCTGAACACGATGGTGTTGTTGGCTCTGCTCCTCGAGTTGTCCCTACCCCCCTAACGGCCAAATAACCACTCTCCAAGGGGGTGAAAAATGTGTTTCGTGCTACAAACGAGAAAACCCTCGTTATCTCTCGTTTTTGAGTGTGCCGGGCAAGAGAAAAATATTACCAAGTCACCTCGATCTCTGCGAGCCCCTCGAACGGACACAAACTACCCCTTTGACGCGCGGTTTTATAAAGTAAGTGAAGTAAGTTAGATCATAAACATTTTTATTGACGCATAAAATTACTTATTTACTATAGGTAAATATAAATCATTTTCAACTTTTGTCGAGATGACTTGATAATATTTTTCTCTTGCCCAGCCTACTCAAAAACGAGACATAACGTGGGTTTTCTCGTTTGTAGCACAACACATTTTTCACCCCCTTGGAGGGTAGTTTTTGGCCGCTCGAATGGTTGGTTTGCCTCAGGGAGCAGAACTAACATTACCATCGTGTTCAGCATCCTCAATAACGGGGGGATGACATAAGTTTTACCGGTGGAAGACGTAGAATACGCGATCCCCCCTCTTTGGAGATGGTTTTTGGCCGTTAGGGGGTAGGGTCTATTCGGGGAGCAGAATCAACATCACCATCGTGTTCAGCATCCTCGAAAACGGGGGTGACATAAGTTCTGCCAGTGGAAGACGTCGAATACGCAATTCTCCCCTTTTGGGGGCGGTTTTTTGGCCGTTTGGGGGGTAGGGTCAACTCAGGGAGCAGAGAAATCATCACCATCGTGTTCAGCATGCTCGAAAACGGGGGGAGACGGTAGTTTGGTTGACTCCGTCCGACTCACAGAATGCGCTATCACGCGCGAGTAAACGTCCCACTAAAAAGGAATGATTATATATATTTAATATATTTATGCGATACGTTGTTGCCAAATCTCTGATGCAGCATTATACTATAACTGAAAGAGTATATTATGAAATGAAATGAAATGAAATTTATTGCGTAACAGTGACAATAATTTTACAATTTTTGTTTGCTACATGTCCATAAGTTCTACAAAATTAAAAAATACATAATAAACAATTACAAACATACATACACATACACATTTAAAAAAAAAACAAAATTGTTGAATTATAACTTTCTTCATGGTTTGAATGTTGTCTCATTCACTTCCTCTAAAGTGTAAGGTTCTGCTTGTATTAAAAACTTTTTAACATTTTTTTTGAAGATCCTTATTGAAGTAATATTTTTTATTTGAATAGGCAGAATGTTGTAATAGTGCAAACATTTGTAGAAACAACCTTTTTCCAAAATTGTCGTGTTATGAATTGGGTAAGAAAGAATACCCTTGTGTCTTGTCTCATAAGTATGATCTCTGACATTATCGGTAAATTCCTTCATATGCATAAAAACAAAACAAAGACATTCATATATGAAAAGAGCTGGAGCGGTTAATAAATTTAGAGACTTAAAGTGCCCACGACATGATTCGATTACCTTTAAATTGGATAAAGTTCGTATTGCTCTCTTTTGAACTACAAATACTTGTTGAATATGAGACCCACCCCAAAGTATTATCCCGTATGACATTAAACTGTAAAAATGCCCATAATAAGCTGTAACAAGAGTATTGTGATTCACAACCTTTCTCAGTTCCTTCAAGGAATAACAAACTGTACTGAGCCTACTACAGAGCACCCGCACACTCCCCCCAATTCATATTCGCATCAATAATCACCCCTAAAAATTTTGTGTTTTCTGTATATTTAACTTTTACATTATTATTAATCTCTACCTCTGTTGGATATTCAGTTTTATTTCTGCTATGTTTAAATAAGATACAATTTGTTTTATCATTATTTAAAATCAACGAATTTTGGTGAAACCATTCAGATATTTTTTGCATTACGTCAGTTGCTTTGGTTTTGATTCCATCATAGCTTTTATTTACAATTAGAATGTTGGTGTCATCAGCATAAGTGGTTATAAATACTGAGCTATCATTTAGATATTGCTGTAGATCATTAATGTACAATATAAAAAGTATCGGTGCAAGTACACTGCCCTGCGGTACTCCCAGTACAACTCTTTGGGAACTTGAACAATATTCCAATGAATTCGATGTAATTGAAACTTTTTGATATCTTTCATTAAGATAGGAACTGAACCAGTTATAAGCTACACCCCTGATACCAACTTTATCCAATTTATTTAGAAGTGTTCCATGATTAACACAATCGAAGGCTTTGGATAGGTCAAGGAATATTCCGAGAGCAATATATCCATTGTCAAGATGTTCCAATATACTTCGAACAAAATCAAAGGTAGCTGTTGTGGTGGATTTATTTTTCTGATATCCATGTTGACTTCCAGTAATGATCTTATTTAGTTCTAAAAAAGGAATTAATCTTCTACACATGACAATTTCAAGTAACTTAGAAAAAGAAGATAACATACTAATGGGTCTGTGGTTTTCAATTAAGGAAGGATCACCTTTTTTGTATAAAGGTTTAACAACAGCCATCTTCAACCTTGCAGGAAAGATACCGTTTTTCAAGGATTCGTTTACTAAATAAGTTAAAGGTTCAAGTATAAAACAGCCAATTTTTTTTAACATAATGTTACTTATATTATCATCTCCACTTGAATATTTATTTTTTAAACCGTTAATAATTTCTAAAATTTCGCTCTGTGTGACCTCAGATAAGAAAATTGAATTGTGATTGCAAGTGATGTGTTCGAGCGTAGTATTTGTAGGAATTGCGCCAGCTAGGTTTTTAGCCATGTTAACAAAAGTATTGTTAAAAATTTCAGTCGCAGATTGGGGAGATGTTATAATAGTACCATTAACATTAATTTCATTGAATGTCTCATATTTATTTCTATTTTTACCATTTTCAGTATTTATAATATTCCATATTGTTTTAGATTTATTATAACTATTATTAATTTGAGATTCATAAAAAATTGATTTTTCGTATAAAAGAAGATTAGTATAGTAATTTTTATAATCTACGTAAGTTTGCTTTGTGACCTTATCTTGCCGATATAATTCATGTAGTAAGTTTAGTGTTTCTTTGGCATTATGAACATTTTCTGACATCCACTTAACCTTATTATTATTTCGAACCTTAACTGATTTTAAAGGAAATGATGAGTTGAAGTAGCTTAATAGAGCTCTAAAAAAATTATTGTACATTTCATCAACAGTTCTCGCTTCATAGACTGATAGCCATGTTTCTTGCAACAGTAGATTATAAAAAAGTTGGTAATTTTCAGTACTGAAAATACGCCTATATTCAAATATTTGCCTATTAGTTCTTTCATCTTGCTTGATACATAATAACTGAGCAAAATGATCAGATATATTTACATCTAGTACCTCTGTATCACATTCGATCATATTAGAAACAAAAATATTATCAAGACATGTTGAAGATATTTTAGTTACTCTAGTGGGTGTTTCTATTGTGATTCTCATATTATAAGAGTTTAACAAGTTGATAAGAAGACGTTTATTATTAGCATTTCCTGTTAATGACATGTCAATATTGAAATCTCCCGCTACTATTACTAATTTATTATTCTCAGTAGCTATCTCTAGTAAACAATCTAGTTTATCAATAAAAAGGTTAATATTAGCAGAAGGAGGTCTATATACTGCACAAATTATATAGAATATACCATTGATCTTGACTTCAGCAGCCGTGCATTCAAAGAGATAATCTTCACTTAACATGTTTATGTCTTGGCGACTTACTGTGCTGATTGAATTTAACACATATAACACAACACCCCCATGAGCACTTTTTGCAGATCTACAATGAGACGAAACCAATGTATAGTTATCTAACTGAAATGCATTAATACTATTACTATTCTGCCAATGCTCACAGAGTGCAATAAAGTGGACATTTAAATCATTTATCGCTACGTTAATATTATTAATACAATTTGAAATTCCTTGAACATTTAAATGAAAGAGGTTTAAGCACGTTTTAGAACTATCTTCTAAGGAATGTTTGATATTTCTCTTTGGCTCTAATTGCTAGATTTGTTTTATCTTCCTATCTTCTAAGTTTATGATTCTCCGATAGCAGGGACAACTTGAATCCATTACCGAATGATTAGTTTCCAAGGATTTTTTTAATTTGATATTTGTATCTACACAATTTATACACCTTAAAGAGGTTGAATTACACTCAGATGTTTTGTGGCAGCCTGCACAGTTGAAACAGGTTACGCTGTTTTCACATTTAGCTGCTACATGACCATATCTTGCACATTTGTAGCATCTTACAATTGTAAAAATATTCATGAACTACACACCTTCTCCAGCCGATGTTTAATCTCCCTAATTGACAAATTTTATTTTTATTAGATGTATATTTCTGTACAAAGATCGACGCGACCCCAAACTAAGTTCGTTGGAACTAAAAATATACTCTTGCTTACACTTGACATATAATACCGCGTCCAAAATCGAAAAATTACCCAGTGAATATCTCAGTTAATTGAAATGATACAGAAATTATTTCTATGTTTATCGGTAGCTCAGGTGACACAGAATAATCTGAGAAGTTGTAAAAGGATCACTCGCGAAATATGACGAAGATAATATGGAAAAACAATACTGCGTCCGGTATACGGATGCACTATTGTACAGGACGCACTAGTGAATGGTATCGTGTCAATGTACGGACGCAGCATTGATAGCAGGATAAATATATATATATATATATATATATATATATATATATATATATATATATATATATATATATATATATATATATATATATATATATATATGTATAGTGATTTTATTTATATAGTTTGTTATACCATGTGATTTTTTGTACTACTTAATATTTTTATTACTCAATTTTATCTACGTTGTTTTTATGTTGTATTATTCCACAATCCCCATTTTTTGTAAATCTTTGTACTAATGGAGTTTTTCCGTAAATTGAATAAATAAATAAATAAAACTTATTTTTGTCAGTGGCGTGCATTTTTATTAAGAAAAACGGGGTCAATTTTTCGAGAAGTCATATTAGGCATTTTTTTACAGAAAAACTAATGCAATATTATTAATCAGCATGCTTTGGAACCCCCATGTTCAAAATTTTACTACAATTTGATTAAGGGTTTCCGAATAACGGGCCCAGTGAAAATACATTTCTTCAGTCGTAAATAACTGATAACTTGAAAATGGTTTGTGTTTCGAAAAAAAGTCATACGTCATTTTCAATTTAAACTGATTTGCTCTATCACATCATGCGCTCAAAAGTTTGAAATGCCGCAGTCTTAAATAATTAACTTGACAACAGTTTATTTTTCGGAAAAAAGTTTAATTTAATATCAGAGCAACCTTTTTTCTTTTGGTATAAAATTAATTTATTATCACATAAGATCATTTTTTATCACTTAATACCCAAATAATACAGGACCGGTTAAAATATTTTTTTATCGTCCAATGAAAAATTTTTGCTTGCAGCTATTGAAACTTTTGAAGGCATGGGGAGAGAGCAAATCAATTTAAATTGATAATGAGGAAAGACTTTTTTTCAAAACGCAAACCGTTTTCAAGCTGTCAATTATTTACGATGAAAAAACGTATTTTTACTGGCCCGTTATTCGGAAACCCTTAATCAAAATGTTATGAAATTTTCGACATTGGGGTTTTAAAGCATGCTGATTAATAATTTTGTACTAGTTTTTCTGTAAAAAAATGCCTAATATGACTTCTCGAAAAAGCGACCCCTTTTTTCTTAATAAAAATGCACGCCACTGACAAAAATAAATTTTGTTTAATTCAAAAAGATCACACCAAAGGTTATTGACACCGATCCAAATTTGGTTAAAATTGAATAACTAATAACTGAGTTGTGAAGGGGGGGCCATTAAAAGTGGGACACGCTGTATATTACCTCTATCATAAATTTCTGATAAGTTAATATAATCAAAACCATGACCACACTGAAATACTGTAACTGAAATTAAATTTGTATAATGTGCATATTATGTTAATTAATAATAATAATATGTTTGGACGATGTCTGAAAGAATTTTTTTGGTTAGTTAAAAACTATTTTGTTTTATACATATACATATACAGGGTGGATCTTAAAGTGGGGGTCATATTCATAGGGGTGACACCTTTCAACTATAGGAACACGACGCTACAATTTTAATTTAAATGTGCACAAAAAAATTAATATTTTATAAACCCTTTTTATTTGAATTTGGGTACCCCGCCAGTGAAATGTGCTAGTGACAGTAACGACTAATATCTCAGGCGACCACGCATGTATTGAAAGTGTGTGTTGTTGCCAAACTTCACGATTCAAAGAAAATACGGGGAATTTAATAATTTAATAGTAAAGCAAATTTCCCCCCACCAAGTATAGTAGGCTTTAAGCATATCAACTTTATCTTGATTGGTGTACATCGTTTTTTTTCTAATACACTATACCTACCTTACCTTGAATGCGAGGAATCAGTGATTGTTTCTCAGTACCTGTTCTATTGGCATTTCAAAATTTCAAGGCAATGATGGCGTTCCAAGTCGCAATACCATACTGTTGTGAGTGGCAATCATTCGGAAACGGCTTGTGACGTTGCCGTTAAGAAGAAACCAGCAGGAAAACAACGTACAATTCGAGCCCCAGAGAATATTGAACGTGTGCATCATGCTGTTCTTCGAAGTGATCGGTGGTAAGATAAGCAAGTGCCTTAGAAATTTCTGACCATACCGTACCCAGAATTTTGCATATGGTCCTTGACTTTCGTCCCTATAAACTTGTTATAATACAATAATCGAGTGACTACGATAAGACCGCTGAGTAAGTATCACTGAGTCGTCAATTTTAAACAACGTCTCCAATACAAATACTCTATATTCGACCAGAGCTTCATTTTTATTAAAATGCTCGAGTCAGCAGACACGTGTGCTCAAAGTCAGTCACAGCACGCTATGTCTTTCTGCGCAAACCTAATTAGAAAACCATCAGGTTCCTCTGCCGGATCCTATGCAGGGTGATTCATAAGGAATGAGTAATATTTTACCTGCAGATTCTATAGCTGAAAATATTAATTTATTGCTTAATCTTAATTTTTCTGATTACGGTGATGTACGACACATGATAGTTACATATGTATATGGTTTTATTGTTCGACCGAAATTGAACTTTATTCAGTTTTGCAAAGGTTGCTTTAGAAACAAAAGCATCATTTTTGTTTGAGACCAAATATTGACGGTTGAGCTTAATTTTAAGTTTCAGCGTTTACACTTAGGCTAAATTTTATACGATTTACAAAAAAAAACAAACGATTAGATATGCTGACATTTTATTCTTTAAATTAAAGCCAATCAAAAACAACAAAACAGAAAACTATAACAAATGCTCAAATGGTCCATCTTGAAAATACCATTTTCTTGGTGAAAGTCGCAAAATTGTAAATACTGAGTCTCAAAGTGGAGCTAAACAGTCAAAAGTTTGTTTAAACCAGAAGTGATGGTTTTGTTTCCTAAGCACCCTTTGCAAAAATGAATAATTTTCAATTTTGGTCGAAATATAAAACTAAACTATCATGTGCCTACTTCACCGTAATCAGAAGAAAAAGATGTAGGTATTCAAAAATGTGAAAATGCAATATGACGCCCATAAGAAAAAATAAAGTTGACTATTGTTTATCTACCATCTTAGACGTCATGGCAAATGCAATAGCATATTCGGATGCCTCGGAAAAAAGTGCCTTAAGAATGTCTTTCTTTAAAATACGTAGTTTTATTAGTTTTCAATTTAAAAATTAAAAACAAGATCACGGTTTTTCTTTTTTTTTTTCTAATATCTTCAAAACTAAAAATGGTAGATCAAATTTGCTTTGCTCTAATTTAACCGACATCGTATCTCTCAAGATAAGCAGGATCCCCAAGCTGCGGTTCGAAAAACGGGTACCCTGTATTATAATTTTCACAGTTTCTAATTTCTGTTGGTAAGTAATTAAAATAAATTAGACCCTTATAAAATACACTATTAGATGTTCGTGTTTTGTGACAAGTATCAATATAAAAGTTATCCCTATTTCTAGTATTATACTCGTGAACTTCAGAGATGTATTTAACATTTTTTAATAAATACTCTGGTTGTATAGTATATTTTATTTTATAAATGAATTCTAATGTTCTATAAATAATTTTTTGTTTAACAGATATAAAGTTCAAAACTTGTAACATGGTTGTAACTGGTGTATATTTATTGAACTTCAGTAAGCAACGCATTGCTCGATTTTGTATTTTTTGTATTATTTGTATTTTATTTTGATTTATTAAAAAATATTAAAAAGTATTGCCGAACAGAACTCTAAATGCTATAAGACTATTGAATTATATAACAATATTTTAGTTTAAATGTTATTTGTGGCATTTCATAAATTATTTCTTTCTTTTTCTTTGTTTGGGATTTATTACCACATTCCTTGAGATTCCTATCCAAAAAATTCGATTTATCTAAAAAATATTCAAATTAACCAGTTTAAAACTGGGAAATAACCTCTACGCCTTTGACGTAATGTCAGAGGATCAGTTAGAGGGTGTTTTTTGACAACTAATAGGAATTAAATTAATACAAAAGTACTGCGCTGACGTTTCGGAGACTATATCCGTTTCCTTTTTCAAAGTTTAGGCTTTAGATTTTTATGTAACGTGTAGAATAACACGGCATAAAATAAAAATTTACCGAAAAAAGACTCACACTAACAGATATTTAAATTTTAACTCAAACCAGTCTTTGGACGTTAAAAGAGGTGTTATAAAATGTTTGTATGATAGGGCAAAAATAATTTCTTCTAATGATGAAATATTCAAATATGAAAGGCAATTTGTCAGGGAAATTTTAATTAATAAGCTCCAAGTTTACTTTTATCCAATCAAAAGACGTCAAACGTAGACTCGGAGTGAAAAGAGTTAACGGAGTGAGTAACCCGAATGCAGCTATAATTGACGTGTTTTTTTTAATTTAAAATTTCGTCAAAGAAGACCTCCAAATATTTAATTTCTGTAACTTTTTCGAGGCATGCGTTATCAACTTTTACGTTTATTTCCATATCTTTTATTGAACTTAACTTATAATATGAACTTATTTGTGTTAATATTAATAGACAAATAATCATTATGACATAGCCATTTGTAAATATTGTCAAGGTCCTTATTTAATAATTTAGCATAAAGTCGAGTATATTTTAAATTGGCATCTGTATGAGTTGTTATTGCGCGTACGATTTCATTTTCTGTTGCACACAAAGTTAAAGCAATAGCCCGAAAACGTTGTTCACGTATGTCTACCGAGCTTCTCTCTCACCTCCATTGAGACGGAAATATGCAACATACCACTGAAGAGAGAGATAAATAATCTATGTTTTCAATAAATTCAGCGATTCTCAAACTGTGAAAATTTGTCAGTCGTTATTGTGAACTATTATTTATTTGGGTTAACAGTCGTCTCATATTAGAATTAAATTAGTCTTTATAAGAAATGTTTAAGTTATTTTTTGCGATAAATAGTGGATGAAATAGCAATGAAATAATTCAAGTCAAATCCTGTTGGCTCTACTTTTTTTAAATTATATTAAAAGTAAAAAATGTTCCTTCTTAAAATTTTATTTTACTAATCCGCTCCTCGAATTTTGTTAAAACCATCTTTTCCCTAAATATTTTTCTTTTATTATTCTGAGCGAGTTTGTCTCTTTAGTAGGTAAATAAAACCAACTTTCAGACGTTACTTATCCGATTCTCAGACGATTATCCACGGCTTTTATTTTTTATTTAAATTTTATTTATTACACATTACCAAATACGCCTTAAATTTTTCGTATTTTAAATTTCTTGCTAAATAAATAGAATTTTGCGGTCCTGGCCGGTGTCAAACAAAGCCGAACACCCTCGCGAACACCTGATATGGGCGTGATATATCTATATTTTAACCAATAAACACACGTTCTCACCCTCTATATACAGTTTGCGGATTCGAGGAGACCTAGACAGAAGCCTGTCGGGATTATTATTTTAGTGGTAAAAAATTAAATAGGTAAACGTGTATTTGTGACGGTAATATTTAATTAGGAAAATATTAAATTGTAAAAATACATTTGATAATTATGGCAACTAAAGTGGGCGTCAAGTGAACAATAAAAAAAGTTGGTTTTAAATTTAATGGATTATTTTATAAAAGAAAGAGAAAACGAAGGACCGTTGATACCACTTCAACAGGTTCATGAAAGAGTTTCTGAAGCTTTAAATATAAGTCTAAGAACAATCTGCAGGATTAAGCACCAACAACAAAAAAATAAACGAATTAGGAAGAAACCAAAAACATTGGATGTATGTGATGGTGTTAAAATGGAAATAAGGGAAGTAATTTATAATTTTTATGAATCAAAAACACATTTTACACTCGATACGTTGAAGGAAACGCTGAAAAATAGGGGAATCATAGACTTATGTAAGGTAAGTCTCTTAAAACTTCTAAATCTAAAACATTGTGGATTTAGGTATAGAAAAGATTGTAACCGTCGCCCATACCTCCCCGCGGTTCTTGCTGGACCATAACAATATTAGTTTTCGAACTACTTATATTAGTTTTCGATCATTATTCTTTTAATAATAATTAATATTGTTATTGACTGAATTGGACAAATTATTTTTTGTTATTAGTTTCATTTGTGTCCAAACCTATATATAATCCTTCTTTGACATAAAAATATACTGCACCCGCCCGCCGCGCGGACGGGCGGGTGCAGTATATTTTTATCCTAATATCGGGTTCTGCCGGTAACAAATATATACATATATCATAGTGTCATCTGCAAACATATGATTATTGCAATATTCAATTACATTAACAATATCATTTATATATAAAATAAAGAGGAGTGGTCCAAGAACTGTCCCCTGTGGAATTTCGAAATCATTTATAATGTCTGTAGATACACAATTTTTATATTTTACGTTTTGTTTCCTATTTGATAAATATGATTTAAACCAATCCAACACATGATCACGGACACCTATCTTAAACAGTCTCTTTATTAATAAATTCCTGTTAATAGTCTTAATTACAATTTTTTCATGGCTAACGAAACTATAAAGTCAGAACTTAACTCAAGTACCGCGCTCTAGGCATAATCGAGTGGTTAGCAATCCTGTTTTCGTGCGAGAGTTCAGAGATCGAATCTTGGACAGGGCTCAACTATTTTCGATTTTTATTTTGTAAGTAAGTTTTATTTTGGTAAGTAAAATTAAAAATGCCATTAATACATCCAAGCGATAGAAAGTGATGAGCAAGGATTTTCCAATTCTTCTAAGTTAAATTTCTCAATTTTAAGTAATTTCTGGTAAAATCGGAAAAAATTATCACCAGTATCTAATGTTACCAATGTTACCTACTCAGATCCTTTCACACCTACATATGGAGTACCTCAATATTGAGGTAAAAAAAATTCTTTATTAACTTTGTAATGATAACAATAAAGGAAACAAATTTTCACAAAAGTTTTTACAACGTAAACAAACTAGAGTAGATTTTCAAAAATGCCACCATTAACATTGATACACATCTGGCAACGCAAAACAAGAGAATTGTATACTTCTGCAAAACAAATTTTTATTTTCTTTTTTTTTAGTTTTTACATTTTTTGAAATATTTCTTAAACGAAGCCCGATATGAAAAAAAGTTATTCTTTGATTTATGCTTAGAATTCGATTTTATATATGACATTTCATTTTGGCAATTCAGTTACCAAACACCCTGTACACCAGGTGCCAATGATATCACTAGCGCTCCTGTTTTGCCCCTTGGTCAGGGCAGGGCCGTAATTAGGGGCGGCCAAAGCAGGCCATCTAACAAAAAATTAACAAAAATAAAAAAAATTAGTAATAATTCTATAAGCCATATAATAATAATAATAATAATAATAATAATAATAATAATAATAATAACCGGACCGGCAACCTCCACGCGGTGCACCCTGGACAGAGAGGGGTAACCCTCTCTGACAAATGTCGGACGTGGGGTTTCAGGGCTAACCACCCTGAAACCCCGCTATTCTGGTTCCACAGACCCCAGAAATGGCCCCTCACAATCGACCCCAACCGGATGGGGGTCAGAGACAGATGGGAGGGGCCTCACCGGACAGTCTCAACGTTGACGACCCACGCTATGAACATGGACGCTTTAAGTGGACGAGGGAACTAAGGGATGACTTGCTGACCTGCTACGAGAGCAGCGAACCTGAGCGCAGGGGGTACATGGCGCGATTACACCGGTTGTGGTGCGATATGCACCCGGAGTATCGCGCCTTCTCTCAACAACATCTGAGAGATCAAGTATCCTTCCTGCGCAGAACAGGTTATGTAAGGGCACCTCGTCAGCGTGAGGAAGTGCCTGCCGCACTTCCACCGCGGCAAATACCAGCTGACGAGGAACATCCTCCTGAGTACACCAATATCGCTTTAAGGACGAGGGTTAACCTTAACACCAGGGTTAACCCAAAGCCACAAGACCTGGCACGAATGGATTCGTTGATTAGTGAGGAGCTTCCAGAAGATGCCAACATCTGGCAGATCAACAGCGCGGTGTACGCTGCCGCCAAGCAACTCGTCCCACAACAGCGCCTGGCAAGTGCAGTTGATAGGGTCGAGAAAGCTAAGCGGCGCGTACAGAAGATCGAAGCGAAAATTCGATCAGCAAGGCAACACGCTTCTCGAATCCAGAGTGTGGTGGATTATATAGTCGCAGGTAGACCATTTACACCGAAGGTCCGGCGAGTGGCAGCCGGACTGAGACGCCAACACCACACTCTAAATCGCACAGTGCTGCAGACCATCAAGCAGCACTGTCTAGATAGGATTCAAGCGCTTATGGCTATTAAGAAAACTTTGGTCAGGCGAATGCAGAGTTTGGAACAAAACAAATTGTTTCAAACAAACCCGTCTCGCCTGTTCCAAGAGCCACAGCGTGTTGTCGAGAATCCGCCAACTGTTGATAATGTCGAAGCCTTCTGGAAAGGAATCTACGAAGTCACGAGTCCATTCGATAATGACACTCCAGCTATAGCACACTTCGAGGCTCTCTGTCGTAGAGTCTTAGAAGAGCCAGACGAAGTGTGCCCGGCAATCAGTACGGAAGAGGTTCAACAAGCACTTGTTGGAACCAAGAACTTCGCTGCCCCGGGTCCAGATGGTATAAACAACTGGTGGTGGAAGAAGTTTCCTTCCACCCACCGCCATCTGGCCCGAGTTTTCAACTCATGGTTGAACGAGGGGCAGCAAATTCCGGACTGGTTTGTCGAGGGGCGAACTGTGCTAATCCCCAAAAAGGGGGATCTGTCTGACCCAAAAAATTATAGACCGATTACCTGCCTCAACTCCTGCTACAAGTTATTTACTCGTATCTTGTATACCAGGATGTTGAGGTCTGTTGATCCGGTCTACCAACAGATAAACGAACAGCGTGGTGCCAAGAAGGGCCTGGCAGGTTGCAAGGAAAACCTGCTGATAGACCGCTGTATTACGCAGGACTCTGTGCAATACAAGCGGAATCTGTCAATGGCCTGGATTGATTATCGCAAGGCATTTGATACAACATCCCACGAGCTTTTGTTACACTTGCTCGGATGTCTTGCGGTACCAGCACCACTAGTGAGATGCATCGAACAACTGTTGCCGCTTTGGAGAACTCGCTTCACCATAACATCCGGTGCCGAGCGAGTTTCGACAGAGTTGGTGACATTTAAGAGAGGAGTGTTTCAGGGTGACTCTTTGAGTCCGCTCCTCTTCTGCATCTCACTGCTGCCGCTATCTGTTGGACTCCGCCAAACCCGCGGGTACCAGTGTGGGCCACCCAGCAACCGGAGGCATAAGGTCACCCATCTATTTTATATGGATGACCTTAAACTCTATACCTCCGGAAAGCGAGAACTTCAAAATGCTCTTAGGGTGGTCGAGGAATACACGCGGGCAATTGGAATGGAGTTTGGGTTGGACAAATGCGCAGTCGTCCACCTCAAGAGAGGACGATGCGGGGAATTCCACGAAGATGCGCAGCTCGCAGACGGAAGCATCCTACGACATTTGGATGCCGGAGAGACCTATACATACCTGGGTGTGGAACAACGCCACATCCAGGATGTGAACCAAATAAAGGATTCTCTCCGTGGCAAGTACAGACACCGACTCCGAAAGATCTGGTCATCAGAACTTTCGGGGAAGAACAAGGTGTCTGCCACTAATATGCTTGCCGTTCCGATTCTGCTCTACTCCTTTGGCGTAGTCAAATGGGGAGTAGATGAGCTGCGTCAATTGGACAGGAATACCCGCAAGATGATGAATATTCATAGGAGTATTCATCCTAGATCGTCCGTTCCTCGTGTGTACCTCCCACGTCAACGGGGGGGCCGAGGACTCTTGAGTCTGGAGTGCATGCATGGCAGAGTGGCACTGAGTATGGCATGTAATGTCATCAGGAGCTCGGACCCACTCCTACAGTTAGTGAGAGATCATGAAACTGTGGGAGTTGGCGCTTTATTGTTTAGGGCAGCACAGAGGGCCGCAGATGAATTCGGTCTCGTGTTCGACTACAGGCGAGAAGGCCGGCGAGGTGACTCAGTCACTGAGCTTCCGCCTAATCGTCTGACAGCCCACATCAAAGCTGCCGAACAGAGAAATCTGTTCAGGCAGCACGTCGATAAACCCCTGCACGGTGTTTTCTATAACAACATAGAAGCACTGGGTTTATCGACAGAGCTGACCTTCGCATTTTTAAGGTCAGCGGGGCTGAAGTCGGAGACCGAGGGATATATTGTGGCCTGCCAAGATGGTGTTATTAACACATTGGTCTATCGCAGTCGCGTGATGGGTGTAGAGGTACCTGATATCAACTGCAGGACCTGTCGGCAGGCGCCGGAGTCGCTCATGCATTTATTATCTGCATGCCCGATTTATGCGACTTCGGTCTACATCCAACGACATAACGCGGCTTTACGAGTGCTATACTACCATCTACGGCACTCGTACCAGATAGACCAAACACCAGTGCTGCCTTATGTCCCCGGAGATATCGAGTCCGTTGTCGAGAACGAGAAATGCCGGATTTACTGGAACTACTCGTTCCCGACCGTCAGGCGAATTCACGCCAATAAGCCTGACATAGTCCTCCTCGACCATCAGACCAAGGTGATGTATGTCATCGAGTTCTCAGCACCTGCTGAGACAAACATCGCCTTGAAGGAGGAGGAGAAACGGACTAAATACAGAGATCTCCGGTACGAGCTCCAAGTGCTATACCCAGGCTACTCTGTCAAAATGGTCGTCCTGATAATCGGTGTACTCGGAGGTATAAAGCCCACGCTGCTCTCCGCATTGAAGACCATGCCTGTCTGCCAAACATCGGCAGAATGGTTGGCTGGTCAAATGCAGAAAGCGGTCATCCTGGGATCCCTTCGTCTACTTAGAGCACACGAGTCTGGAATCTACAGTGACTAACCCTGCGGGATGTGGGGAGTTGCTGTAGATTATTCGCTGGCGCTCTCGCTGTGTGGTGTCGGAGGCCACAGGGAGACTGTCCAGCACTTTCGTTCCGAAACGGGAAAAAAAAAAAAAAAAAAAAAAAAAAAAAAAAAAAAATAATAATAATAATAATAATATAAATAGAGGTGTATGCAAACCACTTTTATTGAAAAAATAAACAACAACTTTTTAAATAAGTTCTGTAATAACACGAAACATAAAACGTATCTTTTTCTCAAACAAAAACTTTAAAGTAATAGGGAATTTAAGAAACAAATAGTCATTTTTTGTTAATTTAATATTCAGTGTTGCCACCTCTAGCCTCAATACATGCGCGAATTCGACGAGGCATGCTTTCGATTAGGTTATTAATATTTTCTTGGGGAAGATTTCCCATTCTTCTAAAGCAGCTTGAATCAGTTGGTCTGTGTTGCCAGGGTTATTGACTCGAGCTCTAATCCTTCTTTTAATCATATCTCATAAGTGTTCTATGGGATTAAGGTCAGGTGAACAACTAGGCCACTGTAAAACACTGACACCTTCTGTTTCCAAAAAATTTGTGGCGACTCTGCCTGTGAGGTGCATTATCGTGCATAAATAAAAAATTTTCGCCAAAAGTGCCTCTTCAGTTTCTTACTATGGGTACTAGAATTAAATCAACATACCTAGGACCCGTTAAGTTTTGTCATATGGGAAGTATCATCCACCATAATTCCACCCCAAAACATTACAGTTCCTCCTTTGTATTTGGGGACAGATTTGGCAACAGCGAGTCTAGCCTGTCTCCCACGACCTCTCAAAACTCGATTTCGCAGGTCGTCTGACGAAGGCTAATTCTGGTTTCATCTAAAAATAAAAAATAACATTTCGCCAGTCTTCTATAGTCCAGTTTTGATGCTCCAAACACCATTGTAAACGCTCAATTTTATGTTGTCTTGATAGTTCGGGAACCCTTAACTGTCTTCTGCTAAATAATCCTCAAGCTCGAAGCCTTTTCCTGATCGTTTTGACGGAAACGCTAATACCCGTAACTTGCAAATGTTGCCTTTGAAGCTCGGGATGAGATACAGTCGGATTTCTTCTTGAACTAGAAACCGGTGCTGCTCTTCAGTAGTAACTTTTCCACGACTTTTTCTTGATCGATTTTTTAAGGTTCCCAATTCTAGAAACCTTGAATAGGTTTTCGAAACGACTCCTTGTGTAACCCCTACCGTCCTTGCAATTTCTCTTTGTGTTTCTGTTCTACCAGAGTAGTAATTCTTGCCCTCTGTACGTCTGATAACCCCACATAAGGCATTTTTTCAAAAATTTTCACACAGAAACAATTTATAACTGAACTACGATTTTACATGTGTACAGCAAAATCACCACTGTAATAGCAAATTTCATTAACTTGGAATAAACCTACTTGTTATTGTTAGTAAACACATTCATCTTTTTATATGTATATCACTTTTTGTAGGAAAATAATTGTTTGCCGGGGATACCGTGTGATTCCATATAAGTTTGGTTGTGTGTATAGATTGCCAACGGGCGGCCAACACTTTAGCGGCGGCCCTGCCCTTGGTTTTCAAGATATCAAAATGAAACTCGGCATAGTTAATATAGACATAAAATATGCCACTTTTGCATTTTTAACGATTTTTTTTTCGGACTTCCGGTTTAGCCGGAAGTGACATCAACTTTTGATTTTTAAATGGAACACCCTATATATTGTTGCATTTTCAAAATCGTGGGAAAATTCTGACTAGGTTTGAATTATTTTGGTGAACTTTTATGCCGGCTTGATTTTTTTTAAAGCCAAGTGTTGTTTTGAATCTAGAGTGCTGCGATTAATTTTAAATCATCATAAATGACATACTTCTTGAGCAATAGGGCATTTTTCAAAATTCACCGTCACATTTACCGGTTGAAGGAACCGGTTTAGAATTTTTTTTCCGGTGAATGTCTGGTTGCGTGTGTTTGATTAATAATTTTGAAACGCTTCGGTTAAAGTTCTCGGTTCCTGTTTCCTGTTGACAACTTTGACATTTGTTTGTATACAAAACATTTAAAATAACATTTTGTGCTCGGAAAGTTTCGTTGTGGTTTCTGTTTTTAATCAGAATTTCGTTGCCTTTTCACATATTTGTATTATTGCAACATGCCAGTAAAGCAGTCAGTATGGTAATATTGCAGAAGATGAAAAAAAAAACATACTAAAGGCAGCAGTTCTAACGAGTCTTCCTCTGATGAGGAATTGTTAGAGAAAATTGCCAACAAGATTGAACTCAAAAAACATGATGAGATTAAAAATTTTATTGAAAATATTGTTTTAAATTATACACCTTCTGATTTTCAAAAACATTTCCGGATAAGCAGGACAAAATTTGCTGAGTTCTACTTAATCAAAAAAATTACTTAAATTAAACTTTTTTAAAAAAAAATATTTTACCGTAACGGGCTACGATTTGACTTACTAAATACATTTTTTATAACACTATATTATTTCCATTTAACATGACTCCTTGTTCGTTGAATACGGATTTCCAGGACTCCATTTTAATAAAAACATGTACAATTTTCAGCCTTCACAAAATGACACAAAACACAAAATTATTAAAATTAAAGTGAGGTTATTAAAACCACCGAGATATCAACCGAATTCCAACTCAAGAACCTGGTGGATGCGGTGCCTAACCGGTTGACCAGCTGATTACACCGGTAAATTTAGAAACACCTTATTTTTGCTAATGGGTCAATTCTGAAACGGCTCGGTGAGAAACCGGTTGGACCGGTGTATTCAACGGTGAATTCACCGGTGAATATTGAAAAATGTCCATAATGGAAAGTACAAATTTGACTCTTAACCAACAAATTTAGACAGTGACGATCAATTAAATCTGACACTTAAATATTTTGTCAATAGTAGTAGACAATCCTGAGACAACCTAAGAAAAACATATCATAGCCTCCCCTTATGTAAATAAAATGTGAATGGCATTTTTTATAGGTGCATTCTAATCTTTCAAAATTAGTTTTTTGCAAAAAATTCTTTTATTTTCAAACGGGACCACCCTGCAGCACACTATCAGTTAAATACAATATTTCAAGACCAAATTTATCGGTACCGTCAAATCCAATATCCACCGAGTATTAAGCTTAAAAACTTATTATTAATTTTTCATTATGCAAGAAAAATAGTATAAATTATTTTAAAGTAAGCCATGACAAACAAAAATTGTTTTTGTTTTGTATTATAAAGTCTTTCTATTTCCAATTGAAACAGTCAGTCTGATGAGTTTATACCAGGCTCATTTTATTACAAAGCGCTGTCTGCGCTAATACAGGGTGAATCTTAGAGTGGGGGCCATATTTATAGGAGGCGACACCGTTCACTATGGGAACACAAATCTACAATTTTTTTTTTTTTTTCGCGTCTTGAAAAATGAATATTGTTTAAACTCTTTTTATTTGAATTTGGGTACCCCGCCAGTGGAATGCGCTAGCGAGAGTTTTATATCATCTACACTTGGCAACACTGTCGACCGGTCACACGTAATGCAGTAAGTGCTTGCCCAGCGGCGCCGGAATTACAGGAAACTTGAATCGCGAATTTTTTTTAAAAATTCATAACTCGGCCATTTTACAACCTACAAAAAAAAAATTCGGATTCATGTTCATGACGACTAGTACTATTAACCCCAAAAATATGGCCGCCACTCTAAGATTCACCCGTATAACATCAAAACAGCGTTCGCGAGTTGCCAAGAATAAGCTGTGACAAGGTTTCTTATGTTTGGTGAAAGGTACTTCTACTATGTAGGAATTTTAAGATTTTAGGGACTTCCGACTTCCCCATTTTAGAACAGGTATCAGAAATATAATTATCAATCATTATCAATATAATCAATCTATAAGGCTCATACTGTGTTAATTAAGGACGCCACAATAAGAGTCACAATTTCATTTCAGAATATTAATTGGGTGGTCGTACATAGTACATAGTAATTACACATTTCCAGTGATAGTACAGTATACTCCGGTTATAACGTACCCTCTAGGGACTAATTTTTGAGTACACTATTACCGGAAGTACGTTATAACAGAACAACGTCAAAGCCAAAACCAAAGTTGGGAATTGCGAAAACAACCTTTAAAATATACGTTATATCCCAGGTACGTTATAAATTTAAAAACAAACTCAGGTGGCACAGGGGGAGAAACCAACAAGAGGATTTTTGTGCTATCGTTGTAAAACGTGGCATGAAAGAAAGGAATGTCCAGCCTTCGGAAAGCACTTTCTGTAAAAAAGTAAATCATTTTGCAGTGGCCTGTAAGGGGAAGAAAACCGTCAATGAAATACAAGACCGTGAAAGCGACAATGAGGAAAGTGAAACAAGTGATCTGAGTGTGGGAGAAATAAGAGCAATTAGTGCAGTGATGTCTAGCGAAAAAAACATGTGGCATCAATAAATTACTATTGGTAGAACCAAAATAAACTTCAAGCTGGATACAGTGCAGAAGTAAGTATCATACCTTTTGAGTTATATGCTAAATAGAAATGAAATCCAAAGAAGTCAGAAGTCCATAGAGGTAAATTTTTAATAAGATAAAATAGTAAAAATAAATTTTACTATTTACGTCAAAGTTTTTGGTCTTAACACGTTAGCTGCCACGTGATCCGCCGTTGACCCACGTCATTGCATGATTACTACGCCATTCTCAACGGATTTAAAAAAATAAAAAACGCGAAATAAAAATTTAAATTCACATTAAGCCAACAGTGCTAAGACAGTTACATTACCGTAGCGCCATTGGAAGTTATGTTCCATTAGAAATACATAGAAACGTGGGTCAACAGCGATCCACGTGGCCTGGTATCATCTATTGCATTAGGTCATCGGCAGACCACGCGGCGTGCCAATAATCAATATTATATATGGGTGGCAGCTAACGTGTTAATCCTCTAATGTCTTAAAAAAGACATAAATACTCTTTTCAGAGCTTATTTGCAAACTATCTACCTTTAACTGATGAAAACCAGTACTACGAATGTAGAAAGCAAATAATTTAATATTGCAATAAGCCTCACCAGACGGATTAATCCAAAAAAGGACTCCTTCTGTTATCAGGCAGCGCACGTCACCATCCCATGGACCGGTTTCTGGCTTATTAGCCTTCCTCAGCATGGTACAGGTAACGCACGCTGTATGACAACTAGAAGCTAGAAGCTTACGGGGGAGAAAAAATAAAACCACTAGGTACTGTAATACTTGACTGTACGTTTCAAAATAATCATTCAAAACAAAAATTTGTTATAATTAAAAAAAATTTAACACCTATGTTAGGTCTTAAGGTTTCTAAGGATCTGGGATTTAAGAGTTAATGATATAAAGTTAGAATCGTTTGAAGATTTAATTAGGTCAAACGCAGTATCTGTTTGGAGGATTAGGGAAATTTAACAAAAAAGTCTCTTTAACAATTAAGTCAAATAGTGAGCCAAAAGCTAACCCACCATGTAGGATTCCTATAGCACTGCGTAATAAAGTCAAAGTTAAACTAGAAGAACTAGATAAAAAAGGAATAATTGAAAAAGCTGAAGAACCTGCGGATTGGGTAAGCAACATGGTAATTGTAGAAAAACTAGATAAAACAATAAGAATATGTTTGGACCCAGTGTCTTGGAACAAGGCGCTAAAAAGGGATTATTATCCAATTCCAACATTTGAAGATATGTGTGAAAAATTGAGAGACAAATGTGTCTACACCGTCTTGGATTTGAAAGATGAATTTTATCAGATGGAATTGGACGATAACTCAAGTAAATAAGGTCATCCCTCATATCAAAATCGTGATATTCTAATACCTGTGTTGAATATATTAGGGGTTTTAATTAATAAAAACAGCACCAAAGTCTTGATTTATCGTCAATTAGTATTTTACTTAAAAGTTTGAAATTTGCATTAGCACTAAATAATTTTGAATTCTCACGCTCAGTGACGTCTTAAATCCCAGTTCTCAGCGCACGCGCACGATTCCTATTAGGCTAGGTTTGACATTGACGATATTAATGGCGGATTATGACAGGATGTTTGTTTTCATATTCTTTGCGTCTCTATTTTTTTAAATCTTGTGGAAATACGGAACAAAGTTTTGTGAAAGGTGCTTCGTACAACTTGCCAAAAGTGGATTCCTGCATGATAGACGAATTTTATATGGACAATTTAGATTTTTCAAGTGCGGAGCTGAGAAACGTAAATTCTTAACAACTATCGCAAAACTCGAAATACTAGATATCATAACCTAAAACACTGTTGACAAACAAAAAGCATTTTTTGGCGTATCAAACCTTCAAACCACGATAAATAGGAATTTATTTCAGCCAATCACAACGAAGGTCTGTAGTATCTACTTTATCAACAAACAACAACCAATGTGAACGACTCGGGACTTACTACGTCACGAAGAGCGCGAGTTTTGATTTATGTTTTATTTAACTTTTTTTTTCTTATGTTAAACGATGCAATACAAGAAAATAAAAAAATACGGGTGATTTATTTTTTGATGAAGTCATAATTTAAAATAAAAAAAATATGGGGGATGACCCTATTATGTACATTTAGCACCCCACATGGTTTGTATAGGTTTAAACGAGTTCCTTTTTGAATTTAATATAGCTCCGGAAATATTTAAAAAAAAATGCTTAGAGAGCTTTGGTGATATAAAAGATGTAGCCGTTTATTTTGATGAAATTGTAATATCGGGAAGATCAGTCGAAGAACATGATAAAAATCTCAGAAAGGTTTTAGCCACAAATTAAATATTATATTTAATAAAAACAAGGTGCAATTTAGAACTGAGACTGTTAAATATTTAGGACACAAATTTTCAAAAGAAGGGGTACAACCCGATGATGATCGCATTAAAGCAGTCTTAAAAATAAAAGCACCAACAAAACCTAGAGAACTCCAACAAGCGTTAGGACTTATAAATTGCTTTCGAAGTTTCATCCCCAATCTATCAGAGATTACAAGTCAGTTACGAGAACTTCTAAAAGGTAATGTTGAGTTTATATGGTCAGGTAAACAACAAAGAGCACTGGATAATATAAAAAACATTCTTAGTCATGCACCTCTGTTAGCGACTTTTAATGAGAAAAAACAAATAACACTGCAGTGTGACGTGAGTCAAAACGGATTAGGTTGTTGCTTGTTGCAGGAAGGCAGGCCTATAGCGTTTGTATCTAGGTCATTAACAGTAACTGAAAAGAATTACGCACAAATTGAAAAAGAATATCTAGGTATAGTATTTGCATTTAACAAGTTTCATAACCTTGTATATGGTCATAAAGTAAAAATAATAACTGATCATAAAGTTTTGATCGCGAAAATAAAATTATCTGATGTGTCATCACGAAGGCTTCAGAAATTAATGAAATTAAAATTGCTAAAATATGATTTGGAAGGCGAATACGCACCCGGTAAACTGATCACCATAGCCGACTAATCACGAAATTTTCTGAATAATACGGAATCCTATACAGAGCAAATACAGACAGTGCATAATATTAAAAAATTTATTACAATAAGTGATGAAAAGAAAAGACAATTTCAAATAGCGACAAGTAATGATGCTATGCTTCAAAAAATTTGTGAATTTTGTATGAAAGGATGGCCATTTAATGAATCAACACTAACATATAATGTAGTACCATATCACAAAATGCGAAATAGTCTACATATTGTAGAGGGACTAGTATTATATAATGATCGGTTAGTAGTTCTCACATTGCTAATTAAGCTTACACATGAAAGTCACCTAGGTATTGTAAAATGTAAATCTCTAGCAATAGAATGATTTTACTGGCCTAATATGAATACGGACATTGAAAAATATGTAGCAAGATGCAAAATTTGTGAAATGGTCCATACCGACAAATATTAAAGAGCCCTTAATCAGTCAAAATGAGGCATTTGAAAAAATTGCTGTAGATATTGCTGAAGTAGGAAAATAATGCTACCTAATTTCTATTGATTATTTCTCAAAATGGTTAAATATTGAAAGAATTAAAAATACCGATTTTTATTAACTTCGGAATATCTGACATAGTAGCTTGTGATAACAATCTATGCAATTCTTATGAATGTTTAAAATTTGTCAAGGAATGGGGCTTTAAATTTCAATTTTGAAGTCCTAACTACCCCCAATCAAATGAAATGGCTGAAACCGCTGTGAAAATTGCAAAAAACCTTATCAAAAAGAGTACCGACTTTAAAATAGGTCTTTTCAACGACTTATAAAGAGGAGACTGGCGATAAGCTGAATTTGTTTAGCTGGAACAATATTACCCAGTTGATGCCTAATTGCCACAGAGCGGTTGCGCAGTTACTTTCGTTTTGTTATTCTACACGGCTTTGCAACGCCATTTTAAATCTTGCTTGATTTGTGTGTTCAGCGTTTTTCTATCTATTTTCGTGTTAATTATCTGCTTTGTGTTTAAAAACGTTATAAATAGTGTTAAACAGTGTTTAACGTGAATTCTGTAACTTTTAACGTACCAGTTAAAATTAAACATGCCGTTAAAATTTAAAATCTACACACGTGATTGGTGGTCTCCTATGGTTACGAATTTTAACAGGCCGTTAAATTTAACATTTTAATTACAGAATATACGCTTTTTGTATTGTAAAAAAACTTTAATATTAACGTCAAATTGAAGTTTTCACAATACATATAAGTACATAAAAATCATATATTATGCATAGACGTCACTTTGGCATTTATTCAGAAAATAAATATTAAGTTTTATTAATTATAGGTACCTAATCTGATTTTGTTAATCCTACATTCCGGGCTATATTATGCTTCTTATGCAAGTGTGTACAATTTGTATTGATCATATACCTATAGTAGGGCCAAAAAGAGTAGTCAGTAAATCAAAACATTCACCGGCAATTCTTCAAAGTATTTAGCTGTTATGGAATACAGAAGCGGCAGCTTTTTTTACCATATAATCCCATATAATTGAGAAAAATATATCAAGTTTTATCCGCCTACCAGAGATGAAAACCACAACTAGTTCCCCCTGAGTTTACTGACTACTCTTTTTGGCCCTATAAGTGTTTATTGAAATATTATTTTCAATCGACCGACGAACGAAATATACAGTTTGCTCAAATTCCCTATTGATGATTGCTTGGAACCATTTCTATCGCATATAATTTCAACCTAAGGAAAACAAAAAAAGTTAAATTATATACCTAATAAGTAACAATTGCCTACATAACAGATTCCATAATAATTTTAATGTTATCAGCGACGATGTTATGAAAATCTTGTGGCATCGATTGAAAATAATAAATAATAATAATAATAAACGTTGTTTATTGGTTAACCCAAAAGGCCATTGACCGGGGTCCTTCAGCCTATAAGTTTTATACAAATAATTTTTACATTTCCAAAATTTTATATTTTAACATAAGAAATTTTTGTAACTTTACAGCACAAAAAAAAAAAAAAAAAACAGAAAACAAAGAGAAAAATTTGATTGAGTAAATAAGTAATATATTATTGCCGATCTTCTCCAATTGCAGCCTGAATTTCCTCATAAAGGGTCAGCTCTGGGAATTTATGTTTGGATCTCATTTGACGGTCTCGAACTCTGCAGTGTGATTGTATCAAATCAATATTGTGGGGTCGAGATATAAACTTAGTTAACAAATCTTGATAGCGAATGTCTATTGGTTTTATATGTGTTCGTGTATATAACAGTTCATTCGATGGGTTGTATAGTGGGTTATCTGGATGCCTCATTCTAGTAATGGCTCTTAAGGTTGAGGTTTCTGCTACTTTGATGTTTTGTAATGCTGGTTTTCTGCAGGTCATAAACAAAATATTTGCATATTCGATTATTGGTCGACAAATGGATTTGTATATAATAGATGCAGTTTTTGTCGAAATGCCCTCTTTTTTGAACGTCAGTGACCGAAAATGTTTGGCTCTGTTTTTGATTTTAGTTTTCATTGAAGCTGTATGCATATTAAAATTTAATTTATGATCTAGTGTTACACCCAGATATTTGGACGACTGTGATGGATTGATCTGTTGATTACCCACGTTTATTGTTGGGGATGTGTTAGATACAGTGTGATTAAAAATTGTAAATTGGGACTTAGCAGGATTGGGTACAAGTCTCCATTTAGAAAACCATTCCTCTGTGGCATTTATTTTTGATTGTAAATTTTCCATAACTTTATTCATAGATTTGTTGTGAGATATAATTGCTGTGTCGTCCGCGTACTGGAGTATATAGGTTTCGTCTTGACTAGTATTTTGATATTGTGCAATGTCGTAGCTGTAGATATTATATAATAACGGCGATAGGGGGGATCCTTGTGGTAGTCCTTGTGTTGGGGTGAAACTGTCGGATATTTCCTCATTGAGTTTTACACATAATTGTCTGTTTTCTAAAAATTGACGTGTAAAATGCACCAAATGATCAGGGGTGCCTATTTTCTTCATTTTATAAAGTAGACCTTTATGCCATACACAGTCAAATGCTTTTGTAATATCCAGAAAAACTGCAGCTGATTTTAGGTTTTGATGTCTGGCTGTTTGTACGTTTGAGGTAAGAACAATTAATGGATGGATGGTAGCACATTTTTCTCGGAATCCAAACTGATGAGTTGGTATGTTTAAATTGATGATATTATTCACTCTGTTCCTGACAATTTTTTCCAGAAGTTTGCCTAAGGCAGGTAACAATGTAATGGGTCTATATCCACTAGGCTTCTTGTTGTCACTGTTAGTTTTTGGAATATTTATTATCGTTCCCTTTTTCCATTCTATTGGAAACTGATTGTTTTTTAAGCAAAATATAAATATTTTAATTATATACACATGTATTGCGTATTCAAGTTGTTTTATGATGGTCCAAGGTATGTTGTCAATGCCAGGTGAAGTGTTTTTCTGGTTGTGAAGGATGCTGAAATATTCCTCTTCATCGATTTCAATGTCATCATTGATGGCATTGCTGTTGAAATATTCTTGGTACCAGTTGTCAATTACATGTTGATGGTCCTGATTGAAATTAGGATGGATGCGTTCGGTAAAATGGTCCTCATAGTATGTTGCGAAAATATTTGCTTTATCTTTGTCACTTTCGTATAGATGTCCATTTACTTCAATAGCTGGAAGATTTGGCTTAGTTTTATATTTAGATAATTTGTTTACTTGTTGGTAGAATAGACGCCCTCTGGATTCGTTAATTGTTTTACATGTCTGTAGCCATGTGTGAGTCTTGTACTGATAGATCATTTTGTGAATGTTTTTGTTAAATTGATTTATTTGTTTTTTTATTTCTCGATCACCATTGACTTGATACTCTCTTAGCATTTTTCTTTTTGCCTTTATCATTTTTATTATAAACGGGGGTAGTGTGTGTGAATAGTATTGTGTCTCTATCATCGGAGTGTTGGCATGAACGATTTGTTTTAGTGTCCGGTTAAATTGATTTACATCATCGATGTTGTTAACTTCATTTTGTTTGGTTTCTATAAATGTCATTACCTCACAGTTAATTTTTCCCACATTGCTCTTTTTGAAGTCAAATTTCGTTATGGGTTGGAAAATTGTTGGTGGACTATCTAATTTAAACTGGATATGCATTGCTAGATGGTCTGAGCCTAGGTCTGGGGTTAGATCAACGCTTTGGAAATTATTCTTTAAATTTTGCGAATACAGTATTATATCTGGTGTTGTATCATTATTGTTTTCCATGAGAAAGGTAGGTGGAGTGATCCATTTTTCAAAGTTTGTGTTATTTGTGAAGTTATATATTTGCTTGTTTTTCGTTTTGTTTACATTTAAATCTCCAATTATAATAGCATATTTATATAGCGATGCCTTCACAAAAATATTCTCCTCGATTTTCGAAGTTGGATGGATATATACTAGAAATATATGCAGATGATCATTTTGAAATGGGATAGTGATGTGTAAACATTCATTAAGCAGGTTATTTATCTTAGGTGGATTAGCTTTCCCCATGTTAAGATTAGGATGAGTTTGTATTATGCTTCCCCCTCTTGCATAATTAGTTATTAGGTTTCCATTGAGTTGTAAAGTTTTCCAGTTTCTATACCTAATAGTATCCATATTACTACCCTTTGTCTTAGTTTCTACTAGCATCACACAATTAATGTTGTTGTTTTCAATATAATTATATAATATTTGCTTTTTGGTGTTATAGCTGTTTATGTTACCATATAATATGTTAAGAGACATGAATATGACTATTTTGTTCGCCATGTAGAGGTTCTGTCGGGGAGATGCTTAATGGTTTGTCTAAGTCGAACATTAGTAAATACATACGATTTCCTGAGAAAACGACTGTGGTGTCTATGTTGTATAGTTGAACAAATTTTTTTCTGAGTTTTTGCAGCAATTCCTCTCTGTTAACATGCTTTGGTTTGTTTATTTTTGTGACGTATGTATTAATAATTAGATCATGAATTGTGACTGGAGAATGAACTTTTGTATCTGCTTTTTTCTCTAGCGCTATTTCATGACTTTTTTTATTCAGCGATCTAATGGTCGTGTTAGGAATTCCCTCTATGGGTTGGGTAGGTCTTTTTGGGCATTTGAATGACCAGGCTTTGTGATCTTCTGCACCACAGGCCAGACATTTTGGTGGAAGATTTGTTGTACATTTGTTTGTGTGGTGGTTTTCTTTGCATTTTTCGCATGTGATGGGGTTTGTACAATTTTCTGTTATGTGGTCAAATTGGCTGCATTTATTACAGGGAATAGGTACTGGTTTTGGTGGTATGCTTGGGTATACAGGGTAGTGACGGTTTTTGTAGAATAGTCCATTGTTGATTAATTTTTCGAAGGATTGCTGACATCCTGTGATAACCCGGATTAGCATAGTGGGTTGTTTGGTAGCTCTCGATGTGATTCTCTTGCAATACCTATGTTTAATGTTTTGTTCATTTAGAAATGCACTTATATTGTCTTCTTGTATATATTTCTCGACTGTAGCAATTACTAAGCAATAGGTCGGTTCAGGGTCATTACGTGTTTGTGTAGAGTATGGTTTTGTTTCTTTGTAATTTGTAATTTTCTTGTTTTCCAAAATCTTGCCCAATTTTTCAAGTAGTTGGGATTTCTCAGCATCAGATTTGAGTAAAAATCCTTTTTTTGTCTGTAGTATTATATCCGTTGATTTGGGAGAAACTTCATTCCAAATGTCTACCATGTCTAATCTGTTAACAGAATCCGCCGCATTTATATAAAATAGGGTTTTATATTGTTTGTTTGTAATTTCTTTCATTCTTGATGAATGGTTTTTTGTAGTATTTCTTTCTGAAGGTTTTATGTTGTTTTTATTTTGATTATCTTTATCATGTGTATCTTTTTCTTACGTATATAAAGTTAGCACAACCATTTTCGAAAAATTGTGTTTGAACATGCTGAAAATATGCCGCACAATTGCCGTAAATATGCCGTAAAAGTTAAAAATTTGCCGCATAATTGTTTTTAAAAATAATTGATGGTTGCGTCAACTTGGCGTCAAGTTAGCACAACCATAATTTTTTTGTGTAAAAAATGGTTGAAAAGAAACATTTTAGCATCCTGTATTTGCCGCGAATTTGCCGTGTGCGAATCTCAACACATTTAATGAGTTATACTGAATTTATTTTAAAAACACTATACGGTCGCGCTAACTTTACACAAAATGAGCACGACCACACAAAAATTCTTAATAAAATAAGAAAAAACATGATTAAATGACTGGAATAATTGCCGCGGAATATGCCGTGAACAAACATGCAATCGTTGAATGCGTATGCCTTTTTAATTTAAAAAACATATACCGGGTGACCACAAAATGACGCTCGCCCTTATATCTTCTTTGTTTTACAAGATATAAATTTCAAATTTGGGCACGTCAAATAACGGTTAAATATGCATCATTTCAACCATTTTATCACTTTCTGTCGCTTCCGGTTTCACCGGAAATTATACTAACTTTCGTTTTTTAAATGGAACACCCTGTATATTTTTACATTTTTGGATTCAGGAGGTCATTTTGGATACAGCTATGGCATATCGAGATAAAAATATTATTGACAGACATTTTTATGAGCAAATTTAATTTTTGATCTAGGCGGCCGTGACCCCAAAAAAATGTTTTGTTTTGCTTCAATAATTAATCAAAAAATACAATTATGATATTGTGTCGTATGACATTTGTGTTATAAGATCTTAAACATTTCGGAAATCGTTTTTCCAGAATAACTAAATTTTTTTAAATGGCACCATGGTGACTCACATGTTATTTTAATAAAGCATTTGATTACCGATAATTTGGTACCGAACACTTCATTATTTGATCATATTATAATACATAAAAATTACATTCAACAAGATATACTTAAATAAAAATAAACTCATAATATTTAACACTGAATCTCTATCAAATAGGTGCCTTTGAAATGTAACGAAAGAAACAAATGAATGGTTTCATATCTCAAATGTCAAATGATATTTAAATGATTTGAATCTATGAGAATCAGGTATTATTATGCTGCGTATTAAAAAATTATGGTTTATTCACAAAGTGACAAAATGGCGAGGGGTTAATCGCTGTGAAATATGGTGTACAATGTACATGGTGCTTGAAGTACCTATGAAATACCTTGAAATACTTGAAGTACTTGTGAAATACCTAAAATACTTTTGAAATACCTGAAATACTTTTGAAATACCTGAAATACCTTTGAAATACTTGAAGTACTTGTGAAATACCTGAAATACTTTTGAAATACCTGAAATACTTTTGAAATACCTGAAATACCTTTGAAATACCTGAAATACTTGTGAAATACCTGAAATACTTGTGAAATACCTACTTGAAGTACTTGAAATCTTTATAAAATACCTGAAATAATGGCGAAATACTTATGAAATACCTGAAATATTGCTGAAATACATTTGAAATACTTAAGTATTGGTGAAGTATTTATCAACTATGTACTCAAAATACTAATACAAAGCATTTGAACACATTATGTCATTGTTGTGTATGTACGGAGCGATCAGAAAAAACTCATATAGTCATAGTGTTTCACTTTTCATGAGTACACCCTCGTATCTCAGGAATTAAAAAACTTATTCATTTCAAATTTAGGTAGGAACGAGGTGGGAAATATATACTCAAAATGTGATTGCTTGGATGCAATAATCTTTGATATTTCTCATCAGCGGGCGACCCTGTGGAGGAAATTGGGGTAGATTGTTCAATAAAAAATTATTTTAGTGATTTTTTTATAGAAATTTTGATTCTAGATTCGTATTCAGCATCATTAAGAACCTCCTTATACCAAATTTGAACAAAATATTTCACTGGCTTGAGTAATAATTTTTCATGTTCTGCTGTTTTATTTGTTACAAATTTCTCGTAATTAGTTATCATTTACTAATATGCCACATTTCAATGGGCTGAAGGAAATAGAGGAACGAGAAAACAGTTTTTGAGTTTTTAAAATAATTTATTTCAAGATTTATTTAAAAAAAAGCGTGCTTATCGTATCTCGGAAAGTCGTGAAATATTTTGTTCAAATTTGCCAAACGGGGGTTTTTGATGATGCTGAATACGAATCTAAAATCTAAATTTCTAATAGTATTTTTTTGAAAACTCGACCTCAATTTTCCCTACACGGTCGCGCGCCAATAAGTAGTTGATCACGTCAAAACAATCACATTTTGAGTATACAGGGTGAATACCAATAACTCATTTTAATTTTAAGGGATGGTACCTTAATGGTAAGGTCATATACCAACAATAAAAAATATATACCCTGTAGTTTTCGAGAAAGAAAATAAATTAAAATACGTCAACATTTTCAGAACTACGTAACTGACCTATCTCAACAGAAAATAAATCAGGATAGGTCTTTGCCTCAGGCATTCGCACCTTGTTTTTTGCAATCATAAATTCACTAAGTAGTTTTTGCTGTCACTGTCAATTATCTTGTCTCCGACCGCAAATTTATAACATTAGAACAGTGTCGGCCTGTGTTGTATTTATGATTTTTTTCCCTGTGTAATTTGCAGGTGGTCGAATATGAAAGAAGGTCGAGCGGCGGCTTAACTTTATGAGACGTTTTTTGTCACGCTTTTTACGTTAGAACTTGGAGTCTGTGACTTGGACATAGTCGTTCACCCCATCAGTGGGTAGAGCGACGAAGCGGTATAGTTCATTTCATATTTGTAACGCAGGGAAAAAATGCCGCATTTACAAAGCAGAAACGCGGCCTCTTTCACCTTCAAAGAAGCCGGCGCACATGTTCCTTTGTCGGTAATTTTTTATCTGCGTTACAACTCTGAAGTCGACTTTACTCAAAAGTTTTACGTAGGGTAGGTCAGTTTTTCAACTTCATTATTTATATTTTTTTCTCGATTTTTTTATTGGTAATTTGTGTCACTAGTTCACATTCTATATGTAAAATCACCGTAGTAATAACCGGATTACATGCTTCTGTTGAATAAAAATGTTTAGCGTCACTTATAATTTTTCCAAGGATTTCGAAAATTAAAAAAAAAAATACAATTAAAAGTCAAATAAAAGTGAGAAAAACAAAGCAAACGGAACGAATTGTGTTTTTACAATTTAAAAAAAATATTTAAATCTCCTTCCAAAAATATATCATATACACACACAAATGGAGTTGGGAAGAGGAAAAACTTTTATATTTAGCGATTTACGAGTCTGTCATTGTAATGAATTCTTTACTTCCCCTCTAAAACCGTTAAATACTTAATCAGATTTTATTTTTTAACGAATGAAGTCAAAATATCTGTTTGATGATTTACAAAAAATTTCTATCGGTACAAAAAATCTGCATCTTTTAGAGACCCAACAAATACGTATTCAAATTTTAGTTTATTATACACAGCTTTGTTTTTTTTTGTACTTTTATTTGATATTCAATTATTCTTTTGTTGGCATTTTTTAAATCATTGGAAAAAATACTATAAGTTACGTTAAACATTTTTTTTTGCTTCCAAAGATAAACCCACAAACTGAGATGAGAACGTTATAAAAATCACGGGCACCGTGTACCTACACTTAAAACCCTTAAAATTATTGTTGTTGAAATATTCATGAAATATCTGAAATGTTGATGGACTACTTACTACTGAAAAACCTAACTTGTGAAATTTCTGAAGTAGCTGTGACTCAAGCTGTGAAGTACTTGAAATATTGGTGAAGTACCTGAAATACGTATGAAGTATCTGAAATACTAGTGAAATCCCTGAAATACCTTTGAAATACTTGTGAAATACCTGAAATACTTTTGAAATACCTGAAATACTTTTGAAATACCTGAAATACCTTTGAAGTACCTGAAATACTAGTGAAATACTTGAAATATGAAATATGGAGTACACAATTTTTCCCAGCGAGTAACCCCTCGCAAAATGGTGTTCTTGATCTACTCTCTCTTGCTCAGCTCCCGTTCTATTCTAAGAAAGTTATAGTGTCTGCCAGGATGATTTCTTATTGGATAGCGTTCTGCAGTTCTGCATATAAATCACGGGCTGCCAGACTATTTCTGCGACATTCCCCGTATATCAACAGCATATCCCCTTTGTCACTTTGTGAATAAACCATAATTTTTTAATACACAGTAAAATAATACCTGATTCTCATAGATTTAAATATCATTTGAGCTGTCAAACTATTCATTTGTTTCTTTCCTTACATTTCAAAGAAGAAATTCAATGTTATCTAAATATAATGAGTTTATTTTCATTTGTATCTTGTTGAATGTAATTTTTATGTATTATAATATGAACAAATAATGAAGTGTTCGGTACCAAATTATCGGTAATCAAATGCTTTATTAAAATAACATGTGAGTCACCATGGTGCCATTTAAAAAAATTTAGTTATTCTTTCCGAAATGTTTAAGATCTTATAACACAAATGTCATACGACACAATATCATAATTGTATTTTTTGATTAATTATTGAAGCAAAACAAAACATTTTTTTGGGGTCACGGCCGCCTAGATCAAAAATTAAATTTGCTCATAAAAATGTCTGTCAATAATATTTTTATCTCGATATGCCATAGCTGTATCCAAAATGACCTCCTGAATCCAAAAATGTAAAAATATACAGGGTGTTCTATTTAAAAAACGAAAGTTAGTATAATTTCCGGTGAAACCGGAAGCGACAGAAAGTGATAAAATGGTTGAAATGATGCATATTTAACCGTTATTTGACGTGCCCAAATTTGAAATTTATATCTTGTAAAACAAAGAAGATATAAGGGCGAGCGTCATTTTGTGGTCACCCGGTATATGTTTTTTAAATTAAAAAGGCATACGCATTCAACGATTGCATGTTTGTTCACGGCATATTCTGCGGCAATTATTCCAGTCATTTAATCATGTTTTTTCTTATTTTATTAAGAATTTTTGTGTGGTCGTGCTCATTTTGTGTAAAGTTAGCGCGACCGTATAGTGTTTTTAAAATAAATTCAGTATAACTCATTAAATGTGTTGAGATTCGCACACGGCAAATTCGCGGCAAATACAGGATGCTAAAATGTTTCTTTTCAACCATTTTTTACACAAAAAAATTATGGTTGTGCTAACTTGACGCCAAGTTGACGCAACCATCAGTTATTTTTAGAAACAATTATGCGGCAAATGTTTAACTTTTACGGCATATTTACGGCAATTGTGCGGCATATTTTCAGCATGTTCAAACACAATTTTTCGAAAATGGTTGTGCTAACTTTATATACGTCTTTTTCTTGATGTTTTTGTTGTCCACTGGAGTTGCCATCTAATATAATTTCATGAATTTCCTGAGTTGTCATGGTATTGGCGCGGTGTTTTTTCCTTTTTCTACTTTTATATTCACTAATTAACCACTCCATATCACCTTCATCTTCATCTTGGGTGTCTGACATTTTTTTTTTTATAACTAAAAAACACGAATAAACTAGCTAAAAATCACTATGACTTTAGTATGATGTGACCTCCTCAGAGTCTCAATTCAAACTGGATTGAAAATAATATTTCCATAAACACTTAGGTATATGATCAATACAAATTGTACACACTTGCATAAGAAGCATAATATATAGCCCGGAATGTAGGATTAACAAAATCAGATTAGGTATAATTAATAAAACTTAATATTTATTTTCTGAATAAATGCCAAAGTGACGTCTATTCTTAATATATGATTTTTATGTACTATCGCGGCCGAAAAAAAGTAATCGATTTTTTATCAAGTATGTAGTATGTTTTTTCGAAAAATTTTCCTTTGTAAATGGGAGTTTTACATCAGTTATGTCAATTAAATTATTTTGACAAGAAATCATTGGTGGGGTCGTATTTATTTAAAAAAAACTAGTAAGAAATAAGTTTATAATATTTTTTAATTATAAGAAAACAATTAATTAGTATGGTTTTGAGAGAAGCAGAAAAAAGCTACAGCATCACCACACTTGGAGAAGGGTGGTCTTAACAACGCATGGCAAGTCAAATTAATTGCAGCAAAGGCACAATTCAAAAACTAAATAAAAAGACAGACCTTCCGCTATTATCTGTTTTGTACAAATATTCTTCATCAAACTTATGACCCCTGGGCACTGGCGTAACAAACACCCCCGCAGACCGTGCACCGCGGGGGGACCCGTCTCACTGAGGGGCCCACATTACCCGGGTCCCATTAGAAACTGCGTAGCCAGGTTTGTTTTCCATATTTCATAAATAATGTTATTCTTATTATTGAATTGTATTATTAAATTCCTGCCACTGCAAATGATGCGAAGTTGCAAGGAATAAGAAATTAGCATTTATGAATACTAGACACAACACCGTAAAAAAATTGTCGGCGTGCTAATACGGATTAACCCGATTAACAAAACATTAGCGACTTATCATACACAAACACAAGTTCATTTCGGCGTATTACTTTTCACCTTTGTCTATTATGCCGCGACGCGTTTGTAACAGCAAAGACGTCGTAAATTATTTATTGAAAAAATTCTGCTTTTTCAGTATGCCTTCGTAAGACTGTTTTAAATTTTTTATTCGTTTAGTTTATACACTCATATGAAAATAACACAACCAGTAAAAATCGCCAGTTGCACTTTGAGTTTTTTAGGGCGAATACTAAATATTTAGCATTTCGTATACGCGTTGTGTTCGTGTTTAGACCCACGGTTTGTAATTTAATTTTTATTATAGGTAAATAAAGAAAAAATTATTCACTTTTTCAAATGTTTCAAACAGTATTTATTTAATTTCTACACGTGTTTTGGCTTTCTAGGCCTTTCTCAAGAGTACATACAATACCAGTTGTTAAATTTGTTTTACATTCTTATACTACATCTGGAGGCTACAGAACTAATAGAGCATCTGATTTTTATTTATGAGGGTCAAAAACTATTTTTCTTAGAATTTAAATTATTTTGTTCAAAATATCATGGCCAGTAAAAATTAATTGTTCATTCGTTATATTTAGGTACGTTATTTTTTGTTGCCTTAAGGATTTTTAACTGTTCTAATAAGTCTAATTTTTTGCCTTTCTTTTCAGAATGAATTAAATCTACATTGTCTAAATCTATAAAATGGTTATTAATATTTTCTATACAGTGAGTTGACATGTCAGTGTAATGTATTTATATTGTTTAAAATGGATGGAAGATGGATAAATGTCAAATTCTAACCGGTTATTTCGATTTTTTACATTTACATCTAAAAAGTTTAAACCATTTTGATTTTATATTTCTAACGTGAATCGGATTTTTGTGTTCATTGAACTTAGAAAATGTAAGAATTTATTTTAATTGTCTTTCGGTGCCTTTCCATATGCAAAATAGGTACATCGTCAACATACCCATAAAAACACATTAAAATTAAAAACACACGGTTAGAATTTGACATTTATCGTAAACCCACTTGCACAGACAGCGTAATCCATAACCATTCTAAACAGTCATTACAAATAAAACTACCACCCTTCCATAGCTTAATACATCGGTTATTTACGTTTCCACTTAGTCGAGAAAATTTTTAAAAAGAAGTTAATGTAATTAAACAAATAGCAAGATACAATGGCTACAAAGAAAGTTTAATTGATAGTTTAATTAATAAAAAACAAAAGAAAAATATTATTATATTTGGTGAAGTTTATGCTGGTTCCACAAAAAACTTGGATAGGAATTATAAATGTATTGATTTTAGGCCAAAAATTAGCAGCAGAGTCAGCAATAAATTAAATAAATTAGGATGCAGGACAATCATGGTAAATAAAAATAATTTAGGAGAACTATTAGTAAACAATAGAGACAAGACTGATAAATTACAAAAAATAGGTGTGTATAGACTAAATTGTGCCCAATGTGATGCAATATATATTGGTCAAACAGGTCGCAATATTAAAAAACTGCTTGGATGAACATAAGAAATCCATTTTAAACAATATAGGTATACATAACACTGGCATGTCAACTCACTGTATAGATAATAACCATTTTATAGATTTAGACAATGTAGATTTAATTCATTCTGAAAAGAAAGGCAAAACATTTGACTTATTAGAACAGTTAGAAATCCTTAAGGCAACAAAAAATAACGTAAATATAACGAATGAACAATTAATTTTTACTGGCCATGATATTTTGAACAAAATAATTTAAATTCTAAGAAAAATAGTTTTTAACCCTCATAAATAAAAATCGGATGCTCTACTAGTTCTGTAGCCTCCAGATGTAACTAGTATATAAGAATGTAAAACAAATTTAACAACTGGTATTGTATGTAGGTACTCTTGAGAAAGGCCTAGAAAAATTTTGTTTTTTCACTCATTATAGAAAGGGGGAGGGGGCCACTGAAAACGTTTGCGGGGGGGCCCACTCAGTTTTTGTTACGCCACTGCCCCTGGGACGGTAAACTCGCAGTTGACCATTGTAGCAGGACTGAAATTTGTTTTCGTCAGAAAAGACCACTCTCTCCTAGTAACGATCTTATTCATTAATAAAAGTATTTGCAAACTGCATTCTTGCCTCTTTATTATCATCTGTTAGTCGGTGCTTTTTAGCACTGGCACAGTTAAATAGACCTTGCTCTCGCAACCGTTTTCTTGCTGTTCTAACAGAAGCTGGGAAGTTGGTTTGCTCTTTGGCTTCAATAGAATTAGAAAATGGGTTTAAATTCACATAGTAAACCAGGGTATTGTCGTTTTCTAGAGAACTCTTTCTTGGCCGCCCAGAACCCACTGCCCTGCTCAGATCATGAGTGTCTTTCCACTTTTTGTTTAGTTTTTGAATCGTGCTTTTGCTGCAATTAATTTCACTTGCTATGCGTTGTTGAGACCACCCTTCTCCAAGTTTGGCGATGATGTAGCCTTTTTCTTCTTCACTCAAAACATGATAAGGCATGATTAAGTAATACAAAATTTATTTTTGCTTAATATGACAATGACGTTGACACTAATAAAAAAATATTGGGATTGATGCGACACTGAATAGAACCATAGTTACAACGGAAAAATCAGTCGATTACTTTTTTTCGGCCGCGATAGTACTTACATGTATTGTGAAAACTTCTATTTGATGTTAATACTAAAGTTTTTTTACAATACAAACACTGTTTAACCGTATTTATAACGTTTTTAAACACAAAGCAGATAATTAACACGAAAATAGATAGAAAAACGCTGGACACACAAATCAAGCAAGATTTAAAATGGCGTCGCAAAGCCGTGTAGAATAACAAAACGAAAGTAACTGCGCAACCGCTCTGTAGCAATTGGGCATCAACTGGGGTATATTGTTCAGGTCAAACAAATGCAGTGGATATATAGGAAATCTCCAGTCTTGTATTATTAAGTCGCTGGGTCTTTTAAACTATAGAACTACTAAAATTGAAGCACTAGGGAAAGGTCCTGCTGAACTTCTAGATACTAAAATAGTGGACAACCGTGATAACATATCAAAATTAGAAAAGAAAAAACAAATTTATAAAGAACATGATAAGACTACTAAAACTAGAAACGAATATAACGTAAATGATAATGTCACATTTAGATATGGAAACAATAACGAATTATGGTATGCGGGTAAAATCATTAAAAAATGTAGTGAACCTCGATCTTATATAATTATAAACGAGAAAGGTGATCTACTACGGAGAAATAGTTATTACCTAAGACACTCACAAAATGAATTGGCTGTAAATAACATACCTGAGTTGGATCAAGATCCGGAAAGTAACATTGGAACACCAAATTGCGACACTAACTCTAAGAATGATGTTCAAAACAGTCCAATTAGAGCTGAGATAAATAGACCAAAACGGGCTTGTGTAGTTCCTAATAAGTATAAAGATTATGTCTTATATTAATTTTACATATAAAATTTAGTCACCTGAAAGGGGAGATGTTGTATATGTGACCCAATACACATATGCGTGTATCACGTGTTGCATATACATCAGGGAGCGGTTATACCAATTTAATAACGACCATTATTAGAGATAAGCCAGAGTTAAGAACACATGTAAGTTGATGTAATAAATCATTGATGAATATTATTTGTGATTGTTTAACTTTAACAACAATACAACAGAGTACACTGTATAGCGTTAATGCAAGATGGGAAAAAAAGAGTTGCAGTTCAGAAATGCATAAAGTCATGGTAAATCATTGTAAAGCAGGGTGGTTATATAAAAATCGAGATAAAAATATTGCTGCAGAATACTCGAAAACGATGGTTTGCAACTCCATTAAACATTTAAAGACATACTACTAAAAATGTTCCATAAAAAAACGGCCTCGAAAAATGAAGAGAATAGTCCGTGGTTTCCCAGTTTGATGAGGTAATATACAATGTGGGTTCATTATTATAAGTAATATTTATAATATAATTTATTTAAACAATAGCAACAAATGATAAATATAGAAGATAATGCTATTTCCAAGATAGTCGATCTATAATTGTGGTCATGTTTTATATCCAATCAAATTTATTCTTACCTTGTTGTTTAGGATAACGAGATTCATTGGTCTTTCCCAATATATCAGGGTTCACCCAGGTATGGCATCCCAAGTGATACAGATACATTTGATTGTCATAACAAATTTCTTCCTTATTATGCCTATGGGAGTAACCACCAAATACTATCATGTAACTCCCAAATATATTTGCAGTATGGAATGCACGTTCCCGAGGTACAAACTTTTCTCGTAAATGCTCACGGGTATAATGAATTTCAGTCCAATGAAGGTTGTTTAATTGAAAGGCAAATATTTTATCAGAGAGTTTAGAAAATCTCGCTACACCTGCCACAATTCCTCCATAAACTATCAGAGAATTGGTAGAGGAATGGTACACTGTAGTATGAGCTACCACACGCACATCTAATTCTTTACCTCCTCTTGGTCTAATTTCCTGCCAATTTTCATCAAGTTCTGAATGCAACTTAATACTATAAAGAGCAGATGAAAATTCCCCATTTACAGTACTACCACCAAACAAATAAATCAAATCATTAGCACAAGTTAACGTATGCCTAGTTAACTGAGGAGGTTGTATGTTTGACCGATGAGCTCTTAATTGCCAAATTCTAGTCTGCACATTATAATACCACAAATCATTAGCTAAGCTACCGTTAAGTAATTTGCCACCAAAAACTACAAATCCTCTCGATACTGCACAAGCAGCATGTCCATATCTCGGTGCAGGTTTTTGATCATCTGTAATCCGTGAATGTCTTTGTCTTCTTCTTGTATGTGTTGTATTTTCACTAACTGTATACAACAGATTCCTTAAAAATGATGTTCTGGTATTAATGCCCCATTTCTGTTCCCAGTCACGTCCTGCATGTTCAATCAACTTAGCTATGGAACTGGGGTCAACTGAACTTAGTAAACCTTTATCAGGAAGCAATTCACCATTTTCATCCCTCCAATTACTAGTTTGAAAATTATAAATTTCTAAATTGGCAAGAACAGTATTGAGATTGTATCCTCCAAACACATATAAAGCATCAGTCATTTCTATATATACAGCGGAATGGGCTGCACGTGGTTGCATTCCTCCATCAGAATGTGAAAGCCAATGCCATTTATTACCTATTGAATCGTTTTCATGCAAATCACAAGCTTGTCCAGAGTAACCTGCACGACATACGCACTGACCTTGATCACAATGTCCATGCCCTTGCTGTCTACCACAATTTTCTGGGCATAGTTCTCTAGAGCAATCATATCCTCCCCAATCACCCTCGCAGATACAACGATGATCGTAACAAACACCGTGATTAGAGCAATTATTTGGACAATCTGTGATAGAAAACTCTGCTCTAAATCCATCTAATACATAATTCGTGTCACTATACAACAAAACCAGCATATAACCTGACGTTGCTATCACTTGCTGAGGCTCCGTTTTACCACTAAAGCTACCAAGAAGAGGAGAATTAAATGAATCACCGTCATAGACAAACACATAGTCATAGGAACATTCAGTTCCCATACTGCGAAAACTTAAAGTAATAAATTTGTGACTGTTGTTAGCTTTAATTAACCATTCACAATGGCTATCTTGTGTATAATTGGACCCCATTGGACCATCACTTATTACACCCCATGAACTCTGGAAAATTCTGCGAGTTTTATCACACGGCACTAAATCAACAGCTGCATATCCAACCACAATGAAACATATAAAAATTTCAGTTAAAGAATAATTGATTATTTGTGGTTGCATGTTGTCATTTGAGCAAAAACTATTGCGAAATTCTTACGGTGAACATTGACTCCCCCATTATTATTTAGGTTTAATAAATGTTAGTAAAAGGATATTCTGATGTACCATTAAAAACAAAACATTAGTTATATTAAGCATTTAACCGTTAGTACTTATGACACTGACATGTTTTGATAGTTTTGACATTTGAAAACAAATAATAAAATTCACGGATGTAAGATAAAATGATACTACCAACACAATGAGATAAAATAAGTAACATAGAAAGAACAGATGCGACACTTGTGGCGGCATCTTTGATGACGTTTCATTTTCATTTCCAACCAGGGTTGGGAAGGTGCTAAATTATACATTTACTACCGAATTTACTACCGTAGTAAATGTAATGGTAAATGTTGAGATAACGGAATCTCCGATTTTCGGAATTTTTTTGCTTTTAACATACGTAGTCTCCTGAACAATAAATTCTAAAAAAAAATCGCCGCTCGTCAACAGTTTTCGAGATATTTGTCCCCAAAGTCTCTGAAAGTCGTATTTCTCCACTGCCATAATCACTTATTTTCACCAAATTTTTCATTTTATGCTTATGACACCTCTAATACAGACTTATTTCAACACTTTTAAATAATTTCAACACATTTATTCCAATCAATAACTATTTTTTGAACCTTCTTATAAAAGCGTTGAAAACATAACCTAAAAACATTACGATAGTGGCGCGGAATCTATGTTATGCATAAACTAATGTTCCTTCTTTAACATAAAAATATACTGCATTATATTTTTATCGTTTTATCCCAAAGAAGGAACATATTAGTTTTATGCGTATTCTAGATTTCAAACATTACAAGTTCCGCGAATAAAACGAATATGTTCCTTCTTTGATATAAAAATATACTGCACCCGCCCGCCCCCGGGCGGGTGCAGTATATCAGTATATCACTTATTTTTTGGAATTTTTGAAATTCGAGAAAACTGCTGCAGTTAGAATTTCATGTTTTATAAAACACCACAAAAAAACATAGTCTTTCCATTTAAGAAAAAAAAGTTGATGTCACTTCCGGTTTAACCGTGAAGAATTTGCACTATTTGCAGTTAGTCAGAATACAGTGTTGCCAGATTAAATAAGATATCTCCTATCTATGCTACTGGTCACTAGATGGCGCTAATTTCCGATATCTGAAATTAACTTCTGATATCTGAAATTAATTTATTATATGTATTATATATACATATTATTAATTATTTAATTATATCCATATACATAAAAATAATTCAGTTTCCGATATGGTTCATCGGTATCTCTATGAAGAAAAGCCCATGCGCAGTGTAAAAAAATTTCGCGATAATCGCGAAAAATAGAAACAATTTAAATTTTCCCGCTCCCCAAATTTAAATTTTGCGATTCTCGCAATAAATTGAATTACAAATAGTTGTGTCTAACATTTTTTAAACTAGCCAATCAAATTAAATCCTGAAAATCGCAAATCGCGAGTGCATGAACTTATGCGTTTTTATTTATGTATGAAAGTCGTGCGTTAAGCTTCGTTTACCACCTCGTTTTCCAGCACGCACAATTTTCGTGCTGAAGTTTGGCAAATGATTTCTTATGACTCTGTTTCCGCAAAACTTTGTTGGGCACATCGTAGCACCTGCCCACAAACCAAAAAGTGTGCCGAAGTTTGGCGAAGCCAACAAAAATGTCAAATTTGTTTATGTAATGTTGAGATGATTAGATATTTTATTCACAATCATATATGTAATGCTTCAATTGCCAGCTTATAAAAAGTTGGGAGGCAGGCATTTGTTCACTCTTCTTTTCCAGCTAGCTAGCTAGCCGGTAAAGTAGCTTTACCGGCTAGTTAAACGTCATTTTTCCGACAAGTTAAACGTCACACTTTGCGGCAGCAAATCTTCTGGTTGTCTTTTGTGCAGCAGCTTTAAAATTTGGTGAAGTACACTCTCTAAGTCACAAATAATCAGAATCAAACATTTTGTTGTAGAATTTTGAAGGAATTTAACAGAAATTATTGATACTAAATATACTTATGGAAATAACCTAATTTATTTGACAGAAGAACCTTAATGCCCGTTACCTTGCAACGCTCAACTTTTATCACTGCAGCCTACCTACTTATTTTGCATAATTTCCTAATTCTTATTCACTATTTATTCAATTAAATAAATAGTTATTTATGTATCAAGGGCCTAGTGATGTAAAAAAAAAACGGTTTTTTGATGTTGACGTTCTTTTCAGTTGAAAAAAACAGTTTTTTTCCCGTATTTCTCGTTTTATTCGTGTTATTTATGGCCAAACTGCGATACTTGTTGGCTATTTTCATAGACCAACCTTTGGTTATGTCAGGAGTTTCGAGCCAGGCAGTAGGTGGGCAATCAATAACACAGCACGTTTCTTAAAATTAACTTTACTGATTGGTAAAAACTGTAAAAAGGCACAAATCTGATAACAGAAGATATACAATACAGCAACTCTTGAATATAAAAATAAATCAATATCTTATAAAGCAACTCGCAACACGTCACGTCTCACTCGCCATCCACTTCTCACTCTTACCAACTCTCTCGCACCAAAAGTCACTAAATTAACTTAAAACAAATTTCTAACATACTGATGATATGTTTTTTTGATTCTATAATTTCTATATCGACATTTACGTACCTATTTTTTGAAAATAATTATGGTTGGAATAGTTCTTTTCCATTTAAAACTCGAAATTGCCGTCATATGTTGTGTTGCGCATACATACTCCGTACTTCTTGACCATCTCGATGTCTATTATGACGTCAGAAGAACAGCTGCTGCTTGAAAGCGTTGACCGGTTAAATTCTATCATCCATGGGTAACAATTACCTGCTCTGTGGAAGCAACATGAATACTTATACTTTATACTTATCAAATAATTTTTTTTATTAGAATTATTAATCAATAAAACAATGTTTATTTTTTTCGTAAGAAAATTTCTCGATTCACTTAACCTTGCTCCTAAAATAAATACAGTATATATTAAGATCATCAATTTTAATAAGTTTAAATAAGCTTATTAATCATTAATTTCAACACAAATTGATTTAAAAAATACCAAAAAAGCAAGGCTTGTGTATTTTTCGTGAAAAAAAACCGGTTTAAAACAAAAAAAACGAACCGTATTTATTTCTTTCGTATCACTAATCAAGGCATTAAAGTTAATCTTTTTATCATGAATGTGAGTTTAAAATAAACCACATAAGTGATAAAAAGGAACTTTAATGCCGAGGTGCATAGGTATTACATTTTTTTTTAATCCAAAAACTATGAAATTAAGATTAATTAACTCTATTTTTTAAATAATTTTCAGTGACATTAAGAAATGTCATAATTATTTAAAATTTTAAGTGAATATGGAAATGCCATAATTATTTTTTATCGGTTTCAGGATATTAATCCTTTGTTTACATATGCAAAAGTAGGCTGGTAAACAAGTCATAACTAAAGTTGTACAGTTATATTTAAAACTTGTACGGTAATATTACAAATACAGATCTGTCAATAACTGTCAACAGATGAAATAGTAAATAATGAAACTATAGGGCTATTTATTAATACAAACAGACAGAAAACTCCAAACAATAATAATTAAGTACTGAAATCCAACTGAAATGTATTTTCAGGCAATCCAAGGTCCATTTTTATGTAGCCGTTGTGACATTAAAAATGTAAACATTTATGTAATATGAAAAAAGGTAACAAATAAAAACAAACAAAATATAACTGTAACCATGGCGACAAATCAACCCATACAAACTTGACCAACTAATGAAATGAAAACGTTATTAATAAGAGAATATCAAAAGGTAATATCTATTAATAATGTCTTTATTTTCTGAAACCGATAAACTATTGAACATATCACGGATGTTATGAATCATAACAGCCTTAGATGTCTTAAAATTCTCGCTCTACGAGCTCGGATTTCAAACCGACATCTGCGGCAGTTATGATATTCATAACATTCCTAGATATGTTAATAGCTATAGTCAAGTCTGATTAATTTTTTATAAGAAAACCATTATTTTTAGCAATTATAATAGTGATAATACAATTTTGAATTTAGAAAACTGTATTTATTTACCTTTTGTTACAACACATATCACAAGCAATAAAAAATTAATGTTTACGTTTATCTGTCACCTCGGCCAACTACAAAAATCATACAATAATGGATTACTTTAATGACTATTTCTATCATTTTAGTGACGATTTTGAGGTACTTTAATGCCGATTTAAAAAAAAAAAATTGTATGCTGATATTATGTTATTATACAATGATTGTGAATAAAATACTACGCGCCTCTGTCAGATATCAACCCTCGGCTGTAATGAAGCACCTCCCAGCTCGGTATGTAATGTACTATTTCCGTTGTTTTTACTATATAGAATATGAATAATGTGATTAATATGAATATGGATAAGGATGAATTATTAATTAATATTGTTGAAAAGTGTGGGACACGTCCTGTAAACTGCAAAGATGAACGATGCACGCATGAAAAATAATGGCAATTCTCTTGCTGTTTGTTAATAAATACCACCCTCTTTTCTTTGGTTTCCCCATCATCATTGTTCTTACTTCTGACCCACTTTTCAAGCACTTCATTTTAGTTTAAAAAATAAAGTTTGGTTTTGGTCAGTTTTCAGGGCCGTCAGCTGTTCGTGTTGTGTCGTGTTGTCCATTGTATATTGTAAACATATTGTAAACAATAGAGAAGTGGGTTCCACAAATACTAGCACGCACAAGCTTTAGCGATACGGTGCGCTATTGGCAGCATTGCTCCAATTCCCCATTTTATTATGTTCCCAATTCCAAAATCGTCTGTTTTTAGTGTTGACTTACAACCTTGAGTTTACTCTTACATAATTTTCAGATTTTTAAAATTTTTTGAACACCCTGTACATGACATGTTAACTTACTCCATGGCAATCATATTTTTAACAAAAGCAAAACTTTTTATGAAGAATAAGCTTTCCGTGTAAAATGAGAAATAAAAAAGTTTTCCCCTTATCCACTCTAACTGTGGACATACTGTATATACAGGGCATTTCAGTTAACATTCTCACAGCCGATATCTCGGAAACTAAAAAATATATTTTTATTCTGTAAACGGTAATAGATGTATATTGTTAATGCCTTCTTCAGGAAGTACAGTTTAGTATTATAACATTATCAACAGAGAACTGCAATTTAAAACTATTTTTCGATCGAGGAATCTTTGAAACATATGCCAATCGATTAAGGACTAAATTTTAAACAAAATTGTTCTTATTAGAAAAAGTCAGATCGGCAGTAGTTTTTGAGATATTTTATTTTTATTGTTTAAATTTTTAATATTATATATATTTTTTAATTGCTTTTTGCCAGCTATGAGAGAATTTTTTACTGGTGTTTATATATTGTAAACAGAAGTGGGTTCCACAAATACTAGCATGCACAATTTCCGTGCTAGCGTAATTTCGACTTGGTTGTAAACGAAGCTTTAGCGATACGGTGCGCTATTGGCAGCATTGCTCCAATTCCCAATTTTATTATTGTTCCCAATTCCAAAATCGTTTGTTTTTAGTGTTGACTTGTCACTTGTCAGTGATTTTTTGAAACAAAATAGAACAGTATTTAAGGTAATAAATAATAACCCAAAAAGACAAATAAACGTTAAATTAAAAATGACAAGCGAATAAACATAATATAATTTTCATATTATTTTAGCATGGACTCCATTGATTTATTGGAAAAACGTATCGAAGCCTTGGAATTACTAGTATTACCAAACAATACAAATTGTTTTACAAATCAGACACAGGCCATAACTGATTTACTGCTACAAACTCATACAATGATAACATCAGCTCTGAGCTGCCGTGAGGCTATTACATCTATACTTCAACATATGACGACGATTAATGAATATTTAGATCCTAATAGTGGGGAAAATGTATTAGAGGTTGAGGCAAAGAGGCACTATCTGCTTGAATTATACCCTGAATTAAAAGATACTGTTCAATTGATAAGTAACTTTGAGAATTTGTTAATTTATACGGATTCAGCTAATATTCTCAAAATTACCGAGCTATCTGAAAAATTAAATCAGTTAGCTGTTACTAATTTAAACATTTATGAAGAAAGTCGAGAAGTTACACAAAATGTATTAAAATCCTTACAAAAATATAATGACATTACAGGATCTATTAAAATATTATTTGCACAACTTGATAAAGCTATAACTGATTTAGAAAGTGCGCTACAGCCTAATTTTGCAACTGAGGAATAATTTGTTTATGTAATAAACTTTTAATACATATATACAGATATACTAATCCAAACTAATTCAATTAAAGTTGTTGTTTCGATTATGGAATTGTTCGAATTTCTAGATATGAATTAAAAGTTTGTCAGTCACCATCACTTATTTATTATTAACACCTTACTATTTAAATGAAAGTACAATTTATCAAGTAAATCGTTCATATAGGTAAAGAAAATTGGCATGCGAATTTTCATACATAATGCGTGGCCTAGAAATCAGAATTGCCAATATTATTTATGGCTTAGAAATCGTAGAATCATAATTTATATGAATGAATGAATTTTATTATTGTTCCAAATAAATACATACAGGGTGTTTGGTAACTGGATTCCCAAATGAAATGTCATGTAAAATCGAATTCTAAGCACAAAACAAAGAATAGCTTTTTTTCATAACGGGCTTCGTTTAGGAATATTGAGGTAAAAAAAAATTACTTTATTAATTTTATTCAACACTGTAATGATAACAATAAAGGAAACAAATTTTCACAAAAATTATTACAAATTAAAAAACTAAAATAGATTTTCAAAAATGCCAAAAATAAGAGAATTGTATACTTCTGCAAAATTTACAGTGTTTTGATAAGTATGTACTGAATTTAAAATTCTATTTTCTAATTGCTCAATAGTATTAATTGGCTCAGCATAAACTATTGTTTTAAGTAACCCCATAAGTAAAAGTCTCGAGGGTTGAGGTCCAGAGACCTTGCAAGCCAATGAACGGGACCGTGCCTCGCTATCCATCTCCCATTGAAATTATTCTGGAGCCACTCTACCACATTTCCTCCAGTATGTGGTGGTGCACCGTCATACGTCCACTATGACGTTCATTAATTCCACATTCACGAAGCCTTCGAAATGCATTAGAAAAAACTTTACGATAAGGTTGCCGTCTATTTAGATATCTTACATTGAATTCCCTGCACGCAGCTCTCGTGTTACCATCACAGCACCCATAAACATAAATAATGTCCGCAAGCTCTTCGTTACTAAACTGCATTTCAATACACTTTATAAAACACCAACAAAAAGTCATGCAACGTAGAGAAAAATAATTAGTTGATCACAAGCTGTCAAATAATAAACAAACTTTTATTTTCATAGCTGTCTTACTTTTTACATTTTTTGAAATATTTCTTAAACGAAGCCTGATATGAAAAAATGTTATTCTTTGTTTTATGTTTAGAATTCGATTTTCTATGTGACATATGATTTTGGAAATTCAGTTACCAAACCAAACACCCTATATAAAAATATAAATATGCAGTAGGTATATCCACAAAATAAAACTTCTGATGTTTCAAGGAAGTACGCCAACATTACATTTTCGCCGATTTTTGCAAGTGTGCACACTACATTTTTTCTACAATCGAATTAAACAGATTTTTTTTAAATTTTATAGAGCAGAATATTACATTAACACAAAATATTCAAAACTGACAACTAGAGAAATAAAATTGTCACTGTCAAACGTCATCCATAAATAACTATGAATAAACTTTAGTTGCCTAATAACATAACACCTGTTATGCACAGAGTGTTTAGAAAATTTAAAAATCTGAACTACGTTCAATTTTAACAATATGAAAAACTGTCACTAAGGAAAGTTGTTTAGAAATAGAATTTATGTCAGAATTACAATTTGTTGATAAATCTGCCTGATTGTGGTATAAAAATTAAAAACTGTATAACTGAGAAATTGGCTTGTGGTTCACAGTGATATTTATTTATCCTTGACTTGTCATTTTACAGTATAAAAATATTAATTTTTACTTCATTATTAATAACTATTGTAAGAAGTCGAATCAGGCAGATTTATCCACAAATTGGAATTCTGACGTAAAGTTTAATTCTAAACAACTTTTCTTGACAGTTTTTCATATCGTTAAACTTGAGTTTACTCTTACATAATTTTCAGATTTTTAAAATTTTTTGAATACCCTGTACATGACATGTTAACTTACTCCATGGCAATCATATTTTTAACAAAAGCAAAACTTTTTATGAAGAATAAGCTTTCCGCTTTCCGTGTAAAATGAGAAATAAAAAAGTTTTCCTCTTATCCACTCTAACTGTGGACATACTGTATATACAGGGCATTTCAGTTAACATTCTCACAGCCGATATCTCGGAAACTAAAAAATATATTTTTATTCTGTAAACGGTAATAGATGTATATTGTTAATGCCTTCTTCAGGAAGTACAATTTAGTATTATAACATTATCAAGAGAGAACTGCAATTTAAAACTATTTTTCGATCGAGGAATCTTTGAAACATATGCCAATCGATTAAGGACTAAATTTTAAACAAAATTGTTCTTATTAGAAAAAGTCAGATCGGCAGTAGTTTTTGAGATTTTTATTTTTATTGTTTAAATTCTTAATATTATATATATTTTTTAATTGCTTTTTGCCAGCTATGAGAGAATTTTTTACTGGTGTTTTTTTGAGTGTGTGTGTTCATCATTAGTGGCTTTTTTTATAACTTGCCAAGTCTTTTTTATATCATGTCTTACTTTGTCAAAAAGATTTTAATAATAAATTTTGCTTTTTTACAACTTTGTCAGTGCATTTCTGTATCCTTTATATTAATCCATAAGTAGTTATATTATTTTGTGCATCTTTTCTCATTTTATCTCTATTTTTCATGGAAATTATCAAACCTTCTGTAACCCATGGTTTCAATTTTTTTTGTTTGCGAATACGTTTACTATGTTGGGACTCTTTTATGTAGTATTTTAGTTTATGGACGAAGTGTTCCGAACATGTGTCAGGATGGTTTTTGCTATATAATTCTGATCATTTTTCAGATTCTAGTTTACTTCTTAACATTTGATGATTAATTATTTGTTTCTCCTGAGCTACATAACGTTGTGTTCGTATATTATTACATTTAAGATTTGCAAAAATTGAGTAATGATCTGTTATAATATTTAGAATGACTGCTGGGTTTATTTTAGAAAATTGTCTTTCGGTGTTTTTAATAAATACAGCATATTCCATACATTTGCATCAATGTATGGAATAAATTCATTATTTCAAAAACGACTTTTGAAAAAATTCTATAACACGTCAATTTTAATTTTTGAAGGGCCATGTTATGATGTACATCTAAGAGACGTTACGTCACCAGTGTTGGCGTAATGACGTAATCGACGAATTTTTTAAATACAAACGGGTCATGACTCACCTCATGTGAAAGGTCTCCTAATCGTCTATCCAATGGTATAACTATTCGAACTCGAATTTCTACAGGGTCAACCAAAATAATGTATTTACTCAAATAGAATGAAATTACAATAAATGCTCATTCATTTAACTACATTATGCTAAGGACCGCCACTGGGAATAAAACGTGTTTTCTACTATTTCTATTGGTTCAGAAAAATAATATATTGACTGACAAAATGTAAAAATCCTCATTGAACGGAGGAATATGGCACACAATATCCAGAAAAGGTGAATGTTTTGGGACGGAATTATAAACAACTAGATTATAGGGCCATACTATTTTGAGGAAAACTTAACCTCGATATCTATAATTTCTTCAGAGTTATCTGTTGCCTCAACTGAATCTGCTATTTCCAAATAGAAATGATTTGTGGTTCCAGCAAAATGGAGCACCTCTACACTACGCCGTTGATATACGAACCTACTTAAATAATGTTTTCCGAGGTAGGTGGATAGGGAGGAGTGGATCGATCGAATAGCCACCAAGGTCTCCAGATTTGGACTCCGTTAGACTTTTTTTATAGGGATACTTGAAGTGCAAAGGGTATCAAAGTCGACCAAATAATCTGGAAGAGTTGAAGGAAGCATCAAAACGGAGATTGCACAAATAACCCCTAAAGTTCTCGAAAACGTTAGAGAAAATTTTACTGCCCAGTTTTCTCATTGCAACATTGCTGGAGGTCATCAGTTTGAATATTTCTTATAATTTAATTGTATTTTACTAAATAAACAGTTTTGGTTGACCCTGCAGAAATAAATATTTGAATAATTATACCTTTAGATAGACGATTAGAAGACCTTTCAAATGAGGTATCTCATGACGCCTGTTTGTATTTAAAAAATTCGTCAATTACATCATTACGCCAACACTGGTGACGTAACGTCTCTTACATGTATATCATGACTTTTGGTTTGGCGGCCGTTATCGTTCTTGGTTACTAATAGGGTAATGGCCGCCAAACCAAAAGTTACTTGTTTAAATTACTTAAAAATTTTGCATTTCTAAAATATGACAACGCAATATTTTATTTTTTATTAAATAGAATTATAAATTATTTAGGATAAATATTAACATTAATCGTACAGTTTTTATTATTATTAATATTTACTCCTGAAGCCAAAGCAACTAATTGATTTTACTGTCAAAATGTTTTGTATACATACAAAATATACCATTCCCATAGAAACGCTGTAACATTAAGACCACTTCGAAATATATAAACGGTGGTGTAATTTTCACCATAATTCTTACTTTAATTTGTGGCTGCACAAAAAATACTGTTTATACCAAGGCCGCGAAATTTTTTAGCGCCCTCGAGATTATCTTGCCTCGGCTGCAAGCGGCCTCGGCGATAATTCTTCTCTCGGTACGCTAAAAAGAAATTCACAGCCTTGGTATAAAAATTTATTTCAAATCGAATCAAATGTTTATTTATTTTGTTCCAATATGTATAACTACAGAAATACAAATTACAAAAAGAATTTACAAAAGAGAATTAAAAATTTACGAGGTGAAAAATGTACAGGGTTATTCCATATATTTAGAGAGCATCTACCTCGCTTATTATAAAAGATAGAAAAAAACTTTAAATACAAAAGTTGTAGGATTTGTCCTAAATCGTCAGAAAGTGTTGCGCAATATCACGAATAGATATTGGAAAGTTAAAAAAAAACACCAAGTTGATAAATTTCTAATGGAACACCCTATATATTTTCAAAAAATCGAATAGATCTTTTTCATCTGAAATCAAAAATATATGATATGTTGATATTTGATTTAGCCGTTTTCGAGATATTTGCATTTAAAGAACGTGATTATATTGTTTTGCCTATCGCGGTTGCCATGAAAAAACAATGATTTCTAACATTTCTCCTTCTGTATAACCCATTTTACGGATAGAACGTAGAAAATGTGATACCCAAATAAACAATAATTATTATTGACGTTTGGAGCATTTGTTTTTTCATGGCAACCGCGATAGGAAAAACAATATAATCACGTTCTTTAAATGCAAATATCTCGAAAACGGCTAAACCAAATATCAACATATCATATATTTTTGAATTCAGATGAAAAAGATCTATTTGATTTTTTGAAAATATATAGGGTGTTCCATTAGAAATTTACCAACTTGGTGTTTTTTTTAACTTTCCAATATCTATTCGTGATATTGCGCAACACTTTCTGACGATTTAGGACAAACCCTACAACTTTTGTATTTAAAGTTTTTTTCTATCTTTTATAATAAGCGAGGTAGACGCTCTCTAAATATATGGAATAACCCTGTACATAGATAGCACCTAAGCGTATAAAACACTTGTGTTGTGCTTTGGAAATATACTTGTTATGTATACTGATCACAGAAAAAATTCAAAACAACCCCATGTGTATATTACTAAGAGGATATATACACATATATAAACATACATATACATATGCACATATACCGGGTGACACAAGAAGTAGTTACCCCCCCATTTTTGTTAGCATTTTCATAGATGAAAATTTCAAAATTCTATGGTGAAATAAACACAGAGATTCTCATATTTTGACATAAATCATGAAAACCACTTCCTGCTTAACCGGAAGTGGTATTAACTTTCTTATTTTAAATGAGAACACCCAATTTTTTTTCAATATTTGAAATCTACATAAAATCCCCATTCTAATGACATATAACACATTGACATTTGCTTTCAAGATGGCGGCGAAACATTACTTTTATACTAAATTTAAGTTGGCCATTGATTCGTCGCCAGAAAACAAAATGTGGTTGGGAGGCTGTGGAATCAAAAAAATGATTTATTGTTGCTTTGATGATAGCATGATTTGCAAACATTTGACATGCATAATGTCTACTAGGATCATTTTCTTTTTTTCGTGTATTTGAAAACAAAAGCTGAATGTTCCACATTTTTTTTAAATAGGAACCTATGTTTTTTATGTGATGTGTGGATTCTACATCAAATTATCTTCATGATGATATACGACACGTTCCCTTTTATTTATTCATTAGCAGCCAAATTCATCTTTGTCATATTAGAATTGAAACTGAATTACAATTCTAATAAGACAAAGATGAATTTCGCTGCTAATGAATAAATAAAAGGGAACATGTCATCATGAAGATAATTTGATGTAGAATCCACACATCACATAAAAAACATAGGTTCCTATTTAAAAAAAATGTGAAATATTCAGCTTTTGTTTTCAAATACACGAAAAAAAGAACATGATCTTAGTAGACATTATGCATGTCAAATGTTTGCAAATCATGCTATCATCAAAGCAACAATAAATTATTTTTTTGATTCCACAGCCTCCCAACCACATTTTGTTTTCTGGCGACGAATCAATGGCCAACTTAAATTTAGTATAAAAGTAATGTTTCGCCGCCATCTTGAAAGCAAATGTCAATGTGTTATATGTCATTAGAAAGGTGATTTTATGTAGATTTCAAATATTGAAAAAAAATTGGGTGTTCTCATTTAAAATAAGAAAGTTGATACCACTTCCGGTTAAGCAGGAAGTGGTTTTAATACATAATTTATGTCAAAATATGAGAATCTGTGTTTATTTCACCATAAAATTTTGAAATTTTCATCTATGAAAATGCTAACAAAAATGGGGGGGTAACTACTTCTTGTGTCACCCGGTATACACACACAGGTACACCCACCTACACCTATACAGGGTGGTCCGAATTTAAATCGGGAAACTTCGCCAGCGGTTACTACGCCTAAAAATAATAACTTTTTGTCTTATAAACATATATCGAAAAACGAATGGATTTCAAGATACAAGGTGTTGAAGTTGGCGGAAAAAAATTTATTTTTTTCAATATCTCAATAACGAATAAAAATTTTTTATTCAAATTTGACATACAGGTATAATTAGGGCATGCACACCGGCTAAAATAAATTTTGTCCAAAATATTACACTGGGTGAATATTTTTTCCTGATTCATTACCCCTTAAACCACAAGAACTTTTTGTTTGTACGCCACTGGTCAAATTTAATAGAAAAATTTTATTCTACGTTTCTTTTAGAGAAAAAAAGTATTTTTGGCTTTTTTCGAAATCCTTATGGTTTTTGATAAAATTTACATTTTCTGCAACCCATAAACGACAGGACGAAGCAATAATTTTTTTCATCTTACAAAAAAAGAAGTATGGAGACCGACTAAAGTGAACCTCGCGAGTCCGAAAAAAATACTAAAAAAATTTCAAGTCAGTGGCGTCGAAAAAAAGGGGCGCTGCAGAGAAAACGGGGAAAAAATTCGAAAATGTTTTTCACTACTTATCTTCATTTTTCCGACGTTTACACTTAAGGGGTCGAAAAATTTTTTGGGCGCCTGGCCTGACCTCTACACTGAACAAGAGGATCAAAAAAGTATTTTTTATCCAATCCAAACAAAAAGTATGGAACAAGACTAAAGTGAACCTCGCGAGTCCGAAAAAGGTACTAAAAAAATTCCAAGTCGGTGGCGTCGAAAAAAAGGATAGTACCTTTTTCGGACTCGCGAGGTTCACTTTAGTCTTGTTCCATACTTTTTGTTTGGTTTGGATAAAAAATACTTTTTTGATCCTCTTGTTCAGTGTAGAGGTCAGGCCGAGCGCCCAAAAAATTTTTCGGCCCCTTAAGTGTAAACGTCGTCGGAAAAATGAAAATAAGTAGTGAAAAACATTTTCGAATTTTCTCCCCGTTTTCTCTGCAGCGCCTCTTTTTTTCGACGCCACTGACTTGAAATTTTTTTAGTATTTTTTTCGGACTCGCGAGTTTCACTTTAGTCGGTCTCCATACTTCTTTTTTTGTAAGATGAAAAAAATTATTGCTTCGTCCTGTCGTTTATGGGTTGTAGAAAATGTAAATTTTATCAAAAACCATAAGGATTTCGAAAAAAGCCAAAAATACTTTTTTTCTCTAAAAGAAACGTAGAATAAAATTTTTCTATTAAATTTGACCAGTGGCGTACAAACAAAAAGTTCTTGTGGTTTAAGGGGTAATGAATCAGGAAAAAATATTCACCCAGTGTAATATTTTGGACAAAATTTATTTTAGCAGGTGTGCATGCCCTAATTATACCTGTATGTCAAATTTGAATAAAAAATCTTTATTCGTTATTGAGATATTGAAAAAAATATATTTTTTTCCGCCAACTTCAACACCTTGTATCTTGAAATCCATTCGTTTTTCGATATATGTTTATATGACAAAAAGTTATTATTTTTAGGCGTAGTAACCGCTGGCGAAGTTTCCCGATTTAAATTCGGACCACCCTGTATACATAGTATGTATTGTTTGGTAGTTGAGTAATACATGTGATTATTAATTTTCAAGTATCTTAATAGCTCAGTATAATTTTGGAAAATAAATTGTTTTGATAAAGTTAAAAATTTTTTAAATTTCTTTACATTTTTTATCTCTGCTGGTAAGAGGTTACAAGTTTTTGGTAGTGTATACCGGGTGCCACAGGATACTGGCTCACCTCTATATTTCCTTTATTTTTTAACTTATCCATTTGAAATTTGGGGGGCATAAACTACCGTTTAAAATGTATTTCTGCACATTACAAACACTATGGTACCACTTCCGGTTTATCCGGAAATTACCTCAACTTTCGATTTTCAAATGGAACACCCTGTATATTTTTACATATTTGGATGCAGGGCAACATTCTGCATACACCATGTAAGTTTTGCGAATTTTTGAGCCGATGTTCAATTTTTTCAAGCATCTTAAGAAATCCGTCTAGAGTGCTTTGGAATTCCAAAATTCGTTATACGGTAGGTAAACTTCAAGGGAAAAATATAATTTTTGTTTTCGTTTCACTAACAACTGTTTGCGAAGCCTCCAAAGTTGAACATATCACTTTTTTATCGAAAACTTTTTTTTTTCAAATGGGAAGGTGGTGGCTCATAGTGTTTGAAAAATTATAATTTTCTTTCCGATTTCATTGATATCTATTTCATATCTGTGCTATTTATTTTCAATTTTATTTCATTCGTTTAAAAGTATAAAATCCGGACTTTCACGGATTTCTTAAAATGCTTGAAAAAATTGAACATCGGCTCAAAAATTCGCGAAACTTACATGGTGTATGCAGAATGTTGCCCTGCATCCAAATATGTAAAAATATACAGGGTGTTCCATTTGAAAATCGAAAGTTGAGGTAATTTCCGGATAAACCGGAAGTGGTACCATAGTGTTTGTAATGTGCAGAAATACATTTTAAACGGTAGTTTATGCCTCCCAAATTTCAAATGTATAAGTTAAAAAATAAAGGAAATATAGGGGTGAGCCAGTGTCCTGTGGCACCCGGTATACTATCAGTCTATGATTAGCATTTTTATGGAATCTTTGAATGTATAAAGGCTCGTTAGCAGTACTGCGGATGTGATATTTAGGAGGTATAAAATTTTGAAAAATTTTATTCTTAAAAGCAAATATACAGGGTGTTCCAGTTTTTTGTAGCAGGACTTTAACAGTCGATAGACAATTGAAAATTATTAAAAAAAGTTCCTATAAACATAGGTTGAAAAATGCTTAGTTTTCGAGATACAGGGTGTTAAAGTTTGAAAATAAATACGGATTTATATTAATATTTCCAGAATGCTAAGAAATATCGAATCCAAACTTGCCAATTCTTTACATATAATTTAGAGGCCTATTTTAGAATAACAAACTACTACTTTACTTAACCATGGGCGTAGATATATGGATTTACTAAGGCTCTTTTTTACAAAAAAGTAGTACGCCACTGATATTTTCCCATGTTTTCAGTTTAATTCAATAAAGCAAGAAAAAACAAAAATTTTATGTCTCTTGGCACTTTTTGATATGACAAGCCGTTTTCCAGAAAATTTACATTTAATCATTTGATGCACCCATCTGGACGAATTTTAGACAAACTTGAAGTCGCTCAGAATTTCACCAAATTTGATGGTACGAAAAGTCTTTTAAAAAGAAAGAATGAAACATCGCTAATGATGCTTGTAATGAAGTAAGACACTTTTACATGTTGCTAGCTTTTGTGTTTGTGTTTCTAATAATTTATTTTAGTTCGACCGTTGCGTTTTAATACATTTGTGTTATAAAAATTTTGATTTACATGATAACATACTTTTACAATAAATATTTTAAATGTTTCATTCTTTATTTTTAAGAAATTTTTGGCACCATCAAATTTTTTGAAATTCTGAGCGACTTCAAGTTTGTCCAAAATTCGTCCAGATGCGTGCATCAAATGATTAAATGTAAATTTTCAGGAAAACGGCTTGACATATCAAAAAGTGCCAAGAGACATTAAATTTTTGTTTTTTCTTGCTTTATTGAATTAAACTGAAAACATGGGAAAATATCAGTGGCGTACTACTTTTTTGTAAAAAAGAGCCTTAGTAAACCCATATATCTACGCCCATGGTTAAGTAAAGTAGTAGTTTGTTATTCTAAAATAGGCCTCTAAATTATATGTAAAGAATTGGCAAGTTTGGATTCGATACTTCTTAGCATCCTGGAAATATTAATATAAATCCGTATTTATTTTCAAACTTTAACACCCTGTATCTCGAAAACTAAGCATTTTTCAACCTATGTTTATAGGAACTTTTTTAAATAATTTTCAATTGTCTATCGACTGTTAAAGTCCTGCTACAAAAAACTGGAACACCCTGTATATAAGCTGTGAAAATATAATGATCTAATATTGCATATATTTTCATTGTATAGCAGATTAGTATGATAACGCTTTTGCTTATGAAATAAATAAGCTTCCTGACTCTTTTCGTTAAATAGTTCACATGGTTATTCCATTTTAAATATTTATCAATGACTATACCCAAGTACTTGATCTCATCTGTTTCATTAATTTCTTCCTGTATGCCCGCGATTTTTATACTAGTAAAATCTGGTCTATTGGCTTTAGTTAGTGTAAAAGCTAAGTAGTAAGTCTTATTTACATTTAATGATAGTTGATATGCATTCAACCATTTTTTTATCTTTCCCAGGCCTACTTGAACTGCTGTTTTAGTTTCCGTCCACGTATCCTCACTAAAAATCGTAACTGTGTCGTCAGCATAAGATATTATTTTTGCACCAGTGACAAAAGAGAGTTAATGTAAGCTAAAAAGAGTACTGGGCCAAGCACTGTCCCTTGAGGCACGCCTATTTTCACCTCTCTTACCTCGCTAACAACTTCATTTAGTTTGACATGTTGCACTCGATTTGTTAGATAATTACGAAAAATATTCAACACTGAGCCCCGAATACCATAACTTTCCAATATTTCAAGTAGTTTTTCGTGATTAACAGTATCGAATGTCTTTGCCAAATCTAAGAAAACTGCAATACATTTTTTATTATTATCTATATCTTCAATAATGTTTTTAATGACTGTGTACATCACATCACTCGTTGTTTTGCCTGTTCTAAAACCGTATTGTTGACTATTTAAGATATTATTTTGATCTAGGAAATTAATCAAACGGGATTTCAAACATTTCTCAAAAATTTTTCCAAAATTGTTTATTATACTAATCGGCCGATAGTTACATTTTTTGATTTGTCACCAGCTTTATGAATGGGAGTTATTATGGAGCGTTTAAATTGAGTTGGAACTTCATTTTTTTCAAATATTAAGTTTATTATATGTTTTAGTGGTAGTAATAAATATTTATGAGTTTTTTTAATAATTTCAACTGTTATTCCATCGGAGCCCGGGGAACTACGATTTTTTAGCGAAGATATGTGTTCAACTAATTCGTTTTCTTTTAAAATAACTATTTTATATAGATTATTGTCCCGTCATTTTTATTTAAGTATCTCACTTTCGTTGTAAAACATATGGTAGTAATTGTTAATTTTAAAATCATTTCAATTATAAACTTTATGCGTTTCTAAAAACAATAATATCAAAACTAGTTTTTGCTGTTGACAGGTATACAATCAAATCATCAAAATTTGTATAGATGCCTCTTATATGTTTTCTTTAAAAAAATGTTTTCTTAACCGCCTCTCAAGTTGCCCAAGTAACCGCCGGAAAATCCTAGGATTTTGTTTGTTCGATAATTCTCTATCCATCTAAGTCCGAAGCAAATCAGAAATAAATTTTTAATTTGCCCAGCATGGATTCGAACCATCAATCTTTGCAACCAAGTAAGTACTTATCAACACATTTACCCACGCGGCTACCGTCCCACATATTTAAATGAATAATGCTCAAATCACATTTTTCCAAAAAATGACAATCAGAACGATTTCCGTAGTCACAAGTCTCAAAATTATTAAAATCATCTAATATTGTATTATGATTGAGGCGTATTATTTTAATTTTATGTAGGTACCAAAGTAACAAATAAGAATGTAGTGTAATAGAAAAAAAAAAATAATCGATTTAGTTTTTGTAGTCTGTTTTTTCAACTATCGATTCTACGGCTTTCTTATATACTGAACAGCAAACGTCATACTTTATTTCAAAAATTTTTTTATATTTTATATTGTGGTAGTGGCAGTTTATACATTTTTTATTACTACTTGGACATGGTTTTTTCATTGGATGAAGATTTGCACATTCAGAACATATATAAACTAATTGTGACTGCATTCGCCAGCTTTATGGTTAAATGCCTTACATTTAAAACACCTCAATCAACAAGGTGTTAAGAAAGAGCAGGTCCAAGCCATTAACCACAGATTCTTTGGACAAAAATAATGTGACTTTTATAGTGTGACTTTTTATTTTGGCACATAGTTATCCTTAAAGTTTAAATTTTGAAAACTACTTTTATTAATAATTCTCTTATTTTTTAAGATTTATACCTGAGATTTTGCACAGACTTTTATGCCGATACACTTTTTGTGTAATTTTGGTAAAAAAAGTCAAAGAGCAAACGGGAAAAAAGGGAGTTATGGTTATGGTACCCATTAACCTCCCCAACTTTTTCATGCATACGCCTATAGTCTCTAAATATTTACTTTTAGATTAAATACCTATTTCTCTAACTTTTCTTACTCTTATAAAATTTTGATTTAGGACTTGGTTAATGAGATATTCCAATAAATTCAGATGTGTGATACGAACGAATTACAGAATGTGCAAGGCAATTTAAACAAAACTATGTATTTTCTTTAAGTTAGTATTTTGATTTGTTTCTTTTACCTATGCCAGTGCCATAGTTAAATGAGAATTAATTTAGCTTTTCTAAGCAAAAATGTGTACATCACTGTTTTTTTTTATAATTTTTATTTTATCGAACTTTTCCAACTGCACAACAATAACCGTCTAGTATTTTTTGCCTAAAAGTAATCGATTTAAAGAACACCAATGGGTTACTACAAACAACAATAATCAAGTCCTAAATTAAAATTTTATAAGAGTAAGAAAAGTTAGAGGAACAAGTATTTAATCTAATAATAAATATTTAGAGACAATGGGCATGCGCATGAAATAGTTGGGGAGGTTAATAGGTACCACAACCCCCCTTTTCTGCGTTTGCGCTTTGACTTTTTTTACCAAAATTACACAAACTGTAGCTTTGTTTGTCATCAAAGTGTAGTGCAGAAAAGTGTAGGTTTAAAAGTGTACAAAATGTTAACTAGTGCAGATGTGTAATTCTATAACAAACAACTTTAAGAGTGTACGTACTCTTGTCAGAAAATCAACATAACCTATAAATAATAGCAATAATAGATTCACTACCAGTATCTTCACTCTCATCATTAAATAACTGTGACAAAATCACATTATTTCAATTCATACCTCTGTCAGACAACCCGTTTCAGTAAATCTCAAACTTCAAACCACAGAACAGCGTCAAACTTCAACTCAGGTGCCTGCGCTGCACTATCGACACTCGTTACACCTCCTCAGGAGTCAGTGTCAAAAGTGCAAGAAAGTGTACACTATACTGGTATACCAAACGGCTAGCACTGTCTGCACTAATTTATAACAAACGACTTATTGGCAAAAAGTGTAAAAAAGTGTACACTAGTGGCTGATGACAAACAAAGCTATTATCTACATAAGATAAAAGTCTGTGCAAATTTTCAAGTAAATATCTTTAAAAACAACAGAATTATTAATAAAAATAATTTTCAAAATTTAAACTTTTAACACCCTATATAAGGAAAATTACGTGCCACGCTATAAAAATCACATTATATTCGTCCAAAGAATCTGTGATTAACGGCTTGACCTACTTTTTCTTAACACCCTGTATAATGACACTAATGACAACAAATGACCACTTTTTTATTTACCAAAATCATAACTATACTGGGTGGAAACGAATAGTGGGCCGCACCCCTGTAACTTCATCGTTTTTAAAGATATCAGGATAAAATTGTGTATGGTGAAATGATGTAAGATTTCCAACTTTTTGATACCTATCCGCCATATTTGTCACTTCCGGTTTCACCAGAAATGGCCCAATAGTCTTTTCTAATTGGACCACCCAGTGTATACATTTATACTATTTTAAACAATTTATACAGGGTTCCAAGAAAAATAATTCGAATTTTAGTTGTCAATCTAGATGGCTGCGAATATGTTAAAATTATTTTTGTTGCAATGTAATTCATATAAAAACTACGAAAACGTCAATATGTCCAATAATACATTATACAGGGTGCTCTAAACTCATTAATATCACATTTTTCAAAATAGCTCATTTTTTAAAATATTATGGTATGGGCCACCCGGATATTCAGAAAGCTCTATTTAGTAGGGGTTTAACGGTACCAAAAGTTCCGTAATGTATAATCGTTACCGGCAGGAATGACAATTTTTCTTAAGAAATTTATGATTTATATCGAAGTTCAATAATTAAATTTTGATCAACCCTGTATACTGTGTTAATCAGAATGTGCCTCTGGATCATTCTTGTTGCAAAATATTAACACAAATATACAGGGTTGATCAAAGTTTAATAGAAATTCGATATAAATCATAAATTTCTTAAGAAAAATTGTCTTTCCTGCCTGTAACGATTACACATTACAAAACTTTTGGCACCGTTTAACCCCTATATATTAAATAGAGCTTTTTGAATATCCGGGTGGCCCATATAATATTAAAAAAAAAGAGCCATTTTGAAAAATGTGATATTGATGAGTTTAGAGCACCCTGTATAATGTATTATTGGACATATTGACGTTTTCGTATTTTTTTTATGAATTACATTGGAACAAAAATAATTATTGTTAGAGCTTTGGTCGTTTTTGCCATTACGTTTTAAATATGGTTGTTCAATAAATGACATCAATAGTCAGAAAAAATTACATTTTTTGGGAGTTTCGGGTGCGCCATCTATTATTTGAATGCACAAGTTCTGTATAATGTCCACTTACATTCTAATAGGATGGTGTATCTTATACTTATTTAATCTATGGTAGTTATTGTGTTATTGGCATATCACACTTCGCTATTTTCTTCTTATTCTAAACCATGACATAAGGAGAAAGACAAGAGTCTAGGGATCAAACAGCAGGAATCAAATTGCATATACGCACGGAGGGTCATGTGCACTCTGCATAATCGGGAAGTAAAAATACAAATACGTTTTAATTATTTTAATATAACTGTTTTAGCGATATGTATTAATAAGTAGGTGCTGAGAAATGTCTAGTTGTTAGGAAAAAATAATAATAAATAATTTTGATGTTTTTGAGAATAATGTCAAAAATTTATTTCAATAAATGTTTACTGAAGCTATAAGCTATTTTCTATTTACAATTAAAGTTATTATACAGTCCACTACTATACTAATCAACCAGGATTAGCAGCCGGTCCTCATCGAGCCGGATCAAATAACTATTGAGAAGAGAGAACAATTATATATATAACTATTGAGAAGCCGACATATGGTTTAAGTTTGCAGTGTTGCAGAGCCCTGCAGTGAGCACTGAGAAGAAATAACGTTGCACAGGCAAGCAGTTAGTTAATCATTGTGGAACAGAAGCACATTGAAGCCCTTGCGAGTCAGCGTTGCCATTGATATTCCACGATTGGGTATCCTATTTATCCATTTGTAAGATCTTTTCCAATTTTAACGATTATTATTTATTTGTCATTTAAAATACTATTCAATTTCTATTAAACTACTACTATTTGCTGCAATACTGTGCACTATGAGTAATATTACGGATTTAAGAAAGAAAAGAGGTCTTGTTAAGAGCAAGTTAACAAAGTTAAACACTTATTTCCGTAACCTAGATTTTTCTACTATAAAAGAATCGATTATACTTCAATTAAAATTTAGACTATCAAAGTTCGAGCCAATTTTGGAAGAATTTAATAATATTCAGTCAGAAATTGACATGTTAGAAATTGATGATAATAGTGAACAAGATGAAAGGGTAACTTTTGAAAATGAATATTTTGAATTAAGGGCGGACATAGAGTCTGCTATTATTAAATTTAAAACAGAGTCTATTCCTCCTGATAAGAATGTTAAACCAGTTATGAATTCATGTAATATAAAATTACCGATAATTAAATTACCCGGTTTTAAAGGTGCATTTGATCAGTGGCTCGAATTTCGAGATGCATTTGGAGCTATGGTACATAATAATAATTCTATTTGTAAAACTGAGAAGTTTTACTATTTAAAATCCTCATTAAGCGATGAGGCTTTACGTGTTATACAATCCATTGAAGTGTCAGACAATAATTATGATATTGCATGGCAATTACTATTAGATCGCTATGAAAATAAAAGTTTAATTGTTTTTACTCACATAAAATCCATGTTTGATTTGTCCATTATAACAAAAGAATCACATATTGAATTAAGACGGCTATTTGATGATATTACAAAGCATCTTCGTGCTTTGCATTCGTTATGGTTACCTATCGAACATTGGGATGCTTTAATAATTTATATAATTACTATTAAACTAGATGCCACCACCTGACGTGATTGGGAATCTTATAAAATAAGTGGTGAGCTCCCAACAATGATGGATATGAATGAGTTTTTAAAAGGTAAATGTGAGCTATTAGAAAAATTGGAACACAATAATCAGAACTTAAAATTAAATAAATTTAAATTTAACGTTCATTCCAATGTTAGTACCAATAATAATACGATACAATGTTACTTTTGTAAAGGTCCTCACGCCATTTATAATTGTGAGGTTTTTCTGAAACTTTCTATACAGTCTCGAATTCAAGAAGTAAAAAACAAGCGTCTATGTATAAATTGTTTAAGACCCGGCCATTCAAATCAATTTTGTAAATTATCGAGATGTAAAAAATGTAATAAAGGGCACAACTCGTTATTACACTTAGAACAAGTTTCTCAACCAATTGAGCAAGATAGTCCGAATACATCTGTCAGTCATACGTCAGATGAAACTACTTGTCATTTAAATAATATTACACCATCAGAAGTATTATTATCCACAGCTATTATTGAAATAAAAAATTCTAAGGGTCAATTTCAATCTGCCAGAGCACTATTAGACAATGGCAGTCAAAGCAATTTTATAACTAATGAATTATGTAATAGATTAGGTTTAAATAAGAAAGAAGTGCATTTTTCTGTTAAGGGGGTCGGTCATTCTCTCACCACTATAAAATATAGTGCTACTATAAATTTAATTTCTAGATTTTGCAATTATAGTGCTGAAGTTTCTTGTTTAGTGATACCTTCAATCACAGGTCCTTTGCCTGCAACATCTTTTGATCTTTCCTCTATGCATATTCCTGAAAATATAAAATTAGCTGATCCCAAATTTAATCAACAAAGTACAATAGATATCTTGCTAGGGGCTAGTATTTTTTGGAAGTTACTTAGCGTTGGGCAAATTTCCTTAGGTAAATACCTGCCGGTTCTTCAGAAAACGCAATTGGGGTGGGTTGCCGCTGGAAGTTTATGTTGTAATATAAATAATACTCGTGTTTTTAGTCATTGCAATAGTTTAAACGATAATATAAATGATGATAATGTTGACAAACTTTTAACGAAATTTTGGCAATTAGAGGAATGTAAGAATACACAACTCAATTTGTCAAAAAACGAAGAATATTGCGAAAAACACTTTGTATCAACTTACCAACGCAATGACGAGGGACGATTTGTTTTAGAAATGCCATTAAAGGAAAACGCTATTAATTGGGAAATTCTAGAGAGTTTGCGCTAAACAGATTTTATGCAATGGAACGGAAATTAGATAAAAATGATCAATTAAGAACTGAGTATGTTAAATTCATGAAAGAATATAGCGATCTCGGGCATATGGAATTAATATCTGAAAGTAAATCAAGTTTTGGTGTAAATTATTACTTGCCACATCACGCGGTGATAAGGGAATCTAGTTTGACTACTAAGGTTCGTGTTGTTTTCGACGCGTCGATGAAAACGGACAATGGTTTATCCTTAAATGATGTACAAGAAGTAGGTCCAACAATTCAGAACGATTTAACTTCTATCATAATGCGATTTAGAAAGTATCAATATGTAATTAGCGCCGATATTTGTAAAATGTACCGACAGGTTCTAATAGCCGATGTTCAAAAATCTTTACAAAGAATTTTCTGGAGAGATAATCCAAATCAAGAACTTAAATGTTACGAACTAAAAACTATAACATATGGCACGGCTGCGGCTCCATATATGGTCACGAGATGTTTATACCAGCTTGCATTAAACAATGAAAATTCAAATCCTGTTGTCAGCAATATTATTAAAAACGATTTTTATATGGATGATCTTTTAACAGGGTCCAATTCCATTGACGATTTATTAAAAATTCAAGTTGACATCTCATTAATATTAGCTAATGCAGGATTTGAGTTACGATGTAACAAAGGCAATACAAGTCAATTCTAGTTTAGACGCTAATATAATTCAAATAGGCGAAAATCAGGAGAACAAAATCTTTGGGGTTCTTTGGAATAGCAACTTAGATCTTATACAATTTTCGATTCAGAATATAACTAATTCTGGTTCTATTACAAAACGAGTCATTTTATCTATTATCTCTCAGATTTTCGATCTTTTGGGATTATTAGGTCCAATTGTTGTAGTTGCCAAGATTATTATGCAGCATCTATGGCAAGCCAAATTAAGCTGGGATGAGACGGTTCCACAAAATATTTATTCCGAGTGGATTTCTTTTCGCAATAATCTATATTTATTAAATAACATTAAAATTCCAAGATGGGTTTTAGAAAAGAATGCCATATATGTTGAATTGCATGCATTTTCGGATGCTTCGGAACGAGCCTTTGGCTCTTGTGTGTACATTAGGTGCCAAACAAGTCATGGAATTTATACAAGTAATCTTCTATGTGCGAAATCTCGAGTGGCACCGCTACGTAAAGTAACCTTGCCAAGATTAGAATTATGCGCTGCACATCTATTAGCACATCTTGTGCAACGAGTTCGAGAATCTATGCATATATCATTTGATAAATATTATTATTGGTGTGATTCCACGATTACGCTCAGTTGGATAAAATCCGCAGCTAACCGTTGGAAAACGTTTGTGGCCAATCGCGTCAGCAATATACAAGAATGAACTAATCCTGAGGATTTTTTTTTTTTTTTTCCTTATGGGTTGCGGTCTTTTGGCCCGCTGTACTGAAGCTAAAGCTTATTGTACCCCCATGGTCTCCCTATTCCATAAGACCCGTTCCTCCCACAAAGGCGAGTATACGGTCGATGGGAGCATTGGCTATCTCTTCCGGTGTCACTGATGGTTCACCGAAATGTGCAATCCTTCTCGCCACTAAGGCCGGGCATTCACATATGATGTGGTGAGGTGTTTCCTCCTCTTCACCACACATCCTACAATCTGGATCATCCTTCACCTTTATGTTGGTGAGATGTTTGTTTAGCGTGCAGTGTCCTGTTAGAATACCCACTGCACATCTTAGCTGTCTTCTGCTCAGCTTCAGCAATTCGTTAGTCTTTGATTTGGATGGGTCACCTAAGAATATGCGTGATTGTCTCATTCCTGGTGCCTCTCTCCAATGCAAGTTGTGTTTATGTCTTAATAGTTCCTTTACTGCGCCTTTTGCGGTGCTGTATGCGATCCCGCATGTCGGTTCGGGTCCTATCAAGGCTTTTTTTGCTCCTTCTTTGGCCAGCCTGTCAGCTTTCTCATTACCTGAATTTCCCTGGTGTCCTCGCGTCCATTCCAATTGCACATTGTTGTGTTCTGCCAGTTTCGCCAGGGGCTTCAGGCAATTTCTTACTGTTTTAGAACGTATTTCTACTGCCTCCAGAGCTCTAAGAGCTGCCTGGCTGTCAGTGATGATACGGATTCTTCTGTTAGTGTATGACATCCGTACCATTTCTTGTGCACAAGCCTCTATGGCTGTTATTTCTGCTTGGAACACGGTTGCAGTGCTGCCCAGGTTCAGACTGAAGTATGTCCCTGGTTGGTCTCCCGCAATTCCTGCTCCGGTACTGCTTGACGTTTTTGATCCGTCCGTATACCATATGGTATCATTTGGGTGACTTCGCATCTGCCTTTTGCCCTCATCTTCCCTATCAGGTATAATCACCCTGAAGGTTTTTGTGAAGTTATAAGTAGTGCTGATTCTGTCAGACTGCATTTCAAGTAGTCGGTTATTTCCCAGTTGTTGGGCTATTTCTGTATGATATCCTTTTCTTGGAAAGGTCTCATACCCGTTGTTTCTTAGCCTGTAAGTCGCTATCAATGCCTCATTCTCCACTACTAGATTTAATGGAGGTAGGCATAGCAGCGCTTCCATAGCTGCGGTAGGCGTTGTTGTCATGGTCCCCGTTATCCCTAGGCACGCAAGTCTTTGTACCTTGTTTAGTTTCCTCAACGACTCTCCTTTTCCAGCTTTGTGCCACCAGATCAGGGAGGCGTAGGTTATTATTGGTATCACAACCCTTTGGTACAGCCAGTGTACCATTCGTGGTTGTAGTCCCCAATTCTTGCCCACCATTCGTCTGCAGGCCCATAGAGCCCGCGTGGCTTTGGTGGTCACTTTCTCTATATGAGCTTTGAAGTTCAGTTTGGTGTCTAGAGTTAGTCCCAAATACTTGGCTTCACCGCTCATTTGTAATTCTTTTCCCCGAAGAAATAGTTTCTTCAGGTTCCGAATTTTTCTTTTCCTTGTAAAAGCTACCACTGTGGTCTTTCCTGGATTGACGGATAGACCTTCCTGGGTGCACCATTTATCTACCGTTTTGAGGGCTCTTTGCATCATTTCTGATGTGACGCCCTCAAATTTTCCTGTTGCCAGGATGGTGATGTCATCTGCATATCCCTGCGCATATATTCCTTGCTGTTCTAATTGTTCTAGGAGTTCATCAACAACCAGACACCACAACAGGGGTGATAGGACACCCCCCTGCGGACAGCCCCTGGTTGCCGACACCTCCTCTGTCGTGGAGCCCAGCATTGTTTGTATTTTCCTGGTTTTGAGTGCTGAGTCAATCCATCTTGTTATCGACTGCTTGACCCCGCGTCTCTTCACTGCTCTGCTTATAGAGTCGTATGAGGTGTTATCGAAAGCCTCCTCAATGTCCAGAAAGGTTCCTAAAGCCGTTTCCCGGCTGTCCAGTGCCCTTTCTATTTTGTGAGTAAGTTCGTGTATGGCTAGCTCACATGATTTTCCTGTCTGGTAGGCATATTGGTTTCGATGTAAAGGTTTTGAGTTCATAACATCGTCCCTGATATGCCTATCCACCAGCTTCTCCATGGTTTTCAGGAGAAAGGATGTTAGGCTGATAGGTCGGAATGATTTGGCCTGGGCGTAGGTCTCGCGCCCTGGTTTTGGTATGAATACCACCTTTACCATCCGCCAGCTGGTTGGCACATATCCTAGGGCCAGACTGGCCCTGAATAATGTGCACAGGGGTGTTGCAAGTTTGCTTATACCCTGTTTTAGTAGTGCCGGGAATATTCCATCTATCCCCGGTGACTTGTACGGTTCAAACGAATTGATCGCCCACTCAAGTTTTGTTATGTTAATTACGCTATTGGCATGTTTCCAGTCTTCTTTAGACGCCCTCTTAATAGGTATGTCTTCAATTGGACCGTTATGGTTACGTGGGATAGCTACACTGCCCGGGAAGTGTGTCTCTAGGAGTAAGTCCAAAGTCTCCTTCTCGGTATTTGTGTAGTCACCCTGTTGTCTTTGCAGTGATCCTGAGGATTGGTATCACGTCAAGTCCGAGGACAATCCGGCAGACCTTCTTTCTCGAGGCATAAGTGCGAATCAAATACTCACTTCTAAGCTCTGGTGGGAGGGACCTCATTGGTTAATAAAAGACGAGCTATTCTGGAATAGGAATACTGCAAAAATTGATGAAAGTTGCATTAATTCTAATATATTTGAGGAACGAACTACCATTGCTTTAAATATTATTAAAGAACAAAATTTAGACCTATTTATAAAATATTCAAATTTAATTAAACTTCAGAGAGTTACAGCATATATATTACGATTCTTGCATAACGCAAGAATTGATAAAAGGGACCGTCATATAGGTTCATTAACTCCTGTTGAATTGAAGTGTTCACTTTTACTACTAGTAAAAATTGCGCAAAAGGAATCCTTTCCTTTCGATTACAATGATCTCATTAATAAACGATCAATAAATAAAAACAGTAGATTATTATCTTTAGATCCGTTTATAGATGAAGAGGGTATAATGTGCGTGAAAGGTAGGATTCAAAATGCAAATTGCAATTTCGAAAAGAGATGCATCCTATGATCATTTCTCCCAAACATGAGTTAACACGATTAATTTTAGTCCAGGAACATGAACGCTTACTTCACTGCGGACCGCAACAATTATTATATGCTATGCAGAGAGCAGTTTTGGCCAATTTCCGGAAGAAATGTGGCTAGGTTAGTGGTACACAAATGTGTTAAATGTTTTAGAGTGAAGCCTATTAGTCAAGAATATAAAATGGGCAATCTACCGGCAGTTAGAGTTATTCAGTATGTACCATTCTATAATACCGGTGTTGACTATGCGGGTCCAATTTTAATAAAGGACCGTAAAACACGAGGGGCAAAATTGCTCAAAGCTTATATACTGCTCCCAATTTGAAGTGGGACACTCGAAAAATGATCACAATTCAAAATGCCGTAAAATCCTTAAAACTTTACAGATTTCAACGGAACAGGCATTATTTTAAAAAACAATTCTTTGACTTTCATTATAAGCAAACCAACGGGCCAAAACATTCAATGCAAATACTCTACAGAGTGTTCAATGCATCCATGTCATTTTGTGAAAGTTTGACATTGTGTACGGACTTAATGGGACATACTGTATATTTTGTTTAAATGATATCTTGTAGCCCGGAGTGTCGTGATAAAATTGTTTTTTGGTTTTTGTTTTTATCTCCACTAGTTTCGAAGATATTAAATAAAAAGAAGATATATTTTTATATGATTTTTTCTTTTTTAATCTTGCACTAATAAACTGAACTAAAATAAATAAACAAAAATAAAATATAACATCAGTAAAAGACCATTACATAAGTCAGCTAAACCTAATAATGTGTAGGGCCTCCTCTTGACCTCACAACCTCTTCACATCGTTGATGCATACTTCGTATTTTACTGTTTACAATTTCAACAGGTATTCGTGTCCATTCTTCAACAAAAGCATTTTAGATTTAGATTTTGTGGACGATTACGACGACTTGAAATTCGTATCTGTAGCGCGTCCCAAATATGTTCAATGGGATTCAGATCTGGAGATAGATCAGGCCAGTACATTCGATTAATGTGTTCTCTGTGAATAAAATCATTAATTATTCGAGCTCTGTGAGGCCTTTAAATTTAAATGAGCTTCATTTAAACGAACCATTTTTACCTGGGGGTTTGTTTTACTTGTGCATTTATTTGAAATGTCAAACTGACGCAGATTTTATTTTTAATTTCAAAGCCAACTACTGAAAACAAGAAGCTAATCCAATTTTTATGGAAAATATGACTTAATTGAGAAAAAATTAATATCTTCAAAACTAGTAGAGATAAAAACAAAAACCAAAAAACGATTTTATCATGACATTCTAGGCTACAAGATATCATTAAAACAGAATATACGGTATGTCCTATTAAGTCCGTACACAATGTCAAACTTTTACAAAATGACATGGATGTATTGAACACTCTGTAGAGTATTTGCATTGAATATTTTGGCCTGTTGGTTTGCTTATAATGAATGTCAAAGAATTGTTTTTTAAAATAGTGCCTGTTCCGTCGAAATCTGTAAAGTATTAAGGATTTTACGGCATTTTGAATTGTGATCATTTTTCGAGTGTCCCACTTTAAATTGGGAGCAGTATATTTGTCTTCTTATATGTCTAAGTACCAAAGCAATGCACCTCGAACTAGTCACTGACTTAACTACTGAAGCATTTCTTGCTGCGTTGAAGAGATTTGTATCAAGGAGAGGTAGACCGTTTTCAATTTATTCCGATAATGGAAGCAACTTTATTGGTGCCGATGCCAAGCTTCAGAAATTATCAGAATTTTTTAAATTAAACTATGACTCTATTGTTAATTCCCTTTCCAATGATGGAATTTTCTGGCATTTCATTCCACCAAACGCTCCGAATTTTGGTGGTCTCTGGGAAGCCGGTGTTAAATGTGTCAAACATCATTTGAAGCGCGTAATAGGTAATGTACATTTACATTATGAGGACCTATACACAGTATTGGTGCAAATAGAGAGTATTCTCAATTCAAGGCCTCTAAGCCCATTATCATCTAGTCCTTCAGATTTTAATCCTCTAACTCCAGCTCATTTTTTGATTGGAAGAACTTTAACAGCCATACCAGAACCTAGTGTGATAGATATCAAAGAATCGCGGCTAAATAAATATCAAAGGCTTCAACAAATTATTGAGCACTTCTGGCAACGCTGGCATAAGGAATATTTATCAGAACTCCAGTCCAGGAGTAAGTGGAAAACTCAGATGCCAACACAATTAAAGTTAGGCAGTTTAGTAGTCGTAAAGGAGGATCATCAGCCACCTTTAAAATGGAATATGGGTCGAATCGTCAATTTGCATCCAGGGAAAGATGGAATTGTTCGAGTGGTTACCATTAAATTATCCAACAACGTTGTGAAGCGTGCAGTTAGCAAAGTGTGTGTACTTCCAATTACAGACATATAAAGTATACTACACTATGTTTAATATTAGTTATACATTTAATGTAAAACAAGTACTTAGTATTTTTTATTTTCCTTCACCTTAAACCTATTATTGTCATTGAAACTACCTTGCATGCAGTGTTCAAGGCGGGCGGCATGTTTTAGCGATATGTATTAATAAGTAGGTGCTGAAAATGTCTAGTTGTTAGGAAAAAATAATAATAAATAATTTTGATGTTTTTGAGAATAATGTCAAAAATTGATTTCAATAAATGTTTACTGAAGCTATAAGCTATTTTCTATTTACAATTAAAGTTATTATACAGTCCACTACTATACTAATCAACCAGGATTAGCAGCCGAAACAATAACTATGTTGCCACACCTAATCTAACGAAATCTTTATATTGTATTCAATATTGTTGCAAAGTTAAAAATATTGATATAATTAAAAACCGTTAGATTGTGTAGAGACCAAACCCGGGACCATCGCATGGCAATACTGCATGCCTCCAATAGACCATCGTATCAACTCAAAGAGTACTTAAGCGTTAAGAGCAAGTATAACTTGAAATTATTTACACGATAGATTGCGCATGTGCAATTTTACTCCTGAGGTTTGATTCCTAGACTCTTGTAAGGAGAAAGGTATGTTCACTTCACGACGTATTTGGGTTAGTTTCACATATACTCATATTACCGCTATATTGATAACTTTGGGCACTTTACTATTGGCACATTTAAATAATCTTCAGTATAGTGACTAACCCCTGATTGGTTATTCCTTCTATGACATGAACATGAACATACTTTTCTATTTATATCAAGTTCCAAACTTAAAATTTATTAAGTCGTTTTCTTCAACAAAAATTTAATGAGGTAATAATATAGAAATAAATAAAACTTAAAGGTCTAGGCATTTTATAACCACTGAAATTAAAAAAAAAAGTATTTTCATTTATCCCGGACCTGTCGTCTCATTATTTTATATATCATTAAAATTGTTCCGCCTTAATAATTTTAGAATCTTCCAAATTATTTAAAACAACTTTCTCTTCATTATGATTTTCGGTATTCTTGTTATTCTGATATTTTTGAGGGTTGTGTGTATTACTATCTGCTGAATCACTTATTTTATTTTCTAAGGTATTTGAAGTAACCAAATCTGTCAGAACACTTGAAGTATTTATAATATCGATAATATTTTCATCACTTTTCTGAGGTTTTAAAACAAACATATACACAGAGTATAATCCTTTAGGAAAATTATGTTGTTTAATTTGCCTATAACACATTAAGTTTGCTTTATCAAATATCCGTCTTAATAGCCACATTGGCCGAGTAACTGAAGAATCCTGCCGATCCATTTCTATGTCATCTGAAGAAGTTACATTTTCTTTTACTATAATCATACCATTATGTTTCAAGCCATCCCTGAAACAGTAATTTAAAAGTAAAATTTGATCAGCAAAAATCTTCACAAATTATAAATAGATTAGTTAAGATGCCGGAAGAGTTACAATATGTATCAAAAGTTACATCCCTTTCAGTACTCCAATAAATACTGAATAGAAACTATTTAATAATAATAATAATAAACAGACTATTTGTAAGAAGATATAAATAATTTTCTCAAGACAAGACGAAGTCTAGCCATAGACTACTCTACTTTAATCCTAGTTATCCATTCTTAGGGTATTGTGAATGGTATATACATAGTAAAATTGTTCTATTACAAAACAACATGATACATAACTGAAGAAAGTATACAGTAAAGACCGAGGAGGTTCGAACATGGGTATTAGTTTGCGCGATTTACTTGTGCCACTTGTAGGCAAGCGGACGACACAATGGTGGGAATCGTGGATCTCCGCGCTGTAGCCGATGGCTCTCGCGTCTACTGTTCCTTGTTTGGATTCTTTTATAAGGCTTAAACACAATGAAAAAAATAAGAGATAAGAAAATGGAACAAGAAATAAGAGAAATAATTATTCCAAGTTTTAAATACACAATACTCTGCGCGATAATATTGTTAGTGCTTATTCGATTTAAAATTCAACTAACTGTTCAAATTGCTCCTTGCTTTTCGGATATCAGTATTTGTTAATTCTATTCCATATTTTTTATTTCTTATTTCTTACCTCTTATTTTTTTCATTGTGTTTAGGCCTATAATAATTTTTGTTGTGTAGAATCACATTTTTGTTGCGAAAAAACAAACAATGGAAATATTTAAATGTGTTTTGGGATTTTTTTAAAATTACAATAATTAATCCTAACTAGGATGAATTATTGAAATTAGAAAAATTTCGAAACGTACAAATCAAATGTCTTTCAGACATGAGTTGAGTTACTAACAACGACAGTCTGCTGCTGACTGCTGAGGCTGAGCAGTGAGTGGCCATAGCGCAGTGCCGCGTCCTTGTCCTAATGTACACATTTCGAACTGAGGCGAGTTGTCGGCCGCTCGTATATTCGTCCCAATCCCTGTCGTGTTCGAAGCATCCTGGACTTATCTGTATATCAGTGAATTAGAGCAGTGAAGGCACGTGAATAATGTCGACACGATAATAAAAAAAATTTGAAATATGTTTATTATTGCCAAAAAAAATTTTGGCCAATATTCAGATAACAAGTGTAAGTGTAAGATCCACAAACGTCCAGGTGCTCAGTACATTATCGAAATAATTCTTGACACCGATCGTCCATTTGCCACCTGATTGCTCGGTGCGAAATTTCTACATGTTGCAGACAGGGAATAGGAGTAATCAGAAGCGCATGGGTGGAGCAGAGCTAGTCACTTGCTTATGACTTGTTTTTGTTTTTTAGTCGTGTGTGCGCTAACTCGCGATAACGCATGTTATTCTTGATTGTTAAACGAATTTCGTCATCACAGCTGATCTTTGATTGAGTTACAATACAAGTTTAAAATATATTTATTTTACTTATGCCTGCGAGGTATTTTCAGAATTAATATGGTTCTACTTTCATGACCTGGTTTTGACTAAATAAAATTATATAATATACTGGGCGTTGCAGCAAATAACATTTTAAATAAATAATTAAATTGGCCATTTGTGACAATAGAAAGACTATAACAAAATATGAGCCGAATATAAATTACTTGGCATCCAAGATGCTACAGTGGAAGTCGCATTAATTTTCTTATTATGTTGCTTATAAATGTTACTGTAATTAGTAATATAATAAGTACCCATGATTCTCTTAATTCTAATAAAAAATTTGTAAGTAAATTTATTCGATTAATTTTGTCTACAAATTTGCTTTTTGCTCGTTGGCACGCCATGTACAGGGTTATCCAACGAAAAGGCCCACCCTTATATTTTCTTTATTCTTCGAGTTAGGAAAAAATTTTTCAAATAAAAGTTGTAGTGAATCAAATGAACTCATTTAAAACCCCTGCAAAGAATATACAGGGTGTTCCATGAAAGCGGGACAAACCTAACTTACATTTTTGTGAAGTTGCTCTATCTCACTGATGTTTATTTGTTTTACACTTTATTTATTATCTAATTTGTAAATTTTTCATTTTAATAGTACCTATATACCATTGTCTTATATTACATTTTTGTCAGAGATTTTATGGATGTATGTGTGTATGTGTATATGCGTAATTGCGTATATATGTATACATGTATATTTATTTTTTTTTTTTCTCTGTTGTCCTATATACAATTTGTTCTTTGTGCTATGTACAATTTGTTTGTTTTTTTTGACTTGCTGCAAATGTATTATACATATATGTAATGTGGTTAATAAAGTATCTATCTATCTATCTATCTATCATTTTTTTAAATGGAACACCCTATATTTTTTTACATTTTTCAAATCTGTTTTTTCGTGATTTTAAAAATATATATATGTTGTATCTTATCTTTTACTGTTTTTTATTTATTTCAAATTTCGTGAACAATATTATTTATACCACCAGCATCTGCATGCGTATCAATCAGGTTAGCCATGGATGAAAAGTTTGCTTTTTGAATTTATTCAATTATTCTGTAAGGCATAAGTGTCAAATTAATTGTTTTTCATCCATGGATAACCTGGCTAACGTATGCAGATGCTGGTGGTATAAATAATATTGTTCACGAAATTTGCAATAAATAAAAAACAGTAAAAGATAAGATACAACATATATATATTTTTAAAATCACAAAAAAACACAGATTTGAAAAATGTAAAAAAATACAGGGTGTTCCATTTAAAAAAATGTAAGTTAGGTTTGTCCCGCTTTTATGGAACACCCTGTATATTCTTTGCAGGGTTTTTAAATGAGTTCATTTGATTCACTACAACTTTTACTTGAAAAATTTTTTTCTAATTCGAAAAATAAAGAAAGTATAAGGGTGGGCCTTTTCGTTGGATAACCCTGTATGTACAAGTAAAATATATTTTTTTTAAATTTGGCACTTGGATGTTGAATGATTCGTTATCCCTGAACTAGGCCAAAGAATTGCTTTTATTGACACTTATTAAATCTCTCGCTGTCAATTTGATTAAAGAAATTACAAATTAAATAATAAGTGAAAAAATCTAACAGAAAAGATAATTATACCGGGTGTAAATGAAATTAGGCTCACCCCTATAACTTTTTTGTTTTTTTCAGATATCATTTTGAAATTTTGGCAGTTGCAATAACAAGTAAATTTGAATTAATGCATGTTAATAAAATAATTCTAGCACTTCCGGTTTCACCGGAAATTACCGTAACATCTGTTTTTTTAAATGGAACACCCTGTATATTTTTACATTTTTTGATTCAGGGATTCATTCTGCATACGATGGTGTCAACTTCAAGTAAGAAACATAACCTCAAACATTTCTTTAGGATAATTTAAGTTGGCATCTAGGGAGCCATGACTGCTGAAAAACTTTTCTTTCTGAGTCATTGAGTATTGGAAAAATAAAATCAGGATATTAAGTGAGCTAACTTTGCTTTTATAGCCATTTAAACATCTCGGAAATGGTTTTTTCGATATAAGCATTTTTTTTTAAATGGCATCATTATACCTCATTATGCTATTTTAATAGAGATTTTCTTTACCTACATTTCGATACCAAACACTTCACCATTAGTTCATAAATACAATGTTTCTTACACCAGTATCTGAAACTGAAATTTACAACATCATAAATGATTTAAAAAAATCAAATTCTAGTGGCTTAGATGGGATAAGTTCTAACCTGTTAAAGAATTGCATAAACTTTATAATAAAACCCATAACGTTTCTAATAAATCTATCGATTGAAACTGGTCAGTTTCCAGATTTTTTAAAATTGGCGCGAGTTATTCCCATCTATAAAAAAGGAGATCCTTCCTATATGGAAAACTACAGACCGATTTCACTGTTATCGACTTTGGCAAAAATTTTAGAACGGGCTGTATTTAACAAAATAATTTCATTTTTAATAAAATATAATATATTAGACAAGGCACAATACGATTTTAATTTTTTTTGGATCATTTAAAACCCAAAGCGTTCCACTACAATATTGAATGTCAGAAATTGACATGAATCATAAATCCAATATGGCGGAAGTGGTCAAATTTACCTAATATTTAAAAGCCGCTGGGATTTTTTTTAAATGGCGAATTAAATGGCTTTCCTTTTTATCTGGAAACCGTATTTTCTAAAAACAGTTTCACGCATAGATCACGAAAATCGGTTAAGAACTAACAAAAATGTAGTTCATAACGTAATCATGTGCTCCATAACAACAGTATTAAATTAATTCTTAACAGAGTTACCTATACACTTATCGTCATGGTTACAAAACAAAAACAATTGAACATTGATACTTAACTGTCACTTCGGCTGTTTTTAAAAAGTGTTTTGTAGTACCTTTGTAGTTTTGTCAAATGAAGACAAGATTTTCATTAAGAATTTATTGATTCGCGGCTATAAAGTTTCGGAAATAATACAACAATTTCCAGACAATAACTTTTAAAAAAGTACTATTTACGACTTTGCACGAAAGTTTCAAGAAACTGGAACGATTTAAAGACGTCGAGGAAGTGGTAGGCCGAGATCAGTAAGAGTAGAAGTAAGTATTTATTGTAACATTGTGTAATTAGTGTCAACGTAGAGAAAATATAGAGTAACTTAATTCTAATATTTTTGAATATTTTTTAGGGGAACATTGAACAGGTCGCCAATTTGGCAATTAGCCCTGTAAGGACACCGCATTTCAGTTTTAGTGTGAGTCAAATTGCTCAACTAACTGAAACGTCTAGCCGCGAATCAATAAATTCTTAATAAAAATCTTGTTTTCATTTGACAACACCATTTTAACAAAACTAGGTACCACAAAACACTTTTTAAAAACAGCCGAAGTGACAGTTAAGTATCAATGTTCAATTGTTTTGTAACCATGACGATAAGTGTATCGGTAACTCTGTTAAGAATTAATTTAATACTGTTGTTATGGGGCACATGATTACGTTATCAACTACAACTTTGTAAGTTTTTAATCGATTTTCATGTTCTATGCGTGAAAATGTTTTTAGAAGATAATGCTTCCAGATTAAAAGAAAAGCCATTTAATTCGCCATTTAAGAAAAATCCCAGCGGCTTTTAAATATTAGATAAATTTGACCACTTCTGCCATATTGGATTTATGATTCATGTCAATTTCTGACATTCAATATTGTAGTGGAAGGCTTTGGATTTTAGATAATCCAAAAAAAATTAAAATCGGTAAGGGAACAAAACAGTTATAAAGGAAAATAAGAATTTCTGTTTTTACCATTGCTGCCGAGACGTTGATAACACGCCTCTACATTTTTTGGTACAGCTCCGTAGTTCTTTGACCGATTTTTTAAAACTACCCATCAAAATATTGCCACAAGACCAGTCATGATGATGAAACAAACCGTTTGTAAATTCGGCATTTCAACAAAATTCCAGCAGTTATTAAAAATTGCTCAAGTTTAAATACGTCTGCCTTGACATTTATGATCATAATATCAGCTTCTGACAGAGAATCGTTTAGCTGTAAGCTTTAGCTGTCGAACGAATCCAAAAAGTTGAAAATCGCTGAAAAAATAAAAAAGTTATAAGGTAAAATGAAAATTCCGGTTTTTTTTGGACCACCCGATATATATTTTATTTGATTGTGCATGTTTTGTTTGTTATTTATTTTATTACATTGTATCTATTTCTGTTATTTAGTTGCAATTTACATATTTCACTTTACTTAACCTAACCGTTAGCTACAAAAGGGTTCATTCTATATTAGTGTGTTTTGACGAACCAATACCAAATGTACATTGGACAACCCTGTCACTGTATGGTTTTTATGGTTAATAAAATTTATCTATCTATCTATCTATAACTTACAATAGAAGTTTATGTCATAAGGACGAAAAATCTAGTTTTTCGGGCGACTACGAAATATTGTAATATTCGTAGTAGTCCGAAAAACAGTTTTTCGTCTGTGTGTCATACAATATTTTTTATTCGAATGTGCTTATGGATATTAAAATGATATAGTCCAAGCAATGGGTACTAAAAGCGAGGTTCTATTCGCAAAAGGTCGGAAAGAAATGAAATTTGGTGGGATGGTAGACATAGGTCCCCTGATAGTACACCTCATTTTGCGACCTCGGGGGGTTGCCGCTCGAGGGGTGGGGGGATGAAAACTCTGCGTCGCGACGCTTTTCGGGAAATAGGGCCGTTGTGGTAAGCGCTATCGAAAAAAAGTTCAGATGAAACATGTAGAGAATAAAATTGTGCACAATTTTGGTGTTTACATTTTTCGTCTGCGACCAATAGTTTTCGCTCCACGGCTCGCCAAAGTTGGGAGTTGATTTGCAATTTTCAACAAAATCAGAATTTCATCGCGGATTAAGACGAAGATCGCTATCAAACAATTCTGTAATATTTTTTTTCTGAAAGGGTAATGTTTTCTGAGTCTGCAGATGCCCGATTTGATACATTTGGTCGTGTATAATAAAATATATGATTTTTTGAAGCGCGCCACTACATACTCCGATATGGACATTTTTTAATTGTCATTATCTACGATCAATATTTCCTTATTATTGTTGACCTAGGAGCCAAATTTATTATTTTTGTGCATTAGTGGTCATGAATATCCTGATTGGGGTATAAGATACGAGCCCCTTGTTCGGCCTCAACTTACTATTTATTATGATTCGATGTTCTGTTAATCTGTACAACAAGTACGAAATCTGCTGAAAGAAACCGCCGCTCGAAGCAGCACTGCAGCACTGATGTACTCTTCGATGAATCCATGATTCCATTTGTGTCGCAAGAAAAATTTTTATCGAACAGCTTTAACAAAAGGCGTCCCATCGCAATGCTGCAGACAAACTTGGAAGCACATAATTACACGGTTAAGCAAGCGGTCGAAGATACGGATTCATTAATTGTGCAGACTGCCATCCCTCTTTTTCCTCAGTATTCGTAATTGGAGAAGACGTAGATTTGCTTGTGTTGTTGACTGCTAAAGCCAGAGAGATCCCGAATGTTTATTTGTGCAAGCCGGGTAAAGGGAACAAGGAGGATGTGTTTTATCCGCCTCAAAGTTTGCAATATAAATGCTATTAAAAGTATCTTATTTGTGCATGCCTTCAATGGATGTGACACTACATCGGCGTTGTTCAATCAAGGCAAGAGTCGATTCCTCAAAACTTTAGTAAAAAACCCAACATTAACAGACGCGATTCAGGCATTTGACGACCCTAATGCAGAATTAACGGAAGTCGTTGCCGCTGGCGAACTGTTTATGTTGAGGCAGTATGGTGCAGGAAGCGAACATCGTAAGTTGAGGTCTCTGCGGTATACGAACTTTGTACGGCTCCAAAAATTCATTCAATCTCGCGGCGCTGCCACCAACATCCGATGCGTGCCATCATCATTCATTACGTACTTATGGTCAAGTACAGAGCTGGCGGGGAGTTCAGAAACCCCCAGAAGATCATGGAAGGCGAAGAACAACCACAGGACTGGATGCAATACGAATCGCAAAGGAACCAGCTCCAGAGGTTTTACTGAAGAGCATCTCGTGCAGATGCCAGAAAGGTTGTGGACCTGCTTGTTGTTGCCGTAAAGCAGGTCCACAAACTAAACTAAACGCTTTAATGTTTTGTGCTTTTCAGGTCGTTTACTTGAAGTAGCTAGAAAAGTGCTACCGTTCGTTTTTGTTTTCTGACCGAGAAACGTAATTTTTTGACACATTCGAATAAAAATGACCTTAGTTCAAATTTATTTTAGTAAGCTGTGACCAAGTTAAACATTTGATATGAAATTAATCGGGAATGCCTTGAAAAAAAAAACAAATTTATTAAACTAAAATAAATTTAACCAAGGTAAAGTATCATTTGTAAGTTATTTATGAACTAATGGTGAGGTGTTAGTTATCGAAATGTAGGTAAAGAAAATCTCTATTAAAATAGCATAATGAGGTATAAATGGTTTCATTTAAAAAAAATTCTTAAATCGAAAAAACCATTTCCGAGATGTTTAAATGGATATAAAAGCAAAGTTAGCTCACTTAATATCACGATTTTATTTTTCCAATACTCAACGGCTCAGAAAGAAAAGTTTTTCAGCAGTATTGGCTCCCTAGATGCCAATTTAAATTATCCTAAAAAAATGTTTTGAGGTTATGTTTCTTCCTCGAAGTTGATACCATCGTATGCAGAATAAATACCTGAATCCAAAAATGTAAAAATACACAGGGTGTTCCATTTAATAAACAGATGTTACGGTCATTTCCGGTGAAACCGGAAGTGCTAGAATTTTTTTATTAACATTAACATGCATTAATTCAAATTTACTTGTTATTGCAACTACCAAAATATCAAAATAATATCTGAAAAAACAAAAAAGTTATAGGGGTGAGCCTAATTTCATTTACACCCGGTATATTCAATATAAAATACAGTGTGTCCCTGGATCGACGCATGAATAGGTGAAAAAGTCTGAAAATTTTTTAGTTTAATTTTCATCTTCTGGGGTTTAGCTCTGTTTGGATAAAAACTAATTTGTGGCATAATTTTTGTTTCTAAAAATCAAGTATACTTTTGGAATTTACATATATAGTTATTTACATTACTAGATGCGAAAGTTTAGTTTTAGGTGCGAGGTGATTTCTGAAAGGTCGAGGCGAAGCCAAGGCCTTTCAAAAAAGACCGAACACCTAAATTGGCTTTCGCATCGTGTAATGTATTATATTTTTTGTGCTACCGAAATATATTATGGGATTTAATAATTTAAAACTAATTATTTCATGAAATTATTTGACGTTTTTAATAAATTTTATAGTTTAGGAGGCTCTCTATGAAAACTGTTTCCATGGCAACGAATCAATTACTATCTGTCGTCGAGATTTATGTTAAACATTTTAATTTCTGGTGGTTTAAGACTAAATTAAATAAATATGTTTGGTGGCAATGAAAATGGGTACAAGAAGCTGCCAATATCGCTTGTGTCTCTCTTTACCTCAACAAATCCAAAACAAGGTATATGCAAACTTATGAAGCATTTTTAAAATGATGTGCGACAAAAATATTGCGGAAATCGGCGAAAATATAATGTGCCTACTTCCTTAACACGTTGGCGGTTACGGCGGGCCCCATGGACCGCCAAAGATATCTCCGTATGGGTTACAGCGGTCCATTGGACCGCCGTCCTGCACAGTAACAAATCTTACCATGTAGGCTCGGGGATCACTTTAAATAGCGTCCAATATACTGAAGGGACCGCTATCGGTCCACAGAAATGTCGGGCGGTGCTAACTTTCCAATACCGCAATTTTCGATTTTTTACAATTTTTTTTTTATGAAAAGCCAATTTTATGTTTTAAATACATTTATTTGTTAGAAGGGCGCACAGAAAAATATAAAATATTGATAAAAAAACAGCAGAAACTAAAATACAAAGTATACAGTATATTCACTTTTGAACCAAAGCAGTTTGTGAGTGAATAGGAGATAGCAGTAAAGCGAGAGCACTACACATGCGTGTCTGCATGTCGATCTCAGAATGTTAGAGCTCTCGCTTTATTCTCTCATATTCACTCACAAAGTGCTTTGGTTGAAAAGTGAATTTACTGTATATATGACACAAGTGCTAATATGAGATTTCATTTTATCACTTGTGCTAAAATGAGTTTTCATTTTATCACTTGTGCTAAAATGAGTTTTCATTCTAACACTTGTGCTAAAATGAGTTGTCACATAAACAGATATTGCGACAGATCCATTTATTTTTACTAAGAATACAACATAAATATTAAACGTACAACATTTTTATTGAGAAAACACTTATCTTATATGACTGATGGTCGAGATGATAGAGTACCTGCCTCTCACCCAAAAGTCCCGGGTTCGAATCCTGGTCGTGGCAATGGAAAATACTGTGAGAGAGATTTTTCCATTATACACGGATATTGGATGTGTGTCCCGTGTCTTTAAATGTGTAGCCCCCTCCCGCACAAGGCTCAGCCTTCTGGGATAAAGGGGGTCGTAATTACATGTGGTGTATTTATTTATTATTATTTATTTATTTATTATATTATGTTAAACGTAAAGAAAACGTAACAAAAATTTTATTTTTTTCGTAACAACTAAATTGCAAAAAATATTGTATAAAACACGATGCAAAACTGCGTGTTTTTCGCACACGATGAATTGGACCACTCGCTACGCTCATGGTCCAATCTTCACATCTAGTGCAAAAAAATGCTCATTTTGCAACTAGTTTTATAAATAGCTATTTTTGCTCTAGACGACATATTGCGTGCATTTGTAACCATACATAACATTATAGTGAATAAATAACGAACGGCGCACTTCAAACAATACGAGTTATAACCTGCAAAAGGGACCGCTTGACTTTTAACGGAACTTAATTCCAACCAGGTTGCGGCGGTCCCTAGGGATCGCCATTTTTTTGTGTCAGACAGTTCAAAAGACACCTGAAATATGTTTCTATACCCATTATTTAATATATCTAATTACTAAATTATAAAATCGGAGAAAAAAAAAATCCCAACCCAAAATGAAATTCTCGCCAAAATAATGTAACCGTTAATAAGTTAAAACATTGGAAGTTTTATTTTACTTTTCTGTCCTGGCTGCGAAAGTTTTACTTTCGTAGCTAGCAACGTCTTAGCAACCTGGTAACTCGAATGTTTACTTCCGTTATCGCGCGTGTTGCTAGGGTTACAAAGTTCATTTATATAGACGGTAGTAGAAAAGAATTACTTGTCACGCTAGTGAAGTGCTATTTCTGTGAGAAATACGACAAAATGTTATTAAGAAAAGTTGTTCAGAAAGTAAAACTGAGTAATAACACAAAATTTGAAAGCCCTCCGCCTACTTTGATATTTTGTCTTATTGATTTTTCAATTAAGTCTAATGAACGGATGAAGTAAACTGATCTTGTTGAAATTTTGCATACTTGCGTAATTGATAATTCTGAACAACTTTTCTTAACGAAATTTTTTAAAATCTTCAACATGAAGGTACCTACTTAAAAACATTAATAAATAAGACAAAATTCCAAAGTAGGCGAAAGGCTTTGAAATTTTGCATTATTACTCAGTTTTACTTTCTGAAGAACTTTTCCTAATAACAGTTGGTCGTATCACCCACAGAAATAGCACTTCACTAATATAAAAAATAACTTTTTCCACTACCGTCTATATAGGAATGGGTAACATTTTACCTGCAGATTCTATAGCGAAAATTATAAATTTGTTGCTTAATAACTGGGAGTCAAATATTAATATTTACTGAGATACAGGGTGTTAAAGTTAGAAAAATAATTCAGTAGTTATATTTCAGTTATTTTTTCACACATAAACGTAAAAGTCGGTACAATTAGGTTTTTTGACGCGAGAAAATCGAATATGTTATCATTTTTGGTGTATCGCAAAAGGGTGCTACGTAACTTATCTTGGTTTAACAGAATCCGTCATAACTGTTTTGTACTTCGTTCATTTATAACCCCATTGCAAATTTTTGATCTAACCATTATTTTTAAACAAAAAAGGGATACTTGTTTTATCTTCATAAAATGCATCCCCATCGAGATATTTGCATTTTATAAAATCCTGCGCACCCATAATTTTAAACAAACATTCTGATTAATTACAGGGTTAGTGCTAAAAATGTTTAACAAAGTGTGCTATGGGAGTAAGTGAAACATACTGACACATTAGATGTAAAAAGTAAATAACAACATTACTGAATTATTTTTATAACTTTAACAACACCCTGTATCTCAGTAAGTATTAATAGGTCTTTTCCTTTGCAATGATAGTGTACACTAATGTAGGTTTTGTCTCTCTTTAACTTGTGATATCTGAATTGATTTCATCTCTGTCAGTGTAGTTCAGTGCTACACTTCGTGTACAAAGGAAAGGACCTAATATTTGACCCCCAGTTATTAAGCAAAAAATTAATATTTTCCACTATAGAATCTGCAGGTAAAATATTACCCATTCCTTATGAAACACCCTGTATAAATGAACTTTGTAACACGCGCGATAACGAAAGTAAACATTCTAGTTACCTGGTTGCTAAGGCGTTGCCAGTTACGAAAGTAAAACTTTTGCGGTCAGGACATAAAAGTAAAATAAAACTTCCAATCTTTCAAGGAAGAACGCCAACATTACATTTTCACCAATGTATTCCATTTTCATCGCCACCAAACATTGTTTGGTGGCGATGTACTTAGTAATTTTTTTCTTTTTCGTTGACATGGAAACAATTTTCATAGTCTCCTAGACTAAAAAATTTATTAAAAACGACAAATAATTTCATGAAATAATTAGTTTTAAATTATTAACTCCCATAATATCTTTCGGTAGTAGAAAAAAATATAATACATTACACGATGTGAAAGCCCTTTTAGGTGTGAAGTGTTTTTTGAAAGGTTTTGGCCTTACCTCGTGTTGCACACAACATTTTTTCTACGATTGAATTAAATAATTTTTTTTTAAATTTTATTGAACAGAATACGTATTACATTAAAACAAAATATTCAAATGTCAAATTGACAACTAGAGAAATAAAATTTTCACTGTCAAATGCCATCCATACATTACTATGAATAAACTGCCATTGTAACAAATTTACTTTTTGCACTAGTACAAAAAGCGTTTCAATACTTTTTGCACAATCGTAGAAAAATAACTATTTTTGTAAATATCCACGGTATACTTGAATTTTAGAAACTAAAATTATGGCACAAATTAGTTTCTATCCAAGCAGGGCTGAAATCCAGAAGATGAAAATTCAACTAAAAAATTTTCATTCATTCATTCATGCGTCGATCCGGGGGACACACTGTATATCCCTTGGACTATTATTATTATTGTAACTGTTTGATCCTACAGCATCCAAAGTCAAATATTTGTGGAAGTTGTGCTTATACTTACTGACAGGATATTAAAAAATTGATTAAATCATTATCAGTTAAATGCCCAAGAACCCATTGTATCCAAATTATGTCATATTTCATTGATTCAGGATGAAAATTCTGCAGACCAGTCGGGTAAAAACTGCCAATTTTTAATATTTTTGAGCCCATATAGTTCTTTGCTTTCTCGAGGAACAGAGGATTCTGTTCCACTAAATCCACATTGTCAAATAAATCAGTTAATAAAAATTTTGAAATACGGCCTATCCCTGCTCCACAATCTAAGGCGTATTGTCGACCAGGTGGATTTCTTGCGTTAAATAATTGCTTTAATAACATTTTAGAACCTTTAATATCTGTTTGGGAAATGAAACCAAAACCCCCAAGCATTCCGTCAACAGTAGCGGGGATTTCTGACCAATAATTTGCCGCATCAGAATAAAATTCATTTTCGCTTTTTTGAGTAACTTCTGTGGTCATTTTTAATATTTTGTCACTCGACACTCAGTAAAACCGAGTTTAAAATATTCTAATTTTAGGTTAGGAATAATTTGTTTCTTTTCTTCGTTTCTGACAATTGACAATTCAGATTTGAACTCGTTGGACACCAAGGCTGGTAAACTCTAAAGGTTACCCAATCTGAACCTGACCTATCTCAATATATCATACGTCACTAGGCGTCCGTCGGTATGTCCATCTCTGTTCTACAACAGCAGAGCAGTATTTAGTGTCTCTTTTTAGTATGTAAAATTAATGAAAGACCGCGGTCGCCAGCCCTGCCGCAACCCGCATTTTCCTCGCCCTAATGCTGCTCATTGATATAACCTGTACGTCTACAAGCCTTGGTTGGACACTTCGAGCATATAAGGGAAAATAGAAGTGGCGTGACATCTCGTAACAATGGGATTGTATGTCTGCGGAACTGGCGAGCGACTGTAGGCGAGGGACGCGCGAGGAGGGAGCATTTGTTTACATCTCATCCTTTCAACAGTGGCGTAGCATTTATTTTTATTTTATTTTTTACAATTATTATTTTCATTTATCGGTTTCAGGATATTAATCCTTTGTTTACATATGCAAAAGTAGGCTGGTAAACAAGTCATAACTAAAGTTGTACAGTTATATTTAAAACTTGTACGGTAATATTACAAATACAGATCTGTCAATAGATGAAATATTAAATAATGAAACTATAAGAGTTTTTTGGCGACCCAAACCATATCAAATGCGGTTAGCTTAGGTTTGCTTGTGTTTGAAATTCGAGTTAGCAAGGGGCAAATCACGCGAAAATTCTTTTGGTTTGGATGGGTTTAGATGGCATACCATGGCAATTTTTTTATTGTTAATTTAAACAAAAGTACTTTGCAAATAGGTTCCATAGTACATAAATTGTGGATAGTTTGATAAACTGTCTTAAAATAGGCCAAAATAAGAATATCATCTAAAATCATAGACAAAACGAGCGAGACCAAACACAATTAGAAAGAGACATATATACTAACTCATTCAAACTCATCTCCCAGGCACGGTTTGCCGGTTTGGCAAACTCGACATAACCGGGTTAACTTAATTTCTCACCAAAATGACTAACCGCTGCAAACCACACTAAACCGCGTTAGCGGTTAAGTCGCCAAAAAACCCTTTATAGTACTATTTATTAATACAAACCATAGAGATAGAATATAAGGAGATGCTATACTATATAAATAGGCAAGGAAATAACGGTACTACTGAGCGGAGCTTATTGTAGCACCAATATGGCGGCTTTAACAGAGTTGGATTAAGCGCGTTCTCACGATTCGATTTTAGTTGGTCAAGTTTCAACTTTCGTAATCAACTAAATTCGGTGCAGGTTCTTTTTAGACAAGATATTTAATCTAGTAGAACTAGTTTTATGGGGCTTATAGGTCCCTTTGAAAGAAAACTGCACTATTAGTTCATTAGTACCAATTCCTACAGCTTCTTAATTGGGTGTGTGGATGATGGTGAATATGGAAAGTAAAACAATAGGCAAATAAGTAAATTTATCTTTAATTTATATACCCATGTTATACATTGTTTCAGAATACATAAATATACAGTACCCCAAGAAAAATTATTGCCGAATTGGAAACAAAGACGTGCGTAAAGGCCGTAAAGCGTAAATAGAGAAAACGATCAGTGAATGTGTAACGCCCACATTCCTTCGAAGTGGTACGTACCAATCAGAAGATTTTCTCCAGGGCTATATTGAATAACTGACACGTCAGCGCATCTTCCTGTCGCAGTTATTTGTGTATTTCGAACGGTTCCTATTATGTCGTTCTGAAGTTTAACTGCGGACGTGGTATCAACCATGGTCATTTTAATCAGACAAGTTAGCTTCATTGGTACTCCGAGTTCGTTCATAACATCGTGCAACGTCGACCTAAGAATGTTATCATACGCTGCTTTAAAGTAGATGACAAGTGGTGCATACCAGTGTTATACCAATGTCAAATTCTCTGGATTTTTCTCGGATTTGATGCAAAGTGAACATTTGGTTGGTAGTTGAGCGACTTGGTCTGAATCCTGACTGATATTCTCCGAGGTGGGCTTCAGAGAATGGTTTCAGTGTTTCATTTGGGTTGGTCCTCCGGCCAGCAGCTCTTGAAAATGTTTTGTCCATCCAAATAGAATATATTTTTTATTGCTTATTAAGTTTCCTCCTTTGACTCTGACTCTACAGATATTAGTTCTTGGTTTAAAAACCTTTCTTGTCGCATTTCTCTTCCCTTCTAAGATGCTTGTATTTGTCTACCGCCGCCCTTTGTCCTACGCTGTAGCATGGATAAAGTACACTACCAATAATAGCATTTATATACCATAATTTTGTAGGTACGGTTCTGTTTATTGTTTATACTAACTTATGAAATGTTATTCCCGACATCTTTTTATCCACGCCGTCTCTGCTACAGCAGCTACGCACAGCACAAGACAAACTAACAAAAAATACTTGGACAGTTCTCAAAACACAAATGAAATGCTAAATATTGCTCAACATGAACTGACAACAAATGACACTACAGTTTGACATTTTTGACAAAAAAGTAGTAGCAATATGGCGGACATGAAACCACTTTTTCCACGTGATGTCGTCTCCCTATTATATTCTATCTCTATGATACAAACAGACAGAAAACTCCAAACAATAATAATTAAGTACTGAAATCCAACTGAAATGTATTTTCAGGCAATCCAAGGTCCATTTTTTTTAAACATTTATGTTAATATGAAAAAAGGTAACAAATAAAAACACAAAATATAACTAACCATGGCGACAAATCAACCCATACCAGAGAAGAACGATCACAGAGAAGCGACATAAAGGCTTTCAGCGTGAACAGTTTTCGTACGCGCATGCGCCAACTATGGTGTGTTGTTGTCACTTGTCACTTGCGTATATTTCAATATTTTTTTAGGTTATACCTAAGTATATTGAAAATATTTGTTCAAGCAGTAAAATAACGACTATTAAATCTATTTCATTTAACGATTAAAGACAAAGTAAACGAAAGACCTAATCAACTTGCCAATTTTGATGTACTTATTTAGGTTATAAAAACGCTATGAAGTAAATTGAAATAGGTAGGTATATGCGAACACATTACATCAGGAAAAAGTATTAAAATATTTTATTCTGTTAAATATACTAATAGGGATTTCAAAATAAATAAAGTAGATAGAAAATTGAAAATTTTAACCCATATATAAATAAAAATATTTGTTGTGAAACATCTTGTTTTATTTTTATATACATACTATTAACACATATTATTAATAATAAATATAAGTGTGTGAATGTGGCACAAAATCCTTCTAAAATGTATTTTAATAAATGCATTAAACATCTCTAATATTAGTTTATATGTGAATCAAACTAATTTATATTTTATTATAAATAATGCCAAAGTTTTGCAATAGAGATTATAAATATTTTAATTGGTCTACATTTTATAACATTTACCCATGCGCTCTAATTGCGATGAACAATATTATATAATACACTGTCATGCAGTTCGCTCAGTGTACATCTCGGTGTACATGTACCAAAAGGATAACTTCTCTCAGTGTAAACGTGTGTGTTTACTTCAAATCGGCTGGGCCATAGAACTTCAAACGTTCCGCCGGCACTGTCGCTTCTCTGTGATCGTTCTTCTCTGCCCATACAGACTTGACCAACTAATGAAATGAAAACGTTATTAATAAGAGAATATCAAAAGGTAATATCTTTTAATAATGTCTTTATTTTCTGAAACCGATAAACTATTGAACATATCACAGATGTTATGAATCATAACAGCCTTAGATGTCTTAAAATCCTCGCTCTACGAGCTCGGATTTCAAACCGACATCTGCGGCAGTTATGATAGTCATAACATTCCTAGATATGTTAATAGCAATTATTTATTTATTAACTTCAAAATAATATCTCTTATAACATTAATAATAATTATATATATTCGATATGATATTAGCTTATATGTCCATGGAGGAGGAAAATTTTAAGTATAATAAACAATGGTATAAAGTTTTTGTGGTTTGAAGGAATGGTTCAAGCAACAATAATAATTAAGTACTGAAATCCAACTGAAATGTATTTTCAGGCAATCCAAGGTCCATTTTTTTTAAACATTTATGTTAATATGAAAAAAGGTAACAAATAAAAACACAAAATATAACTAACCATGGCGACAAATCAACCCATACCAGAGAAGAACGATCACAGAGAAGCGACATAAAGGCTTTCAGCGTGAACAGTTTTCGTACGCGCATGCGCCAACTATGGTGTGTTGTTGTCACTTGTCACTTGCGTATATTTCAATATTTTTTTAGGTTATACCTAAGTATATTGAAAATATTTGTTCAAGCAGTAAAATAACGACTATTAAATCTATTTCATTTAACGATTAAAGACAAAGTAAACGAAAGACCTAATCAACTTGCCAATTTTGATGTACTTATTTAGGTTATAAAAACGCTATGAAGTAAATTGAAATAGGTAGGTATATGCGAACACATTACATCAGGAAAAAGTATTAAAATATTTTATTCTGTTAAATATACTAATAGGGATTTCAAAATAAATAAAGTAGATAGAAAATTGAAAATTTTAACCCATATATAAATAAAAATATTTGTTGTGAAACATCTTGTTTTATTTTTATATACATACTATTAACACATATTATTAATAATAAATATAAGTGTGTGAACGTGGCACAAAATCCTTCTAAAATGTATTTTAATAAATGCATTAAACATCTCTAATATTAGTTTATATGTGAATCAAACTAATTTATATTTTATTATAAATAATGCCAAAGTTTTGCAATAGAGATTATAAATATTTTAATTGGTCTACATTTTATAACATTTACCCATGCGCTCTAATTGCGATGAACAATATTATATAATACACTGTCATGCAGTTCGCTCAGTGTACATCTCGGTGTACATGTACCAAAAGGATAACTTCTCTCAGTGTAAACGTGTGTGTTTACTTCAAATCGGCTGGGCCATAGAACTTCAAACGTTCCGCCGGCACTGTCGCTTCTCTGTGATCGTTCTTCTCTGCCCATACAGACTTGACCAACTAATGAAATGAAAACGTTATTAATAAGAGAATATCAAAAGGTAATATCTTTTAATAATAATAATTTTCTGAAACCGATAAACTATTGAACATATCACAGATGTTATGAATCATAACAGCCTTAGATGTCTTAAAATCCTCGCTCTACGAGCTCGGATTTCAAACCGACATCTGCGGCAGTTATGATAGTCATAACATTCCTAGATATGTTAATAGCAATTATTTATTTATTAACTTCAAAATAATATCTCTTATAACATTAATAATAATTATATATATTCGATATGATATTAGCTTATATGTCCATGGAGGAGGAAAATTTTAAGTATAATAAACAATGGTATAAAGTTTTTGTGGTTTGAAGGAATGGTTCAAGCTAGAGTTAACATCCAAACTATTATGTATATTTGAGTTGTGTTCAGACGAACATCTTGCTGCTTTTCATCCAAATTATACGAACATGTTGAATATAACTTTGTTAACATTACTTTATATTTTTATATACATATGAGAATGGACATTTATGCATGCGGTAAATGTGAGTAGAAAGAAATGGAATAAAACTTAACACAAATACAAAATTAAGATAATTAACTATACAATTCTTCAACTTATTCTAAAATTTGAGGAAAACTTTTACAGACGATAACTAATAAGATTGACTTTTTTTAATGCTAATAAAATAAAAATCAGAAAACAGCCCACTAACTAATCTACTGTCATTCATGTCACTTTCGCAGACTACGATGTGTCTTGGATTTTGCAGTGTTCTTCTAAAATATAGTAATATTTATATTAATTTATTTTATTTTTGTCTAATTCACATATTGCTTACATTTTTCTTGGTGGTAGAACGGCAAAACTACTAGAAGGTGAACTGGCAGATAACGTGCGTTCAGGTGATATGCCCACAACAATTTCAACATTACTTCCGGATGAACTGGCAGTTTGTCCAGGTGATATTTCAACAACATTTCCGACAATACTTCTGGATGGACTGGCAGTTAATGTTCAACTTGAATGTTCCCATGGCCGAGAATATCCTGTCGTGTCAGTAAGTAAACTACCCGTTTACCCCTGACCACAAGGTTCAAAATAAAATCACACCGTTTTCGCAAAACAGAAAATGTAATTTATTACTTAAGCGTTAACAATAGCAAGTTCGATACACTTTTTTTAGACAGACTTCTTAAATTTTACTTTTTTCCGGCACAGCACACGCGCGTTGGTTCACCAATGACAAGCTGCTTGACATACCGATCAAATCTCAGAAGGATATGGAACGCCGTTTTAATATTTACTCACTATTTATTCATTTCTACTGTTAATTAGAGATATCGCTAATTTAATTTCAGATATCAGGAATTGAATTAGAGACATCTCTAATTCTAATTCAGATATCTGAAATTGAATTAGAGATGTCTCTAATTCTATTTCAGATATCTGAAAATAATTTATTATGTGTATATACATATTATTAATAATTTAATTATATCTATATAGATATAATTAAATCAATTTGAGATATCTGAAAATAATTTCTGATATCTGAAATTAATTTCTGATATCTGAAATTAATTAATTATATGTATATACACATTATTAATTATTTAATTATTTCTATATACATATAAATAATTCAATTTCTGATATCTGAAACTGAATTAGAGATGACTCTAATTATATTTCAGATATCTGAAATTAATTTATTATATGTATATACATATTATTAATCATTTAATTATATCTATATAGATATAATTAAATCAATTTCTGATATCGGAAATTAATTTCTGATATCAGAAATTGATTTCCTATATCAGAAATTGATTTCCGATATCAGAAATTAATTTCCGATATCAGAAAATAATTTCCGATATCAGAAAATGGCGCCATCTACTGATCAATAGGTTAAGAACTATAAAATAAATACTTGGCAACACCGTAATTCTTAACTGTTTCATGATGATAAAAGAGCGCGCTGTTAAGCGATTTTGCGGTTGTGTTATCATCTTCTTCCCAGTGTTATAAAATACCGTGTAATGTTTAAAAAGTTTAAACAAAGAATACCTATTTATAACAGTATTTTCAAATTATATTACGCCAAGAATTTGCACTATTTGCAGTTAGTCAGAGTACAGTGTTGCCAGATTAAATAAGATATCTCCTATCTATGCTACTGGTCAGTAGATGGCGCTAATTTCCGATATCTGAAATTAATTTCTGATATCTGAAATTAATTTTATTATATGTATATACATATTATTAATTATTTAATTATATCCATATACATAAAAATAATTCAGTTTCCGATATCTGAAAATGAATTAGAGATGTCTCTAATTATATTTCAGATATCTGTAATTAATTTATTATATGTATATACATATTATTAATCATTTAATTATATCTATATAGAAATAATTAAATCATTTTCTGATATCAGAAATTAATTTCTGATATCGAAAATTAATTTCTGATATCGGAAATTAATTTCTGATATCGGAAATTAATTTCTGATATCGGAAATTAATTTCTGATATCTGAAATTACAATTTGTATATGTACCTGTAAATTCATTTCTGATACTTAAAATTACTTTATTATATGTATATACATATTACTAATTACTTAATTATATCTATATGCATATAAATAATTCAATTTTCGATATCTGAAATTGAATTGGAGATATCGCTAATTCAATTTCTGATATCTGAAATTAATTTCAGATATCAGAAATTCAATTAGCGATATCTCTAATTCAATTTCAGATATCTGAAATTAATTTCTCATATCTGAAATTAATTTCTGATATCAGCAATTAATTCCAGATATCTGAAATTAAATTAGTGATATCTCTAATTAACAGCAGAAATGAATAAATAGTGAGTAAATATTAAAACGGCGTTCCATAGAAGGATGCTTATGCAGATCATGGATATGATATAATATATAGAAAGCGCGTGCTGTGCAAGTAAGCGGTGATAGAGTGTCTACAGAAATATACGTGTCTCTGACAATCCTGTACACATTTAATTTTAGATATATTATCTGCCATAGATTACTATTACTAGAGACAAAATAGAAAAAATATAAAACAAGGTGTATATTATTTATTAAATTAATATACTAATCGTACGGGCATATAATTACAGTTGACTCAATGGTTTTTTGGACTGACGTCATCAACGTATGACACCGAAAGTTGTTTGTTATCTGGTCCAATGCACAGGATGTGTTACGCAAGCTCATTCATAGATTGTAGATGACATGTGTTTATAGCCATTTCAGTAAGAATAGTGATGAACGATCGAATACATTATGATTGTACAAACGAGTCAAATACTTCTTTTCTGGTTTCTTATATTAACGACGTCAGTCAAAATTAAATATATTTTATTATTAACCTATTACAATTACATACCTATAGCCCTTAACAGGGATGGAGATTCACACAGTCTTAATGGAACAACAACTTTCTTTAAATATTTTATTCCAACCTGCGGTTCTTCAGTGAAATCGTTTTGTGCAAAGTGATCTGAGCAAATATATGCATACTTTAGCAGATCTTTTGAAATGGCCAAAGACATTATCCATGTTTGCTGTTGTTCTATATTTTCTGAAAATCTAGGAAGAAAATATATAACTACCTCAAAAAAATAACGTTACGCCTATGGAATTTGACTCTTACCAGTGAAATGTCCGATTTACGTTTTTATCCTCTACTATAATATGACACATTACGCACCTTTTGTTCACTGTCTTTTATTAATAGAGTATCCAAACACTCAAAAACACAACAAATTAACGAAAATCAGTAAATAAATTAAAAATGACAGTAACTGTCATAATACAATGAACGTTCGGAGCAGTACGGATCATGTCATTATTTTCGCCAACCAATAAGATTAGGGGATTTGCAATTTGTTTGTTTACAGTTGTTGGACAGACAAACAAACGGGGCTTTGGCCCCCTCTATTTTCCCTTATATGCTCGAAAGTTGGACACGAGTGTCTCCACGCAGGAATAATCATTTGGATCCATGACGTCACCAGATCGGTGACCTTCTGTTAACTACCCACGACTATACTTGCTTTACTCACATCGTGTCAGTGGTGCGATGGCCTAGCGGAAACGAGCCGGTCTGGCATGCAGAAGGTTCCGGGTTCAAATCCTACACCTTTTTGTTTTTTTTTTATTAAATGCGTCAGGCACGAGGTCTATTATTGCACAGGCTGTTCTCACCTGTGATAATTGCGAGTTAGAAGCCGGAGGCAGGTTAGATATGTGTGTTATTCCCCTGATAAAGGAATTTTTTTTTATTAGATTAAAAGAATTTTTTATTATTATTGTTGTGAGTTAGAAGGCGGAGGCGATAGCCGGAGGCAGGTTAGATATGTGTGTTATTCCCCTGATAAAGGAATTTTTTTTAATTAGATTAAAGGAATTTTTTAAATTTTATTTAAATTTGCCATTTTAGTCAAAATTACGTGTTTTTTGTGTTTTTATGATATGTATTTAGGGATAAACTAATGTTCCTTCTTTAACATAAAATGATACTGCACCCGCCCGCGGTCACCGATCTGGTGACGTCATGGATCCAAATGATTATTCCTGCGTGGAGACACTCGTGTCCTTGGACAGGAGCAGCTAAAGATAGGAATCGGCTCCATGATCTACGCATGCGCCACATTCAAATGTGCCAAGTGTTTTAATGTCAAAGAAGGATATTAGTTTGCCTGATGCATTTAATAAAAAAAAATTCCTTTAATCTAATAAAAAAAATTCCTTTATCAGGAGAATAACACACATATCTAACCTGCCTCCGGCTTCTAACTCGCAATAGACCTCTTAATAAAAAAAAATTCACATAGCTTTTTTCATTTTACTGAAAGAAAACGCTTGTTATGACTCTTTGGCCACACAAATTGATGCAATGCAATGAAATTTAATGCAATTCATGTGCAATTTTAATTTTCAAATTTTATAACACTGTTTTGAGTGTTTTGACAGACACATCACAGCCCACAAAGTTGTGAACGCTACGCGGCGCTGACATCGCGCACATAGCGAATAGGCCATGCTCTATTTTCATCAGTTGAATCAGTTGATATCATCGAGGTGACCTCGATGGTTGATATCATGCATTTATTAGTCAATTTAAATTATACTTTTGGATTTTGACAGCTTTTGTGACCATCTATTTGTAGAAACTAATTTGATGGCGAAGCCATATTCACAGTTTGATGAGCTTATTTGATAGTCTGACACCCGCTTGACTCATTAAACTGTGACTTCATATTCACAGTTTGATGAGTCTAATTTGAACAAATATTTGATATTTGATAGTCTGACGCCCGCTTAATTTGATCGGTAGTCTGACGCCCGCTTAATGGTAAGTCCCCACGGGCGGAAAACGCGGAAAAGCGGAACTCCGTGATTTTTAGCGGAACGTTCCAATGGTGAGGTATTTTTGCGGAAACTGCGTAATACCACCTAACCTAAAAGTTATACGAGTTATATTATACAGAGAAAAATGGAAATTATAAAAAGCGATTCGGTTTTATTAGCTATAGGTGCACTCGTTGTCAAACAAAAGAGAACTTCTAAAATCCTTCAGAATCCTTCTAAAATCCTTCAGGTGTACCATAACCTTATTCCACAATCACGGAATCCGCAAAAAGTTAAACTAAATTCAACTTTTTGCGGATAACCGGCGGAACATCAGGGGCCTTATTCTCAGCCAGTGGATATCAGCGTTCCTATGAGAAAATCCGCCATGTTTCTACTGAAATCTAATAAGCCGTATTCTCGACCATTCCCTTCCTACGATATTTCAGTAGAATACGAGCAATTTTGTTCTCCTGCTTTCCACCAAGCGAATTTTGTAATTTCAAGAGAATCGCATGCGCATATAGTGTGCGCATAGTGTAATTTACTTTGCATTGTAGGCACAGATTAAGAAAAGTTGTAGGTTAACGAGGAGCGTTCCCATTCGTGTGAGAGAAGGTTCACTTCTCTCGATTTCGTCTCCTCGATGAGAATAAGCACCCAGGGGAATTGACAATTACTAATATGGCCGACTTTTGGCCAATCACATGTCTAGAATACTTCCGCCTTTTCCGCCATTTCCGCACGTGGGGACTTTACACATTTTAAGTTCTGTGGCTTAATATAAATATAAATATAAATAATTTATAGATTATAAGCTTTCCAACAGTAAATACCAAAATTTCCTACGGTTTAAGCACCATTTCTGCCAACTTTGTAACACTTTTGACAAGTATTATAGAAAAAACAAAAAACGTTTATTTTTCATTCGATTCGAATGCGCGCATCAGTCACCACGCGGTATCATGACATCACATCACTAGGTTATCTTGGTGCATACCACAGAATATCTACTTGTGCATACCATGACTTTAACCATGCCCTCGCTGGTCGCGTCAAATGCGCAAAAATATACCTCAAATTGAAAATACACAGTTGTTTTGTTTATTATTTAGATTCTGTATCTGTGTATTTAGGGTTCCTACTTCCTACATCTATAATAAAATATAAATATAAAATACATACACATACAACATACAGTGCGTTTAAAAGTGAAGTGCGTCTTTGAAAGTGTAAAATTAAGATAGCTAAATATAATTGTATAAAAAATATGTTGCACCGTAAATAATGTGACGAGAAGAAATCTAGTGCAATAATAAAGAGGCATTTATTGGGGTTTAAGCGTTTACAAAATTTTATATAGGATGCATATCTTTAGAATGATGCAAATTAGAACATTCACAGTATTTTCCGCAATTTTTGTGTTTGGTTTGATAACCTTAATTTTCATGTCCAGAAATTCCTTGCTTAATGACATTGATAGGACAACAAGATTGTAAGTATAGAAAATAGGTACATAGTACTATAATAACAATTAATTTGAAGTGTGGATTCCTAGGTTTTCGGTCGTGATAAAATAAAAAACTTTTAACGTTTCGGTTTTATTAAATCATCTTCAGAGAACTAGACAGGGCTTCTTTAAAAAGCATTTATAATATGGTTCTCTCTAGTTCTCTGAAGATGATTTAATAAAACCGAAACATAAGAAAATAGTTTTTTATTTTATCCTCGACTTTATCACATGACCGAAAACCTAGGTAGGAATCCACTCATCAAATTAGTTGCTCTCAACGCCCAACGGTCAATAAAAGAAAAGCATTCTAAACTAATAACAATGGGATATTATTGGTAATATATTTTAGATATTTACTTTCCTCTTCTAATAATATACATTCAAGCTGCATGTATACCGTGTCCAAAGTTATTTGTGTGTGCACCATTGCTAACTCCGTTATTATTAACCTTTTTAAGTTCTCCAAACTGCTCAATCTCTCACAAAATGATGGCATCATTGTACCTACTTTACTTTGTCCTATTAACCTTTGATTTCTATTTTGCTAATCGATTTTATCGTTTTAAAAAAGACAAAACCAGTGTAAGATTTTTTGACTACAAGACGGTGATCTATTGTACATTAAGACGCGTTTTGCACACTTCCAACATTCTTCGGTGTAACATATTAAATTGTCTCAGAATATAACTCATGTCTGGCCTTGTACAAACTAAAATACATTAAACAACTCATAAATGTTTATATGCAAATAACTATTTTTGTTGTTGCATTCTTTTGGTATCAATAATTTTTCCCCAAGCTCCAATGGCATACCCGAGGGCATACCCAGTGGTTGCACTTTGACATATTTTGTATATGTGTACGTCCTTTAATCAAGAATAATTGTATTTTCTTGTCTGTGGATTCTCATTCTCAAAATATACCTACCTACGACTTTCAGTCCTCAAATTTATTATTGTTACTAAATACAGAATATTATCTAAGTACAATGCGATTATCAAAATATTTCCATTATTCAAGTTATAATCAAGTTCAGATTCTAATTGCCTCTGGCACAAATTTACCAAAACAGAGTCAATTTTCTTCGAGATTTTCTTGTATCTTTTGACGATTGCTTAACACCTCTGTGTTTTTTTAGCGTCCACAATAAAACCTTCTGGTTGTTCCATGTAAACAGTCTGGTTAGGTTCTCGCCTCGGTTCTCCCTTTAAAAATGCAGTCCTCAGTTGCGTATAATTAAGTTTGGCAAATTATGATGTGCAATTATTATCGTCAAAAAAGGGGCCAATTGACCTTTATAGGGAGTCGAAAAGCACTGTATTTACTCCAGTCAGTTGTTGTTACACATACATCGAGTTATCGAGTAAAAAATTATATAAACCTAACAATAGATAATAAATTAATTAGCGACGAACAAACACTATGTAATAAATTTTCTGAACACTTTAGTTCTAGCGTGAAAAACAAAATACAAGAATACTATATGAATAACAATTTTGTAGATAACACAGGTACAGTCTCAAAACAACCTGTAGCAGAATCCATATTTATTAGTCCCGTAACAAGTGACGAGGTTCTAGCCATCATTAGCAATATGAAAAATAAAATTTCAGTCGGAGTAGATGAAATTCCCATACGTTTACTAAAATACTGCAAGTATGTCTTAGCGCAACCTATAGCCACACTTATAAACATGTCAATCCAACTCGGGAAATTTCCCGACATGTTAAAATTAGGCATTGTAGTTCCACTATATAAAAAAGGCGACCCATATATGATCATTAATTATAGACCAATCACACTTTTATGTTATATCTCAAAAATAGCTGAAAAAGCCTTATCAATGAGAATATATAATTATTTAGAAAGGTTGTCAATATTCACTAATTGTCAATATGGCTTTAGGGCTGGCAGGTCTACTGAACTCGCTTGTATAGAATTTGACTTCGTCTCGGCTGGCAATATTTCGTAGTCGCCCAAAAAACTAGATTTTTCGTCCTTATGACATAAACTACTATTCTCTGTCTGGTTTCGTGTGAATGTGTAAATTTATTTAGTTTATCTTTATTTTTATATTGAAAGGTAGTTGCTGCTACAAAGTAGAGCTGTGTCAAATCCAGAATTTTCGATTCAAGGAATAGCTGCTCAGTGGGGTATAAGATATTTTTGCGCAATAGAATTTTTAAGAATCTTTTTTGTGTAATTTCCAAAGCGTTCAGATATATATTTTGCCGCGTTCCCTATCATCTAATATATTTCTAAGTAGTTTAAACTTGTACAATAAAAATCTTAGTTTTTCTGCCATATAGTTAGTCTGGGCATCCCAACGTAGATGTTTGTCTATAATTATACCGAGATATTTTATTTTATCAATTGGTTGAATGTTAAGCCGCGTCCTCATTGAGTCGACATTGTCGATCGACTTTGTCGAGCAACACTGTCGACCAACAAATCGAAAAGACTTCACCTGTACACACTGGAGACAGGAAGTTTAGTCGAAACCGAAATGTACGATGAAGATGAGGTCTAATATTTTGTACTACTGTTCCATAAATTTGGTTTTAATTTGTACGCTTCACACGTACACACTAGATTCAACACGTCGAACGCCTTTGATGTTTACCGACAATCAGCGGGAAAGGATTCGACATGTGGAACAACATTTTTTGTCGATCGACAACGTCGAAAGCCACGTCCACATTTAATTGACATTGTCGATCGACTTTGTCGATCGACAATGTCGACTCAATGAGGACGCGGCTTTATATTCCTTACCTTCATTATGGATAGTGATGGTATTAAATGATGGTGCTGTTGATTTGTTGTTAGTGTAGGGCATATAGTAGGTTTTGTTCAAATTTAAAGTTAGAAGTTTAAAGTCAAACCAGTCTTTAATATTATCTAAATCTATTTCAATTTTTTGCTTTAGTTTATCCCAAGTTTCGTCTTTATAAAAAATGGCCGTGTCGTCGGCAAAGCTGATTATATCTCCACTGCTCCGAAGTGAGAACAGACCGTTGATGTATATCGTGAACAAAATAGGGCCTAGCACAGTGCCTTGAGGAACTCCATATTCGATAGATTTGAAATCACTAGTAACATTGTTTATTTTTACGCACTGTTGACGATCGGTTAAGTAACTTTTAAATAGATTCAAGGCTGTTCCTCTAACACCAAACTCCTCTAGTGTCTCAAATAATTGACTGTGACTTACAGTGTCAAAGGCCTTTGCTAAGTCCACAAACACACACACACACACGGCCTACTCTCATCCAGGGCAGTGTAGATTTTTGACGTTAATATTTCAATGGCATCTTGTGTAGATTTCCCAGACTAAAAGCCATATTGCATTGGGGAAATAAGACCATATTTTGTTATATATTTTGTTAACCTCACTTTTATAATTTTCTCCAGGATTTTTGCAAAATTAGTAATAAGGGATATCGGTCTGTAGTTTGTGATTATGTTGTTATCCCCTTGTTTGAAAACTGGTATTACAATAGAAATTTTAAAAGCAGAAGGACATTTGCCTTGTTCGAATATATTATTAATTATATATGTTAATGGCGCGGTTATTTCGTTACATATATCTTTTAGCGTTTCAGCTTTAAACCCGTCAATTCCTACAGACTTTTTATTCTTTAATTCTGATGAGTTTGTTTAATTTCTTCGATATTAGTAGGTCGTAAAAAGAATGTATTTATATTAGATTCCCCTTTTATTTTATATTCCTTTTTAAACTTTATTTTACTAGCAAGTGTCTTACCCAAGTTGGCATATGTGCTATTAAATTCTTGCGTAATTTTCTTTGGATCATAGATTAGTTCATTACTCTTATTTCTTATACTTTTAATATTATTGTAATTTTGTTTAGTATGAGTAGCATCATTAATTATTTTCCACATATGTTTTGTATCATTTTTATTTTCATTAATTTTGTTTTTATAATAATTAAATTTTGTTTGTTCTATTAGTCTACTTAACATATTTTTGTAATTATTATATTGCAATTTTAGTTCGTCGTTGTTAGGATATATTTTAATTTGCTTATAAAGTGCGTTTTTTTTATTCACTGAATTTATTAATCCTTTAGTAATCCAACATTTTCTCTTTATTTCATTCCGCCTAATTTTAACATAATTTGTACATGCCTCTACAATTCCAGTGATGGTGTTAATAAAAATATCTGTTGCTGCTTCAACATCTTTTGTCTGATATACCTGGTCCCATGATTGTTTACATAATACTTCTTTAAAAGTGATGTTTAGCAGGGCTCGATAATAAAAACAAATGAACAAATGATACTTTTTTAAGCTTATTTGTATTAATATTTTTGTAATAGTTGTTCTCATTTATTGAAGCTTTGTTTTCTAACTCTATGATAATTTGCAGGATAATTGTGTAATGATCAGTAATATTGTTTTGTATTATTAGATAGTAAACAATTTTCCATATTGTTTTGTTTTTAAAAATATATGGTCAATGCATGAACTGGATATACCCTGGCACCTTGTGTGATTATTTGTAGTAGGAACAAAGTTATATTCCGATAGAGTGTTTAGATATTCAGAACTGATTTCAGTAGGTTCTAGTATATTTATGTTTATGTCCCCAACTAGTAGATGGTAGTCCTGGGAAATACCTAAACTATTTTCTAGATAAGTTTTTAGATTTGTAATAAATTCTTTTGGACATGTCGTCGGTGATCTATATATCGCTGTAATGAGAATTTGTTTTTTTCCAATTTCTGCTTTTACTTGAATTATATTTGTGTTATTAAAGTCTATTATCTCATAAGTATAATTAATATTAGAGCGAATATAGATTACAAGTCCATCATTTTTGTTTAGTTTGCCATTATTATTCAACAGATTGTAACCTTCTGTAGCAAATAGTCTAGTGTCGTAAATTCGAAACGTTTCGCTGAGAACGATGCAATTGTATTTAATATCAAAGCTCTTTAAACATATTTTTAGTTCATCCAAGTTTTTACTAATACTACGAATATTTAAACGCAATATCTTAAAGTTATTCACATTATCATTAATTTTCAGAATTTCATTTGCTTCATGTCCATCCTTCAAAGTAAATGTTTCTATTTGTGGCAAAGGAAAATCTCTAATATATGGGTCCATTAACCTAATATAACTGTTTATTTATGTGTGCAGCTATTTTAGTTAATTATCTACAGAATAATAACACAAGTGGAAATACATAATATAAAAAAAATTTAAAACTATACCTATCTACTAAATACATAACGACATATTAAACAATTTCAGATTATTAAATTACATAACACGCATTTCAATGTATACTTTTTGTAATCTCTTAAGTATGTATCCATATTGGAAATGTATATATTATGAAGAAAAAGACATAAAAATAAATAGAAGAAAGCTATAATATTGAATTTAAAATTAAAATAACAATATGATTATTTAGCAAAAGTGGAAGTGGATCGAGTACGTATTTGTTTATTTATGTTTTTGTCTGTTTTTGTATTCGTTTTTTCAGTTGGCCCTGTTTTTTTCTGTTCTTGTTGGATCTCTACACTACCTAGTCCAAGTTCATCAAGTAGACGTTTTTGCCTGCATTGCGGATCAGGAGTAGAAGGGGCGCTATCAGATTTATTTTTTTTTTTCTAACGGAGCGATTTGTTTGTGAATACCTTCTTCTAGGTCATGCGTATTGTATGTTTCACTCCCAATAACAATTTCATCACCTTTTATATAGGCCTGAATGCCTTTGGATCTTGCTTCTTTAAGATGTTTAAGAAGTATTTTATAAGTAGATCGATCCTCAATACACTGATCTTGACCAATTGCAATAGTTGTTCCCTTCAGTTTCCGTGCGTTTTTTTGAACTAATAGCTTCTTACAATATAAGTTAAATTCAACAATTATTGGTTGTTTATTTTCATCATTATTTGATCCCACTCTATATAATTCTCTTATATCTGAATCGTAAATATCAACTTCAAGAGATTCCCTAAATATTTTTACAATATATTCACGCAAGTTTGGTTCAGTGCTACTTATACCAAATATAACCAGGTTATTTTTGCGTCTTCTCCTTTGCAATTGAATTACAGTATGCTGTAGGTGTTTGTTTTGATTTTCTAATTTACAAATTCTTTCTTCATAAGAATTATTTATGGCATAGATTTCTTGTTTTAATTCTCTTATTTGTTGGGTGAACTCACTTCTTATTTCATCTGTTTTATTATTAATTGTTTGTGTCAATTTAATAAATAAACTATCCATATAAGATTTTTGAACATTAGTAAAATCATTCATAATTCTTTAATCTGTATGTTTATATTACCAATGATACATAAATAAATAATTCGTTTCCGTGTATGGGAGACTTTAGTAGCTGATATTTCTTTTTCTTATCTGCTTTAGCGATAAGAACTGATAGGGTGGTTTTACTATGTACTATTTGTTGCTATTTAATGCTTTTATTGAATGGATATATCATGTAGAATACCTGTATTCACATAGTTTAGATGTTAATGTGGCACTTTGCAAATTTTCAACTTTTTAATTTACTATTTTCCTACTCTTTGAACGATTTTGAACCAAGTACACACTGATACACCCACACACGGCGATTTCAACTTAACATATTAATGCAACACGTCCTATAGAAGGAGCCTATTATTGTATTAGTACAAATATTTCTCATTTTTTTCCTAGTACAAAAATGAAATAATGTATCCATGGCAACGAATTAAAAATCTAAGTTATGACTTGTCATAAACTGTCATTTTAAAAGTTGACTTTGCGCATCGAGCCATTTTTTAAATTTCAAAGCGAAAAAGTCTGAAGAAATGCAGTGCGTACCACTTGAAATACTTGAAATTGCAAATTCACCTATGTCATGTTTCAATGATAAATAAAATGGTTAGTATTACATATATTTTTTTTTACCAAGCTTGAACGCATTTGACCTGATGTCATTTTTCAAAATTAAAGTTTTGATATTTTTGATTTTAACTCTTGAAGAAAAAATAGTATATGTCACTAGGAGTAGAAGGCTCATTATGTGTTTCGCCCAGTTTGCTGCCTCGGCTGAGCAAACTTCTGGGCTCAACAATAATGGTCGCCTTCTACTCCTAGTAACATAATATACTATTTCGCGATAATCTCGGTACCGGTGCGTGATACGTCGATTGTGGCCATTATAAAAAATGTAGAGCGTGCGATTTTCTACATTTTTTGTTTGAAACTTTTTTTCTAAAGTTCGTAGTTTTAGAGCTACAGCACGTAGAAAGTAAGCGTTTTCGTCAATTTCTCGGAAAATTTAATTTTTTGAATTTAATTTAATTTATTCTGGATTAATTAAGTTGAAGAATTTAGTTTGTCAGAGATTATGGACTCTTTCTGATAATTTTCCTCTTGTTCTTCAGGATCATCACCATTATCATCCGGCATTTGTAAAGTGAGAAATTGATTGATTTCAGGTGGTTCCTCCTCGAAATCGGAGATTATTTCCGGATATTACATGGAATTCCTGTGCAAGTGGCTTATATAATCGAACATTTCAAGCCTGCCTTTCTACAACTGCATGTTGTTCCACATCCCTTTTTACATTTACATGAAACGCATTTCAATAAAACTTCAGGGATAGGATCTTTCATCATATGTATTGGAGTAGGACCAAATTTACTACTCTTCCATTCCCAATCAGCTGCATTTTTCGATTTATTGTACCATAATTGATGGTAGGTCCGTAAAGAATGATATCGTGCAGCATCGCTTGTAGAAGGAAAAGAGCATAATGTAAATTTATTTTTTGTATTTAATAAAATGTAGGTAGCGCAGATCATTTAAGGTAACGTCATTAGTCATTACTATTTACCTATTCTGTAAAGTTCGACCAAAAATTATTTCCCCCGCACAAATGATATCTACTGTTAGCATTCTCATCTTTGAATATTTGAAGTGAATTAATCACTGAGTGACAAGATGTCTTGTCTCTATGATAAAGATAAAGTTAAATTTTTTAATCTGCTTCAGAAGAATAAATCACTTTCACTCAGTGATTTATTCAATTCAAATACTCAAGGATGAGAGTGCTAACAGTGAAGATATAATTTGTGCTGGGGAAAAATTTTTGGTTGAACTTTACATAATAAATAATGAATACGCTCGTGAATACGTTACCTTAAATGATCTGCGCTACCAACACTTTATTAAATCTATTAAAAAAAATAAATTTACTATAGCATTTTTGCCTCCTACAAGCGATGCTGCACGATATCATTCTTTACGGACCTACTATCAACTTCAATTATGGTCACGGTGTAAGACAATTAGGTGATGCCAGAAGCCGGCCGACCGCGTCGTCAATCTGTTAACGCTCGAAATAGAGAGAGACGGTAGAACTAGGGCCGCATTTTACCGTGAATCGGGCTCATTGCATGGATGTAGCTGTTTAAAATCTAAAGCAATTATTTTTAAATGTTCTAGTATTATATATCTAAATAATTAACTTCACTCATTAAAAACGAAACAGTATTTTTACACTATACCTATAGAATTTAATTAAAACAGCTGTAGTAAAGTAATGATTTTATATTATGTCATTGATCGAAAGAATCATTTATTGCTTGCAATAAGATATTTATTTAAAGATAATTTTTTAATACTGTAAATAAAGTAAAAATAGTAGTATGTGCTCAGGAATTTATTGTGGTAAATTGAATCAACCATAATAGCGTATCAGGTTAATTGCAATCTAGATTCCTTCTTTTTATTGGAAAAAGACTTTGTTTTTGTCTGGGATTCTCTTTTATAAAACTGTTTTTTTTAAATCGGCATTAAAGTATCCCAAAATCGGCATTAAAGTGATAGAAATAGTCATTAAAGTAATCCATTATTGTACGATTTTTGTAGTTGGCCGAGGTGACAGATAAATGTAAACATTATTAATTTTTTATTGCTTGTGACAATAATTGTGTTGTAATAAAAGGTAAATAAATACAGTTTTTTACATTCAGAATTGTATTATCACTTATAATTGCTAAAAATAATGATTTTCTTACAAAAAATTATTCCGATTTGACATTTTAAAAATAAATGTAACATTTCCTAATGTCACTTAAAATTTTAAATAAATATGACATTTCTTAATGTCACTGAAAATTATTTAAAATATAGAGTTAATTAATCTTAATTTCACAGTTTCTGGATTTAAAAAAAAAAATTAATATGCACCTCGGCATTAAAGGTCCTTTTTATCATTTATGTGGTTTATTTACTACTACTAAACTCCACCTTCATGATAAAAAGTTAAACTTTAATGCCTTGATACATAAATAACTATTACCCGCATTGTTATGTAAAATAAAATTAGTTTTGTAATTATGTTTTGAGAGTGGGATTCACAGGGAAATTCTAGTGTTTTGCTCTGATTAATACATAAGAATTCGTCAATGGTCTCTTCAAATACGTCAACTAAGTTGATATGCTTGAATAAAATGTTTTCCAGGGTAAGGATGTAATTGAATATAGTTCTATTTGAATAATTTAGACCTCCCCTAGACTTCACACTTACAAATTCGGCTATAGCTGGTAAAATTGTATATTAGATGCACACACTGTTTACCTAATTTACAAATATTACTCGGTTTCCGGGTTTCCCGATAAATGAGTGCATACCTACCACAGTTTCGGTACATGCAAGGCGCAGCCCGCGCGGCCCTCTTGCGTTAACAGTTTGACGACACTCTAACCATACGATACATTGAGGCGTTTCATCACCTAATTGTCTTACACCGTGATTATGGTACAACAAATCGAAAACCGCAGCTAATTGGGAATGGAAGAGTAGTAAATTTGGTCCTACTCCAATACTTATGATGAAAGATCCTTCACCTGAAGTTTTATGTAAATGTGTTTCATGTAAATGTAAAAAAGGATGTGGAACAACATGCAGTTGTAGAAAGGCAGGCTTGAAATTTTTGATTATATATGCGCCACTTGCACAGGAATTTCATGTAACAATATTCCTGAAATAATCCCAGATTTTCACGATGAAGACGATGCCTCCTGAAATGAACCAATTTCTCACTTTACAAATGCCAGATGATAATTGTGATGATTCTGAAGAACAAGAGGAAAATTCTCAGAAAGAGCCCATAATCTCTGACGAATTAAATTCTCCAACATTAATTAATTCAGAACAACCGGGTCCATCAATGAATACAAGGAGTTCGAAAAAGTCAAAGTATTAATCATCTTCAATGACATGATGCTTCGTGGATTATGCGTACTGGGGGCACCACGTTAAAAAAAGCGCCATAACTCTACCTCTATGGTGGTGTGGAATGAAGTAACAAATAAAGGTAAAAAAATCAATAAACAGCGAGAAATTTTGTTCAAAAATTAAATTTTCCGAGAAATTGACGAAAACGCTTACTTTCTACGCGCTGTAGCTCTAAAACTATGAACTTTAAGAAAAAAAAGTTTCAAACAAAAAATGTAGAAAATCGCTCTACATTTTTTATAATAACCACAATCGACGTATCTCGCACCGGTACCGAGATAATCGCGAAAAAGCGATTTTCCACCCCTTAAAACCAATATGGCGGCGCGAGCGGCACCCTCTCAAGGTCGAAAACTTGGAATCTTAAATAACTTACCTAATTAAACAATCGTACCGAATATAAACTTTCCTATACCTTTTGCAAGGTAAAAGTACCTATTGATTGGGCTAGTTATAAAACATTGAATTAAATAACATGATTCATAGCACCCAAAGCAACAAAATATTGAAATTAAAAATATTTAATGTACCACAAAACTCATTTCTTACAACTACTAATCAAAAAGCGATATCCCAAGAAGATTTACTAATGATTTCCATGTTTTATGACTAGTTTTATGACATATAGCCATGAAAACTGGTTGTTTCAACAGATTCGACAATAATTGCCTTCTAAAATGATTTCAACATTTTTTTGCTTTGCTTTGGATGCTACGAATTCTGTTATTTAATTCAATGTTTTATGACATATAGTTGTGAAAAGTTGTTGTTTTAACAGATTCGACAATATTTGCATTCTAAAGTGGTTTCAATGATTTTTGCAAACAACAGATTTTATATTTCTTTGTTCAGAAGTAGAACATCATTTGTAAATATAACAAATTGGATATTTATGTTATTATTATGATTGTATAAAACTCAAATAATGTTGTAAATAGCCAAATATTTTCAAACTGCTCAGATCAACCTTTTGTCCAGACCATTTTTCCTCAGACATTCTCACTTCTTTCATGGGCGATCAATTTTTAAGAAGGAACGTGTTCATGGCCTCTGCTCAATGACACCTACACTTCAGCATCTTGGTGCATAAACCATGCCCTTTCCATGAGAATTTGATTGGCTCGATGGCTTATCCCATTTTCTACAAGAAAATTCTTAGTATACTGTTAGTATACTCTGTTCCATCTGTCCATATATTTTTTATTTTCATTCCTGTTTAATTCTCTACAAGACGTTTTCTGGCACCTCATTTTTCGATTTAAGAAATATTCAAATATTTTCTGTTCTAACCGTTTATTAATGTCAGCAGGTACTTTGCACCGCTATGGGGTTGTTCGCTTATTGGCCTGCGAATGTCCGAATATATGAATATAATATCATGTATCAACTCAAGTTTTTTCAAAGCTCTCTTATATGATTTCTTGAGAAATAGTAATCTGGCTTGTCTTGTCTTCACTCAGTACATACATGGAATTTGTCCACGACTATTTTATAATATACTAATTATTATATTTGTGCTTCTTCAATTATACTAGCTAGTAATTCTTCCATTTTCTTTTTTAAAATTTATTGAGTGGGCCATTATGTGTTAAAAGAACGACTTGTCATAAATTAAATTTAAACATCGTTTACAATTTTACATGAGTATTGCTAAAAGTAGTTTAGTTTCATATCCTCAAAAAAATATTTAATAGTCGTGGACAACTATCTACTCGCCTATAATGACTACTATTCCCTCAGGTGATTTACAACACTCGCCTGTGGCTCGTATTATAAACTTCACCCTCATGAATAATAGCCATCATTAGGTATATGCACTAAGCACTAAGTACTAACAGGCACTTCTTCAATTTCGTTTTTAAATTTTATATTTACTAACAAAACAGTTAATAATGAAAATTTCTTATCACCTTCATTTGAGATTTAATTTGATAATATTTACTATTTAGTCTGATTTTTCTACTGCTTTGATTCTGGTCTGAACAGTTTTTCACATAACACCGAGCATAATACTAAAACCTAGAGATATAATCATTACTTACAGAATGAATATTGAACTCACTCTCGCAATACATCACCTCGTGTCAAAAATACAGGGTGTGCGATTTAAGACCGGAACACCCCATTATTTCGGAACGCGTTGACAGATTTAAATTTTTTTTTTTTTGTGGGATATAGTGCTCGACGAGTTCTATTTGACCATGTGGAAAAATTTTATATTTTAATTTTTTCAAGGCCTGCTAAGACCCGCTAAATGGGTCGAAATTTAGAGATCGACCATTAGGCAATTTTTTTTCGAAAAAATGGATAGCGCATTCGATTCAGACGTGCCTCAAATACCTTTATACAAAGTTTGAGCTCAATACCTTATATAGGGTGTTAGTCACAGCGTAGCGAATTTTCATATTTTTCACTTTTTGACTGACCCTGTATAAAAATCTATTATGCGTACAAAAAAGGTAAAGTATTCATTCGACTTGGAGCCATGTCAGATATCTAGGAACGAAGTTTTATCGCTGTAACTTCTTCACATCACGAGAGATGACTGTTACGTCACAAATTAATTTCTAATCTTCAACGTACGCTGTTCAACCGTTCTTTGTTTACAACACAGTAAAACGAGAGAGACAGAGTCAGGGAGTCCATTATATGTGACTGTTAATATCTCCGACTGACGTTGTTGATGTGTTATACGAAAACCTAACCGCCTTGACGAAATAGAAAGAGAGGGTCCGATTTCGTATGTCTCAGTAATAAGCAAGAATTCGATCAACTGATCGAACGCTTTTGACTAGCGCCGTTGTCGCATGTTTCATAGTTTCCTGTTTCTGCATGTCAGCCATAGTTGTCAAATTTGAATTTGTTTATCTTTGAGTTTGATTGTTACTGTTTTCCTTATTCCATTGATTTTTGCACATTAAAAATAGTTCATTATGGAATTAACGATAGTTAATTTTCAAAACATCTGCATTTTGCCAAATTATATATATTGAAAACCTCGATAAGAATATTCAATTAGTTCAAATTTAGACAGGCGAGATCGTTAAATTATTCTGACATTTAACAGACAAATTGCAGGTTATGTTTTGTTTTGACGTTTAAGTTTGTTTACATCCGGATGTCATTTCAACAAGCATGAATTTGACTAACTCAGTACTGAATTGATTCATACGAATTATAACGATGACGTAACGGTCTTCTTTCGTGATTTAAACTATAGATGTCTGGATTTCAACAATTTTTTTTTATTAAGTAAATACTTTATGTAACTTTATTGTTGAAATCCAGACATCTACTTGTAGAAGTTACAGCGATAAAACTTCGTTCCTAGATATCTGGCATGGTTCTAAGTCGGATGAATACTCTACCTTTTTTGTACGCATAATAGATTTTTATACAGGGTCAGTCGAAAAGTGAAAAATATGAAAATTCGCTACGCTGTGACAAACACCCTATATAAGGTATTGAGCTCAAACTTTGTATAAAGGTATTAGAGGCACGTCTTGAAAAAATGAAAATTTAAAATTTTTCCACATGGTCAAATAGAACTCGTCAAGCACTATATCCCCAAAAAAAAAAAATATTAAAATCTGTCAACGCGTTCCGAAATAATGGGGTGTTCCGGTTTTAAATCGCACACCCTGTATATGCCGATATGATATATGGGCGAACTAGCTTGTAATGTTTTTCTGTTTTAAAGTTGCTGAAATTTTTGTTAAAACTCGACTGTTTTGGATCTTATTTTAATATACAAAATGAAAAATAAGACAATTGTACACAATATGAGGTATGTAGATGCAGAACCTGCTTTTCAAATGTGATTTATTTTGAGCTAATGACAAAAAACTCTTAAACAAGTAATTGCCTCGGTAATTGCCATAATAATAACAATTAAATAAATAATAATAAATATAAATAAGTACACCACATGTAATTACGACCCCCTTTATCCCAGAAGGCTGAGCCTTGTGCGGGAGGGGGCTACACATTTAAAGACAAGGGACACACATCCAATATCCATGTATAATGGAAAAATCCCTCTCACAGTATTTTCCATTGCCACGACCGTAATTCGAACCCGGGACTTTTGGGTGAGAGGCAGGTACTCTACCATCTCGACCATCAATTAACCGATATCATTAATACAGCAATGAAATACAATATTTATCTGTTCAATACCTGCTCTTCCACTCAACCGGGAAATAAATAATAGATCATAGATAATAATAATATAGAAAAGACATAGAAAATAGTGCCAAAATACGTGCTCAAGCAAGCAACAATTTGAGAAAATAAAATACAGGGCGATTCAAGGTGGATGGAGTATTAGAAGTAGGTATATGGAGAACGGGTAAACATGTCCTTTTGAAAATTTGGATACCAGGTAACTCTGTCAGCTTAAAATATTATCGATAGTGCGGCGTTGCCAATTCTAGGTAAAACTGGCAACATTTTCGTTATTTTAAATGTATATTTTCTATTCTTAGAATCTATACCCAATTCTGAGTAACTTTTGTTAATATATTCCTATTCCTATCTTAAACCGTTTCAGAGATAATTAATTTCCAGATTTATTGAGCAAAATCTGACTTCTAATAAATCATGTTATCTGCCTACCAAAAAGCAATCATAAGCTGACCTGTCGGTTACCATTAGGCAAGGTCTGAGGACTTTTCATGTTGTAGCCAAACCTTAGTAGTATTATACACTACAGGGTAGATTAGAAATAATAAGAGTAATGTTTAGCGAGGTTAAATAATATAAATAAGAAATATAATCGTGCTATATACCCCGAAGTGAAATTAGCGCAGCTACATAATCGTGCCATATAACATGTCATATAAAGAACTAAAACTACAGTAAAAAATAGAAAAGAAAGAGATACAAATACAATTTTCCTTTTTTGGATAGGAATCTCAAGAAATGTGGTAATAAATCCCAAAAGAGAAAAGGAAGAGAACAATTTTCCTATGCTATACAAAAAAATACTTACAAAATAAATCTAATAGGTACATACTAACAAAAATTTTATTTACTATAGATAAAATTATATATAAAAACATTTTCAAATAAATTTCAAACACAAAAACATGTATTTATAAAAAATAAATTGTCACAAATATATTCGTCTATTGTATAATAAGCCTTTTCAATAAGAATTTGCTTTAATTTAGGTTTTAATTGTGGGGTTACCTTAAGGGTAAAGTATACACCCCCAATGCTGCAGGATTTGAGGGAATTGAAACCCGTTTTCCATATACTTCTAACACTCCATCCACCGTGGATCACCTTGTATAATATTTAAGGTTTTAAAACGCACATGCATGTATATATACACTTATACAATGTGCGTAAATTTTCATGATGAGATAATTTAATTTATGTACGCAGAAACTTAAAAAAACTTATTATATAGTGTATTTAGTGTTTTATATGAAAACGATGTCAGCTTCAGTTCCACATCAAAGATATCAGCTCCCTTTAGGATTTGTTTTATTAGATAATTTGTATACAAAATCGTGGAAATGTTACTGACTTATTATGAAAGTTAAAATAATGTGAATTATAATACCTAATACTTTATATTTCAGAAAAAAAATAGATGAATTAATCAAGTCGCAAGCAAGTTCCTTAGCATGCAAACAACCTAGTCTTCCTGTATCTTCTCCAGAAATAATGAAATTTGTCCATACAGTGCCTAAGTTGGATTGTTCTGCAGCTGGAGAGGACTGGGTTAAGTGTGTGGTATGTAATTATTTAAGTGTGTGGTATGTAAGTATTTAGTGTGTACACTCAGAAATACCAAATTTAATCTAAAATCTCTGACCAAGATCTATTGAGATTGAAGTATATTATATCGTGCCTTCATTCCAAAACACTACACAAGAGTGGTCTAGCTTGTGAGTCGCGTCCACAATAGTGGGAATTTGATTCGACACGTGATGGCAAATGTTTTATTGAAAAGTAGTTTTTAGTTGCTAAGCCAATTATAGAAATAATTCATTCAAATATCATCATTCGCTAAATACACCATCAGTTTCTTACGAAAGCATTACTTCAATATTAGAGATACAATAACGCAGCCCCCTAGATTGAAAATGTGACTGACTGTTGTGTATCGTATATTTGTCAATTATCATATAAAAATAGAAGACTGGCGAAAATCGCATGTCATTATCTCAACTAGTTCAAAAGTTATCTAGGTAAGTACCTAGGTTTAAGAAAGGTCAACATATAATGGGGCACCCGGTATATCGGGTATAAACGAATAGTGGGCCACCCCTGTAACTTCCTCGTTTTTAAAGATATCGTGATCAAATTTTGTAGGGTGAAATTAGGTAAGATTTCCAACTTTTTGAGACCTATCCGCCACATTTGTCACTTCTGGTTTCACCGAAAATGGCCCCAATAGTCTTTTCTAAATGGACCACCCTGTATGTTTTTACATTTTTGAAATAAAAATCACATTTTTGGATACATTTATCCTGTTATGAACAATTTATATAGGGTTGCACGAAAAATAATTCGAATTTTAGTTGTCAATCTAGATGGCTGCGAATATGTTAAAATTATTTTTGTTCCAATGTAATTCATATAAAAAATACGAAAACGTCAATCAATAATATGTACATTATACACAGGGTGCCCTAAACTCATTAATATCACGTTTTTCAAAATAACTCTTTTTTAAATATTATGAAATGGGCCACCCGGATATTCAGAAAGCTCTATTTAGTAGGGGTTAAACGGTACCAAAAGTTCCGTAATGTGTAATCGTTACCGGCAGGAATGATAATTTTTCTTAAGAAATTTATGATTTATAACTAACTTCAATTAAATTTTGATCAACCCTGTATATTTGTGGTAATATTTTATAATATGCAACAAGAATGAGCCAAAGGCCCATTCTGATTAATGGGCGTTTTGTTATTACCCGAGTTTCAGTAAAACATCGCCAAGTGTTTACCAAATCTTTAAGAAAAATACAGTTTTTATTCTTGCAAATCAAAACGATTTATGATATTGTATTCTCATATAAACTTTTCATCTCAAAATATGCCAAGAAATCAGCACCTGCATTTTCTTAACTGTAAAGATAGTAGATGAAAGAGTAAAAAGGTGCTCCTGTTAATTTGTGAAATTAGTGTGCAAAAGTGAAAATAATAATAAGTGTTTTATATTGGCTGTGTAGATAAACATGTGCACTACCATTATATGTTTTTATCTCTGCATATTCTATTACATAAACTGAATTATTGATACATATTTAATTGGTGGTGAATAGTAAAATACTTTTTTGAATAACAAAAACTCATTTGTCTCCAGGTAAAAACTAAGTGATAAGAAACTCCAAAACAAATAATAAAGAAGTAAATAAACCAGGTCCGGCTTTAATAAAAATATAGCTTTAAACATGGCGTGTGATGTTTGTGAAGAAATTAAAGAAGTGACTGCAAAATGCGATGGCTGTTTAAAATCAATATGTAAAACATGTGCAAAATTAACATCTAGTGAAATAGAAGTTATAAATCTAAATAATAGAGTTATAAAATTCTACTGTCCAAGATGCTTGCAATTAGACGGTATTACACTTCTTCGTGAAATTATAGAAAGCAAAAATAAAATTATAGAAAATAATGAGAATCTAATTCAGAGTAAAGAGGAAATAATCGGTTTGTTAAAAAAAGAAATAGAAGATCTGAAAAATGATAAAAATGTTGGAAAAACTCCTATAATTTCATAGAGTCAAGCAGTAAAAAAAACAAGGGAAGCAGTAAAAAAAACAAGGGAAGCAGTATTAATAGTGCAACCACAGGATCCTAAACAAGAAAGCATCAAGACAAAACAAGTATTGGAAAATAAAATTAATCCTGAATCGTTGGGAGTTGGTGTCTCGCGAGTAAAATTTGTAAGAAATGGAGGAGTTGCAATAAGCTGTTGTGATGATCAATCTATCTCTGATGTATGTAACAGTATGAAACAAAAATTGGGGACTGATTACGAAATAACAATTCCAGACAAAAAAAATCCAAAAATAAAGATAATGAATGTTGATAAAAGACTATTAGATGATGAAAATGAACTTATTGAAAAGCTTACTATACAAAACTCAATAACAACAGAAGAAGAGGAACGTGTCATGAAAATCATTGGTAGTCATAGAACTAAACAAGGTAGAACAGATGTCATTCTAGAAATAGACCCAAGGACTTACGAACAGCTGAAGCGAAGGAAAGTAATTTATATTGGTTGGAAAACGTGTCGATATGTAGACCATTTAAATGTGATACAGTGTTTCCGTTGCTGGAAATTTGGTCACCAAGCAAAAGAATGTAGGAATCCAAAAGAAGTATGTCCTAAATGTACAGGTGAACATAAATCAGATAATTGCACCTCTGATATTGAAGTTTGTATAAATTGTAAATATGCTTCTGAAACATTAAAATTACCTAACATAAATTATCACCATACAGCGTATAATAGACAATGTGAAGCGTATAGAAGGATACAAACTCAATTACAGCAAAAAATAAAGTATTCAGTTTTACCTCAAATCTAAAATAAATAGCAATCAATCTCATGTCTGCTGTACCTTAATATTGAAAGCTTACTCCCTCACAAAACTCAACTGGAATGGATTATAAATAAATGGAAACCATTAGTTGTATGTCTAACAGAAACTCATATTACTGCAGAAATTGAAAATTTAGAAATAGATATTCAAGGTTATAAAGCAATTTGTTCGTACTCAACAAGTCTTCATACTGGTGGAGCTCTGATTTATATCAAAGATGAGCTTCAATTCACACAGATAGTAAATGAAACCTTACATATGAATATGTGGCTAGTTGGAATAGAAATAAAAATTAAAAACCATAAATATTCAATTTTTAACTTGTATCATTCACCAAGTTCAAGTGATGCGGATTATTCTAAATAGATTTGAGAATATTCTGGGGGAATCTGTTGAGAACACTAATACACTTATTATGATTGGAGACTTCAATATAAATATGGCAAAGAACACATATTATTCAAGAAAATTAAAAAACATGATAACAACTAATGGGCTATATCAAAAAATAGATAAATTTACACGGATAACTGAGGATTCTTCAACCATCATAGACTTGCTTGTCACAAATGAAAAAGATATCAAATATGAATTGCATCTTACTCCAAAATTAACTGATCATGTAATAATGACAGTCGAACTATTAAATTCAGACATAAATGTAACGCAAAAAAAAATCACCAGGAACTATAAGAACATAAATGAAACACAATTTCAATTAGATATAATGGATACAGTTTGGCTACCAGATAGTAACGACGTCGATTTACTAGCAGTAACTTTAGTTGATTCGCTTCACAAGACCTTAGATAAACATGCTCCTATGGAAGAAATAAAAACAAGCAGTAAATGGGGACACAAAAAATGGTGGTCTTATGAAATAGGACAAGCAATAAATGATAGAGATCGTATGTACAAAAAAGCTATTATTACAGCTCAAGAGGAAGACTGGTCAAATTTTAAACGACAAAGAAATAAAGTAGTTACATTGATAAAACACCAAAAACAGAAGTATTATGAAGAAAAAATAGATGAAGTTAAACATGACTCCAATGAAATGTGGAAAACCCTAAAACAGTTAATGAAAGCGAAAAAGAACAACAAAGTTAAAAAAGGTATTACTTTTGACAATAATCTGGTAAACGATGAAATAGAAATTGCAGAAAAATGTAACACTTTCTTTCTAGAAAGTATTGAGCAAATCACGGTCTCATTAAATCAAGATGAAGCGAGGTATGAGCACATTATTAGTAATATGAAAGTGCCTGAATGTAGATTCGAGAGGTTCAAACTAATGGAATTCAAGGAACTTAAAGAAATACTGAGAGACATGCATAATAAAAACAGTAGTACTGATGGCATAACAATAAAAATTCTGAAATTGTCATTTGAAGCTATAGGACATAGATTTTTACAACTAATAAATACAAGTCTAGAATATGGTAAATTTCCAAGCACATGGAAGACTTCAATCATAATACCAATCGAAAAAAAAACTAATACAATCAGAAGTGAAGAACACAGACCAATAAACATGGTGCCCTCATATGAAAAACTACTTGAAGTTGTCGTAAACCAACAAATTGTTAAATACATAGAAACAAATAACATACTGACAGAATATCAAGCAGTATTTCGTAAGCAGCATTCGTGTGAAAGTGCATTACAAACTATTTTAGCGAATTGGAAGAGTGCTCTTAATAAAAGGCTTATGATAGGTGTTGTTTTTCTGGACTTTCGCAGAGCTTTTGAGACCATAAACCGACAATTACTTTTGTTAAAATTAAAGACCTATGGGTGTGGACCTATAATTTTGCAGTGGTTAAGTGAATATCTCGAAGATAGAAGTCAGGTTACCAAATATAATAATAGTGTATCTACGCAGAAACAATCCACATATGGAGTACCGCAGGGGACAGTTATGGGCCCAAATTTATTCGTAATTTATATAAACGATATCGTCCAGTGCATAAAAAAATGTAACATTTAACTCTTTGCAGATGACACTTTAATTTATGTAGTTGGTGAAAACGTTAACGATATAATATCTGTGATAAACGAGGAAATAAATGCGGTAATGTCATGGTTAAATGACAACAGTCTTCAAATTAATATTGACAAAACAAAGTGTATGATCATCAAAAATAAATATAATACTGTTGATACTGACAATATTGGTGGAATAATAATAAATGGAGAAAGGGTAGAGCAAGTAAAAGAAATAAAATACGTGGGAGTACTTATAGATGAAAACCTGACATTCTCAAGTCATGCTGCATACATAACAAGTAAAATAGCCAACAAAGTTAACCTATTAGGACGTGTTGGAAGTGATCTCAGTTCATGGACAAAATTAACAATTTATAAATCAATTATATTGCCTCATCTTAATTTTTGCTCCTCCATTCTTTTCTTATTAAACAATACAGAATTAGATATCATCCAAAAAAAGTAAAACCAGGCACTACGTATAATTCTTAAATGTAACAGATATACTAGCATCAAATCTATGCTCTGTACTACTGATTTACTTAGTGTTAAACAAACAATATTTTTGAATACCATGACGTTCATTTTCAAAATGTTTCAGGGTCTATTACCAAATCATTTATCAAAATTCTTAGTTTATCTAGAGGACGTACATAATTATAGCACAAGATCGAGAGGAAATTTCTATATGGAAACAGTCACATCTTCCTACAGTCAGAATAACCTATTTCATAAGGGATTGCTTCAGTACAACAATCTACCTAATTACGTGAAGAACTGTATATCTGTACAAAAATTTAAAACTACGTGTATTGAATATATAATTTATTTGTTGAAAATAGGACAACCTAATATACAAAACATTTGCTCTAAATAGTTAAAAGAATTTACATACATAGATAGCTAATAATTATAACATAAAAATTCACATGTTATTAAACCACAAGAAGAAAATCTATATCAATTAGGAATATACAATATGCTGTAATAGTAATATATAATACATGTAATAAAAATAAAAATAAAGATGATAAATAGCAACTACAGATAATACAATTCTTGTTAATTCTTATTTTTAATATATTCCATAAGATGCTTTTTAAAGGAGTAAATAGTGTTACAATCTTTAACCTTATTTGGTAATACATTATATTCACGAAAACCATTTGAAAATATATGACGCATATACCTTGTAGTATTATTTCTTTCAATATATAAGTGATTATTTGCTCTGGTTAGATGATCATGGACTTGATTATTAAAAATAATAAATCTGTCAAAATAGGAAGGGGATAGTCCGTGTAATATTTTAAAAATAAAAATTAGTGTAAAGTATTGAAAACGTTGTTTTACACTCAGCCAATCCAGCACATTAAGCATTGTTTCAATCGGAGTATATCTATTGCTTCTTAATATAATCCTCATACCTCTATTTTGTAATTTTTGTAACATAGCAATACTGTTATTGTCGAGGAAATTCAATATGCTGGCACAATAATCAAAATGAGGTTGAATTATTGAATGGAAAACTCTAATACATGCTGTCGCTGTTAAGTGTTGTGATATTCTAGAAAAGAAGAATAATTTTTTTGATATTTTCTTTTGTATATACAATATAAAATGATTTTTTAAACTTAAGTCATTGCTAATAGTAAAACCTAAATATTTAATTTCAGTTACTACTTTTAATTTACTGTCGTTAAAATTTATATTGACATCATTTATATTTAATTTTGAGTAAGTGTATTTCTTAGTACAAATCATTGCTTTGGTTTTATTTATGTTCAATTTTAATTTATTAGTGTTGAGATATTCAGATAATTTTTCTAACTCAGTATTCATTTTGGCAACATTGACATCCATATGCGAAACTGCAATCAGTGTGTCATCAGCAAATAAATTAACAAAGTCACAGTTAATAGACAAATTTATGTCATTAAGGTAAATAATAAAAAGAAGTGGCCCATGAACACTTCCCTGAGGTACTCCAATATTAACTGATGTGGAACTTGAAATTGTGTTGTTAATTTTTGTACAGGGTCATCACGCGAAAATGTCCTTTTTTGAAATAACTCAGCCATTTTCCATGTTATGACATAGATGTAAAGACATTCTGAACTAGTTTTTTCCACAGAATCTAAATTTTCAGTCAAAAAAACAATAACGAATCGCATTTCAGAAATACGACATAATACTTTTTACATAATATTTAACATTGTTAATTTTTTGTTAATATTTTTTAATTTTTTAGTGTTTATTAATATTTTTTTTGTTAATTAAATCTATGAAATCAACATTCTATGTTTCTCAGAGATCATTTTCTCATTATGGTTAATGTTTTCTTTGTTTTCAAAATTTATTTAACAAAATCGGTCACGTTATTTTAATATCGTCAGATTTTAATATCATCAAATCTAAATATCTAAAAACCGTTTGAGATAACATAAGATATGTTGACATTTTTGAATTCAGAAAGAGAAGTAGAAACGAAATATTTCAAAATATACAGGTGTTCTATTTAAAAGAAAAAGTTTTATGTCGTATTTCTGAAATGCGATTCGTTATTGTTTTTTTGACTGAAAATTTAGATTCTGTGGAAAAAACTAGTTCAGAATGTCTTTACATCTATGTCATAACATGGAAAATGGCTGAGTTATTTCAAAAAAGGACATTTTCGCGTGATGACCCTGTACATTGATACCTATTATTTAAATAGCTTTCAAGCCATTTTAAAGGCTTGAAAGCTATTTACAGTGAAAATATTTTTATTTTCATTTATATCTTGTTGAATGTAATTTTTATGTATTATAATATGAACAAATACTGAAGTGTTTGGTACCAAATTATCGGTAATGAAATGCTTTATTAAAATAACATAGTGAGTCACCATGATGCCATTTAAAAAAAATGAGTTATTCTGGAAAAACGATTTCCGAAATGTTTAAGATGTTATGACCCAAATGTCATACCACATAATATCATAATTGTATTTTTTGATTAATTATTTAAGCAAAACAAAACATTTTTTTGGGGTCACGGCCGCCTAGATCAAAAATTAAATTTGCTCATAAAAATGTCTGTCAATAATATTTTTATCTCAATTTGCCTTAAATGTATTCAAAATGACCTCCTGAATCCAAAAATGTAAAAATATACAGGGTGTTCCATTTAAAAAACGAAAGTTAGTGTCATTTCCGGTGAAACCGGAAGCGACAGAAAGTGATAAAACGGTTGAAATAATGCATATTTAATCGTTATTTGACGTGTCCAAATTTGAAATTTATATCCTGTAAAACAAAGAAGATATAAGGGCGAGCCTCATTTCGTGGTCACCCGGTATATGTATATATATATATTTTTTTCTCTCTTTTTCCTACTTAACAGTGTGTGATATTACTTAAGGGCGGAATCATTATGTAAAAAAATTGTAAACGTCTTTTTAATCCCTATGTGAATATGTTTGTATTATTATCTGTATTGGTTAGCAAAGGCTATTAAATAAATTACTTACTTACTTACTTATTTAAAGACCACTCCCTATTTTTATTTTTAGGGGCACGAATGTAGTATTGAAGATAATGTTAAAATTAAATATGGACCTATTAAATGTTCTTTTACTGATATTATCCGTGTTGATGACTTTAAGTTAAACAATGGTAAAACAACAGTTTCAGAAACATATACCCTGGAAAAAAGTGACGTGGTATGTTTTAAATTATGTGAAATTGTTCTCAATATTTCATTGTTAATTATTACATATTCAATTTATAGGTTCATGTACATTGTACCTCACCTGAAAATAAATGGTCCGCAACATTAACGGGTATCAGAAAAGATGACGACATTTGGGATACATCAGACTGGCAGCATTTACCACAAAATTCATTAAAAATGGATGTTTTGATGTTTGGATTTGATTCTCTCTCTAGGAATTCATTTATAAGAAAATTGCCAAAAAGCTATGAATATTTAACCAAAGTGTTGGAAGGAATTGTTCTTCAAGGGTAAAAAATAATTTCCAGTACCTAATTTAGCTGAAAAAGAAACTTATCGGCTTATATTCTTGTTAAATAATAATAATAAAACATTTTTATATTCTTCGTATCATATATGTTATATTTCTTATAATCTGATATTTTTAAAAATGATAATAGACCTCTTTAAACAAAATCTCTGGATAGTTGACTTGGTGTTCTAAACCTTTCCCTACTTTTTAATATAAAACGGTAAAAAGTATACCTACCACTTACCAATTCGAAGTTTACGCAAATATTTGTAATTCTAAAAATGTTATTATTGCTGACTATGGTACAAGAAAAGAAATTAAAGCCAGATATAGTCGAGTAAACTTTAACTTGGCGTGTGGATGAGTTGATATTGTGTGTATTATTGTATTTTCTCTTGCACACAAAATTGAAGCAATGGCCCAAAACCATTGTTTACGTATAAACATACGTGAACAATGTTTTTGGGTTATTGCTTTAACTTTGTGTGCAACAGAAAATGAAATAGTATGTACAATATCAACTCATCCACACGCCAAGTTAAAGTTTACTCGACTTTAGTAACATATTCTAAATTAACAACTGTTGGGTAATTCATGAGTTATAAAATCAGGAATAATTTTCTTATTTGTAGCTATAATATAGTGGGTGATGGTACACCACAGGCCTTAATTCCCATTTTAACTGGTAAAACAGAACTGGAATTGCCTGATACACGAAAACGTCTAAAGAATACCAAATTTGTTAACTCGTATCCATTTATTTGGAATGACTACAAATATGCTGGATATGTTACTGGTTTTTTTGAAGATGTGCCTGAATATGGAACCTTTACCTATAGACTGAATGGGTTTGATGTAAGCATAAGGCTGATTTTTTTCATCTCGAGTTTACTTTATCGCCAGTTATTTACCTAGAATTCCGTTGTAACAATTGTATCCGAGGTAAATAACTTCCAGATAAAGTTGACTGGAGGTGAAAAAAACGGCCCTAAATATTACCACTAAATACTAAATGAATAATTTCACTAAAATTTGGATTTAATGCTGTACTAATGAACCAACCTACATTTAACAACAGAAACCATATTTGAATGTTAGGCTGTTATATTGTGTGTACAGAATGTTTTTGAAAGTAGGATTTTACTTTTTTAATATAATAATTATTAATTTTGAAATATGCCAATTAGGCTCTATAAAAGGAAAAATTGAAAAACTAAAAAGTATAGAATATGGTTCTGTATCAAGTGTATTAATCATAATAATTTATCCTGCCCATTGAACAAAATAAAAATCCTACTTTCTTGTAGACATTATCTGTATGCTAATTTGACTGTTTAGCAACTTTTGAAATTTAAGGACCATCTATACTCGATCTGTTCAAAACATAGAGCTCGACTCCGCCCCATTAATTTTAAGGCAGCGCAGAACGGTCCACGCAATAGTCAGTTTTACACGATGGAATTAATGAAAGTTGTGATAGCATCAACAAAATTTTTTTATTATACGTGTTACATTGTATACTGCAGCGATGTTACATTTTTATAATGTTTATTCCCATTAAAGTTTCTATTATACATTTGCAATTTTGGACTATTAAAAATAATACTTATTCCCGTGAAAATTTAAACGACGTTTCTTTATTAAGTCCGCACTGCGCAAACTCACGATACTTTGTTTATTTCCTGCCGTCTAGACGTAACGACCAGCCACCGATTGCTGGTTTGTTTACGTTTGTATTCGTTTTTAGGTTAGGTGCTTTTGCGAGTAATTTCCACATATTGTTTAAATGTTATTTGTGGCATTTCATAAATTATTTCTTTCCTTTTCTTTTTTGGGATTTATTACCACATACTTAAGAGAACGTATGTGGTTATTTCAGGCAAAAAAGTTTAGTTTGTGATTTACTGTAACAGTTTCACATAGGTTACTCTACTAGATAAACCCCAATGACCACAATGTAGGTACTCTACTCAAAAATAGCCAAATCTGAGTCGTTTACTTTTCGGTTTCCACCACTGTACATATTTATTTATTAATATCTATCGTATGATTCTTTCGGTGGTACACTTTTGGTGATTCGAGTTGGTGTGTTTCTTTGTATTCATGAAGAATATTGTAAACACTTGCACCACTCACACCTGCTGCCGTTGCATTCCATTTTTGGCTTCTCCGGATTCTCCCTATCGTAGGCCTTGAAGATATTCAGCACGTTTTCCTTATTCTCCACTAAATAATGTCTTGCTTTTCGCTTTCTCGGTGGAGAAATTGCACCCCCTTCAGCCATCTTATTTCGATTTTTCATAACCTGTGCATGACAGTTGACAGTGCAGGCCGGCTCTCCATTTATTCGAGTTATTGGTACGTTTAATGTGTTTCGCGACAACCATAACATAAGCTGATTGCCGATTAGTCTGTTGCAAAATACGTAAAACTTTAATGTGTGACGCAAGTTCTTGTAGAGGCGGCCTTTCAGTCAAATCTAGAAGTTGCATTGTAATTTGGGTTCTATAAATACGACCAATAGAGAAATTTCATTCAAATTTAGCGGACATTTTTGGGGCGGAGTGTATTTCTATCTTTTGGACAGACAGAGTATAGGCATATACATAGAATGAATATGAATATGAAAGCATAAAAAGTTAATAAATAAATCATCATAAAAATCCAGGATAGATATAGTGGAAGCATACCCCGTAAGAATTCCTAATTATTGTTAAATTGTAATTAAAGCTTAATATGTGTTTCTACAGTGTGTCCCCTGATCAACACAAATGAATAGATGAAAAAGTCTGAAAATTTTTTTGTTGAATTTTCATCTTCTGGGTTTCAGCCCTGGTTGAATAGAAACTAATTTATGCCATCATTTTAGTTTCCAAAATTAAAGTATACCTTGGAAATTTACAAAATAGTACATTGTGTACCTAGTAGGAAAAGCCTAACACTCCCGGAAGACCGTGAAGATAAGCAACACGAAGTCCGGGAATGTGCTTTTCCAAAAAAGTTATTTTTCACGCTAGTGAAGTGCTATTTCTGTGGGAGGTACGACAAAATATTATTTTAAGAAAAGTTGTTTCAGAAAGTAAAACTGAGTAATGACACAAAATTTCAAAGGGGCCTACTTTGATGTTTTGTCTTATTTCTTACTTCTTTTTAATTAAATCTAATAAACGGACGAGAGTAAACCGACCTTGTTGAAATTTTGCACACTTGGTCATTGTGAGCAACTTTTCTTAACGAATTTTATCAAAATTTTCAACATGAAAGGAACTTCCTTAAAAAACTTAAAAAATAAGACAAAATATCAAAGTAGGCGGAGTGCTCTTAAATTTTGCTTTATTACTCAGATTTGCTTTCTGAACAATTTTTCTTAAAAACATTTCGTCTTGCCACATTTCTCCCACAGAAACATCACTTCACTAGTGTGAAAATAGTATATTTCACAACAAGAGATCAAAATACTGTTTTTTTCGCGAGATGAGAATCGCTTCGCTCGTGGGCAAATTCTCACGAATGAAAAATATATATTTCATCTCGAGTAGGAAATGCTATTTTTTCTACAATATTGCAATAAAATATTGGATTAAAATTTACGGAACTTAATTTATTTTTAAGTCACTTGGAAAATCCATATAATATGCTATTAAATTATAAACCAACTGTCACAATGTAAATTATCAATTGTGACAGTAACTTTCGTCTCTAGAGTAAAATATATCACTTTCATATAGAGTAGCGCGATGGTGCCTATTACTTAGGGTGCTTTTAGTCAAGATACTTACGTAATCTTTTATACGGAAATCTCGGGCGCCAGTCCTTTAATTTTTAAGTGCAAAGAACTATACTCGGGCCAAAAAGAGTAGTCAGGAAAGCAAAAAATCCACCGGCAATTCTTCAAAGGATTTAGCTGTTATGGAATACAGAAGTGGCAGCTCGTTTTACCATATAATCCCATATAATTCAGAGAAATATATCCAGTTTTCTCCGCCTACCAGAGATGAAAACCACAACTAGGTCATTATGTTTAATTGGTATAGTGAACCAAATATAGTACATGCTTGAACGTGCCGCCCTTATACCCAATAATTTGTTCGACTATTATAAAGGTCGTCGAGAGAGCCAAGATAGCGCATTCAGTGGCATCACATATGCTGCAACGCAAAGGATGTGCATTGTTCAACTGCGTTGCTATACCTAATTCGTGGAGATAATGTTGCCAGATGTAAGCATATTATTTAAAATTTAAGACATGGTAACTCATACTCATGCATAATTAACACAATCCGCTTTCATTTGTTCGAATTATGGAATTTATGAAATTCGTAAATCCGTACGCCCCTGGCTCTACTGACTACTCTTTTTGGCCCGAGTATACACTTTTTTGGCTCTCCTAATTGGGAGAACAACCCTGAATAGCGAAACAGCTGAGATACGGAATTGCCAGGGGTCGGAGCTGGAGATCTATCTAATGGATTTCGATTATGCTGCTCAAACGGGTTAATCAGCAATAAATGACAGAAATAATAACTCGTGAATTTTACCTCTTTAAAATAACGTATTTATTCAGCAATATTTGGAAACAGAGTAATTTACTCTAAAACCTCCACGACTGTACAGTCGAGTGTGTATAAAACTATTTCAAAATGATTAAAAACAAGTCAAGCTGGCAATCAAGAATCTTTACGCGATTTTACGGCGGAATTTTCGGAGACGTTGAATTAATAAATTATTGTGTGCGACAAGCAAACGGACCTTTCCACTAGGAGATATTATAAACGGCGGGCAATCGATTAGCTATAGATATTTACGTCTTTTGCTGGTATTTGAAAATACGGCGAACTACTGCCACAAACGTAGAGCTACTTTTGAACGGCTATTTTATTTACAGCAAGTTTTCTGGTCACCCTGGTACATTGACACCTCACAGATCACCCGAGCGAGAAAATCTAATCAGTGGATGCACTTTTTAGGAATGACTTTTCTAATTACAGTGGGTTTTCCGGAAACCCTTGTACATGGAAACCTCTCAGATCACCCGAGCGAGAAAATCTGATCAGTTGGTGCACAATTTATGAAATAATAAAAAGAATCAACCAACGGTGGTATTATTAATTAGCTCTAGTTTGCTTTGGTAGCAAAATACGGCGATACTCACGGAAACTAAGATTTCTAAATATCTATACTTAACTGAAGGCAGTACCTACTGAATGTAGTAGGTCACGGTGAATTCTTACCAAGATTATATTCAAAGAAATTTACTATTAAAAACTCGGAGCGGCGGTACTGAAATGTTGACGGCTTCGGATTGATCTTCAATTGCTGACGGTAAATCGGATCTGATGCGGCGGACTATCTCGGACTGAACCTGGACTGCTGCCGACTTTCTCGGAATGAGAGAGAAATGAGCGTTCCTCTTCCTTTTGTAAACTTTATGACGTATCTAGATCGCGTGATAGAGGGGCGGTCACCGACTTGGAACGAAGGATTCGGATGCACAACCCAGCGTAACTTGCAGAGGTGCAGCGGATTATGCAAGTAGATAGATAAAGATAGATAAACTTTATTCATTATTCAAGTTACATACCTACAAAGATATAAACTTATCAAACTAGTCAAAAGCGCATCAATTCAGAACGTATATAACCGGAAATGAGTTACTTGCAATTTCTATACTATATTGCAAAAGGAAACGGATTAAAACGGGCAAGGATTAACAATTTTAGTAACGAATGATTTTTATTTCCGACTCGGGCATTATTTATAATAATTCTCGGATTTTACTTATACGAGGGATTGTCGAAAATTAATCAATTAATTACTTGACTGCTTGTTTACCAGCGGACTCTTTAACAACTCATTACTAGCTTAACTAGAACAGGACTTACTTACTAAAAACAGCGGCAGGGTGTACCCAAGTGACGGTAATATTTAAAGCAAAAATGAACATTCCTTGATTGGAAAAATCACTTCGTTACACCAGGCAGTGGAAAAATTGCTATTTTATTTTCATATGTATGAGTAGATAACTTTTTTTTAAATTCCCAGGGTATACTTGATTTTTAGAAACTAAAATTATGGCACAAATTAGTTTCTATCCAAGCAGGGCTGAACCCCAGAATATGAAAATGAAACTAATAAATATTCAAACTTTTTCAGCTATTCATGCATCAATCTGGGGACACACTGTATATCAATAAGAAACTTTTAAGCAGTGGCGGCAACATGTAAAAAAAAATTACAAAACAACAATTTTAAATTAATAAAATGACAGCAATTTTTCTGAAAATGAAAACCCCTGTTTTTCTAAAATTGTGAGAGATATGAGAAACAGTCAAAAGAGCAAAGCATTTTTTTTAAACTTAAAAAACTTCTGTCGATATTTTCAAATAATTTTCTTTATGCCATATTAATCAAAGATATAAAAAAAATCGTAGTATTTTTGTATTTTTTTGTAAAAATTGTTTGGTAAAATGGAATTTTCGAGGAATTTTAAAATAAAATTCACGAAAATTAAACAGATGAATAATATAATGATTTACCTTGGATACCAACAAATTCATGCTTCGAGATAACCTCGAATGATGACAACACTTTTGCCCATAACTTTCACGTATCTAAGAACTTTATGGCTTCCCTATGTTATTCATCTGTATGATTTTGAAAATATAATCATAAAATAAAGTAAAAGATGTTTTTTAAAATACACATTTTGATTTGGTCACTAGACAAGTTAATTTAACTAGGCCCTAAATTATTCTTTATCACTAAAATATTCAATTTATTTTCCAGGAATCCCCAACAGATCACTACATGAGGCCTTATTACTTAGCAAGCCTAGGAGAACGACATAAGTGGCCTAAACTTTGTGCAGGTGAAATCCCCAGGCATAAAGTTATGCTAAATGCAATAAAAGATGTATGTTTCTTAAGAAGTTGTAGTAGTTGTTTTTAACTTATAGAAAAAAGTGCATGAAACGAGTAATCTTACACATTGATTCACAATTTAAAACATCTTTTCTAGTTTTTTACCGTTTATAAAACTAAACCAAAGTTTTTATTTGGTTTTCATGGAGAATTATCCCACGATGACTATAATCTTGTTGGTGTAGCCGATGATGATCTATTAGAATTTTTAAGAGAACTGTACCAATCAGGAACCTTAAACAATAGCATTTTAATCATTATGGCAGATCACGGCCACAGGTAAAAATAAAAAAATTACATTGCGTTCATCATAAAATTAGCCATCCATATTTTTTCATTCACATTTATTGGAAGAAAATTAACCTTAAATTTTATGTAAAAAAATATATTTTAATCCAAACTACAGCTATTATTTCATGGCAAGCAGGTCAAATGTGCATAGGGATTATTTCTATGTATAACCACCTTTATGGTCATAAGTAAAGTTGATAAAAGTATCGGCAATTTATTTTTATTAATAGTAATATTATCGTTAAGTTACCCCTCATTTTTATTGGGAACCAAAAAAATCCAGTAAGCTCATATCCACAAGCATATGACTAAACTAGTGATTTTCAACTTGTGTGCCGCGCACATTGATGTGCTGTGAAAGGATCTCAGGTGTACCACAAAGTTTTTAACGATCTTTAATACGTATACCTTTGTTTTGACCATAACTAAAAATGCCACGGAAGTTTAACTATAGATTCAAGTGTGCCGTGAGATAGAAAGTTGATAATCGCTGGACTAGACTACAGAGGCTTTATAGAGACAGAGACGACAATAAGGCCACGCCCACCAAAATGCGGCTAAATTTTAAGAAAAATGAATGGCGCTTTTAAATTTATAAGATGATGCAAGCATATTTTAATAGTTTAATTTTAGATTGGTTTTATTTAGTTCACTATTGAAACATTCGTATTATAATGTTATAATTATTAATGTAATTTAATGAAAGTTTAGAATATTTTAATTTATTATGATAAGGAAGAAAATTAATTATGTATTTAACTTTCATAACTAACCTCAAATATATGCATTTTCTAAAATTTTCAGATGTTATGTAAATTTTTCTAAAATTTCTGCTTGATTCCTGTACTATCAACTAAAATTTTGTTCAGTGTATACTAATGAACTTTTAATTGCTTTAATCTAATATAATAAGATGCTTTTTGTTGGTTAGAAATCCAACCTATAATTAGTAGTCTATTTTCAATAATCTACAATATTGAAACTTTATATACAGCGTGTGTAAAAAGTATTGAAACATGACCATAACTTTTAAAATATTGATTGTATAAAAAAACCCTTGGACAGGTCGATTTTTATTTTCAATTACGCAACTTTTGGTGCGATTTATAATTTCTGGTTCTACACACCCCCTCCCTCAGCCACCCCAACTTTTTTTTTTTTCAAATGGCAACCTACCCTTTGTGATACCCCAAAAGAAAGGTATTTTAATAGACTATTCAACGCTGTAAAGAAATCCGAAATCCGTCGATGCAATTGTTTGGGCTGGCCATCGCTGCAATCTAGGCGTGAATACTTTATAAAAATGCTTATGTACAAAGCGTACACGGGGTCTGCTGCTCTTGATGCGATAAAAAGTGCTTTCGCCGAACCGTCCTATTTTGCTAGGAATGATCACTGCCATAAAATTAGAATTCCCAAATTCTATTCTACTCTAGGAATGACATCTCTTGTCGGGGTTGGTGTTAGGCTTTGGAACGGCTTATCTGTTAGTGTCATTAATAATATGGCAAAATGTAGCCTATTTAAAAAAGCTATAAAGGTCTAATAATTGATGTTGCTATATTATATCCTATTTCTTAATGTTACTTTTTCGTTTAAAAATGTATATTTTCTTCTATTACTACACTGTGTTAGTGTTAATTGCTTTGTCTTGTACAACCACCGGCCTTGGCCGCTGTAATGTAAATTGATAAAATAAAATAAATAAAATAATTGGCTTCCCAAACGCATGAAATACATTTTTTTTAAGAAAAAGGAGAGATTAGTAAAACTTTATTACTGAAAAAAATTAACAAATTATCTAATAAGATGTTCAAACTGAGCTCCGTTAACAGTTAGGCACTGTACAAGTCGCTGTTCAAAGTTTTGTAAACAGTTTTCGAATGCCGTTTGGGGTATTCGACCAATCTCCGCCCGTATTCTATCCTTTAGATCCTCCAAATTATTTGTCTATTGTTATAGACGCAACCCTTTAAATTGTCAATTGCATCAACGGATTTCGGATTTCTTTACACCGTTGAATAGTCTATTAAAATACCTTTCTCTTGGGGTATCACAAAGGGTAGGTTGATATTTGAAAAAAAAAGTTGGTGTGGCTGGGGGAGGGGGTGTGTAGAACTAGAAATTATAAATCGCACCAAAAGTTACGTAATTGAAAATAAAAATCGACCTGTCCAAGGTTTTTTTTATACAATCAATATTTTAAAAGTTATGGTCATGTTTCAATACTTTTTACACACGCTGTATAGGTATCTACTATCTGAGTGAGTTTTTAAATGTTATAATGGATCCATACTAAAACTGCCGAAATTAAAATTGAAAATAAATCTACAAAAACTAAAAATTTAAGGTTATGTTAGTAATATATGATGCCCATGATCCGTACGTAAACACATTAATTTGAAAAGATTAATAATTTTCTTAACTGAATAGAAGGAATGAAAGATTTGTTTTTTATGCAGGTATATGATTGTCTAAATTATGCCGACATAAAATAAAGATATCAGTTAAAAAAATTTCTTAATTTGAAGCAAAACTAATCAAAATTTAGTTTATAAAAATATGTACTTTATCCCATCTGATGGTTCTCATCTACAGAATAACAAATAAACAATAAGCGAAAGACGCAGACAGTTTTTAACACCTATTAATTTATTTATTAATATAAACAAAATTCCATTACATGGGTACAGTAAATATACAGGGTGAATCTTAGAGTGGCGGCCATATTTTTGGGGTTAATAGTACTAGTCGTCATGAACATGAATCCGAATTTTTTTTTTTTTGTAGGTTGTAAAATGGCCGAGTTATGAATTTTTTAAAAAAATTCGAGATTCAAGTTTTCTCTAATTCCGGCGCCGCTGGGCAAGCACTTACTGCATTACGTGTTACCGGTCGACAGTGTTGCCAAGTGTAGATGATATAAAACTCTCGCTAGCGCATTCCACCCAAATTCAAATAAAAAGGGTTTAAACAATAATCATTTTTCATGGCGCGTTAAAAAAAAAAATTGTATTTTTGTGTTCCCATAGTGAACGGTGTCGCCTCCTATAAATATGGCCCCCACTCTAAGATTCACCCTGTATAAGAACTATTATTTTATTATATAGAAATATATTATATAAGAAAAATTATCATTATAATCACATGCAGTATATGCACGATTGTATACAAAACAATACCAAATGTAGGTGTGATGGAGGCACTTCAAATAATGGCAATAATTGCTTTCTAAAAAGGTTTTTCATTTACCTTTCTGTCTAAATTTAGTTTTACAATTTTGTAAATTATTACGGTATAATTTCAAATATATGATGTCTTTCTTTTCCACAAATTTTTCTACCTTTCTATCTAATTTTAGTTTTACAATGTTCTAATTTATTACGATAAGATTTGAATGAGAATATCTTTCTTTTGTACAGTTTTTCTCACTTTTCTAATTTCTGCTTCTTTTTTAATTTCTGAAAAATTACTGGATTTGATTCTTTAGGTATTGTATCGTCGCTTGAAGGTCGTGATAATTCCAACGGTGATTGTGAAGTTAAAGCTTAATTCGATGGCATATTAACGAAACTTTCATTTCTAAAACTGAATAAGAATAAGCTTCTGTTGAGAGTGATACTTTCGTTATTTGTATTGCTGAAGTTATCAGGAACCACGTCTGAATGATATCTACGTATTATTTAATGTAATTCCATAAAAGATAAAATGTGCGATTACCAAGTGATTTACTTGCAAATTTGTTGTCTTTTTGCTTTTTGTTGGCTATTTTATTTAATCGAAATCCACATACTAGGAAACTATTTTATCACAATCACTAATCACAAATAGTTTTCATACGTTTAATAAATCCCAATAAATTGAAAGATGCACAAACTCCAGTATGACAGCACAAAATAATCAGGAATATCTAATTATGAGTTATGACAGGAGACAGGACAATTAGTGCCGTGTACGTGGTATTACAACTAACCTCAAAAATGTGCATTTTCTAAGTTCTTGGAGTATTATGTCGCTTTTATCAAAATTTCTGTTTGGTTGCTGTACTATCAACTAAAATCTTGTTCAGTGCATTATTACTGAGAGTAATTACCTTGAGCTAATAAAATAAGATGCTTTTTGTTGGTTGGAAATCCAACCTATAATTAGCAGTCTATTTTTAATGATCTACAATATTGAAACTTTCTATATCTACTGTCTGAAAGAGTTTTTAAATGTTATAATGGTTCCAAGCTGAAACTACAAAAATTAATATTAAAATTGAAAATTAATTTACAAAAACTAAAAATGTAAGGTTATGTTAGTAATATGATATGCACATGATCTGTTTAAAAATTTTAGCCTCATTTTATACCACGTGACCTCTACTACCAATCAAAATGCTGACCACCTATTGTCGCCTCAGTAGACTAGACCATAAACATTAGATATGTTATGTTAGAAATATTCTGACTTGCACTTGGTTCTTCCTAGAGATGTGGATTTGAGTCCCTCTTACTTATTTATCAGTATACTCAACGGGTCGAGACCCAATTACAGAGTAATAGAGTACAGTTAAGAATAACAGAACAATAACAAAACGAGCTGCATTAATTTTTAATAATGATACATATGCAGGGTGTTTCAGTTAACATTCCCACAACCGATATCTCGGAAACTAAAAATTATATTGTTATTCTTTAAACGGTACTAGGTTTATATTGTTAATGCCTTTCTTCAGGAAGTACAATTTACTATTATAACATTATCACCAAAGGTGGTGCTGCAGTTTAAAAATATTTTTCGATCGAGAAGGCTTTCACACATGCCATTCGATTAAGAACTAAATTTTAAGTAAAATTGTTCTTATCCGAAAAAGTCAAATCTGCAGAAGTTTTTGAGATTTTTTTTTGTCTAAATTTTTACTGTATTATTTTTAAATTGCTGTAACTTTTTTAATATTGGTTTTCAGATGTAGGTTCTTGGTAACATTTTTGCCAGCTATAAGAGAATTATTTACAGGTGGTAAATTTTTTTTATGTCACTTCCGATTTTACCAGAAATAGCTTAAAATTGAGAAATTTAAAAAAATTAAACAAAAATAATAGTATATTCATATTGTTTTATTAGGAGTAAAGTGATACTTTTGTGAAGAGTCTGTAGGTTTGCCGGACGAACGAAGTGAGTATGACTAAAAAAAACAATATTTAAGAAAACGAAATATAACGTTATAGATCTAATAAAATAAAGAACATTGTTATGATTTGCACATTCTATGTAATGACTAATTTAACAGATTATTTATTAAAATAAAGCTTATTAAAGCTGTATTTTGTAAGTAAAAAGTATTTACCATTCTTGTATAGTAAGATGGCACACTTAGGTATATAAGTGACAAATACTCTGGATCATCAATATTTCCCTTTTATTGCAAATCATTCAGTAGAAGTAGTTTGAGTTTGAACTCGACTAGTCCTTCACTTCCGACAAATTTAAATTTTAAAGGGTTGCAGTAGTTACTTAAAAGGCTGTTAATAAACATTTATGTATCTAAAGAAAATATTTGATCCATAACGTTTTTAGATTTGCAGAGGTTAGAAATACAATCCAAGGCAAACAAGAAGAAAGGTTACCATTCTTTTCATTTATTTTCCCGAAATGGTTTAGAGAGAAACACAAACTGATATATAACAATTTTCTAAGTAATCAAGATAAACTTGTAACACCATTTGACATTTACACGACTCTGAAAAGTGTACTAAATTTAGAAAATACCGGCATGGCAGATATTACTCAAAGATCAATCTCATTATTTTCAAGGGTAGGTAATAATAAAGTCAGTATAATGAATAATATACTTAATTTTCATAACTTATTTTTAGATACCTGCTGAACGGAGTTGTGCCCACGCCTATATAGAGCCACATTGGTGTGCATGCCTTGACTGGCAAGACATTTCCATTGCTGATCCTATAGTGGAACGACTTGGAGATACACTTGTTCATACTTTAAATGATTACACTAGAAATTATAGAAACTTATGTGAAATTCTATCCATTGCCAATATACATTGGGTGACAAAAATGTCACCCAATAAGAATCTCTTAAAGTTTAATAAAAACGCAGATTTTGATGGCTTTGTAGCTGATTTATCGGCCAAAATGAAAATTAAGCATGACATGTATCAAATTAAGGTAATGTTAAATCCAGGTAATTCTTTGTTTGAGGCCAGTATTACTCATGATTTGGCCAAGGATAACTTGCAGATAAAACTTAGTGACATTAGTCGTATAAATATGTATGGTAGGCAAGCTAGGTGTATCGAAAAAGACTTACCTCAACTGAGAAAATACTGTTATTGCAAAGATGATAAATAGGACCAACAAGGAATGTTAAAAAAAATATATTTGGAAAATTTACTGAATAAAGAAAACTATACGAAAAAAATTGAAAAGAGAAATATGTAATCGAGTCATATCATATATCATTTTAATTCAGTAAAATTCCCAGAATGCAAAAATTATACACACGTCTTTTTGCTGGCCCTAAATAAAATGTAATAAGTATCGTAAAATTCGAGTACCACTTCCCATAAAATGTTAAGTTTTCATCTAAAGACGTAGTATATGAAATTATAGCTCGATACATTCTCTGCAAAAAGGCACTACTACCTTTTTTTGTAGAACCAAGAGTTCACTCGCAAAGCAAGTATGTTCTACACAATTATTTAATAAAACATAATATGTTTATTAAATTTTATGAGTTTTTTGTTTTCTGTTTTTTATATATTTTATGTAAGGTATTCACTTTTTCTTATCTAACCCTTTTTCAAATTTTTTATGGAAAATTTGCAAAAAGTTAGTTTCAATCAAGTTAACTTCATTAGACGCTCTATTTTTACCTACTTAAGTATGCATAAAAATATCTGTAAAGTCAACCACTAAGGTTGAAAGCCAGACTCGTTTTTTTGCGTTGTATCTGCTCTAGTCCTAATTCATTAGGAGTAAAGGGGATACTCAATTCTATATTTAAAAAAATTCGCCTGATACTCAACCTCCGTTGATGCTCTCTTCTACATCATTTCAATATTTATCGACTTTGGAAGGGGTAAAATATGTCTAAAGTAAACAAAATTTTTGATCATATTAAATAAAAAGAAATGTAAGTAAATAAGTAACGTTTTAATTAACATTGTCTTTAAACTTTGTTTTGTAATCTGTCTAAATAATATGTTATTTTTAATTTTGTTACAAATACCTAGTTATTTATGAATTTTCTGGTAAATATGTGTGTGTGAACCACCTATTACAACACATTTTTAACCAGTGTTCTGTAATTGTATAGCAAATTTGTTAATAAAACATTATTCTATTCTATTATATAGGGGTGTTTCCTGTGTGACTGGCCATACGCTAGTGGGAAGTAGTGAACACAGAAGCGGTTTCAGAATGACCCTTATTTTAACCCATAATGCCCTTCGTTTCTGATATACAGCATGTTTTCTATTTTTTGCTAAAATAAAATAAAATATTTTTTTAATGGCTTCACCGAATTGAACCAAATTTGGCAGATATGTTTCACTAATAGATGTCTACATCATTCATTAAACAAAAGGAAAAAATAACAGGGCCGTGGTCAAACATTTTTTAGTCTGAGTAGTTACCTAAAAACGTCGCCCTGTATAATATGGATTTTGGCAACTTTCAATGGCACCTTTAAAAGTACACTAATAGTGCACCTAAACCACATATTTAGTTTTTTTGACACATATTTAATGGTTCGAGAATTGGCAGCTAAGCATTTCATTATATTGTTTCAGATTGTCAGTTTGACAACTAAACTCCCAGACTACTTAATATTTCAAAATAAGTGGGAAATGACTAATATCAAAGTCTAATGAAATCAAATATGATAATATATCAATGTTAGTAGTAAAAAAAAAATAAAAAAATTCTATATATACTTCGGTTGAGAAGGCCATTATTGACCTCGCATATTATATCCTTCGGCGCTACGCACCTCAGGATATAAGAGTGCTCGGTAAATAATAGCTCACTTCTCAACCTAGGTATATAATATACTATTATTTTATCTAAAAATAAGGGTCGTTCTGAAACCGCCTCGGGGTTCTTTACTTCCCACTAACATATGGCCAGTCACTCAGGAAACACCCTGTATACTAATAACATAATTATTTAAAAAAAAATATGTATACACAATACTTTTACAGTTTGTACAAATAAAAATTCAATTACTGTTGAAGACGTTGAAAAATCATGTCAAAACGTATATTCTAGATTGATAACCCACATTTCTGCTCATAACCACAATACATAATGATTTTGCTAAACTAAACAAAAAAGTAAAAGTTATGAGTTTCTTAATTTATCATCAATCACGGTGTAAAAGAAATAGTGTTTCTTTCAATTTAAATTTTATGAACCGAATAACTTATAAAACCTCAAATATACTTCAGTTATATCGTACAGCCCTCAAACAATCAGAATATCATAACAATATCATTAACTATTTGGCGAGAAATATGCATCTAAATGTAAGCGATGTTTCTCGTATAAACTTTTCTCTAATCATTTTAGAAAATTAAATGAAAATAATCTAAAAGTACTTACTGTATGAAAAAGAAAATGCTGAATTTCTCTAACTCATTAATGTATAATTATTGTTGATTCTTTGATTAAAAAAATACGCAACTATTCGAAACTGATCAGTCGTGCACCTCCCATAATGGATACCTCTACTAAACGGACAGTTTTTGTTAGTTACGATTCTATTACATTAGATAGATAGTGTGTGTTCGGTAATTGCATCGCAGATCCGAGTAAAATGAAATCGATTTTTAGTCACTTGATGGAAAATTGCTCCGATGCTTGGAAAATAAACGAACGGAATTAGTATTTGGTGTCAAACCTATATGTCATAATTAACCTAACCACATTTACACCAGTATGCTACGCTCTGATCTTACCTAACTTAACCCTAAATAATTAACTATGAATGAGAATTTATTTTTAACGATAATATCATTCGGAAATGATATTCTGTAAGAAATTGTTATTCTACACACTTACAAGGAAACTCATGTAATTTTATGTGCCTTGACATTATATCCTCGTTTCTATTTGAATATTTACACACCTCGCAAATATAAGTAATTTCGTTTTTCATTTTTGACAAATTGCCTTTGAAAGATGATTTTTGTCACACGGTTAGTTTTTGTGGTTATACTTATCTGTCAAAACAAGAATTCACGCATTTTGCAATATTGGTCAGTTTCCTCGGTCTAAAATATCCGAGCAAATCGAGGACATCTATCAGGTCTCCTCCAGAAATATTCGAACGGGGCAGATTTATTTTTTTTCGTCTAAATCTCCAATAACCAAACGCATCGGGACAACTTTGAGAATATTTATGTCATTACCGAACACGCACATAGATAGATAAGTTTTATTTGTTCCTCTTCATATAAATACCCTACTGGGTGTAGATTAATACCCCACATAACCAGAATCGTAGGGCATCAACTTAAATTGGTGGTTACTTACAAGTTATCTGATTGCATATTTGAATTTTTCAATTTTTCAATAACAAATATATACATACAAACATTTCTAAAATCATAAATTGTGTACACTACATGCTTATGATTTATTATTCTACCATAAATGGACATCTCCCTTGAGTGTACAGTTATTAAGGTCCCATAGGTGTCCACCCAAGAGAGGTTTTGGTGTATATGTAACAAACGGAAAATATTTGGTATATTATGTTAGATTATTTATGTTTTGATATTATTATTAGATCTGATAATTATGTACAATTTTTTAAATTTATATTATGTATTCCAAAAATATTTTTAATAATTTATGAAATTTGTAGCTAGAGGTTTGCCTATAAAACACTAATCTATAATTATTATTATTGTACTCTCTTTGGGGACTTGTAACCCCATATCTCAAAAACTAGACATGACACAAAACCAAATAGGCAAAAATATAAAAGAATGTGACATAATAATATAACATTATATAAAATTATATGAATAGACAATTATTTGATTTATTTATTTAATAAAAATATTTCAATAATTTTACTGTGATTTTTAAACTTTGTCTTATCAGCTCATTCAAAAAAATTAATAAATAGGTTGTAGTAAAAAATGTTACTAGGTTACTAGGTATAGAGTATAGAAGATTCATTTTTCGCTATCTTTTAATGTTGATCGTACTGACTAGTCAAATAAATAAGAATAAGTTTTAAATAAAGATTAATAATATACTTTATTGCTTTTCATTAATTAACTTACTTAATTTCCTTTTACAATATCTAAAAGCAAAGATTATTTTATATGATACTTGCTAAATAACAGAGAGGTATTGCAATACGGCGAAATGAAGCTTAAATTGAGCTTTATTTAAGGATCATGTTATTTACATCTAATGAATATAATATTCTTTACTATAACTTATGGAGTTGTTAATATACATTTCTTAATTTATATTAAACTAAAACTCTGATTCCATATCAGTTACACATTTGATAGTTTGTGTTTTGCAGTTCTTTAACCATTAAGTTGACCCTAGGTGAAATCGAATTCCTGAAGTAAATATACATAAATGTCGAAAGTTGGATCATCTCATCTGACGTCAAAAGTTAACTAGTTGCTTATTTTTTTTTTAATTCACACTAATAAAGGATACAAAGACGACCTTATCTCTAGGTACAGAAAGTTTTCGGACGATCGGAAGTGAAGATACTATTTGAAAATTTTCATTAAAATCATTAGAACTCAAAAACAGCTCAACCGATCGAGACATAATGAAGAACGAAAGATATCCGTATACAAAAAGTAATGAAGTCCTTTCCTAAAGAATCCGGACTTAAAAAAAAACTGGTTTTTGGAAAATCATTCGTTAACTCTGCTTTTTTTATAAATGTTACAATTTTATGTTCAACATTATTAAGACTTAATTTATTCACAATAATCCAGTTCTGGGAGATTTGCAGATATATCAATAATAATACGAACAGAAATATGCTAAGATTGGCTCCTTGAAGTATGCCAGAGGTTGCTTTGATAATAGTGAAATCATATCCATTGTAAACACAAATTGTTTTCCGTTACATGAGTATGACTTAAACAAAGCAATATGAAGATTTGATATATTTTTTATTTACACGGATACGGAAGTATGATATAAAAACATCAGTTACAATTTATACAGGATGATTCAGAATTATGGTGCAAAAAAGTAATCACAGATAGAGGTCTTAAAATAAAGAGACATGTGTATTTTCGTTTTGGTCAATTTCGATTTTTAAGGCCCGTACGGGCCCATAAATGGGACGTTGGGAAAACAGTTTTTTTGCGATATCTCGATAAGTACTTGATCGATTTCAATGAAATATGGTGAGTAGTCTCAAAATAACCTTTCCAATAGAACCCTTAAAATATTTTTAGACCTGCCGCAAGGGAGCGCTACATAGAGTAACTACATCGCAGTTTTTCGCTTCTATTTTTTTTATACAATTATCTTTTATGTTTTTCTTTTTTTATTCTGATGCAGAATTCATTTTTACACCAAAAATGTCCTCTTGTCTATTTTTCATATCATGCACCCATTTCGAGAAAAATGCGAAAAACTGTTTCAATGATCTGACTTACAATACTGCGAAACTACAAATTATCACAATTGCCATGGAAATAATTGAACAAATTAAAACATCAACAATGACATTTTGACGTTTCCTATTTTTATTTTCCAGTTAGATTGTTGTGCTGTGAGTTATTTAATTAAAAATTTTCCTACCCTTATTTACCATTATAATGGCTGAGCGTTTTACGTTTCTTGAAACAGTTTTTCGCATTTTTCTGGAAATGGGTGCATGATATGAAAAATAGACAAGAGGAAATTTTTGGTGTAAAAATTAATTCTGCATCAGAATAAAAAAAGAAAAACATAAAAGATAATTGTATAAAAAAAATAGAAGCGAAAAACTGCGATGTAGTTACTCTATGTAGCGCCCCCTTGCGGAAGGTCTAAAAATATTTTAAGGGTTCTATTGGAAAGGTTATTTTGAGACTACTCACCAAATTTCATTGAAATCGATCAAGTACTTATCGAGATATCTCAAAAAAACTGTTTTCCCAATGTCCCATTTATGAGCCCGTACGGGCCTTAAAAATCAAAATTGACCAAAACGAAAATACATGTGTCTCTTTATTTTAAGACCTCTATCTGTCATTACTTTTTTGCACCATAATTCTGAATCACCCTGTATGAATTAATAGTAAATAAAGTACAGAGTGGGGCGGGGTATTATGGGCAATTATGAAAGTTTCTCGAAGACAGTTCGGGTGGGATAGGTTTACTATCTGCACTGTGTTTTTAGCATCATCATCATAGCATTTAGTAACTATAAACCAGTTGATGAGTGTACTAGTGGCGTGTGTGAGTCGGATGAATGGTAAATATTTTGAGCCGGAATGAAAATACCTTCCCCCCCCGTTTTCGAGGATGCTGAACACGATGGCGGCGCCAGAATTTCTCTTTGGGGTTGCGCAACCCCTCAAACTGGCCAAAAACCACCCCCCAAGAGGGATTAAACGCGATTTATTAGGTTTTCCTGCAAAAAAAGTACTTTACCCCTGTTTTCGAGGTTTCTGAGCACGGTGGTGGTGTTGGATATCGCGTCCGACCCCTACCAACCCCTCCACCGGCTAATACTCACCCCCGAAAGGGATGAATTTTTTTTTTTCGCAATATCAGCGGCAAATATATGTTCCCCCCCGTTTTCGAGGATGCTGAGCACGATGGCGGCGTCAGAATTTCTCTTTGGGGTTGCGCAACCACTCAAACCGGCCAAAAACCACCCCCAAGAGGGGTTAAACGCGATTTATTAGGTTTCCCTGCAGAAAAAAGTATTTTACCCCTACCCTAGATATACAGGGTGTCCCGATTTTAAACCGACAAACTTCGGGTACAGAAAGTTCACATGAAATTATGACATACCCCTTCTAACATTTCTTCTCTATCGAGCCTCCTAACGGAGATACAGGGTGTTGAAAATTCAATTTATTTTTTGTTTTTCTTTAATAACTTCCACAATATTAAAGATAGGGAAACCAAACTTGGTACACATAGTTAGGTTGTGAGGGTCCATCTTTGCTATGGTTTAGAGTTGAACTGAGGCGCGCCAGTGGCGTGCGGTGTGGTCACGTCGACATAATTTTAAGGAAAATAGTATGTGTACTAATTTTTTTCGCGATTCTGATCAGATTTTCATAATTTACGGTTGATTTTCTAAAAAAACTTGCTCTTGTAAAATTTTGACTGAGGCATTAGTTTTCGAGATATTTGCGTCTGAACAAAACGATGCACCAAAAACACAATTATCATGTCGGGAATAGTTCTGATGAAATCACGATATATCCCTTCTAAAATTTCTCTATAGCCATTCCTAACAGAAATACGGGTGTTGATTTTTTTTATATTTGGATGTTGATAATTTGTTTATGTAATTTCGTAACAACAAATTTTTCTTTTGACAGAAATAATATTGACTTGCAAAAGGCCTTAAAAACGCCTCATTGCAAAAGAGATTAAAAACATTAAATTGACAGTTCAGTTCAGTATATCCCTTCGAAAATCAGATTGAAAATAATTTTGAAAGGGCTATCTTAATTAATTAATTGTGTTTTTGGTGCATCGTTTTGTTCAGACGCAAATATCTCGAACACTAATGCCTCAGTCAAAATTTTACAAGAGCAAGTTTTTTTAGAAAATTAACCGTAAATTATGAAAATCTGATCAGAATTGCGAAAAAAATTAGTGCACATACTCTTTTCCTTAAAATTATGTCGACGTGACCACACCGCACGCCACTGGCGCGCCTCAGTTCAACTCTAAACCATAGCAAAGATGGACCCTCGCAACCTAACTATGTGTACCAAGTTTGGTTTCCCTATCTTTAATATTGTGGAAGTTATTAAAGAGAAACAAAAAATAAATTGAATTTTCAACACCCTGTATCTCCGTTAGGAGGCTCGATAGAGAAGAAATGTTAGAAGGGGTATGTCATAATTTCATGTGAACTTTCTGTACCCGAAGTTTGTCGGTTTAAAATCGGACACCCTGTATATGAACATATACTTGCCCCTGACATTGCGAAAAAAAAAAAATTCACCCCTTTCGGGGGTGAGTATTAGCCGGTGGAGGGGTTGGTAGGGGTCGGACGCGATATCCAACACCACCACCGTGCTCAGCAACCTCGGAAACAGGGGTAAAGTACTTTTTCTGCAGGGAAACCTAATAAATCGCGTTTAACCCCTCTCGGGGGTGGTTTTTGACCGGTTTGAGGGGTTGCGCAAACACAAAGAGAAATTCTGACGCCGCCATCGTGTTCAGCATCCTCTAAAACGGGGGGGAAGGTATTTTCATTCCGGCTTAAAATATTTACCAATCGCGTTTTTTCCAACTCACACACACCACTATACAACTCGCTTGCACCATTAAGATGTTTAAAAAAATGGTGATTGTATCGTGGCTGCGTAACGTTTATTCCACCACCATTTAAGCATCCATCGTAATAATCCGCACCAACTGCATGAAGAGCCCTTGCACAGTGCCAAGGTAACAATAAACTCGATATTCTCTTTTGGCATTATCGGCCCATAAATTGTTAAGGACAAAATTAAAAATGTAACAACCGTTACATCAGCCCGTTATGCCCTAATGATCGTGACATTTTTAACACAAGAATTATCGCTATCGGTCACTAGACATCTTCGATGTCTTGACTGGTAGTAGCAACTGACCACCAGAGGGATGTACTTATCTCTCACAGTTACTATGTGCTGGGTCTGCCATAGACCAGTTTGGTTTGCCTTTGTTATTTGTCTTTTCAGCTACCTGTGGCACACTGATGAGAACATAAAGAGTTCGAAACCGGTCTGTGTCTGGTGGAGAAAAGACAAATAACAAATTTGGCTACCAATTTTGGATTTATAGGTATAATTCAATGGGAGTCGGGGCCTTTGCCCGTCCAGTAGTTGTTTCCTATAATCCTATTTATTAAACAAGAATTAAACTTTATTTTATTTACGGGACTTGCCCATTAAATACACACAATTTAACAAGAAAGACAGTAAAGTTTACCATAAGCATTTCGTAAATAAATTATAAATTACATAAATGATGGTATACACACGGTGGTGAATTTTTCGATGCCCACCATAGGTATCTCGGAAACTATAAGAGATAGAGGATCGGTTAAATTAGACAAAAGTTGCGCTATTTTATGCTCTACAATTTCCTGGCAAGAAATGCTGGATATCTTGATTCGTTTGTGGTTTATCCTGAAAAAATTGAAAATCGTGATTCCAAAAAAATAATATCTTCTATACCATTCATGCGAATTTAATGAAATTTGGCAAGGTTATATTTTTGACCACTACCAATTGAATGGCGGCGATAGAAATTTTCTAAACCTTCTAGATTTTGAGCAACGATAGTCAACTTTTTTTTTTCTTATGGCCGCCATATTGGATTTTTACACCATTAGTTAGAGAAAATATTTCTCTTTTCACCTATGTCACCAAAATAGACTGATTTTTTAAAAACATATGTTGAAATTCGAATTAATGTAAAAATAATTTATAAAATCCAGTATGCTTTGGAAAAATAATTACAAGCAACATTGTAATCCAGACGCTATTATTAAATTGTACAAGAGATACGATTAATGCCATATACCCCAAAAAAGAAACATGATGCAGCTACGGACACGTGTTTCGGAGTTATTGCTCCTCGTCAGCGTAGCGTAGCTAAATAAAGATATAAGATCTAAAGCAATAACTAATAAAGGTTAGAAAGCACAGTACACAGTACTCAAATTTGTGCTTTCGTGCATCATGGACCACGATTGCAGCCTCAAATGACAGCAGTCGGCACATTGAGCCCTATGCGTACTGCTCTATTTCTACCTAGGCAAATACAAACAAAAGAGTGACGTTTAATAGGGTTAAATAATACAAGAGATACGATTAATGCCATATACCCCAAAAAAGAAACATGATGCAGCTACGGACACGTGTTTCGGAGTTATTGCTCCTCGTCAGCGTAGCGTAGCTAAATAAAGATATAAGATCTAAAGCAATATTTAATAAAGGTTAGAAAGCACAGTACACAGTACTCAAATTTGTGCTTTCGTGCATCATGGACCACGATGCACGTGGTCCATGATGCACGAAAGCACAAATTTGAGTACTGTGTACTGTGCTTTCTAACCTTTATTAGTTATTGCTTTAGATCTTATATCTTTATTTAGCTACGCTACGCTGACGAGGAGCAATAACTCCGAAACACGTGTCCGTAGCTGCATCATGTTTCTTTTTTGGGGTATATGGCATTAATCGTATCTCTTGTATTATTTAACCCTATTAAACGTCACTCTTTTGTTTGTATTTGCCTAGGTAGAAATAGAGCAGTACGCATAGGGCTCAATGTGCCGACTGCTGTCATTTGAGGCTGCAATCGTGGTCCATGATGCACGAAAGCACAAATTTGAGTACTGTGTACTGTGTTTTCTAACCTTTATTAGTTATTGCTTTAGATCTTATATCTTTATTTAGCTACGCTACGCTGACGAGGAGCAATAACTCCGAAACACGTGTCCGTAGCTGCATCATGTTTCTTTTTTGGGGTATATGGCATTAATCGTATCTCTTGTATTATTTAACCCTATTAAACGTCACTCTTTTGTTTGTATTTGCCTAGGTAGAAATAGAGCAGTACGCATAGGGCTCAATGTGCCGACTGCTGTCATTTGAGGCTGCAATCGTGGTCCATGATGCACGAAAGCACAAATTTGAGTACTGTGTACTGTGCTTTCTAACCTTTATTAGTTATTGCTTTAGATCTTATATCTTTATTTAGCTACGCTACGCTGACGAGGAGCAATAACTCCGAAACACGTGTCCGTAGCTGCATCATGTTTCTTTTTTGGGGTATATGGCATTAATCGTATCTCTTGTATTATTTAACCCTATTAAACGTCACTCTTTTGTTTGTATTTGCCTAGGTAGAAATAGAGCAGTACGCATAGGGCTCAATGTGCCGACTGCTGTCATTTGAGGCTGCAATCGTGGTCCATGATGCACGAAAGCACAAATTTGAGTACTGTGTACTGTGCTTTCTAACCTTTATTAGTTATTGCTTTAGATCTTATATCTTTATTTAGCTACGCTACGCTGACGAGGAGCAATAACTCCGAAACACGTGTCCGTAGCTGCATCATGTTTCTTTTTTGGGGTATATGGCATTAATCGTATCTCTTGTATTATTTAACCCTATTAAACGTCACTCTTTTGTTTGTATTTGCCTAGGTAGAAATAGAGCAGTACGCATAGGGCTCAATGTGCCGACTGCTGTCATTTGAGGCTGCAATCGTGGTCCATGATGCACGAAAGCACAAATTTGAGTACTGTGTACTGTGCTTTCTAACCTTTATTAGTTATTGCTTTAGATCTTATATCTTTATTTAGCTACGCTACGCTGACGAGGAGCAATAACTCCGAAACACGTGTCCGTAGCTGCATCATGTTTCTTTTTTGGGGTATATGGCATTAATCGTATCTCTTGTATTATTTAACCCTATTAAACGTCACTCTTTTGTTTGTATTTGCCTAGGTAGAAATAGAGCAGTACGCATAGGGCTCAATGTGCCGACTGCTGTCATTTGAGGCTGCAATCGTGGTCCATGATGCACGAAAGCACAAATTTGAGTACTGTGTACTGTGCTTTCTAACCTTTATTAGTTATTGCTTTAGATCTTATATCTTTATTTAGCTACGCTACGCTGACGAGGAGCAATAACTCCGAAACACGTGTCCGTAGCTGCATCATGTTTCTTTTTTGGGGTATATGGCATTAATCGTATCTCTTGTATTATTTAACCCTATTAAACGTCACTCTTTTATTAAATTGTACACTCGTAAAAAAATGACACAAAAATGCCAGATTATTTAAACTCCTATTAAATATTACAAACAATTTATAAAATAAAAATAGCATTATTTGTTTTCTTGACTCTTTAATAAATTAATTGTTTGTAATATTTAATAGAAGTTTAAATAACCCGGCATTTTTCTGTATCTTTTTACGAGTGTACAGTTTAATAATAGCGTTTGGATTACAATGTTGCTTGCAATGATTGTTCCAAAGCATACTGGATTTTATAAATTATTTTTACATTAATTCGAATATCAACATGTTTTCAAAAAATCAGTCCATATTGGTGACATAGGTGAAAAGAGAATTATTTTCTCTAACTAATGGTGTAAAAATCCAATATGGCGGCCATAAGAAAATATCTATCAACGCCATTCAATTGGTAGTGGTCAAAAATATAACCTTGCCAAATTTCATTAAATTCGCATAAATGGTATAGAAGATATTATTATTTTTTTAAAATCACGATTTTCAATTTTTTCAGGTTAAACCGCAAACAAATCAAGATATCCAGCATTACTTGACAGCAAATTGTAGAGCATAAAATAGCGCAACTTTTGTCTAATTTAACCGATCCTCTATCTCTTATAGTTTCCGAGATACCAATGGTGGGCATTGAAAAATTCACCACCGTGTATATATAATACATAATTTCATTACCAAGAAAAAATTAAATTACTAAATTATTAAATACAAACTTAAATAAATTTACAGTATAGGAAACTATGACACATTAAGTTACAGAGGACATTAACTGTTTTAACTTTCTTATGAAAGCTTTTGGTGGATCAAAAAAGTCAAGTCCGTTACTATACAGGTTAGCTAATCTAGTGCACCTAGGGATGTAAGAGTTGAAAGCATAATTTGTTCTGTGAACTGTTTTGTGAAATGTATATAGGCCGAGCGAGTAGTCCTGGGCGGGACAAACAACCCAATCCTAGAGAGGAGGTAAGGGCACTGAACATTATTATTCAAAATATTATATAGGAGCTTTAGGTCTCTGAATTTACGGCGGTTCACTAGAGAAGAGATATTAAGTTCAGATTCTAATACATCATAGGTGCGAGAAGGAAGAGTTGGGGTTTTAAATGAAATTGTATCTCAGAAATCGATGTTGAATCTGTTCTATATTACTAATGTGAATGGCATAATAGGGATTCCATACCGTGGAAGCATATTCAAGATGTGGTCGCACTAGCGTGCAGTAGAGAACTTTGACTGAGGCAACGTTGGCGAAGTCCTGCGAAATCCGTTTTATAACACCAAGCATTCTGAGAGCTTTAGAGATAGAAGATGAAATGTGAGGGACAAAATTAAGTTCAGAGTTAAGAGTGACACCTAGGTCCTTGATGATGGAGACCTTCTCTAGAGTAACATTATCAATCCTGTATTCAAAGTTAATAGTCTGATTATTCCTAGATCGGGAAAAAAACATAAAGTGACATTTATTTGCGTTTAATTCCATGCCATTGTACTCACACCACTTTGTAAGGTTATCAAGATCTGATTGTAGATTCACCCAATCATTTAAAGTGGATACCTTCATGTATAATTTGAGATCGTCAGCAAAGAGAAGAAAATTACTGTGCACAAAGCATTTATGAATATCATTAACGAATATATTGAACAATAATGGACCGAGATGTGACCCCTGGGGAACACCCAGTTTCCTAGTGTAAATTATTTTTTTTTGTGGCGCTATTTAATGAGCAAGGTCAATATTATCCACCTAATATTGCCGAAGCTTAAAAGCTTAAAAAAAGAGGTAAACGGAATCAACAATGGAAATGTTGCACCATGTAATGGGTAATATGTGCTTAAGATTAGATAGTAGGACAGCCTTCTACCAAAATTTCGAGTTATCAAGGCACGGGTAATTTTATGGAAAATGTTTAGTCGAGTCAAAGGAAACAAGTTTTATTTATGAATGAAAGTTCCAGGGTGTTGCGGAAAGGTGAAAATAAGTTTTCAGTCGGCAAGCCGAGCTAGAATTTTTTAAAAAGTCGAATTTACCGAAAATCTGTACTTTTCCCCTTCCATTTTTTCGACCGAACTTTCAGGAGAGCTAAAACCAACCATCCTCTCTGATTCCTGAAAATTTCGTTGCTTAATATCCATCTGCGGCCGATCTCGGATAATCGAATTAACTAAATATTATGGCCCATTTTTTTTTACATCTTCGAAAAATTTTTCGCCCTTTTAGCAACGAGATAGACGTCAGTTGCAATAGAATTTTTTTTTCATATTGACATGAACTGTTGTCTGTTGGAAAAAAAAATAGAATCCTCGTGCCACGATGAGGTCGAAAATCCTGGTCGAGGGCCTGCGCAGACATGGTGATACCTTCGAGACAGTTGTTTTCAAAAGAACTAAATGTTTGTTTCTTTGAGAAAACATAACAATAAATAAGATGTGGACATTATATATATATATGTATATCCTGGAGCAATTAAAACATTCATTTGCGATTTTCTTTGGACTCTGAGAGGGAACTGTCGATGCTATTGTCCGGACTTCACAATAAACTGTAGGGTTTCTTCCATCTTTATATAATGCAAAATTCTAAATTTTCAGGGGTTACCTTTGGTGATTTAAAGATATTAAGAAACAAAACATTTCACCTCAAACAGTTAGGGCCGGTCTTTTCACCTCCAGTTAACTTTATCCAGTAGTTATTTACCTAGGACACAATTGTTACAACAATGAAAATCAACAACTTTAACTGCCGGATAAAGTTAACGGGAAGATGAAAAGATCGGGCCTTAGTTGCATAATATTTTAACTGTAGACTTTCTCGCTAGGCAATGTACTATGGTCTTCACTAACAAATTTATTTACTGTGGGAATGATGAGACAATAGATGAGAAAACCCAATGTGTACAGGACCAGAACCATCTACAATCTACATATTCATGTGTCAGAAAAGAACTAAAAACATTAAAATGGTGAACGAGACGTGTGGCCCTGCATCTCGTTCACAATCTTTTGTTATTTTATACTCTATCATGATATGGGTCGCCAGGATAGTCAGAAAGCTCTATTTAGTAGGGGGTTAAACAGTACCAAAAGTTACGTACTGTGTAATCATTACCGGCAGGAATGACAATTTTTCTTAAGAAATTTATGATTTATATCATAAAATATTAACACACATATACAGGGTTGATCAAAATTGAATTGAAGTTAGACTTAAATCGTAAATTTCTTAAGAAAAATTGTTATTCCTGCCGGTAACGATTACACATTACGGAACTTTTGATACCGTTTAACCCCTACTAAATAGAGCTTTCTGAATATCCGGGTGGCCCATATCATAATATTTAAATAAAGAGTTATTTTGAAAAATGTGATTTTAATGAGTTTAGAGCACCCTTGAACATATTGACGTTTTCGTATTTTTTATATGAATTAAATTGGACCAAAAATAATTTTAATATATTCGCAGCCATCTAGATTGACAACTAAAATTCAAATTATTTTTCGTGCAACCGTGTATAAATTGTTCAAAACAGCATAAATGTATCCAAAATGTAATCTTTATTTCAAAAATGTAAAAACATACTGAGTGGTCCATTTAGATAAGACTATTGGGGTCATTTCCGGTGAAACCGGAAGTGACAAATATGGCGGATAGGTCACAAAAAGTTGGAAATCTTACCTAATTTCACCATACAAAATTTTATCCCAATATCTTTAAAAACGAGGAAGTTACAGGGGTGGCCCACTATTCGTTTACACCCGGTATATATAAAAATACAAAAAAAATCGTACATATACGAGGCTCGTTTACTTAATAATTACTAGTAAAAAGGTTTTTTTCATGAAAAAATACATTTTTCACCCCTTCGGAAGGGGTTGAAATCAGGGGGTGGGGGTGGTTTGGCTTATCTACCTGGAAGACCGAACCTCTGTACTTGAGAAAGTCTTAACCAGGCCAAAAAAGGGATTCGAAAATCATTTATAAGCGGGGAGGCGATTTGGGGGTGGTTTTTGGCCAATTTGAAGAGGTTGCCGAGAAAAAAAAATTTTGGTACTCCCACCACCATCGTGTTCAGCGACCTCGAAAACAGGGGGGGGGGTTTAGATTGGCGCTCTGGCAAAAAAAGGTACACCTTCAGACTCCTGACCTCGTCTAAAGGGCGTTTCATTAAAAAAAACATGCCTAACACTAATATTTTCCAAAATGGGCATCATTTGTTTTTTTCACATTAATGCATAAAAAACTTTTTTTCTAATCCTCTCATACGATGTTTGTCCCATCATTCTATCTTTAATAATAACCGCATAATAACCATTTAAAACCGTTCACACTTAAAATGAATGCACTGTACGTGTTTAGGCTTCTGCCTTGAATGTGCTGCTTGGCTTTTATTTTAATGAAAAACACCTTTCATTTGACTATTTGTGCACTTTAATGAATAGACAATACACAAATTATACAATGACAATAACGACATTAACTACTTTTTTTTTGACAGTTTTTACACTACAATTATCGCCACCTTTTTATTAAGAGCGGGACCATGGATACATTTGTTAATGAATAAAAATGAAAATAGATTAAACTAAAATTGTCCATAGCCGGCCGCCTTGAAAGGCTGAAGGCTTTCAATATATTTTAAGTCATAATAGGTAACTTTGCTACTTTATTTATTGCACGTTTCACTATTCCGGATTTTAATTTCACTGTCACAACACGCACAAGTTTATCACTTCCGGGGTGTGTTTCTATTACTCTTCCTAATGGCCACCTGGATGAAGGATGCTGATTATCAAGGACTAGTACCATATCTCCTACTTGAAAATTAGGTGACGTCTGATTCCACTTACGTCGCTGCTGCAAATTGGACAAGTACTCACGCCTCCATCGTTGCCATATATGTTGTTTCATTTTTTGTAAATGTTGCCACCTTGACAATTTATTGTCCTTTATCTGGGTCAAATCAATTTCTTCTAAACCTATGAATGAGTCTCCTATTAGGAAATGATTAGGGGTTAAAGGGGATAAGTCTGAGGGGTCATTTGAAAGTGGGGTGAGTGGTCTTGAATTGAGACAAAATTCAATTTCACTAAGTAAGGTACTGTACTCTTCAAATGTCCATAAAACTTCTCCAATAACCTTTTTGATATGTGTTTTGACTGATTTTACCGAAGACTCCCACAAGCCCCCAAAGTGAGGGCTTCTTGGTGGTATGAAATGCCATGAAATCTGTTTGTTTGAAAGCTCGTTAGTAATTTTATCACTATTCGGCTGGTCTGTCAGCAATTGGTAAATTTTGTTCAGTTCATTTTTTGCACCTTGGAAATTTGTAGCATTGTCGCTATAAATATGTTTGCAATTGCCTCTTCGGGATATGAATCTTTTTAAAGTTGCAATGAAAGCTTCTGTTGTTAGGCTGGTTAAAAGTTCCAAGTGTATGGCTTTTGTAACAAAACATATAAATACTGCTATATAACATTTAGATGTATGTACTTTTCCACGTCGATGACTTTCTCTAATCATCATCGGACCTCCAAAATCAACCCCAGTTATTTCAAATGGATTAGCTTCGCTTACCCTTTGTTCTGGGAGATTTCCCATTTGTTGATTTGTGATTCTTGGAAATGCTCTAAAACAAGTTATTGCATGATCGAATTACCTTTTTGATTGCATTCTTTCCTGAAGGTATCCAATATTTTAATCGCAAATTATGTAAAACAGTTTGACTGCCTGCATGCATCTGCAATAAATGTTCATGCCTGATAATAAGCGTAGTTAATGGATGGTTATGTGGCAGTAAATATGGATGTTTGTGCAAATACGGTATATTGGCGTGTCTTATTCTTCCGCCTACCCTAAGCATAGAATCTTCATCAAGAAATGGATTTAGCTGATAAATTTTGTTGCATGGTTTTACCAATTTGTTATTTTGAAGTTGTTTAATTTCCGTTGAATATTCTTGCCGCTGTGTTAATTTGACTAAGCACTTTGTTGCATTTTGTAGTTCCTTGACTGTAAGATTTCCAGTGATTCTTGAAGTTTTGTTTACTGTATTGTGCCTGAATCTTAAACACCAAGCTTGAAGCCACAAAGGACCATTCCACCAAAGTTTGTTACTTTTAATTTCACTTGGGTATTTTCCTCTTGATATTAAGTCTGCTGGATTTTCTGTACCTGCTATGTGTTGCCAAATACCACCTGAAGTTAGATTCTGGATTTCTGTAATTCTATTAGAAATAAAAGTTTTGCATTGATTTGGTGACATTGATATCCAAGCAAGAGTGATTGTGGAATCTGTCCAGAGATATATTTTGTCGAATTTTATTTTCATGGTATTTTTTATCTTCTCTGTTAACTGTGCAAGTAATAAAGCCCCACACCATTCTAATCTAGGCAAACTGATAGTTTTTAATGGTGCTACCCTTGATTTAGAACTTAGTAATTGAACAGAATAAGACTTATCAGTACCTGTTGTCCTTACATACACGCATGCTCCATAAGCCAGTTGTGAAGCGTCACAGAAACCATGAAGTTCTATGTTGTTGTAGGTATCATGATTGGTAATTTTTCTTTGTATTTTCAGTTCCTGTATGGTGCTCAAATCTTGTAGGTAAGTTGTCCATTTATTATGTATGGTTTCTGGGACTGATTCATCCCATCCACTTCGGATTTGCCAAATTTCGTGCATTACAAGCTTAGCTAATGTTAAGATGGGTCCAAGTAATCCTAATGGATCATAAAGTCTTGCTATTGTGGATAAAATGTTTCTTTTCGTAATTTTTCTTGTATCTTGTTCTTCAATCTGATATTGAAAAACGTCTAATTTGGAGTTCCAATAAAGTCCAAGTGTTTTAACTGTTGCATCTGGATTAACTATCATCATAACGTCGTTGGATCCATTTTGAGTGGTTTTGTTTAACGTCTCTGGCTTGTTGCTTCTCCATTTTCTAAGGTTGAAGTGTCTATTTTTTAATATAAAATTTAAATCACGTAATACCTTCTCTGCATTTTCCTTCTTGTCAAAACCCGTTAACATGTCATCAACATAAAAGTCTTCTTCCAATATTCGTGAAGCTTCTGGATATTTAAATTGTTGTTCAATTGCAATTTGTTTTAAACATCTAACTGCTAAGAATGGTGCAGTTGTGGTGCCATATGTAACAGTTAATAATTTGTATGTTTGGATGTTTTCTGTTGGATCTTGACGCCATAATATTAATTGATAATTTGCATCTTCATCATCGACTCTCACCTGCCTGTACATTTTTGTGATATCAGCTGTAAACACGATGTTATGTAATCTAAATCTGCTAAGAATTTCAACTAGGTCATCTTGTATTGTAGGACCTTTTTTTAATGCTTGATTTAGTGACACACCTGAAGAAGTTGGAGCTGAGCCATCAAATACAACTCTAACCTTTGTTGTAAGACTGTCTTGTTTTGTTACAGCATGGTGTGGAAGATAATAATGTTGTTGAGGAATATCTGTCACGACTTTCATATGCCCCAATGATTCATACTCTTTCAAAAACTCAATGTATTCTCTTCTCATGTCGTCATTTTTTAACAGTTTTTGTTTTTGTGATAAAAATCTTGGCCATTGTTTTTGATTCACTTATTTTGTCTTTGTTTTTGTTGAATGGAAGTCTGACTATAAACTGACCATCATCACTTCTGCTGACATTTTCCTTGAAATGATGTTCACATTCTTCTTCCTCTTTGCTATAATTTTTCTTTTGTGCGACATCTTCGATTGTCCAAAATTGCTCAATCTGTTTTTCCATTACAGTAAAGTTGCAAACTGTATGATGTTGACTATTCTCTGCAGAAAACTTTCCAGATACTATCCAGCCAAAGTTGGTTTTCTTGAATGTGGGTGAATATTTTGATTCCTTGATTTGTCCTATGCATAGTATGTCATAGAAAATTTCTGCGCCAACTAATATATCAATTTTTGATGGTTTGTAGAATTCTGGGTCGGCAAGTTTAATATTTGGTGGTATTCTGAATTGAGATTTTGACATACTCACAAGTGGTAGGTTATCTGTGATTTCTGGTACCACAAGAAATTTTAATGTTACCTTAAATTTATTGACTGTGGAATAAATTGTCGTTTCAATTTCTTCAGTTATTGTGCTTGATATGTTGCCAAAACCAGTAACTGTATGTGATACTTTCTTTGGTTGTAACCCTAATTGCTTGCATGTTTGCTTGGTAATAAAATTTGATTGTGAAGCTGAGTCCAATAACACCTTAAAATATTTATCTTCTCCCTTGCTATCAGGTATCATAACAATTGCTGTAGACAGAATGACCTGACTTGAAATATTTTCATATGAATGACATACCACTGATTGATCGTTTTGATTGGATGATTGATGACTATGTTGTAATTGCGCAACATTTGATTGTGTACTTGATTGAGTGAAATGTTGATTTGTATTATCCATTGATTGATTTGGTTGATGATTGTTTTGAATCGTACTGCTTTGTTGATGTGATTGCTGATTGCCATGATCATGTGAGTAAGTTGTTGTTTGCTGAGTTATTTGTTGACTGCTTGAAGGTTTAAATGTTTGTTGAATGTTTGATTGCCTGAAGTTTGAATGACCATCCAAATGTAGTAAAGTTGCATGTTTTTTATTGCATTTTCTGCAATTTCCTCTGTCACAATTTTTTGTCAAATGATATGTTGTCAGACAATTGTAACATCTCTGTGAGCGCTTGATGTAATTGATCCTCTCAGGAATTGACATGTCCAGAAATTTTTTACATGAATATATTTTATGATGCTGGTTGCATAAACACCTCTGATTCAGAAAATCTATGAATTCATCCAATGCAGGCATTTCTTCATCTTGTTTTTTCGATACTAGAGATTCCCAATCTCGATTTGTATAGTAGTCTAATTTGTTCGACAGTATATATATTAATAAGAGATCCCAATGCTCTACTGGTTGTTTAAGAATTTTCAATGCTCTTACGTGTTTTTGTATAGATTCAACTAGATTTCTTAAATTTGCTGAAGCTTCTTTACTCACTTCTGGTATTTCAAAAATTGCTCTAATATGTGTATAAACCATGTGTTTCGTATCGTGATATCTCTTTTTTAACAAATCCCATGCTAACTGATAGTTGTCGTTTGAAATTTCCAGAGAACGTATCACATTTAATGCTTCACCCTGTAGACATGACCTCAAATATTGAAATTTTCTGCTATTGGTAAGTTTTTTATTTTGATGTACAACTGAATCGAATGTTTCGCTAAACATCAGCCATTTGTCGTACTCGCCATTAAATGTAGGTAAGTTAATCGGTGGTAATTTAACGTAATCATCTGTTGTTTCAATGTTTTGACTTTTATTTGTGGTTTTAATCGATTTTAAGTGAAGTGCTTCTTCATAATATTTTTCAGCTAGTGAATGAATGTTGAAATAGGAATTTTCATATTCTTCTCTTTCATCGTCTATAATATCGGTTAAGAGTTCAATTTTAGTTTGAATGTCTTGAAATTGTTCAAAAAGTGGTTCAAATTTACTTAGTCTAAACTTTAATTGTTTAATATCTGACGTTTCCACATTAAAATTATTTAGAAAAGTACTAAACCTAGTAACTTGACCTTTTAGGATTCCTCTTTGATGTTTTAATGCTTTTATTTCTTCAACGTTACCTTGCTGAAGGTTATGTTCTGTATTATCGGAATCTGGCATTTTTTTTCTTTAAATCCTCGATGATTCCGTGTTATTCTTTTCGTTCAGCTGTCGGTTTTTATTTTTTGTTTTGATTACACTTTACTGTTTACTTTTTATCCGGCTCGAAGGACCAATGTTTAGGCTTCTGCCTTGAATGTGCTGCTTGGCTTTTATTTTAATGAAAAACACCTTTCATTTGACTATTTGTGCACTTTAATGAATAGACAATACACAAATTATACAATGACAATAACGACATTAACTACTTTTTTTTTGACAGTGTTTACACTACAATTATCGCCACCTTTTTATTAAGAGCGGGACCATGGATACATTTGTTAATGAATAAAAATGAAAATAGATTAAACTAAAACTGTCCAGTACGTATTAACATATTTAACCACATAAAGTGGATGGATAATTAATTATTAATGTAAAGCAAAATTGCTTACTGTGTACTATTATTTAAGAGCTTTATTGGACCAACATATAGCCAATTTATATAAAAGATGGTAAATCAACTATTGTAGTGTTCCTTATTTTCACTACGCAACAAACTAGATTCATGACGACTTTTCCAATATAAAAACAGTGTTAACTTCAAAGGCAATTCCTGGCCGGTGTTGTTTCGTGTTAACAGAGTTTAGCTGTAGCCAATGACTGTGTAGTGGTTGTTTGCGGGTTTCTTGTTAATACACGACAGTATTGTTTTTTCTCTACTATAATTACTTCCTGTTAAAAAATTATTGGACTACAAATATAGGTTTTTATGGAGCAATAAATAAAAAAAATAATACGAATAATATGATATATTATTACTAAAAACAGAATAATATAATTTAAACAATTTATTGCATATTATATAAAACTGCAATACCAAGAAAATCAGTTAAACCATTGAGTGATTGGAATTATGAAGAGGTGCAACGCCTTCATATTCCTAGTTGTGAGATATAGATGGCGTTTGCTTCAGAGACTATCAGTATGATTATAATCAATACACGTACAAACAACGATGTTACCTCCACAACGTTTCAAACCACACTATTGTCCGTACAGGTAACAATACAATATCTGAACTGCTGCTTCAGAAGCATCACATCTCGCAACCAGCAATATTGTGACATTGTGCCTCTTTATAATTCTTTTCAACAACGTTTAAATTAAATGTAAATTTAGAAATTAAATTAACAAGAGTATGATTAAATATGACTAAACAATTATGGTTGTGGCGTCTTCCTTATGTAACCTTTTCCTGAAGGTAATGCCACTACAGTCAACGAAGGAAAGAGAATTTTTACCTCAGTATCTGGCACACTCGGTTGGACCATAACATCTTGGCCAGGCTAAAAAAAAATACATTTAGAGGCCATTTTGATACAACTTAGAAATTGATATAATGAATTTATAAGTACTCTCAGTCGTTAATACCTATCAGACAAAGTAAAAGTTCTTCGACTGTAGGAAAATCGAGAGCAAATTTTTGTACAGGGTGATTGTCTGGATGGATTATCCGATTTCAACCCTCGATATCTTAACCATTGAAGATATAGTTCGGTCGAGAAACCAAAGTCCGTGCGTTTCTTGGGGGGACCTTTTTTTTATAATCTCAATTAATTTTTGATAAGGATGCAATTTAGCGTGGTTGTCACTTACATTTTTGGCGTTTGGTCGCGATTTTGAAAATGGCGGCTGGCCTTCACGATAGGAGAAAATACTACTTGGTCAATTTTCATGTTTAAGGTACCGTTAGATAGGTATTAAACTACTCTATATGTTTTGCCAGTGATTGCACATTTGAAAATGAAGAAACAAAAAAATATATGAGAAAATTTTTAAATAAATTTTAGTTTTAATTTGTAATTTTAGAATTTATTTGTGCACTACTTTTTTCTTCATTAACAGTACCAAACATCACAAGTAAAAACGTAGGATGTAACCATATGGGTTCGTCCCAGACGTTTATCCTGTTGCTGACCAAAAAATGCCTGCAGGGAATGCGAATAATATAGTAGAAGTTAGCAAAATAATTAACTTATATTACCTACATGTTAGTGGAAGAAGGTTAATATTAATTATTCCTTTAATTCATTCATGTTTAACGATTGTGAGGAATAAAATTACACAAACTAAGTGTATTAACAATAATTAATATATTTCAACATATAATTTATAATTCAGGAAAACATTAATAAAATAAAAATGGTAAAAACTAATCTCTACATTTAAAAATCAGCAGTTCTTCAGGCCAGACAGCTTAAGATGTCTGTGCTATTCTAAAAGACCCTAGCAATAATGTTTCTTCTCGAGTTTTGACAGCGGTTTCGAAAGGATTCTGATGGATAAATTCGACCAGGGCATTGTCTTTATTTTCATTGGAGACCTTCCCTACACTTTGCCTTATAGGTCTTTACAGTCTTTGTTCTTCTTGCCAGCGCTTTTTTTATATAAAATATACAACTTTTAATAAAAATCACTCAGAGACTTATTTTCTTCCATTTTAGCTAAAGCCCTCGCTTTTTGCGCTTCAGTTAAATGCCTTGGCATAGTTATCTTTGCTTTTACTTTTGACAAATTATGACAAATATATTTTACAACTATTTTCAAATTTTATGATTTAAAGTGTAAATTACACTATACAATTTTGCCGTTCACATTTGGGTGGCGCCGACTGTACAGGGTTATTCCATATATTTAGAGAGCGTCTACCTCGCTTATTATAAAAGATAGAAAAAAACTTTAAATACACAAGTTGTAGGGTTTGTCCTAAATTGCCAGAAAGTGTTGCGCAATATCACGAATAGATATTGGAAAGTTAAAAAAAAACACCAAGTTGGTAAATTTCTAATGGAACACCCTATATATTTTCAAAAAATCAAATAGATCTTTTTCATCTGAATTCAAATATATATGATATGTTGATATTTGGTTTAGCCGTTTTCAAGATATTTGCATTTAAAGAACGTGATTATATTGTTTTGCCTATCGCGGTTGCCATAAAAAAACAATTATTTCTAACATTTTTCCTTCTATATTCGCGAAAATCAAACAGATGAATAACTCGGGATTTACCTTAGATACAAACAAATTCACGTGTAGTGAAAAATTCAATTGGTCATCGTTGACATTTTTGCCTATCATGTCCTTTGTTATCGTTTTCACATATCAATTTTGTTGCTTCCCCGAGTTATTCATCTGTTTGATTTTTGCGAATAACCATTACCACCTAAATTTACGGATAGAACGAAGAAAATGTGAATAAACAATAATTATTATTGACGTTTGGAGCATTTGTTTTTTCATGGCAACTGCAATATGGCAAAACAATATAATCACGTTCTTTAAATGCAAATATCTCGAAAACGGCTAAACCAAATATCATATATTTTTGAATTCAGATGAAAAAGATCTATTTGATTTTTTGAAAATATATAGGGCGTTCCATTAGAAATTTACCAACTTGGTGTTTTTTGTTAACTTTCCAATATCTATTTGTGATATTGCGCAACACTTTCTGACGATTTAGGACAAACCCTACAACTTTTGTATTTAAAGTTTTTTTCTATCTCTTATAATAAGTGAGGTAGACGCTCTCTAAATATATGGAATAACCCTGTACATGTACGCGAAGAAACCGAGAAATGCTGCGGAATTCTACAATAATTGTCGCTCGTTATTCTCAGATTAAGATAAAGCATGTGCTGCTCTTGGAATCTACACATTTACCGGTTGTGACGGTAGAAGTTTTCTTCGGCTTGGGGAAGGTCGCACCAATGAAGCACATTCTAAAGCCACATAATATGACATACTTTGAGATAATACAGCAAATTGAAGTTGATGAGAAACTATCCAATGAACTGTTCGATCAACTGCAACTGTTTACGATTAGGATCATGTATAATGACCTAATCAGCAAACGCTTGTGTGAAGCCCGAGGACGTAAATGGCAGCAATTGTGACATCATGAATCTTCCAGGTTGCCTCCTGATGAAGACTCATTTAGACCACATTGTCTTCGAAGTCACTTAAGAGCTTATAAATATAAGAATGCAAAACGGCTTCTCTTTACAGAGGTGCCACTTTTCTGGAAAACCTGGAATTGTCAGGGAATTTTGAAATTTCGAAAATGTCAGGGAAATTTGCAATAGTCCGCTGAGAGTCATGGAATTTGATATTTTCATTTAAATAAAATACAAAATTTAATATTCCTTTATTGTAATATTCGGAGTACGGTCCTGTGCCAGAGCTGGATGGCCGCGCTCATCGCATTCGTGGCACTGCCGACGGAGCTACGCAAGTACCCGAGAAGACGATATGTTTTTATTATTTTTATGGTATTTAAAATATTTGTTTATTTTATGAAAAAAACTTTAATTTTTTGTTTTTGGTATGTGAATAAAAGTATTTTTTATTTGCTAATAATATTAAACTACCCATTTTATTATTCGAATAAAATCCTTTTAAATCGAGTAAAAAAATCTTTTATTACACTAATGTACAGCTAATTGTATGGGATTTATTACGTACGCAAGATTTGTTCAACTTTTAAAAATCATGTCTTCTAAAAATGCCCTCCATCAACTTGAACTTTCAATTCTGAATGCAAAATTTTTCATCACCCGGCGAAATCTCCAACTATCCCTGTAATTTCTTCTCGAATGCGGTCTTTCAAGTTCTCAATTGTTGCAGGGCAACTTGCAAAGACTCGGGTGCCGTTATGTCGGGAGACTTAGGGAGGGGGGGGGGGGCAATTATCAAATCGAGAAATTGGGTGCGTTTGTTATAAAGATTTACAATTCCGAGCAGATTTTGTGATGAGCTCGGAGACATCTGAAATTGTCGAACGCGGGGAGTGGGGTAATGCATAATCTGTTGGCTCGGTCTCGCAAGACCGATTACATCGAGCATTTTTTGGAGCTCAGTGGGATGCCTATTACGAACGATACGAGTTTTCTCAAAGTAATCTAAGCACTATAACAAACGCACCCATTATACGATCGTTAAAAAATTCTCGCAGAATCCCCTAGGTCTCCCGACATAACGGCACCTGATTTTTTTCTGTGGGGGGTATTTAAAGGAAGAGGTCTTTGCAAGTCGCCCTGCAACAATTGAGGACTTGAAAGACCGCATTCGGGAAGAAATTACAGGGATAATTGAAGATTTTTTTCACTGGGTGATGAACAATTTTGCTTTCAGAATTGAAAATTCAAGTTGATGGAGGGCATTTAAAAGACATGATTTTTAAAAGTTGAACAAATTGACTACGTAATAAATCCCATACAATTAGCTGTACATTCGTGTAATAAAAGATTTTTTTACTCGACTTAAAAGGATTTTATTCGAATAATAAAATGGGTAGTTTAATATGGGGAACCCTGTATATTGTGCCATTTTTGATATCCTTGGTATAGCTTTTTACAAATAATTGTTAGTAGTGAGTCATGGAAAATTATGTATTTGGTCAGGGAAAACCTGGAAAAGTCAGGGAATTTCAAATAGGAAATGTGGTGGCAACCCTGACTTTACTAACTTCGGATGGAAACTGCATCAAGATTGATTGAGACCTGTCACCATAACCGCACTTCCAAATCAAGTCCATTTGCTCCAATCCAACGACCTCCTTGAGCTGAAATCTGACGTGGAAACAGAGGTGGAAGAGGAAGTAAACACGATTGTTTGACTCATTCATGGAAGACACCGATACAGACAAAGATTTCAGTAACTGATTGTGTGATAGTTGTGTCTTTCACGTACGACCAAATTAATTTTGTACCTTCCACGTTATTTTTATGTGTTAATACAGAATATTTATGCTATAATTTCTACTTTCATATTAAAACATTTTCCAAATACAATTGCCTTTTTTAAAATTTATTCCCTTTTACATAGTAAGACATATAGAGTAATTCAATATCTATCCATTGGTGTCTTAAATATTAATATCAACGTTTGGGAGATATTTTTATTTTCTCATATCGCTAAGGCTAGCCGTCATTGTTCAAAATGACGCCTAAACGCCAAAATTTAAAAGTGACACCCATGTTAAATTACATCCTTAACATCATAACATGTCAAATATTAATTGCAATCATAAAAAAAAGTTCCCCTAAAACAGGCACGGGTTTTGGTATCTCGACCGGACTAATATAAACAAAAATGATAACGATCCTTAAATGAGATTTCGTGTAGATTACAGAGACATTAATAAACCTTTTTGTTGTTAATTTTCTCCTCCTTTTCAGCTATGAAAAAACTCATAGCTGAAGAAGAGCCCAGTGGTGTTGGCTCGAAACATATGTAAGATAAGTTTTATTGTTATTTTATAATAAATTATTATTTTTACATATTTTTTTGTTTATCGTTATTACAATATTGATATTGATTTAAAAACCAAAGAACCACTGATAAATTTCAGAACTAAATTTCATTTTTTACCCATATTCAAGATACAGTGGTTCCTGGGGGCAAACTTTAATAATTTGCCTGGTACTATACTTTTGATCTTGTAATTTTTTGGCATTTCTATTACTTTTTCTTTATTTTTTAGTGTGGGTGTTATCCCCAAAGAAAGAATATGAATATACAATATCCTCCACATGTGCAATAACTTCACAGTGTTAACAATGTCAGTTACAATGTATTATTACCTACCATAAATAAAATTTTTTTCTAATAAATCATATTTAATGAATACACCGTTAAAGATGGTTATTTCAATGGGGGACTGGCACACAAAAAAAAGTATTTTTATAGCAGTATATTCTACATTAAATATTAATACGAATTTGCTAAATTTCACTCTCCTATTCGTCCTGGATAACTTCAAATTTAAATTATGTGATGACGTAGGTAAACTTGAGAGCATTATCAGTGTTGAACTCTGAAACTAATGCAGAAATCTGTTTAGAAATGTTGTCTCCTACTAGCCCAAGGTGGCTCAAGTAACTGCTAGGTTACCAGATTTGTTCAATAATTATTATACAGGGTGTCTGGAAAGTAATGGGAAATATTAATACGAATTTGCTAAATTTCACTCTCCTATTCGTCCTGGATAACTTCAAATTTAAATTATGTGATGACGTAGGTAAACTTGAGAGCATTATCAGTGTTGAACTCTGAAACTAATGCAGAAATCTGTTTAGAAATGTTATCTCCTACTAGCCCAAGGTGGCTCAAGTAACTGCTAGGTTACCAGATTTGTTCAATAATTATTATACAGGGTGTCTGGAAAGTAATGGGATCCAGCTTAGGAATAGCTTCCTGTGACCAAATGGGACTGAATAAACCAAACATACCTTAGTCCAAAAGTGCTTCCTAAAGAATTTTTTATTTTGTGTATACAGAGTGCTCGTTTTTCGCCTGCAGCATTGGGATCTCGCTTACCTTAAGGGGTACAAAGTCGGTTGGTTATATTAGAGCAAAGTTGCGCATTTTTATGCTGATCAATAACCTAAAAAGGAATTTGATCTATCGTTTTTAGGTTTGAAGATATTAGAAAAAAACGAAAAATCGTGATTCTCGTTTTTAATTTTTAAATTGAAAACTAATAAAACTATGTATTTTAAACAAAGACGTTCTTAAAGCACTTTTCATAGGAATTCGATATGCCATTGTGCCATTGCATTTGTCATGACACCTAAGATGGCAGAGAATCATAGAAACAACAGCCAACTTTTTGTTTTTGTGGGCGCCATAAGTATATCATTTTTGTTTTAGACAATATATTAACAGTTCAGCTTAATCTTAAGTCTCAGCGTTTACACTTAGGCTAAATTTTATATGATTTACAAGTAAAAAACAAGCGAGTGGGTATGCTGAGAATATGTTCTTTACATTAAAGCAAATCGAAAACAACAAAACAGAAAACTATTACAAATGCTCAAATGGCCCACCTTATCACATTGTTCTTCACTTGAAAATAGCATTTTCTTGGTGAAAGTCGCAAAATTGTAAATACCAAGTCTTAAAGTGGAGCTAAACAGTCGAAGTTTGTTTAAAACAGAAGTGATGCTTTTTATTTCATAGCACCCTTTGCAAAAATGAATAATTTTCAATTTTGGTCGAAATATAAAACTAAACTATCATGTGTCGTACATTATTATTGAATTATAAAAGGCAGAGTTCAGTGAATTTTAATAACCCTCTGCTCTTCCACTCAATATAAGAAAAATGATAAACGATGACAACATTAACAAACAATACAAATTAATGAAAAGGCAACATAATAAAAATATCATCAAAGAGAGGACAAACGAATAAAATTACAATTGATAATTCTAATAATAAGACTAAAACGTTTTGGAAAATCATACAATCAAATTTAAATACAACAAAAACACCTAACAAAATAATTATAAATCAAAATAATAAAATAATAGACAACATACAGATTGCCAATTGTTTTAGTGTCTACTATTCAAACATAGTAAAGAATAAACTTGCGAATCACTTTATAGAAATGTTAAAGGAGTGTACTATAATACAACTAGCGGATAAAAAATCAACGAGTATTGATGAGGTTTCTAACAAATTAGTTAAGGATTGCTTACATGAATTTTCCCTTTGCATTACTTCCATTATACACAAATCAATACTATCAACACAAATTTCCAAGTAGATTAAAAACGGCATTAATTATACCCGTATTCAAAAAGGGAGATGCAATAAATGTTTACAGACCCATCTCACTCTTAAGTATTTTCTTTAAAATAATTGAAAAAGTTATGGTAAGAAGAATAAACTCATTTTTGAATGAAAAAGGGCTTTTAACTTCCTCACAGCATGGTTTCAGAAGTAAATTCTCTACAGAAACTACCACAAACGAGCTTATCCAAAATATATTTGAGAACATAGATGCTAATAATTGCGTGATGGGGATATTTTGTGACCTCTCAAATGCATTTGACACCTTAGACTTATGGTTTGTAAGTGAAAAATTAAATAAGTTAGGAATTAGAGGGAATGTAAATTTATGGATTATGTCATACCTTTCAGATAGGAAAATCGTTGTTAAAATAGAAGAATCTCTCTAAGATGAACAAGAGATACATCATTTATTGTTACAGCAAAAACTCCCGAAGAGCTGGAAAGCAAAGTAAATAATCTTTTGCAACAGTTCAATGAAAAAAAAATCGTTTAATGATAAATTATGGGAAAACTGCATTCACTTTATTTTATATTTATTTATTTTATTTTAATTTTATAATAATACATCCAGCAGCCAATCGGCCGTTTATAGGAGTACAATATTAAAGTAATAAAAAATGGTGAATAATAAAACATAATAACATAATATAATAAGGTACGATGATGAATGCTAACATATAAAATAATAGAATATAAGCATTAAAATAAAATAATAAAAATATAATATATGTGTAAAACACATAAAAACATATACAGGGTGTTTCATGAGGAACTGTACATAGTCCAATGGTAGATAGGGCCCATCAAGGTTAGTGGCAAACCACTATTTAAAATCATTTTAGCCAAGTATTTAGGGTTGTACAGGGTGATTTATGAATTTTTACCAAAATTTGCTTTCGTTGCCTTTTAGAAACTAATTGCCCGATTCAATTTATTTTCGGTACACATTAAGTACTATCAAATACCAACAGTTCGCCATAATTACAAAACCAAAATTCCAGGTCCGTATTAGGAAAAATTTTATTTTATCTGTGCCCCCTAAAAAGTTCACCCTGTATATATTTTTTTAAAATCTTATTACTGAAGTTTGAAAGTACATAAACGACCAACAAAACTGGAATACTTCGTTTTCTTGTCACACTTACAACAGATACAAAATAAACACATTAAATTTAAATATTATCTTGTTAAAATTCAAACTTTCAGTAATTCAATGTTAGTTGTCAAAGTTCCTATCAGTTTAAGTTTCTAAGTAATTTTAACTATTATTAGTTAAAAATAGTATGAAAAACCAACAGTTAGTCGCAATCAACAAGACTCCAGGACCGTATTAGGAAAAATCATCATCTCGTCGATTCCTCCTAAAATTTTCACCCTGTATATCTTATTCTTAACTTTACTTGCTATAATTTAAAAGTACATAAAGTATCAACAAGTAGTGTAGTGTGATCTACACTTTTCAAGAATAATTATGAACGTCCAACTACCGACACTTAAGTTGTGTATTAATTAAAGGGTAATCTAGTATATTCTGTTCTAATTTGTAATGTAGAATATTTTCATGTTCAGTTCTAGTTTTAAGAAATGAAATTATTTTATTTAGTGTGCAGATAAAGACATTTGTGCAGGATTTCTGCGAAAGTTTGTCAATTCTTTCTACAGTAGGAATATAATAGACTTTTTATCTACTGACACTGTTAACAAAAGGAGTAGTCAGCTTTGGCAATAGTTTGACAGGTATAATTGTTGATGAGGTATAACTTTTGTTTCTACGTTACTAATGCCATTAGTCCAACTTGAGAGCAGCAATTAATAGACCGAATTGAACAGTATTGTAACATAATAAGAAACTACCCGGACTTTATACGAAAATCTGTGGGACATTTAGTAGTTAGACAAATAAAATGCCGTGAAGAGGGGGGTTTACATTTTGAAAATAAGTTATAGATTTTTACTTTTTATTATGTTAATATGTATTATTTTGTTTTGTTATGTTGTTTTGTATTCATGTTGCGTTTTTTATTTTGCTTGTTCTCTTCTGTTACTATTAAATTGTTTTAAAATTCAATGAGTATCATTTACAGACAGAATAGCAGCTCTAACTGAAACCAATTTATTGAAAATGTCAATTTTATCGAGATAAATTTTGTTGGTTGGTTTAAAACCTGTTGAAAGTGTAATAAGAAAACGGATCACACTACACTACTTGTTGATACTTTATGTACTTTTAAATTATAGCAAGTAAAATTAAGAATAAGATATACAGGGTGAACATTTTAGGAGGAATCGACGAGATGATAATTTTTCCTAATACGGTCCTGGGTCTTGTCTGATTGCGATTAACTGTTGGTATTTCATACTATTTTTAACTAATAATTACTTAGAAACTTAAACTGATAGGAACTTTGACAAATAACATTGAATTACTGAAAGTTTGAATTTTAACAAGATCATGTTTAAATTTAATGTGTTTATTTTGTATCTGTCGTAAGTGTGACAAGAAAACGAAGTATTCCACTTTTGTTGGTAGTTTATGTACTTTCAAACTACAGTAATAAGATTTAAAAAAAATATATACAGGGTGAACTTTTTAGGGGGCAAAGATAACATGAAATTTTTCCTAATACGGACCTGGAATTTTGGTATTGTAATTATGGCGAACTGTTGGTATTTGATAGTACTTAATGTGTACCGAAAATAAATTGAATCGGACAATTAGTTTCTAAAATGCAACGAAAGCAAATTTTGGTAAAAATTCATAAATCACCCTGTACAACCCTAAATACTTGGCTAAAATGATTTTAAATAGTGGTTTGTTACTAACCTTGATGGGCCCTATCTACCATTGGACTATGTACAGTTCCTCATGAAACACCCTGTATAACAGAACATAAAGTATACTCAAAATAATACATTCAGTTTTATTAATTTGGTAATAAACTAATGACCTTCCTTTTGAATTGTGTCATACCATTGAGTAAATAAATAATGTAAAGAGGCGCAACCGTCAAGGGGCCGAGATTTTAGTGTTCTATTTTTTTGCCAATAACTACAGAATTATGTACAATATTTAGGGCTATGCAACCGAATTACAAATACCTTTCCGTAGCACTAAAAATTGGTAACAATCCTGAAGCTATTGGCAAAAAAAAAAAAACTAAAATCTCGGCCCCTTGACGGTTGCGCCTCTTTATATTAATTATTTACTCAATGGTCATACTAACAAAAAATATATCCACAGATTGTAAACCGTTATAACTTCTACACATCGAGGTAACAGGACAATGGAAATGATGGTACGAATTTGATACAGCAATATGAAAGGTATTATTTATTACTCCTTGAAGTAAGACGTGGTACATTAAAGCATATAGAGCTCAGTAATGACGGAGAATCAATATAGTTGTTTACAATTTTGTACAATGTTAATATATCTTCCAACTCACGCCTTTTCCGAAGAGAAATAAAGTTAAACTCATTTAAGACAAGTGCATAATCATAGTTTCTCACTGGATAAGTGCCGTGTTTTTTATAATATAAAAACTTAAGAAAACGTCGTTGAACATTTTCAAGAAGCAATATATATTTGTCGTGATAAGAATTCAAAACGGAGCTACAATAATCCAGTTTACTCCGTACTAATGCAACATAAAGGCTAATAATTGCCTCAAGAGAAGAAAACTCCCTGCTATTTCTAATAACGAACCCTAATGTTTTCAATGCTGCTGACGCTCTATTGCTGATATGCGGTGACAAAGACAGTTTTGTGTCAAAAGTTACATCGAGATCTTTAGTTTGTGAAACTCGCGTGAGCGATGTTCCATTGATAAGATAATCAAAAGGAATTACATTAGTTTTACGAGTATATGACATTATTTTGCATTTCTTAATGTTAAGCGATAGCTGATTCTCATTACACCAGTTATTTAGGAGAATTAAATCTCGTTGTAATTGAAAACAATCAGAAGAAACTGTATTTATTTGGTTAAAGATTTTCAAATCATCTGCAAATAACAATTTTGAGGAAACTATGTGATCACAAATATCATTCACAAAAATGAGAAATAAAAGTGGACCAAGATTGGATCCTTGTGGAACTCCCAAAGTGGCAATAAAACTGTTGGATTTAACACCTTCATATTCAACAAATAGCTGGCGATCATTTAAGTAGGAGTTCAGACGTAAAACACTGTTTGAAACACCATTACCAGTTAAGTTTCTGAAGAAGCTTTACATGAGACACACGATCGAACGCTTTGCTAAAATCTGTGTATACATGGTGGTGAATTTTTCGATGCCCACCATTGGTATCTCGGAAACTATAAGATTTAGAGAATCGGTTAAATTAGACAAAAGTTGCGCTATTTTATGCTCTACAATTTCCTGCCAAGAAATGCTGGATATCTTGATTCGTTCACGGTTTATCCTGAAAAAATTGAAAATCGTGATATCAAAACAAAATTAATATCTTCTATACCATTCATGCGAATTTAGTGAAATTTGGCAAGGTTATATTTTTGACCACTACCAATTGAATGGCGTTGATAGAAATTTTCTAAGCCTTCTAGATTTTGAGCAATGATAGTCAACTTTTTTTTTTCTTATGGCCGCCATATTGGATTTTTACACCATTAGTTAGAGAAAATAATTCTCTCTTCACCTATTATTATTTTTACATTAATTCGAATATCAACATGTTTTTAAAAAATCAGACTATTTTGGTGACATAGATGAAAAGAGAATTATTTTCTCTAACTAACGGTGTAAAAATCCAATATGGCGGCCATAAGAAAAAAAAAAGTTGACTATCGTTGCTCGAAATCTAGAAGGCTTAGAAAATTTCTGTCAACGCCATTCAATTGGTAGTAATCAAAAATATATCCTTGCCAACTTTCATTAAATTCGCATGAATGGTATAGAAGATATTATTATTTTTTTGAAATCGCGATTTTCAATTTTTTTAGGATAAACCGCGAACGAATCAAGATATCCAGCATTTCTTGGCAGGAAATTGTAAAATATAAAATAGCGCAACTTTTGTCTAATTTAACCGATCCTCTATATCTTATGGTTTCCGAGATACCAATGGTGGACATCGAAAAATTCACCACCGTGTATATAGTCCAAATCACGAAAGATGACCGTTACGTCATCATTATAATTCATGTGAATCACATCAGTACTGTGTTAGTCAAGTTAATGTTTGTTGAAATGACATCCGGATGTAAACAAACTTTAAACGTCAAAACAAAACAACCTACAATTTGTCTGTTAAATGTCAGAATAATTTAACGATCTCACCTGTCTTTAAATTTGAACTAATTTTATATTCTTATCGAGGTGTTTATATATACCGGGTGCCACAGGATACTGGCTCACCCCTACATTTCCTTTATTTTTTAACTTATCCATTTGAAATTTGGGGAGCATAAACTAACGTTTAAAATGTATTTCTGCACATTACAAACACTATGGTATCACTTCCGGTTTATCCGGAAATTACCTCAACCTAAACAAACGCTTGAACAGCATACATTGAAGATTAGAATTTAATTTGTAACGTAACGGTCATCTCTAGTGATTTGAAGTATATCTATTAAACTATTGAGCTTTATATATACAAAAAAAAATAACTTGAAAACTTATGATCATCACTACGCCACTTGAAACACGGATCACATATACATTAATAGATACAACCTCTCTCTATATAAAAGATCCCCAATATGCGCTGGAAGGTATTTTTTAAATAAATTACCCACTGATATAAAAAAATAGAAATTTAAAAAATTCAAACAAAAATTTTAAAAGGTTTCTTGGTCGAAAAATGCTTTTATTCATTGAATGAATTTCATTTCTGAGTCATATGTATCCTGTCCTATCACATAGGTAATTATTTATTTATATTTGTATTTTACTTATTTATTTGTTTAAAACCCAATGGAACAAAATTAATATTTGGTATATTATGTTTTTATTATGAGACTCTCTTAGCATTGTTCTGTAGTATAAAATTATTTTTTAACTTGCCTATTAGAAATTGTTAGTTAATTATATATAATATATATGACAATATTTGTACTTATGCAAATAAGTCACAGAAATAAACTATTCTATTCTAACCCTGGTGCTAAAGTTAACCCTCGTCCTTAAAGCGACGTCAGTGTACTCAGGAAGTGAGGTTGGTACTTCCTTACGCTGACAAGGTGTCCTTACGTAACCTGTTCGGTTATTATTATTATTATTATTTTGAAGATATAAGCATTTCTACATACTGTAGGGGGTGCTGTCGGCAGCTTTTTTACAGAACCAGTGTATCTTTGCTTTTTTATACTTTTTATCACAATTCGTTTATTATTATAATTTTGGTCCATATGACCTAAGTAAGCATTACGATACAGAAATTAATTTTACAAAAATAAAATTTACTTGATTCATGCCAATAAAATGCTTTCAATAAAAACGCACTTAAACGTTTCAGTACATTGAGGTTACATTTTTGTCAGTGATTATGTAATAAACAAAATTGAAAATAACGACCCAACATATTTTGGTCGTGTGTTCTTTACTGATGAAGTAGCTTTTACTCGCCGTGGCATCATTTATACACCGAATTCCCACACATAGAGTGAAGAAAACCCCTGTATAACAAAAGCAAACACTTTCAACATGAGTTTTCGATTAATGTATGGTCCGGCAATGTTGGTGATTATTTATTAGGACCTTATGAATTTCCTGCTCGTTTAAATGGTGAACCCTATATACATTTTTTGGAAAACGTATTGCCGATCTTACAAACCAGTGATTTATGCATTTATCTCCAGTCCCCCATTTCATATTGTGAACTGAATTGCTCGCGGAATATCAGAGTTAACCTTATACGTTCCGTGATCAGAGTCCTCAGACGTGTAATACATAAAAGATTCATCCGAAAGATCAGGTGTCCGAATAAACCAATGCGCACATAGGACGTATACCTAACTTCATATACGTACAAATAGCCACTGTGAAATAGGTATACGTCAGATGTATATTGTATAAAAGGTCCGTCCAAAGACGCATGTGACTGAATAAACCAATGTGCACATAGGACGTATACCTAACTTCAAATACGTCGGACATACAAATAGCCACTACCTTAATCATAAAATAATAAATAACCGTTCCTTAAAAAATTACTTAAACAAATTATACCTTCCAATCTACGGGAGTGGCAACTTTATGTTTATCACACAACTGCAAGGAATCCAAAACACGTAGTATTTCACTAAAAATATTAAAAATCAATTTCACCATTTAAAGAGGAAATTATTTGGTTCTTACTCAAAATTTCTTCCTGTCGTTGCTGGATATAAAATAGAAAGTCTCATTTTTTTATTAGGATCTATAATGAAGACAGCTCTGGCAGTCAACGGAATACCTTGAGCATCTTTTTCATCTGGATCTAACATCTGTAATTCGGTTGCTAGTTCTCGATTTTCATCAGCAATTATGGGATACGGAAAGGTATCTCCTGAACAACCAGCATATACCTTAATGTCATTGCACCATTTTTTATGGCTTTCTACTGAGTCGCAAGACAATGCCATTACTTTTACATTTCTTTTAGTAAACTCGGGCTGTAAATTAACTACCCTTGCTAGTTCCGTTGTACAAACTGGAGTGAAATCGGCTGGATGGGAAAATAAAATTCCCCAACTAAAAACAACTTTGTTGCAACATAAAAATGAGAATAAAAAATAGTACATTAAACAACAAGTTTAGAAAAGCAAAGTTTTACTAAACGAATATGAGTTTATAGTAAAACTGCTTTTCTTACGAGATTTGTTTATACTATTTTTTCACATTTTGTGTTAGTTAATTAATAAGTTAATTAATTATAAGCAAATAGTGATAGTTATAAAAGTAAAACAAAGTTTGAAATTTAAAGAGTCATAGTAGGTACTTGTTTCCGTAACCATATAGTAATAGTTTATTTATATAATAACAGGTTACGTATAATTTTTGTGAGTCGAATTGATTTTAAGTTATATTATTAATTATAAAAATGAATCTTGCAACTGGAAACAATTTAGAAAATTGTTCTGAAGACATTTTAAATGCCGCTCGAGAAGCAACTTCGAGCGTACTTCCTTTAAAATCCAAGGAAAAATACGAGAAGGTATATGAAATATTTTCTGTCAAACTGTTTTTTATTAACACTGGCATTACTATAAACGGTAAAGTGACATTTTCATGTGGTAAAGTGCCACTTTATTAAACGATTTTGAATTTAGTAAAATAGCATATTATCGGTCAAAATGCGAAAAAGGTATTTTAACTTACGAATCGTCCAGCCATTCATGAAACATAATCTCTCCAACAGTAGTTTTTCCTAAAAAGTTTGGAAAAACATCGCCTAAGTTTACCATATTTGCTGTAAATACTAAATTCCACTATTTGTATACAAACTGTCGAAACTGATTTACTCCAACCAGTAGTTGGGTTATATTTGTGTTGTTTTAAAAAGCCGGCTTCCGGTTTCCGGTTTTGGCGGTTTCTTTTATCTTGCGTCACCACCACAGAACGAACAAGAACCAGTGCCACAGAAATCATAGAATATCAAGAATTACAGAATAGATGACAGAACATAACAGAGTACATATGAACAGGTACGGACAAAGTTTTAAATTTCTTTGTTCTAAAAATTTCACAATAAATGACCTTTACGGCATGTAAAGCCGTCTTGTTTGGTCGGTCGTTTGGAGTATAATCAATTAAAATTATTGAAATAAAATATTTTTTTCGAAACCGTCAGGAAAGCGTCTACGTTCGCGATTTATTTGCGGAGCGAAAGTAGTGTTTTTCAATACTCTAATGATGTCACTTTTCAATACTCGTATGTCCCTTTCTAATACTCTTATGTCATTTGTATTTTCAAAATAAATGTATGTATTGGCGCTAGATAATTTTGAATATTATATTTGAAAAATTCAGTAAATGTCTGATAAGGCTACATTTTAAAATTAGTCGATAAATCCAATGCACCGTTCAATAATAGCGTTTTCTATGCGAGGCATTTCGACTTAAGTTAATTTGAGTAAAGGCGTGACAGAATTAAGTGTCATAATTTCATCAAAAGCATCCTAATCCAATTTTGATAAATTTTTAGATTGATCAAGTCATAAAATGTTGATGTGCTTTTGTCCGACCAATTTTATCTTTCAAAAAAATATTGGTCGACCTCTAGAAATAATAGTTATTTTGGATCAAGGGTGCGAAATGTTACTTTGGTGATGGAGAACGAGAAAAAACGAAAAAATCGTTGATTACCAAAGAATTTCGCACACGAGTTGCAAACAATATTTTTTCTACAACCGATCGTAAAGTACTAACTTTCCGCAATCTGTAGAGTGCCAGAGTGCGTAAAGTTATAGTGCGTAAAGTGTTTTTACCTTACGCACTAGTGCGTAAAGTAACATACTAAACAATTGCATACCTATTAGAGCACCTATAATATCTCCGAGGTTAGAACGAGATAAAACACATCTGGTGGATCAACCGGTGAATAAAGCAACCCAGATAACACAAGGCTGCTCCTGGGACGTCCCAAAAACATCAAGCCAGAACATTTGAAACATCCCAGGGACATCCTAAAACAAAGTAGGGACGTCCCAGCGCAAGCCGTTTGGGACTGTTCAGGATATCCCTGTCACGTCCCAACAACGTCCTTTCAGGTCGTGTTTGGACAATATTAGGACCTGATAAGGACATGCTCTAATAGCATACCAGATATAAAACCTACATCCAACTGGATTCAAAATAAAATAGTAATTGACAATGAAATTATTTCCACAAACACCAAAAAGTTTATTACAGTCGACGAGCTTGGCCAACATGGCATCATTGGCAGATGCTTAAAACTGTTTATCACCTCCCAATGATGTCAACTTGGTTGGCGAAATGTGGGTCAAGTTCAGTATAATAAGTATTTGAGTATCTACTTCAGTGTCAATGTCGCATCAAAAGTTCAAATAACCCTTTACAGGAATACTGATCATTTATTCAAAGGAAGGAACATCACAAATTAATAGGCATAATGAAGCGTAAAAGAATACAATAATCAATCTGTAAAAGACCACTTAACTTTTAACAAAACACAAGACCAAAAAGACACCAAACACCAAACAAAACATGCACGCAGCCATATTGCTCTTCCGCTTGTACGCGTAGAGCTTGGTCCGTTACATTTATTAAGCGGCGGCAAATTTAAAATATTTGAGTACCCAACAGACCTTGAAAATTTGTTTACCAAAAGTTTCTTTGGCTTTATCACAGAAGAAAAACTTTTAATAGTAATTCTAATATTATACATAATACCAAACATACTGAATATCAGGTTAAACGATTAAAAATTAGATTGTTTCCACATTTTTATAATTATTCTACTCTTTGTTTTTGTTGAATGATTCCTGATATAATATTTATTTAATAAAAACATTGTCACTCCAAAATAACAATATTTTTAGGTTTAAAAAATAGTTTTCAATATTTTCGACCATCGAATTGTGATTGAGCATGTGCATTTTACATGATTAATATCCAAGTCCTTAAGTCCTTGGGACGTTAGCTTGGGTTGTTTCACTATTTGGGACATCCCAAGGATTTTCTTAATATAACTCTACAGGGACGTCCCTGACGGTAAGTCCCAGGGATGTTTCCGTGGGATATTTCAGTCCTTGGGACGTCCGAGGGACATTTTGCCGCGACGATCCCATATGGAACGTAAAAGCTCATATATGGACATCCCAGGGACATTTTGTGCTAACTGGGAACTCGCTCAAAATCATATCTTATTTTTAAAAACGTTTAATATGTGGTTATTTAATTTTATGTAGTCCATTTATTTAATCATATTGTAAAACATACCACCTAATTTTCAGTATTCTTTACAATAATGATTGAATTTTTTACAATTCTGAAGTTTCATTTATTGTCTTGACATTGACATTAGACAAAGAAATAATAGACATTTGATTAATTTCACTCATTTTAAAATAAAGTATGGAGTATTGTGATTTTTAAATGACATATGAAGTTTTGACGTAATGGTAAGTTTTGACGTTTCACATTATTATTAGAGAATTTAGGTCCATTTCGGTAGGTACCTAGTAGAAAAAATATTAAATGCAATTCGTGCGAAAATGGAGCTCTTTTCACTCATATGGGATTGTCAAAATTCGTGAAAAAATCTCACCTTATACGCACTTGTTGCATAAATAACTATTTTCTACAACGACTTCAATTTGATTAAAATAAAACCATAAAACGATCTCTTCTATTATAATATTTAATGCAAATTAAGGCTTTATACAAGCATAATCATAACAAACATATCCAATTTGATATACCTATATTGATGTTTCATCTCCTAAACATACGCAATTATTAAAGTTATTGGACTTTCTTTAATCACATGAGAAAAATTGAATTAAAAATTACACTCAAAGCGTCTAAAAATAAATTATTGAAAAAAAATTTTTAACTCATCACCACAATTAAACATTCATTATGGTCACCAATTAAAAAACGATGTCTTCAAGAAGATGTACATATTCTTTCGCTATTAAACTAGCTCCTCAGAAGGACGAGAAGTCGCGCCAATAAAGTTATTTACTTGAAGTTACATTTTACAATAATTAATAAACTATCATGTAACCATAATTTTATTTCCATATAATATAGTAAAGTAAAGTAAAGTAATCTTTATTAGCATAATTTGCTATTCATGTATACAGTATAATAATGATAATTAACTTAATTACATTCAGTTTTGACAAATTTTCCCATTTCCTTTTTGAATTTTTTTAAATTTAAATTTTTTGTGTCCTTATCTAACTTATTGTACCATTTTAGACCCTTATAATATATTGTGTTTTGCCCTGCTGTTGTCCTTTTATATTCTATTATATAGTTTTCTCCATTTCTTGTGTTATGTTTGTGGCAGTCCTTTATACTTTGGTTAATTTGTCCGTGAGATATCTAGGCACTAAATTTAAAGTCATTCGGTGAATCAGCACTAATACATTATACATTATGATCTGTTTGACAGATAATAGGTTTAATTCCTCTAACATTTTTTTAGTACTAGTATATCTGTTCGCATTCAAAATAATTCTTAAGGCACGATTTTGTGAGATTTGAAGTTCTCTAATATCTCCCTCATTTAAAGTTACTAATAACGAAGAGCAATATGTTATATTATAGGTTCAATATTTGTTTTATATATTGTTCTTTTATACCACTTCGTTAAATCACCACCAATTCGGCCCATATAACTAATTTTCTTATATATATAATACCGCCTGCATGTTCATACCTCTCTTTATTCGAGACTTGTTGTCTATGAACAACGTTATTTAAGCCTTATACTGGCCCAATAATAACAAAAATATCTAATAGGTATATTTATTGGTGTTTCATTTCTGAACATGCAAATATAAATTATGTTGAATTCAAAGAAAATCGTTGAAAACACTTTAGAACGTTATTAGTGTCGAATAATGCAAAAACAAAATACTCTGCAGGACTATATACCTCATTGAATTATATCACAGAATCCATAATTAACATTCAAAGTAAACAGTAAAACATTTAAATAAAAATTATTTAATCTTCATAATCCACCCCTGTATTTGGTTGGACTGCCATACCCTCCAAGATGCGGCCGACCAAATTTTTTTTGGTTTATTAATCGAGTTCTACTAAATGAAAAAGGTTTAATTAATTAACAAAATAAGATAAAATTTGAGTCCGAAGGAGGGTGGGTAAACCCTCCCTCCCACTTACGCTCCAGGATATGCCTCGACCGACAAACGTTTTTTGTATCTACTGATTTGGTGAATTTTTACTAAAAAGTAACAAATTCCTCCAACTCAATGACGTGAGTGTTCTGTAGATATTCTGTGAGTGTTCTTGCAGCCGCCGCCCGGACAAGACAGGTGTGGGATGCTGCTATTACACAACTCTACAGTTCCGCCACCCGTTCTTGTTACGCCACTGGACGCAAAATCTATCCAATTAATCTACTTTTATATTTAAAATTCGCGCCAAGATTTCTACTTGATGACGTATCCTAGCGGTAGTCAAAATGCAAGACTTGGTCAAAATGTGCACCGTGACAAACCAATGAGTAAATATCTAAAAGGAGAGAAGGTATTATAAAATCTGCCGCGACGGAAGTTGTACTAAGGTTGGTACGAAAGTGGTTTATCTAGGTGGGGGAAATAATCAGGGCCGATTGCACCGTGTCGTTAAACTCTGGTTATATGTAAATTTTGTGATATTGAACCAGATATTTACCACATAATTAAAATGACGGTAAATGTTGAGATAACGGAATCTCCGATTTTCGGAATTTTTTTGCTTTTAACATACGTAGTTTTGTCTCCTGAACAATAAATTCTAAAAAAAAATCGCCGCTCGTCAACAGTTTTCGAGATATTTGGCCCCAAAGTCTCCGAAAGTCGTATTTCTCCACTGCCATAATCACTTATTTTCACCAAATTTTTCATTTTATGCTTATGAACACCTCTAATACAGACTTATTTAAACACTTTTAAATAGTTTCAACACATTTATTCCAATCAATAACTATTTTTTGAACCTTCTTATAAAAGCCATGAAAACATAACCTAAAATTTCAAACAACACTAAGATCATTCGAGGTTATGATAGTGCCGTAAGATCTAGGGTACGGTATAAAACGAATATGTTCCTTATTCTTTGATATAAAAATATACTGCACCCGCCCGCCCGGGGGCGGGCGGGTGCAGTATATTTTTATATCAAAGAAGGAACATATTCGTTTTATTCGCGGAACTTGTTATGTTTGAAATCTAGAATACGCATAAAACTAATATGTTCCTTCTTTGAGATAAAACGATAAAAATATCTTGCACCGCCCGCCCGGGGGCGGGCGGGTGCAGTATCTTTTTATGTTAAAGAAGGAACATTAGTTTATGCATAACATAGATCCCGCGCCACTATCGTAATGTTTGAAATTTTAGGTTATGTTTTCATGGCTTTTATAAGAAGGTTCAAAAAATAGTTATTGATTGGAATAAATGTGTTGAAACTATTTAAAAGTGTTTAAATAAGTCTGTATTAGAGGTGTTCATAAGCATAAAATGAAAAATTTGGTGAAAATAAGTGATTATGGCAGTGGAGAAATACGACTTTGGGGCCAAATATCTCGAAAACTGTTGACGAGCGGCGATTTTTTTTTAGAATTTATTGTTCAGGAGACAAAACTACGTATGTTAAAAGCAAAAAAATTCCAAAAATCGGAGATTCCGTTATCTCAACATTTACCAAAATGACTAAAAATACTGTGGATATGTACTGCAATGTTCTAAAATTTTAAATAAAAAATTAGTAGATAGTATGCTTAAAAAAATCAAATCAAACTCGTGGATAAATTGTACATTACGAACAAATTTAGGCAATTAACAAAATAAATGTGGTTTAAGCTTGAACCATGCTCAAACGATTGTTTGCACAGTTGTAACCTTAAATATTAAACCAAGTTCAAGCTGATGAACGTCTTTGGTATAATCAGCTCTTATAAATATGTAGGATAAATAAAGAAATCAGAACATATGATAATACTTTATTATTTATCTTTATAATAGGTACTTACATACATATAAAACATAAACCATAAAACTAATGCATTTTAAAAAGTATGGTATAAACATGTAATTGAAATCTTTCTCTGATGTAAATTGTAAGCCTTTGGAGAGAAAAAGTGTATAGTGTGTTATCTCTTATCTCTTATTCTTGAAGGTATTTCACTTTCAGTAGCCACCCAGGCTTGTATTCAAATGAAAACTCTCCGTTTACTTTCAGCTACTTTTTAATATTAACTCAAGGAAAAAGTACCATACAAATTATATAATATGTCAACATCATCTATCTCTTTTATATGACAACTACACTCTATCTAATAATATTCTATTTTAAATTTTTGGCGCTAACATTCGTCCATCCTGACGAGTAGAGCGTCCTCGCTCTTTCTTACTCCTGATAACGTTTGGGTAGTTTGATTACTCTCTTTGGCCGCGTTAGGACTCGGTAAAACGCTTCTTCTTCCTCATTCTTTTTATCAAATCCTTCTTCAGTAGGTTTATTATTTTGGGCAGGTTCTAGCTCAGTAATTTCCTTATCTTTGTTATCGGTTATATGATCTTCTTCTGCTGAATTGTCCTGCTCATCATCTTCTTCTTCCGTTTCGATATCATTATAGTAGCCTTTTAATTGTGACACATGGGCGGTTGTTATCTGTTTGCGGTTATTCTCGCCACATTGTAATTTTTCAATCCGATAGGTATCTGAAGGTAAAATTTCCTTGATAACGAATGGCCCTTTGTACTTGGATTGCAACTTGGTGCTTTCGCCTGTTGCTTCTACATGGCTCTTCACTACTACTATCTCTCCAACATCATATTGCACTCCTACATACCTCTTTCGGTCAAATTGTTGTTTATATTCCTTCTGTCTTTGTTTAATATCTTCATAAATCTGCTGATGCTCATTTTCAGGCGGTTCCCATATATCCATTTCAACTATTTCTCTCACTTTCGCGTTCTCTAAGCTTGGGTTATATCCATGGATAATTCTGAATGGCGTTCTTCTGGTAGTTTTATTCACAGAGGTATTCAAATCGACCTGCACCTTCTTTAGACATATATCCCAACTTTTGGTTGTCACCATTTCTGCTTGAATTACTGGTAACACAACCCTGTTGACCCTTTCGACCATTCCATTAGCTTGCGCGTGCCTCGGCGAGTTTAAGATGTGTTTTATTCCCTTTTCATGACAGAATTCTTTCCATTTTTCCGAGGTGAAACATGTTCCTCTATATGTGACAATGATTTTGGGAATACCATATTCCAATATGAAATCTCCCATTGATCTCAATACTGCTGTTGATTTTGTTGACTTGATTGGGTATAAATTAACGAATCTACTAAATGAATCAATCATCACCATCACATGAACAAAACCTCTATTCGTTCTGGGAAACGGACCCAAATTATCTACATGTATCCTCTCAAACGGTTTAGTCGAAGGTGGTATCGGATGTAGTTCTCCTACTTTTTTCCCTCCTGGCACTTTATTTATTAGACATTCCATACAGCTTGCAATATGTCGTTTTACATAGCGTTTCATTCCTCTGAACCAATAACACTCAAGTATTCGTGCCACAGTTCGGTCTACGGCGAAATGTCCTACTAGGTCATGGTTTTTAAATACTATGCTTTTCCTCATCGAGTCTGGTATAACAAATAGCATTTTCATTTTGCCATTTATATACCTCATAATAAACAGTTTCCCATCCAACAGCTTGTAATCTTTTATTAATGTTTGCTCCTCATTTGTCCTATTTTCCCTCGATTTTCCTAAAATTTCCATAAACCTTCTAAGCTTTTCATCGCTTCTCTGTATCATAGCGATTTGTTCATCTTCCGTCAAGGTAATTAGTACACTTAATCTCTTTTCTACAACAAAGTCCTGAGTGTCACTGCAATCCTCTTGGGGTGCACGACTTAAAGCATCTGCATGAGTCATGAGCTCTCCCTTTCGATGCTCAATCTCATAATCGTATTCTTGCAGCACACTAAACCACCTGACAACTTGAGGGTTGGTACTCTTCTTACTATTTAGAAAGACAATTGCTCGACAATCTGTGACGATTTTAAAGTGAATTCCCAATAATAACAGTCTTAGTCTTTCCACGCACCACACTATTGCCATAAGTTCTAGACGCGATGAGTGATATTTGCTCTCGGCTTCGGTAGTTTTCTTTGATATGCAATAAACTAACCGCAACTGTCTGTTATTATCTCTTTGCAAAAGTAATCCAGCAACACCTACCGCACTCGCATCTGTATGCAATTCAGTTTCAGCTTTTTCGTCATAAAGTTTTAAAACAGGAGGATTGGTTAGATTGACTTTGAGCTGGTTAAATGCATTCACACAGTGTTCAGAAAAATCGAAACCATTATCTTTTTTTGTTAGATCTGTTAACGGTTTTGCAATAACCGCATAATTTGGCACAAATCGACGAAAAAATCCCGATAGTCCCAAAAATCGTCTCACTTCATGCACATTTCTCGGCACCGGAAATTTTCTTATGGCATCAATTTTTCCTGATCCAGGAGTCAGTCCATCTTCGGATACAATATAACCCAGATAATTGATTTCTGTTTTGCCAAACTCACATTTTTTTAGGTTTAGTGTTAAAGATGCTTCTTTGAAAGCCTCTAGAACTAAATTTAGCCTTTCCAAAAGTTGTCTCCAATTTCTGGCCGGTATAATAACATCATCCAAATAACAACAACAGATCTTATTTCTTAATGGTCCAAGGACAATGTTCATTAATTTTACAAATTCATATGGGGCATTTGTTAGTCCGAAACTCATTCTTTTAAATTCGCCAGTTGTGTCAGGGGTGATAAAAGCAGTTTTCTTACTTGCCTCGGGTGTTAGAGGAACTTGCATGTAACCATTTGCTAAGTCTAGGGTAGCAAATATCCCACAACCTGCTAGGTATTGGAACTGTTCATCGATCCCAGTAATTGGAAAGTTTATTTTCACAGTCTGGTTATTAAGCTTTCTATAATCCATTACCAGTCTTGGATCACCATTCTTCTTCCTAACCAAGAGCACAGGTGACGCGTATGGGCTGGTAGTTTCTGTGACCAATCCACATCTTTTTAATTCATTCACCAATTCAGCAATCGTTTCTCGATCTTGTGCAGAAGTTTTGTACGGTAAACATCTAACAGGAACGTTATTGTCTATGATGTCCATCTTCGTCAAATTGGTACACCCTAATTCATCCATAGACAGCGCAAAACACTCTCTGTGTTCTTGCAGCAGCTTAAGCAACTCCAGCTTTTCCTTTGGCTTTATTTCACGGCCAAAATTAATCATATCCATTTTTATATCTTTTTGACCTTTATCGAAAATTTGCAATTCTTTGTTGTTTCTATCGCTAACCTCATTTGCTTCAATTCTTAATACATGATTTTTCGGAATGGTCAAAGTTTCTTGGCTTGCATTGTAAATTCTCAAAACAACATTTTCATCTTCATGTATAAAATTTATAGTTTTTCCCGTTAATCCATCTATTTCGGTTTCTTGTAAAGTTTTAAAGTAATTCATTGAGTTTTTTTCTGTGACTGCACTTACATCAATGTCTTTGAACGGGTCTTCGTTTGCATATCCAAATATTAGTTTGTGTCCTTTTTTTAAATATGCAATATGATCCAGTTCCGAAAACGATCGCCCTATTATTAAATCAGTGTCCTGTGCGCAGTCGGGAACCACTAAAAACTCGACATTTTCAACACTAACATTGTCTATAGAGACTTTCGCAATCTGCTTTCCCGAAGTATACAAAACCGGGTTCTTACTATCACCAAAACCATAAAGGGGCTGTTTGTCATTAACCACGTGAAGTTTATGTTGTAATTTTAATTACTACTATGGGAAATTATAGATACTTTATATAAATTATTAGTTTTATTGACACTTCTCAAATTCAATATAATATACAATTCATCTGTTTTATACACAACATATTTTATTTTATTTTCTGCCTACTCGATCCACATTGGTTACTGTTGCTATCTATATTTATTTTACAACACCCCTTCTCAATGTTGATCGAATTTCAACTAAATTTTCTTGCTTCTTTATTTCACCATTTTCATCAAGCTTTCTTTTGAATATCCATTTACAACCTATACCCTTTTTATTTTCTGGTAATTCAGTTAAAAACCAAGTTTCATTTTCGTTCATTGAATTAATTTCGTCATTCATAGCTATTAACCATTTTTCAGCGTCACTACTACATAAAGCTTCTTTTATTGTTTTTGGTTCAATTAATTCATTATTTACTAAATTAACCATATTAACAAAATCTCCATATTTTATTGGTGTAACGCCTTTTGTTGATCTATTTGATCTTCTTAAAGTCAATTCTTTTTTATTTAATACTCCATCTTCTTCAATTTCATCTTTTTCTTCCTCAATTTCTCTATTTTCAGTTTGATATTCACCATTATCTTCTTCTTGTTCTTGTTCTTCATGTTCTATTGCTTCAATACTACAATAATCATTATTTTCATTTAATTTTACTTCTACATCATGTTTATCATTTTCTTCATTAGATTTATAAAAACCATTATGACAATTTTCTATAAAATAAACATCTCGACTAATATAAATCTTGCTTGTAGTTGTATCCAATAATCTGTAAGCTTTACTTCCACTCTCATATCCGACAAAAATGTATTTTCTTTTTTCTTTTGGAATATGCATATACACCTCGCTACCAAAAACTTTTAAATGTCTCACATCAACTTGTTCATTATTCCACACTTCAGTAGGAATTATTTTATCAGTTTCTTTTGGTATAATATTTTGTATATAATTTGCTGTCATTAAAGCTTCACCCCAATATTTGTTATCTAAATTTGAATCAAACAACATACATCTTGTCATTTCTAATAATGTTCTGTTTTTTCTCTCTGCAACCCCGTTTTGTTGTGGCGAATAAGGTGCTGTAACTTGATATTGAATACCTTCACTTCTTAAATAATTTCTTAAATTTTCACTTCTATATTCTCCACCACCATCTGATCTGATTATCTTTGGTTTTCTATTGAATTTTGTTTCTACCATTTTAACATATTCTTTCGTTTTTTCATATACTTCATTCTTTGTCTTCATTAAATACACCATTGTATATTTACAAAAATCATCAATAAAAGTCAATACATATTTATTTCCTCTAGGTGTTGCGGTTTGCATAGGGCCGCAAACATCTGTATGTATTATTTCTAGAATACCATTGGATTTTGTAAGTGATTTTTGAGGAAATGCTTTTCGTGTCATTTTTCCTCTCAAACAAATATCACATATCATTTTACTTTTACATTTAGATAATTTTATACCATTAACCATATGTTTTTTAACTAAACATTCAACTGATGTTGGGTGACAATGTCCAAATCTTCGATGCCATACATGTATGCATTCAGTGGCTTCACCACCAGACCACGCACCCAAAACTTGTTGTTCTGTACTTCCTATATTTTTAAGTTTATATAACCCATTATTTAATACACCATAAGCAACAACTTTTCCATTATGTTGAATTTCACATTCATTATTGGTAAATAATAATTTTAAACCCATATTTGTCAATTTTTTAACTGACAATAAATTTGTTTCCAATTCTGGTATGTATAACACATCTTTAACTGTTACTTTAATGACTTCATCATTTTTTAATATACATTTCAGTATTCCACTACCAGTTCCATGTGATAATACTTTACTACCATCGGCTAATTCAATTTCGCTTTTATTGTCAACAAAATTTATAAAAAATTCTCTGTCATTTGTAACATGACAAGTAGCTCCAGAATCAATATACCAAGCATTCTTTAAAACCTTCTTTGACATATTAAAACATATATCTATATCATTTTCTTTGTTTTCTATAGAATTCACTGCATTAATTCGATTATTTTTCAGTTTATTTTTATAATGAAAACAATTCTTCTTTATATGACCACTCTTATTACAATAATAGCATGTTTTACTTTTACTTGACATAAATTTTCCATTATTTATTTTTAATGCTATTCCTTCATTACTAGCTTCTTTAGTTAAATCATTTTCTTTTCTTCGTTTATATTCTTGTATTAATTTACTTTTAACTAATTCAAGAGTAAGATCAGTTTCTGGTCTGCTTTCCAAACTAGTTACTAGTGTGTCATAACTTTCTGGCAAACTACATAACATAAATGCCACTATTAAATTTTCAGCTAATTGTTCTCCCAAACCAACCAATTGTTGATTAACTTCCAATATTGAATTTATGTGTTGTTCCATATCACCATTATCTGCCAACCTTGCTCTACATAATCTTTTCAATAAAAATACTTTATTTGAAATTGTAGACTTCTCGTGATACGATTTTAATTTTAACCAGGCTTCTTTTGCAGTTTCTGTATCTCTTATATGGACAACCTGATCATCTTCAATTAACAAACCAATTGTTGCTCTAGCTTTCCCATCTTTCATCTTCCATGAATCACTTATAGTTGATGGTAAATCATTTTTAATAACTTCCCATAAATCATTACTTAATAACAATAATTCCACCTTATATTTCCATAATTGATAATTGGTTCCATTCAACTTGGTTATATTATATTTTGTATTATCCATCCTAACCAAATTAATTTATCTTCCTTTAATGTTTCAATTATGTTTTAAATGTTATTATTAATGGCTCTGTACTGGGCCCGTAACCTGTTGTAATTTTAATTACTACTATGGGAAATTATAGATACTTTATATAAATTATTAGTTTTATTGACACTTCTCAAATTCAATATAATATACAATTCATCTGTTTTATACACAACATATTTTATTTTATTTTCTGCCTACTCGATCCACATTGGTTACTGTTGCTATCTATATTTATTTTACAACAGTTTAAACTTATCTACTACACACCGTCGCATTGTGCAAATCGAGCTTCCTGTGTCTATAAATCCTTTCACCACAATAGAGTCATTAAGTATTACGTTTCTCAAAAGTTTTTCGCCAGAATTTTCGTTTTTAACATGCTCCCGAGTTTCTGAATTTTCTAGAGTATTGATGATATTGTCTCTGTTTTTAATATCAGTACATTGCGCCTTAAAGTGTCCTTCTTTTTTGCATTTAAAGCAAATCGCTTTTTCTCGACGACACTGATCAGCTACGTGATTGTTCATTCCGCATTTAAAACATTTTCGCTGTATTTGTCTGTTTACATCATAATATTTTGGTTTATTTTCAGCCGATGTAAACTGGGTCTTGTGATATGTTGTTGACCTCTTATCCCGGCTGTCAACATGATCTACCTTTGTTTTCTCAAAAGGTTTGGGATTTTTCACTCTTTCTATCATCAATATATCATGCAATAATTTGTCGTAGTCAAAATATCTTGAAGTAGCCACACTTGCTGCGATATTGTTGTTACGTAGCCCTTCTAATATCTCTTGTTTTACTTCGAAAATGTCTAAATCTAAACCGGAACACAAATCAATTTTTTCCCAGAAGTAAGAAATCGTAGTTTCATTTTTATCCTGTTTTCTGGACTTCATTTTATCCCATTTGGCTGATTTGGTAGTCGTGGCACCGTAAGTTTTCATAAATTCTAATTTAAATTCATCCCAGTCATTTATTAGATTACTTTTTGAATTATACCAATATGTCGCAGGTCCTCTTAAATGTGCACGAGCAGTCTCCAAAGTATAAGTATTTGGCCAATGATTCAACATGGCGCTGGTTTCAATGCTCTTTATCCAAGCTGCTGATTTATCAAGGTCATGATCACCATCAAAATAACCGATTACTTTCGATAAATCTGGCATAACATGGAAAGAACTGTTTTCTGTCTGGTTTTTTGTTGGATCAACCAATTTGTCCACAAATTTATGGAACATTTCATCTCTGCGTCTACCATCAGCAATAAGCATTTCCAACATTCTCTGCATACAATAATTGTCTGAATTTGCCATACCTTGGTTATCTGGAACGAAACCTGATTGACCTCCAACTGTTCCTTCAAGACTGTCTAGACTAGCTAAATCTTGCTGATTCTGTTCACCTTCCAAGGAACCCAGATTGACCTCCTTACCATCCATTTTTTACTTATCACTCAGAACAAATTGTTTTTATCTACACTTTTAGAGTTGATTAATCACACAGAAGTCTTTCAGATCACACACAGTAAATCTGTCCTTTTCTTTTTAAGGCATTCACAATCCACTTCTGAAATGTTATCTCTTATCTCTTATTCTTGAAGGTATTTCACTTTCAGTAGCCACCCAGGCTTGTATTCAAATGAAAACTCTCCGTTTACTTTCAGCTACTTTTTAATATTAACTCAAGGAAAAAGTACCATACAAATTATATAATATGTCAACATCATCTATCTCTTTTATATGACAACTACACTCTATCTAATAATATTCTATTTTAAATTTTTGGCGCTAACAAGTGAGTGCAAACTTTCTAATTTCATGACCATATTGTCTTTTCCATTTTATCCCCTTACATCTGTTGAAAACCCTGTTAATTAGTTCACTGTTTCTTCCAAATTCATCTAATATACTACTCACATGGTCTGCATCCACTAAAGTTTTCTTCTCCAGTTCTTTTACTATGCCAGATAGTTTAAAAATTCGTTTTATTGCCACCACAGTTGCTTTTGTAGTTTACGAACTTAACTGTTCGAATTTGACGTTTCAACTTCACTTTTCTAGGACAATTCTCTTCGGTAGACAAGAGAATGGTACTATCCATCCTAGGTGTCCTTGGAGATGGAATTTGTGCATCCATTATTTCAGCAGTTGAAGTAGACAGGGTACCCAGTCAACTCGAGTTTCAAAATTCCCAGACTTTTCCAGGTTTTTCAGGAAACTTTAATATCAAAATATACAATACATAAACTTCATATATAAAAAAAATAACAAAAATAAATTAATTTGCACTTCGCTACTGCTGAATGTAAAAGTAACAATATACTCGTATAAATAATTGACAGTTGAGTGACTGATAGATTTACCATTGCCACCACAAAAAAGTAAAAGACACTAGATAAACAGGACTACCATCTCACCTTATAGTGAAATGACAAAATCGTATTTTATTCATATTTACTACTAAACTAACCAATCATAGGATCTTACCATGATCCAAGGGCGGTTTTTTAGTTTTACAAAAAGAAATTGTGATAAAACATTTCTTCATATTAAATAATAATAATTTAAAAAAATAATAAATAAGAGGTTTGAATTCTGTTGCATATTTTCCAGACAAAAGGTCAAAATTCCCTGACAATTTCCGATTTTTTACGATTTCCCTGACTTTTCCCTGCCTCATAAAAATTCCCTGACATTTCCCGGTTTTCCCGGTCGCTGGGTACCCTGGTAGAGGGAGTAGGTTCCAAGGTAATGCAGACAGGTTCTGCATCAATTGGTTGGTGGCTTGTGGCAGTACTGGTAGTTAGAGTAGTTTGATGATGTTTTGTCTGAAAATAAAACATTTATTCATTACTTCCAATTTTTTTGTTAGATATAAAATCAAATCACAAATTTAAACAGGTTTCTTAATGTTTAATTGTAAGGTATACACAGTTAAAGTTTATGAAGAATTTTCAGCAGTAAACTAGCAAATCATATAGTTAGTAATGCAAACTCTTTTTTCTCCACAAAACATTCCTATTTCATCAATGTAGGTATCATTCTTACAGTAAACTTACATATTTGTGCCTCTGTACTATTCTTGAGGGTATAGCATTTGCCTTTAGAAATATTTTGAAGGCAGTTGTCTGCTTGAAGTCTGTCTCTTCAAAATGCTGTTAGCACAGCACTGCAAATGCAGGTATTTCTTCCCTTTTTCTACCAGTGAATTTAATCCATTCCCTTTGCTGAAAAGACTTCTTTGGCAACCTTTTGGAAAAATATGCAATCAGTAGTTATCACAGGATCACAGTTTATACAACGGCGAACTTACATTCTTTTATTTGCACACAATTATAATTTAACTAGTATGTATGTAGTTAAATTAAGTATAATTTTTTTATTTTATTTTATTTTCGACAAGCATGACAAATTTAGGATGAACTGCCACTGGATAAATTGTAAACAATCATGGCGACGTATAACCTACAATTTTGACGATTTTATTATTGTTATGTTTTTTATCATATCATTGAAAATTAAGTTTCCTTTAAGTTAAATCTTTATTGATAATTATAAATATCATAACATTACAACATGTTCACAATAACTTAGTAGCACATAATACGTTAGTTACAATATATAATACTTTGGTTACCATAATAATACCCTAGATACGAATTTTATGTTAATTACATAGTATAAGGATAATGGTATGTCAGGTTGCTGTCCAAGTATCTACTGCGCATTACGTCACTCAGTTTAAAAAACGTCGAAAGTCAGTTGTGATTCCGCACATTTAATCTTTATTTTAATATTTTTAATAGTGTTAACGAATAGCACCATGCTTGCTTGTGCTGTGGCTGGGTGTAACAATTATTACACGAAGACAAAAAGGTACTGACATCAAGTATTTTACATTTCTCCGCGTTGAAAAGCTCGCGAAAGTATATGGATCAGCGATAAAATTAATATGATAATGTTGTAAATTATACTAGTTAACCATTTATTGTTGTGTTGGTATTGGAGATTGGCAGTGAACGTCAAACTGACCATAGCAGCAGGGTTCAAGCGGGCTTTGGTTGAACTTTAAAAAAAGAGGATCGTGTCGTCGTGGTTACAGGGGAAATGTTTTTTGGGGGTGTGGATTTATTATCGAAAGAGAAAGATATGTTATTTTTGGAATACTGTTTGAAATGTTAATGTACTTAATGGAATATAGAGTTATATTGTTAATGTTTGTATTATTCACTACTCAGCAATCCACGTAAGGCAAATCTTGACAAATAAAATTCACCTAGCAGTTACTTTATATTGCTAACATAATTCAGAAGCGGGATAGAAAACTGAGTTTAAAAGTGAATATTACTGGGAACATTAAGTTGGAACTGAAGAGTAAAGGAAAGTAGATAAACTTTGTTATTCAAGCAGAAGATTTGGCAGGGTTATTGTGAGTAACCTCTACGACGTAGCTGTATAGCACGTGTTTGATCGTGGCTGGAAAGGCAGTGGTGCGTTTGTGGATCGTTGGGACAGCACAATATTGTTTGAATTTTTGAAGCAGCATAAAAGTTTATATAAACACTTTGAAACAGTAAATTTGGTAAACATGGGTAATAAAGACAAATCAGAGTATCCAAGTGGCGGCTTGCAGTCACAAAGCACGTCACAAAGCACAGATGTTATGGAAAAATTCATGGCTATGATGGCAATGATGGAACATAATCGTATGGCAAGTGAGGATAAATTTTTCAAGATTTTAGAAAATCGAGCGAGTCCACAACCTTCTTTTCATGTAATGCCTGATTTTAGTCATAGTATAGACAATTTCAATGGTGAATGTTTAGGAAAAGTAGCTATAGATTGGTTGGAAAGTATCGAGAGTGCAGCTTTACTACATCGATGGCCGCCAGAATTCCAGCTAGAAACAGCGAAATTACATTTAACTGGAACAGCTAAAATGTGGTTTACTGAAAAGGCAAAAGAGATAAAGAACTTTGATGATTTTAAACAGAAGTTTCGGAAGACGTTTGAAGTAAAAGCAAGTAAGGATGAGCATTGGGAAAGAATGAAAAGGAGACTACAAGGCAGGACTAAAAGTATATTCTCATATTTCCATGACAAAGTCACCTTATGTCAAGCCCTGGAATATGATTTTGATGAAATTAAAGAGAAAGTTTTAATTGGCTTATACAATAAAGAAAACATACCGGGTCTGGTAGCTGCAAAACCGAAAGATGTCGATGAGTTATTACATGAAATAGTTTATTTTGAAAAAATACACAATAAAGCAAACCATGTAGTCAGTAATCAAAATAAACCAGTCCAGGTAAAATCATTTGTAAATGGTGCGAGCAGTAACCGAGGAAGTCAATTCAAAATTTTTAATCAGACTGGCACAATTGCTAGGAATATTGACACATCAAGAGAGGTCACCAGGTCAAACGAAGGTTTCGTGAATTCCAATAGAACACCAAGGTCAGTTGTTTGTTTTAAGTGCCACGAGGAAGGGCACTTCAAAAGAAATTGTCCAAAATGGGTGAGTCATACTAACAGCAACGTTCCAAACAATGCAAGAACTCAGGACAAAGAGGAGGTAACACGAGAGGTAACATTACCGAATTCAAATCAAGTCAGAAACACCCAAGCTTTAGTGTGCGAAGGAGGAAATCCAGAAACAGTGCAGAAATTCATACAGGAAATTATCATAAACCAAGATATAAAATTAACTGGATTCATAGATCCCGGAAGTGCAGTTTGTACATTGGCAGAAAAGGTGGTCAACCAAAATAAACTTATGTGTACACCAGTATCTAGAAAGTTATATGGATTTGGAAGTGAGAAGGCGATCGAGAGTAAATGGTCAACCATGTTAAAAATAAAGCTAGACGAAGTCGAAGAGCAGGTGGAGGCTTTAGTTGTACCTGATGAGGCTCAACCGGTGGAACTAGTAGTAGGTAGTGTTGTAAAATAAATATAGATAGCAACAGTAACCAATGTGGATCGAGTAGGCAGAAAATAAAATAAAATATGTTGTGTATAAAACAGATGAATTGTAAAATATATTGAATTTGAGAAGTGTCAATAAAACTAATAATTTATATAAAGTATCTATAATTTCCCATAGTAGTAATTAAAATTACAACAGGTTATGGGCCCAGTACAGAGCCATTAATAATAACATTTAAAACATAATTGAAACATTAAAGGAAGATAAATTAATTTGGTTAGGATGGATAATACAAAATATAATATAACCAAGTTGAATGGAACCAATTATCAATTATGGAAATATAAGGTGGAATTATTGTTATTAAGTAATGATTTATGGGAAGTTATTAAAAATGATTTACCATCAACTATAAGTGATTCATGGAAGATTAAAGATGGGAAAGCTAGAGCAACAATTGGTTTGTTAATTGAAGATGATCAGGTTGTCCATATAAGAGATACAGAAACTGCAAAAGAAGCCTGGTTAAAATTAAAATCGTATCACGAGAAGTCTACAATTTCAAATAAAGTATTTTTATTGAAAAGATTATGTAGAGCAAGGTTGGCAGATAATGGTGATATGGAACAACACATAAATTCAATATTGGAAGTTAATCAACAATTGGTTGGTTTGGGAGAACAATTAGCTGAAAATTTAATAGTGGCATTTATGTTATGTAGTTTGCCAGAAAGTTATGACACACTAGTAACTAGTTTGGAAAGCAGACCAGAAACTGATCTTACTCTTGAATTAGTTAAAAGTAAATTAATACAAGAATATAAACGAAGAAAAGAAAATGATTTAACTAAAGAAGCTAGTAATGAAGGAATAGCATTAAAAATAAATAATGGAAAATTTATGTCAAGTAAAAGTAAAACATGCTATTATTGTAATAAAAGTGGTCATATAAAGAAGAATTGTTTTCATTATAAAAATAAACTGAAAAATAATCGAATTAATGCAGTGAATTCTATAGAAAACAAAGAAAAAGATATAGATATATGTTTTAATATGTCAAAGAAGGTTTTAAAGAATGCTTGGTATATTGATTCTGGAGCTACTTGTCATGTTACAAATGACAGAGAATTTTTTATAAATTTTGTTGACAATAAAAGCGAAATTGAATTAGCCGATGGTAGTAAAGTATTATCACATGGAACTGGTAGTGGAATACTGAAATGTATATTAAAAAATGATGAAGTCATTAAAGTAACAGTTAAAGATGTGTTATACATACCAGAATTGGAAACAAATTTATTGTCAGTTAAAAAATTGACAAATATGGGTTTAAAATTATTATTTACCAATAATGAATGTGAAATTCAACATAATGGAAAAGTTGTTGCTTATGGTGTATTAAATAATGGGTTATATAAACTTAAAAATATAGGAAGTACAGAACAACAAGTTTTGGGTGCGTGGTCTGGTGATGAAGCCACTGAATGCATACATGTATGGCATCGAAGATTTGGACATTGTCACCCAACATCAGTTGAATGTTTAGTTAAAAAACATATGGTTAATGGTATAAAATTATCTAATTGTAAAAGAAAAATGATATGTGATATTTGTTTGAGAGGAAAAATGACACGAAAAGCATTTCCTCAAAAATCACTTACAAAATCCAATGGTATTCTAGAAATAATACATACAGATGTTTGCGGCCCTATGCAAACCGCAACACCTAGAGGAAATAAATATGTATTGACTTTTATTGATGATTTTTGTAAATATACAATGGTGTATTTAATGAAGACAAAGAATGAAGTATATGAAAAAACGAAAGAATATGTTAAAATGGTAGAAACAAAATTCAATAGAAAACCAAAGATAATCAGATCAGATGGTGGTGGAGAATATAGAAGTGAAAATTTAAGAAATTATTTAAGAAGTGAAGGTATTCAATATCAAGTTACAGCACCTTATTCGCCACAACAAAACGGGGTTGCAGAGAGAAAAAACAGAACATTATTAGAAATGACAAGATGTATGTTGTTTGATTCAAATTTAGATAACAAATATTGGGGTGAAGCTTTAATGACAGCAAATTATATACAAAATATTATACCAAAAGAAACTGATAAAATAATTCCTACTGAAGTGTGGAATAATGAACAAGTTGATGTGAGACATTTAAAAGTTTTTGGTAGCGAGGTGTATATGCATATTCCAAAAGAAAAAAGAAGAAAACTTGATGAAAAAACAAGAAAATACATTTTTGTCGGATATGAGAGTGGAAGTAAAGCTTACAGATTATTGGATACAACTACAAGCAAGATTTATATTAGTCGAGATGTTTATTTTATAGAAAATTGTCATAATGGTTTTTATAAATCTAATGAAGAAAATGATAAACATGATGTAGAAGTAAAATTAAATGAAAATAATGACTATTGTAGTATTGAAGCAATAGAACATGAAGAACAAGAACAAGAAGAAGATAATGGTGAATATCAAACTGAAAATAGAGAAATTGAGGAAGAAAAAGATGAAATTGAAGAAGATGGAGTATTAAATAAAAAAGAATTGACTTTAAGAAGATCAAATAGATCAACAAAAGGCGTTACACCAATAAAATATGGAGATTTTGTTAATATGGTTAATTTAGTAAATAATGAATTAATTGAACCAAAAACAGTAAAAGAAGCTTTATGTAGTAGTGACGCTGAAAAATGGTTAATAGCTATGAATGACGAAATTAATTCAATGAACGAAAATGAAACTTGGTTTTTAACTGAATTACCAGAAAATAAAAAGGGTATAGGTTGTAAATGGATATTCAAAAGAAAGCTTGATGAAAATGGTGAAATAAAGAAGCAAGAAAATTTAGTTGAAATTCGATCAACATTGAGAAGGGGTGTTGTAAAATAAATATAGATAGCAACAGTAACCAATGTGGATCGAGTAGGCAGAAAATAAAATAAAATATGTTGTGTATAAAACAGATGAATTGTAAAATATATTGAATTTGAGAAGTGTCAATAAAACTAATAATTTATATAAAGTATCTATAATTTCCCATAGTAGTAATTAAAATTACAACAGGTAGGACATTTACAGAGCTGCCAAACATCGCATATGTTCGAATGGAGGATAATCTGTATTTTGGATATGTGAATGAGGATCCTTTCAGAAATTTAACCTGGAAAGAAAAGGGAGAAAAGAAATTAGTGTTCGTTCAAAGAAATATGCTTTTGGAAAGAAACAAAGTTAACTTTGTGCAAGTTCAGATGGGGAAAGAAAGAGGACAGCTACCTATATTTCCAGCATGTAATGTGGATACAAGTGGGAGATTGCATAGGGGAAATTCGAGGTAACACTTCGCAAACCGGCAACAATGCAAACTACAAAGCAGATAAGCTTTTACCCATATCGTTAAGCATGCTCAAGGTGGATGAAGCTAGAAATTTGAGTGACCGAGAAAGACTTTTGGACTTAGTTAATGAGTTTCGTGGTTGTTTCGCAACAAATATACAGGAATTAGGTTGTACCGATGTAATGACAGTTAACATCAAGGACAGTGGTGTACCGGTTCGTGCAAAGCCCTATCGTACAAATTTTAAGGACAGAAAAATCATAAAGGATATTGTAGACGAATGGCGTGATTGCGGTATTGTTCGTGATACTAACTCGTCTTACGCATCCCCTGTACTATTGGTACCGAAAAGTTCGGGAGAAAAAAGACTTGTTATAGACTTTCGGAAATTGAATAGCCAAACAGTGCCGATGAACTTTCCAATGCCACAAATGGATGACTGTTTCGGAATACTCACGGGTAGCAAATTGTTTTGTACATTGGACTTAATGTGCGGGTATTTACAAATCCCATTAGATGAGGAGTCAAAGTCCAAAACAGCATTCATAACTCCGGATTGTACAGCAGAATTTGAAAGAATGTGCTTTGGACTTGTGAATGCACCATTTGAATTTTCAAAATTAATGACTGTTGTTCTAGGTCCTTTGAGAAATACCGTTGCAGTATCGTATTTAGATGATATCCTGATAGGCGCGAAAGACTGGACGGATATGTTAAACAAATTGCGACAAGTGTTCATGGCAATTGAAAAAGCTAAGTTGACATTCAAGTTAAGCAAATGTGAATTTGGTAAGCAGGCAGTAAAATTCCTGGGTTTTCAGTTAACGGGACAAGGACTTTTACCAGGAAACACGAAAGTACGAGCAGTTGAAGAGTTTCCAGAGCCGAAAAATAAATATGAAATTAAACGTTTCCTAGGACTTACAGGTTTCTTTCGGAGATTTGTAGCTAACTACGCAGTCTTAACACGACCGTTATCGGAGTTAACAAAATCAAGGACTAATTTTTGCTGGGAGTTGCCGCAGAAGGAATCATTTTTGAAGTTGAAAGAAGCGCTGCAAAGAGCTCCAATATTAAAGTTGTTTGACCCGACAGCTAAAACAGAATTGCACTGCGATGCATCTAGTTTGGGAGTAGCTGGCATGATGTTGCAAGAAGGGCCAGATAGTAAAATGCATTTGACCTACTGTGTTTCGAAAAAAACAAATGATGCAGAGAAAAACTATCACTCTTCAAAGTTGGAATTATTGGCCATTGTATGCACGTTGAAAGACTACGGCATCTGCTCCTTGGAATCAAGTTTACGGTTATAAGTGATTGCCAAGCATTGGTATACCTTAATGCCAAAAAGACGATACTACCCCAAATAGCACGCTGGTATGCTACCCTAGCCGAGTACAATTTTGACATCAAACACAGAGCAGGTGAGAAAATGGCTCATGTCGATAGTCTGAGTAGAGCAGCAGTAGAAGAACCTAATCCAGAAGGAATGATCGAGGATGTTTATGATAGAAGAATAAATATGTTCATGATAATCGAAGAAGAAGGCAGAATTTTAATGATACAGAAAAGGGATCCGAAACTATGCGAAATAGTGGAAATTTTAAAGAAGGAAGATCAAGAACGAACAAAAGAAGAAAAAAATCGTGTACAAAATTACCAGGTAGAAAATGGAAGATTGTACAAAAGAACGAAAGTAAATGGAGAGGATAGGTGGCTTGATGTAATACCTGATTCAATGAGGAAATCGACAGTGGTAAAATATCATGATCAGATGGGACATTGGTCACTGGATAGAACAGCCTCAAGTATATTAAGAAAATTTTGGTTCAAAGGACTACGAAAGTACATAAAACGACACATTAATGGATGTTTTGAATGTTTGCTCCTGAAGAGGGGTTGGAACCTTTGGTGTAGAACTTACACTTGGAGTAGTTTTCCACACACACCAAAACACTTTTGCACACACTCGACGCGCGTTTCGCCAACCAAGTTGGCATCATCGGGAGATGATTAATCATCTCCCGATGATGCCAACTTGGTTGGCGAAACGCGCGTCGAGTGTGTGCAAAAGTGTTTTGGTGTGTGTGGAAAACTACTCCAAGTGTATGAATGTTTGCTGGCTAAAGTGCCCGGAGGTAAAAAACCAGGTAAACTGCATCCACCCAAAATGCCTGAGAGGCCAATGATAAAATTACATGTAGATCATTTGGGCCCCTTTCCCAAAAGTAGCACAGGGAAAATGCACATTTTAGTAATCGTTGATGCTTTCTCCCGTTTTGTCAGATTATATCCTACCAGGAGTATAACGTCAAAAGAAGTAGTTAATCAAATAGAACAGTTTGTTAACCAGTACGGAGCACCGAAGACCATAGTCAGTGATAGAGGTACAGCGTTTACAGGAACTGAGTTTCAAGAGTTTTGCAACAGATATGATATCGAGTCGAAACTAATTGCTGCGAAATACCCTCAAGCGAATGGAATGGCGGAAAATCGGATGAAATCCATAGTACCAGCTATTGTAACTACAATAAATTTTGAAGATGAAAAATGGGACAAGACAATTAGTTCCGTTGAAAGGAAAATGAATTCGGCAATCAATAAAACTACTGCATGTACACCATTTGAAGTGCTATATGGTTACAATCCTAATTTTGAAAATGCAGGATTGGTCAATATTGCCAACTGCGAACATCAAGAGCCAAATCGTCAAGAAATAAGAAATAAAGCGAAGAAAAATGTAGAAAAATCTCAGGTAGAATACAAAGTATATTACGATAAGAAAAGATATGAAGGTGTTCAATATGAGATAGGAGACATTGTAGCAATACGTAGATCACCTGTGGCTACAGGACAACCAACGAAAACCCAACTGAAATTTCGGGGACCTTTTGTTGTTATTAAGAAGTTACCAGGGAATATCTATACACTTGAACGATTGAATAAGGAGGATGGTGGATCGAGTCAAACTACAATGACACATATATCACAAATGAAAATTTACAGAAACCATAATGAAGACGATGAACAATTTGGAGATGATGAAAATGAAGATGAGTTTAATGTACCAGAGAATGCAGAGGAAAATATAGTAGCAGAAGAAAGTGAAGGAGACGAAAACTCAGACTCGGATGAGAATTGGTCGCCAGATCCTAATGACGGTCCTGAAGAAGAGTCATCGAGAGTCACCGCTGTGGTGTCAGAACGACCGAGACGAAACATTCATAAACCAAAAAAATATAACGACTATGTTTGAGGACAAACATTTGTCAGGATGGTCGGATGTTGTAAATTATACTAGTTAACCATTTATTGTTGTGTTGGTATTGGAGATTGGCACTGAACGTCAAACTGACCATGGCAGCAGGGTTCAAGCGGGCTTTGGTTGAACTTTAAAAAAAGAGGATCGTGTCGTCGTGGTTACAGGGGAAATGTTTTTTGGGGGTGTGGATTTATTATCGAAAGAGAAAGATATGTTATTTTTGGAATACTGTTTGAAATGTTAATGTACTTAATGGAATATAGAGTTATATTGTTAATGTTTGTATTATTCACTACTCAGCAATCCACGTAAGGCAAATCTTGACAAATAAAATTCACCTAGCAGTTACTTTATATTGCTAACAATAAATAGCAGGTTAATTTTTTATTTCGCCGGTTTATCCTTTTTATTACCTATTGTCTGTTTATAGCACGTATTTCTTCTGTACATTTCAACCCAACAGAATCAACAGATTTTAAAATACAGCAGATGTTGTTATATTCCCTCCAGAAACAGTAGAAATTGAAGATCTGATCCCAAACAGCACTCGACGTCTCTCAGACGTACATTTTAGGTAATATTTTGGTCGGTACGTCCCAAGGCATAATATGTACGTCTTTGATACGTATAAAAATGTACGTACAGTGGATGCCTACACCGTACGTCGTTAAAACATACTTTTTTGGAACACCATATGTATATATATAGCGCTGGGCATAAGAATTATTTTTAAAAAATTACTAGCGGCAACTTAGTTACTTTTTTATGTTTGAAACAGAAAAAACTTGTAACTTTTAAAAAAGTAGGTACTGATATAGTAGATATTTTTTTAAAAAGTAACTAAGCTAATAATAATACCATATATACCATATTACGACCCCCTTTATCCGAGAAGGCTCTAGAAGAGCGTTATGCGGGAGGGGGCTACACGATTAAAGACGAGGGATACCAACGTAACTTTTTAAAAGTAGCTTTTGCCAAGCTCTGTATATATAGACACACACACACACACCCACACACACATATTACTTAGTAATCACAATTATTATGCTATGAAATATTTATATGATAAAATATACTTATTACAATTTTATATTGCGCGCCAGTTTGCAGGGGTGCTAGTCGTTTTGTATTGGTCTCGTTCAGTGTGGTCACGTGGTGTAGATTGTAGAGAAAGAAGCTTATCAAACCACAAACAACATGGTGTCATGGTGTAAGTAAAGCGTGGTTTGTTTAATATACGTAGGTAATTGTTGTAAAGGGTTGTAGTCAATATTATATATGGTTGTAGTGTACTTTGTAGATAGCAGAGTGGTGAAATAATTAATTGTGTTAAAAGGTAAGTCAGAATAACTTGTTACCTGTTACCTATTTAGTTGTTATGACGAGAGGTTGGGCATTCTTTTAAGTCGGCGGGCATTAAAAACTTATAAGAGACAATTGAAATTGTGTCACATGAAAGAACACCCCCCGCGTTGAAAGCCCATGTAAAATTTGAAAGCGAGACAGCAAAGACCCATTAGCCGAAATCCAGCCGAATTTATAGGTTATCTTACTTATCTCGTAAATTTTAAGGATGTAAGCTGTAAGTATGACACGATGCAAAATTTTGTAAAAATATGTACATACCGATGAACACAGGATGACAATATTAATGATACATTTCATTCATTTCGTTGGAGGAAATAATTTTAATTATGTATCATATACTGCGTATTGCCCGAGGTATTACCTACTTGTAGATACAAAATTTTGCATCATGTCAGTCAGTCTTAAAACTTTTCGAACCACGTCAAAGTTGGGGGGTATTGTGTTTTTATAAGCAATATAGTAGACATTTTATCACTCTTTAGAAAATTACAAAGATAATTTTTTGGTGTCAGCTCTTGTTCCCGATATAACAACCCATTAAATTTTAATTTCAGATATTCTTGAAGCTGTTCAACTTGCCTGACACCAAATATGCTAAAAGAAAGTGGCACAAAAGCCAGAGACATACAATCATATAGGTATGATCCTAATATCCCGGATAATATCGGGGAATTCATTGGATTTTGTTTTTGGAAGAAACACGTGGTGGAAAATTCCAAAAATAAACATGAAATATTTACTGCTTTTTGTATAATAAATATTTTTGAGTAATTTTGAGTTTATTTTTGACGTATTTAAGGCGAAAAAATTACGTACTATTTATATCCACATTCTGTCCTATATTGGTCCACGTGGGCCTCAAAATGTATGTATTAGGTATATACAATTTAGTGGAAATATAACATCCCCGGTATGTCCCATGTACGTACAGTGGATAAAAAGTGTACGTCTTTTGTATGTAGTTTACGTCCAGTGTGTACATAATTAAAACGTCTTTAAGATGTAAGTGTGCTGTTTGGGATGCAGTTCCAACTGTTAATATGCCTGGTGTTGTTTCTTGACTGTCGTAAAAGGAAAATAAATTGTGATAGATCGCTTAGGATGGAAAAAATATTAAAAATAGACTACTAATTTTAGGTTAGAATTCCAACTATCAAAAAGCATCTTATTTTATTAGATTAAGCCAATTAAAAATTTATTAATAATGCACTGAACAAGATTTTAGTTGATAGTACAGAAATTAAGTAGAAATTTTAATAAAATTGACATAATATATTCGATAATTTTAGAAAATACATATTTTTGAGGTTAATTGTGATGTCACCCCTGCCACTTTTTAAACTGAGTGACGTCACCGTGCCTGCGCGCGGGCATACCATTCTCCTTATACCATGGTTAATTATAAACATTGACGTGAATATTTTGACAGTTCTCAAATTTCAATGATACGATAAAGCTTTGAATGTAACTCGATTATTAGCGATTTAAGGTGGGCGGAAAAATAGGTTAGATTTGCCTAAAATAAGCACTTCGTAGTTCGACAATTTTTGCCGTATCCCTGAACCGATTCAAAATATTTTTTGACTGGCTTTTAGAAAAAACTCGGTAGAATAGTACTGGACTATTAAAAAACTCAAGAAAATGACGATTCTTTTCTTACCAAGCTGTTAAACTTCGTAAACTTTTAACCTAATTTTAAAATAATTAAAAAAGTCGTGATCTCAATAAAATAGTTCTGGTCCAATCCGCTACGCTATATTAAACACATACATGTTTAAATTTTGATTTTTTATTAAGTAATTATTGAAAAAATGTCGAACTACTAAACCAATATCACTGAAATTAAATACGTTGTATAATGCAGGAGACAAGCTTTTTGGTTCGAAATGATACTAAAGAATGACATATAGAACTTTGGCTACTGTCTCGTAGATGGCAGCAAAATCAAAATTATAAATTGAATATTGTCAATCTTTTAATTTATTTGAAAGGTCGTATAAAAATTGAAATCAATTTCAGGATGAATATAAACCGCCGCAGCAGTTTGCTATAAAGGGGCATTCCCAACCATTTTCGTTTGCATTTTGCTTTCCGTACCTTACATTCCTATTGGTGCCTGAAGTACATTTATGAGGCACCACCAATAGAATTTCGTAAAGGGTTAACGCTTGGTTGAGAAATGTATTCTCATGTTGCCGAATTTTGAGGCTGCGCATAAGCGCACGTGAATGACAAGTAGTGACAGCTGACAGAAGAAAATGAGTTAACGACTATGAACATTGGAAATGTGTTATTTATTATTAGTATTATTTAAAAAGATGAGTAAAATTGAAAAGGAATTTGACATTTACGAGTTGTAGACAACGATAATAATATGGTAATAAACGATTTTTAGCGAAGGTGAAATTTTTAAGTTCATAACACCTAAACATGGCTGCACCAAAGGGAAAAATCTTAATTAACATCTCAGCTAGTTTGGCAGAAGTGGGAAAAAGTAAAATGTGTGTATTTCAGCTGTATTAGAAAAGGAAGTACCCAAATTGAAACAGATTTCTACAGTAAGTTGTTCAGAATAACATAGGAACCTACCTACCACTATAATAGTTTGATATGATTGTAAAACAATTCTTATTATTTTTAATAATGCAATCATTCTATTAAATATAATAAATATATTATTAAATAATGTCTTTCTGTTTTATGTTTTATTACTCCAACCTTAAACATATCCGAAGGAAAATGATTTCTGTTTCTCAGGAAAATGGTACTTACGTATGGCAGGTATGCCAAGAAAAGTATACAAACAGCTGTTCTGGGGTGTCACAACTAACCTCAAAATTATGCGTTTTCTAAGTTTTTGGAATATTCAGCCTTATTCTGGTGACTATTGATTATTGGTTATTGAAAAATATCTAATAAGTATGAAGATTTCGGATTCTGGTGTACATTCATAATTTTCAATATTGATTCTTATAACCAATATTCTTGAAAAATGGACGACCTTGAAAATTAACTAATAATTGGAATTCTGGTGTGCAATTTTATCTACAAGACATTGGAAATTTTACAAAGTTTTACAAAGAACTATTTAGAAGCTTAGTTATTAGTTATGTCTTTAAAGGTTATGATGGCCAACGTAGAATTTATTTTTTTAATAAATGCATTGGCTATATAATAATGAGGAGGGCATAAGAAACATTCAAAATTCAGCAATAGAAGAAAAAAAAGATTAAGGGATACCTTTATTTGCCAAATAAAATACTTAGCAGGGGAATACACAAGGTGTCCAATATTTGGTAGGTAGGTTTTTTGACGAAAATTAATGGGTGGTGTTTCATATATAAACTTATTTAAAATAAGTCCCCCCTGTTAAGTTACACCCTCTCAAAGGGGTGCACCAAAATCAAGTTTTATATTCTCTAAAATGACTTAACTTAGAGAGATAAAATTTTATGTAGGTACATACTGTACCACCCTTAAAAGACCATTTTATGGGAATATTATTATCCACCAAATCTTCCCTTAAGGGAGTTAAATAAACTACCTCTTACGGTTTTTTGCCAGAACTTTGATCGACTATAAATATTTAAAAGAGAAATACTTCACTCGAAAGCCCGATCTTATTTTAAAACTTCTTTGCCTCTTACTAAATTTTTGTAGGTATTCTTAATCGTATTAGATTAAAAAAATGAAATGCACAACCATGCACAGACAGTTCTCGCCTGTACACCGTACCTATTTTATTTTTTTTAATCAAATACGGTTGAGTATAGAAAAATTTAGTAAGAGATAAAAAAGTTTTAAAATAAGATCAGGCTTTCGAAATCAGTTTGGAGAAAATAATATGAAATTAGCTTTTAGTCCACCCCTTTGAGTGGGTGACTTCGAAAGCCTTCTATTTTAAAACTTTTTTGCCTCTTACTAAAGTTTTCTATACTCAACTGCATTCGATTAAAAATAAAATAAATACGGTACTGATGAGAAGGTACACAAAAATTTAGTAAGAGAAAAAGAAGTTTTAAAATAAGATAAGAGGCTTTCGAGTAAAGTAAAGTATTTCACTTTTGAATATTTATAGTCAATCAAAGTTCTGGCAAAAAAACCACAAGGGGTAACTTATTTCACTCCCTTAAAGGAAGATGGGGTGGATGATAATATTTTCATGAAATGGTCTTCCATTGGTACAGTATGTACCTACATAAAATTTTATCGCTCTAAGTTAAATCATTTTGGAGAAAATTATAAAAACTAGCTTTTGGTGCTGCACCCAATTAAGAGGGTGAAACTCGATAGGGGGGGCTTATTTTAAAAGAGTTTATATGAAAGACCCTCATTAATTCTCATCAAAGAACCTACCTGCAAAATATTTGCACTTATTTCCGGGATACCCTACGTATAGGTTCAATAACATATATTTGATAGATCAAATAAGTTCCTTCTTGCCAGACCCACAAAGAATCAAAATAAATATTCCCAAGTAACTTATTGTTACATGTGGTTTGCATTTTTCTCTCAGGGAAGTTATCAGAAATCTGTAGGCCAAGATATTAATTTCCCTGTGAGCCGCCAATCGACTGAATCTGTAGACTAAGCTTTTCCGACTCTCAGATAAGTACCTACCCTAGATATATTTGGAATTGCCTCTGATGTTCTTTTTCTTTGTGTAGTTTCGTATAAAATGAAAATGTAAAAATGTTTACAGTTAGGCAAAAGTTAACCTATATTTTGACAATTGTCATTTTACAAATATTTCTCCAACTATGCAGCGTTAAATACTCTAATTTTCTTCAATTTCTAGTGTTTTTATTGAAGACCAATGAATATTGGCAACCCTTTTTTAATAACTTCATATCATACGCATACAGACAGTCTAATAGATTTTCAATATTGACTTTCTGGAATCAATAGTCTCACCAGAATACAACAACTTTATGAAATCGATAATTTTCAATAAACAATGTTGGTTATGTTCAGATATTGAAAATTAACTAATGGTCACCAGAATAAGGCTGATTATGTCGGTTTTATCAAAAAATTTCTGCTGGGTTCCTATACTATCAACTAAAATCTTGTTCAGTGCATAATTATTAAAGTTTTAATTACCTTGATCTAATAAAATAAGATGCTTTTTGTTGGTTGGAAATCCAACCTATAATTATTAGCAGTCGATTTTTAATAATCTACAATATTGAAACTTTATATGTCTATTATCTGAATGAACTTTTAAATTGTATAATGGATCCAAGCTAGAACTACAAAAATTAAAATTGCAATTGAAAATAAATTTACAAAAACTATAAATTTAAGGTTATGTTAATCATATGGTCGTAGTAACAAAAAAAATGATAATGCTCAAATAGTTAGATTATTTACAGCACTACCCATAAAAAACCCAATTGTCCAAGACACAAATAAATATTATAAATATTTCTAATTTATAAAGTCCAAACAGTTACAATAATACACAAAAATATCTACAAATATCCAAATCACAAAATAATATAAATATTTATAACTAGATAAAACAAGCTGTCAAATCTAAAAAAATTATCAGAAAAAAAGTCACTAGTAATTAAATATATATGATCATTTTGTAAATGTAGTTATAAAAACGAATTAAGCGGTTGCGCGTCATAATAATGTAAAAGATGTGAGTGTAATGTCTCCATCTATCAAAGGGTAGATAAATTACAACACATCACTCCACCTATCTCATAGTAGATAAATTACAATACGTCAATACGGTTATATTGGCAAAAGCTACATATAGTTCCATCTGTTGGAATTTATAAGGTTAGCGACTGGGACCGCCCCCGTTAAACCATCTAGGACAATGCCAGGCGACTCGGCTAGCGCCTCGTCACCTGGCAACGTCCTCGATTATTATAAATCGCATAATAATCTCGTTACATTAAAGCCGGCGCCACACATGCGGCATTCGGCAAAAGGCGAGCGGTTACTCGGCGAAAGCCGCATGTGTGTAGCTAACGCTCGCCTCGGCGTTCGCCATTCGCCATTCCCGCTTCGCGTCGGTAAATTGACGCGAATCAAAGGATTCGCGCGTCATAAATTCGATCATTACACACATTCGCCCAATGTTTGGGATTGTCTTTTTGCCAGTCTTGCCACTTGACAGCGTTTGTGTTGGTTTTCGATAGTTGTTTAATTAAATGGAGTGGTTAAACGACGCTCGCCTATCAAAGCTTTCGCCTTTCGCCAAATGATATTCGACGAAAGCCAAACTTCGCCTTTCGCCGAATGCCGCATGTGTGGCGCCGGCTTAATAGCTATAAACACTCCAACATAATGAAAATATTACTAACAGTTGGTTTAATTAGTTTATAATAATATTTAATTACTTACCGATGAAAAGTAACGCCACTTTTCCTTGCAATGTGCGATAAACCACACAATATGCAACTAACCATAATAAAGTTTTATATGTCCAAATTTCGCACATAGCACGCACACAGTACACACGAATAAATAATACAATCCTTATATACTATACAATCGTTTAACACAAAATCGGCACTCAACAAAAAGTTTTGCATAAGATGCTGACACCAAGAACAGAACACGTTGGGTTTCTAAACGCTTCATAAATACAAAACTGTCAAACACTGACGTGTAAAAAGTGGTTTATAAAATATGGCCGCTGCGAACTTCCGTCGCGCGAATTATTGCCCCCACCACCGATAGTTTACCCTAGGGCCTGTTCCGTTTCACGCATATAGCGCATGAAACGCATGAGAATCGTTGAAATCGTTCCGTTTGCCTCGTACGTGCGCGTTGAAAGCAGTAAAGACGATCGTAAACCACGCCCTCCGCTAGCATAAAGCGCGCGTTGACTGCCTCTAGTCGGAACGTGAGGCAGTCGATGCGTTTGCTGCGTGTTTATACATATGCGTGAATCGGAACGCTAACGCTATGGTTTTCTTCTTATCTATGGCTATGGTTGACCGTTGTGCCCTCAAAAGCACAAAAAGATTATTCAAAGTTTCATAATGGAGGGAAATACGGGGTTAAAGGCTTCAACACAATGAAAAAAAAAGATAAATAATTATTTTAAATACACATGCAATATCTGGGCGATAATATATTAGTTCTTATTCGATTTAAAATTCAACTGTTCAAATTGCTCCTTGCTTTTCGGATATCATTTGTTAATTCTATTCCATATTCTTTATTTCTTATTTCTTATCTCTTATTTTTATCATTGTGTTTAAGCTTTGAGGGAATTGTATTTATCAGAGACTTAAGACTCTCCATGTCGTTAAGTTTGCACATTTCATTTGTTGTCGGCGATGCGCGTTTACCACGAGCGTCTCGTCTCGCGACAGTAAAAACACGGCTGTCACGAGCATGCGCATTAATTGAAACATGAAACATCTCAGAGGCGGCGATATTCAAATTCGGCCGCGTTAATCTCAGAATAATAAAAATATAAAATTTATTTACGCACCCATTATTTCCTTTATTTAAAATATTAAATAACACATTTAGTGTATATTGTTTAGTTCTTTTAATAAAAAAACAGTTTGTTAATGAGTCATAAATTGAGCCTGAATGCAAATGTTTTTCTTAATCGCCCTTCATATCACTCACAAGTGTAACCCCGGAAAATCCTAGGATGTAGGAATAATTATTTTAATTTTAATGTAAGTATATTAAGTATGTTCACAAAATTGATTATCGAGGAAGCTGTAATCAAGTTTTAATGAATTATGTATAATATAATCAGTAAATTATTTTTGAATGTGTATACGCGTATTCGACAAATCTGTGCTGAGAATTAGTAAAAAGACGTTGGCGTCTGAATTACATTGGTAAATAAATAAATAATCATATTACATTTTACTTTTCTCATCGCAAGTATTTTTTAGTAATTTAGTGAACTAGTACGATCGTTATCAGCTTAAACTCACCATGTTCCGTGATGCTATCTTTCTATCGCCTTGTTAAATAGGGCGCGCTAGACAGAATACAACATATCGAGTGGTGAGTTCTAACTGATGATGAGAGTTGTACCTAGTAATGTAAAGAAAAAAATTATTTAAAAATAATTTTTCATTTAATTGATGTAATACGTTAGTTACAATAAGGATTAAAAAAAACGACGAACTAAAAATAGAAAAACTGCATTTATTGGTCACAAATATTAATTATTAATAGTAATAATGTTTATTTGCCGAAAATTAATAATAATAATAATAATAATAATCTCTTTATTTTTCAGTAGACATGCATTACATGTATAGAAAAACGTCAAAATATGTTAGAAGTTATCAGAAAATAGTTATTGATAACAAGTCAGTAAAAAATCTAAACACATTTATAGCTATTAACATATCTAGGAATGTTATGACTATCATAACTGCCGCAGATGTCGGTTTGAAATCCGAGCTCGTAGAGCGAGGATTTTAAGACATCTAAGGCTGTTATGATTCATAACATCCGTGATATGTTCAATAGTTTATCGGTTTCAGAAAATAAAGACATTATTAATAGATATTACCTTTTGATATTCTCTTATTAATAACGTTTTCATTTCATTAGTTGGTCAAGTCTGTATGGGTTGATTTGTCGCCATGGTTACAGTTATATTTTGTTTGTTTTTATTTGTTGCCTTTTTTCATATTACATAAATGTTTACATTTTTAATGTCACAACGGCTATATAAAAATGGACCTTGGATTGCCTGAAAATACATTTCAGTTGGATTTCAGTACTTAATTATTATTGTTTGGAGTTTTCTGTCTGTTTGTATTAATAAATAGCCCTATATTATAGTTTCATTATTTATTATTTCATCTGTTGACAGTTATTGACAGATCTGTATTTGTAATATTATTACCGTACAAGTTTTAAATATAACTGTACAACTTTAGTTATGACTTGTTTACCAGCCTACTTTTGCATATGTAAACAAAGGATTAATATCCTGAAACCAATCAAAAGATATAAGATAACAAAAACAAAAAAGAAATAATCGTATATAACGTATAACAGAAAATATGTATATAAACAGATACGTGCAATATGATCATGTAAAAACAAACAAACATTAAGATTGTGTAAAAAAATATAGAAAAAATAAATAGTAAATAATTAAGTATACACATGTATGGAAATAATAACATAAATATAAACATATATATACAAACAAATAAACCTAAGCCTCAATAAGTGAGTAAACACTTGTTTCGAGATGATATACACATACATATATATATATACAAACAAAAAGTTAATACAAATGTAAATAAACAAGTATTTTTTTCCCTCTTTATTGAATTAGTTTTTATTTTTTTAAATAATATTAAATTAAATAAAATATTACATATCTAGTATATTAATTACAATCCAAAATTTAATGTACCAAAATCAGATTGCTATACAAAATAATTTATAATTTTTCTACATAGGAATGATCGAAGTCACTATGTATATTTAATGTTTCATTTAAATTATTAAATAACGCATCCTTAATTACATTAGTTTCATTATACGAGGGCTTTTGAAAATCATTTGAATTTTTCTCTTTTTTTTTCTTCGTCGAATAAAGGCGTTTCCGTTTCTCTATTTTCTTTTGAACATTGACATCTTCAGTCATTTTTAAAGAAATAGCATCACTTTCATTCAACACACTAATTGCCTTATCTAAATACTTTTCTATTTTTATATAATTTTCTTCTGATAAGTTACGATTATTGCTTAAACCTATAATAAGTTCTGCTTTCCTGACAATTTTTTCATTATATTGAACTTTTTGAATGGCATTACTTTTACACATATCGAGTAAATTATCTACTTCATTTATATTACCTATTGCGTTGCCAATTTCACTATTGCTACTACACCCAAGATATAATTGTGCACATGCATGGATATGCTTACAAATATTTAATTTGCTTAAACTATCAGTACAGGAGCATTTGAAAGAATGAATACAAATTTTACAAATATTACATTTCAGACATGACTCTGAACATGTTTTCTGAATGTAAGAAATGTGGTATTTTTTTGAAATGTCCGTAGAAGAAGTAACAAGCCATTCTTTATTATCTGCAAGAATAGATATCATGTCAGGGCTGATATTTTGACTTAACTTATGACTAGAATTTATTCTATGAATTTTTTCTGTTGGAGTATTTTTCGATAATTTTATTAATCTTTTAAACAAGCTGTGTCTAGCAATTTTTATTACAGCGGTGATCGTTTTGTCGAGCCTTTTTATTTTCCTACCTTCTAAATAAATGTACTTAAGAATTTTATGGAAAGATTCTAAGTACATATTAGTATTAATACCTAGACCTATTCTATAACAGTATGCCCAAGATTCTGGACGATGAGCATAATTTTTTTGGTATTCTCCAAAATGCTTTGTATCATCATCCTCAAATAGCTGCTTTAAAACTGAATTTAAACTTGTATGAAATTCATCTATTGAAGTTATTTGTAACAGAACACGTAAAGTTTTGTAAACTAGAGCTTTTTTATCAGACCCACCACAAATTTTATTTAAATTGAGACGCCAATTTCTGTCTATGTGCCAGGTACATAAAAGCTTATTTTCAACCTCACCCATTACAGATGACCAAGCATTATAAAACGCTGGAGCATCGTCTGACATGAAAACTTTAGCAGTTACGATACCTATCTTTTCTTTTAATTTAGTAAAATAAATAGAAAAAATATATTCGTCACAACGATTAGAAAAACAATAAGCCACTGGACATCCACTTCCAAACTCATCAACTGTCATAATCGTATATAACTGTATGTCATATGCATTTGTACCATGAGTGCCATCGATGCAAATTTTGTTTATTCCAAATTTATTTAGTTGTTGAGCTTGGAACATCGTCATGATAATTAAAACAAAATCACTTTTTTCTAATGAAGTGTCTAGATTTTCTTCGTCTTGTCCTTTATAATAAAGAATAGGACATTCTTCTTTTAGTACTTGCATTTCTTCCACCCACAATTTCACACTGATTGCATCATTTTGGTGACGTTTGGTACTATAGTCAATATTATAATCACGTACAATGTTGTGGAGATCTTTTCGTTCTATAAGGGATAGCCTTTGGTTACTGTCTATTTGATTTGACTCATTATCTCTTACACTATCAAGTACGTGATTGAACGAAACTCCTTCCTTTAGTTTACCTGAATAATAAAAAAGAAAAGTTAAATAAAATTTTTACGATTAGGCACGTGTTGCACCAGCATATTTGCAAATAGGTAAGTAAAAATGTATATGATAAGACTAATAATTATAGTTTTTATATTCAGCTACATGCTAATATAGAGATATATAGATATATTTCTGTACCGACCTGCTATTTCAGCTCTCGACTTTGTCCAGAACCATATGACCTAATTGAGGTATATGGCCACAGTGTGTTTTCCAGAACTTTACCTTCACAGATTTTTCAGTATGTCCTATAGTAGTAATTGTCACCTCCATACGTGATGGACAAGCTTTTCCAATTTTGTTAGAGCCCATGGATTTTAAGCACCTTATATTTTTGCCCTTTGGTTTATATGTATAAGAGCGATGACAATTAAAATATTGTTTTTGAACATCTCCAGACAACTGCTTAGATGCAGTATCAAGAGTATAAAATGACAAACTTTGTTGTTGTACCCCATCTTTCCATTTTTCAAAACCTGAAAACATTAATTTATTAGAGAATTTATAAGAGTATCTATATCGATTTCAAAAATATAATATTTCGCAGCTTTCTTTACTTACGTTCTATAGAATCAAACTCAACATTTTCGATTTCAGAGTGAACAGAATGCTTAGTATCAAGATGAATCCGTAAACTTCTATAATTATGAAATTTCGCTATGCAGTTACCTTGAGGGCAAAGTAATCTAGATCTAATGTGCCTTTAAAGGGCATATTTACTAGAAAATAACTTTGAGCATGTAGTACATTCCAGTTTCTGTTTCTTCTCTGCAATATCAGGCTTTTTGTCACACGATGGAACTGTGATATTGTCGTGAAATTTACGCATATGAGCATACAAATTTTTCTTTTTTGGGGGGGGGGGGGAATGGCAATCTTTTTAAGTAAACACACTTTGGCATTCACGGCATTTTATAATACTGTCTACTGAATTCATTTTAATTCAAAACAGAAAACTCTAACACGCGTTCGAAAACAAAAACTTTAATCAAGAAAGTTAGGAAGCGACGGAAGCGATAACCAAGTCGCAAATCGCCTCAGTGCGCACTCCCACCAGCCGTGTTTTTACTGTCGCGAGACGCTCGTCATTTACCGCATCGTACGTTCCGATTTATTTATCGCTTAAAGCCGGCGCCACACATGCGGCATTCGGCGAAAGGCGAACTTTGGCTTTCGTCGAATGGCATTTGGCGAAAGGCGAAAGCTTTGATAGGCGAGCGTCGTTTAACCACTTCATTTTATTAAACAACTATCGAAAACCAACACAAACGTTGCCAAGTGTCAAGACTGGCAAAAAACAATCCCAATATGTGTACCGATCGAATTTATGACGCGCGAATCCTTTGATTCGCGTCAATTTACTGACGCGAAGCGGGAATGGCGAATGGCGAACGCCGAGGCGAGCGTCAGCTACACACATGCGGCTTTCGCCGAGTAACCGCTCGCCTTTCGCCGAATGCCGCATGTGTGGCGCCGGCTTAAGCTGTTACAACTGAATCGGAACGATATAAAGCTCTGACGCTACTGCGATCTGTGCGTGAAACGGAGGCCCCTTATGGTACCTATTCACGTTCAGTCGGCCGGCCGGTATCTGCCGGAAAGGCCATGGCCGGCCGGCCGCTTCTCACCACACACACACAGTTAAATGACAAGTCACTGCCTGCCGGCGGCCTGTTGATTGTTAAAACTTCACGTGTGTAGTAGTTCGCCGGCCGGCATCGGACTGCAGGCCTAATTTTACTCCAGACAGAAATTTGGTGAGTTTTCTTTGACGTCGTGAAAGAAAATGGCAAACCAACCTGCATTTATTAAAGATTTTATTGATGTGTATCGTAAACATAAGTGTTTGTGGTAAATAAAAGACCCCGCATATGCCAATAGAGCTTTGCGAACGAAAGCTTATGAAGAACTACTTGTCTTTTTAACCAATCTTTCATCCAAATTGATTTCCGTTTCCTTTTTTTTTGTTGTTGCGATATAATAACAACTGCCGCTGCCCACTCTTCTTGTGACATTTTTGAACTGTCGATAAATAACTGCGCGTATATAGTGAAATACTTTTAAATGTGAGGCCACTATCGAATCCGGCAGAAAACTGTCGGACTAAATTGGTAAACAAAACTGCAAGTGTAGTTTGCGTGTCGATAACGGCCGTCCGGCCAGGACGGACAGTCCGCGGACTGCCGGCCGACTGAACGTGAATAGGTACCTTAAAGGTACCTATTCACGTTCAGTCGGCCGGCCGGTATCTGCCGGAAAGGCCATGGCCGGCCGGCTGCTTCTCACCACACACACACAGTTAAATGACAAGTCACTGCCTGCCGGCGGCCTGTTGATTGTTAAAACTTCACGTGTGTAGTAGTTCGCCGGCCGGCATCGGACTGCAGGCCTAATTTTACTCCAGACAGAAATTTGGTGAGTTTTCTTTGACGTCGTGAAAGAAAATGGCAAACCAACCTGCATTTATTAAAGATTTTATTGATGTGTATCGTAAACATAAGTGTTTGTGGTAAATAAAAGACCCCGCATATGCCAATAGAGCTTTGCGAACGAAAGTTTATGAAGAACTACTTGTCTTTTTAACCAATCTTTCATCCAAATTGATTTCCTTTTCCTTTTTTTTTGTTGTAGCGATATAATAACAACTGCCGCTGCCCACTCTTCTTGTGACATTTTTGAACTGTCGATAAATAACTGCGCGTATATAGTGAAATACTTTTAGATGTGAGGCCACTATCGAATCCGGCGGAAAACTGTCGGACTAAATTGGTAAACAAAACTGCAGGTGTAGTTTGCGTGTCGATAACGGCCGTCCGGCCAGGACGGACAGTCCGCGGACTGCCGGCCGACTGAACGTGAATAGGTACCTTTTGTCTGGTTTACCTCTTTTAATTTTACTCTGTGACAAACCAGGGCCTGATATTCCCGTATACAAAACTCGTTCGCTTTGCGCATGACGTCAGCAATTGAGTGATCGTAGTTAATACAGTCACTTGATGCCAAAAGCTAATTCTATAGCTGATTGTAAATTTCTTTTTTTTGCGGATTCTTAAACTTTATAGGGTCTTAACTTCAAATATTAAAAAGGAATAGCTGAGCTTTTACCCCAAGAGGGTAAAAACCACCCCTTTAGTAAAAAAAATCAATAATTAACGAAATTCTGAGATTATTTTGCCGCTAAACGAGCAATATCGTAATTTGCTAAAACGAGGCGCGCTCCTGCTTATTTCGGTCATATCTCCTTTGCAATTAACGCCAAAAATCATCTAATAAAAGCGTTTAGAAGGTCTTTTAATGCTCTTTAAGGTCAGGTAGATCAAAATAGTACAAAGCTTGTAAATTTTTCTATATTCATCTTAAATGCCTCAATTTAAAAAAATAAAAACATTAAGAGTTAACTTCAAACACTTCTACCTCCTAAGCTATTGCCTTTATCAAAACAATAAAAATAGTAGCATTTTCCTTATATAGTTTATTGCCATCATTTTTTGTTTGCGATAACATTCAGCTAAGATTCTTCCCTGCTAAGTTATTTAACCGCAACGCCAAAGAAATTCGTTACTTCAAAAATTATTATTAATAATAATAATAATAATAATACTAATAATAATAATAATTCATTTATTCGTGCATTATAGACAGAGTATTTACACAAATCAGAAACGGAACAAGGAAAATATGAATACAAGTAACACTAATTTGTGTAAGAAATATGACTAGATAAAATATGATGCATCTACGAGCAGAATGTCTAGAAAAATACATTATGTAAACATAGATTGTTAAAATAATAAATAAATAATATTAAAATTGAGAAGACAGATACTAAAATATTAACATACAACTACCAATGATATAAACAAATATACCTATTAAATACAACCTTAACAATTACCAATTATTAAAATCAATATACAAGAACTCCTCAAATTAGTAAAATGCATTTCTAAGCAAAACACTCTTCACAATGTTTTTGAACTTGTTCAAGTTAAGTTGCTTCACATGCGTTGGCAGGGCATTAGGTATAAAACAATATACCATAATAATTTACACCATTACGCGTTTATATTAACCTTAAAAAATTTATATTTATTTTATCTCGATTTCGTATTTGATGATTGTGAAGTTGAACGTGTGTAGTGAAATTTTGCTCATTCTCTTAAACATATAATACTGACTGCAAGATAAATACACATGGCAGTGTAAGAATATTTAACTTAATATATTCCGATATTAAAACACATTGTGTAAAATCTTTTAGGTAATGAATGCATCCATCACGGTCAATAAAATTTGAGCGTATACATAATATTAATGACTAACAAAACACAATTTAGATTTTTTGGTACGCAATTTAACAATTTATGTTGTAGATTTACTTTATAGTCAGTTTCCACGAAATGTTTTGAACACACACAAGCCCGTTTGTACGTTTAATTTGTCTTTTCGCTTCGTGGCGTGGACCCACTTTTTACACAATAGTTCATTCTTAGGGAAATGAAAAAACTTTACCTCGGAAAGATTATTCTTTGACTGATTGTCAGAATTACACGAATATACCGCACAACGCATATTTATTAGTGGTAATAATTTAGATTTTACACTTTCACACTTTTTCAAAATCAAATATGGCGCATGACGTTTGAACTTACTCAATTGCTGACGTAATCGCTCCGCCCACCATGCGCAATATCTTATCTTTAAATTTATGTATCGTGGTGACAAACCATCTTGGTTGTAGCCTTTGGGGGCGGTCCGGCGGGTAATTTAAATATATGTCTCATATATCTTCTTTTTTCGTTTTGCCTGTTTCTGTTTTGGAGCTTTGTACCTATTTCGGCGTAGTTGTAGTATGAATAAGTACAATAAGTACATTTATTTATGACTGATGAATAGTATGATGACTGATGAGTGATCAGTGATCGGAGATAGTGCCTGATAATGTGATAAATTCATTGTTCACATTTGTACCTTGCACCTGGACCATATTGTCCATAGATTGCTTATTGATATTTATCGTGTCGTGTGATAACTTTCACTCTGCATTTTTCGACGCTGATTAAAATACTTGTTTATGTTTAATCAAGTGGTAACGTGTAACGTGGTAGGTTATGGAAAGGTAGATTAAATTTATAAATTATTTTTGTATGCCTGGTATTTTGACAGGTTATTTTTTAGCTGCCAATATTCTGAAAAGTTTTCAAAACATAACAGTATGATTTTACCCAAGCAGATATTAGTAAGTAGTTTATAATTTAATAATATACTAGGTAGTTATTAGGCCATATGTTTCTATTTTTAGCTCTCTAAGCAGAAAAATTACCAAAGGTTACTTTATTTTTTACGGAACCATGTATCATCTAATGCAAGTTGTGTTCCGCCTAAGATAATTTTTGAAAATACTTTAAATTTGCCTTCTCAACCTGTGCCAAAACTCAGTCAAACTATTGATAAATATCTTAAATCAGTAACCCCATTTCTAAATGAAAGTGAATTAAATAACACTAAAAAAAAACTGAAAGAATTTGGATCAGCAAATGGCATTGGAGAAAAATTACAAAAACTTCTTGAAGAAAAGGCAAAAACAACTGATAATTGGTTATCTGATTGGTGGATAAATGTTGCCTATCTAGAATATCGAGATCCTGTTACTGTATACTCGAGTCCTGGTTTGATTTTTCCTCCTGAAGACTTTAAAGATGAGGCACAAAGATTAACTTATACAGCCCAACTAATTTTGGCAGCCCTCTCTTACAAGATAGATATATATAGGTATATTGGTATATTTACGCTGTCATACCTGCTTCTGACTAATGTTGATTTAAATTTTAGTGATAAACTTCCCATTGATAAAATGGGTAAAGATTCTCTGGATATGAATCAATATAAGAAAATTCTTGGTACTTGTCGGATTCCTGGTGAGAAACGAGATACTCTGGATTATAACCCAAAATCACGCCACTTTGTTGTTGTGCGAAATAATAATGTATGTCTTTCATAAGTACATTATTGACTGGTTTTAGATTTTTTCTCTACATACATATTCATGGTTGTAGAATACGTTCTTGTGTTGTCGCAGTTATTGTTTCACCAAATCTTATATTTGTTTTTTCTTGTTACATACATACTTCTGAATATTATACACATTCTATTTCAACGAATTATAAGCATCAATTTATAAATTTGCTTTAAAAGTACATATGCCTTGTCCTCGTATAGCTTGTAGAATATATTAAATATTTTGTTTCGGTGGAAATGTCATTTATTCGCAATATTTATTGATTTATTTTTTATTTTTTTTTGTATAATTTCTTGTGTAATTTAATTCTGTCTAAATCTAAATATACATCGAAAGGAATGCTGTTAAATTGTTAACATTATGTAGGTAAAGGCGGATTTAGCCAACTTCATAAACGTATTTTTATGCATATGGGTATTTTTAATGCATAAGCATAAAAGTTAAAACTCCATATTTGTATGAGACTGTTTACCCAACATTCATTATCGATAAGCGTATTTTTATACATAAGATTTAACCTTGAAGTTCTTAACTTTTAACTTGTGAATATGATAAAGAACAAAATGAAAGTGCGCATGATCAGTAAACAATAGTGTTCTGTGGTTCAACATTCTAACCTAAAACCCAAGTTTCCTCCGCGCATTTTGATTGTTTTGGTACCTACTTTTCATAATACCTACGTACGGTACGTATATATTTTTTGTTTGCTGTACACTTAAAAATGAGTCTATTTGGGACCCCAAAAATGACAAACAGACTGTCATTTTAAGCGTCCTTCTTATAAATACACTTATAGTTAAGAAGTTGTATAAATCAATTTTAATGTTATGCATATGCTTATCCATACGCTTATAAATACAACTATGCTTGTGATTATGAAAATGTTGGCTAAATCCGCCTTAAGTTTCAATAAATGGTAAATGTTCAGATAACGGAATCTCCGATTTTCGGAATTTTTTTGCTTTTAACATACGTAGTTTTGTCTCCTGAACAATAAATTCTAAAAAAAAATCGCCGCTCGTCAACAGTTTTCGAGATATTTGGCCCCAAAGTCTCTGAAAGTCGTATTTCTCCACTGCCATTATCACTTATTTTCACCAAATTTTTCATTTTATGCTTATGAACACCTCTAATACAGACTTATTTAAACACTTTTAAATAGTTTCAACACATTTATTTCAATCAATAACTATTTTTTGAACCTTCTTATAAAAGCCATGAAAACATAACCTAAAATTTCAAACAACACTAAGATCATTCGAGGTTATGATAGTGCCGTAAGATCAGTGGACACCCGAAAGACAACAGCAGTTAGATAAAATTTCCTGTTGAAGGTTTTAGTGAATGTTTTGAATGAGAGATAGTTTGTAAGTTATATACAGGGTGGGTCAATAGTGCGTGCGTGCGGAGATACAGAAGAAATCTGTATATCCTGTTTCGTTAGAGATAGAGATATAGAGGCATGGTTCAAAATTTTAATTAAATTGTGAGAAAAAGTACATTTTTTAAAATTATTACCAATTATACAGGGCGATCCGTTAAAGTGGTAGATGAAAGAATATATATTTTTTAAATGGAATGACCCAATTTTTTTTATTATATTTGAATACCACTATGATGGCCTATTCAGCGGTAAAATATTTTTGATTGTTTTGATTGATTGTTTGCTGGTTAACACGTTCACTGCCATCTCGGTCTATATGACCGAGAAAATAATTTCCGTTCACGCCGGCGCGGTCTATAAGACCGAGAATTTTTTTTTTTTTTTTTGTCAATATGACCAAGACGATTTTCTTTAGCAGGGTTGACGAATATTTGAAATTTTTACTTCATTACTCGTGGATATCCATTTCTGTGCATCATGGCTCAAAGAATCAAAATTTCAAAATTTTGACCCCACATGGAATATGCCCCCGGCCTGAACGGGGAAAAATAAGAGACGTTTGGCAGTGAACGTGTTAATGAATTAAAAAATATTTTTATTGAAAACTGCCGTTTGCAGGGATCATTTTGAAAATTGATTTTGGACTTATTTTTGGAGAGTAATTTTTTTTCTTTGACATGGTAGTAGTGTATGCCTTACTTTAACTATTAGCTGATGTAGAAAATATTTTTTTCATACAAGGTGTTCATAAGCGCACTGCTAAATAAATATTCAAATTACCAAAACTCAACTTTTTCAAATGGAACACCCTATATATTTTTGTAAAAATTGTGTAATTTTTATTTCTCTGCAACTTTGATATGCTATGTCCCATACCTAACATGAATAATTTTCTAGATGTTGTTGTTTATGTGTAAATAGGTATATATTATTCAGAAAAGTCAATGTACCTTTGAAATTATTTCATAGAAACAAAGACATTTAATTTCAGTTACTTTCAATTTTGTTGCCTCCAGAACTTACGCTAAAAAGTATTCTCACAGAACCCATCCACAAGAAGCATCTTCCAAAAGTTTAAAAACAGATTTGAAGAAACAGGTGGCATTTCTTATAAAAAAGTCAATCGTAGAAAAAGGACTACAAATGAAGATAACGACAGTTTTCCATAAAAATATTTTTTATTTCATTAACCATCCAAGAAATTTTAAAAATATTTTACCGCCGAATAGGCCATCATAGTGGTATTCAAACATAATAAAAAAAATTGGGTCATTCTATTTAAAAAATATATATTCTTTTATCTACCATTTTAACGGATCGCCCTGTATAATTGGTAATAATTTAAAAAAATGTACTTTTTCTCACAATTTAATTAAAATTTTGAACCATGTCTCTATATCTAACGAGACAGGAGATACAGAAGAAATACGCACTATTGACCCACCCTGTATATAACTTACAAACTATCTCTCATTCAAAACATTCAATAAACATTCACTAAAACCTTCAGCAGCAAATTTTATCTAACTTCTGATGTCTTTCGGGTGTCCACTGGCAGCCATTTTGGAAAATGGCCGCCAGGTAGGCAGTTGGCCGATGGCTCCACATCCAAAATTGTTCGTATTACATCGGTCTACCTCTGTGCCAAATTTGGTGCTTTTATCAACAAGTGCACAATATGTTGAAATATCCTAGTTAAACTGCCGCACTACCACAAGTGTACATTTTGTATCTAAACATTTGTTTTCCAGTTTTTTAAAGTGGAAGGGATAAATTGTGATGGACAAATTCCTAGTATGAATCAGTTAATGAATCATTTAAAAGTAATTTGCAAAGGATCACAGGAAGTAGGACCCGCTATAGGTGTCTTGTCTTCAGAAAATAGAGATAATTGGTACAAGGCTTATGAAGAACTTGTTAAAGGTAATATATGAATAATAAATATAGACAATCACGTATAGGGTCTTCAATAATCGGTATCTCGAAAATCATTCAATATAGCCAAAAATTAAAAAACTTCTATTAATTAGATTTCTTATACATTTTATTAAAGTCATAAGATCTTTGTTTATGGGCGCCGCCAGGGGGAGGCAAGAGGGGGCAGTTGCCCCCCCCCCTGGAAAATAACGAAAGGTGTTTTATATCGACACATTAGGTTTAATAAGTACCAAAAATACAAAATGTGATTTACGTTCAATCATTAACATCAGCTTAAATTTTTTATACTTTATCCAATAAAATCCAGAATCCAATGTATGTACAGGGTGTTTCCTATAAAACTATGCCCCCCTTATTTCGGTCAGTTACCACCGATTTTAATTTTTCAGAAACCGGTCTAACACAGAATTTTATGTAGATTTTGAATATGCTATTACTTTTTTTCCTACTTCAACCGTATACGAGGGGCAGAAAAAAGTATGGTTTTTTTAAATGGAACACCCTATATATTTTTACATATTTGGATTCGCCTCGTCCTTCTGATTACAAATATATATGACACTTATATATTTGCTATAAAAATGGCATAAATAATTGAATTTAAACTTAGGGCGTTTCGTTCAAAACTATACCCCCACTTATTTCGGTCAATTATTAACGATTCAAAATTTTCAAAACCTACAAAGAATTTTTCGCAGATTTCATATATGCTATTACTTTTTTTCTTCCTTCAACGGTATACGAAGGGTGGAAAAAAGTATGTTTTTTTTTATGGAATGCCCTGTATTTTTTTACATATTTAGATCCGCCCTACCTTTCTGATTATATATACCGGGTGACACAAGAAGTAGTTACCCCCCCATTTTTGTTGGCATTTTAATAGATAAAAATTTCAAAATTTTATGGTGAAATAAATACACAGATTCTCATATTTTGACATAAATCATGTGTTAAAACCACTTCCGATTTAACCGGAAGTGGTATCAACTTTCTTATTTTAAATGAGAACACCCAATTTTTTTTCAACATTTGAAATCTATATAAAATTCCCTTTCTAATGATGTATAACACATTGACATTTGCTTTCAAGATGGCGGCGAAACATTACTTTTATACTAAATTTAAGTTGGCCATTGATTCGCCGCCAGAAAACAAAACGTGGTTGGGAGGCTGTGGAAACAAAAAAATGATTTAATGTTGCTTTGCTGATAGCATTATTTGTAAACATTTGACATGCATAATGTCTACTAGGATTATTTTCTTTTTTTCGTGTATTTGAAAACAAAAGCTGAATGTTTCACATTTTTTTTAAATAGGAACCTATGTTTTTTATGTGATGTGTGAATTCTACATCAAATTATCTTTATGATGATATACGACATGTTCCCTTTTATTTCTTCATTAGCAGCCAAATTCATCTTTGTCTTATTAAAATTGAAACTAAAATTCACAATTCTAATAAGGCAAAGATGAATTTGGCTGCTAATGAATAAATAAAAGGGAACATGTCGTATATCATCATGAAGATAATTTGATGTAGAAGTCACACATCACATAAAAAACATAGGTTCCTATTTAAAAAAAATGTGAAACATTCAGCTTTTGTTTTCAAATACACGAAAAAAAGAAAATAATCATAGTAGACATTATGCATGTCCAATGTTTACAAATAATGCTATCAGCAAAGCAACAATAAATCATTTTTTTGTTTCCACAGCCTCCCAACCACGTTTTGTTTTCTGGCGGCGAATCAATGGCCAACGTAAATTTAGTATAAAAGTAATGTTTCACCGCCATCTTGAACGCAAATGTCAATGTGTTATACATCATTAGAAAGGGAATTTTATGTAGATTTCAAATGTTGAAAAAAAATTGGGTATTCTAATTTAAAATAAGAAAGTTGATACCACTTCCGGTTAAACCGGAAGTGGTTTTAACACATGATTGTTGTAAAAATATGAGAATCTGTGTATTTATTTCACCATAAAATTTTGAAATTTTCATCTATGAAAATGCTAATAAAAAAGGGGGGGTAACTACTTCTTGTGTCACCCGATATATATATATATATAATACTTATACCGGGTGACCACGAAATGACGCTCGCCTTTATATCTTCTTTGTTTTACAAGATATAAATTTCAAATTTGGGCACGTCAAATAACGGTTAAATATGCATTATTTCAACCATTTTATCACTTTCTGTCGCATACGGTTTCACCGGAAATGATACTAACTTTCGTTTTTTAAATGGGACACCCTGTATATTTTTACATTTTTGGATTCAGGAGGTAATTTTGGATACAGTTATGGCATATCGAGATAAAAATATTATTGATAGACATTTTTATGAGCAAATTTTGTTCATCTAGGCGGCCGTGATCCGCCAAAAATGTTTTGGTTTGCTTCAATAATTAATACACTGACGATCAATTGAAGTGACCCAAGAAAAATTTGCATCAACTTCCAACTCATATATCTTTTGATGCAAGAATCGCAAAGCCATAAATCTTTTTAGGTATTATAGATATACACCTCAAGAATATGTGACACATTTTGCTTGTCCTTGTCTCGTTTATTTTTGGAGATACGGTGGTGAAAGTTGAGCCATGTTTTTCTACCAAAGTTTGAGATTGTGCATGGAGTGTCCCAAACCGTTTTCGGATATGACAATACAGTCATTTTGTCCCCTTATTCATTGCGTTCATTTTCATTTTTGATTGATTGTGCTAACTTAATTGTTGTTGATTTTATGAGGATTTCTATACAACAGGACATTTTTTGACTTTAAATGCTTACTTTTTTAAATGTTTACAATTAAATCTTACACGCACATAATACACAAATAAAAAATTTTGGCATTAAATGTCAATAACGAGTTGGTCCACCTCTTGCTCCTATAACAGCTTGATACCGTCTGGGCATACTGACAATGCAATTATCTATAATTTGCTGATCCACAAGAGGTCATTCCTCTGAAACCGCAACAGCAAGTTCTTCCAAATTGATACCATTCGTTTGCAAAGACGTCTTCCAAGTGCGCCCCACACATGCTCGATAGGGTTAAGACTCGGCGAGCAGGAAGGCCATACCATTCTTGTGATACGTTCTTCGAAAAAATTGTTTACTACTCGAGCACGATGTGGTCTTGCATATATGTATAGAAATTCAGGGTCTCTTTGATTCGCAAAAGGCAATACAATTAGCCGCAAAATTTGATTGAGGTACCTATCCCGCGCATTCATAATTTCATTTGCGAAAAATATCAATTCAGTTCTCCCCCTGTCAAAAAGTAAAAAAAATGCACTGTTGTATAGAAATCCTCTTAAAATCAACAAGAATTAAGTTAGCACAATCAATCAAAAATGAAAATGAACGCAATGAATGAGGGTACAAAATGACTATATTGTCATATCCGAAAACGGTTTGGGACACTCCATGCACGACCTCAAACTTTGACAGAAAAACATTGCCCAACCTTCATCATCGTATCTCCAAAAATAAACGAGACAAGGACAAGCAAAATGTGTCACATATTCTTGAGGCGTATATCTATAATACCTAAAAAGATTTATGGCTCTGCGATTCTTGTATCAAGAGATATATGAGTTGGAAGTTGATGCAAATTTTTCTTGGGTCACTTCAATAAAATTGATCGTCAGTGTAAAAAAATACAATTATGATATTATGACGTATGACATTTCTGTTATAAGATCTTAAACATTTCGTAAATCGTTTTTCCAGAATAACTAATTTTTTTTTAAATGGCACCATGGTGACTCACTATGTTATTTTAATAAAGCATTTCATTACCGATAATTTGGTACCAAACACTTCATTATTTGTTCATATTATAATACATAAAAATTACATTCAACAAGATATAAATAAAAATAAACTCTTAATGTGGGTTTTACATTAACAATTTCTTTATCAATAAATTCATGAAGAAATTCATGAATTAATTCTCCAATTTCTTGTAGAACTGTTTTTGTTTTACACTTGTGAAGAAATTCATGAATTTATTTTACAATACTGTCACTGAAGCAATTGTACCAATGACCAATTTGAAATTTGACGGATCCCAAAGTATTTGAGGTTCTCAAAACACTTTTTGCCGACCTTTACACACATTTTAGTTTCAGTTCTCCTAGCTCAGTGAAATAAAACGTCAATAGCAAAATAAATGAATCAAACCTAACGTTTTCAAGCGTTTATGCTTATCTGCTAAAAATTTGATGTTGGTAGTCCTGTTAGTCAAGGTAACTTCACGAGAAAATAGAACAAGTTCTAATTCGTGAACAAATTCATGAATAAATTGGTGAATTTATTGAACGTCCAAGTTGGTGTTTAACATTAGTAAAAGTTCTTCATGAAGCGACTTCATGAATTTATTCATGAATAAATTGTTAATGTAAAACAGTCATAATATTTAACACTTAAAATCTCTATCAAATAGGTGCCTTTGAAATGTAACGAAAGAAACAAATGAATAGTTTCATAGCTCAAATGTCAAATGATATTTAAATCTATTATTATGCTGCGTATTAAATAATTATGGTTTATTCACAAAGTGACAAAGTGGTGTTCTTGATCTACTCTCTCTTGTCTCAGCTCCCATTCTACTCTAAGAAAGTAGTGTCTGCCAGGATGATTTCTTATTGGATAGCGTTCTGCATTATAAATCACGGGCTGCCAGACTATTTCTGACATTCCCCGTATATCAACAGCATATCCACTTTGTCACTTTGTGAATAAACCATAATTTTTTAATACACAGTAAAATAATATGATTCTCATAGATTTAAATATCATTTGAGCTGTCAAACTATTCATTTGTTTCTTTCTTTACATTTCAAAGGCACCTATTTGATAGAAATTCAATGTTAAATTGTTAAATATTATGAGTTTATTTTCATCTTGTTGAATGTAATTTTTATGTATTTATAATATGAACAAATAATGAAGTGTTTGGTACCAAATTATCGGTAATGATATGCTTTATTAAAATAACGTAGTGAGTCACCACGGTGCCATTAAAAAAAAATTAGTTATTCTGGAAAAACGATTTACGAAATGTTTAAAATCTTATAACACAAAAGTCATACGACATAATATCATAATTGTATTTTTTGATTAATTATTGAAGCAAAATAAAACATTTTTTTGGGGTCACGGCCGCCTAGATCGATAATTAAATTTGCTCATAAAAATGTCTGTCAATAATATTTTTACCTCAATATGCCTTAACTATATTCAAAATGACCTCCTGAATCCAAAAATGTAAACATATACAGGGTGTTTCATTTAAGAAACGAAAGATAGTGTCATTTCCGGTGAAACTGGAAGTGACAGAAAGTGATAAAACAGTTAAAATAATGCATATTTAACCGTTATTTGACGTGCCCATATTTGAAATTTTTATCTTGTAAAACAAAGAAGATATAAGGGCGAGCGTCATTTCGTGGTCACCCGGTATATGTAAAAAAATACAGGGCATTCCATAAAAAAAAAAACAATACTTTTTTCCACCCTTCGTATACCGCTGAAGGGAGAAAAATAGTAATAGCACATATGAAATCTACGAAAAATTCTATGTGTAGGTTTCGAAAATTTTGAATCGTTAATAATTGACCGAAATAAGGGGGGGGGGGTATAGTTTTGAAGGAAACGCCCTAAGTTTAAATTCAATTATTTACGCCATTTTTATAGCAAATATAAGTGTCATATATATTTGTAATCAGAAGGACGAGGCGAATCCAAATATGTAAAAATATATAGGGTGTTCCATTTAAAAAAACCATACTTTTTTCTGCCCCTCGTATACGGTTGAAGTAGAAAAAAAAGTAATAGCATATTCAAAATTTACGGAAAATTCTGTGTTAGACCGGTTTTTGCAAAATTAATATCGGTGGTAATTGAACGAAATAAGGGGGGGGTATAGTTTTATAGGAAACACAGAGTGACCCATTTGAATGCGGGCTATTTTTGGTGATTGTTGCTCATGGAAAACTACATTTTCTGGCAAATTGATAGATATCTATCACAAAAATCAAGGCCTACTTTGCAATTTTTTTGGAGCGAAAATTCGAGAAATCATATTAGCGATTTTTTTACGCGAAAACTAAGTACATTGTGTTCAGAGTCCCCTAAAAGTAATAATATAAATTTTTAACATGCGATATTTTTGGATGAAATTTGGTACAGACCACGATACACATAAGCTTACGCGGTATGTTCTTGCGCATCCTAAGGCTATCTCTCTCGCACAATATGACGTCAGCTGGATTACAAAATTCGAAATTCGTGATGTAATAGGTATGGAGAATTGTGATAAATATTATTGTCGCTGCTTTTAGGGCATTTTTCTTAGTTTTGTTATCATTTCTATCAAGTTGTGTTGCTATATATGATTAAATTTAATAAACATATAATACATATTTATCAATGATCTATTCTATAACTTTCTCTTATAGCGCTATAAACATACACCTCTGTAAAATTATAGCAGGATGTAAATGGCAACTTTACTTTTTATTATTACTTATTAAGACAGCCTATCTTACTTTCTATAATATTCAGCAGTTTATTTAAATGCAAACTACAAATAAAAATTTCATTCACTAAGTCTAAGTTTAGGTTTTTCTATAACACTTTACATCTCCGTTATAAATTTACAGTTGCATTTTATGGTATAGAATATACACTATTTTATATTGGATGTAAAAGTCAAGGTCAAAGGCTTACATCCCTTACAGCCAGCGCTGTAAAATAGGGTACAGAATAGCACCACAAGTTTTTATTATTTTTGAACTAAATTTTTTATGAAGTAAGAAAAACAACAAATTATAAAAATATGTAGCTTTATTTAAATTTGAATAAGACATGCAAAATTTAAACGTTTTACTTTTTCTACAGGTTTCATACAGAAAAACAGCTTAAGAAACAGATTAAAATTTACTTAACTTAATATTCTTTACATTGATTTTGTCCTGGCGACTACAAGCAATAACCCACTGTTTTATTAAATTAGCATCCTTTGGAAACCGAAAATACTTTATATTACTCCCTTTGTTCACTCGGGTACAGTTTTTACATTTTGCCACAGCACAATTGAACATTTTAGCAGTATATCACAACGTTAGACGATTTACACGTTTACATATTATAACATGTTTATATCACTATACTATTACAAAACACGTTTTATTAAGAAAATAGCATTGAAATTATAAGAAAACTTGGAAAACATAATATTCTACAGATCAACAAATTCAAACCAAAGCAAAGCAACAGCGACTGTGTCAGTGTCAGTGTCTGCCAGCTGACGTCATGCGCGGCGATTTCATTTTTAGGTCTGTCTAATGAGCATACCATGTTTTCTTATACCATGGTACAGACCCATTTTAGGGGACGCTGAACACAGTGACGTACTTAGTTTTCACGTAAAAAAATTGCTAATATGATTTCTCGAATTTTCGCTCCAAAAAAATTGTAAAGTAAGCCTTGATTTTTGTGATAGACATCTATCATTTTGCCACAAAATGCAGTTTTCCATGAGCAACAATCTAAAAAAAAGTTGATCAAAATCGGACCAAAAATAGCCACTTTACAGAGGTGGCCCGCTTTCAAATGGGTCACTCTGTATATGAAAAAAAATTGAAAGCGACAGGGAGCTATTTATTCAAGAAGTTTTGAATACCTTAGCTAAAGACAGGAGAAGATTGCATTTTATGTTTAGTCAATGAATTTTTATTTATTTTCATTTAAGTACTTTATTTTTTATACCATTTTTTATACCAATTTTTGTATGAAACTGTTGTTTTATGTTGTGTTTTTAGAATATTTGTTTTATTTTATTACCAAAGAGATGTACCTGAAATATAAAATATAAGAATATAAAAATTAAAAATGTTAGATGTTATCTACTGATTTTTAGTTTATTGTTTTATACCTACTTTATTGTTTATAATTTTAATAAAAAAAATTAAAGCATATAATTCCATTTCTGCCCCCTGAAAAATTTTCTGGCATGTCTTTGTTTGCTTTAATTATATACCTACTACAAGGGTGAAAAAAAGTCGCATTTTTTTTAAATGGAATGCCCTAAATATTTTTACATATTTTGAAAGAGATTCCTCTTCTCTGTGGATGTAGAAGGACAATAACTGGTTTTGATAATTCTGTTGACTGCGACTGCGATGTGCAAAATACATGCAAACTATTGAGGCAGCGTTTCCTTCCGCAATACTTTTGTCAGTAATTTACCTGGCCTCTTTAAGTTTATATCGTGAAAGTACTGCACCTATTTAATATTTTATTATAGTAAAAATTTATATAGAAAATCAGAAAAGAGTGACGTATAATAAAAGGAAATATTAAAAATCTATCCCAAATTTAAAGAAGTTATTTAGTAATCTTTTTACATTTATAAAGTTATTTACTGTTTTTTTTTATTACCTTAGATCCCTTAAACAAACGTTCGGTATGTGATATACAGGAATCATTATTTTTGGTTGCTTTGGATAATCCTATGCCTGATTTTACTGATTGCCCTAGAGTTTTGGCAAGCAAACAGTGTATTCATGGAGGAGGTAGTTGTGGTAATTCAGCAAACCGTTGGTTTGATAAGACTATTCAAGTAAGTAAACATTAAAGATTGATATGTGATCAGTTGTGGAATTCTAAATGTGTACAGGGTTATTCCATATATTTAGAGAGCGTCTACCTCGCTTATTATAAAAGATAGAAAAAAACTTTAAATACAAAAGTTGCAGGGTTTGTCCTAAACCGTCAGAAAGTGTTGCGCAATATCACGAATAGATATTGGAAAGTTAAAAAAAAATACCAAGTTGGTAAATTTCTAATGGAACACCCTATATATTTTCAAAAAATCAAATAGATCTTTTTCATCTGAATTCAAAAATATATGATATGTTGATATTTGGTTAAATGGCTAAACCAAATATCAACATATCATATATTTTTGAATTCAGATGAAAAAGATCTATTTGATTTTTTGAAAATATATAGGGTGTTCCATTAGAAATTTACCAACTTGGTGTTTTTTTTTAACTTTCCAATATCTATTCGTGATATTGCGCAACACTTTCTGACGATTTAGGACAAACCCTACAACTTTTGTATTTAAAGTTTTTTTCTATCTTTTATAATAAGCGAGGTAGACGCTCTCTAAATATATGGAATAACCCTGTACCTATAATTAATTTAAATTATAATTTAGTGTGCGGTTTTAGTTTTATTAATCTAAAAAAGGTCATTGCAAATATTTTTTCTCTACCTACAGGGTGTTTCTAAATCACATGTAAATCTCTGAACCACATATTCCTTACTTAAAAATATGACAAAAACTTTCTATAAACATACAATGTGTCCCACTTTTCATGGAGCCACTCTCATGTCTCGCTCATCTGATATCCGAATATTTTGAAATTTTTGTTGTGAATATATACCTATGAAGTGAGTGTTTAGACGTAACCACATTCGGCTGCAGTCAGGGGCGTCCGATTCTATGATGGAAAAAGGGGGTCTATTTTTGAAAAAAAAGTATTAGCGATTTTTTATAGAGAAACCCCTTTGTACAAGATTACATCATTGTGGGTTCAAAGGTGTTTGAGATATGGGCCGTCAAAAAACAATTTTTTTCAACTTAAAATAATTTATATCTGTAAAATGGATTGTCATATGAAAAAAATGTATTCCTAATTTTTTGTTTAGAATAATGTATTGCACTAGTATGAAATGATTCTACAACAAAATTATGAATTATTTAATAAGGCAAAAATTCTAATTTCCTACCATTAGAATTATCACAAGCAATGAAAAATTTATGTTTACGTTTATCTGTCACCTTGGCCAACTACAAAAATCGTACAATAATGGATTACATTAATGACTATTTCTATCACTTTAATGACGATTTTGGGGTACTTTAATGCCAATTTAAAAAAAAAAATAGTTTATCGAACTTACATTGGTCACTTGATTCTATAGAAGTGGATATAATCTATGATGAAATATTGAGAAACTGTGAACTGTGTCATCATAATGTGTCTCCAATTCAAATTTTTGTACTTAAGAATAAATTGCCATGGTTTGATATTAGTATTTATAATAAAATTAAGGAGAAGGATAAATGTTATAGGAATTTCATTAATAGTGTTGGTCAGCGTAAAGTGCAAAACTGGGAAATCTTTAAAACATAGAAATGAAGTAGTAAATTTGTAAAAAAAAAAAAAAGAAGGATGAATATTACTTTGAAAAGATTGATGGTTAATAATCCACAACTTATGCGGAAAACATTAAAAAAATTAGTGTGTAATAAAACAGAAGATTTTCCCAATAATTACATTAAATTTGAAATTAATTATGAAATAGCTTGTGTTCGTGATGATTTGAAAATTGCCAATAATTTTAACCAATATTTTATAAATAGTGCAGTCAGTATCATCGATAGTGGAGGTGATCAATAAATGTAATATTTATCCTGATTTAAAGTTGCTATCATTAGGTGAATTCAGTAATATTATTTCCACCATTGATAACAAATGTAACTTAAATGAGATTCTTAATGCAAAATTTTGAAACAAGTGTTCAAGTCTATTGGACATGTAATCTTGAATTTTATCAACACCTCATTAGAAAAGCAAAAATACCAGATTCATTGAAAATAAGTACTATTATCCCAATCGCTAAAATTACAAATACAGTTAACTGTATCGAATTTAGACCTATCATCACATTACCTTCTATAGGAAAACTTTTGGAAATTGCTGTTTATAACCAATTGTTGGAACATATAAATATAAATAGTATTTTAATATGTAATCAATCTGGGTTTCGCAAGAATCACTCATGTGAAGCAGCATTACAACTTTCAATTACTAAGTTTAAAAATGATATAGATGATAATAAATATGTCGTAGCTGTGTTCTTAGATCTAAAGCGAACATTTGAAACTATAGACAGAAGTATATTATATTAAATTACGCCAATACGTCACAGATTACTTAACAGTTAGAAAACAAAGAGTTAGAATTATAAATACAACATCTAGTGATACTTTTAATTATTATGGATTTCCACAAGGAAGTGTGTTGGGACCACTCTTTTTTTTCTTTTATATTTAAATGATATAACGCTTTTTTAGATTGTGAATTTATAAATCTATTTGTGGATGACACATTACTAGCATGCAGTGACTCCTGTTTAGATATAGAAATGTGTAAAATGAACACTGTGTTGTCAAGTGTAAGTAACTAACTTGAAAATTAATCGACTTAAATTAAATGTGTCAAATACCAAAGCAATGATTCTCACAACTAAATTTAAATATAAACAAATTAGTATTAATAACTTACATCTTTCAATTGATGATGAACAGATTGAAATTGTAACTAATACTAAATATCTTGGGTTCCGGTTAGATAATTTACTATCTTTTGATGAACACTTATATTGTTAAAAAAATATCAAAAACACTTTCAGGAATTTGAAAAAATGTATCTGATCAAATAAGAATTACCATCCATCGGTCCATTTTATTGCCACACTTTGATTATTGTTCATCATTATTATTTCAATTTAATTTAAACAAAATTTCACATCTGCAAAAATTGCAAAAAGGTTTATTTTGGGATGTAATCTTTACTATTTCAATGATGTTGAACTCATTACAATGGATCTCGGTTCAAAAAAGACTTTTCCTATTAACAATGACGTTTATACATATATAAAATTTTGAATAATCATGCATCATCTTATTTTATGAATCTCATCAGTTACCATCGGAATGTACACAATCATTTTACACGAAATAGGAATGATGTCTATATATAGAAGTACAATGAACTCGTTGTTTTTTGGAGGTGTTTACGAGTATAATAAATTACCTCAAGATATTAAAGCTAGCAAAACTTGTGTAACGTTCAAACTTAAACTATTAAAACATAAAATATAGTGGATTAATTTAGAGTAAGTCATTCTTCTCTGTTTGCTTTTCTAATGATGTGTTTTTATCTTATTTGTTATTTATATTACTTATTTCACCTATAATATGTGTAATATGTTTTTTTAATATCTTAATTTTTCTTGTAGTTTGATTATTCTTTATATATGTACTAGGAAATCCTATTTAAATAAAGTTTCTATCTATCTATCTATCTATCTATTTATTTATAATATACACAAATGAATCAGAGATTAAGGTAATCTCTGAACAGAACGTCAAAACAAACAATATCATCAATTTTATAATTATATTTTTAGTTTTGTATTGGACAGGATGGTACAGTTGGTTTAACTTATGAACACTCGCCATCTGAAGGGCAACCAATTGCTGTTATGACAGATTATTTGGTAAATTATATGTAAGCAATAATAGAAACAAATTAATTATTTTTGTTTCTAATTTTTAACATCTATTTCAGCAATAAAGGTACTGGAAAGAACTTACCCGATACGAAACAAGGACATTGCCCAGAAAAATTGCCATTTAATGTCTGTAAGACTTTAGAACAATATATACAATGTGCAAATAACGCTATAGACAAGTATGTTTAAATTATTTTCATTAAATTAAATGTTTCTTCCTATTTTTGTTTTAGACTGTCTAACAATTTAGATATAGATGCATTTAAGTTCACTTTATATGGAAAAGATTTTATCAAGAAGCAGAAACTTAGTCCAGATAGCTTTCTTCAAATTGCCATGCAGTATGCATTCTTCAGGTAAGACACCAGATATAAAATTTAATACAACCATTTTCTGTTAAATTTCAGTCTTACACTCAAGAGAGAGGGTACTGTTTGTGTTTTATACCGTGTCTTCATATTTTCTACCTACATCAAGATACAGTACTTGTGTTCTTCCGGATATCGAGATCTGTAGCCTGTAGTAGTAAATTCACTTGTACTGTTCATTGTTTACGGTTTACGCATGCATAACATTCCCCACCTTTGCTATCTGTCGTTCCACTATTGCGGCGACTCACGAGCTTCACTGAATATTTTCTTGTGTAGTGTTTTGAAATGAAGGCACCGTATAGTACTAAATGATAAAGATCTCACTCACTGAAATACACCTTTTACACATCACCAAGATGCAAGTCGTTACAAGAATGGAAAAGTTTTTATGTTTGTCGTTATAATTGTCGAGGTATAAATGACAGCATTTATATTTTGTTAATCTTGACTAACCACTTATAATAGTCACTTAACTAGATGCTGTAGAATTTCGCAAATAAGTTTATTATTTGTTTTTTATTATAGTGTAATTTTTAGTACCACTGTTTTATGTAATTTCTTGTTAGTTGTTGTTTGTAGTGTCAAGATTAAATGTGAACTTCTTTGATACATCCAATATCTTGTATGATACAAATGGAAATTTGAAGGTCTTATTCTTAAGTTTTAAACAAAATTTATTTTCATACCATTTTCTACTTGATGACAAAATTTGATTTTAACTATACAGTCAGGGCGAGCGAATTTTTCGATGTTCAATATTTCAATTAGGAACTTTCCATTTTCTTGAAAATATACTCTCATTCATAGTCTTAAAAATTCTGAAATGAACGAAAAAAAAAAAATTGAAATATCTTTAATAGTGGCCAACTTATGCTGCTTTAAGTTCAAATTTGACACTTCCCGCGATTTACTGCTCGCACGCTCTCTCAGTTAAAAACTCTTGACTATCGTTGACAGCAACAGTTATTTCGTGCTAATTAATAATGGATAATAAAATTATATCTAAATATGAGTGAAAAGACCCCCTCATAAATATTGTATATTTCAAGTTTAAGTTTATTCAAAATATACAACCTGATACAACCTTAAATACATAAATACGAAGTATAATTAAAAAAATTTATCTAAGCTTATTTATGCACCTAAGTGACTTAACACCTGTATGTGCTTATTAGTTACATGTTACATATTAGTATTTATAGGAATTAAATAAAATAAAAATAAATAAAATTAGTCAAAAAAAAGTTATAAATTTTAAAAAAAAAATTATTTTTAATTTATATTTTATAATATGCCTCTACCCAGTTTTTGTTGGTTGGTTGGTTCCTTTAAAATTAATTTTAAAATAGCAGCTATACAGTAAGGCGCTGAGCTCTAGACGGATAGGAAAATCGTATGGATTTATGTGCAAGGTCTTGGTTTTAAGATAGGCTTTGATTTGATTACAGTTTTCAACTGAATTGGGTAAACAGTTGTAAAATTTGGCTGAGAAGTAACCGGTTCCATTTCTGGATCTGGTGAGCCGAAGAAAATTCATATGTATTTTGTCACACTTTCTTGTATTGTAATCATGCAGTTGGCTGTGCATTACAATTGATGTTGATTTTGTCTGTAAACACTCTGGAATACTCGTATATACAGGGTGTCCCGTAATAAAGTGCAAAAAATTTAAATGGAGATTCTTCGTCGAAAATTAAGGTGGGTCTTCATACAAAATTTTCCAAAATAAGCTTTCCCTGTTCGGCTACACCCCCTTAAAGGGGTGGGCTAAAAAATGGTTTTTAATTTCCATCTCAAAATAGCGTAATCGGAAAAAGATGAAATTTGGCACATCTTGGTTACTAATCAAAAGGCATCTAACGAAATCATTTCATCCACCTAGCATGTACACAAAGGGGTGAAATTAACTACCCTTCTTGAAATTTTGTAAATATCTTTCTGCCTGCTATTTTTTTTTTCAATTAAAAAAAATAACTAAACATGATTCATTTAGAAACTTTTTTATCTCTTGAAAAAATTTCGTAAAATCGACCATTTTTGAGAAAAAAATTAAATTACATCTGCCTGAGTGATCAATTAAAAGCTATGAGCTCGATTATATTAGTGTAAAATACTAAAAGTAGGCTGGTGTCAAATTATAATTTGACAATATTACGTACTGACATGATCATTTGGCGCTTATAATTTGACACCAGCCTACTTTTAGTATTATTTTACACTAATATAATCGTGCTCAATGCTTTTGATTGATCACTTAGGCAGATGTAATTTAATTTTTTTCTCAAAAATGGTCGATTTTACGAAATTTTTTCAAGAGATAAAAAGTTTCTAAATGAATCATTATGTTTACAGTCCAAAAATAAAGGGTGGCTTTGATTTTTCGTGACATTTCACTCTATATAATAGATTGACAACATAAAATATTTTAAGGTTAGGTATTTTGTCAGCTCTATGTCGAATTTCAATTGCTGTGTGTCAAATTTAAATTGCAGCGTTGTAAAATTTTATTAGGTGTATTCTTTTCACACATAATTTTGGGTCATTTTGAGAAATCTTGTAATTTTTACAGTAATAATCGAATGCACTCATTTCTATAATTATTTCTAATGTGATTGTGATGTGATGTGTATTAAATATAAATGCTCCACTCTTAATAATTATCTATTTTATTGCTATAATTAATTACTACGTTGTATATTTATTAGTCTCTATAATGTCAATAAACATATATTATTTTAATAATTTTAATTTAATAAACTTTATGCCAGACTATTCCACAATTACAGAACCAATAAAAAATCTAAAAATTGTATAGTTACAAACATAGAACATATAGGGTCAGACTGTTGCTAATAGAAATTTAAAGAAAATGGCAACGCTTTCTTGCCGAAATATGTCTGTCAGTATACATAACCTTAAAATATTTAATGTTGTCAATCATTATATAGAGTGAACCATTATGAGAAATCACAGCCTCCACTATTTTTTTAAAAAGTGAATGGACTGTAGTTATTTTTTTTAATTGAAAAAAAATAGCAGGCAGAAAGATATTAACAAAATTTCAAGAAGGGTAGTTAATTTCACCCCTTTGTGTACATGCTAGGTGGATGAAATGATTTCGTTAGATGCCTTTTGATTAGTAACCAAGATGTGTCAAATTTCATCTCTTTCCGATTACGCTATTTTGAGATAGAAATTAAAAACCATTTTTTAGCCCACCCCTTTAAGGGGGTGCAGCCGAACAGGGAAAGCTTATTTTGGAAAATTTTATATGAAGTACCCACCTTAATTTTCGACGAGGAATCTCCAGTTAAATTTTTTGCACTTTATTACGGGACACTGTATAGACTAGGTGCCAGCCGACATAGATAGAGTGCAATTTACACATATCCTCTTATAACTTCTTGTATGGCTTAAGGGCACCTAGTCTACCATTTTTTCCCTCTTGTCAGACAAGAAGTTATAAGAGGATATGTATAAACTTCACTTTATGTCGGCGGGCACCTAGTCTAGTACACAAGGTAAAGTTAGTATATAAATGACTTTATTTAGGCTTTATACACGCGTAATAATAACAAACATAGTCAATTTGATATAACTCATATTGATGTTTTATCTCTAAACATACAATTATTAAATTTATTGCATATCAAGCAAAGAAAGATAATGGTAGTAAAGTTGGTATCTTAAGTTTTATAAATTACTCCTTGCAGTTATCTCTGTACTTTAGATGGGATAGTATCCGAATGTATCTAAGTTGTAAAACAAAAATCTTAGTGGTATGCGGCGAGTGCCCCCAGTTTAATATCGCATAAGACATGTTAGCATGAAAAGAACCGTAATAGGCCATAAGTAAAAAGTTTAATGATATCATGTTAATTAAGTAATAAATAAATATTTCTTGAAAGTTTGATTGATAATTTCGAAGTATGCTCTTCCCATGATAATCTAGGATTAAGATATACACCCAAAAGTTTAATCGCATTATCATTTTGATCATAATAATAAGCTGAATCAGTGGTGCATAAGGTAAAAGTTAATGATTGCGTTTTATTAGCATTAAGCATTATGCCATTGGCTACAAACTATTCATTAATGTGTCTGCAAGTTAGAGCGATGCTCTGATTTAATTCCCCAAGTGAGACGTTAGTGTTGAGAGCTGTTGTATCATCTACAAACAGCACTAAGTTAGCAACATCATTGGCATTTGCAAGATCATTGATGTAAATTGTAAAGAGCCCATCGTTACTGGCCTAGTTTGAGAAATATGTGGGCTATAGTCAGAGCTGGTCAAATACTTTAAAAAAGTATTTAAATATTAAATACTAAATACTTTCAAAAACATGGAAGTATTTAAATATTAAATACTTTTCAAAATATAAAAGTATTTAAATAATAAATACCAAAAGGAATTAGTTACTTTAAAGTGAGTATTTAAATACTTTCAGAATATTTAAATATTTTGATAACACAGAAATATTATTAAAGTATTTAAATATTTTCAAAGTATTTAAATACTTTCAGAATATTTAAATACTTTGATAACACTGAAATATTATTAGAGTATTTAAATGGTAAATACTTTTACTTGGGGGCTGACAAGAGACAAGAGTGGTAAGGCAGATATACTGGCTGTGTTTTCACGGACTACCCGCCATAACTTAAAAAATTGCAGTTATGAATTATTTCAAGTTTTCAAATTTAATCAAACTGTAAACAACACGTGCCTAACAAAAAACGCGACGCGATCGCGATGTATTTATTAGCTGCATATACTGCGCACTTCATATCAATGCATGTCTTGACAATTTCAAAACCTGCCTGATGTACCTAGGTCTTTGATTTTGTTTGGAAAATGTATTTAAATACTTTTGAAATTGAAATATTTAGGATATTCAAATATTTCTGAGAGTATTTAAATAGTGCAGGAAAAGTATTTAAATACTTTCCAGGTATTTAAATACTTTAAGTATTTAAATACTTCTAGGATCATTTGCGCAAATACTAAGTAGTAAATATTTCAAACAGAGTATTTGTAAGTACCATTATAAATACTTGTTGCAAGAAGTATTTAAATACTCGGTATTTAAATACTTTTTAGTATTTAAATACATTTGGGTATTTGTAAATACAAATAATGCCCAGCTCTGGCTATAGTTAACATATTGGCGTATATTAGTCAGGTAGGATTTTATAAGTGTCACGCTGTCAAAATCGAAGTTGTCTCTCAATAGCTTGTCTAAAAGGATTTCATGGGAAACCCAATCAAAAGCCTTAGTTAGGTCATAAAAACTAGCCATTGTGAAACTCTTGTTTTCAAATGTATCTAGTACTATCTGAACAACATCGTTAATTGCCAGTGTCGTTGATCGCTTATTCCTAAATCCATATTGTTAATCCGTATTATAAGTTGTTTTGCTCAAAATATTCATTGATTTGAATTTTTAATGCTGTTTCAAAAATTTTAGCTATAATAGAGATAAGTGACATAGGTCTATAGTTATTTAGTTCTTCATTAGAGCCATTCTTATGTACAGGAATTACTTAAGTTTATTATGCTCTTAATAAGCTTTACATTGATGTCATAAGCACCTTTGCTTTTACTGTTTTTCAGGTTGGTAATTATAGTACGTACCTCAATGAAGGTAATTTCCCTGAATTTAAAGTTTATTGCCCTATTAATCTTTTTTGAGCAGTAATTGTGATTGAGATTGCTTTTAAGCAGAACACTAACAATGTTTTGAGCAATATCAGTAAAATACGTGTTAAAATGATTTGCAGTTAGGGTTACACTATGATGGGTGGGTAGATTAGAGTTATTTCTATTCAAGATTTCCCAGAGGGCTGCTTGAGAGTGTGCTTTAATTTTAGCTTTTTCAATTTCCAAGCGGTAATGTGCCTACTGTCTCCCTAATTATTATATTAGGATCAGATGTATGAATGCTTTTGAGAAAGTTCAGGTGTTCACGCGTTCCCCTAACGTGTCATTATACCAGTTTAGCTTGGTACCATTTCTGGAGGTATCTATTAGTTTTGATTTTAAAGAGAAAGTCAATTCAATGGCATTAGTTAGATGATATCTAACTAAATAAGTTGCTGCAAACGCTAACAAGAAATCATTGCAAAAAAATTGGAGCTACCTATTGGACACGGGATTGCAAAATTTATCTTCGTCACCCCGCAACGGGGAAAATCCATCTCGTACCAAATGAAAATACTCTTAAAGCTATTACATAACTTTTCCACCTATCGTTAACATATTCATTCTCTGTTGTTTTTGTTGCCAAACTCATTTATGGACATTACGATTTATTTTCAAAATACCCGGGGTCTTCGTACAAAGACGCATGATTTCTATATATCTACTTTATCTACGACTGCAGATATTATTTGCGTGGTTGAAAGCTGGTTAAATCCTGATATAAATAGTGCTGAATTATTTGATCTAAATGTTTTCAATGTTTATCGTAAGCATTGAGTACAAAATAATAAAGAGGCGCAACTGTCAAGGTTTCGAGATTTTACTGTTGTATTTTTTTACCAATAGCTTCATGATTGTCTTCAATTTCAAGGGCTATACAGCCACATTACAAATACCTTCCCATAGCACTAAAAATTGATGACAATGATGAAGTTATTGGCAAAAAAATACAATATTAAAATCTCTAAACCTTGACAGTTTCGCCTCTTTATTATTTTTTACTCAATGTTGTAAGGACAGAGATATTGTTTTAAGTGGGAAAAAAGATGGCGGGGGGGTGTTTATCGCAGTAAACAAACGTTTCCCTTCCACAACTGTGAATGATTGGTCGTGCCAGGGCATCTGTGAAGACTTATGGGTGACTATAAATGTTGGTGCTAATAAAAAGTTGAATTTGTGCTGTGTTTATGTCCCTCCCCATGCCAGTGTCGAAAATCTTACTGCACATCTTAACACGTTCGCGGACATTAGCGGAAAATGGAGACTGCCAAAAACGCTTTACAATATTTAATGAACTAGAGAAGTTTATATTTGGTCGGCATAAGCCGCTTTGTCCCTGTACATGGGGCGGCATATGCCGCTCTGTCCGCGAACGTGTTAATAAAGTGTGCGAAATTGTTCAAGTTAAACCTGAAGATCACGTAGTTGTAGTAGGAGATTATAATATTTCTAAGATAAAGTGGGTTCTTGATCCATATGAAAATAGTTATGTTGCATCAGATGTAACAGACGGCTTCGGAGAAAACCTTCTTGACACTTTTAATTTCCTACGGTTAACTCAGCATAATGGTATTTTCAATAGTAGCGGTAAGTTGCTGGATCTTGTTTTTAGTTGTATAAAAAATGTCAAAGTAGTGGCCAATGAAACTCCCTTTGTGGCAGAAGATTTGCATCACAGAGCCATAGATATTTTAATTAACATTTCTAATAATTCAAATTTAAAGCAAAAATTACCCTATTCTACTTTCAAATTTCGTTACGCTGATTATAATATTATAAATAATCTTATTAATAATATTGACTGGAATGCGTTATTTCATAATCTCAGCGCTGATGACTCTTTAACAATTTTTTATGCCAAATTAAATCAAATTATTGTAGAAAATATCAGAAAAAAAACTGTTAATAAAAAATATCCAACTTGGTACTCAGCAAATACCATTTCACTAATAAAAAGAAAATATAACTTCCATCAACGATGGAAAATATTTAATAATAATCTAGATTACATAACTTTCTCTGTTCTTCGCAAGTTAAAGCAAACATCAGAAATGATTATAACCACTATATACAAAACACTGAGTCTAATTTAAAAACAAATGTAAAATCATTCTGGTCTTTCGTAGCTAATAAACGAAGTAATAAATCCACCCCCTCTTTTATAACCTATAATAATAGTACTGTTTATAATGATGAAGAAATCTGCGATGCTTTTTCTGACTATTTCTCCACAGTATATGAACCTTTTGACACCCCCTCTAAGATAACAATAAATGATAATCTTTTTAGTAAAATTGTAACCATTCACTCGATTACGGAAGTCCAGTTACTTGCTGTAATTGATAACTTAGACCAGAACCATATCTATAGTTAAAAAGTCTTTACGCAATCTCGGGTTCATATTACGAATATCTAACTCATTTCGTGATCCTAATTCATTTATTTTATTATACAACTCCTATGTCAGAAGTCACTTGGAGTATGCTTGCTTAATTTGGAACCCGCAATATTTTAAATATATAACAAGAATCGAAAATGTTCAAGTAAGATTTATTCGCCATCTCAACTATAAATTTAATAGACACTTACATTTTCAAAGTTATGATAATAATTTACGGCATTATAAAATTTAAAAAAAAAAAAGGGATCTATTTTATAATCCGACCCATCATACTAATTCAGCTTGTAATTCTCCTTTTTATCAATTGCAAAAAAATTATAACGAATTTTTTAATCACATTGATATACTCAGTTTATCTCTTTTATCTGTCAGGCATTTAGCCATTAATGTATTTTTGTGAAGTTTTTTTGTTTTCTTGAATTTAACTTGTAACTTATCAAAAATATCTTTCTCATTTTTTTTTAGGTTAAGTTAGGTTACGTGTACACATATGTATTTCTATTGTATTTATCCGTGCAGCCCTATAATTGGTAATGTTAATTCATTCTGTTGGGTTGCCTGTGTAGCTAAATAAATAAAATAAATAAATAAATAAATAGATATAGATTAGGATCATTTATAATGTCCCAGTTAGTGCTTTCAATTAGGTTATGAAACTGCAGGAGTCCATTCTCAGTGAATGGCCTATAGTTTATTTGCATTTTCCGACCTGTTTTGCTTTTTCTTTTAATCACCTTAATAGGGTCATCCCTCATATCAAAATCGTAATATGCTAATACCGGTGGTGAATAGCTTAGGGGTTTTAATTAATAAAAACAGCAACAAAGTCTTTATTGTATTTTATTTTAAAGTTTGAAATTTGCATTAGCACTAGATAATTTTGAATTCCCCACTCAGTGATGTCTTAAATCCCAGTTCCCAGCTCACGCGCATGATTTCGATTAGGCTAGTAATATAGTAATAAATACCAAAGTATAATAACAAACACTTATTTTGCTGTTGGCTGCCTTCTTTTTTTTCCATTTTTGGCTAACTGTTTACTGTTTATAACAAACACAATCGATTATAATCACAATCGTCGAATGCAGTGTGCCCAACATATGCAGCGATAAGTTAGATATTCTGTGGTAGCGATACAGCGAATGCCAATAATTGTCAACAAATATATCACAAGTTTCCTTCCTTACCAATCCCTCCCATCTGATTTTTTCTGTCCTAGACTGTGTGCAGGTAGGCGGGGCGAGCCAGGTAGGCGACTCCAGCGCTTGCAGTGGCGCTCCACCGATTTACCGGCTCCTTGGAACATGTATTGTTTATATGAGCTTTTGAACATTTTCGGTTATAATTAATGTTTACTCATATTTGTTTACTTCCAAAAGCCCATGATTTAAAAAATAAAACGCAATTTGTATAATTCCATCTTATTATCTTACTTCTCTTTAATTAGTTTAAGAAATATTTACTAATAAGAATAATTTTTTCAAAGGATTCACAAAGTTCCTGGTGCACATTACGAATCTGCTGCATTGAGAAAGTACATTCATGGAAGAACTGAAACCATTCGGTCATGTTCTATAGAATCAGTAGCTTTTGCTAAGACTATGTTAGAAGAGGAATCAAGCAATGATGCAAAATTGAAGGCGTTAAAAGATGCAGTAGAATCTCATAAGAAGTATTCAGTTGAGGTATATTTTTTTAATTATAGAACTGTAATTAATTGATTTAGTTTTGGTAATTTTTTAAGTATTACTATTATGTAGTACTACATGTTATTTTAAGAACTCCAAGTGTGTGCACGGAGGAGTAACTTTCAACAATAGAAAACTTTTTTATTTTTGATATTATTTATGAATTTACTTTGGAAAAGTCATTTTTGATTAATCTGCGTGTCCAGAAACCCGAAAATGTTATTACTTTTATGATTTTTGTTACAGGGTGGCTAATAATGCAAAGAACAAAAATTTAACAAATCTTTACCTTAAGTATCATACTAAGAATATGTGCATATTTGGTTTATAAAAACCTGTACACTTCTGAGCTCTTTTTATGGCTCAAAATACATCTGCTGCTTGTTATCAGAAATTATTTATTGTGCCCCATATACATATATAGAACATTCCACGTAAGCTGAACAATTTCGACAGATGACATCGTGACCTGCTGAAATACTTTAAAAAAATTTGTCCCTAGATCGTAAACTGTGGCGTAGGATTACAAAACAAAATGGGCGATTGGTGCCATATGTTCCCTCTGGTTTTGAGGTTATTGTTAACAGTTGTCAGTGTCAATTTTGTGGTGTGTTGAATATTTTGTTGTAATCGTTGTATTTATCTATTAAGTTTGGATGTGCGGTGTAGTAAAATCAATTGAATGTACACTGCATTCTTAAACTGAGTTTTCTTACACATGCAACCATGAAATCGAAGTACCGTATTGTTAGTTGCCTGCTATCATTCATTTAGTTTGGAGGAACTATTTTTAGAGGCGGATGCGATCCAAGGTGGGTCAAGATCATTGTGACCAATAAATTGAATAAAAAGTTACTATATTTGTACAGTCATCTGTCGAAATCAATCAGCTTACGTGGAATATACTATACATATATAATGAAATGCCTAGATATACAAAGAAACTATACAGGATGTTTCCTAAGTGACTGGCCATATGCCAGTGGGAAGTAGAGAACCTCGAGGCGGCTTTAACCCCTAATGCCCTCCATTTCTGATATACAGCATGTTTTCTTTTTGCTAAATTTTCGACCGGCCATATTTTTTTAATGGCTTCACTGAATTGAACCAAATTTGACAGATATGTTTCACTAATAGATGTCTACATTGTCCAGTAAACAAAAGAAAAAAATAGCATGGCCGTGGTCAAAAATTTTTTAGCCAGGGAAGTTGCCTAAAAACATCACCCTGTATATGGATGTTAACAATTTTCAAATCAATTCGCGCATTAGTCACACTTGGTTACCTAATACCGTATTTGAAATACCTACTCGTAAGTGTCAGGCGTTTAAGTTGAATGTTGTTTCATCACTCCATAATATGTTCGGAAGGACATAATTATTATTTAAAATCCACCGACAAAATTCTAATCGTGGTTGAAAATCCGCTGGTCTTAAATTCTGTACGCATTGGTAATGATAGGCATGAAGGCCTTGAAGTTTCACCATTCTTCCGATCTAAAAGAAGATTTTTTAACGATTTTTTTATAGCTACATACTATTTCATTACTATTGTCCGAGGAATTCTAGTACCTCTCGATACCGCCCTTATACTTATTTGGGAATCATTTTCAAAATGGCTTAAAACCTGTTCCAAATTGTAATCCCCTTGTGGTCTTCCTTGTTCGCGAAGTTTTTTAAAATTTCCACTTTCACATAAACGTTTGGATATTGACAAACATTTCATATCTGGGTACTTGTCTTTGCGGAAACCATCACCTGTATTCGGTAACCAAGTGATAGTCTAATTACCTGTCAATAATAGTCTACTATGTGAAAATATAAAAAAATATGAATTTTAAAACCGACTAATGGGACTAATGGCAAAATTTTCAGTAGTAATACCACAAGAGATTGAATTTTCGCGATAAGTCTGTCAATTTATTTCTAACGAAACTGAGTTGCTTGGCAACTCAGTTGAGTTTAGAAATAAAAGACAGACTTATAAGATAAATTCAATCACGAGTGGTTTTTTCTTAGACTATTTCACGAGCAAATATTTTGGATGATAACTTTACTTGAAGTAGCACCGAAGCGACTCATTGTGACGTCTGTCTCTATAATTAATTTTTATTAAAGTCTCAAACTTTGCTTTGCTATCCGTATCCATGGTTACGGCCATCCATATCCATAGTTACGTCGTTGAAAACACCACGCTGATAGACCATTTGTGATTGGTCAGATTATGTGATAATATTAAGGTGAGTGAAATAGTCAAATCCATTTAACTCGAAAACCACGCATTCTATCGAAGTTAGACAAGAGTTCCATTTTTAGGTAGAAAACTTCAAATTTTCATTTTCTGCAGATAAATTGTGAAAAATTTCACAGCAAAAAAAGTTGGGGCTATAAACACCCCTAGCCCCCTCTGATTACTACGTCTCTGTATAAAATTTTAGAATCATTTTTACATTTTTGAATCGAGAACAGAAGAATTAGCAAACGCTGAAAGTTCATTGCTTTCTCACAAAAAGTTTCCAAAATATTTACAAAAAACCAGCATCAGAGGCTCTTCTTTAGAAGGCTCTAGCCCCCTTAGGAGCCATTTCTGGACCCATGTTTATAAAAACTTTTTTTACTATTTTTGGACGTAGAAATTGATGGCAAAATCTTTATAGCTAATTTCGGGACACCCTGTATATCTCATTACTGATATATTTTTTATATTTAAATAAAACGCCTTAAAGCAACTTCGCCTTAGTATTTTTCAATACTTTATTTTAAATTATCTAGATAAGATACAGACAGGGGTATTAAAAAAATTTGATTGTGGTTTACAAAACTAATTTATTTAGAAATCTTGTTCATAAGTTATAATAAAGAAAGATAGTTGGTAGATATCTTTTAATTACCTTTAATTATATAATATGATTTCTATGGTATATAATAATATATCTCCATTATTGATTTATTTCTAAGACTTAATTTACGGTTTACCAAATGACATCACAACTTGTGGTCTTATTTAATGTTTTGCGATTGATTTTTATTAAAATATGACATTATAGCCATTCACATTAGGACACAGAACTATATTTCAAGTTCTCTTACTTTGAAATATATTTTTTATATATTCTAAGTAGTTATAAATAATTTAAATTTTCCTAGTGTTGACTTCATTAGCAGGTCACCTAGAAATGGCCGACGCCGGTTGATGAAAAAAAATAAGGGTACGCAGGTTCTGTTTCTTACGGTTATGATTAAAACAGGCCTTCGTAATTAAATCTTCCATAAACATCCATAATGTTAATTTTTTTTTTCTTGTAATAAAATGATTATTTCAAAAAGCATATTATTTTTTATGTTCTTATGGGCATTAGAAGCTTTCTTTTTACTTACAGAACTAATTAATTTTATAATATAATTTAATATTTAATAATTAAATTTGAAAAATGAAAAACAACTCCCAAATATTTATATTTAAATTTGGCTTTATTACTTAAGACAAAAGCACCAATCACCAGTAAGAATGAACTTGTAGACCAAATTAAATTTTCCCACTCACCGTCCTTCTATTTCCATGTCAATCGGCTGTTACTTTTGAGCAATACTACTAGATGGCAACACTAACTAAATGGCAGATACGCTCTCCTTTGTCTGATGTTTTATTATAGACTAGGCATTTATAAATTAATTTCATTATAGAAACTACTTCAGCGTGTGAATCTGAATATTATGCGATAATTGAACCGTTCCATTGCAAGCGCGCTGCCACTGAAATAGCCATGCCATAACACATTCTCGTTCTTCTCTGTTGAGTTCTTGAATCTCAGTTTCGATTTTTTCCGCCGCATGTCGCATGTCGTGTGAATCACTTTAATGAATGTTATTTTGAATATATCATTGTTCTGTTTTCTTTTCTGGTATAAAGTATTAAAATAAATTCCACATAAAAAATTATGCAACGAAAATTTTGAATTTTAGGGTAAACCAACACGATATAAACAAAAGCATGACGACGTTCTAGTGTCGCCCCTGTTTTATTAATCTGTAGTCTTGACCGGTTCGCTGTTTGCTGCGTTTAAGTGGTTCAATGCGCAGTCGAGCCGAGGAGCCAATTCATTTCTCTAAGTCACTGTAGTCTTGACCTGTTCGTCCGTTCGCTGTATTGTTCAATACGCAGGTGAGCCTTGGAGCCGATTCATTTAATTTTAGTGAACCGCTTCAGTCGGTTCAGTACTGGGATCCGGATCATCTGAACGGGTTGTTCGCGAACGACACAGCTCTATTGCTATTGCTATTTAAAGTTAGAATGCAATATTTTTAGAAGCAGTAGAGGGGCCGCTGTAAGAAGTTTCAGTGTGCAAGTAGTATATGATTTCCGGTATGCAATAGTATGCATAAATTATAAATCGCTAAAATAAAAGTATATAAAAAGTATTTATTGTGAAGTCTGTAAGATTTGTTATTGTGCCATTCTAAAATCACTTGGTGTAGTATTTCATAAACAGTACATTTCAGACATGAATTGTTACTTCTACAAAATATATTGAAGATATTGTTTGTGGCTGACATTCATAATTCCAACAGAAGTTATAGTATATAGTCTTCACATAAGAAGTCGCATAAGAACTTTTATTTCTTTAAAAAACCTCTTTAGCACTACTTACAGAGTTTTTGTGTTTACTGGGTGTATGCATGTAATTTACCATATCGAGAAATAGGACTATTCAATTTATGCTCACTATGTACCTATAACCATAAATTGAAATGACTATTACTTTAATGTGCAAAGGGTTAGATAAAAGTGATGCAGCAAACATGGTAATTAACCAATAAACATGCTGACATTGCTGACCCATTGTCATAACATCGCCATATTCTATCTATACTATAAAAGATACCAGTGTCACCATCTAAGTAGATTCTAAATTGAATCTGACTTTTGTTTTAAACATTATCAATATCAAATGAAATATATAAAAATAAACTTCATAAAGGGGTTGTTTTATTTATGCAATTTGTCACATTACTTTGAGATAGCACACACATTATTTGAACAAGTCACATATAAAAAATTTAAAAAACCTGTATCTGGTGGCATGTCATAATGACATCATTATGTCATTTGATTATAATGACGTAAGTATGTTCATTATGATACTTGTATCATAATGAAGTTCCAAAAAGCCCTAGTGCCATAATGAGATTCAAAAAGTACTATTACAATCATTTTATTTGACTTGTGTAAAAATGTTATATCTACCATCAATAAAATAAGTTTAGAAGAAAATATATGTGCTAGATGAAAAAATTTTATTCAAAATACAATTTAACTTAATCGAGTTAACTAATTATTATAAATTGTAAAAGAGCAAATAAAACTGAACCTTCATCTGTCACATTCTTCGTGTTCTTACTGGTACACCATTCCTCATAACGAGCAAACACAGGTTGATATGCCAGCCGTGATTTTTCAGGCAAAAGATAGCCCACAAGATTTCCTGCAATTTCTTCCAAATCATAAACTTTCATCAGAATCACCCATACATATTCAATTTGCAACTTATAGCAGTGTTTGACAGCTAAATAAATAATTTGTTGACGCGTTGTCAAGGAAACGGTAAGTGACAGGTCACTTACTATTTTTTTAAGTAAATAACTTAATGCACCTGTCATCGTTTCAAAAATACAAAAATTTAAAATTTTTAGAAAAATATAATTTTCCATTGATATGCCACACCAGATAAAATTTTGTATGTAATTTGGATCATAAAACACGCAATATGGTACACGCCGTGTCATCAGAATGATATTCACGGCTAGTACCATAATGCTTGTCTTTATGATCCTTATTACATAAATGACTATTTAATAGTAACTGAGTTTTATTAAGTGACACATCAATGGTCGTGTTCAGCAGACACAGCGGTTAAGTTGCTGGCCCAGAGGATGCCATTTTAGCAACATGCTGAGTTGTTTCTGTTATCCAGTGGCCTAGGAAATCGCCCAACTTCAATAGAACATGTTGACTTTGTCCAGCACTTAGTGGAGAAAAGTTGTATCAGCTATGTCGTTCAGGAAACATTTTAAGTGCTGACTCTATGTGTTGGTCATCATGTTGATTAATCATTCACATCTGCTGTGTCTGTTTAAAGCGGCCACTCTAGGTTTTACATTATATGGTTGTTTTTTTTTGTTGGCTCGCTTTATTGGTATAATTCTGAACCTATAAAGCAAGTCATATTAGTTATTTATGTAATAAGGATCATAAAGACAAGCATTATGGTACTAGCCGTGAGTATCATCAGACGAGGCGTTAGCCGAGTCTGATGACACGACGTGTACCATAATGCGTGTTTTATGATCCAAATTACATACAAAATTTTATCTGGTGTGGCATATCAATGTAAAATTATATTTTTCTAAAAATTTAAAATTTTGTATATTTGAAACGATGACAGGTGCATTAAGTTATTTATTTAAAAAAATAGTAAGTGACCTGTGCCTTACCGTTTCCTTGACAACGCATCAACAAATTATTTATTTAGCTGTCAAATACTGCTATAAGTTGCAGATTGAATATGTATTAAACGAATTAAAACATTATATAATGGGTGATTCTGATGAAATTTCCCCTACGATTTGGAAGAAATTGCAGGAAATGTCGTGGACTCTCTTTTGCCTGAAAAATCACGGCTGAATATGAACCTGTGTTTGCTCATTATGAGAAATGGTGTACCAGTAAGAACACGAAGAATGTGATAGATGAAGGTTCAGTTTTAATTGCTATTTTACAATTTATAATAATTAGTTAAGTTAAATTGTATTTTGAATAAAATGTTTTGATCTAGCACATATATTTTCTTCTAAACTTATTTTATTGATGGTACAGATATAGAATTTTTACACAAGTCAAATAAAATTATTGTAATAGTACTTTTTGAATCTCATTATGGCACTTGGGCTTTCTGGAATTTCATTATGATACTTGTAACATAATGAACCCTCTTACGTCACTTTAATCAAATGACATAATGATGTCATTATGACATGCCACCAGATAAAATATATTAGGCATTTACGATAATTGGAGCGCTACATACCGCAATGTATCAGAGCGTTCGATAATAAGAATATATCTACCGAAACGCGTTCGGTAAATGTATCGAATGTATTCGCTACATCTACCCGATCCAAAATTTATGGATCGACTACATCGGTTGGTAAATGCGGTATAACCTTAAAATATGATTAAAAAAACTTAATTTTTGACATTTTGTGAGTATTTGAGAAAAATGAAACCCATCACTGACGAAAATAATGAAGTAATTTTAGATGAGGACGGAAACATTTATGTATATATATATATAATGAATTAAGTAAGTAAGTAGGTATACCTAAATATGCAATACATATAAATGTTTTTTTACTTTCCATTTTGACATGGCGAGCGGTATGGACTTATGAATAAGCATAAAATAAAAAAGGAATTCAATTTTCAGTTATTTATTAATTAGTCAAGTGATGCTTTAGGTTGCATTTGAAATTTTACGTTCGGTAATTCTTAGCTCGGTAGATGTATTGACATAAAACAGCTGATTACCGCAATGTACCAGGATACATTACCCGCTCCAATTATCGTAAATGCCTATTATGTTTATCTGGATTATTTTCTGGAGTAAATATGAGATGAAATCAGTTGGAAGTATAATCAAAATAATATTTTCAGGCAGTTAATGGTTTTGGTGTTGACAGACATCTCCTCGGATTGAAGTTAATAGCCCAGGAGAATTGTATTGAATTGCCAGATATTTACAAAGATCCTTCTTTCACACGTAGCACACATATGCGATTAGCAACAAGCCAGGTAGCTACAAATTGTGATGGCTTTATGGCTTATGGTCCTTTAACACCCGATGGATATGGCTGTTGTTACAACCCTAGACCAAACGATATTAATTTTGCTGTGTCTGCTTTTCAAGAGCACCCTAAAACATCGGCAACACAGTTCCGTGAAGCTCTTGAATGTAGCCTTCAAGAGATGCAGGATATTTTCATCAAGGGTCAGAAATGTAAACTTTAATGAGAACGAATTTGATCAAGATGCTGCATAAGGATTATATCAGAAATAATTTTTTTATAGGTTAAATTTACTAATTTATATTTTTATCATACATTCATTTATTTGCTTACAAATACAAAAATTCACTTTGGGAAATATCTATACCTAAAATTGCCTACAAAGAAAGCTTTTGAAACTATTAAAATTCAAATTTTTTGTCCTGGAAGCTTGTCGTTGAAAACCCTTTATTTTTATTCATGTGACAACCATAATTGTAGTATTACATTTAACATTTAAGTAGACATAGTCCTTCATATATTGTTAGAGAAACTCCCAACAATTCTAGATACCTATTTTGTTTCTTTTTAAGCACTTTAACACAGATACTTCTTTTATTCCCAACCATAATAGGATTTTCATTTCATTCTTATCTCTTCACTCTGTATATACAAGTGTGAATGAATACTTTCCTATGTAGTGTGTAAAAATGAAAACTATATAGATTTTCCTTTATAAAATTTTATAAATGAAAATCTGTATAACTGAAGTACACTTTATTAATTACGGCGAGGTCTAATTATAAGTACTCAATGGCACAAAACAACAATATACGAGATGCTTCATAAATTTAACTGTGAATTCCACAGATGATAAGAAATTGATCCCATCCAGTTTTTCTATATACTAAAATACAAAAATACATACTTAAGTTAGAATGGTCCAAAGTTGACTCTCTGGGAAAACAGTGTTTTTCAATACCTTCTTTCAATTCTGATATTTCATTACCATACAAATATTTTATAATAGATAGGATTATAGGAAACAACTATTCAACGGACTAAAGTCCCGCCTTGCGTTGAATTATACCTACAAATCCAAATGGGTAGCCAAATTTATTATTCGTCTTTTTTACACCAGACACAGACCGGTTTCAAACTTTTTATGTTCTCGTCAGTGTGCCATAGGTAATTGAAAAGACGAATAATAAAGGCAAACCATACTAGTGTCATGACAGACAAGCAAATTAATAACAGCGAAGGATAAAATTATCCCAATGGAGGACAAGATTATCCATCTAGTGGTCAGTTGTTGCTACTAACTGTCGAGACATACAATGTTACTGTGACAGATAGCGAATTTTAAAAGTACCAAAGTCCACCAGGGCTAGAGGTCGACTGCTCTTTGGTACTTTAAAAAGTCGCTATCTGTCACAGTAACATTGTATGTCTCGACAGTTAGTATCAACAATTGACCACTAGATTTATAATCTTGCCCTCCATTGGGATAATTTTATCCTTCGCTGTTATTAAATATTTTATAAAATATGTTGAATATGCCAAACATAATTCAACTTTTCTTCTCGTACATAATTTTGTTTTGAATTTATTTATAAATAATAACTTGATACACTAGTAGAAATATAGATAGTATGCATACCTCGTTGAACACCTAAATTAAAATGTGTTTAACGTTAATAATTTTCAAATCCGAGTGTATTATATTTCTTTGAATCGGCGTAGCGCCAGTTGTTATGACATTCTTCACAGAAAAGTATATTTTGAAAATTTGCCATTGGATTGAATGGAAAATAGTAAATTTTAGCCAACTACAGATGCAACATTTTGCACACTGTGCGTCATATAAATGTAGTACAACAGTTGTAACCTGAAAATCAGGTTTTTCAGTTTTGTAAGTTGATCTTCCTGAGCATGACTGATGCAAACTGACATTTAAGAACTTTGTAGGTTAATGATCAGATCGGAGACGTCAGAATGGCAACCTCTCCGTTAATGGCCACGTTCACCAGACCCAACAGTTCATGAACGGTTGCCAATTTTTAGATTGTTTTAAGGTTACAGTCTTCATCGGGAATTAAATTCAGTCATCACAGTGGCAGCTGTAACCTTAGCCACCTCCAACTGTTGAATCTGATGAACACGGCCAATGTTATAAGTATCTGTGACAGATCTTATAATGTCAAATTTGACAAGTTGAGCCAGATTTACATTGATAAATTAACGTGTACCACATTTATATGACGCACAGTGTACAGGGTGTTTCCTATAAAACTATACCCCCCCCTTATTTCGGTCAATTACCACCGATTTTGATCAAAAACCGGTCTAACACAGAATTTTCCGTAGATTTTGAATATGCTATTATTTTTTTTCCTACGTCAACCGTATACGAGGAGCAGAAAAAAGTATGATTTTTTTTAATGGAACACCCTATATATTTTTACATATTTGGATTCGCCTCGTCCTTCTGATTACAAATATATATGACACTTATATATTTGCTATAAAAATGGCATAAATAATTGAATTTAAACTTAGGGCGTTTCCTTCAAAACTATACCCCCCCATATTTCGATCAATTATTAACGATCCAAAATTTTCAAAACCAACACATAGAATTTTTCGTAGATTTCATAATATGCTATTACTTTTTTTCTCCCTTCAACGGTATACGAGGGGTGGAAAAAAGTATGGTTTTTTTTATGGAATGCCCTGTATTTTTTTACATATATAAGTATTGTATATATTTATGATCAGAAAGATAGGGCGGATCTAAATATGTAAAAAAATACAGGGCATTCCATAAAAAAACCATACTTTTTTCCACCCCTCGTATACTGTTGAAGGGAGAAAAAAAGTAATAGCATATTATGAAATCTACGAAAAATTCTATGTGTTGGTTTTGAAAATTTTGAATCGTTAATAATTGACCGAAGTAAGGGGGGTATAGTTTTGAAGGAAACGCCCTAAGTTTAAATTCAATTATTTACGCCATTTTTATAGCAAATATATAAGTGTCATATATATTTGTAATCAGAAGGACGAGGCGAATCCAAATATGTAAAAATATATAGGGTGTTCCATTTAAAAAAACCATACTTTTTTCTGCCCCTCGTATACGGTTGAAGTACGAAAAAAAGTAATAGCATATTCAAAGTCTACGAAATATTCTGTGTTAGACCGGTTTTTGAAAAATTAAAATCGGTGGTAATTGACCGAAATAAGGGGGGGTATAGTTTTATAGGAAACACCCTGTACATCATTGTGCCAGTAATCAAAATCTGCATGTCTATGTTTCTTATAAACACAATAACTTATGAATTGTTTTTGTATTATTATTATTATTATTATTTAATACAAATTAATTACAACGTATGTACAACCTTAATTAACGTTATCACTGTAATGAAACTCCAATTAGTTATATCACATTTATTACTTTTATCGATCACGGACTTATCTACAGCGGGTACCTTACAACTACCGACATACAACAGACAGAGAGCAAGAGGGCAGGCTATCTCAATTTATATAAACTTATTGGCGCATGTACGCTATATTCTAGCTACGTATTAATACGTCACACCCCCATTTTTAGTTCTTTCATTCTTACTGTAAGAGCACATTAATTATTTTTATCTACTAATAAAACATTCCAGTTTAAATAACTATGTAGGTAATTTCGGCATTCTTATCATTTGTATGCAATTTGTAACTAATCCTAGGTTACGTAAGCAATTAAAATGTTCAGTTGACTAGCTTATATAAATGTAGCAATCAAAACATAATTATTATCCAGTATTTAAACCTATCCAGACTTATTGTAATTGCTCAAAATCCATACTGCTGAAATATAATTATTTGACTAGTACCTGACTGCTTAACCTAGAAGGTGAATGGGAAATTGCGTTAACTTCTCTTTTTTTTTTTCTTAGAACCTAACTACTTTGCGAATCATACAATTTTCATGTCGTTTCATTTTATTAAAAGTATTTGCTATCTATTTAAAATCCTGTCACCTATTTTACTACTTTTACCATTTAAAACTCCACACTATCTGAATCTATGAAATCTTTGAATTTCCTCGGCTTCTTCCTATTCCTAGTCGGTCTTCCTGAGTGTATCTCCACTTCCTGTTGCCTCTCCGGTACGCCTGTGCGTCTCTCCTCCTGCCTGGATCGTTGGCTCTCCTGTGGCTCAATTCCTCCTGGTTGCTCTGTTACGCTGCCCTGATTGGTGTTCTCACTGAAAATTTCAATTAAATTTGTTCTATTTTGCATCTCGTCTGGGTCAGTGGTGTTAGTTTCACTTTCGTCACTTATTTGGTTAGTGTCTTTAGTCGCTTCTACTGTTTTATCTACAACACTGTCATTTAAATCTAAATTATTGCCTATGTTGCTACTAGTACAAGGGTTGTCGTAGCTTTTTTGGCTATTACTTACAGTTACATTGCGGTCGCTGTTTATCTTACTTGTTGAATTATCGGGATCTTTCCTCGTACTTGTTTTGCCTTCTGATACTTGACCTGCCTGTGTCTTGCCTATAGAAATAATCTGATTGGAGTGTCGCTTCCATATTTCGCCTGTCTCCAATCTACACAAAAATGTAGATCTTCCCAATATTTTCATGATCTTAGCCTTTGCCCATAGTTTTACGTTGACTTTTCGGTAATCTCTAGCCATTACTATTTCTCCTACCTTGAAATTCCGTACTTTTCCTCTGCTATAATGTTTTCCTTGTTTTTCTTGGGCTTCCCGTATATTTCTTTGGACATCATTACGTTCTTCAGCAATTTTGGATTCATGAAGAAAATCATTAATGCCCATTAATAATTTGGATGGAGTTTCCTTTGTCGTTTCATGGACGCTGGTCATATAACTTAAAAGGAATCTGGAAATCAAAATTGACATTTTAGTATTTTTATTTTTCTCATCCAATAATGCTGCTTTAATTTTAGTTTTGAAAGATTTGACCATGTTCTCCGCTTGACCGTTGGATTGTGGGTTAGCTACTGGTGTTGTGATATGTTTTATGCCATTCCTTTTATAAAACATTTTCGTATTTGACGCTGTAAAGCTTCGTCCATTATCCGTAACAATTGTCCTCGGTAATCCAAATCTGGAGAATGCATCTCTCAGTTTATCTTCTGTTTCATCGCTAGACTGGGAATTTACCTGGTAGATTTCGGGAAATTTGCTGTATGCATCGATCAGTACCAAAAAGTATTTTCCCTGAATGGGACCTAAATGATCCGCATGAACTCTGGACCATGGTTCTGTTTCAGCCTGCCAAGGTGTGAACTTGGATTTAGGAGGGCTCGCTCTCTGGTGAAGACATGGTATGCATGACTATCATTTTCTCGATATCATCGTCGATCTTCGGCCACCATATATAACTTCTGGCGGTCGCTTTCGTTTTTCCAATACCTAAATGGGAAGAATGAAGTTCTTCTAAAAGTCTTTGTCTTAACTTACTTGGTATAATGACTCTATGCCCCCAAGTTAACATATTTCCTTCCACAGCTATTTCGTCTTTCCTAATAAAATATGGTCTAAGTTCTTCCTCTTCAAGTTTTGTCCAACCCCCCTGTATCTTTTGCAACACTTTTCTCAGTGTTCCATCTTTCCATGTTTCCTCCCCTACCATCCTGCTGTCGATTGGCCATTCATCGTAACTATGGACATAATTAAAATAGTTTCCTTTACCTTCATACTCTTGATCTATCGTCTTAATATTTAATGGGGCCCTCGACAGGTAGTCGGCAAGGTGGTTTGTGCAACCTCTGATATACTGGATCGTATACTGGAAATTAGTCAAGTAAATCGCCCACCTCTGCAAGCGGTTTGCATGCATAACCGGAATCTGGTTATGTTCCCCAAAAATAGCAATTAAAGGTTTGTGATCACACTTCAGTACGAACTTCTGGCCTATTAGGTACTGTTGAAATTTCCTTACCCCAAAATAAATGGCTAATGCCTCCTTATGGATAGTCGAGTATGAATTTTCACTTGGATTCAGCGTTCGTGAGACACATGCTATGGGTTTCTCCACTCCGTCGATTAGATGGCTCAAGGTCGTCGAGACTCCGTAATTACTTGCATCAGTTGTCAGAACTATAGGTTTTCCGGGGTCGAAGTGCACCAAAGTCATATCGTCAGCGATTATATTATTTATTTCCTGAAAAACTTTATCACATTGCCTATCCCACTGAAATTTCTTATCTTTCTTTAGAAGATTATATATGGACCTCAATTTAGTGGCCAACTTAGGTATAAATTTACTATAATAGTTGACCATACCTATAAAACTTCGTGTTTCGCTGACGTTTGTGGATGCTGGTGCTGCTACGATCGCTTTAACTTTGTCTGTGGTCTTCTTTATGCCTTCACTGGTTATTTTGTGCCCCAAGTATTCCAGCTCATCTTGAAAAAATTGGCATTTCTCCATTTTCACCGTAAGTCCTGCATCTTGCAATTTCCTAAGTACTCTTTCTAGCGTCACAATGTATTCCTGATCGTCTTTTCCTGTAATCAAAATGTCATCCAGAAAATTACTTACATTATCCATACCCTGAAATAATTGTTCGAGATGCCTCTGAAAAATAGCCGACGCTGGGCTTATCCCATAGGGCATTCTATTAACTTGGTATAACCCTTTATGGGTGCTCCAAGTGAGCAACTTTTTTGCCTCGTCATCCAGTTCAAATTGGCAATATGCCTGTGATAAATCAATTTTAGAGAATTTTTTACCTTGATGTAGTTTTGCGAAAATGTCGTCTATCCTCAGTAACGGATACTTTACTTCCTCCAAGTAGCGGTTAATTGTTGACTTATAATCGCCACATACCCTGATTTTGCCATCAGTTTTGAAGACGACTACTAATGGGGTTCCATAGGGACTGCTTTCAATGGGTGATATCACTCCGTCTGCTTCCAATTTCTGCAATTCTTCCTCCAAGGGCTTTTTAAAGGCAATCGGCACGTTTCTTGGTTTACAGTAGGCAGGTCGAGCTTCAGGCTTTAACTGTAATGAAATTTTACTTAGTTTAAAATGTCCTATCTTTTCACTAAATACATTACTATATTTCTTTACTAATTTATTGATTATGTCATTTTCAACTACTGAGTTGACCACATTCATTTGTATATTAAAATCTGTTATGAAGTCTCTTCCTAATATACTAACACTACCCGATTCTACTACGTAAAGTTTGACCTTCTTTGTCAAGTTATTGAATGTCACGTGTACACTAAAATAGCCTAACGGTTGGAAATGTAGTCCATTATATCCCCTTAGTACTAGAGCATCCTTCTTTAGTATATATTTATTTTTAAAATTTTTAAAATAAGTGGCTTCACTTATACAACTGACTGACGCGTCACTGTCTATGTCCATACAATACGATTTATTGTCTACTGACACCCTAATTACAAACGGATTAAGTCGATTACTATTAATTTGCACATTTTGCACTAACAATATTGGTTCTACAAAATCTACGTCCATGTAATTCACATTTAATCGTTCAGGACACGCTGCTTTTAAATGTCCTTTTCTCCTACAGTGATTACAATTAATTAAAGTTCTGGTACTTACATGTTCCTATGTGCTTTTTATTGCAATGCTTACATTTGTTAAGGTTAAATCCATTTTCTTTATCTGGGTGATTAAATTTATTTCCTTGGATCTTGTTGCTCCGCCATCTTGACATTGAAGTTGACGTTGATGGCTTGGCTCCACCCCCTATTGCTGCTCTTCCGGAACTAGATGGCTCCAAATTTTGAACTTTTCACCACGTGTACCTGGGCCCTCTCGTCGACGACAGCTTCCTTTTGTACTGCAATCTGGACCAATTCTTGAATTGTCTTGGAAACGGGTTCTTCACAGAGCCTGTCTTGAATCGCACTTTGAGTTATGCCTACTACCAGTCTATTTTTCAGGTGTTCTTCTAGATGGGCATCAAATTGACAATTTGCTGCTTGACCTCGCAACCTTGCGTAGAAATCACTCACTAGCTCTCCTTCTAACTGCTGAAGCTGGTAAAATTTGATGCGTTCTCTCCATTTCGATTTGTGCGTACCCAACTGATTGCTTAATATTTCACATAATTGTTGGTACGTTTTTTCTGCTGGTTGAACAGGATAGCAAAGGTCTCTTATCAATTTATACGTAGTGGTACCAATAACACTAAGTAAAGTCGCCACTTTAATTTTTTCGTCTACTATTTTATTAGCACAAAAATACTGAGTTAGCCGTTCGCTATAAATTATTCAGTCGTCACTAGATAAGTTAAATTCGGTCACTTGTCCTATTAACGCCATTTTTAATTTTTTTAACCTTTTTTTTTTTTTGTCTATAAAACTTCCGTTCTAGGGATTGTTTTATGCGATAGGTACCTTCGGCCGCGTTACCAATAAACTCGTCGCCATGTACAACGTATGTACAACCTTAATTAACGTTAAGGTTAAATCCATTTTCTTTATCTGGGTGATTAAATTTATTTCCTTGGATCTTGTTGCTCCGCCATCTTGACATTGAAGTTGACGTTGATGGCTTGGCTCCACCCCCTATTGCTGCTCTTCCGGAACTAGATGGCTCCAAATTTTGAACTTTTCACCACGTGTACCTGGGCCCTCTCGTCGACGACAGCTTCCTTTTGTACTGCAATCTGGACCAATTCTTGAATTGTCTTGGAAACGGGTTCTTCACAGAGCCTGTCTTGAATCGCACTTTGAGTTATGCCTACTACCAGTCTATTTTTCAGGTCTTCTTCTAGATGGGCATCAAATTGACAATTTGCTGCTTGACCTTGCAACCTTGCGTAGAAATCACTCACTAGCTCTCCTTCTAACTGCTGAAGCTGGTAAAATTTGATGCGTTCTCTCCATTTCGATTTGTGCGTACCCAACTGATTGCTTAATATTTCACATAATTGTTGGTACGTTTTTTCTGCTGGTTGAACAGGATAGCAAAGGTCTCTTATCAATTTATACGTAGTGGTACCAATAACACTAAGTAAAGTCGCCGCTTTAATTTTTTCGTCTACTATTTTATTAGCACAAAAATACTGACTTAGCCGTTCGCTATAAATTATTCAGTCGTCACTAGATAAGTTAAATTCGGTCACTTGTCCTATTAACGCCATTTTTAATTTTTTTAACCTTTTTTTTTTTTTTTGTCTATAAAACTTCCGTTCTAGGGATTGTTTTATGCGATAGGTACCTTCGGCCGCGTTACCAATAAACTCGTCGCCATGTACAACGTATGAACAACCTTAATTAACGTTATCACTGTAATGAAACTCCAATTAGTTATATCACATTTATTACTTTTATCGATCACGGACTTATCTACAGCGGGTACCTTACAACTACCGACATACAACAGACAGAGAGCAAGAGGGCAGGCTATCTCAATTTATATAAACTTATTGGCGCATGTGCGCTATATTCTAGCTACGTATTAATACGTCACATTAATAATAAATAATAATTATTAAATAATAATTAGTCTTAAATATATTCCGTACATTAAAAATAATCCGAAATTCAGCATTCGAAGCGAATTACCTTTAAGAAACTGCATGAGTTCATGTTCATGTGATTTGACTGAAAAAGTCGGACACTTTTTGTCAAATCACATCAAAATGAACTCGTGCGATTTCTAGGCAACACGTTTTCATGCAGTAATTTTCAATAATTTTTAATGCACTTATAGTCGGGGTTTCAATCAAAAAAGGTGGAAGAGGATTTTTTACAGTTATTGGCATTTTAGCAGGTCTAGTTTAAGAATCTGGTTGATGCCATTCTGGCATCCTTGGACATTTTGAGATATTCAATATGGCGGCTTACGTAAGATGTAATTTTTTTTAAACTTTAATTTACCAAATGTGGGCATGTGATGTGATACATCATTTTCTATGTCTTTCAGGTTCTAGAACACAAATCTGAGGTCTAAAAAGACAGGGGCAATTCCTTCTGTGGTGCCTCATCAAAATATAAAATAGGTGTCGATTGTAGTTAAAAGCAAATTCGATGCAAAAAGAAACATACCTCAGAAATAAGATGCAATTATGTTTTACAACAAATAATTCTCCCTTTATTTAATAATTTAATATTAAACTTTCTTCCGTACGGAATTAAAACGTTATTTTTGGATTTTGGATATTACTGATATGAAACACTCTTAAATAGTATAAGCTGATTTTTTTTTTCAGATTACGTCTTAATCTTGTTAAGCTAACAAAGTTTAAAAATAAAACACAAGGCAGCAATTCTTTTTCTTTTCAAGTATCCTAATTAAAAACAATGGTGAGTTCTAGAAACAAAATGTGTATTTTTAAGTGTGGAAAAGACTGACAGTGAAAATGAGTAGAAGCAAATTAGAGACAATTATTCGGGCAAGCAGCCAGTCAGCATCTGGAAAATCAATTTTTTTAAAAGGTCATTCAACACATACACTTTTAAGGATATTGTGTTATCCATATTCTTAGAGCCTAACTTGATTATACAACAAAACTACACTCACCGGCACGAAAAACGGGTCACTTAAACATTGAGCCAAATTAAAAGTTCTATAATTTTTTTCTTTATGTATCGATTTAAAAAATCTTTGCAGCATAATGTAGGTAAATTAGTCTTTTTTATACTCATTTGTCAAGGCATAATGAGAGATGATTTCGCATCATATTATACTGTGGGAAGCAAAAGTGTGTTTTCTAGGTCTAATTTTGAATCACCCTGTGGAGTTGTTAGGCAATGTAGAAACGATGAAATGTCACTTGTCATTAAGCCACATTTATTCTAAGCATTTTCTTTTTTTATTTATCTGAATACCCCTTTCCCTTTGGCAGATAAACGCTTTTGAGTAAAACACTACAAATTTAATACAAAAGGTTTGCTTTGAATATTTGTGTCGACTATGATCAGCACAGTCATGGAATTTTGTTTATTGAAAATGTCACTCAAAAGCCCTTGTCACCGTTTGTTGTTGTTGTCAGTAATTTTGATACACAAAATGTCTTTAAGTCCAAACTGTGTCGGCAATTGTCGCTTTAATTGAAGATGGTAGAAGTCAACGCTATGTTTCCGATAGACTCGGGATTCCGCAAAGTACAGTGCAACGTGTTTATACCCGCTTCAGAGAGACAGGTTCATACACCAGACGTCCCGGAACAGGTCCTCGAAGAAGAACTTCTAACCGAGACGATTTTTTATGTTGTTTGTTATTAAAAGTTTGTTTCTTAAAATTTGTAGTGTTTTACTCAAAACCGTTTATCTGCCAAAGGGAAAGAGGTATTCAGATAAATAAAAAAAGAAAATGCTTAGAATAAATGTGGCTTAATGACAAGTGACATTTCATCGTTTCTACATTGCCTAACAACTCCACAGGGTGATTCAAAATTAGACCTAGAAAACACACTTTTGCTTCCCACGGTATAATATGATGCGAAATCATCTCTCATTATGCCTTGACAAATGAGTATAAAAAAGACTAATTTACCTACATTATGCTGCAATGATTTTTTAAATCGATACATAAAGAAAAAAATTATCGTACTTTTAATTTGGCTCAATGTTTAAGTGACCCGTTTTTCGTGCCGGTGAGTGTAGGTGCTAGTTTTTTTCTTCAAAGATTAATTTATTTTCCGAATCAGCCACCCTCTTAGGGCCGATTGCACTGTGTCGTTAAACTCGGCTTATATTTAAGTATAGTTTAGAATGTGACATTACAAATGCGTATAACTGGAGATAATAGCTCTGTTCGTAGAACCGATTCGTGATAGTTTGATGACTGTAGAGATGTGATTTTTAATAGAGCTCTGAGATTTAAAAGTGCTTTGACTTAACACGCGCAACTCTACAACCAAATGCGCATGCGTCGGACAGTTTCTGATGGTTTCTGACTACTCTACGAACAAGGCTATTATCACATTCTAAACTACACTTAAATATAAGCCGAGTTTAACGATACGGTGCAATTCGGCCTTAATAAAGTAAATTAGGAACTAGGAACATTTAAAGATTATGTCCTACATGATTTTTAACCTCAAATACTAATTCACATACCTCAAAAACATATAAAATGACATGTCACACTCCCATATAATGAAATATTTGGAAAAACCTGTTTTTTCACTCCTAAGCCATGTAATGTTAACCCTTTGAAGGACCAAAAACAGCCAAAAAACCTTTACTATACCCTACTTCATGGTTAGGGTAAAAATCCTTATTTGACACCGTGACTGATATTACTACAGAAAACAAATAAAGTAATAAAATCTTGAAAAAAATGTCTGGTACATTCAATTGGAAATGTACCTGTTTCGTTATTTATTTTCTAGTATGAACTTTTTAAATACGTTATTTTGTTCCCATGTGGTTTTTTGAATTTTTTGGTTTCAAGTTCCCAATTTTACTTTATATTTTGAATATCTACAAACTTTTGGAGACAAAATATTTTCTAAAACTAAGCTTTTTCTACATTGTATTCTATACATCGGGCCATGGAAAACAATTGGTACTTCTAATTATCGATAGTTTAAGATATTAATAATTATAAATATGCTGCCATTAAAACTATATGAAAAAAACACAGAAGACAACACAGGCCCTATGATTGTAGAATACTGTCAGTTTCATCATATATGATGCAGTGTGAAAACTGACTATATTGATACATCAGTGATAATTTAATATACACGTGTGGCCACTCAGTGTTGTTTCGGATACAGTTCAGTAAGTTGCACACATCTCCCCTGAATAGAACAGCTCGACGTTCGACGCTCCGTCTCGGACTAACGTGATTATGGGGCGGAGTCAAAATTATTAGGGGAGTTAGTGCAACTTACTAAACTGTATCCAAAACAACTGAGTGGCCAGACGTGTATACAATTTTTAACTTTTTAACATCGTTTAATAGTTCAACACAAGTTTTTGTCAAATCATCCTCGTTAGGATTTCTCCAGAATAGGTTGTTAATGTGCAGTTTTGTAGGGCCTTGTATTATTAGCAACAAAAGTGAAGCTTAAGACAATAATATATACGAAATGTCTGATGGAAATTTCGATATAGCTTAGTATCTATGGTAGAGTTAATGATTTTTGTCAATGACTAATAATACACTCAGTTCCATAAAAAGTGACGAACTCGATTTTTTGGATAAATTTAAAGTTCTTTAGTTTTTAAACCGGTGGACCGATTTGAACATTTTTTGTCTCAGTTTATAGCAAAATTCGTTCTGTATGAGCCGGATTGGAAGCAATGGTGAGTTCTTCCAAATTTCAAGGAAATTAATGGAGAATTTTAAACTAAGTTTTTTCACAGATTTTCAAAACACCCTGTGGATTATTCTCGCATTCATGGAAAAATTATTCATTCTGCATTCGATGAACCATTTTTTAATAAACATTTTGTTTTTTTATTCACTGTTTTATTGCTGGTACTTTCCGAGATATAACGTTTTTACGTGAACCCTGCTTATTCGTGTATTGAGAAATGATGCACATGATGAGTGGTCATACTTCCTTTGTCTTTCAAAAAAAAAATAAAGAGGTGGAAATTTATTTCATTGTAGGATCACATTGCCTTTGAAAAAACAATGGCCGTTGGCATAGCCATTAATTTGTTGTATGCCTCCATACTTTGTTGTTGTGTCCAGCGGCGGTTTCTTAGAGGAGGCAACGGAGGCTAAGCCTCCTCTAGCAGCCAAGCAGCCAAAGTAGAGTAATGAATATTGGTTGGCTATGTTTAAGTTTTAAATTTAACTTTAAATACCAGGTATTATTATTATATTATAAATACCCACTGAAATTGAAATAAGAAGTTAATTTTACGACCCTACAAATATCCACTCGAAGCGCACGCACCGATATTTATTCCTTGAAAGCGCAGGCAACCTACGATCGCAACGTGTGTTTCTCTTTGCGGCTAATTCAAAACAGCCTCCATCCCCACTCTGTACTCAAAGCAGAACGTTAAAAGATATGAAATAAATACAACGGCAAAATAGTCGGGGCCCAACCATATTTCAGTAAATTTACCACATGATTGAGCCGTAGCCTCTTGACCAATGACCGACCAACTTCGGTGGTAATGCATTGTGTACATTTCTGCAGAAAATTCAGTTTGGTCTAAATTAGGTTATGTTGACTTAAAGAATTTACCTCGTTCAATAGAAAGACATTCAAAATCTAAGGAACATATTTTGTCATCAGTAAAATTTCAGTTAATCGGCCAAGCAAATATCGCAACAGCTTTAGATAGTGCCCACAAAATAGAAATCGAGACATATAATAACCGTGTTAAAGAGAATCGGGAAATATTAAAACGACTTATTGCACCGCGATATTTTTATGTTGTCAGGATTTAGCTTTTAGAGGACACGATGAAAGTGATCAATCTAATAATAAAGGGAATTTTAAGGAATTGGTAAGTTTGCTGATTACGTATGACAAAAAATTATAAACATTTTTAGACGAAGCAACCGTTTTTTCAGGAACTTCAAAAACCATTCTTGCTGGGCAATATTTTGTATTATTTATTATTTGATATACTTATATTTTTTAATACATTATATTGGCTAAGTCTTCGAGCATATAAGGGAAAATAGAGGGGGCCAAAGCCCCGTTTGTTTGTCTGACCAACAACTGTAAATATTTACTAAATATTAGTAAACAAACAAACTGCAAATCCCCTAATCTTATTGGTTGGCGAAAATAATGTCATGCTCCGAACGTTCATTGTATATGACGGTTACTGTCATTTTTAGTTTATTTGCTGATTTTCGTTAATTTGTTGTGTTTTTGAGTGTTTGGATACTCTATTAATAAAAGACAGTGAACAAAAGGTGCGTAAGTGTCATATAGTACAGGATAAAAGCGTAAATCGGACATTTCACTGGTAACAGTCAAATTCCATAGGCGTAACGTTATTTTTAGGTAGTTATATACTTTCTTCTTCTTCCTAGATTTTCAGAAGATATAGAACAGCAAACATGGATAATTTGGCCATTTCAAAAGAGCTGCTAAAGTATGCATATATTTGCTCAGATCACTTTGCACAAAATGATTTCACTGAAGAACCGCAGGTTGGAATGAAATATTTAAAGAAAGTTGTTGTTCCATTAAGACTGTGTGAATCTCCATCCCTGCTAAGGGCTAGGTATGTAATTGACGCTCATTTAGTGAAAACGTCATCTGACAGATAATTGGATGCAAACAATGTTTGAAGTTAGTAAAAGCGATAATAATTTAATTAAATACAAATATTTAAGCACTAAAAAGGTATGTATATGATTAATTTACCAGTATTTTATAACCTGTTATAATATAACGTAATATAATAAAGATTTAAATTTATAAACAAAAATAAAATAGTCTTGTACATACCTTGCAAATGGTTATTTGTAAATAAATACAGTTTATTTAATCAATTTTACAAAACTACACGTGTTTATATCAGTAGATGTTATAAATTCATAAATTGTTTGCATCCAATTTTGACATTACATGACTTATATGACGCGCACTAAATGCACGTTATATAAGAAACCAGAAAAGAAGTATTTGACTCGTTTGTACAATCATAATGTATTCGATCGTTCATCACTATTCTTACTGAAACGGCTATAAGAACATACGTCATCTACAATCTACGAATGAGCTTGCGTAGCACATCCTGTGCATTGGACCAGATAATAAACAACTTTCGGTGTCATACGTTGATGACGTCAGTCCAAAAAACCATTGAGTCAACTGTAATTATATGCCCGTACGATTAGTATATTTAATAAATAATATACACTTGTTTTATATTTTTTCTATTTTGTCTCTAATAAGTAATCTATGGCAGATTATATATCTAAAATTAAATGTGTACAGGATATTCTCGGCCATGCAAACATTCAAGTTGAACATTAACTGCCAGTCCACCCAGAAGTAATGTCGGAAATGTTGTGGAAATATCACCTGGACATACTGCCAGTTCTTCCTGAAGTAATGTTGATATTGTTGTGGGCATATCACCTGAACGCACGTTATCTGCCAGTTCGCCTTCTAGTAGTTTTGCCGTTCTACCACCAAGAAAAATGTAGGCAATATGTGAATATGACAAAAATAAAATAAATTAATATAAATATTAGGTACTATATTTTAGAAGAACACTGTAAAATCCAAGACACATCGTAGTCTGCGAAAGTGACATGAATGACAGTAGATTAGTTAGTGGACTGTTTTCTGATTTTTATTTTATTAGCATTAAAAAAAGTTAATCTTATTTGTTATTTCTGTAAAAGTTTTCCTCAAATTTTAGAATAAGTTGAAGAATTGTATAGAATTATCTTAATTTTGTATTTGTGTTAAGTTTTATTCCATTTCTTTCTACTCACATTTACTATGCATAAATTCCCATTCTCATATGTATATAAAGTAATGTTAACAAAGTTATATTCAACATGTTCGTATAATTTGGATGAAAAGCAGCAAGTTACTTATTTATTATTTCAACAAATTATTTGTTACCCGTTATGAAACATTATGAAGGTCTAAGAATGTTAAAAAATATTGTTTTGATGTTTTGTAACATCGTACAGGTGCATCGGAAATACACAATAAAATATATCTGATTTGTGTTTATTTTTATAAGTTCTACATTGTTGTTTCTTAAAGTAAATATATATAAAGAATTTTGTGTTCTTCCATTCCTTCAAACCACAAAAACTTTATACCTACCATGTTTATTATACTTAAAATTTTCCTCCTCCTTGAACATATAAGTTAATATCATATCGAATATATATAATTATTATTAATGTTATAAGAGATATTATTGAAGTTAATAAATAAATAAATGAAAATAATAATTGTAAAAAATAAAATAAAAATAAATGCTACGCCACTGTTGAAAGGATGAGATGTAAACAAATGCTCCCCCCTCGCGCGTCCCTCACCTACAGTCGCTCGCCAGTTCCGCAGACAGACAATCCCATTGTTATGAGATGTCACGCCACCTCTATTTTCCCTTATATGCACAAAGGGCTAAGTAGAGTGTTTTATATTTATCGTAATTATCGTAATAAATAATTTCTCCTATTCAGTATGTACTAATAATGTAACATGTCCAGTATGTGCTGGCCCTCATGAAATTAAAAATTGTAAACCTGAATATGGTTTTAATTGTATAAACTGTGAAGATTTTAACAAAATACATAAAAGTAATTTGCCTACAAATCATTCAGCTAAAGATACATCTTGTTCAGTTTATAAACTAAAAGTTGAGGCATTAATATCTAAAATTGATTATGGGGAATAAATCAAAAACACAAAATCTTAAGATAGGGCATTTGAATGTACGTTCAATTTTCACAGGTTTTATTGATTTGCAAAACATTATAACTGAAGACAATTTTGATATTTTCGCTGTTTCTGAAACATGGCTATCAAATGAAATACCTACTGAAAATATCAAATTTCACGAATATAATTTTTTTCGAAAGGATCGCCAAAGTCGTGGGGATGGTGTTGGTTTTTTTGTTAGGTCACATTTTGATACTGAAGTACTTGAACTTGATTTGGGTAATAATAATGAACTGGAATATTTGTGGATTAAGGTAAAAATTTTTAATAAATCGTTTGTCTTCGGTGTATTTTATAGACCTCCGAATGTTAATGTTCACCAAAGTATCTCAGCAATTGACAATGCGTTACCTATTTTATTAACCAAGTATGATAATGTAATTGTTGTTGGGGATTTAAATATTAATTTGTTAGCTACTGATAATCCATTAACAAAATGTTTTGATTTTCACGGTTTTAGTCAATTAATAGATAGCCCCACGAGATTAACACCACATTCTTCGACGCTATTAGATCCTATTTTTCTAAATTGTCCTGAAATTGTTGTTGAATCTGACACAATTGATGCAAATATTTCAGATCATAAGTTAGTTTATTGTAAGTTGAAAGTAATAAGTTGCAAAAAGAAATTGAAATATGTCACTTTTCGTGACTTTAAGCGATTTGATGATGACTTATTTTATGCTGATCTACTTTCAGTAAATTGGAATAATGTCTTATATTTACGTAATATTGATGAAAAAGTTGAATTTCTTACCACTAATATTATATCTTTGTTCGATAAACATGCACCTCTAAAAACAGTACGTGTAAATAAACCTCATGCGCCTTGGTTGACTTATCCATTAATGTTAATTATGAAAGAAAGAGATACATCAAAGAAAATTTATAAAATGAATAAAACTCCTGAAAATCTGAGTAATTTTAAAGAAAAACGGAACTACGCTCTCGCTTCTATAAGACGCGAAAAAGCAGCATATCTTGCAAATCTTGATAATGAAAAAAATCAAAAAAAATTATGGGCAGGTTTAAAAAAGTTTAATATAGGTTTTTCACCTAAAATTGAATTACCACCGTCATTAAAAGATCCCTGTGAAATTAATGATTATTTTATTTCGGTTTTTGATGCTAACAATCTATGTGATAATACGATTAACTTATATGAGAGTATGTGCTTTAATCCTGACATACATTTTTCATTAAAAGCTGTTGACCCTTATGTTATTTCATCTGTAGTTAAGGAATTAAAATCTAATGCTTCTGGGTTTGATGGGATTTCTCTTACCATGTTAAAATTATGTTTGCCGGTTATTTTGGTCCATATTACCCATATAATAAATCTCTGTCTGGAGACTGGTTATGTTCCAGAGCTATGGAAACAAGCAGTAGTAAGTCCGATTCCGAAAGTAAATAATCCTGTAGAATTAACTGATTTACGTCCTATTAGTTTGCTGCCTGTATTTTCTAAATTGTTGGAAAAAATTGTTCATATACAAGTATCCGAATATTTGACAGTAAATAATATTATTCCCATAAGTCAGTCTGGTTTTCGTAAATTGCATAGTACTACCACTGCGCTTTTAAATCTTAGTGACAACATTATAAGAGCGTTAGATAAAAAATTATGTGTAATCTTAGTATCCTTAGATTATTCTAAGGCGTTTGATAAAATCAATCATAGGTTGATGTGTTCTAAATTGAAATATTATGGCTTCAACGAAGTAGCTATTAACTTCTTTACTTCTTATCTTCAAAATCGACATCAGGTGGTATCAGTAGGGGGAATGACATCTAGCCTCAAACCAATTGTTTCGGGAGTACCTCAAGGCTCTATTCTTGGGCCACTATTATTTCTCATTTACATATCTGATATATCTAAAATAGTGCAAACATCAAATCTACAATCTTATGCAGATGATACGCAAATACTCCACTACTTTACCTCTGAAGAAATACTGCAGGCTAATGATAACATAAATAAAGACTTAGAGTCGATTTGTAAATTTTCTGTGGAACACAATCTGAGAATCAATCCTAAAAAATCTACTTTGTTACTTTTTTGTTCAGCTAATAAAAGAGACTTTATTAAATCACACCTTGATATCAAAATTAACTCTGAGAATATTTCAATTTCTAATCAAGCCCGCAATCTCGGTGTCATTATTGATGAAAAATTAAGATTTGTTAGTCATGTAAAGAACTTGTTACAAAAAGTATATGTTCGTTTAAAAATACTTTATGCAAATAAATGTATTTTTAATTTTAAACTCCGAAAAAAACTCTGTGAATCGTTAGTTATTCCGTTATTTAATTATTGTAACATTATGTACTATCCCTGTTTAGATCAGATCACCAAAAATAGAATTCAGGCATCTCAGAACATGTGTGCACGATTTGTTTGTAGTCTTCGAAAATTTGATCACATATCAGCGAAAATATCTGAATTAAAATGGTTAAAAATAAATAAATTAGTTGAATATCATTTTCTTGTATTTATTCACCGACTTATTATCACATCAACGCCGATATACTTGTGTGTAAAATTAATTCACAGATATAATGTTCATGACCGTACTATTAGAAAACCATATTTAATTACTATACCACAGCATTCAACAGCTTTATTTTATCGTAGTTTTACATATAATGCCGCCACTTTGTACAATAATATTGACAGTACTTTCAAAGAAATGTCGCTTTATCGTTTTAGAAAATGCATTAAAGCCCAACTTTTAGTTTCATTTACATGATTTGTTAAAAACCAATCTCATTTATTTCCTAATTTTTGTTATGTGCCTACACTGCCTACCTAATTTGTATTCTCATAGAATAGAATAGAATAGAAAAAATATTTATTGTGAATTATATATGTACAAAAGACATTATACAAACACAAAAGGTGACATTCGTATATACGTTCTTCCATGCCACCACATAGACAAGTATAAAAATTACTTAATCCTAATATTTACATAATATTGTAACAAAGAGCAAACAAAATGGGGTATAAAAGAACACACATATATATATATATACATTTACAACTAACGCGGCATGCTTTTTTGTGTCTCTAGTATATTTTCTTTGTAAATCCTTCTAAAACTACTTATTGATCTATTTTGCAACATATCAAAAAATTCTGGTTTATTAAGTAGATTAACAACTAAATATGCAAAGCAACTTTCAAATTTCTTGCTATTGTGTCTGGGTATGGTGAATCTTACTATATTTCGCAGATTTAAATTGTGCAATTCTTGTCTGGGTACTACACAGTTGTACAAGTAATCAGGTTTTTTGTTTATGTAGATTTTAAATAGAAATACCCCAAAAAGTAGTAACCATCTGAACTCAACTTTTAGAATGGAATTTACATTATAGGTAGGTGTTATATGATCAAATTTCCTGATGCCGTATGCAAAACGAACACATGAGTTCTGGGCTAGTTGCATTTTATTTTTAAACTCTACAGTTAAGTAACTGTAATAGACTGTTATGCAGTAGTCGATATGTGGATAAAGCAGTGATTCCACTAGCTTATACTTGATCTGTTCTGAGAAAATAAATTTAAATTTATAAAATGATTTCAGTTTCATATAAATGACCCTTATTTTATTGGTTACATGTTCCTCATAATTTAGATTTGTATCAATTATGACTCCTAGATTTCTAGCTGAATCCTTTCGAGGTATTTCTATTCCATTTATGTGTAAGGTGGTAAAATTATATAAACTAACTTTGTTTATTAAGACCTTAGTACCTATTATTAAAAAGCAGCTCTTCGTTGCATTTAAACGCAGCCCATGTTCCTCTGACCAATTGAATATTCTGCCTAAATCTGTATTGACTTCCTCTAGACTCTAGAGCATAACTTGCTTCGGTTGGATCAAATGTTTTTATAAGTTGCGTATCATCTGCGTAAAGGTGTATAGAGCAGTGATTTATAACATGAGGTAAGCTTGCAGTGTACAAGCTAAATAATGTAGGACCCAGTATGCTCCCCTGTGGGACTCCTTGTCTAATAACGACAGGATTTGACCTAGATCCCTCTATTTCTACAAATTGAGTTCTATCAGTTAGATAGCTTGCAAACCACAAGCAAACTGTCTCAGAGAACCCGTAGTAACTCAACTTAGCAATGATAAGTTCATGGTTCAACAGATCAAAGGCCTTGCTGTAGTCTAGCAGGACCAAGCAAGCTGCCTCCGATCTGTCTATACCACTCACAATGTCGGTCGAGATTTTACTTAATGCCGTAGCTGTACTATAGTTAGGTCTGAATCCTGATTGAGTAGTGGGCAACAAATTTGCATCAGAGATGAATTCAGACACCATGGTAAAAACAATTTTCTCGGTGACTTTCGATAAGATAGACAGAATATTTATAGGCCTTAGGTCATTGTATGTTACAGCATTTAATATTTTTGGAATGGGCTTTACTATAGACATTTTCCAAATGTTAGGAAAATCTCCATTTTGCAGAGATTCATTAATTACGTTTTGAAGGAATTTAATAATATGTGGCAAGCTTAAATCCAACATTTCATAACTGATTTCATCAATTCCCATGCATTTTGATTTCAACTGTCTAAAGGCATTCTGGATATCATTTTCTGTAATGAGTCTAAACCGGAATAATATGTCTTCGTTAAACTTATTGTGATTGTAATAATCTAAGGTTGTATTACTAATAGGGATGGCTAATTGACTTGCATGTGAAAAATGTTCACTTATTTCATTGACGTTTTTTAAGTAGGTAGGGAGTTCATTGGATGGCTTTGAGTGAACATCCCATTGATTTAATTTAGCCCAGAGTTTTTTTGAATTTGTACTAATTTTATTTATTTCAAAATTCATGTAAGCTCTCTTTTCATTTCTTATAGCAAATGATAAGTAATTTTTTAAATCAAGATAATATAATTTGTGTTCTGGGTTTAGTGTATTTTTATATCTATTAAGGGCTTTTTTCTTAAGTTTGATAATCTCCTTAATCGAATCTGTTATATAGGGCTTGTATGGATGCTTTAGTTCAACAGTTTTAATTGGAGCATGTATATTAAATATGTTAGTTAGCTGTTGATTGAGGGCGATCACTTTATTATCTAAAGTATCAAGTTCAAGAATGCCATTAAAATTGATTTTTTTTATATCTACCTCAAAATTACTTAAATCAAAGTTATGAAAATCTTGAAACGATATTGTTTTAGCTACATGTTTAGGAATATTAACTTTAATTTTACAATGGACTAATCTGTGGTCAGTTTGATTATACATTTCAGTTGTCCCTGTCTCAGTTATTTCTAATTTGCGGTCTACACAGATTATATCGATCATATTTATGCTCATTTGTTTTTTGTATTTGTTTTCTGTAGTTAACTAGCTTACATCTCTTATTTATAATTAGTACAAGTGGTTAAGTGTAAGAGTAGCTTCAAGCTAAACTTCGCCACTTGTTCTAACCACCACGTATGTACTTTTGTACTTAATTTAGACGATTATTATTATTATTATTATTATTATTATTATTATTATTATTATTATTCAAAATTTAAAAAACATTACACATTTATTAATGTCAATGTAGAGTTTAATACAAATTTTGGGGTACTTGTTAAACACAATGACCTTGAAATTCCTGAAAAATTTTCGCCGCCCCCCGCAGCTCTTGCCCCGTGTACACAGCTTTTTACCCCTCAGCCACCTCTACGTTACAGATCAGGAGCCGCCACTGGTTGTGTCAATAATTAAATTAAAGAAGTTTTAGAGACTAAAATTACACAAAATGCCACAAATAAATCCTGAACAAGTTTATAATTTTGTGTTCAATAAAAATGTTTTTTAAAATTCGTATCAGTTTATTTCACTATAAAACTCTATAAATTCAGAAAGTTGGTAATACGCAAGGTTTCAGCAATAAAGCTGTAATTCAGACAATTTTAGAGATAAATCAATGAATAAAAAAACAAAATGTTTCTTAAAAAATGGTTCATCAAATGCAGAATGAATAATTTTTCCATGAATGCGAGAATAATCCACAGGGTGTTATGAAAACCTGTCAAAAAACTTAGGTTTAAAATTCTCCATTAATTTAAATGAAATTTGGAAGAACTCACCATTGCTTCCAATCCGGCTTATACAGAATGAATTTTGCTATAAACTGAGAAAAAAAATGTTCAAATCGGTCCACCGGTTTAAAAACTAAAGAACTTTAAAATTACCCAAAAAATCGAGTGCGTCACTTTTTATGGAACTGAGTGTATATTAGTCAACAAGCGAGTTATATAGCCATTACTTATATAATATATATTCTTTTATATGTGACTAGGGTCCAAATTAATCTGTACATTTTTTTATCTATATGTATTATATTATTTTGTAGTATCTATTTATTTTAATGTTTGATGTTACTTTGCAGTGTTTTTTGCACTATTTATTTGTACTGCTTTTTTTAAACATTTGTGACGTTTTGTTCATTGACTTTTTGTATACTTTTGTATATATATCTTTTTACAGTGGAGAAATAAATATTATTTTTATTATTATTTGGATAGTTTGCATAAATCGAATGAGTAATGGCCATAACTCGCTAGTAGAATACTATACCTTTTCCATAACTTATGTTTCGGGAAAATATTTTAAATAAATGACCATAATGTTTCAAAATTACTGAATTACTGACAAACAGGCGAAAAATTGTCGGAACTGCCAGAAGACTTTTACTTAATTTTAAATGTCTCGTCTATAGAAAATAAAAAAATTACAACAATTTGAATATTACGATCATATTAGAAATCACTTGAAACAACTGAGCGTATTGTATATTTTAATAATACTTATTTCTAGAATATTCAGGATGTAATTGTTTCAATCGTCTAATTGTCACAGCGGTTGTTAATTAAATAAAATTAATAGCAAAAATGGTTGGTAACAAACTTTTTCTGAAATCGCTCAAGAATGTCTACTTCTCGGCGCAATATCAAATCCCAAAATACTCTATTCTAGTATTTTAGTCCGTTGCTAAGCAAACATCAGAAAACAGCACAAGAAAGTTCCTTTCCCGGCCTAGGCCGAAAAAGTACAACTTTCTCGTGCGGTTTTTTATTATATAATAAATTAATTCATTTATAATAATATTGATTGAGATTTCAGAAAAAATAGTATGTGCATCTCGTAGTAAAAGCACATTCCCGCACTCCCATGTCTTCATGGTTAACCGGGAATGTTAGGCTTTTCCTACTAGGTACACAATGTACTATTAGTAGTAGTAAGTTTTATTGAATAGGAGAATCCTAATATACAAATTCATTTAATATAGTAATTTACAAAATAATTTAACATAACATAACGTAATAATAATAATAATAATAATAATAATAATAATAATAATAATAATTTATTCACCATTTGTTGATACATAGTTTTGTATATGTGGTAAGTCAGTTTAAAATTAAATATAAAATAAAAATGAAATGTATAAAAGAGAAACAATATATGTACAAAGAATGTGTAAAAAATTTGTATAAAGACAGTACAATGACAAATGATAAAAATTTTATGTAGAGTTACATACTCTTGGTTAAAATTCTTAGATACTAAAACAGAATCGAGAAATAATTATACTTAATCAATTATTATATTGTATCCTCAAGATACTCATTTAGAGAATAATATGATTTTGTTAAAAGAAATTGTCTGATCGTGGTTTTATACTTATTTAAATTTAATATTTTATAATTATTTGGTAGTTTATTATAGACAGTAATAGCTAGATATTTTGGACTTTTCTTGTATGTTTCCAGATTATGAGAGGGTATTTCCATGACCAGATTATTTCTCGTGAAATAGGAGTGATTTTCGTTTAAAGTTTTAAAACTACTTAATTTGGACTTCGCATAAACCAACAAATGATAAATGAATATACATGGCAGAGGTAGCACACTCAATACTTTAAATAATTCCCTGCAACTATCCCGTTTTCTCACTCCCATGATATATCTGATGGCCCGTTTTTGCAGTTTAAAAAGTCTTAAACTTTTGTGTGAAATACCCCAACTTATAATGCCATAAGAAATTACTGAATGGAAATGAGCATGATAATACATTAACAATACCGATTTGTCAATCACTTTTCTCAACTGATTTATTACATAGCATACTGGCGCGATCTTGCTGCAGATTTCCTCAATATGAGTTGTCCAAGTGCAATTTGCTGAGATATGAATACCTAAGAATTTAGTTTCACCACTTTTCGACCAAATATCAATATAACATAATAGTAAAAAACATATATATATATAAACACACATATACATATACATACATACATACATATACACTTATACACATACACACATATATACACACCCACATACATATACAATACATATAAACAATAATAATAAGTGATAAACTAATCAATTGACTTAATATAATTCATAATTTTTCGTTTAAATTGTGATACAGAATTAGATTGCTTTACATCATTTGGTAACTTATTATATTGGTCGAGACCTTTGTACAACAAAATTTTCATGGTTTGACTTAGATTTTGCCTTGGTATATAGAATTGGTTGTTATTTCTTGTATTATATTGATGTATTTGGTTGGCAAAAAATATAAATTTGTTTAAATATGTAGGTATTAAGTTATTTAAAATTTTGAAAATAAAAACCATAGCCATGTAAAGCAATCTATCTTTTACAGACAACCACTGAAGACAAGAAAGCATATGTTGGATTGAAGTATATATATTTTCAGAAATCGCTCAAGAATGTCTACTTTCTAAGCGCAATTTCAGACCCCAAAATAGCCTATTCTAGTATTTTAGTCCATTGCTAAGCAACCATCAGGAAACCGTCCGTGAAAGTATAACTTTCTCGTGAGGTTTTTTATCTAAATTAATTTATAATAATACTTATTACGATTTCAGGAAAAATAGTATATGTACCTCGTAGTAAAAGCACATTCCCGGATTCCGCATTGCTTGTTTCGGCTTGCGCCTTGACAAGCAATCTTCACGGTCGACCAGGAATATTATGCTTTTCCTACTAGGTACACAATGTACTATTTCGCTGTTTTTTTGGTGACAATCAACTTATCTTTTTAAAATACTTTTGCTTTAGAAAATAATCTACTCAAAACTCTTGGCTGGTACAAATATTATTTAGCTATTAGAGCTAAGTTGGGAAAACATGCTTTGGTTGACTTAATTCCACCAATCTAATTCTGAAGTTTTTTTATTTATTTTTTCTCCTAATAATGAAAACTTACATTTCTTTTTTAATTACGATTCAAAACACAATATCGTCGTTTTAATTTAATTATAAAATGTTTGTATTATTTTTAAACAAACAATATTTTACTAAACTTTAAAATGAGTAATATTTTCTACTACCTAGCAACCAGATACTCAGTACCCAAACTCAAAATTGCCCGAGACACAATGAATTTATTGAGAGAGCGTGTTGAGGAGCGAATAATTTCGCGAAATAGTCCTATCAACTGGCCGCCTAGGTCGTGCGATCTTATGCCCTGGACTTTTTTCTTTGGGGATATGTAAAGTCATTGGTGTACATAATAATCCTCAAACATCGACGACTTAAAAGTCAACATCACCCGAGTTATTCGCGAAATTCAGCCTAACTTGCTGGAAAAAGTTGTACCATGTGATACATTTATGTTGTGTTTTTATATTTTTATTATTCGTTTTTATCATTATTTTATGTTGTATTATTATTCCACATTTTCTTTTTTTGTAAAAAATTTTTTGTACTAATGGAGTTTTCCATAAATAAAATAAATAAATAAACAGCTGATTTAATTGCTAAATTTATTGAAAAAGCTGCTGTGTGGAATTTTTTCAGAAAATGTATGTCTAAAATGACATTGACAATTTACATCAGATATTTGTCACAAATGCTAACTTTTTGCACTATGGTCCAATTAATTCTCTTTTAGCCAAAATTTAATAAAATCTTGCAATTGGACATCTGTTAAGTTTTTGCTATCTCCTTTAAAATAAAAAAAAAAATGGCAGTTTTTCCAGTACCGTATTAAAAAAAAAACTGTTCCAGGTGTCACAGAAGTACCTACCCTCACACTTTTTTCTATAGTTTTGAAATTTGAGATATGAACGTAACTATTAGTGGCTTCATTTTGACCTACCTGTGTCGAAGAAGTCATTTCTGGCCTAATAATATTTCAAATAGCACCATTCTAGATTTTTTCTCTATAGTTACAAAATTGTTATATAATATTTTTTTATTTAAAATATACACGTCTGGCCACTCAGTTGATTCGGATACAGTTCAGTAAATTGCACACATCTCCCCTGAATAGAACCCGTCGACGGTCGACGCTCCGTCTCGGACAAATGTGATTATGGGGCGGAGTCGAAATTGTTAGGGGAGTTGGTGCAACTTACTGAACTGTGTCCGAAACAATTGAGTGGCCAGACGTGTATATGATGAAAATTAAACTTTTTGTGGAAGCGTTCAAATTATTTACTACTAATTACTACAAGAGATATGATAGTTTGTAATACTTCCGCAATTTACTTCCTAATTTTCTTGGACACTTAATACAAGTCATTCCTGCTCAATTTAAAGTTAGGATGAAATGTACAGGGTGCCACGTGAGAAAAATTTACTCCCATTTCAGATTAAAGGTCTTGAAGAAATATCCTTTCAGGGCTGGATATGCGAGGTGCAACTCCCCTGAGCCCAAATAGCAGTCGGAAAGTTCACAGTAAATGGGGTTATTTCACAATTTATATTTATGTTAAATGTACAATCAGGAACACGTAAAAATACTGTATATTTGGAAAAAAAGTATTTTTTTTGCGCCTACGTATTTTTAAACTCGGTTTGTAATTTGAAAATATTAAGTTCCCGCCAACAGCCGTGACGTCAATGTTTACGCATGCGCAGTATAGCGTAGATGAAATATCTCAAGAAAACTAACCTCACATTTTTCACGCTCCTAAACTCGACACTGAAATAGTCCATATTTTTCGCAAAGAATTCCTGAATCATAACGTAGTTCACTTCAGGTAAATTTTCACTGCTAGCTTTAACGAAATTAGGCTCCATAATAGTAAAAAATGATGAACTAACACAAACTAAAGCAAACTGTCAAAAGTGTCAAATGACTCTAGACTCTTAACAAAAACAAATCTTCCTAGATTTAGTTCTAAACCGTGACGTCAGAAGTTAATAAAATTTGAAATTATTGACGATACTTTTTATTGATTTATGAATAATTAACAAATAATAAAGACATGGTATTTACCAATACATTATTCTTGCATATTCTACTATCCAAATTGATAGGTATTTTTAAGTTTTTCTTTAACATGAAATAACCCTGAGAAAAGCAGCAGAAGTTGTGTTTCTTTTTTTACTTGGCAAATTTACAATTCTACTCGTTCTGAACGTACTTATTTTTAATATTTGTACCGTTGCGGTGTTTTATACCCGCAAAGAAATTTACTACTTATATCTTAATAGGCCTGTTAACTGTTGCAGAGCTTAGTTCACAAATCAACGAAGTTAATAAAATAGTATTTATATTTTATTAGATATTACATAAATCTAATTTTATTTTTGAACTTCATTGCCTACCGGATATAATGAATAAATGCCATTTTTAGTCATTTATGATGCGATTTAAAATTTAAAAAAATTGTATTATTAAAAATATAGAGGGTATAATACTTACTAAAATTAGTTTAGGCCATTTCCTATTATGACTAAAGTGATTTCTCCAATTGGTCAAGATGTAACCACTTTCTTTTACTTGACAAATTCACAATTCTACTCGTTCTGAACGTACTTATTTTTAATATTTATACCTTTGCGGTGTTTTATACCCGCAAAGAGATTTACTACGTATATCTTAATAGGCCTGTTAACTGTTGCAGAGCTTAGTTCACAAATCAACGAAGTTAATAAAATAGTATTTATATTTTATTAGATATTACATAAATCTAATTTTATTTTTGAACGTCATTGCCTACCGGATATAATGAATAAATGCCATTTTTAGTCATTTATGATGCGATTTAAAATTTAAAAAAATTGTATTATTAGAAAGGCGGCTAAATATAGAGGGTATAATACTTACTAAAATTAGTTTAGGCCATTTCCTATTATGACTAAAATGATTTCTCCAATTGGTCAAGATGTAACCACTAATAGTTCGAGTCAATCCAAATTTTAAAAATAAAGAAGCAGCCTATAAATAGGTTTAAGAGTTTTAAGACTGAAAGTTGGGAAGCCTGTTAGTAAATCTATAGAAGTCTGTTTTCTTCATTTTTATGAGGATGAGGGGTTTGCTATTATTTGATATTTATAATCTATAATTTTGTGATTATATTTTGCTGCGTAATGTTTTCATTAACCTGCAAAGTATTTACAACGATTCCTAAAAACTGTTAATTCATACCACATTTTTTATATAAATAGTTGACAAAACAAAGGGTAAAGAGCGTAATTTTTCAACAAAATTTTAACACAAACAAATAATGGGCCACTACTCAGTTTCAGTCAGGTTATTCCAGATATATTTAAGACTGCCTTAATTATACCTTTACAAGAGAAAGGGGATGTTGGAAATGTTGACAACTATAGGCAGATATCTCCATTAAGTACATTGTCCAAGTTATTAGAAAAGATAGTTTCTAATCGCCTTTCATGGAATCTAGAAAATAATACCATCTTTTCTAGTTCTCAGCGTGGATTTAGAACTAACAAATCAACAGAGACCGCCTACGATTTACTGGATTACATACATCAACAACTCGATCATGGTAGATATGTTGCCTCACTTCATTCTATTCAGTATGCTCAGACTTTTTAATAATAAAATTAATTAGCTGTAATTTACCTAACATCACTAATTGGATTAAGTCATATTTGCAAGGACGAAATATGGTCACTAATATTAATGGTAGTCTCTGCTATATAATATATGATGTCAAACTAGGTGTACCACAGGGCTCAGTCCTAGGACCATTACTGTTTATATCATTTATAAATGACTTACCACAATAACTGTATCGGCAAGTTCTCCGCAGGAACTTGAATTAGTTATAAAAAATGTAATAAGCAAAATGTATACTTGGTGTCAACGTAATAGACTTGTCCTAAACAGTAAGAAAACCTAATGTATAAATTTATATATTCAGAGAGCCATTCCCAATAATCAGCTAGTAGATGATATTAACTTATCCGAAACAGTAGTGTTCTTAGTACCTGCTTTGATAGTAGACTTACCCTGGGATAGTCATATTGAGAGTGTCAGTAAAAAGTTAAACAAAGCTTATTATGCCACTGTACAAATGAAAGATGTTTTGAATGTTTCAGGTATTTTAAATGTTTATTATGCGATGGCATATTCTCATATATCCTTAAATATTGTTAGCTGGGGCCGTGGGAGAGACTTTAATCGAATTTTTATCGGTCAAAAAAGAATATTGAGATTAATCTTTATGAAATATAAAGAAAGTTACAGATCAGTTTTTAAAAATACATTTACATGTATATTTGTTAAAAAAAAAAAAAAATATATTTGAAAGTATTTTCACTGTCCATGATCACACTACAAGGCATGGCAATCTTTTACGTATCCCCGTCATACTACTAGTACATTTAAACATTCACCAGGCTATAATTGTATTATGCTTTACAATAAATTGCCAGCTATTAAAAATATATCTAATTATCTAACCTTCAAAAAAAAAATTAGAACCATGCTGACTAACGGATGCTATTATAGCATTGATAAGTTTTTAAATGATAGCTTTTAAAATATTCTTTATTTAATTTTGTATTTTGCTTAATTTGTTCAAATTTTATTCTAAATTTTACGATCTTGACATTTTACCTATTATGTGCATCTATGTCTGTCGATATTTATTTATTTATTTAGTTCTGTCACATTTTGTTTATATACCTACATTTTAATGTGTTATTTACGATTAATTGTACATTGCACATATTTGACTTTTCATGTCTGTATTTTATACGACTACACATGAATAAATATTATTATTATTATCTACTTTAACGTTGGCATCTTATTCAGATGAATATAGGGTGTTATATCTAAAACTTCTTCTAAAAACATAAGTTTATTAAACATTTTGCATTTCTACTGCATATATTTTTCTTTTATAATAAATTTAGGCGATTCACAAAACCCCTAAAAGTTATGTATTAATAAATTTTTCAAATCTGTTGAAATGTAGGCAAAATATATACATTGTAAATTTTAAATTATCCTAAAATGTACAGAAAAGGGTAGGTTGAAGCTGAATGAAATTGAATTATAAATAACCTGAAAACTGTATTTATTACATGATATTAATTTAGATTTTTTATATAAGGTGAAAGAATTATTACTTAAGATTTTTTACAATAAACTAAAATTATTATACAACAGTTTACATTTATTTCTTTAAAAATATACATAATCACTTATTACTAAGGTTTAAAACATTTTTCCTGTATTGTATTAGGATAGACATTTAGTACCAAAAAAAAAAAATTGGAATATTCTTTAGTGTAGTGTAAAGGTGATTACTCTCCTTGGATTAGAAAAGAAACAAGGTTGAGGAAATACATTGAGTTCACGTGAGGTTGACCATTCAACAGGTAAGTATTATACTAATTTCAGATGAAAGTGGCCGAAAAATTTAAAACAACTAAAGCTTTGCATTATTAATCCTCTAATTAGGTCAGTGTAAGTTGTTATTTTTTTTACTTTGTCTTTATGAGTTTGCACTGATAGGGTTTCTTGTTAGTATTTACTATTGGGTTCTGCAACACCTTTTAACAAATTGCGATTTTATTTAATGCAAGTGTTATAATACTTATTTACGTAATAAATGTGAGAAGTGATACTTTATTGAATGAGTATGCAGAAAGCCTACTAGTTCATCGAAGCCACTTTTGAAAAATTTTTGGAACACAACTTTTGAATTACCGTCAACTATACAGACATCATTTGTTACCATAGATACCATAGTAATTACAGAGATATCTAATTTTACGTTAGCAAAAAATATGACGTGCATTTAGATTTAATTTTGATAATTAGTCACGTTTATATATGATTTAAAAACAATATATAAATTCAATAAACCGTAGTACGAGCACAGATAAATTCTTATATATTTTTACATGGAATATGCACATATTTCACATTGTCAATAACAAAATGCTACGAGTTTCTTTACAGCACCAGTTTGATATAGTATATTACGTTAATGAGAGTTGTAAATAGCATATTACGCACGAATGGAAAAATTGCAATTCCATGAGTGCGCAATTGCTTTACAACTCGAATTATGTACTATACTTTACCTACGATCGCATTTATTGAAATTAAAACACAATTTTATCGCTTATGTCAGTTTTGACAGCGTTAGAAAATTAAGTTTTGCACCTGCCATTTTGAATAATTTTAGCCCCTGTCGTCAGAAATGTGAACTACAAGTGTTGTGTTATGTTGGTCACATGGTCACATTACCACGCACCTCAGCGGCTGAGCGTGCGATTTGTTTACGGTGTGTAAGGTTCAATTTACAAAGGTGGCGGAGTATGCTTTTTCAGCTATTTAACTTATTTAAGTTAGTAAGTACTCTTCCATTCAGAAATGAGCCCACTTTATTCAATGATCATAGAAAAAATCTAGAAACAATGATCATCTAAGGTATTATAACTCGTGCTCGTATCTATATATTCGTGTATATTTTGATGGAAAATAACAAATAAAGCAAACTTGGAATAAGTTATAGAGATCTAAGAAGCTAATCATGTAAATAAAGTTTACTGTTACTCATTGCATCTAGAAAAAATGTAATTTTTAAAATGGAGTAAAGAAGTAACTATACTTCATACAACACAAAAACGGTTGCACGATCTGTTTTTCTTAGGTTGTGTCAGGGTTGTCTGTTATTGACAAGATATTGAAGTGTCCGATTTAATTGATTGTTACTGTCACTTACTTTTGGCTGAATTACCAAATGTTTTATTGATAACAATAGCTTTATTCAAAAACTATTACACTAGTGTAGTGCAGTGGCACATAGTGTAGTGTGGTGTAAGTTTATTTTGCTGTGACACTACACCAGTGTAGTGCAGTTTGTAAAAAGTGTAAATTGTCTGCATAAAATTGGTTTCTGAACACAGTTCAAATTTAACCTTACTTTTATATTTTGATCATATGGTGATCCCGTTGTGCTTATTTTTTTTTAAGCATTAAAGTAAATTGGTACTAAAACAGATAACAGATATCTAATGGAGAGATTAGTTTTATCAGAATTGGTATCACCTGATGATGATTCCGATGACTCTCCAAATGAAGACCATTTATACAGAAAAAAACGTTTTTACTATTAAGTATTTGTACAACACCATTGACACCTCTGTAACGAAGTGATTTTTTCGTTACTACTTCTTGTTTAAAATAATAATAATAATATAATAATAATGATAACTTTATTTAAATAGGAATTCCTAATATACAAACTCACTAGAGTACAATAATTATTTATAATTAAATCATTAAAAGTAAATAATTATATTCTATTAATCCTTATTCCATACCAAAAATCAAAAATAAAATACATAAAAGTACACATGCCATATCTGTATAGCAAAATAACACCCATAAATAAACAGATAACCAGAAACAAAAAATCCAAAACATCAAAAATGAAAGTGAAAATATCAAAAAGAAAGTAAACAAATTATTATGTATATTTATAATAAATTAAGTTATTAATTTTATGTAACTCAAAATGCTCCTTTTAAATTCTTTTAAAGAATTAGCTTCTTTTATATTATCAGGTAATTTATTATACTGATCAAGACCTTTATATAAGAGAATTTTCATGGTTTGACTCAAATTTTGCACAGGTATATAAAAATTGGTATTATTTCTCGTGTTGTACTGATGCATTTGATTAGCAAAAGTTATATATCTCTTAAGACAGTCTGGTACTAAATTATTTATAATTTTAAAAATAAAAATCATAGACAGGTATAGTAATCTATTTTTTACAGAAAGCCATTGAAGGGAAGAGAGCATATGTTGAATTGGTGTATATTTATTTGCCACATGCTAAAATCACTCTCATTCCTCTATTTTTTAGATTTTGCAAATCAGTTATTTTATTTAGGTCAAACGAATACAACAAACTGGCACAGTAATCAAAATGTGGTTGAATAATTGTATTATAAACAGTAATTTTAGTTGTTACTGACAAGTTTTGGGATGTTCTGGAGAAAAAATATAACTTTCTTGCAATCTTTTTCTGTATGTAAGCAAAATGAGCATTAAACTGTAAATTATTATCCAATATAAATCCGAAATATTTTATTTCGGTGACTATAGCAATTTTGTTGTTATCAATATTTAAATTTCTTATATCTCTATTTATATTTTTATATTTGTGTGGTGTGGTAATAATCATTGCATTGGTTTTATCCTGATGATCCTGACTTGTCCTATAACTCTGTAAGTTCCTGGGATCAATAAATGATTATGATTATTATGATTATCAACATTTAATTTTAATTTATTATTTTTTAGGTATTTTGAAATTAACTTAAGTGAATTATTCATTTTATTTAATGCTACATCTAAATCATTATTGGTTACCGATATAATATTATTCGATACACCCCGTATATAAATTTGTTTAGTAAATTTCCGTAGCCTGTGATTTATTTACCGTTATTATTATATTGTAACCTGTAGTATTTAAAGAAATTAACAATACTTTCCGTTTACCCAGGGTTTCAAGTAAAAGCAAGTAGTTTATTGTTAATTTAAAAAACCTGTAGATTACCAGAATATTTGTAAATATAATTCCTGATTTCCAGTTATTAAAAACCTGTTCTTAACAAAGTATTATGATCTGTATTCTGTACATTATTATCACCTGTACCCAGTTAAATAATAGAATCAGTATGGCTGTTATTAATAAATAAATAACTCCGTTATAAAGCCAGCGCAAACAAAAATGCGCTGATATTTGTGAACAGTGAATCCACGCCGGGGCCAGTGGCCAGCCAGCAGTCCAGCTAGACCGGCCAGCGAGGGTAGACGTGTGAACGCAATTTCGACGCTATACTACGTCAATCCCAGGGCCAAGACGTCGGCGCCATCACGCTGTGACGTAGCGCTACCCCACCACGCATCAAGGATAGATATTCCGACTCGCAGAAGAGAGAACTCAGTCCTGCCTGAGGTAGCAGCGCCAGATACCAGACGTACTCATCAGAAAGTAAGTAACCTTTGAGCCCGAATTTCGGCAAAGTCCAGCCGTGACGTATTTTATTCACTGCGCTGCTCATTTGGCGTCATCCCTACTACTCTGAACATTTCAGAATATTAATATACCGATCGCCGACATCAAGACAGTCAGTAGCTGTCCACCGCTGTTCCCGTTAAGACTTGCCTGAGTAAGCAGAAATAAGTACGAGCTATTGGTTTATGCTGTATACACGCGATCTCCGGTATACAGTGTATACGTAAATAGTGCAACTCACAATATTAATCATAAATTTCTTTCAGTCCGCTGCTGTCCGCCTTTCGTTCCTGTAATCATATTTTCTTTCAGCTAAAGTGAGCTAGCTGTTGGTATATGCTGTATATATGCGACTTCTGATATACAGTGTATACGTAAATAGCGTAACTCACGATACTAATGATAAATTTCTTTCAGTCCGCTGCTGTTCGCCCTTCGTTCCTGTAATCATTATATTCTCTTTCAGCTGAGGTGAGCTAGCTGTTGGTCTATGCCGTATATATGCGACATCTGATATACAGTGTATACGTAAATAGCGGAACTCACGTTATTAATAATAAATTTCTTTCAGTCCGCTGCTGTCCGCCACCTGTTCCTGTAATCATTTTATTCTCTTCCAGCTGAGGTGAGCTAGCTGTTGGTCTATGCTGTATATATGCGACATCTGATATACAGTGTATACGTAAATAGCGTAACTTGCCATATTAACCTTAAAGTTTTCTTTCAGTACTCGAGACCCCGACCCAAAAGGAAGCCCGCTGTTGGTTTTATTAAACACATAACCTTACTTTTTCAGCCAATACTACTCTTTAGCCAAACCTGTAATTTGTAAATAGACTGTTTGATATTTGTATGCTTTTTGGTGTTTGCTTCTGCTAATCCTGGTATCCGTACGTCGCTTTGCTGTTAGTCTGTAACCGTTAGTTAACCGCCTGCCCACCTTGCTAGATACTTGCACTGTCGGTCCGTAGTCTGTGCTTTGGAATTGTGCTTTAAAGTAGATGTACATAGTGTTAATAGCTTTTTCTTAAGCCCTGCTAACTATCATAAGTCCTGTATGTAAAATAGCTTTTAAGCCCTGGTAACTGTAATTATGTAATTAGAATAGAGAGATTGTAGAATAGTAACCATATTTTATTCCTGTTGACATATCCTGAATAAATCTAATTGTGATATCAAACTGTGCCTTTTAATCCGAAACAAAGTCTAATTTTCCCAACGACCCACTGGAATATTCCGTTTCTTCACTGTAGCTGACTGAGTAGTGGTGTTTCTGCACTATAAACGGAAACTGGCGCACGAGTAAAGCACCGCCGCCGCCTCTAGTGCCATAGTGACACTTCGGCCATTTTGCTTACAAACCGAAGTTCGTCACACCTCAAGCAAGCATAACCTTATTTTTCCGTATTTCTTGTTCTCAAATCTCCACATTCTACACTACACTTTTGCACTACCTTTCAAGTTCGTGTAAAAGTGTTACACATTTCTGCACTACACTGGAATATTTGAACGGTAAATATTTTTGACATATGCCAGATGACATCTACAATAGAATTTGTGAACACAGAATAATGGATCCAGTGTAAAAATTTTGCACTAGTGCAGCTAGTGTAGGGTTTTTGAACAAAGCTATAGAAGTTGAAATCATAAAGGTATGCCAAAATTTTATGTGAACAGAAACATATCGTTGCAGCAAGAATTACATTTGTAGGAAAATTTTTACAGCAAAATTCTAGTGAAAATGTTATATTCATATATCTTGACGAAACATGGCAACTATGTAGAACTAATTTGAATTTGTGGTTATATTTTTGACTTTTAAACATAACCTCAGTAATTAAAACTGTCATTCATACCAACAGAATTCAATTCAATTTTAACAATATGAAAAACTGTCACAAAGATAAGTTGTTTAGAATTAAAATTTTTGTCAGAATTACAATAATTTGTGGATAAATCTGCCTAATTCGACTTTTTTAAAAATTTTCCAGAAGTATCAATGGTCGCGTTCATCACAGTGAGCGATCAGTGAGCGCTCACTGATCATTTCAATTGAACGTCTTTAACTGATTGATCACAGGTGATCGCTAAGTTATCGGCAGCCATTTTATATAGCAAAATAATTTTATGATACATGATCCGTTATCACTTGATACTCTGCTACATAACCTAAATTATAATAGAGTTTTATGTGTGTGCCGCCGAGTAAATTAACAGATAGAAAATAGATCAAGTGGAAATTACTTATGAGTAGGTACGAAAATATGTTATATATAGTTGTTGTAACCGATACTCTGCATAAGAGATTACAAAGCAGTAAGTTTTTTTTATCGTGACAAACGTAAATATATTTTTTGTTCGACCGACCAGAAGATACACCCTTCTGGAGAATTTTTCCGCCAGAAATTAACATTTCATAAGAGACTGGCAAAAGCTTTATTTACCGATTCCTGTTCTCTTTTCCGATTCATGAAGTATTAACGTTCATAATTATTGTGTATTTAACATAAATACAACAAAATAATTTATCCCACAATATTAATGTCTAAATCATTTTCCTCTGCAATAAATAGCGCTAATTGATCGTCGTCCATTTTTTCATAGTTTAAAATTCGCAATTCAAACATACAAAAGTTTCACACCTTTATTCTGACATCTGACACACAAGTGACACAAGATCTTAAAACTTTTGACAGACCACAGCGGTAGAAAACACGGTTCAGCACACAACTGATCAGTCACGTGATGATAATTGATCGCTAATATATCGCTACTTCGTGATGAACGCGACCAATGATGTATAAATTAAAAACTGTATAACTGAGGAGTTGGCTTATGGCTGACAGTGACATTTATTTATCCACAACTTATCATTTTACTGTACAACATCATTTATACTTCATTATTAATAACCACTGTAAAAAGTCGAATTAGGCAGATTTATCCACAAATTAGAATTCTGGCATAAATTTTAATTCTACACAACTTTTCTTATTGACAGTTTTTCATATCGTTAAAATGTAACGTAGTTTACTCTTACATAATTTTCAGATTTTTTTATATTCTGAACTCCCTGTACGTACATGATATGTTAACTTGCTCTATGGCAATCATATTTTTAACAAAAGCAAAAGTTTTTATGGAGAATAAGTTTTCTGCATAAAATGAGAAATAAAAAAGTTTTCCTTCTTATCCACTCTAACTGTGGACATACTGTATATTCAAGTTAGTTAGTAATATACCGGGTGTAACAGCTATTAACATATCTAAGAATGTTATGACTATCATCACTGCCATCAGATGTCGGTTTAAAATCCGAGCTCGTAGAGCGAGGATTTTAAGACATCTAAGGCTGTTATGATTCATAACATCCGTGATTTGTTCAATAGTTTATCGGTTTCAGAAAATAAAGACATTATTAATAGATATTACCTTTTGATATTCTATTATTAATAACGTTTTCATTTCATTAGTTGGTCAAGTCTGTATGGGTTGATTTGTCGCCATGGTTACAGTTATATTTTGTTTGTTTTTATTTGTTATCTTTTTTCATATTACATTACATAAATGTTTACATTTTTAATGTCACAACGGCTACATAAAAATGGACCCTGGATTGCCTGAAAATACATTTCAGTTGGATTTCAGTATTTAATTATTATTGTTTGGAGTTTTCTGTCTGTTTGTATTAATAAATAGCCCTATAGTTTCATTATTTATTATTTCATCTGTTGAATTATTGATAGATCTGTATTGTAATATTACCGTACGAGCAATAAATATTACTGTACAGAGTTATCCAACGAAAAGGCCCACCCTTATATTTTCTTTATTTTTTGAGTTAGGAAAAATGTTTCAAATAGTACAGCGGATTAGCTAACCTATTGTGCACTTTTTGATAAAAGCACCAAATTTGGCACAGAGGTAGATCGATGTAATATGAACAATTTTGGATGTGGAGCCATCAGCCAACTGCTGCCATTTTCCAAGATGGCTGCCAGTGGACATCCGAAAGACAACAGCAGTTAGATAAAATTTGCTGCTGAAGGTTTTAGTGAATGTTTATTGAATGTTTTGAATGAGAGATAGTTTGTAAGTTATATACAGGGTGGGTCAATAGTGCGTGCGTGCGGAGATACAGAAGAAATCTGTATCTCCTATTTCGTTAGAGATAGAGACATGGTTCAAAATTTTAATTAAATTGTGAGAATAAGTACATTTTTTAAAATTATTACCAATTATACAGGGCGATCCGTTAAAGTGGTAGATGAAGGAATATATATTTTTTAAATGGAATGACCCAATTTTTTTATTATATTTGAATACCACTATGATGGCCTATTCAGCGGTAAAATATTTTTAAAATTTGTTTAAATATTAATTTAATTAAAAAATATTTTTATTGAAAACTGCCGTTTGCAGGTATCATTTTGAAAATTGATTTTGGACTTATTTTTGGAGAGTAATTTTTTTTCTTTGACATGGTAGTAGTGTATGCCAGACTTTAACTATTAGCTGATGTAGAAAATATTTTTTTCATACAAAGTGTTCATAAGCGCACTGCTAAATAAATATTCAAACTATCAAAACTCAACTTTTTCAAATGGAACACTCTATATATTTTTGTAAAAATTGTGTAATTTTTATTTCTCTGCAACTTTGATATGATATGTCCCATACCTAAAATGAATAATTTTCTAGATGTAGTTGTTTATGTGTAAATAGGTATGTTTTATTCAGAAAAGTCAATGTACCTTTGAAATTATTTCATAGAAACAAAGACATTTAATTTCAGTTACTTTCAATTTTGTTGCCTCCAGAACTTACGCAAAAAAGTATTCTCACAGAACCCATCCACAAGAAGCATCTTCCAAAAATTTAAAAACAGATTTGAAGAAACAGGTTTCATTTCTTATAAAAAAGTCAATCGTAGAAAAAGGACTACAAATGAAGATAACGACAGTTTTCCATAAAAATATTTTTTATTTTATTAACCATCCAAGAAATTTTAAAAATATTTCACCGCTGAATAGGCCATCATAGTGGTATTCAAACATAATAAAAAAAATTGGGTCATTCTATTTAAATAATATATATTCTTTCATCTACCACTTTAACGGATCGCCCTGTATAATTGATAATAATTTTAAAAAATGTACTTTTTCTCACAAATTAATTAAAATTTTGAACCATGCCTATATCTCTAACGAGACAGGAGATACAGAAGAAATACGCACTATTGACCCACCCTGTATATAACTTACAAACTATCTCTCATTCTAGGGCAGCGAGCGGAGGACTGACTTCACTCACTTCATAGCGATATTAGGAGTAAAGCAACATTTACCGCGTGTAGTACATGGATGGGGACTATCCATGGAAAGACGCGGTCTCGCTTCCCTACTTCTAGCGGCTTGTATATTAGCTATATCGCAGAAGCAATACAACTGTAGGCGAAAGGTGTATTGAGGATATACCATCCTTCGGAGGGGATGTAAAGCAGTCGGTCCCTTGTCTATTAAATGTTAGGCAAGTAAAAAATCCCTACTCTTAGTAAGATAAGAGGTTCGGCAAAATTTCCAGGTTGGGGGATGCTCGTCTCCTGGCGTCGGTGATTGGCCTCCGTAGCGGAAATAGGCCGACGTTAAATAAGTGATTAAAAAAAAAAAAAAAAAATCTCTCATTCAAAACATTCAATAAACATTCACTAAAACCCAAAATGGCCGCCACGGCCGCCAGGGGGCAGTTGGCCGATGGCTCCACATCCAAAATTGTTCATATTACATCGGTCTATCTCTATGCCAAATTTGGTGCTTTTATCAAAAAGTGCACAATATGTTGAAATATCCTAGCTAAACTGCCGCACTAAAATAAAAGTTGTAGTGAATCAAATGAACTCATTTAAAACCCCTGCAAAGAATATACAGGGTGTTCCATAAAAGCGGGACAAACCTAACTTACATTTTTTTAAATGGAACACCCTATATTTTTTTACATTTTTCAAATCTGTGTTTTTTGTGATTTCAAATATATATATATATATATATATATATATATATATATATATATATATATATATATATATATATATATATATATATATATATATATATATATATATATATATATATATATATATATATATATATATATATATATATATATTAGGGATGGGAACCCAATACTGGAACTGATACTTTGGAACAGGTATTGCGGCTGGGATCAGTGGAACTGATCTACGCGCAAATCAGAACGAGTACGCGTACGAGTCCAGTCACTTCAGCCATCAGTCGCAAGCAAGGGAAGAGGCCGCGCCAGCGTTGATCGTTCGCGCTCGAGATACCTACTTACTTGATACTGTGGAACCGATTGTAGCTTTCGGTATAACCGTGTCTAGCTAGGACTCGTACTACTTTGAGTACTTTGTAAAATATAAGTTAGAAGTTAGGTTAGAACCGATTAGGAATCATATTTTATCGCAGCCTCTGTTTGGTTGGACGTGGATGGCAGGCAGGGACGGCTTAAAATTCCAAGTAGGTACCTATATATAACTATTCGGAATAACCTTTTTTTACAAATAATAAATTTATAAAAAGCAACATCATTATTTATTCCATAAAATATATGTACCTACTTATGTATGTATGTTTTTTTTTTACTTATTCAGGCCGCTGCTAACGTCAGCTCGTGCTTCCTCACCTCGTACCGCGTACCGACTCTGGTATCTCAACTCGCTTGTACTTATACCACCGTGTCACTGACTGGGACTGGACTCGAGAGTCTCGAGACTGGACTCGGACTGGTGAGGAATCGGAAACGCTCTAGTACTAACATCGAATATTGTAATGCGCAAATGCAAAGTACTCGTACTCGGAACTGATCCATGGAACAGGTATGTGTTTGGAACTGGATCAGGTTGGAACTGATCCGTAAAAATTCTTGGATTACCCATCCCTAATATATATTTTAATAAAATAAATAGCAAAAATAAATTCTACTATTTAAGTCAGAGTGTACGTCTATTATCCTCTAATGTCTTAACAAGACATGAAACTCTTAAGGAGCTTATTTGCAAGTCCACATTTAACTGATGAGTTCAGTACTACGAATGTAGAAAGCAAATAATGTATTGCAATAAGCCTCACCAGACGGATTAATCCAAATGGACTCCTTCTGTTATTAGGCAACGCACATTACCATCCCATGGACCGGTTTCTGGCTTATTAGCCTTCATCAGCATGGTACAGGTAACGCACGCCGCCAGAAAGCAGAAGGTCCAGTTCTTGTCAACCTCGATCGACATGAAGTCGGCGAGATATAAATATGGACCGTGTCGTCCTCTGGTGAAACCTATTGCAATGTGGATGATTGCCCAGACAAGGCGAATATATTTGAAATGAAATCCAAAGAATTCAGAAATCCATAGAGGTAATTTATAATTTAATAAAATAAATAGCAAAAATAAATTCTACTATTTAAGTCAGAGTGTACGTCTATTATCCTCTAATGTCTTAACAAGACATGAAACTCTTAAGGAGCTTATTTGCAAGTCCACATTTAACTGATGAGTTCAGTACTACGAATGTAGAAAGTAAATAATGTATTGCAATAAGCCTTATTTTGGACCAACAAAGTTTTTTCGTTTTGTTGGTCCAAAATGGTGGAATGGCCACAACCACGTTTTAAATGTCTCCACTGTAATTACAAAATTTTAATAAAAGTTTAATATTTTAACTATTATTGTTATCGATTTTCCTGTTTAGGTATGTATGTTTGCCAACTTTCGATCATTAATTTATCTATATAACCTTGTAATTTCAGACTAAAAATGTTTAATTGTTTTTGTTTCTCTTTTAGTAATGTTCTTAATAATGTAAAAGTGTTTTGAAAAAGCCCGTGATCATGGGCGAAACGTCAACTAACGTGTAGAATAATATAATAAACATGACTTTATGAAAAAAATTTTTTAATAATCGTTATTCCCCCCTTTTGATGTTTTAATAAATTAAAATTAATGGAAGAAAAAACCTAAGAAAGAATAAGAAGCTGTGTATATATATATATATATATATATATATATATATATATATATATATATATATATATATATATATATATATATATATATATATATATATATATATATATACTTATATATATATATATATAGAAACTAGGAAATTTTGAGGTTGCAGTCAAAATAGATATTCAGGCCAGGAATAAAAGAATACTCTTTGTTATTTGTCAAGCTTTCGGAAATGTTTATTTCCTTTCTCAAGACATCTACAAAAAAGGTAGAACAAAGTTAATACAAAAATTAACAACATTTTTGCTATAAATACTTACTAACTTGAGGTTAACATTTAAAAAATAGCTTCATTGCAAAACACAAATTTTCTTACGTTTCCCATAATTTATGCAACTCAATATACATGTCACCACAAAGCTTACATATTTAATTTAAGATTAAAAACATTACGTCGTAAAAACATTAAAAGATTATTAAAATATTGTTAAAATAGCTACATTGTTAATGAATATTCACTACATGTGTTGTAGAACAGAAATATGCACAAAAACATTTGAAAAATTTTTTCTTTGAAAAGGATAAAAAACCACTGAAAACTAGTGCTATTGAAGCTACCAACTACATTGCCAACTTAATCAAGGCGGTAAATTTGAATTCTGGAAAAAACTATTGTTACTATTATTAAGTTTATACTAGGTATAAACTTAATAATAGTAACAATAGTTTTTTCCAGAATTCAAATTTACCGCCTTGATTAAGTTGGCAATGTAGTTGGTAGCTTCAATAGCACTAGTTTTCAGTGGTTTTTTATCCTTTTCAAAGAAAAAATTTTTCAAATGTTTTTGTGCATATTTCTGTTCTACAACACATGTAGTGAATATTCATTAACAATGTAGCTATTTTAACAATATTTTAATAATCTTTTAATGTTTTTACGACGTAATGTTTTTAATCTTAAATTAAATATGTAAGCTTTGTGGTGACATGTATATTGAGTTGCATAAATTATGGGAAACGTAAGAAAATTTGTGTTTTGCAATGAAGCTATTTTTTAAATGTTAACCTCAAGTTAGTAAGTATTTATAGCAAAAATGTTGTTAATTTTTGTATTAACTTTGTTCTACCTTTTTTGTAGATGTCTTGAGAAAGGAAATAAACATTTCCGAAAGCTTGACAAATAACAAAGAGTATTCTTTTATTCCTGGCCTGAATATCTATTTTGACTGCAACCTCAAAATTTCCTAGTTTCTATCTTAACTAGTCAGTCAAGACTACCTTTTTATTTTTATATATATATATATATATATATATATATATATATATATATATATATATATATGGTGTATCTCATCTTTTCCTGTTTTTTCTTTATTGCAAATTTCGTGAACAATATTATTTATACCACCAGCCTGCATGCGTATCAATCAGGTTAGCCATGGATGAAAAGTTTGCTTTTTGAATTTATTCAATTATTCTGTAAGACATAAGTGTCAAATTAATTGTTTTTCATCCATGGCTAACTGATTGATACGCATGCAGAGGCTGGTGTTATAAATAATATTGTTCACGAAATTTGCAATAAATAAAAAACAGTAAAAGATAAGATACAATATATATATACAGGGTGAGCCACGGTGGGTGGAGTATTAGAAGTATATGGAGAACGGATCAACCGATTGCTTTGAAATTTTGGTTACCAAGATAATCGAGTATGATCTCTCCAACTAAAATATTTTCGAAAGTGCAGTGTTGCCACTTATGCGTAAAACTGGCAACAACTTCGTTATTTTAAATGGAATGCCCTGTATATTTTTGCATTTTTTGGATCGTCGTCTCTTTCTGAGTAACTGTTGTTAATATTTCCCTATTATCTCAAGCGGTTTTCGAGATAATAATTTTTTTCTGAATTTATTGTCAAAAATTTGACTTTTAGTAAATCGTATTTTCTCCTACCTACGCAGCAATTAAAATATAATTTTTTAGTTGCAGCTAGGCAAGGCCTGGGGACATCTCCTCCATTAATCAAAAGTTTTAAATTTTATACAGGGTGAGTTAGAGAACGCTTTCTATAAGTGACTTAGAAAAATGCACGGAACTCAATTTTTTTAAATGAAACGCCCTGTATATTATTACTGATTCGGAAAGGTGATACATTTACCTATTTAAAAAGGTAATACACTCTATACCTAGTGCTCACCGTTTTCGATTTATGGGCACTTTTCTGTAACCTTACTAAGAATATTAGTCTTTTGGTAGGTATCATGACGGGTGGGCCATGAAACTTTTATTTTGTCATTTTGTAATGACAACAGACATGCTACTTTTCTAAATAAATTTGACGTTAGTGATATTTGCAGTTAATTTGAATAGCTGTGGCACAAATATGGCAGAAAATAATTATACAAACACAGTTTTAATGGATTTGTTTATTATCCATGGACAGTACAATAAGATTATCAGCAGAACTTGTAGAAAATTTAATGAAAAATATCATTTGTCGCAGATGAACAACAGAAAAGTTCTACGAATTCGAAGGAATTTTATAAAGAACCAAAATTTATAAAATTCCTCTGAATTCGTAGAACTTTTCTATTGTTCATCTGCGGCAAATTGGGATATTTCTTATCACTTTAAATGGGGAAACTTCGAGAATCGATTCTTTATTGAAAAATAAGTGTAGTTTGTCCTATAAACATTTTTCATATGGGACTTGGTTTTCGAGATACAGGACGTTGAACTTTTTTTTTTTTTAGTTTTCGACGAATAACTTTAAAGTGGTTAGACCGATTTTTATAAAATTTGGGTTTTGTTTATGTTAGATTAAAGTTTATCAAATGATCTGAAAAATTTGAAAATATTGCCCCCGCAGGCGTAGATATGGAGACCACGGACCCCTTTTTAAAAAAGAACTTCTACGCCTATGGTCGTCTCAAAAAATGGATATAATTTTTTTATTCTCCGATATTTTCTGACAAAGAATGAAACATTTAAAATATTTATTGTAAAAGTTTATTATCATGTAAATCAAAATTTTTATAACACAAATGTATTAAAACGCAACGGTCGAACAAAAATAAATTATTAGAAACACAAACACAAAAGCTAGCAACATGTAAAAGTGTCTTACTTCATTACAAGCATCATTAGCGATGTTTCATTCTTTATTTTTAAAAGACTTCATACCATCAAATTTGGTGAAATTCTGAGCGACTTTAAGTTGTTTGTCTAAAGTTCGTCCAGAGGCGTGCATCAAAAGATTAAATGTAAATTTTCTGAACAACGGCTTGTCATATCAAAAAGTGCCACATTAAATTTTTGTTTTTCTTGCTTTATTGAATTAAACTGGAAACATGAGAAAATATCAGTGGCGTACTACTTTTTTGTAAAAAAGAACCTTAGTAAATCCATATATCTACGCCCATGGTTAAGTAAAGTAGTAGTTTGTCATTCTAAAATAGGCCTCTAAATTGTATGTAAAGAATTGGTAAGTTTGGATTCGATACTTCTTAGCATTCTGGAAATATAAATATAAATCCATATTTAGTTTCAAACTTTAACACCCTGTATCTCGAAAACTAAGCATTTCTCAACCTATGTTTATATGAACTTTTTTTAATATTTTTCAAATGTCTATCGACTGTTAAAGTCCTGCTACAAAAAACTGGAACACCCTGTATATTTGAAATCACAAAAAAACACAGATTTGAAAAATGTAAAAAAATATAGGGTGTTCCATTTAAAAAAATGTAATTTAGGTTTGTCCCGCTTTTATGGAACAACCTGTATATTCTTTGCAGGAGTTTTAAATGAGTTCATTTGATTCACTACAACTTTTATTTGAAACATTTTTTTCCTAACTCGAAAAATAAAGAAAATATAAGGGTGGGCCTTTTCGTTGGATAACCCTGTACAACTTTAGTTATGACTTATTTACCAGCCTACTTTTGCATATGTAAACAACGGATTAATATCCTGAAACCGATAAATGAAATTAGGCTCACCCCTATAACTTTTTTGTTTTTTCAGATATTTTAAAATTTTGGCATAGTTGCAATAACAAGTAAATTTGAATTAATGCATGTTAATAAAATGATTCTAGCTCTTCCGGTTTCACCGGAAATGACCATAACATCTATTTTTTAAATGGAACACCCTGTATATTTTTACATTTTTGGATTCAGGGATTCATTCTGCATACCGACTCGGTGGCGCAGTGGGCTAGAGCGTGAGTGACAGTCATGGCTCTGGCTACACTGCCTATCGCGTCCGGGTTCGAAGCCCGGCACTGACAGATAGCAATGTCGGTGGGTATGGATGTTTGTCTACGTTTTTTTCTAATGTGTAGTCCCCTTCCGGACAGCCTTTGGCTTTGGAATTGGGGGTTGTCTAATATCTGTGGTGTGTGTGTGTTTTTTTTATACGATGGTATCAACTTCGAGGAAGAAACATAACCTCAAACATTTTTTTAGGATAATTTAAGTTGGCATCTAGGGAGCCATGACTGCTGAAAAACTTTTCTTTCTGAGTCATTGAGTAGTGGAAAAATAAAATCAGGATAAGTGAGCTAACTTTGCTTTTATAGCCATTTAAACATCTCGAAAATGGTTTTTTCGATATAAGTATTTTTTTTTAAATGGCATCATTATACCTCATTATTCTATTTTAATAGAGATTTTCTTTACCTACATTTCGATACCAAACACTTCACCATTAGTTCATAAATAACTTACAAAAATACTTTACGACCTTAGTACAAATTTATTTTAGTAAGCTCTGACCAAGTTAAGTATTTGATATGAAATTAATCGGGAATGCCTTGAAAAAAAAAAACAAATTTATTAAACTAAAATAAATTTAACCAAGGTAAAGTATCTTTTGTAAGTTATTTATGAACTAATGGTGAAGTGTTTGTTATCGAAATGTAGGTAAAGAAAATCTCTATTAAAATAGCATAATTAAAAAAAAATTCTTAAATCGAAAAAACCATTTCCGAGATGTTTAAATGGCTATAAATGCAAAGTTAACTCACTTAATATCACGATTTTATTTTTCCAATACTCAACGGCTCAGAAAGAAAAGTTTTTCAGCAGTCATGGCTTCCTAGATGCCAACTTAAATTATCCTAAAAAAATGTTTGAGGTTATGTTTCTTCCTCGAAGTTGATACCATCGTATGGAGAATAAATCCCTGAATCCAAAAATGTAAAAATATACAGGGTGTTCCATTTAAAAAACAGATGTTAGGGTCATTTCCGTTGAAACCGGAAGTGCTAGAATTATTTTATTAACATGCATTAATTCAAATTTACTTGTTATTGCAACTACCAAAACTTCAAAATGATATCTGAAAAAACAAAAAAGTTATAGGGGTGAGCCTAATTTCATTTACACTCGGTATACAGAACAAATGACACAAAATTTTGTTACATTGTTTCCTCTTTACTATTGTTTGGGTAGTCAGTTTTTATGACAATAACAAAGTAATCATATTTTAACATTTTGCAGCTTATGGCAGATATTTTTAAATGATACAAGAATGTTAGTTAGATATCGACACAATCAGACGACGTAGGTAATAAAGATGAGACCTATCTTCACTTTATACATATGCAAATGCTGTACATATACATTAATCTCGGACAGTGTGATCACTGATCACATATGAAAAAATAAATAATTATTCATTTCCCAGAAAAATGTATTTTTGGTGAAAGTTCCTGTTCTCTTTGAAATTAAAAATACACTAAAAGAATTTCAAAAACCTCTTCTCGTAAATTAAAAAACTGTTAACTTGAAACTATCATTTTCAATTAAAAGCAATATTTAAATATGAAATCAACCATCTACAGGGTGTCCGGGGGAAATAAGTGTACAAAAAGAAATCTCATATTCCCGAGGTCAAAATAAATCGATTGGACCAAACTTACCTCTATACCAAAATGCTTCCTAAGGGAGCTACAGGCTAATTTTTTGCTTTTCGCGTTGAAACAAAATTTAAGCATTTTGAGCAGTTGTTAAAATAAATAAGAAAATCTTGGTTTGATCTGGCTCTTAAAATTTGTTTTGACGAGAAAAGTCCCACTTATCTAATCATTTTAGAGCATGCATTTAAATATTAAAATGAATTTATCTCGAAAACGGTGCCTCCGATCGAAGTTGCACAAGAGGGCATTTTCTTTGTGAAAAACTCTGACAATTCATAATTTGAAGTCAAAACTTAAAAAAATTTACAAATAAAAAAGTTGCGGTAATTTTTACCCCCACCCCTACAGCTTGACCCACCCTTGGTAAAAATTTTGAGATGATATTTACCTCATTTTGTTAGGCTTAGAATGTTAAGTGGATGTGCAAAATTTCATTACTTTAACTTGAACAGTTTCGGAGATAATGAATAAAAACCGTCTTCAGGGGCCCACATTTAGGGGCCTGTAACTCCCTTAGGAAGCATTTTGGTATAGAGGTAAGTTTGGTCCAATCGATTTATTTTGACCTCGGGAATATGTGATTTCTTTTTGTACAGTTATTTCCCGGACACCCTGTATAACTAATGTATTCTTTTTAAATTTTTTGGCTTTGGATTTGGGGGTGTCTAATTTCTGTGGTGTTTTATAAAAAAAAAATAATAATAATAACCTCAAAAATTACATTTGTTCATATCAGTCTATAGTCTTTTTACTTCACTTCATTAAAAAAAATGAAAATTTTGCAACTGAATCAAGTTTCTAAATAATTTATTCTAAACTTTTTAAAACTGGTTACAATCTAGCTTATAGATTTGTATTATCTGAAATAAATTTTACTCTATCTAGAAAAATCACAGAAATAAATTATTTGTTTATGAATTATGAGTCTTCTAGAATAGATTATATTCGTTAAAATATGGGATAGACAACATACAGAGACGTAAAATTGATATTTGTATAAAAAATGGACAGTTCTTTAGACAATTTTTGAATAATCGGCAAAATTGTTTAGAAACTGATTTATTTGCAACATTTTCATAAGTTTGTAGGAAATAAAATAAAAAGAACGCAAATAATAGTTATTTATGTACCAAGGGCGTAAGGTAAGCGTTTATGGCCCGCGGCGTAAAGATAATAGCACGAGTACAAAGTACACTTTACCGCCTGGTCATGCATAAAGTTATTTAAAAAATGGAAAAAATTAAAATTAGTCACAGGGGGCTGGTATTTCATATTTAAGTGTAACTTTTAACTTGCAGCAACCTTCAAAATTAGCCCGTCGGATGGCTGGGTCTAGCATTCACAAACCCAATACCGAGGTATAACCAAATAAAACATTTACCATTTTATTTAGCAGGTTTTTTTACATATAATTCACTTTTGACGACACTCTCCATTGGCAGAGACCAAAGTTACAATAAAAAATTTAAAAAAAATTGAAAATAAGAATATTAAAATTAACCGCGAATAGCTTTAAAACAAAAAGGAGTAGAATTATATTTTTTTTTTTAGTCTTATAGTAAAAATGATTCTCTTTTGTTTGAGGTATAATTTGTCACAAAAATAATAATGTTAACTTTAAAAAAATGATGTTATTTTAGAAACTACACAAACTGTTAACTTTTTAAAAATGTTTAACTTGTAACTCGCTTATGTGTTGAGGTATTCGAATATTTTTGCGACCAAAAACTGCCAAATTTAATATACTTTATTTTGTCTCGATTAATGTTGGGTCTAGTTTTTTAAACTAAAGTGGTACAGCCCTTTAAACACAACCAAGAGCGCTACGGTGACGGAGGCTTCCAATCTCCTTCCCGCGTTCGACAACGTCCCCTACAAAAGCTTTAAAATAATTACCCTTTAGTGCAAAATGATAAAACTAACAAATCAAGTTGAATAATGAGATTTATTTAAAGTATATAGGAAATTTAAATATAGAAGTAATTGTTCTACATGTTTTATGGACATAAACGCCATTCATCAGTGTGCGGTAAGAAAGTTAACTACATTTACATTTGATTTAAGATTTAATAGATGAATAAGTTTGAAATATTTGAATAAGACGTTTCAAAAATAATAAGGGCATTAATGAGTGTAAAATGTCATCGAAAAAATTTACCTACGTAATGTAATATATTATACCTGTATATATCCTATTAATATTCAATTCCTTTCCTACCATTTACCAGCTTTTATTATTTATTTATATTATATATTCTTATATACAGCGTGTCCCACTTTTAATGCCTCCCCCCCTTCACAACTCAGTTATTAGTTAACCAATTTTTACTAAATTTGGATCGGTGTCAATGACCTTTGGTGTGATCTTTTTGAATTAAACAAAATTTATTTTTGTTAGTGGCGTGCATTTTTATTAAGAAAAAAAAGGGGTCGCTTTTTCGATTTTTTTTACAGAAAAACTAATACAATATTATTAATCAGCATGCTTTAGAACCTCCATGCCGAAAATTTTACAACATTTTGATTAAGAGTTTCCATATAACGGGCCCAGTAAAAGTACATTTCTTCATTCGTAAATAATTGACAGCTTGAAAACGGTTTGCGTTTTGAAAAAAGTCATTCCTCCTTTTCATTTTAAATTAATTTACTCTATCTCCCCATGCCTTCAAAAGTTTCAAATGCTGCAAGCAAAAAATTTTCATTCGACGATAAAGAAATATTTTAACCGGTTCTGTATTATTTGGGCATTAAGTGATAAAAAACGGTCTTATGTGATAATAAATCAATTTTATACCAAAAGAAAAAAAGGTTGCTCTGATATTAAATTAAACTATTTTTCGAAAAATAAACCGTTGTCAAGTTTATTATTTATGACTGCGGCATTTCAAACTTTTGTGCACATGACGTGATAGAGTAAATCAGTTTAAATTGAAAATGACGAATGACTTTTTTTCGAAACACAAACCGTTTTCAAGTTCTCAGTTATTTACGACTGAAAAAATTTATTTTCACTGGGCCCGTTATTCGGAAACCCTTAACCAAAATGTAGTGAAATTTTGAACATGGGATTTCCAAAGCCAGCAAGCCGTTGGGACGTTTTTCGATTTCAATGGCCTCTCTGATTATTCTTGATGAAAAATGTTCCACAGTTGTCAGGCTTCTAGTTCTGTCAAAGTCAATTAAGTGACCTGTGTTTTTGACGTGTTGGAATAGTGACGATGTCTCTTCATTTCGGAGAACAGAGTTAACGTGTTGTATGTTTCTTACGTTTATCCTTCTGTTGGTTTGTCCAACGTATGTTTTCTCGCAATCATGACAGGGAACTTCGTATACTCCTTGGTTTTCGAGTGGGATTTTGTCCTTTGGGTTTTTAAGGACAGACTGGATCTTACGGTCAGTTTTAAATACAGTCTTGATGTTTCTGCGGTTACATATCAAATTAGAAAATACAATTGCTATGCCACAAGCAGAATTTCTACGAAATAAGAATAGGTGTTGAAGAAATTACAGGCTGCAAATGGCTCCGACAGATGTTTAATCGTTAATACTGTAGTAGAACATTCAAATTGTGGTAGAGCTATTATTGTAGTTGTATCTGAAGACACTGATGTTGCGGTTCTGTTGATTCATTATTCACAGTATGATAAAATGTTATTGCTTTGACCAGGAAAAGCTGCTAAGGCTGATGCTGATAAAGTGACGAACATATTTAAACTTAAAGAAAAACTAGAGCATATTAAACAATGCGTATTATTCCTTCATGCTGTATCAGATTGCGACGCAACCTCGTTCATTAAAAAAAAAAAACAAGGAATTCTGTTTACAGTTGCTAAACAATGATATACCTTTATGCGACGTCTTTATATGTTACCAACAAAGTCCAAATGAAAAACAGTTAATAGAAGTAAGTGTAAAATGCATTACCAAGTTATACCGACCCATGAATAGTAAAGAAGGTACACTTTAGTCAATCGAGTGACATCTCGTCAAGATCTATCTGCAAACTTCAATTTGGCATCACTTCCCCCAACTGAAGACGCTGCTGTATAACATGTTTTAATAGTTTATTATCAGGTATCTAATTATGATTACTTCCTTTACCCTTTACTGTACGGATGACAATTAGATAAAGGACACCTTGTTGCGATATCCATAACAAAAGAAATTGCTCCCTCTGATATACTAAAATTGGTATTCTGCAACTGCAAGGAAGATTCATGTGGCAAATTATGTTCCTGCAAAAAACTTGGACTAAGATGTTCCTCCAATTGTAGTCAATGCTTAGGATTTGCTTATTACAATCCCTTGCATCGTACGTAAAAATGACGAAGAAGAAAATCCTATTTTAAATTGGATATAATTATTATTTGTAATGCTAAAAACTAAAAAAAAAAACCTGTTTTTCCTGTCAATTATTTAAATAAATCTATTACATTTAGTTTATCCGATGTATTTTGTTATTTTACGTAAAAAAGACCTCTGACTTTTTTTCATAAACCCCACAGTTTTTCATATTTAGAATAAAATGAAAAAAGAAAATGGCAGCAGTTTTTGGCAACTTGCCATAGACATATTTGATGGGACTTTTACTATGTGGTTTAACACATTTTTCCTCGTACATTTTCGTTGAGAAATACTTGTATATAATTATTTCAACCTTAACTGCCAATTTGCCTACACTATAAGGACATGTGCTTTAAGCTTTACTAAGTTTCTAAAAACAACCACCAAACAACAGTTATCTTAAAATGTCCGATATCCAATAAAAAATAAAATAACACCACAAAAACAACTAAATCTCTTATAATCTGAATGTAAACAAACCCATTGATTACTAGGCCAGACTGGCCAGACAATATCTTAATGACTAATATAATACATTACATCAAATATGGTATTTGATTACATGCAATAGTATGATTTCATGCGAACGCGGGAGTGGGGAACGAGAAACAAAGCCACGCGACCTCGTTGTATGTTGAGGGTTATAGCGGTTTTATTTAAAAAAATAGATTATGCATTAATTGAGACAAAATGAAGCCTATTAAATTTGGCAGTTTTTGGTGCCAAGAACATTCAAATACCTCAACATATAAGCGAGTTACGACGAGTTAAGTATTAAAAAAACATTGATAATTTGTGTATCTTTTAGAATACCGCCAACTTTTTTATGTTAGATTTTTAATTATTGCAACAAATTAGACCTCAAATTAAAGAACAAGGTTTACTAGTTAAAATAAGAAAAAAATTTAAACTCAAATTTCCAAATTCCTTTTTTTTTTAGTTTTTTTCTTATATATCGTGTCTCGACCAATGGAGAGTATCGTCAACTTTGATTCATATGTGAAAAAACATGTGTTAATAAGTGGTGAAGATCTCATTTAGTTATAATTCAGTATTGGGTGGGACAAGAAAGAGAAGGCTTTTAGCGCTCTCCCCAACGGGCTAAATACCATTTTCCATGATTTCGAAAAATAAGTGTATTTTACTCTTCAATCAAATTCATTCTCTTGTATTTTTTGTTTTAGTAGGGGTACAACTTTTATCAAGGATAAATTTAAATAATAAAAATGTTTTCTATTTTCCTATTTATTTTATTTAAATAAATATTATATAGTGTATATATAGTTATTGTGACGACATTGCATAAGAGAATTATAATATCTAAGTATTTTGAATAAAATAAATTTAAACAATATTTAAAATTGAACAAAAAGAATCTGTTAAATTTATTTACTTTCTAACTACTAACTGAGAGGCAATTTTTTAGGTTAAGCTAAATAAAATTGGTCCTTTTTCAACTTTTATCTGTGTATACAGGCAGTAATTTTTTATGTTAAACAATGACGGTAACAGCATGATATGAAAAATAGAATTTAATATTTATTTTTTTTTATATGGATCAACTTTAAATTTCATTCATGAGATTACTTAATCTAAAAGAATGTTTTTCAACGTACACAGATAAAAGTTTAAAAAAATATCTATTTTATCTAACCTAACAAAATAAAAGTTTACCGTCAATAGATAGGTAGTGAAAGAACTTCATGTATAATTATTTAAAAAAAAGAATGGTAATGTTTGCCTACTACTGGTCAACATAAAACTCGTTTAAGTAATACTAATCTATCCCAACAAAGAGCTTCACACTATGAAACTTTTAAGTAACGCTTAAATGCTATTACCAAGTGTTATAATATATATTATCAAGTGTAAGAAATACTGGATGTGCAAAACTTCAACCAATTGATTCTATAGTATTTTGGTTGCTTTTTAATATTTATGTTCATTTACAATCAAATATTCAATGTACAGTTTATTGTTTATTAATATGTACTTATTTAAGTTTACGTTATTCAATTTGTGATTATTAAAACCAATTCCAGCCCTTTAAAATTTTCAGTTTTTTTAATATTCTAACTACAAGGTAGTTATAATATATAGACACTTAAATCATCTAACAGATTAATAGCAAATCTACAAACATAGTAATGTATTGACCAGCGTATTATTGTACATTTTCATAATTCAAACTCGCCTAGTATCTGCTAAAACTCGAACGATACAACCAACTCCACCCACGTTATATATTTTTTCATGCCATAAAAGTAAGTGTCCACTACTTCCTTCTGAAGGATATTCGAATCCTTTGTAAACATATTTCATTAAAATGTCTATTAAATTCGTATCCAGCGAGTTTACTGCTTCTTCTATCTGGGATGGTTTTATTGAAAGGAGTACTCTCAGAGTAAGGTTTAAAGCATTTTCCTTCAAAAAACATAGTATAATTAATACAGTATATTATGCCTTTGTATATACCCCTAAATGAAAAATAAAATGTCGTTCTATTAGAATCTTATATTATTTAAAAAAATATAGTCGCCGCATGACATTATTAGCAGAAATTTATTTCTAGTCTAGTAGGCCTACCTAAACACAATACATATAAAAAAGCAAATTATATTTTTATTTGTGTTTTGGTTATTCTATATTCAGTATTGTGTATTCTGAAAATGTAATATTACCTATAATTATTAACACATTGACTGCCACAACAGTCATGATGTAACGGAAACTTTTGAATGCAGTCTAACAAATGATAGTAACTGCACAACAGACAAAAGTGCTTCCTCTAATAAAAATACTCGGGAGGGTGCTTTAATTTTCAGCGGCTCAATCTTTTCCACGTGGTTGGGGAACTTATGAGCATTTGCTGTTCCTCATTAAACAAAACTTAAGAAAATACTTTTATACCACAGAAGAGCAAAATGTAGTCTATTAAAAATTAGCAAAAATGACTATTCTCTATATAAAGTAAAAAAAATAAGTAGAAATTCTAATAAATTGACTAAAATTAACAAATAAAATGCTCAAAAAGTTCTCCAAGTTGGGTCAAACTATAACCTAGACATTTATAAAATTGTTTTCAAGTGTTTTCCAATATATTCCATTTGCAGCTGGCAAATGCGCGTCATCTCCATACTACAGCGATGAAGTGTGTATGCAGCAAGATTTATAAAGTAAACTTACTTACTCTACAAATTGTAGGTATATGCCATTCACACTTTATTTAAATTAGAGTAAGCTTTGGAAAATCTGAATTCTGTTGGTATGAATGACTGTTTTAATTACTGGGGTTATGTTGAAATGTAAAAAATATAACCACAAATTCAAATTAGTTCTACATAGTTGCCAGAGTGAGACGCTAAAGAAAGCACAGCAATGTTATCAATAAAAAAATTGGCAATTCAGCCAAAAGTAAATGACAGTGACAATCACTTAAATCTGACACTTCAAAATTTTGTCAATGGTAGACAACCCTGAGACAACCTAAGAAAAACATATAGCCTACTCTAATTTAAATAAAATGTGAATGGCATATATGTTTTTCTTAGGTTGTCTCAGGGTTGTCTACTATTGACAAAATATTGAAGTGTCATATTTCATTGATCGTCACTGTCATTTTTTTTTGGCTGAATTGCCAAATTTTTTATTAATAACATTGCTGTGCTTTCTTTAGGCAGAGTAAATATACTTTAGGGTCTCACTCTGGCAACTATGTAGAACCAATTTGAATTTGTGGTTATGTTTTTGACTTTTCAACATAACCTCAATAATTAAAACAGTCATTCATACTAACAGAATTCAGATTTTCCAAAGCCTACTCTAATGTAAATAAAATGTGAATAGCATATATGTAATGTATTATAAATCTGCTTTCAACTACTGTTGCAATGTGGATATGTGTGATAATGTGTGTCATTAGTTAATAGGATGCCAAGTCAGCCATATTCCATTATGGAGTATTGACACAGGTCAGACATGGTAAAAAAAATTCAAATTAGTAGATTACTGAAAAGTAAGACACAAACAAATTCTTTAATATTCAGTGCGTTCACAATGAAAGGAATTTGATTCAATATAATCTGAACAACAAGGTTTTGCTAAAAACGCTTGTAGACGTTGAATCTTTCGGCAAGTCAATGTCACTTCCAGTTTCTCCGTAAGTGATTACAACGTTGTTATTTACGTTATGTAACACCCTGTATTTTTGCCCTGATTTGTATAGACTATAAAAAGACGTTTCCAAAGATGTAGTAAACTTACATAGCGTTGAATAGATTTTTAAGTTGTCAAAAAGTAATTAATGTTTCCAATATCAGGTGTCTGCAAGTTCAAATGACATTTATTTACAGAAAAAATTAATTTAACAGAAAAAGATTGAATTGAGGCGAAGCTCAACAGCAATTTTTTAGTTAGTGTAGTAAGTTTGTAAATAATACAAAAAGTATTCATAATAAAAACGTGTTTACTACATCTTTGGAAACGTCTTTTTATCGTCTATACAAATCAGAACAAAAATACAGGGTGTTACATTTAAAATAACAAAGTTGATGTCACTTCCAGAAAAACCAGAAGTGATACTGACTTGCCGTATGACTCAAGATGTGCCAATCAATCGCAAATCAACGTGTCCAAGCGTTTTTGGCAAAACCACGTTGTTCAGATTATATTGAATTTATTCCTTTCATTGTGAACGCACTGTATAAACAGATTTAAGTGTTAACACGTTAGCTGCCACGTGATCCGCCGTTGACCCACGTCATTGCATGATTACTACGCCATTCTCAACGGATTTAAAAAAATAAAAAACGCAAAATAAAAATTTAAATTCACATTAAGCCAACAGTGCTAAGACATTACCGTAGCGCCATTGGAAGTTATGTTCCATTAGAAATACATAGAAACGTGGGTCAACAGCGATCCACGTGGCCTGGTAATCATCTATTGCATTAGGTCATCGGCGGACCACGCGGCGTGCCAATAATCAATATGATTATATGGGTGGCAGCTAACGTGTTAATATTTTATATTGATAAAAGAATTTTTGTAGTTTCCCTTAACTTTAACTTATTGAGTATCCTTACTGCCTGTTGCCCTACACAGGGTTTTTCCAATTCCCAATTAAAACGAAACACTCTCAATAACTCTTGAGAAGAATCTTGAAACAAACGAAATCTGTTTTAAATTTAAATTAAATTTTTAAATGGAACACCCTATATATTTAAAGATATAAAGATTTGTCGTAATATTCTCAATACAAATATATACAGGGTGTCCCATAAGTCATGCCCCATTCGCAAAATATAGGTTTATGAGGGTAAAATAAGTCGAAATGAAAGAATAACAAATCAATAGATCAATACTATTTTATTTAAAATAACCAATTAAAGATTAACTTAAGTTTATTGCAGAAGATGTTCAAATAAATAGCCATTAATTTGGAATGCGCAAGTTAGCACGCCGTAAAAGGGAATCTCTAACGTTCTGCAGCATTTGCCCATCGATTAATGCTATTGCATCTTGAATTCGAGGAATTATATCCTGTTGCAATTTTTCGAGTGCTCATAGATCTTCGATGTTTACAAGAACTTCTTCATCTTGAATGGTACAAACTTCTGGGCGACCTACATTTCTTTTATGTGGACTTAAATCTTCAGTCTCGAGGTGTCTCTGTTCTACGTGTAAAACAACTTTATGATCAGGGTGAGGACGGTGGGGAAATCGTTCTGCATAATGAACCGCAACGGCTCTAGCACTATCATTACAAGCTTCAAGTGATTTCAGCATATCGACATATTCACGATTGGAATAATATCTCTCCATGCTGATTTGATTAAAAATTTCTAAATAAATTGCCGCTCTTAGTAAACTGACGTTGACAACTTGTTAGCAGTGAGATACTGATCAGCATTCAAGCCTACTGCTAGACCAAAAAATAGTAATTATTTTTTATTTTAACTTACTATACAAGATTTTATTGAAAACTTGACAATAACTCGATCACGAAAGCAAAATCCTAAATTTATTATTCTTTCATTTCGACTTTTGAGTATCTCGCTTATTAGTATGTAGTGGTAGAAGGTAGGTTTAAATTTGGCAAAGTTGTGCATGTTTAAGCCCAACAATATGCCGTTGAGAAATCAAAAGAATCTTTTTTCGTTTTTGAGAATTTTGAAAAAAACTTAAATTTGACGTTTTTGTTTTTATTTTTTATTAGACTTATTTGAAAAGTAATAAAAAAACTAAAAGCCCTTTCTTACAGCAACTTTTTCTGTTCTACATGATGATGGTTACAGATTTTTAATACGACCTTTCGTCTTCTTTAAATCATCATCAATTTTTTTATTTCTTATGGACGCCAAATTGGATTTCTGCAACATTGGATAGAACATTTCTTTGCGATTTCAAAAATGTATAACATGACTACATTTCTCTCATCAATAAATGCGATATTGTAATAAATGTGTTTCTTTTGAGAATCATGGTACCATTGCATAAAAGTCATCTTCTCATTTGTTTAGTTTTACTTGATTGTCAAATTAAAGCAATAAAGTGTAAAATTGAGCCAAATTAAACATTAGTAATGCCTTTTTCCAATGAAGAGCAACGTGATATGATGCAAACATATTACGCGTGCAATAGAAATGTAAGAAATACTTCTGTAAGTTCTGTAGCGTATTTAGAAACGTACCCTGAGAGGCGACAGCCAAATGAAACATATTTTTTAAAGTTTGCATAGAAAATTGTCAGAAAACGGATGTTTCCATAAAACCAGAACGAGTTATGGAAGTAGAGTTCTCCAAGAAAATCAAGAAGCTATAGTTCAAGAGGTATTCCTTTTGTCCATATTTTATTTCTTTTTATTAGGTACTATCGCGGCCGAAAAAAAGTAATCGATTTTTTATCAAGTAGTATGTTTTTTCGAAAAATTTTCCCTTGTAAATGGGAGTTTTTACATCAGTTAAGTCAGATAAATTATTTTGACAAGAGATCATTGGTAGGGTCGTATTTATTAAAAAAAAACTAATAAGAAATAAGTTGTTAATATTTTTTAATTTTAAGAAAACAATTAGTATGGTTTTGAGAGAAGTGGAAAAAGGCTACAAACTTGGAGAAGGGTGGTCTTAACCAAGGAGAGGTAAACTAACAAGGAGTGCTTAATTCTCATAAGAACGTTTACCACCAAGGAAAAGAGACAGAAATACAATATGACGTCGCTGGTTGTAACATGGCGTCGTTGTGATATATAGGGCGAGTTGCTTTATTCACACCAGTTGATTCACCAGATTTATGGTTTATCTTTATTCTAACCTCGGATATAGAACTAGATGCAACATAATATCTGATGTATCAACTGGTGAATAAAGTAATAACTCAACCAATGCAGTTGGTTTATTTCTTCGTCATCGAGTCTGTAAGATTTTTATTATTAAATAGGCAAATATCAGTTTCTTATTTTTTAAAATTCTTACTTTATGCCATGTTTTCACTGTTGAATCATTATGTACACAAAGAATTAATTATAAAAAAAATTCAACCTAACTTATTCAAATTATTTTCGCCTGAGCGAGATAAGCGCTCTACTTCTACTCAGATGATGCATCACTCCGTACTCTTGTTAGTATGGACCTGGAAGGTGCCTATTATAATTAAGCCATTTACACATTTATAAATTATGTTTTAGACTCTAAGGAATATTCATTAATTTATTACACCGTATACATACAACCAACTGCGTGATTTTTACGTAACGACTTTTGATTGGTTACAGCTTTATTAAGCACTCCTTGTTAGTTTACGTCTCCTTGGGTCTTAACAACGCATAGCAAGTGAAATTAATTGCAGCAAAGGCACAATTCAAAAACTAAACAAAAAGACAGAATACCTTTCGCTATTATCTGTTTTGTGCAAATATTCTTCATCAAACTTATGATCCCTGGGACGGTAAACTCTTGACCACTGCAGCAGGACTGAAATATCTTTTTGTCGGAAAAGACCACTCGCTCCCAGTAACGATCGTTTTCGTTAATAAAAGTATTTGCAAACTGCATTCTTGCCTCTTTATTAACATCTGTTAGTCGCGGCTTTTTAGCACTGGAACAGTTAAATAGATCTTACTCTCGCAACCATTTTCTTGCTGTCCTAACAGACGCTGGGAAGTTGGTTTGCTCTTTGGCTTCAATAGAATTAGAAAATGGGTTTAAATTTACATAGTTAATCAGGGTATTGTCGTTTTCTAGAGTACTCTTTCTTGGCCGCCCAGAACCCACCCCTGCTCAGATCATGAGTTTCTATCCACTATTTGTTTAGTTTTTGAATCGTGCTTTTGCTGCAATTAATTTCACTTGCTAGGCGTTGTTGAGACCACCTTTCTCCAAGTTTGGCGATGATGTAGCATTTTTCTTCTTCACTCAAAACATGATAAGGCACACTGATAAAATATTCTTGCAGTGACAGCAAAAAACTCTATTTGAATAGGCGCCAGCCAAGAACTTTGCTAGGGCAGTAAAATTCGCTTTGCTAAACTTACCTTACTGCAATAGTAAAGTTACTTTATAAAATGTTTTTCATCTAGCCACCGAAAATAAGCTTTACTGCGTTAGTAAAGTAGGTTATATCATTCCTGGCAAAGATTTTTATTACCAATTCTTAGCTTTATTACTACCACCGTAAGACCAAATTATGTTACTACTATAGGATGGTCTATATCTATATTAGAAATACAATATGCTAACGTAAATTTTATCTGTAGGTACTTCTTTCAATTTGCATCATAGAACCACTGCTGGGTGCTAAAATTATGTGCCGCTGTCACTTTTTCGTTAAATGTGGATGAGATACCTCTTCAGAGTCAAATATTTCCTTATATTTAGAAATTAATCGCTGAGGTATTTAATTAGCTCCTTAATTAAGATAATCTGGTTTTCCTAAAAAATTGTTTTAAATCACGTATTATCACAGGATATTACTATTATAATACATTTTTCGTCCTCTGGATCAGTATATGAATAAATGCACAAAATTAAAATATTATTCTTCCCCTCCTCGAAAAAATATGGCCGCTAATAAGATCATCGAATCTGAAGATATGGCTCGTCTGTGACTGCGTCTGATGACGTCACAGCATGCAGTATAATATACTTATGGTTACAGCAAAAAGTTTCACTACCATTGCAAGGTTTTTCTACTACCCTACTTAATTTCTTTTTTATTGCAGCATATTTGCTTTCCTAATTTAGTAAAACATTTATTTTTAATGGTAGCTATATGCTCTAGTGCTCTAGTAAAGTACTTTTTAAGGGCAGATACAAAGACGCAGTAAAGAGATTTTTTCTGATGTAGTGAACAGATATTTTGAACCTAAATAAAATTATTACTACTCTAGTTAAAAAAATCTCAGCAAAGAATTTATTGCTGGGGCTTTTCTCAGTGCATGATTAAGTAATAAAAAATTTGCTTTTGCTTAATATGACAATGACGTTGACACTAATAAAAAAATTATTGGGATTGATGCGACACTGAATAGAACCATAGTTACGAGAAAATCAGTCGATTACTTTTTTTCGGCCGCGATAGTACCTACATGATTTTATTTTGCTCACTTTCTCGGTTTGTTTGAAACATTAAAAAAAAAAAAAAAAAAAAAAAAAAAAAAAAAAAAAAAAAAAAATCATGCGATCGATTTTTCACCCACTTTCCGATGTCCGATTGTCTTGAAATATTGAATACTTATGTTTTCTTGGTGACAATACAAGAAGAAAATCCGAGAACTCAAAAATTCAAAATGGCGGCTACAAGATGGCGGTATATATTTATACAAACTATAGTTTACATAAATTCATATAGAGACATTCCTACAGAAATCTCATATCGTACACTCACTTTTATAGGACCTGCTTCGTACAAAATTTCAAATTGTCTCAAAAATCATTTTCATATTGCCTTTAAATCATCCAACTCCATAGCAAATTTATTTATCAATGGTAAAGATAAAATAGACCCTCTTGATAGATGTGGGGTATACAAGCTTGCATGTAATTCCTGTAACGCCGTTTACATCGGATGTACATATAGAAATTTTAAAACACGTTTAAAAGAACATGTTCGTTGTATAAACTCATCGTCAGGCTTCTCACATTTTGCCAAACACTTAGTAGATAATAATCACATTTTTGATAATAACCTTAAAATATTACACCTCGTGGGTAAGGGCCGTTTGATTAATAACCTTGAAAGTTTGGAAATTCTGAAAGAATCAAAAAACCCAAATTCATTATCTCTTAATGCACAAGTACAATTTGAATCTTCGTGTACCTTTTCTGTTGTTATTTAATTTTGTATTTAGTCTAATCAATCCGTTATTATTCATAATTTAACTATACCACAAAACATAAAGGTTATGGAAGATGCAACATACGGGACTAGAGTTCTGTGATACCATAGGATAGTTTATTCTCCATATTGTCATTAATTGTTATTTATGCCATCTATAATGAAATAGAATAAACTCCAAATCACATGGTTCTTTATACTTGGTTTCCTTTTTATTGATGTTTAACTTATTATTATATGTTTTTAAATTTACTGATAGAGGGCGTCATATATTTTTTGGAATTTTCTAGACTAATGATTCCTCTCATTTGATTTTAATTCGTTGTATTGTCACGTGGAATTTTAATAAGAAACCAAATTTTTAAATAAAAAACACTTTTATTATTTAATTAAATAGATACATATAGTACATTGTTTTAAATTATTGACTATGTTGGAAAACAATCCAAAAATTTTGACTACCCTTGTTTTCAATTTATAAAAATGTAAGTATATTTCTTTTTTCTTTATTTGTAACTGTATATTCATTTTTATTTAATATTATGTTATAATTAAACTAAATTTAAAGGTGTTATCTAATATTTTTTAAGTTTTTTTTAAATTATTCTATGTTTAGTGTGTGTTTTTATTTAGATTTCTTGTGTTTTTATAGTCAAATGTGGTTGCTCTCTGTGATTTATTTTAAGTTTTAATAACTTATTAAGATCAATTATTACATAAAGTCACCTTATTTATTACTTTTAATTAATTGTAGTCCTGTTACGTCTGAGGATGTGAAGCAAAGAATAATGTTCACGAAACCGGTAACGTCCAATAAAGGAATTTTATGAGTAGTATTCTATTTTTTCCACAATATGAACAATTACTCATATGGGATTAACCTTCCTAAGTTATTATTTATTGTTATATTTAATAAATGGAATATATATATATATATATATATATATATATATATATATATATATATATATATATATATATATATATATATATATATATATATATATATATATATATATATATATATATATATAGGTATTTATTATTTTAAAAATCCATCCATTCCTAATTCCTTTTCTCGAATTCTTAATTCTCGCTCCTTTAGAACCAACTCCTGAGATCTATTTTTGGCCTCAAGGAAACGAACTTTTAATTCGTATTCCTTTATATCAAGTTCTCTCTCTCTTAATCTAATGTTTTCTGGAGAGGAACTCATATCCTTCTGACACAAAACTTTCTTTAAAATTTCTGTAGTCTCTTTTTGCCCTGCCGCATATGCTTCAGCTGCCTTCTGCAGATTACTAGACTTTTCTGGAAAAAAAAGTAACATTATAATATACCAATCCATAGAATGAATAAATAGAGGCTTGTACAACAAGAGTGGATATGGATATTCCACTCGAGTTGTACAGTAGATATATTTTTTCTACGACCGGTTAAATAAAAAACTACAAAAAAATTAAATTGTCAAAAATTAATACTAATATTAATTCTTTATGCCTAGATATTTGTTACTTAATATCCCATACTTATACAGGGTTATTCAGATTCTTTATTAACGATATACCAAGTGCACAAGAATGCAGTCGGTGAGAAAGCATCGCATGAATGAATATAATTATAAATTAACAATAGGTACATTTTCTATTCTAACAATTACGGTTCAAAGTGGATAATATAGTTAGTTACCTTTGACCTGGATTTTTCTCTTCGCTTGTGAATGCATGGGTTCCGCTGAACGTTTTACTGAAATGCTTGCTAACGGCTCAATTCCATCCACTTTATCGGATTTTTCATACATTGGCGCAGCTTCGGTTAAACCTATCTCGATTGGAACGTCCAAGAATGTCTCTTCATTCTTTTCACTTTCTTCCTCAAATCCTATTTCATTGACATCCACACCTCGTACCGTAATCCAGGACAATAACGCCTCAAGCGGAGTGAGTTTTTTACCATCTGGTTCCCCTCCACCTGTCTTCTGTTCTGACCTCAAACATTCCCTTGCCTTTTTCTTTGTGTGACTTTTCCAGTCAATAAATGTCTAAACAAAATTGTAAATTATTAAAAAATCACAAGAAATATGTCCTAAAATAACTTACTTTCTTCCACTGTGCCTTAGATTTGGTTGGCCCACAACCCATTGCATTTAATGTTATGGACAGTTCATCCCACAACTTTTCAATAATATTATTATTAGCTTCGGAAGGTTTTGTTTTTCCGTGCAGCATTATTTTATGGTTAGAAATAAAATCTACCATATAGTTAAGCTGCTCCGGTGAAGTTTTTTTCTTATTAGGTGTAGCTGTAGACATTTTCAAATAATTCGGTTCTTTCTTCTCGACAGCAAATAACCAACTAAAACTAAAATACTTGTAAAAATACAAGGTAACTATTTTATTACAGTACCTACCTACCTAACTTGGAAATTTCTAAACTCACATCTGCACTGCACAACAACTGTTATATATTTGCAAATCAATCTTAGATTAGGGATTCCCTAATCTAAGAAATAAATAAACATCGCCGTTCAAACGTCAGTTGGTTGTTAAAGTTCATATTCGCATGACTAATGCGGGGTTGCCGATGTGGCCGTACCGCGTCAAATAGAAGTTCTGGTTTCCGATTTGTGGCCTATTCGATGCGAGTTACAGAATACCAATGTGAGCATGACATAGACGCGATAGAAGTTAAACATTACGATTTGTATCCATTTCTACTTGACCTGTTCATTTCTATTCGATTTGTTGAAAGTTACAGAATAGGACTGAATGGCATTCCTATTTATGATGGAAGCAAAACTTTTTATGGAGAATGAAATATTTCGTAATATCAAAAATAAAGAAATTTCCCCTGTTGTAAACTCAATCCGGGGACATACTGTATATTTGTAATGAGAATATTACAACGAATCTTTATATCTTAAAATATATAGTCTTCCATTTAAAATAAAATATTTTTTTTTCACCCCTTATACAGGGTGTTGCATCACGAGAGGGACATAGCTTAATGGTAGATAGCGGGCATCAATAATTATAAGAACGACCCATAGAAATACCTCAATGGCCATTCATTACTAAGTTACAGGGTGATTTATGATTCTTGGCCAAAACTTTTTTTTATGATAACTTTGAAAGGGAATGGAATAATTGATTCATATTTGGTACAACTAATACACTAATGATCCTTCACAAGTACATGTATAAAAGGAAAAAAAATCCAGGTCCGGATTGAATAAAATTTAGCTTTCATTTTTACCTATAGAAAACATCACCCTGTATACTTTTTTTACATTTCGATACTATATTCAAAAAGAACACAAAAAAATAAACAAAATAGCCTGGTTAATTTTTTTGTTACACTTTTGTGGTTTTTTTAAATATGGTTATTATGTACAAGAAAATGGCTTTCAAACCGATGTTATATGCATGATGCAAATCATTAACTCAAATTAGCGAAAGTGTGATTGAAGCTAGATGTTCTGAGTTTATCCAAAAGCTCATACATGTTTTAAATATCCGTGGTAAAAAGATGGCCCTAATACTCGTGATCAAATCAATCATAGTAGGCTTACTTAAAATGACAATAAAAAGGAAACAGTTGAATAATTCATTGTATGTCATTTAATGTATTTAGTTGTATTGTGCTTTAAATTGTGAAAATTAGTGTAGCTATGCCACGAAAATTTTCGAATGAGGAATATGCTGATATGATATTCATCTATGGGTTTTGTAATGGAAATGGTAGGTCAGCGGAGAGGGAGTATCAACTGCGTTTTCCTGGTCGTCGGCACCCTAATCATAAAACTTTTGGTGCGGTGTTTCAGTATTCAAGACAACACGGAAAGTTTCCTACTTCTGCATTTGTAGAGCGTATTTTACAACAAGATGAGCAGGAACTAAACAATATTTTAAATATGGTTCAACAAAACCCAAGAATTAGCACCAGAAGAATTAGTTCGACTACTGGTGTTCCGCATTGAAGAGTATGGAGAACACTGAAAAGAGAACAATATTATCCATATCACATTCAGCAGGTACAGCGTCTTGAACCAGGCGACAATATCCACCGCCTGGCTTTTTGTCGGTGGTTGTCCAACCACCGCCCTCTCATTTACAGAACCTTATTTACCGATGAGGCGCAATTTACGAGGGATGGAATAAATAACTCAAGAAACAATCATGAATGGGCACATGAAAATCCACATGCGAAACGCCACTGCCATTCGCAACACAGGTTTTCTGTAAATGTATGGATCGGGCTTGTGAATGGATATTTGATAGGACCACATTTTTTTGAGGAACGGTTGAATGGTGATGTTTATTGCAATTTTCTTCAAAACATCTCACCGAATATGTTAGAAAATGTCCATATTAGAAGCATGTTTTTTCAACATGATGGGGCTCCACCTCATTTTAGTATTCAAGTCAGAGAATACTTAAATAATGAGTATCCAAACAGATGGATTGGTCGCGGGGGTCCGCATGAATGGCCATCGAGCTCTCCAGATTGTAATCCTTGTGATTATTTTTTATGGGGCCACTTAAAAACTAAAGTTTATAGTGTTGAAATTAATAGTAGAGAACAATTAATCCGTCGTATTGTTACAATCTGTGACGAAATACGAAATAATCCGGCAATGATACGTAAAGCAATTGGTAACCTAACTAAACGAACAAGAAAATGTATGAAGTTGGGGGAGGACACTTCGAGAATTTACTTTAATGTGAATACATTTTAGTCTCAAATTATACATACATAACTACGTAGTTACTAGTTTGTTATACATTGTCTATAATTATTGTAAATTATGTATTTATTTCGGTTTTAATTTGTTCTGCTTTCCGCTTTCTATTAATTGTTGATTTTTTTATTAAATTAACTTGCTCCTAAGACCTAAATTGTTTTTTTCTGATTTTATGTCTACTATGTAGTAGAAAAATGAATGTTTCAGTTTGTCAACCTTATTTCAATGATACGTAACCTAACTCGTTTATAAAGTTTATAAAAAACCACAAAAGTGTAACAAAAAAATGAACCCGGCTATTTTGCTTATTTTTTTGGGTTCTTTTTGAATATTGTATCGAAATTTAAAAAAGTATACAGGGTGATGTTTTCTATAGGTAAAAATGAAAGCTAAATTTTATTCAATCCGGACCTGGATTTTTTTTTCCTTTTATACATGTACTTGTGAAGGATCATTAGTGTATTAGTTGTACCAAATATGAATCAATTATTCCATTCCCTTTCAAAGTTATCATAAAAAGAAGTTTTGGCCAAGAATCATAAATCACCCTGTAACTTAGTAATGAATGGCCATTGAGGTATTTCTATGGGTCGTTCTTATAATTATTAATGCCCGCTATCTACCATTAAGCTATGTCCCTCTCGTGATGCAACACCCGTATATTTAAACAGATTCCAAAAATCTGTTTCAAGATTCTTTAGTTTCATAAAAAACTGTTTCAATCCATATTTCAAGATTCTTAAGATTCATAGAAAACTTTCAATCCATGTTTTGAACAACTTAAATTGATAATAACTGTTTGTTATCCTGATGCCGGCGAGGAGTCACACCTTTCATTAATAATATACACACATAAGACTTTCAATGGTAGTCAATGTTTTTTAAACGGACTAGTGCATTATGTGTAATGAAATGCTGTTTTTATGTAAATTGTAGTAATAAGAAAAATGGAATGAAGGAAAGGAAAAAAAAAAATTTTAAATATTAGATTAATTTAGTACATATTTTATATTTTCTTGTATGTTATGGCATATTCAAGGTTCTATATGAGCCTTTTGTGACCTTATTGTATGTTTATTTGCATTTAATTTTAATTAAATTGTATCGTATTTTGTTGTTCATGATTCCGTCAAATAAACATTTATTTATTTTATTTATTATCATATAAATAAGGGGGGGTGTCAATTTTAAGTGACTTTCCCTGTACACTCAAAAATTTTACGTAATTGATAATTATATTATTCTTCATAATTTCTTAGTGAGAATAACATATTTTGAATTTTGAGTTTTTGATATGATAGGCAATAAGCATATTAGTCTATTACTATAGACATCCTTAATGACCTTAATATTATCTTTTTTGAGGAAAATCATTGCGAAGACGTCTTATTACATAAAGATATGTAGGTCGGTTGCAAACAATAATGGTATTAAATTTCAATATTTCTTGGGTTTATAGGTTCGAAATAAAAGTATTCTGTTTTAATACATAATCTATATTAAAAACAGAATACTTTTATTTCGAACCTATAAACCCAAAAAATATTGAAATTTATAAACAAAAAGATTCAAGAAAACAAAAATTTATATAATAATGGTATTACGAACTTAACTTTCTATAATTTTAGTGTTGACCTCAATGAGATCACTGGCAAAAATTGCATGGTCTATCTAGAAAACTTAAAGATGAAGAACATAATATACTACATGGGAATTATTTATGGCCATGCCACACCTACACTAATAAAAATTTAGTTATAATCAAAAGGAATAAAATATGTTACAAAAAATAAGACTTATGTCTTTACCATAGATCTTTACTAAAGAATTTTAAAAACAAATACATAAACTGGTCGCTTACGTGTGGTACATGGCCTATCAACACCATTTGCAATCAACATACATACAGATGTTTCAATGAAAAAAATTAATTGTAATCATAGGAATGAAGTGTTTATAATAAAAATAATATTTTATTTCTTTTCCTTTTCTTTTTTGGGATTTATTACCACATTCCTTGAGATTCCTATCCAAAAAATTTCGATTTATCTAAAAAATATTCAAATTAACCAGTTTAATGTGAACATGCTTGGGAAAACGATCACAGGATAAAATGGGATTCAGCAAAAATATTGACCAAAGCAAACAAAAAAAAAAAAAAAAAATCAAAGAATCTGCAATAATTTCATTTAATGAAGATAAATGTTATTTTACAATTCTCTTTCTTTGCTTGATATGCATTGTTTATAAATGGACTTTGTTTAGGCTTTATACAACAAAGTCATTTATAGAAGATAAATGTGTATTAAATTGTTCGGTAGAATTTTGTTCAACTTGGTTACCAATGTTGAAAGAAGAACTCAATAAAATTAATATTATTTAGTATACTTTTCAACATTTCTATGGTAAGTATCTATGGAAATGATATAAACAATTTTTATTTTATGCAGTGTTATTCTACATGTTACGTAAAAATCTAAAGCCTAAACTTTGAACAAGGAAACGGATATAGTTTCTGAAACGTCAGCGCAGTATTTTTGTATTAATTTAATTCCTATTAGTTGTCAAAAAACACCCTCTAACTTATCCTCTGACATTACGTCAAAGGCGTAGAGGTTATTTCCCAGTTTTAAACTGGTTAATTTGAATATTTTTTAGATAAATCGAATTTTTTTAGTTAGGAATCTCAAGGAATGTGGTAATAAATCCAAAAAAAGCAAAGGAAAAGAAATAATTTATGAAATGCCACAATTAACATTTAAAAAAAATAATATTTATTTTTATATAAAATCGATTTCGAAATTTCTTCTAAACATGTACATGGCAGTCAATGTGTTATGGTTTCTAAATAAAATTTTCCATTTCAATCACCATTACTACTTGTCTGCGGTACTAATTAAAAAAAAAAACTAATTGAAATGAAAAAATAATTCATTAGATTTTTAACGGACAAATTTTATATTCATTTCTGAAGCAATCCACCCATAATAATAATTATTATGTGAGATTCCTGGACTCACCTTGATTTGTTGGTTTTTTATTCCTACCGGAGCATTTATTAAGACCACCTTTAAAGCATCTGTTAATTTACCTGTATTTATCGGTCAAGGAAATACATTATATAATAAAGTATTTGTTAACAACACTCAATAGAAGGTCGGACGAGTTTAAAACCGTCAAGAAATAATGTCCCATTTGCCTCTTATACTCTAAGCTCACTAGATTTACATTTCGGACGGTTTCAAACTCGTAACACTGCTGTGTTGGAACAAATCTACAATATTTACATTTACAATAGTCAAAAAGGATATTTTTGAAGTAGAGAGTTCACTTCATTTTCATCAGGGCCAACTAGTCCCCCTGAATCCGTTTCATCTTCTTTAAAATTATCTTCACTGTATTGATCAACATCTATTTTCCTAAACGCTGAACTTGACGTATTTTTAGCCATTTTTCGAGGATGTAGGAACTGATAAAAACAACACACCTACTTTTAGGTTATAGTTATTAGTCATAAAAAAATTCCGATATGTCAACAAAACAATGTTGCCAATAACGAAAAATGTAAATTGCTAAAGGTGTCACGAATTGAGAAATTCTTTAAAGAGAAATTCGGGCGAAATTCCTGTTATGATCACAGAATTTACAGACCAGAAGCGACGTTCAAAATGCCTACATGATGTTGACATGCCAAATCTACGTGACCTTGCGCCATTATTTTGTAGGGTACTGTCTGTCATACAAAAAAAAAACACCACAGATATTATACAACCCCCAAATCCAAAGCCACAGGCTGTCCGGAAGCAAGGCTCGTAAACTTAAAAGGTTACCCCATCCGAACCTGACCTATCTCAACATATCGTACGTCACAAGGAGCCCGGACGGGATCGCCGTCCTCTGTTCTACACTACCTTTATGTTCTGTGGTTCTACAACTATCATAGACGTAATATAATCAGCCTTATTCTGGTGGCCATTGAAAATAAGACAACGTTGAGAAGTTTTCAATTACTTTTCAATGCCGTTTACCAACGTTGAGTATTTAATCCTATTCAGGTGACATCAAATTCTCAATGTTCACATTTTTTCAACGTTGAAAAGGACATACCTGTGAAGTTGCCAATTTATTTGACATAACCCTTGTTCTGTGCAAAGAATCTTTGCTTCTGTGCTTGTGGCCTCTTATTTTTAAAGGAGTTAACTTCAGTTTATTATAAAATTAATATTTATTTCTATTCTAATTCTACGACGTAATTCTGGGTGATTCTGGTGAGTTCAGTTCAGAGAGTTGGATGTTAGATAATCGTCTTTTCTTTAATAAATAATGGATAAAAAAAAGAACATCCAAGAAACAATTTCAAATACAGCGTGTGTAAAAAGTATTGAAACATGACCATAACTTTTAAAATATTGATTGAATGAAAAAACCCTTGGATAAGTCGATTTTAAAAAAAGAAAAAGTTGGGGTGGCTGGGGGAGTGGGTGTGTAGAACTAGAAATTATAAATCCCATCAAAAGTTGCGTAATTGAAAATAAAAATCGACCTATCCAAGGGTTTTTTTATTCAATCAATATTTTAAAAGTTATGGTCATGTTTTAATACTTTTTACACACGCTGTATATGTGAAATACCTAGGGTCCAGCGACTTGTTAAAAACAGGAAAATTAAAACAGTCAGACGACCCAAATAATAAAAATTTGGGATGAAATGACTGCAGAACTGAATGCCAGCGGCGATGGGCCCGTCAGAAGAAGCCCCCAAGATAAAGGGAAATGAATAATCTATAATTATTAATTTGTTCAGCCTCAGAACAACCCGATACTTACCGCTGATCCTCATTAATGTCAGCATTAATTAATAAAACGAACACCATGGTTCACCATTAGGCACTATGATTTAAAAAAATCTAATAAAATTTTTTTAAAATATAATAAAATTATATTAAAACCGATAATCTGTTTACCTAGGTGCCTACGAACATTAAAAGCATATATATATATGTATATAAAATAATAGAAGTTATATTGAACTTTAGTTTTGTAATTTTAACCTAACTTTTTATCCTATAAACAGCGAAACAACGTTGAAAAGTGCCGTGGCAAGTCGTAAAGCTTATTGCCAAATACTCAACGCTAACTTAAAAAGACGTTGACCATTATTCAATGCATTTTGGTCATCTGAATAGGAAATGTTCCACAACGTTGAGAAATAGGCAATTATTGGAAACATTTGAACGTTGTTTTGTTTTCAACGGCCACCAGAATAAGGCTGATTATATAATTTATGGCTTAAAGGTCCTAACATAGTGTTTGTAAGAGATACAAACAAATCTGAGGTCGGGGGCGACTTCATCTAAATTTAGTTCACCGTAGTTTAAGGCAACGTAAATTGTCGTAAATAAAGAAAAAGTAACGTCTATCTTGGCGGGTATTGCATTTTGATAGTAAAGCGAAAAGAGCCACCCCATCTTGGATTTCAAAATTGAGATCACTATACAGTGTGTCCCAGATTGGGGCCCGATGCATTGCTATCTCGCTTATTAACGGAGATGGAACGATGGTTAAATGGGGAAAGTTTTGCAGATTTTAATGGCCATTTCGAATCCGTTTTCAAATTTTATGTAGCACCCATAGTTTTTGAGTAATTTTCAAAAAACTGAAAGATTGCTTTTTTTTGTTTCCTCCATAACTTTTTAAGCATTATTTATGCAGGTTGGAAACTTGCACATTATTAGAACACTTTTCAAAAATACATCTAATAGTGATAGCAAAATTTTTCTACCGTCACTTGTTTTCGAGACTGACATATTAACTTTTGTTTTTCTTATGGGCGCCATATTAGATTTTTATTTGATTAAATAGCATTTTTTTTGCGCTTTTCAACAATGTATCACAATCTGAAAAAATTCTATACTGAGGTAGCAACGTAATAGAAAAACAGGTTTTTCATTGGTAGGCTATGAACAAAATTGGCAATTGTTCATAATATCTGTTTTCTCCTCATTAGAAAACCTTAACGCCATCCAGACAGCACCAGATATTCCTGTAATATTCTGTAATGATTCCAAAAGGACTATATATATTTAAATAATCGTAGTTTATTCCTGGAATATATATATATGATAAGAGATTATTCTTATATAAATTTAAGAATAATCCTAGAATATAGTTTATAATTATACTGGGAATATTCTCTTTTGTATAAACTATAACACTTATCCTAGGAATATTCTGAGAATATCATAATTTTCGGAATAAAAAAAAATATTAAACTTAAAAATTTTCTATATAGAAATCGTACCTGGAGATTATTTTTCTTCTATGCGTACAAATTTATTTTTTACCTGAAATTTACGAAAATATAGTATAATAACCATATACTTACATATACATATAGTTTAATAAAAATATAACGAAAATGATTTACATAAGTATGTAAATATACATTTCAAAAACTCTCGATCCAAAACAAATATTAACGTTTAGCTTTATTTACAATATCACAATCTAGAAGTAAACCTAATTTAAAAGTTCTAAATTTCGCGCGTTACACTAAATGCGCGAATCGAATTCGTGCATGCTGTTTATTGGTCGAGGTGCTCGCTGAACTCTGCCGCCGAGACGAATTGTGCCGTGTTCATCCGATTGTCGATCGATGATCACAATCAATGGCGTCGTTCTGTCTGGATGCCTGAGTGGCTCGTGCCTGAGTTTCTGTCTCCTGTTTTTTTGGTGCATTTTATCGACAATTTTTACTCTCATGTGCATTTCTGTAAGCTGTAAGTAGTGTTATGTGCAATAAATGATAGTAGTGGGATACGTAAGTATTTGTATTACCTACTTATTAATAGTTTTAATTAAAAATACTTGTTAAAATGCCTAAATATACCAAAACAAAAAGAAAAGAAAATCATTATTTTCAGCAATTATAATAGTGATAATACAATTCTGAATTTAAAAAACTATATTTATTTACCTTTTATGACAACACAATTATTGTCACAAGCAATGCAAAATTTATGTTTACGTTTATCTGTCACCTCGGCCATCTACAAAAATCGTACAATAATGACTTTAATGATTATTTCTATCTCTTTAATGCCGATTTTGGGACACTCTGATGCCGATTTTAAAAAAAAGATATTAATGTTAATGCGAGTCCTTATGATTAAAAAAGTAAAATATTGAGATTTTTTATTTTATTGTGAAAATGTAACATTTTATTAAAACCTCTGTATCTTTTTCTACAAAAAAGATGTAACTGTTTCTGTAACTTTATCTTAGAGTTAAATAGGTAAGATGAAAGCCAATTAAATTTCCCTTGAAATGCTAAAAACTCGGCACAAATCCATACATTTTTGACAGTTTTACAGCGTTATAAATCTTGGTCAATTTTAAGGTGCCCCGAAGCAAATTTTGACGAGTATATTTGGGAATATTTTCCTATAACTGAAACTTTCGCGATTATAATTTTATTTAATTTTTAGATGCCGTACAGTTATGTGACAAAAATGTAACGAAAAAAGAGATTGAACTAAAAACTGGACAGTGGTTGGCCAAGGCAAGTGAACGATTGAAATCAATAAGAAGTAATGAAGATAAAGAAAATGAAGAGGACGTTAACTGAATTTTTGTTTGTGTTTTTTATTTAATTTATATTGATAAAAAATTTATAAATAAATATAAGATATAGCAACAAATTTTATTTAAAGAATGAAAATAATAAAATACCTACGGAGAAATATAAAATATAAACAATAATTCACACGTTAGCCACCAATATGGCCGTCACAGGACTGTACGGTAAACTAGGAGCACCAGCTTATTGTTCATCATACCAGTGCTGTGTCTACCATATTAGTGGGTAACTTGTGTGTTTTTACGGTTACCTGTGTATATCTAGGAATATTCTTAGATTACCTATAAGATGCAAGATGTATATTTCTTTCATTCTATAGGTATTCTAGGAATATTCTTAGAATAATCTTAACCTTTTTGGAATATTCCAAATCGAATATTCTGAGTTTATCTACATTATTCCCATTTTCACGTTCTGGGAATATTCCATATCGAGTTTATATATTTACAGATCATTCTAGGAATAATCAGTTATCCTTAAATTTATATTCTTAGCTTATTCTAGGAATATCTTGTGCTGTCTGTCTGGGTATTCTTATTTAAAATTATTAATACCTACTCTTAAATAAACTAGTGAACCCAAAAAAATATAAAAAGGAACTCTTAACAATGAAACTCAACAACAATAAACAAAGTAACAACACAAAAGAAGAACAAAACCAGCAAATAATATAACTAGATTGCTAGATACAAGTTAAATGGTCAAAAATATTTAATTAATATCACTAGGATACGTTAAGTAGGCAATGCAAAATATGGTGGAAAACAAAACGTTTCCAATTAATTATTGTGACAGTTCTTCAGAAAATTGTGCGTCGTTGTTGAAGTATTTCAAGAGTTATATTATTTGCTGGTTTTGTTCTTCTTTTGTGTTGTTACTTTGTTTATTGTTGTTGAGTTTCATTGTTAAGAGTTCCTTTTTGTTATTTTTTTGGGTTCACTACTTTCTTTAAGAGTAGGTATTAATAATTTTAAATATTTCTAATGAGGAGGAAACAGATATTATGAACAATTGCCAATTTTGTTCATAGCCTACCATTAAAAAACCTGTTTTTCTATTACGTTGCTACCTCAGTATAGAATTTCTTCAGATTGTGATACATCGTTGAAAAGCGCATAAAAAATGCTATTTAATCAAATAAAAATCCAATATGGCGCCCATAAGAAAAACAAAAGTTAATGTGTCAGTCTCGAAAACAAGTGACGGTAGAAAAATTTTGCTATCACTATTAGATGTATTTTTAAAAAGTGTTCTAATAATGTGCAAGTTTCCAACCTGCATAAATAATGCTTAAAAAGTTATGGAGGAAACAAAAAAAAGCAAACTTTCAGTTTTCTGCAAATTATTCAAAAACTATAGGTGCTACATAGAATTTGAAAACAGATTCGAAATGGCCATTAAAATCTGCAAAACTTTCCCCATTTAACCATCGTTCCATCTCCGTTAATAAGCGAGATAGCAATGCATCGGGCCCCAATCTGGGACACACTGTATATAGATTTATTATTTGCGTTATTTGTTTCATTACGTCACTGACAAAATTTTTTATATAGATAATTGTTTTGTAAGTTTTGTTTTCGTGGTAATAAAATCTAATTTTATTCACGGAGTAGTTGTTGATTTTTTTTTATTATTATCTCCTATTATACCCACATAAAGACCGTGCATATCACATTAAGCCGCGGCCGAATTCAGGCGTCCGAAGAGTCTTCTCAACCAGTAGCCGAAGAAATATCTATTTTCTTGCTTGCAGATTTAGGTATATTTTTCAGCACAAAAATTCCGAGGTCAAGCGGAATATAAGTGTCTTGACCTGGTGGCAGCAAAAACGCTACCCTTTATAAAGCTAATAGCGGCAATTCTCTTTGGTGTGCATTAGAAAAAAATAGACTCGCCAAAAGCAAGTGCTAGCTATTTGCACCAAAATAAATAAGCCCCACCGCCCCCCATAGATGATATACTGGCAGGCGGCTGCGGTTGTTATACCTCGCTGGTCGTTTTCATTACAGCCTCGCGTTTACATCTGACCTCGGCGCTACGCGCCTCTGTCAGATGTCAACCCTCGGCTGTAATGAAGCACCTCCCAGCTCGGTATATATAATGTACTATTATGTATCAAGGCATTAAAGTTAATCTTTTTATCATGAATGTGGAGAATAAGCCACATGAGTGATAAAAAGGAACTTTAATGCCGAGGTGCATATTACATTTTTTTTAAATCCAAAACTATGAAATTAAGATTAATTAACTCTATTTTTTAAATAATTTTCAGTGACATTAAGAAATGTCATAATTATTTAAAATTTTAAGTGGCATATGGAAATGTCATAATTATTTTTAAATGTCAAGTCAGATTAATTTTTTATAAAAAAACCATTATTTTTAGCAATTATAATAGTGATATAATACAATTATTCTGAATTTAAAATCTGTATTTATTTACCTTTTGTTACAACACAATTATTATCACAAGCAATAAAAAATTAATATTTACGTTTATCTGTCACCTCGCCCAACTACAAAAATCATACAATAATGGATTACTTTAATGACTATTTCTATCACTTTAATGACGATTAAAAAAAAAATAAATTTGTTTCCTGATTTGTGTACATTTTCTCTGCTGTTGTTGCAGATTGCTATAGTACATCGCATTCCAGGCATTGTGTAGTTCTGTAAAGAATAAAATAGACTAAAATATAATTACCTAGTCGTTATTTATTAAGAAATTATTACAATACATACAAAAATTTGGAGAGAAAAATGTAACAGAGTGGTACAAACAATGCACATAATTTTAAAAATTGTGCTAATTTGTACCATCATCGATAATAGGTCTTAAATTGTAGAATATTATACATAAATAATCTATTTATTGTATTTATACTTACTTGTAGGCATTCTTTTATATGTTCTGAAAGTTTATTACCGTCGAATGTATTCGGGTTTTTTTTTAAGGTATTTTAAGTATTACGAAAATACGCTATCGAAATTTGTTAATGTTATGGCTGATTTGGATAAAGCTATGAAGAGTCAATTGGTAGAGCGAATAACGATTTATGCCCCACCAACGGTGGGGCTTATATATATTTTTTTTCAATTTTCCCAAATTGCCCCATAAGGTGGGGATATTTGGGAAACCCATGTAATTGATGCTATAATCAAATAACCCTGATATGGAGGCTACCTATTTGGGAAAAAAATAAATTTTTAAAAAACCAATTGGTGTTTGTTTAAAATAAGGAAAATATATGAAACAGTTTTTCTCGCAAAAATGCACATTTTCTTTAAGAAATATTAGTTCTCCAAATTTTAAGGGCCTAGTCCCTTTCAGGCATTATAGGTAATTGTGGCTCTTGTTTTCCCCTCTTGTCAAGCTAAATTTTAACAAAAAGTCTTTAGATCTAGCATATCAAAGGGGGATGTTCCCAAGAACCCACCAAGTTCAGGTGCTTCACAAATAACTTTTCTTCTTCTAGAGAGAATAATGGCGAACAGAATTGTTCTAAAAAATACGTGTGAAACCCCTACACGTATTTTTTAGAACAATTCTGTTTATTGTCGATTTTGGGACACAGTTTTTATATTCGTTATAGAACCGGCTTGGTGGAAAACGTGTGTTGACACAACTCACAACAGCCACGTGATGAATTTGACGCTGCATGACTTTAGGTGCAAGTTGTTGTTGCCTCAACATTTCTAAAACGAATAAAGCTATTAGCTTTTTTCGTTTTAGAAATGTTGAGGCAACAACAACTTGCAAATCTACCATAAAAAGAGTAGAAATTGTACAAAAGACTGTTCTAAAGATAATTTATAAAAAACCAGCGACATATCCATCAGATCAATTGTATAAAGAAACAGCAATAATGGATCCGAGACAACTATTTTTTACCCAATGTAATATACAACAGCATAAACACAAACAAAGTTTAATACAACCTAATCATAATTACAACACAAGAAATGATAATTATATTATACCATACATGAGAAAAGCAATCGGTCAGAAGAGTTTTACTTACCTTGGTCCTAAATTATACAATACATTACCATTACAACTGAAAACATTAACATCACACGGTTCTTTTAAATCCCAGATCAAACTATACACCCTCTCTCTCACACGACAATCAGTACATAATTACATTGGGCGCGTTCCGCCGACACAACAGTTGAGTATGGTGACCTGTTGATTCCGCTGAACGGCATTTGTTGAGCTTGGTTAATTGGAACCGCTGCTTAACAATAGACACTACAAAAATTCTATGGTGACTTTATAAACCAACGGTTTCTAGCCACAGAAGCACAGAACACGTCACAGAAATTCTGTGTCTTTCTGTCTTTCGAACGTTGTTGTAAACTAAGCAAGTTTTTTTTAAATTCAGATACTGAGTAATTAGGAATAGTGTGAGCTACATAATTTTCATTGTACGTAGGTTTTCCTCTGTTTGGAATAAAGTCTATTATTGGTGCTCCTAGATTATCCACAGCAATCTGAATAGCATTCCAGTCTATTTCATCCATTGAGATAGAATAATATCAATAATATCTCAATGATTTCATCAAAATAGCACATAACCTTACTACTAGACAACCACAGATCTATATGTGTCTTCCCTTTTAACTGTTCTGTGATCTGATCGATATCGGTGAACTTTTAACAAACCAAATACCGTTCAAGGTGTTTTCATATGTTGTCTTCCACCACACCAGAAACATGTTTATGGTTTTAAGTCAACTGTTGTGTCGGCTGAACGCGCCCGATAGAAAGGTTTGTTCGGGTTCTGAATTTTCACAGTCCTGGAATAGTTCCCGTCATGCGCAATTAAAAAAATTACCAATACACTGGGCATGAGAGTTTCATCATTGCGCATGGCAGAAACTGTTCGGGAATTCGTCTGCAGAGCCCGAACAAGCCCAATGTCTGTAACATTTGCAAATAGGTAGTTATCTGCTAAGTAAATATGCATTTAAATGTAACAACTTTATAATTGCATAATTTTTTTTTGTTGTTTTGTTGTTTTTTAAATTTATTTTGTGTGATCTGTGTTTTTAATAACCTGTATTGAACGTATTCTTTTAATTTTTTACGAACTTCTTAATGTTTAATGTACTTTTTTAAATAGTAAGTTTTATTTTAAACATTTGTAACAGTATAACAAAGAAATTTAGCGTTAATTAATGTAATTTGTCTATTTAATTATTTAATTGTATTATTGTATTATTAATAAGATAATTTTTAGTATTATAATACACACATTTATATAATCTCACAGACAGGTTTATACCTAAGTGAATAATATTGTTCATGTTTATTGCCATTATTTTTAATTGTAAACTTTTTATTGTTTTGTGCATGTTATTGTAAACATTCATGGGTAAATAAACATATTATTATTATTATTATTATTATTATATTATTATTATTACTTAAAGTCATGCAGCGTCAAATTCATCACGTGGCTGTTGTGAGTTGTGTCAACACACGTTTTCCACCAAGCCGGTTCTATAACGAATATAAAATTGGTGCTAGATATAAAAATCTAACCTAACTTTCAGTTTATTATTATTGTTATTCATACCTAGGTAAATTTATACACGTTTATATAAGTTTGCAAGTATCTATATAGGCATGATTTTTCCCTCAAAAATGTTATATTTGAAAGTAATGCGAGTGAAATGCTATAGAACAGTAGTGAGATGACAACTCACGTCACTATATTCAGGTTACGACCTCCATGTCTTTTGTTCATCTATTCTGAGGTTGCCACAACTAGAACATGCTCATACATCATGTTCACTTCAGGTCAACCCCCAGGCAACACCAAGGTTGACACAACGGGCGCGTTCAGCCGACACAACAGTTGACTTAAAACCATAAACGTGTTTCTGGTGTGGTGGAAGACAACATATGGAAACACCTCTGAACGGTATGGTTTGTTAAAAGTTCACCGATATCGATCAGATCACAGAACAGTTAAAAGGGAAGGGACATATTATAGATCTGTGGTTGTCTAGTAGTAAGGTTATGTGCTATTTTGATGAAATATTTTGAATCGTTTTTAAGAGTGATGAATAACGTGGTATTACACAAATTATTTGAAAATGATATAGACTGGAATGCTATTCAGATTGCTGTCGACAATCTAGGAGCACCAATAGACTTTATTCCAAACATAGGAAAACCTACGTACAATATAAATTATGTAGTTATTATTATTGATGTTGAAATGTGAGGTTTACAACGTTCCAAAGACAGCACAGAACATAAAGACAGAAAGACACAGAATTTCTGTGACGTGTTCTATGCTTCTGTAGCTAGAAACCGTTGGTTTATAAAGTCACCATAGAATTTTTGTGGTGCCTATTTTTAAGCAGCGGTTCCAATTAACCAAGCTCAACAAATGCCGTTCAGCGGAATCAACAGGCCACCATACTCAACTGTTGTGTCGGCTGAACGCGCCCCGGTTTTAAAACGAATAAACCCAAACCAAGTTCAGTTGTCTATCTAAAACGAATACGTTTTTTCGTGACGCAATGACTTGCGTCACATAAAGTCATCTAAAACGAATAAAGCTAGTAATCTGGCTTGCAGCTGCTAAAATTGTAGAACCATTCTTAAAGCAGCTCGCACAGCTCTATCCATGCTTTCTTTGGTATAGTGTTTGTAGGGTGTGTGTAGTTTCGCCATTTTCTGACATGAGAACATTTCTTGTTGTACGTACCTACGCATCATTTTCCAACCTGAAACCACTAATAGATGTGAAGGAAAAGACTTCTTGTACTTAAAAACGCCTAATCAGACACCAAAAATATTTTCTAAAATAGCCCCATTTTTGCTCCATAACAGCCCCACTTCCAAAAAAAATTGTTAACAGAAAAATATATAAACATTTACATTTTCTATTTTACGTACAAATGTTCACTAGACCCAATACTTTTCTGTAAATACAGTTCGTTCAAAAATACCTGTTAACCACGTCTCCACAGTAGAAAGTTTGGCACTAACAAAAAATGGCGGAGAACACTTACCTTCTTTTACAATTTCTTACAAAGATACACACGCGATCGAACTAACACAAGAGACGTACATTGCAATTCGACACAAACGCAACTAACATGTGCCGACTTGAAATGCAGTCTGCATTGAACCATCTGTGCAATGTTGCGAGATAAACAAATTTTTTTACGAATTCCAAAATTACCCGTCCTTTCCTGATTAGCCCCGTTCGACGGTATTTCAAAATGAACCAAAAAACCCCCCAAAATCCGCTATATAAAATATTATATAAAACTAGTACACAAGTTGCAGTTCTGCGCAACCAAACAGTCCGTAATAAAACAGCAAAGTAAATAACATATAACACAGAATGTAAATAACACATCACGGTCGCCACAACCTCTGCCCACACGCCGCATTTTCCTCGCCCTAATGCTGCTCATTGAGGCAACCTGTACAAAGTCTATAAGCCAATGAGTAAAGCTTCGTTTACAACCAAGTCGAAATTACGCTGGCACGGAAATTGTGCGTGCTAGCATTGTTTATAAAGTAATATAGTTATTCAACCTAACTTGTAAGTATGTGCTGCCCACTTGTGTGTAACTTACGTACTAGTCAGTTTCCATGACTTTTGTTTTTATGAATTTAAAATATCATTTAAATACATTTCACAATAGGGCGAGTTGCTTTTTTCACCGGTTGATCCACCAGATGTGTTGTATCTCGTTCTAACCTCGGAGATAGAACGAGATAAAACACATCTGATGGATCCACCGGTGAATAAAGCAACTCGCCCATACATTACACATTGCGCAGCCGGATGTGACGCCGATCTCGAGAAAAATATGCATTGCCCTAATGTGTCGTGCACGCGACATCACAACTAACCTCAAAAATATGCACTTTTTAACATTTTTGAATGTGTAATTTTTTTAAAATTTCTGCTTGGTTCCTATACTATCAACTAAAATCTTGTTCGGTGCATTAACTAATGAAATTTTAATTTTCCTAATCTAATGAAATACGATATTTTTTGTTGACTGGAAATTCAACCTATAATTAGCAGTCTATTTTAAATAATCTACAATATTGAAACTTTATATATCTATATAATTGTCTATGAGAGTTTTTAAATGTTATTAAGGATCCAAGCTGAAACTACAAAATTATAATTAAAGTTGAACATAAATTTACAAAAACTAAAAATTGGAGGTTATGTTAATCCTATGATCATTTACTCTTTGCCTATGATGCACATGGTCTATATTTGTGATTTATGACATTTTTAGGTGAACATCCAGATCACTATAGAGGTTGCAAATACATTATATACATAATATATGCTATTCACATTTTATTTACATGAGGGGAGGCTATGATATGTTTTTCTTAGGTTGTCTCAGGGTTGTCTACTATTGACAAAATATTGAGGTGTCAGATTTAATTGATTGTCACTGTCATTTATTTTTGGCTGAATTGCCAAATTTTTTATTGATGATGTTGCTGTGCTTTGTTTAGGGTCTCACTGTGGCAACTGTGTAGAACCAATTTGAATTTGTGGTTATGTTTTTGACTTTTCAACATAACCTCAGTAATTAAAACAGTCATTCTTCATACCAACAGAATTCAGATTTTCCAAGGCCTCCCCTCATGTAAATAAAATGTGAATAGCATATATAGTTCAAATCACGAAAGAAGACCGTTACGTCATCATTATAATTCGTAAGAATCAAATCAGTACTGCGTTAGTTATCAACAATGTCAGTCGGAGATATTAACAGTCACATATAATGGACTCCCTTTCCCTGTCTCTCTTGTTTTACTATTTTGTAAACAAAGAACGCTTGAAGAGCATGTTGAAGATTAGAAATTAATTTGTGACGTAACGGTCATCTCTCGTGATTTGAAGTATATGTTCCTCCACTTGCCATTCTTCAAATTTATTTTATCTTTTCTGTAGCCAAGCTGTTTTGCCAAATTTTCTTTCTTCGGAAAACTGAAATGTTTTATATCAATATCTTTTTGTACTTTGGTTATAATTTTTTCACGTAGCTACAGCACAATTCGTCATTATAAATTATAAACAGTCAATAATAAATAACATATATAAAAAAGAACATTAATTTAAACACCTTAAGCCTGATTTTTATAGTCGCGAAATTGCGAAAAGCGAATTGCGAGACGTGTTGCTATTGGTCAATTCCAAATTTTAATGTGAAATGAACCAACACGTTTCGCATTTCGCTTTTCGCAATTTCGCGACTATGAAAATCAGGCTTTACAACTAACCTCAAAAATATGCACTTTTTAAAATTTTTGAATATTATATCATTTTTATCAAAATTTCTGCTTGGTTCCTGTACAATCATCTAAAATCTTGTTCGGTGCATTGCTAATGAAGTTTTAATTGTCCTAATCTAATGAAATATGATGCTCTTTGTTGACTGGAAATCCAACCTATAAATAGCAATTTATTTTTAATAATCTACGTATATGCTATTCACATTTTATTTACATGAGGGGAGGCCTTGGAAAATCTGAATTATGTTGGTATGATTGACTGTTTTAATTACTGAGGTTATGTTGAAAAGTCAAAAACATAACCACAAATTCAAATTGGTTCTACATAGTTGCCACAGTGAGACATTTTAATATCAATGAAATTAGATTCTCTATTTGTTTACACATTTGATTATTAACTTTTTTGAAATATGTTGTTGGTGCCATAAAGTCGAATTTGAAAATGCTATTCCGGCAAAACGGGTTTGACGTCACGACCGCCATATTCTGACGTCACTCTATTTGTTTACTTTTTTTACATTGACAACAGCGGTGTCAAAGCGACAAGAGCGTGATTGTTTATTACTGCCCGTTTACTGTTTATTACTCGTAAATTCGTTTTAACTTTTGATTTACTATGGAAAAACCTGATTTAAAGTGCTTTAAATACTGCTTAGTGCCACAATGTGAATCAAATCTATTAGAACATCGGAAAAAGTATTTATTTCATTGCCAGTGGGATCAAGTGCTAAACTGAAAGAAAAAAGAAAATTGTAGTTGCGAGCTATGAGACGAAATGAAAATGCGAGATGTCTGAAAACACTAGAGGATTTGTTAATTTGTTTGTGAAGACCATTTCAATGTAATTATTTACCTAATAATAAATAATATGATAGTGAGAAATATTTTTGTTAATAAATAAAAGGTTAGGTACCTATGTTAATGGTCTATCTACTCTGTATTGAAAGTAAAACATATTTTTTTGATTTTTTTTTTTTTTTAGCTGGGACAAGATATGAAAGAAAAAGTATATATGCGATATAAATTAATGGGTGAGAAGATATTTTTGAGAGATCAAATCGTTCCACATATTATTATTTAAATGCCAAATAGATAGAAAACGTTCTTTAGAAACAACTGAAATTGTCACTTTGTGCCTTTACGAAATCAGTCTTAGCCATTGTAATAATAATAAAACACTTCTAAACCATTAATATACGTTAAACCATCAGTTAATAAAAAACACAGAAAGCTTGAAACTCTTGAAATAAACTTTTATTCACAATCATATATGTAATGCTTCAATTGCCTGCTTATAAAAAGTTGGGAGGCAGGCATTTGTTAACTCTTCTTTTCCAGCTAGCCAGCTAGCTGGTAAAGTAACTTTACCGGCTAGTTAAACGTCACTTTCCCGGCAAGTTAAACGTCACTTTGCGACAGCAAATCTTCTGGTTGTCTTTTGTGCAGCAGGTTTCAAATTTGATGGAGTACACACTCTAAGTCACAAATGATCAGAATCAAACATTTTGTTGTAGAATTTTGAGCGAATTTAACAAAAATTATTGATAATAAATACTTGTGGAAATAACCTAATTTATTTAACAGAAGAACCTTAATGCCCGTTACCTAGCAATGCTCAACTTTTATCACTGCAGCCTACCTACTTATTTTGCATAATTTCCTAATTCTCATTCACTATCTATTCAATTAAATCAAAAAAATTGTATGCTGAGATTATGTTATTATACAATGATTGTGAATAAAATAGTATACATACCTCGCTGGTCGTCTTCATTACAGCCTCGCGTTTATATCTGACCTCGGCGCTACGCGCCTCTGTCAGATATCAACCCTCGGCTGTAATGAAGTACCTCCCAGCTCGGTATGTAATGTACTATTCTTGCACCTTTTCAATAGAAGTACAGATTACAGACACAGTCGAAGCATTGATAATTGGGAGTGATTACTGCACGGTCCGACCGTCCCCGTTAAAATAATAGCTTTACGGTCTGGATAATTCTTCTTCCTCAACTGCTCTCCTTTATCGAGGTAAAAACACACATATCTAACCTGCCTCCGGCTATCGCCTCCAACTTCTAACTCGCAATAGATCTCATGCCTGATGCATTTAATAGAAAAAAAAAAAAAAGAAAGTGTGGGATTTGAACCCTGAACCTTCTCCTTGCTAAGCCCGGCTCGTAAAGCCGCGTCCTCATTGAGTCGACATTGTCGATCGACTTTGTCGAGCAACACTGTCGACCAACAAATCGAAAAGACTTCACCTGTACACACTGGAGATAGAAAGTTTAGTCGAAACCGAAATGTACGATGAAGATGAGGTCTAATATTTTGTTCTACTGTTCCATAAATTTGGTTTTAATTTGTACGCTTCACACGTACACACTAGATTCAACACGTCGAACGCCTTTGATGTTTACCGACAATCGGCGGGAAAGCATCGACATGTGGAACAACATTTTTTGTCGATCGACAACGTCGAAAGCCACCTCCACATTTACTTGACATTGTCGATTGACTTGTCGATCGACAATGTCGAAGTCGATCGACAATGTCGACTCAATGAGGACGCGGCTTTACCTCTAGGCCATCGCACCGCAGACAAAATGTGAGTAAGGAAGAATAAATTCACTACATGTCAAATATTCGGACCGTGCAGCAGTCACTTCCTTGATAATTTGTTTATGGCGAGAAATAAACAAATAGTATGACGTCACGCGGGTCGCCGGAGGTACTCGACAGTTGGTCGGAAACTTTCAAATAATTTGAATTTTATTTATTAATTATTAATTATTGTGTGTCTAAATAATTTAAATTATGGTGTAGTTGGTCTTTTTCAAACATAAAGCTTCCGATAAAAACAAATTTGGGTGTAAAACTGACACGTGCATGGACCCTATTAACGGCACTTATTGAAGTGATCCATGGAACATGTTTACGGATCGGCTGCCATGTTTTGCATCTAATATGCGCGAAACATGAACTCGAACGAATTGTTCCTCGGTTCTCACTTTGTTCTTCATTTAATTAAAGCCGGCGCCACACATGCGGCATTCGATGAAAAAGGCGAACGGTTACTCTGCGAAAGCTGTGTACCTGATGCTCGCGCGCCTATCGGCATTCGTCACTCGCCATTCCCGCTTCGTGTCGGTAAACTGGCGCGAACCAAAGGATTCGCGCGTCATACATTCGATCGGTACACAGTATGTACAGGGTGTTTTCTATAAAACTATACCCCCCCCTTATTTCGGTCAATTACCACCGATTTTAATTGTTCAAAAACCGGTCTAACACAGAATTTTCTGTAGATTTTGAATATGCTATTACTTTTTTCCTACTTCAACCGTATACGAGGGCCAGAAAAAAGTATGGTTTTTTTAAATGGAATACCCTATATATTTTTACATATTTGGATTCGCCTCGTCCTTCTGATTACAAATATGTATGACACATATTTGCTATAAAAATGGCGTAAATAATTGAATTTAAACTTAGGGAGTTTCCTTCAAAACTATACCCCCCCTTATTTCGGTCAATTATTAACGATTCAAAATTTTCAAAACCTACACATAGAATTTTTCGTAGATTTCATATATGCTATTACTTTTTTTCTCCCTTCAACGGTATACGAAGGGTGGAAAAAAGTATGTTTTCTTTTTATGGAATGCCCCTCGGAATGCCCTGTATTTTTTACATATATAAGTATTATATATATTTATAATCAGAAAGGTAGGGCTGATTTAAATATGTAAAAAAATACAGGGCATTCCATGAAAAAATCCATATTTTTTTTCACCCCTCGTATACCGTTGAAGGAAGAAAAAAGTAATAGCATATATGAAATCTACGAAAAATTCTATGTATAGGTTTTGAAAATTTTGAATCGTTAATAATTGACCGAAATAAGGGGGGTATAGTTTTGAAGGAAACGCCCTAAGTTTAAATTCCATTATTTACGTCAATTTTATAGCAAATATACTTATAAGTGCCATATATATTTGTAATCAGAAGGACGAGGCGAATCCAAATGTGTAAAAATATATAGGGTGTTGCATTTAAAAAAACCATACTTTTTTCTGCCCCTCGTATACGGTTGAAGTAGGAAAAAAAGTAATAGCATAATCAAAATCTACGGAAAATTCTGTGTTAGACCGGTTTTTTTTAAATTAAAATCGGTGGTCATTGACCGAAATAAGGGGGGGGTAGTTTTATAGGAAACACCCTGTACATACATTCGCCCAATATTTGGGATTGTTTTTTGACTGTCTTGACACTTGACAGTGTTTGTGTTGGTTTTCGATATTTGTTTAATAAAATGGAATGGTCAAACGAAATGGTTCTGGAATTTTTAGACCACTACGAACACGAAATCATAACATGAAATCCAAAACATATACATACAATGTGTCCCACTTTTCATGGAGCCACCCTCATATCTCGCTTATCAGAAATCCGAATATTTTGAAATTTTGGTGGTGAATATATACCTATAAAGAGAGTTTTTGGACGTAATCCTTTACATAAAAACAGAAATTTAGTTGTTGTTGCATGGAAAGCCATAGAAGTAAATTTTGGGAGAATAATGTCACAAATTTTAAGTAAAAGAAATATCTCTTATTGACTTCCTTTCGAACACATCTTAACAAAGTTAAGCAAACTCTCAAAAGTGTCAGGGATTGCAACATATTTAAGCTTCGTTTACAACCAAGTCGAAATTACGATAGCACGTGCGGGCTAGTATTTGTGGAACCACAGCCCCCTACAGTTACTGAATAATGTGATTATTATGAATACAGATAAGGATGCATTATTAACTAATAGCATTGTTTACTAATAGCATTGTTTATAAAGTAATATAGTTATTCAACCTAACTTGTAAGTATGTGCTGCCAACTTGTGAGTAACTTACGTACTCTAGTCAGTTTCCATGACATTTGTTTTTATGAATTTTAAATATTATAATAATCATTTAAATATAACATTTCACGATACATTACACATTGCGCAGCCGGATGTGACGTCGAGCTCGAGAAAAATATGCATTGCCCTAATGTGTCGTGCACGCGACATCACAACTAACCTAAAAAATATGCACTTTTTAACATTTTTAAATATTATGTCATTTTTATTAAAATTTCTGCTTGGTTCCTATACTATCAACTAAAATCTTGTTCGGTGCATTAACTAATGAAATTTTAATTTTCCTAATCTAATGAAATACGATATTTTTTGTTGATTGGAAATTCAACCTATAATTAGCAGTCTAATTTAAATAATATACAATATTGAACCTTTATATATCTACTGTCTGTGAGAGTTTTTAAATGTTATTAAGGATCCAAGCTGAAACTACAAAATTATAATTAAAGTTGAACATAAAACTAAAAATTGGAGGTTATGTTCCCAAGTAACACAATAAGTTGTAAAACGGCTGCCACGACGTTATGAGAGCTAGGAGAACAGCTATTTGGCTAATATAGCTAGCCTCCGTGACAGTATAATTACCCTCTCAAAGAGTTGTCAAGTCTAAAGTGGTACAACATTTTTTGGTTACCAAAGTGATTTAGCAAGTATTTACCAGTTGCTGTTTTTCTGAAATATAAGAAAGATTACAGCTGTTTAGCTTTGCTAAACGAATGACCAAAATATTGCTTTTTTGCGGTTGTGATAAAAGTTTTAGCAATTATAAACAATTTTGTTGTAAATACCGAAAAATACTGTACAAACTACTATACTTATAACCCATTCTACAGTCTAAAGAATATGTAATTATGTATTATCATTATTACAATGTACCTAACCAATATGAATAAAGGAAGTATATAAACAGAATTCTGAAATGCCTTGGCGGATTTCCATAATATAATTCGCACCGTTCCACCACTGCTGCGTACAAAAACTGTATGCCACCGTTACTTTTTCGTTAAACATGAACAAAATACTTTGTTAGGCTAGACGCGCTTCAATATTTTTTAATTATTAGGAAATTTATTGATGAGGTATTTAATAATAATACGTTTTTCCTTAAAAATAGTTCAAAACCACAATATTATCACAGGATGTTGCTACTGTAACTCATTTTTTGTTATCGCAATCAATATGACCACCCATAAATGCAGAACGGCCGTGTATTATTTTTACAAAAATTATGCTCCTTAGAAAGTATGGCCGCTGTTATATTCGATTCATTTCATGATTCGATTTGCAATTATTATGCAACCCGCAATCCAGTCATTAATTTAGCATTTTATTTAGTTGCAATATGGTATTTTTAAATGTAATTCAAGACAATCTTGTACTACTACATATTAGCTGTTTTTCTCCGATCCAAATGTGTTTTTACAGCTGCCAACTGAGAGTAAATAGCTTCTGTTATTATAGAGTATTTTATTTGGCTGCAATATGGTACTTGTAATTGCAATTAAAGACAATCTAGTACCACTACCTAGTAGCTGTTTTTCTCAGACGTAATTTGTAGTTTACAGCTGCCAACTGAGAGTAAATAGCTTTGGTTATTATAGGGTATTTTATTTCGCTGCAATATGGTATTTATAACTACAATTCAAGACAATCTGGAACCACTACCTATTAGCTGTTTTTCTCAGTTGTATTGTCTATTACACAGTTACTAACTGAGAGTAAATAGCTTTGGTTATTATAGGGTATTTTATTTCGCTGCAATATGGTATTTGTAACTACAATTCAAGACAATCTGGAACCACTACCTATTAGCTGTTTTTCTCAGTTGTATTGTCTATTACACAGTTACTAACTGAGAGTAAATAGCTTTGGCTATTATAGCACAAGGCTGGTAAACTCTAAGGGCCGGTTTTTCAATGTTGAGTTAACTCTAACTAAAGGATAATATCCAAGGAGACCATTGTTACAATAATTGTTTCCTTGGATATTATCCTTTAGTTAGAGTTAACTCAACATTGAAAAACCGGCCCTAAAGGTTACCCAATCTGAACCTGACCTATCTCAATATATCATACGTCACTAGGCGACCGTCGGTATATCCATCTCTGTTCTACAACAGCAGAGCAGTGTTTAGTGTCTCTTTTTAGTATGTAAAATAAATGAAAGACGGCGGTCGCCAGCCCTGCCGCAACCCGCATTTTCCTCGCCCTAATGCTGCTCATTGAGGTAACCTGTACGTCTACAAGCCTTGATTATAGCGCCTTTTATTTGATTATAAAATAACGTTTCCAACCACAGATGGCACTCACAACAATTTTGCCATGGACGCAAGCTGGTACAAAGTTTTCACGGCCAGTAATTAACTGTAAAATCTCAAACGTACAAACTGTGTTACTTGGGTTAATCCTATGATCATTTACTCTTTGCCTATGATGCACATGGTCTATATTTGTGATTTATGACATTTTTAGGTGAACATCCAGATCGCTAAAAACTCTAGGTTTCAAATATAATATAGATAACATGTTCCTCCACTTGCCATTCTTCAAATTTATTTTATCTTTTCTGTAGCCAAGCTGTTTTGCCAAATCTTCGTTCTTCGGAAAACTGAAATATTTTATATCAATATCTTTTTGTACTTTGGTTATAATTTTTTCACATAGCTACAGCACAATTCGCCATTATAAATTATAAACAGTCAAATAACAAACATATGTAAAAAAGAACATTAATTTAAACACCTTAAGCATGATTTTTATAGTCGCGAAATTGCGAAAAGCGAAATGCGAGACGTGTTGCTATTGGTCAATTGCAAATTTTAATGTGAAATGAACCAATAGCAACACGTTTCGCATTTCGCTTTTCACAATTTCGCGACTATGAAAATCAGGCTTTACATAACCTCAAAAATATGCACTTTTTAAAATTTTTGAATATTATATCATTTTTATCAAAATTTCTGCTTGGTTCCTGTACTATCATCTAAAATCTTGTTCGGTGCATTACTAATGAAGTTTTAATTATCCTAATCTAATGAAATAGGTTTTTTTTGTTGACTATAAATCCAACCTAAAAATAGCAATTCATTTTTAATAATCTACGTAGGTACAATATTGAAACTTTATATATCTACTGTCTTATTAGAGAGTTTTTAAATGCTATTATGGATCCAAGCTGAAGCTACAAAATTATAATTAGAGTAAAAATAAATTTACAAAAACTAAAAATTTTAGGTTATGTTAGTCATATGATGTATAAATTTAATGATTCATTTTAGAACAAAAAATTCAATAGTTTAAAAATAGAAAACTGACAAACCGTCAAAAGTTATTAATAATTACAGTCGAGCTTTAGTTCCTCGTCGAATGTCATATGACGTAGATGCACCGGATGTACGAAATTCGTGCATGCGTCGTAGCATTGTTTATAATAAACAATAGTCGTAACGTAAACGACACCGGGGGCTCCGGTCGTATAATGGGCACACATCATCCAACACGCCATCTATCAATGATCCACCGGTACTAACAAGAGGTTGAATAACTATATACTTTATAAACAATGCTAATAGGTACTTACTATACTACCTATATAAATATTTTTTTCTTCAAACGTCAGAAAAACATGACATTTCTTAACTCATTTCATGACATTAAAGTTTGACATTTTAGACGGCTGTGCGTTGCCATTAGCAGCGGAGGCAAAAGTACTTTTTCTTACGCTGTGAGCGGAAGAAAAAGTAGGACTGATTGCTTATAAATAACGACATCTTAAATAGGTAATACAAAACTTGTATCCTTTAATTATTAAGTAAAAAAAGAACACCACAATTTAACTATTTAAACAAAAGAACAATGATTATTTATTAGTATAGGTAATAAATTATTCATGGCATCTGCGGTAATTTCCGTAACCTCAGGGGTCAAAAACTGTACTAATCTAGAATAAGTGTGGTTTAAAAGAATAATATCAAAAAAATATTTATTAAAATATTTAAAATACCTAGGTACTTACAAATCGTGAAAACATTCGCAGTACAATTTAAACTGACACTTTGTCAAATCGAGCAACGCGTACATAATAGGTATCCATAGCAACGCGTATTTTGTTTAATACGCCGGCCCAAGAACGGTAAGTTTACCGTTCTTGACGCCGGCCATGCGATATTAACAGTATCAACACAATGCGTTTTTGGCGGTAAAATTCGATATTTTTTATCTTTATTTTTTTAAATCGACGTTTGAAGAAAAAATAGCATGTTTTATTCGGAGTAAAAGCCATTTTTGTGACTCGTCTGTATTTGCCGGACTCACTTTCGTTCGTCCGGCAAACCTACAGACTCGTCACAAAAGTATGACTTTTAGGCCCTTGTCCCACCAAAGCAGCGCAACAGCGACGCGACAGCGACACGATTTCGACATGACACAAACAGGCGACATGGAGTTGTCCCACCAAAGCAACGCGTTTTCTACATTCAGTTCAGTGATGTCGTCAAGTGAAGACGACGATGTGATTGCAATGTGTACTGGTACTTACGAAATAGAAAAAATTCTAAAAAGTCTAAGAAAAGGAAATGGTGGGTGCATCCTTTTATTGCAAGAAACCAAAAAAAATAAAAAAGAGAATGTTTATTGCTGCTAAGGAACTCGACAGACACCCAGTGACTTATAATTGTATAAGCAAGTATATTTTTCTACAGCATCTACTAATTTTTCATTAAATTCTTATCATTTTTCTGTTGTGCCATGATATTCATTTCCCTTTTGGTTATTAACGCAAAATACCACCGCACACACAGCTTGAATATTGCTTCGCAACTGACCTGTCGAGTCGCTCGGCAACAAGAAGCCGACACGCAGCTTGGATGTTTCTTTGCTGGAGCGTTGGTGGGTATCCGGTGTATATAAACCATGGGTTACACACGAAAGATACACGCTGGCGACATCGTGGGTTGGTGGGTATCCGGTGTATATAAACCATGGGTTACACACGAAAGATACACGCTGGCGACATCGTGTCGCTGTCGCGTCGTTGTTGCGCCGCTTTGGTGGGACAAGGGCCTTACTCCTAATAAAACAATATACTATTTTATTCGAGTGTGTCGAAAAATGACGTTTCTCGGTCAGATAACAAAGACGAAAGGTAGAACTTTTCTAGCTACTTCAAGTAAACGACCTGAAAAGACTTTTCAGGCCAAGGCCGGAAAAGTGACAGACAAAATAATTTTTGGCTTTTCTGGAATTAAGTCCATCGAAGCTAAATTTGCTAGGTTTCTTACTTCTGGGGAGGTTCCCGCAACAAATTCTTCACTATTCATTTTATTGTATTTATTTTATGTAGTATATTTTCGATTAAATTCGATATTATAAATAAATTGAATTCAATACTAATTTCAAGGAAACTGATATGACAGTAGTTGAGTTGTCATTTATTATATCTGGCCTTAGTTCACAGTCGTCTGTTACAAAAAAAACTTGAAAATTGTATCATTTGCGGGGTAGCAAGTAAATCTTAAGAACATAATATTTTAATTTTCCCTATCATTTTAATATCCATAAGCACATTCGAATAAAAAATATTTTATGACACACGGATGAAAAACTGTTTTTCGGACTCCTACGAATTGCCAGCATTTCGTAGTCGCCCGAAAAACTATATTTTTCGTCCTCATGACATAAACTACTAATTTGTTCCCTCATCATCATTATTACTTTTGACCCACTTTTCAGGCACTTAAATTCATTTTAGTTTAAAAAATAAAGTTAGGTTTTGATCAGTTTTCAGGGCCGTCAGCTGTTCGTGTTGTGTCGTGTCGTCCATTTATTTGTAAACATAGAAAAGTGGGTTCCACCATAGCCCCCTAGAGTTACTAAATATTAATATTAAATATTCGATTAACTACGTATACAATGACAGGACAAAAATAGGTTATTTATTCTTTATTCAAGAAACTCACGTGTGAAATGCAACTTCATTGCCGTTTTTATACTTATTGTTGCACCCATAAGCACAGCAAGACACAACCATGTCCTCTTTTACAGAAAATGAACTTAAAATGTGTAAAAAATACGTAAAACACAGCTCACACGTCAAGTCAACCACAAAACATGTAGCAGTCCACACACGCGACGCGCTCGATTTCCAACAACCAGCTGATAATATATAGGCGTCTCTCTCTCGAGGAAAAATATCTAATCTCAACGTTACAAACAAATTTGACATTTGTTTGCACATTCACCAAAGTAGAATATAGAACGCACAAAGCTTGGCTTCGCAAACTTCGGCACACTTTTTGGTTTGTCGCCACGTGCTGTGACAAACAAAGTTTGGCGGAAACAGAGGGAGAGTAATAAAGAGATCATTTGCCAAATTTCAGCACGAAAATTGTGCGTGCTGGAAAACGAAGTTGTAAACGAAGCTTTACACGTTTCTCCTAGGATTAAGTGAAACCATCTACCATCTCCTTCTTTTAAGTTTACTTTTTTTCTTTATTTTCATTAGCTTTAGCACATATATGTCATTTATGACAAATAACAAAACTCTACTCAAATATTCGTGTTTCCCTCATTCGCTCGTCATTCGACAAATAAACATATGTGTGTATCAAAGCGTTTGCCTTTTGCCAACGCCAAAAGCCACTCGACGAAAGCAGAGAAGAACGATCACAGAGAAGCGACATAAAGGCTTTCAGCGTGAACAGTTTTCGTACGCGCATGCGCCAACTATGGTGTGTTGTTGTCACTTGTCAGTTGCCACGCGTTTCGCGTGCTATCTAGTTCGGGTTTTTAAGATGTCTGGATATTATTGTGCATATCGTGGGTGTTCAATAAAAACTGGGGAAGGACTAAGCCTTTTTAGATTCCCCAAGGATTACGAAAGGTAATTATTATTATTTTTGAGTATATTTCAATATTTTTTTAGGTTATACCTATATATTGAAAATATTTGTTCAAGCAGTAAAATAACGACTATTAAATCTATTTCATTTAACGATTAAAGACAAAGTAAACGAAATACCTAATCAACTTGCCAAATTTGATGTAGGTACTTATTTAGGTTATAAAAACGCCAGAGAAGAACGATCACAGAGAAGCGACATAAAGGCTTTCAGCATGAACAGTTTTCGTACGCGCATGCGCCAACTATGGTGTGTTGTTGTCACTTGTCAGTTGCCACGCGTTTCGCGTGCTATTCGCTATTCAACAGAAGCGATACGCCACCTGGCGGCACAATCTGAATCAATTCCATGTACTATCGCGGCCGAAAAAAAGTAATCGACTGATTTTCCCGTTGTAACTATGGTTTTATTCAGTGTCGCATCAATCCCAATATTTTTTATTAGTGTCAACGTCATTGTCATATTAAGCAAAAATAAATTTTGTATTACTTAATCATGCCTTATCATGTTTTGAGTGAAGAAGAAAAAGGCTACATCATCGCCAAACTTGGAGAAGGGTGGTCTCAACAACGCATAGCAAGTGAAATTAATTGCAGCAAAAGCACGATTCAAAAACTAAACAAAAAGTGGAAAGAAGCTCATGATCTGAGCAGGGCAGTGGGTTCTGGGCGGCCAAGAAAGAGTTCTCTAGAAAACGACAATACCCTGGTTAACTATGTGAATTTAAACCCATTTTCTAATTCTATTGAAGCCAAAGAGCAAACCAACTTCCCAGCGTCTGTTAGGACAGCAAGAAAACGGTTGCGAGAGCAAGGTCTATTTAACTGTGCCAGTGCTAAAAAGCACCGACTAACAGATGATAATAAAGAGGCAAGAATGCAGTTTGCAAATACTTTTATTAATGAATAAGATCGTTACTGGGAGAGAGTGGTCTTTTCCGACGAAAAGATATTTCAGTCCTGCTACATTGGTCAACTGCGAGTTTACCGTCCCTGGGGTCATAAGTTTGATGAAGAATATTTGTACAAAACAGATAATAGCGGAAGGTCTGTCTTTTTGTTTAGTTTTTGAATTGTGCCTTTGCTGCAATTAATTTGACTTGCCATGCGCTGTTAAGACCACCCTTCTCCAAGTGTGATGATGCTGTAGCTTTTTCTGTTTCTCTCAAAACCATATTAATTAATTGTTTTCTTATAATAAAAAAATATTAACAACTTATTTCTTATTAGTTTTTTTTAAATAAATACGACCCCACCAATGATTTCTTCTCAAAATAATTTAATTGACATAACTGATGTAAACACTCCATTTACAAAGGAAAATTTTTCGAAAAAACATAGGTACTACATGATAAAAAATCGATTACTTTTTTTCGGCCGCGATAGTGTTCAACGTAACTTGCTACCCCCATAATTTCCTTATTTATAAGGTAATAAAAAAATTAAAAATTTCATGTTATTGCATTTTTCACATACTTTTTAAATATATTATCAGATCATATCTCGTCTTCTTCAAATAATGATTGTTGTAAAGATAAAATAAATATAATTTATCTGTTATTTCAAACGGTTTTTTATTAATAACTTCCTTAATATTACTCGAAATATATAAGTATTATATATTTTTGAAATCAGAAAAAATAGGCAAATCCAAATATGTAAAAATATATGGGGTGTTCCATTAAAGAAAAACACGTTTTTTCGCACCCACTGTATATTTTCTGGCATGGATATGATTTGATAACATATTTAAAAAGTACAGGGTGTCCAGCTTAAAGGTGTTTCCCCCTTTATTTTCGCTATTCTCAACATATTTTTGCCATTCAAAAACTTTTTTTGATCAGTTTTTAATGAACTTTTTGGATCTGTAATAACATCTTCTCTACGTCAACAAAATACAGGGCGCTTAAAAATTTTTTTTTTTTTAATATAATGACCCTATATTTATTATATATCTCGATAGACCCTTTCTAGCTGAATTCAGAAATATATAACACTTATATATTTCTTTCACAAAAAATAACATTATAATAAAGATAACAAACAGAAAAAAAATTTTTTAACGCCCTGTATTTTGTTGACGTAGAGAAGATGTTATTACAGATCCAAAAAGTTCATTAAAAACTGATCAAGAAAAGTTTTTGAATGGCAAAAATCTGTTGAGAATAGCGAAAATAAAGGGGGAAACACCTTTAAGCTGGACACCCTGTACGTGAAAAATGCAATAAGATGAAATTTTCAATTTTTTTATTACCTTGTAAAATAAGAAAATTATGGGGGGTAGCAAGTTACGTTGAACAGCCTGTACATACCAGAGAAGAAGTGATCGTTCTTCTCTGACGAAAGTCAAATTTCGCCTTTTGCCGAAAGCCGCAAGTATGTGGCGCCGGCTTAACGCGAGCTTAAGCAAATTGTTTAGTTCTCTTCTGTTCGCTCTAATTTAAATGCGCCTTAAGACCCGGTTTTACAATCTCTGGTTAGTTTGACCACCACTTTTAAAATTACCATTTCTCAAATTTTATAAAGTTGTTTGAAATATTTAGGGCCAGTTGTATAAAAGTGACTCAGCGAAAGTTCAGCTGAACTTGCAACAATGGTTTCCTTGGATTTTGAACCAAGCTCGGCTGAACTTTTGCTGAACCACTTTTATACAACTGGCTGAACTGGCCCATAGTGTCAAATATTTTGTATCTGAGTTAATTTCCAGTTTCAATGTTTTCTGTTATGGTTTTATCAATATTTATGAAAAAAGAAGTAACCGTCAGCAGTAACCAGAGATTGTAAAACCGAGTCAAAAGTGTCAAAACGTTCGTAGTTAAAAATCTAGGGTATTATACATTTCTTTTGGATGTTCTGGTTCTGCCGCTTTTGTCAGTGGTCAGTGTTACCAACAAGAAAGCTTCGATTTCTTTTTTCTTTTAGCCGTAACTAAACGATAAGGAACATGGTAAGTTTTAAAGTTTTGTAAATATTTTAATAATATAAAATCATCATTGAAAAATTTGATTAATTTATAATGAAACTAATATATGTCCATGGTCCCTCGTCAATATTTTCTTAATTTTGTCAAAATCAACTACAATAATTTTGAATTTAATTATTTTAGGTTATGTGTACTAAATTGTTTTCCTGTTTTAGGGTAAAGTAAAGTGTTCTGAATTGCGAAGCAAAGACAAACGAGAGCTAACAAAACAGCTCGAGGAGCTCAAAACAGAGCTTACAAGTCTTAGGGTAGCAAAAGTAACAGGAGGAGCACCCTCGAAACTCTCAAAAATGTAAGTCGAATGACTTGACAACAGTAACCATATCATTTAATTTTTTTATTTTATTTTAGCCGTGTAGTACGTAAAGCTATTGCTCGTGTGTACATTGTTATGCACCAAAAGCAAAAGGAAAATTTACGCAAATTATACAAAAACAAGAAATATAAGCCTTTGGATTTAAGGCCTAAGAAGACTCGTTCTATCCGTCGAGCTCTATCAAAACATGAACAGCGTATCAAGACTCCTAAGGAAATTCGTAAACGTTCTGCATTCCCACCAAGGAAGTTTGCACTTAAAGCATAATTTCTGTGTTGAATTAATAAATATATCTTAAAAAAGGTACTTATTTTACTAATTTCTTTCCCTCGGGTATATACAAATAATTTCGATCAATGTTTATATTGCATTTTTTGTTAGGATGTATAATGACTGTATGAAAAGTCATGTCATGTCAATAAAGTAAAATCTACTGAAGCGTAACATAACATTTAAAAATATGTAGTGAAGTGAAAATGGCAGAAAAATAAAAAGCCTAACGTAAGAATTAATTGCAAATCTGAAGTAGGTATATGATTAACGTTTATTCTTACAACTGTTTAGTGAATTTTTGACATTTTAGTTTCGAATCGGCAGACTTTTAAGCGCTTGTGTATGTATCATGCTGTGGAAAGTATTTTAGGCACTTAACATACACCCACGGTATGCCTAAAACATCCTTCGGCAACTTATTGCATAAGTAGCTGTTCTTAGTTATCAGGTTTTTAAATAAAATTTCAAAACGAAAATTTTCAAAAAAGAAAAACTCCCGTGCGAGTGTAATAAACATTATGTGGGTGCATCATCTAGACTACTTTAATGTACGATCGCTAAAACTTTTGTTATTGAATATTTTGAACATATATCGACCAATATGCAAAAACAAACCACACTCGTTTAAAGTCAGTCACTCTGGTAAATTAGCTTTCAAATGATGTACCACTCGACACATGGTCCCATTTAAAATTTTTGAAAGGGTGGTTTTACAGGGCAAGGGGAGACAATAACAACTAACCGCTTTATGTCGGAAAATATCCCAAAAATAAAAATCAAAATGTCTTGGCAATTTTTCATAGAATTATTTTCTTATTAAGAGTTATTGAGGGTCTTTTTTGTTTTAAATGGACACCCCGTATATTTTGTTTGTAGTTTATTTGTGGCGGATAGTTAATATTCATTAAACTTATTTCTGGGATCACGCCAAACTCTAAAAAAAATAAATAGAAATAAGAAAATGGTCAAAATATGTCAAGATTAAAGTGTAGTATCAAAGGCAAACCTCAACAGTTTGCCCCAGAAAACCACTGTATATAGTTCCAAATGAATATAAATACAATATTGTTATCCAAAATTCGTATCGGTGGTATATTATCTTACCATATTATATAATTTCTTACAAATATTTACACAACTTGCAGACTAATTTATTAATCCTATATGCACGAAACCAGCACAACAAAAAATAAATAGGAGTTTTCCTAAGAGAACATTTTGTTTCATTTCTAAGGTGAACTTTTGGTGGATTGACTTCCTCGCAAAATAATTAGGAAATATCGCTTTGATGAAACGCCAAAAATGACTGCCGAGGAACTGAATCCTGTTTTAGTTAAAGCCCTTCTGTAAGATTTAGTGGGCTCCAAATGAAATAAAATTATTAATTGCAATATTTCATTGTTCGGTTGTGAATTTTCAAGGGTAAGATAATTTCTATAATTTCGTAGCTCCTGAGCTTGTAGGATGTATAATAAATGAATACTGCATTTATAATAAAATACTGAATACGGTTTGCGTCAGGTTATAATTTGAACAGATAATGTAAAGTGTATTTCCGCCTTTTATTCTAAATATGTGCTGTATTTAATTTAAATAATAAACATAGTGAAGAGGTAGTTGTTGAAATTTAGCTTAGTTTAGTATTGGAACATGGAACCCAAGGTAATATATTAAGACTAATGAAGTTTTGCAAAGAAAATTGTGATTGATATTAGTAAAAAATAAAATTAAAAGCTTGCAGGTCGAGTGCTCCTACTGATGCAATAGGCAAAAATTTGTGGATATACTACAAAACTTACATTCCTTTCATTCAGACCCTGAAAACCATCTATTTAAAAACAACCCCTTTTAAGGAAATTTGCAGACTTGGCCTTTCTACTGAAGGGTTGACTTGAACATTTCCGAAAATACTACGTAACCAATGTTCCTTTGATTTAGACTCAAAACTGCAATATCCCTATTTTAAAAACCTTTTCCTTTTAAGAAAGTTTACGTGTTGGGTACTTCTGCTGATACAATTATTAGTTGAAAAACTGGGGAAATACTACACTACCAATATTCCTTTATTTGTCCACCATTTTAAAAATCACTCCTAAGAAAGCTTGCAAATTGGGCTTGAAATTTTGTGAATATTCTACGGAATCGACGTTTCTTTGATTCTGACCCAACCACCTTAGCTCTATTTCGCCTATACTAATAATCATCAATATTCGATCATTATAGGGTTTAATGAGCCGACATGGATAACTGAGCTCGTTATCGCTTGCACGTTAAACCTTATATAATGATCTTACAATGTAATATACTATTATGTTATTTTGAATAGTAAATACTCTTTAACAATGATCACCCGTTATTGTTTATAACAGGCTAGACCGATACGTAAAAATAAAAATATATAAATTATCAGTGGCAAATAAATTAAACATCGGGTATAAAACACGCTCTCTCTTAGACATTATATTAAGTAAAATACCATCAAACTAATAAATAAACAATATCGAAGCATTAACCCTATACCAGTGTGGCGTAACCGACAGGGCTTTGAACCATTTCTCCAAACCACGGTGTAACACAATTCTTACACCGTGCTCCAAACTTATTTAAATAAGCTTTTGTCTTTATTTCAATATTTACTGAAAATTAAAGAAATAAAGAGTATTGAAGTTATTTGCTTAAAATCTACAAAAATGTTTCTGTAAGGAGATAAATTTGTATTACACAATCGTTTCATTCCTTAATTTAAATATAAATATTTTTTTTTAACAATTAAATTATCACAACTATGAGAAATAATGAAAGAACAGTAATAGTAGAAATAAACAATTCAGACACAGATGTACCTTTATTTTCAACAAAAATATTAAATATATACAAATTTATATATAGGCGCCCGGAGGGCGGGGCAGGGGTATATGGCGTCAAATTAATTCAATTTATTTAAATTGTCCTGGTGTAGGCCCAAATAAACTATTTCCTTGTTTAGAAGCAGCTCTAGAAGGAGCAAAGCCAAGTAGTTTTTGAATATTTTGCCTTATTGACATTGTACACAAGATGTACAAAAATATAAAAGAACAATCGTAGTAATCCTCTCCAGGCAAATTGCGGTGACTCAGTCCCTGTATCCAAGCCAACGGTTGAAAAGGTAATCTGGCAACAACTCTTCCATCAAATCTATAATAAGATTAAAGCGTTACACAGTAACTCGCACCCAAGTACGTACACGTACGAGCTTATGAGTAACTAGACATTTCATATTCACGGGTGCAACAGATTGAGTATACAGAGTGGGGACGCGAGCACTGGTATCAATATGCGTGCACTGCAAGTCGGTTGCTCATTTATTTTCATATAAACCCGGGCCTATGTACCATACGTACTTGACTTGGTTGCCTCTTACTGTATTAAAAATGTTAATAGAATAGAAAATGAGATGACTTACATGCTATTAAACATACTTAGTAATGCTGTGAAAGCAAAACCAATTGCAAACATCGATTTCATTTTAACAAAAGATAAATCTCTGTTGTTGTTTTTTAACCTTTCTTCTTCCCGCTCTATTTTTTTTTTATGTTGTTTATCAAGGGAGTCACCATGAGTTTCTTTCCTTTTTTCCACTTAAAAAAATCGCTATTAACTTTTATATACACATCAGAAAAGTCTAGGGATATTTTTATAAATATGCATATTTTTCTTAATTTAGGTAGGAAAAAGAAAAAAATTTTGTGTGTATGTGTGAACTTCCTGAACTTAAACGTTCCACATTTCCGAATCGTCTCCATACTTGTCCGACTAGAATCTGGATGAAATCCATCTGTGAATAGAACTGTAGCCCAATCATTTGCATCTCAATTTTGTTGTTGACACCAGTATAATCTGGCAGCACAATTGTCTCTAGAGGTGCCTTCTAGCATTTAACAATAAAAATTTGTCCTTAACTGAGTTGTAGTATCCACGCTCTGGATGTTGTTCGGCCGATATTCCAGTTTTCTTAAAACGCCACCATAATTGACTCAATAATTGACTTATGACATTTTGGGAAACATCCATCCTCTCAGCTACTTCGACTTCTCATGTCAACTCAAAGAAGACATACCATGATACCGCTCAATTCATCCGTATAAGGTTAATGTTGTTGTTCCATTGTAAAATTTAAATATTTTCAATGCAACTACGAAACAAGAGCACTACAGAATGCATGAAATCGAAACTTCGAAACTACCTGATAATTTCACAGAGCATAGAAATTCTAGTATTTTCATCAATCGTGTTTCGTGTTTATCAAGTTTTTTACGTGTTTTCGAAACAACACGCGTATTCAGACTGAGTAAATGAACTAGTAAGTACGCTAGAAGTACAATAATTATTCAATGATTACAAAAATTTCTCTTACATCTTATTTGAGTTTATGCAAATATCCTTAGACTTTTCTTGTGTGTGTATAAAGTAATCTATAATTCCTTACATTTTTTACTCTGTTTTTCTACTTCAGCTTTTAGTTTTTGATATTTTTCTGTCCTATAAACCATTAACCACGTAAGCCCCTCTCCTAACAAAGCTGTACATACTGATATAAATACTATTAGTAACGTGTCTGCCCACATATCGTTATATTTTTTTCTTCGATTTTTACGCAAATATAGGAAACAAATTTCTTATAATTATAAATATTATGATTATTGATTATGAAAACTTTCAACTTCCTCCTGACTTCGTTCAGATTCTTGTTTTTGACACTCGTCTTTTGACTTGACAGCACAGAAGGCACAGAATAAACTTTTGACAGTATAATCCACAGAACACAGAGAAAAGTTGAGCAGAATTTAACTTTTGGCGTATTGTCGGCGTAAGCCAAGGCTTCTAGAAACTTGGGCGTAAGCAAGGGGCGTAAGCGCTATAAACATAGACTTTATATTACGTCTATGGCTATAAACGTCAAATTAAACAATAATATGGCGACTCTTTAACCAATTGGAGCCCGTTCAGAAAGAGGAAGTAATACCGGGGTAATGGTAAACAATAGCTGTGTTTGGTGACCCAGTTCAGAACGTCCTGGACTAAAGTCAGCGAATTATATGAACTGAACTCGAATTGCTAGAACTTTAAAAACTATTTTGTTCGGTGTACAAACAATACAAACATGTACACTTGGGATTTTTACGTTTGATAGTTGTTGTCAAAGTGATATTTATTTTAAAACTACAGTGGGAAGTTGTAACTTTTAGTTCGGGTCGTTCTGGACTGGGTCACCAAACACACCTATTGAAACTTTGCGTAGTGTACCGAGGCGATGTTCGTTTATGAACGCGTTACGGCGATCAAATTATTCAAATCTTATAAAATTATAAAACATACAACATTCAACATTTTGGAGACAAATCTGACCCATGTTGAGAACAGGCTTCATTACTTAAGAAAAAGTTAAAGATTGTTAATTGTTAATAAAAAAATATTTTCTATAGGTAGGTATAACCTCACTTCAAACAAAGATATAACTTTTGCCTTTCAAACTTAATTCACTTTTTATACTACGCATGTGCGGCGATTATCGCTGGGCTCCGGAGCGCGGCGATCATGAATGAGGATTGACGATGACAACATAATTTAATTGCTTAAACTGCATCAACTGCATGTATGTCATATCTCATATCGCATCCTCATCAAATCAGTTTCCTTTTCTTTGATTGCAGTTATAATTTAAATTTATAGCAATATATAAATACTAATACAATAACTAATAAGAAAAAATAATTTGTAGTAAATGTAGTATAAAACAATGAATACTACGGTAGTAAATGTATAATTTAGCACCTTCCCAACCCTGCTGACCACTGAGACAAACGTTTCATTAAGGTTCGTACTTTGAAACTGCACTAACTGTACAAAGGAGATAGTATTACAGCGTGCACGTCTAATATAATATCTTCAGTTTCAGTACTTTATAACCGATTAAGGTTAAATATGGTTTTCCCAAAATTTTTGAAAAACTCAAAATATCTCGAAAACTAAGTATAAGGATAGAGTATGCTTATAAGACTTACAGTAAATTTCGAAGTAGAATCCAAAAATGAAATAAAAAATAGTACATTCTATTTGAAACAAAAGCGAGTTGATGCCAACTTCCGGTAGACCCGGAAATCCCATATTTCAACGAGAATATTTTTTATCGATAGAACGTTGTAACCCCTGTATATAAATTTTCAGAATTCTGTTATGCGTAGTTCTCTAGAAACGGCTAATGTCTTCGTGATACATCCTGTATAGGTACTCGCCTGGCGGGCACTTGCAAACCGCCAGAATCGCCTGGCTTCCTAAACATTTTTAATAGATAACATCCCCATGGCACGTACTTGCAACCCATAAAATCGCCTGGCAATTATTTTTTGTTTACATTTAAACATAAAATTGTCAACTGAACATAGGTACCTATTAAAATTAGCCTTGTGGAAGCATACATTAATTTTACCATTTTTTTTTAATTTTCAAAAATTTAGGGGATATGATGCAACCGCGGGATTCTTGCCAGGTCATTACTTTCTTAATTAACTAGTACTAAAATATTAATTTACAAAACTTTTGGCCTTGTACTAAGCAGCCTAGGCTCTCCGCTAGCTCTCCTACTAAAACCACCACATATTGAATTTAGAAAAACTGATTTTAAAAATGTTCCACTTTATTCACAAATATTAATGCGTAAATAGGTCATGTCTTTTAAATTTGAGGCGATAGGTACTTACCTACAAAATACTCTTCCCTGTTTCATCCTGCATAATAAGAGAACATTTTTAAGATATGATCTTTTTATTAAAAAATTTTCATTTATAAAAATATACTGCTAAAAAATTTCAAATGGTAAGTAAATATTAGGCAAAAAGCCTACTTAAACAATCCTGATCCATTCTGAAAAGATGCCATTTTTCAGTAACCGTTAGGTTAACTGCTCCTAAGCTCTTATAAAAATCACTAGCGGGATTCCATGAGAGAACATGAAAGTCCATTCTTCTAATTTTAGCGTCATGTGCTATTTTTGCTACTGCCATAAATAATTGTTTACCAATTCCATTACGCCTGTATGCAGGTTGAACATAAAGATCCTCAAGTAAAATTGACTTTCCTACCCAGGTCGAGTATGAAGAATAATATAAAGCATAACCCACAATATGCCCATCAGATAATTCTGCAACTATACACGTAAATGATGGATTTTCAGAGTCAAAACCATCTGTTTGTAAAATTTTATCATCGATGCATACTTGGTGTTCGAGTTTTTCATACTCTGCAAGTGCCTAAAATATAAGTTTGTATATGGTGTCCATGTAGTGGGTACTTCTTCCATAACTTCTTAGCTATTGTAGATAGACAAAAATGTTTGAAACAAAAGTTGTTCAGCAATCAACGCTGCCTGCATACTCCAAAAATATTTTCAGTTGTATAGGTTGTTCCATTTAGGCTGGACAGTAACCAACTTTGTTAAGTTAAATAGGACACCCTATATATTATTCCAAATTTGATTAGAGAATATCAAGAGCTTTCCAACGAACTATCATAACATATACTTCTTTTGAGCGGTTTTTGAAATATTCCAAGTTTTGTCAAAATTTAGCCGAATGTAGAACTTAATGAGAAATGAACATTTTAAAATTAAAAATTTAAATTTTTTATTGTGGTAGCTGATTAAGCTAGATACGAACTTTCAAATGATGTGTTAAAATTTAACAGGTAAATTATTAAGCAAAATTTCGCAAAAAATGTAACTACACGCAGTTAGTTACCTTATTCTTTGACATTTATTTAAAGTGTACTTTTTTTTATGTATAAGTTAAGTAATTTTTTTACTGTTGTTTGTTTGTTCTTGTCTTTGAATATTTTTTTCTACTACCGATCTTCGCGTACTAACTTTCCGCACGCTTTATTTTATAGTGCGTAAAGTTAAACTTTACACACTAGTGCGTAAAGTGTTTTTACGTTACGCACTAGTGCGTAAAGTAAAATAGTAAAAAAACTCATATTAGAGCACCTATAATAATCATATCTTATTTTAAAAATGTTAAATGTGGTTATTTAATTATATGTAGTCCATTTATTTAATATCACGGTATATTATTATATAACATACCTAATTTTCAGTATTCTTTAACAATAATCTTTGAATTTTTTAAGTTTGAGGTTTCATCGAAGTTTCATTTATATTTTCAAAAGTGATTAGTGTCACTCATTTAAAATTAAGTAGGCCATAGCAATATTGTCATTGTTATTAAATACGATTTTTATGCAACGTTCAACTTTAAATTTTATTTTCTTTTAAATTTCTTATTTCTCGAAGAGATAAGTACAATATGGATGTCAATTTATCAGATTTTGAATGCACTCTGCCGAATATAACCAATTCGGCACAAAAAGCTGCTTTAGATGTGTTACCTAAAAAGTCTGCAAGCATTTACCAGCATAAATACAATATATTTGTGAATTGGTGCATGAAGAATAAAATTACTAAATATTCCGAAAATGTTTTGCTAGCCTACTATTTCAACGATAAATTAAAAACTTATCAACCGACAACATTATGGTTAATATTCTCGATGTTATAAAATCTAGTACAAGTATGTCTAAGCGGAATGCAGCATTAATCAACAACTGCCTTGTTATCTTATTATTTCACTTTACGCATTAGTGCAAAAAATAATATACTTTATACACTAGTGCGTAAAGTAAATTGTACTTTATACATATATTTTTTAGTAACCATTTCGGTAGTAGAAAAAATATTGTATGCAATTTGTACGTAAGGTGAGCTTTTTTCACTCATAGGATTGTCGACAAAATTCTCATTTGTGAAAAAATCTCACCTTACGCACTTGTTGCATAAATGACTATTTGTAAAAATACATAAATACATCGTTTCTACATAGTAATTATGAACAAAAATAATTATTCCTGAATTTGTAATGTTTTATTTTGTTTTTTAATTCAATTGAGAATAAATTAAATTGGATTATGTGCATTTACCTTACATCTCAAAAATAAATGAACAGCTAGGTGAAAAATAACCGATTCACTTATTTAAACAAGTCACTTGGTACAAATTTCATGTTTCTTATTGGTTATTGATTTATGATCAGGGAAATAATCTAACCAAATTTGGTCCATTTAACTTAATAAAATTGGTTACTGCCCAGCCTAAATGCAATACCCTATACAACTGAAATTCTTTTTTGAATATGCAGTGGTGATTGCTGAATAACTTTTGTTTTAAAGATTTTTGTATGTCTACAATAGCTAAGGAGTTATGTAAGAAATACACACTTCGTGGACACCCTGTATATATGTTTTACATTTCCCGAATTTCAAATTCGAAAAAATAACTTCTCATATTCTTGAAAAATTTGAAATTGATCAAAAAATAATAAAGAAGATACACCTTTAAATTATTTAATAGGAACCATAAAGAAACTAATTGATATGAAAATATTAAATTAAATCTAAAAAATATAAACAGGTCAACAGTATTTTTTCCATTTTTATATATTTGAGGTAGACAAACTGTAGGTACAGTGCGTTCATTTTAAGTGTGAACGGTTTTAAATGGTTATTACGAGGTTATTATTAAAGATAGAATGATGGGACAAACGTCGTGTGAGAGGATTAGAAAAAAAGTTTCTTGTGCATTAAAGAGAAAAAAAAACATGAAACCCGTATTGGAAAACACATTATTTTGAAGTCATGGCTATCATTCAGTAATATCACTGTTGTAAGTAATTTCTACAATTTCAATAGTTTTTTAGTTATATTAAGGAAATTATTCATCCAAACTACCATATTATGCACATCATTATATTCAGAAAAAATTAGTCTATTAAATGGTGCAAAAATATATAGGGCGTTTCATTAAAAAAAAACACGCCCAACATTAATATTTTCCAAAACGTGCGTCATTTGTTTTTTTCTCTTCAATGCATAAAAAACTTTTTTTCTAATCCTTCACACGACGTTTGCCCATCATTTTATCTTTAATAATAACTGCGTAATAAACATTTAACACCGTTCACACTTAAAATGAACGCACTGTACATATTGTATGTGTGTACAAAAAAAATATTTGAGCTATTAAAAAAGTATTCTAGTTCCTACATGAAATATAAAAAAAATACTTTTAATTAATTAATTTCATTTAGTAATTAGTTATATGCACAGAATGAGTTAAGTGAATGATTATTGAGAAAGTTTAGCTACAAATTTAACATGCACAATTTTTAAATTTCTGATACTCGTGTAAGCCCAAGAGCAAGGGCTCGAATGAATTAACATTCTTAACTTCGGTTATGTGGTTTTTGTATAATATTTTATTCAAGGCGTCTAGTAATATTTGGTATTATTTATTGCAAAGTGAATTTAAATTCTTAAAGAACAACTTAAAACAAATTTAATTTGTTAGACAGATACCTATTACACTTATAGTTGTTATTTTGAAGTTAATAATGAGTTTGAAATGACCGAATCAATAATAGTTATTTGTGTAACTAGTGCAAAAAAATGTATATTTGGTGCATGAGCACGAGCGAAGCGAGAGCTGTAATCATGCTGAGTCGTGAGCTGTGTTGCACACAACATTTTTTCCACGATCGAATGAAACAGATTTTTTAAAAAAATTTATTGAACAGAATATTCAAATGTCAAACTGACAACTAGAGAAATTATCACTGTCAAACGTCAAACGCCATCCATAAATAACTATGAATAAACTTTCGTTGCCTAGTAACAAACTTTTTACTCTAAAAGTCACTGTAAATAGTGCAAAAACTTGATACTTTTTGTACGATCGTAGAAAAAACGAACTATTGAACTATCGATCAAATCTTCTGTTCTTCTATTAGCCCTCAAAAGTATTGAATAAGATTCTAAAGTAAAACAATAAAAAAATATTATCTTTGCACTAATTTCCCATCAGTTATTCATTTAATTATTTTTATACAATCGTAGAAAATAGTTATGTGTAACTAGTGCAACAAATACCATTTTTGCAAGTGTTACACACAAAATTTTTTCTACGATCGAATTAAATAGATTTTTTTAAAGTTTTATTGAACAGAATATTACATTACCACAAAATATTTAAATGTCAAAGTCAAACTGACAACTAGATAAATTGTCAATATTCAAAGCCATCCATAAAATAACTATGAATAAACTTTCGTTGCCTAGCAGCAAAACTACTTTTTGCACTGTAAATAGTGCAAAAAGTTAATACTTTTTGCACTATCGTAGAAAAAGGAAGTTACATTATCACCACCAAACAAACATATTTTGGTCAATCTAATGCGATCTGATTCTGAGGATGTAAAATGAAATTCAGAAGCAAAAATGTTGACACCTATCGTAAGTTCAATGTTTATTGTTGCAAACATAGTTCAAAAGATTAATCAGGGGTTAATGCCCGACACTGCAATAAAGTACCTAATACTGATTTCAGATAAAGGTTTAACTTTTTTTTACAAAATCCTATATAATGATCTTTTCCCGAGTCTTTTCCTTCTACTTATTTAAAATGATAAATAAATACTTCTGTATTGTATTACATCATTACTTGTAAATATTTTTATCACATTGAACAATAATGCTAATTTTATAATACTCTCTAAACACGCATTATATACATGTTGGGCTAATTATACCTATTGTGTGAAAGTGTTAACCTAATAATTTTCTCAAATTTAATAAAAACATAATTGTGTGTTCTGTATAAAAAGATGTATTTTAGAGGATGTCTTTTAAAATATGTTTTACGATGCAAGAAAAATAAAACCAAAAATACTATAGGTACACCTGATAGGTAGGTACCTAATGTAACCTAATCACTAAAAAATTCTCTTTTTCCTAGTTCATATTTGTTTTTAATATACCTACTGAAAATAAGAAAACAAAGAAAAATATAAGATGCCTAGCTAGATATATTAATATTTTACCACTTTTATAACTTTAGCTAAATGTTTTCAAATTTCTTATCCAATACTATCATTGATATGTATGTCAATTCCCTAAATTGGCAGTAATGATTTAAATGATTATAATTAATTACCTTTATCAATTTATAGACTTGCACCATATCTTCTCTTTTTGCCTTTCTTATAGTTATATTAAATTCTTGACACTTTAACATTTTCTTAATTTTAATCCACTAAAACTATATAACTGCAGTAAAGGCAACAACTTTATTATCAGACTACTTTAATAAAACTGAAATGAATAAGATTGAAAAGCCTTTTGTTAGTGATAAGATAATCATTTATATCACCGTAAAAAGAAAACGTAATCATCTACAGATTTATTCTTTGTTTATATTGGCATTTAACACAATAAATATGTGCTATATTATCATTAAGCATGTTTAATGCATAAATTGACTTAAATTAATACTTATTAAAGAGTTCTTTTGGAAATGATAAAGGCCTATTATTTAAATTGGAACTAATTTACAAGCTACATATATTTATAACACTCCTACCATACTGTGGATTTATTAGAAACTAATACAGATAATAAGTACCTACCTATATATATATACTTATATACTCATCACAAATTATCAAAGAACTTGATTTTGGGTTAAAGGTTATGATAATTAAATAACATTTTTAATACAAACGATGTACAGACTCTTTCTGCCTTTTCTGTCCTACTGCCCTAGTCCTAGTCCCTAGTAGGTATTGCAAAATTTAGTACCTACACTACGTCCTTCCTGCGTTCTAAAATTTTCTAGTTAAACTTAAAATTTTGGAGAATAAAGTTTTTAATCCCAACATTTTCAACTTCGTAACTTTGAAAGCTATTATTATACATCAATAATCATTAATCAATAATAAATATCAAAGCACAGAACAAAATCAAACTGACAGTTTAGTTTAGACGTGGATTTAGGTTTTAGACAATTGCCAAATTAAAAGTCATAAAATAAAATACACCTTCAACGCTTCGCGCACGTCATCTTGTAGAGAAGTGAATAATAATTGTGACCACCCCTGCCTGCCCGTGCCCGAGTGCCTACACTGCAGTTCGATTTAAACTAAACATAATGGCGACGATGTTGAGAAGTGTTGCTTTAACAGAAAGTGTTTTAAAAAATGGCCCTAAGGTAAGCATTACTGCCCATTTTCGTATCAATTTTAAAGACCAAAAGCATTCAAAAGAGGTGTAAATTCCACTTGATGACCTTGACCGGCCTGTTTTTATTATTAGAAGTGACAACTCTGCCAAATTAAAATAACTATTATGTAAAATTGTTAATTCAAAATATGCTTATTTTATTCGTTTTGATAATGTAAATTTCAGGTTTTAGCTACGGTTTCTAACGGCCGTTGGCAACCTCAACAGCAGCAAACTAGAAATTTGAATGTTCATGAGCATATTAGTTATACGTTACTAAAGGAAGCTGGAATTACTGTGCCAAATTTTGGTGTTGCAAAAACTAAAGAAGAAGCAAAGTCGATTGCTGAAAAGTTAAATACAAAAGATTTGGTACTTAAGGCACAAGTATTAGCGGGAGGTCGTGGCGTGGGGCATTTTAAAAATGGTCTCAAAGGTGGTGTTCGCATGGTCTACTCGTAAGTATTTGTGTAATTTTTATGATAAACATAATAAATTGTTTTGCAATTTCAGCCCACAAGAAGCGGAAGATATTGCTGGGAAAATGTTGGGTGAGTACTTAGTAACAAAACAAACTGGTGAGAAGGGAAGAATATGCAATGCTGTTATGGTCACAGAACGTAAATTTCCGAGAAAGGAATTCTATTTTGCAGTTATGATGGAAAGAGCCTTTAATGTATACAAAATATATAAAATATTTATCTGCTTATTAATAATGATGAATATTTTTAGGGTCCTGTTATTATTGCTTCATCACAAGGTGGTGTGAATATTGAAGAAGTGGCAGCAGAAAACCCTACTGCTATTCAGTATCTACCTGTTGATATCAAAAAAGGGTTAACGAAGCAGCAAGCTGAGAAAGTTGCAATTAAAGTTGGTCTGGAAGCACAAAAAGATAAAACTGCTGAAATGTTGTTGAAATTGTATGGCTTATTCATTAAAAAAGATGCTCTTCTTATTGAAATTAATCCATATGCTGAGGATGCAGGAGAAAAATGTAAGTAATCTTATACGATAACCTCTTTAATATTTAACAATTCTGTAAAACTCCAGAATAGCGAACGTCCGATTTTTGAAATTTTTTTGCTTTTACATACGTAGTTTTGCCTCCTGAACTAAAAATTCAAATAAAAAAATCACCACTCGGCAACATTTTTCGAAATATTTGGCCCCAATGTACCTGAAAGTCATATTTTTCCACTGCCGTAATCACTTACTTTTACTTTAAGCTTATGAACACCTCTAATAAAGATGTATGTAAACAAACAAATTTTTATTCCATCAATCACTATTTTTTTAACCTTGTTATAAAAGCCATGAAAACATAACCTAAAATTTCAAACATTACAATAGTGCTGCAAAATCGGTACGCATAAAACTAATGTTCCTTTTTTGATATAAAAATTAAAAATATACTGCACCCGCCTGCCTGTGGACGGGTGCAGTATATTTTTATCTCAAAGAAGGAGCATATTTAATCCAACTGTTGGGTAGTTTTAGGTGGAATTAACTCGGGAAGTTTTGACATTTGGTATAATTCTAGAGATAGGTGTCTAGTACTAAGATTTTGCACAAAGCCACCGCTGCTGCTCTCGCCGTCATATTGCCAAGATGACCTCTAAAAATATTTTTTGTCAAATATCTCCACTTCCATATCTACAGTCAAAATAGCTATAACCTAAATTAAAGAGATGAAATTTTCTATGAAACATGTCATACAATGTATGTTTTTTCTAAAAACAACGGTTTAGGTATGAGTGTCAACTCTAATTTTGCCCCCCCCCCCCCCCCCTCTATTTCCTTATTTGTGAATATATTAGGGCTTTTCTTTTGGATAACTATAGTTATGAAATGGTTATTGAGTAGTTATAACTCAAGGTTCTAACCAGTGAGAGCAATCGAATGATATGGTTAAAACAACATAACCTAACTAAACGTTTCAAGTTCAAAAATCAAAACATAGTAAACACCAATTTATAAAGCATTAATAACTGTGATAATAATTGAGTACATAATGAAACCGGAAGGAGAAATATTATTTGCAAAGTCCCAAATTCTATTAGACGATTTAAATTCATTTAACTTGGGCTTTGTTAACAATATAACAGCAATAACATTTTTCAATTGGGGTCAGCAAATAACAGATAATTATAAATAAAGGGATTCCGGGGATTCGAGAGGATCGCATCAAGATAATTATGAATCGTGGATAGAAAAGTACCTACATATCTTTTGATTTTTATACCACTTTTAGAATGGAAAGAAATACCTACTTTTTTAAAACTGACCGAATATATTTTACATTAAAGTAGGTAGTAGAAGTCCTATAAGTCCAGTTCAAAATGAAAATGCTCCGATCACGATACACTTAAAATAAAAATGCCATTAAAAACAGAAATGACAAAACTGATATTTCTTTAAAAATTACATACATATAACGTTACTAATAAAATGTGTCAAAATACTGTCAAATGTGAATTCCTGCGCTTTCTAAAACCACAATCTATAACCTACGTAGAGTGTTGGGTAATAAAAAGTTACAACCCATAGATAACCTGTGACGTCATATTTACAATCGAAAACGAATAGTTATAACTTTTTACTACCAGGTTAAAAAATGTTATCCAAACGAAAAGCCCTATTTTAAAATTTTAAAATGTAGCCTTATCAGACATTTTCCGAATTTTTCAAATGTAATATTCAAAATTACCTAGCGCCAATACGTACAGGGTGGTGAAAAAAGTTTATTCACAATCATATATGTAATGCTTCAATTGCCAGCTTATAAAAAGTTCGGAGGCAGGCATTTGTTCACTCTTCTTTTCCAGCTAGCCAGCTAGCCGGTAAAGTAGCTTTACCGGCTAGTTAAACGTCACTTTTCCGGCAAGTTAAACGTCACATTTTGCAGCAGCAAATCTTCTGGTTGTCTTTTGTGCAGCAGCTTTAAAATTTGGTGAAGTACACTCTCTAAGTCACAAATGATCAGAATCAAACATTTTGTTGTAGAATTTTGAGCGAATTTAACAGAAATTATTGATAATAAATACTTGTGGAAATAACCTAATTTATTTGACAGAAGAACCTTAATGCTCGTTACCTAGCAACGCTCAACTTTTATCACTGCAGCCTACCTACTTATTTTGCATCATTTCCTAATTCTCATTCACTATCTATTCAATTAAATAAAAAAATTGTATGCTGATATTAAGTTATTATAGAATGATTGTGAATAAAATAGTTTATTCACAATCATATATGTAATGCTTCAATTGCCAGCTTATAAAAAGTTGGGAGGCAGGCATTTGTTCACTCTTCTTTTCCAGCTAGCCAGCTAGTCGGTAAAGTAGCTTTACCGGCTAGAAACGTCACTTTTCCGGCAAGTTAAACGTCACACTTTGCGGCAGCAAATCTTCTGGTTGTTTTTTGTGCAGCAGCTTTAAAATTTGGTGAAGTACACTCTCTAAGTCACAAATGATCAGAAACAAACATTTTGTTGTAGAATTTTGAGCGAATTTAACAGAAATTATTGATAATAAATACTTGTGGAAATAACCTAATTTATTTGACAGAAGAACCTTAATGCTCGTTACCTAGCAACGCTCAACTTTTATCACTGCAGCCTACCTACTTATTTTGCATAATTTCCTAATTCTCATTCACTATCTATTCAATTAAATAAAAAAATTGTATGCTGATATTGTTATTATACAATGATTGTGAATAAAATAGTATACATACCTCGCTGGTCGTTTTCATTACAGCCTCGCGTTTACATCTGACCTCGGCGCTACGCGCCTCTGTCAGATGTCAATCCTCGGCTGTAATGAAGCACCTCCCAGCTCGGTATGTAATGTACTAATACATACCTCGCTGGTCGTTTTCATTACAGCCTCGCGTTTACATCTGACCTCGGCGCTACGCGCCACTGTCAGATATCAACCCTCGGCTGTAATGAAGCACCTCCCAGCTCGGTATGTAATGTACTATTTTGACATTTGAAAGCGAGCCGACCGACTCGCGACGCGACGTTACCGATCCGATTTCAAGGGTAATCGCATTATTCTCGTATCATTTGTTTGTGACTGTTTAACTATATACCATTCACATTTTATTTACATAAGGGGAGGCTATGATATGTTTTTCTTAGGTTGTCTCAGGGTTAACTACTATTGACAAAATATTGAAGTGTCAGTTTTAATTGATTGTCACTGTCATTTATTTTTGGCTGAATTGCCAAATTTTTTATTGATAACATGGCTGTGCTTTCTTTAGGGCCTCACTCTGGCAACTATGTAGAACCAATAAAACCTAAACTTTTCTGAGATGAATTGTTGATTATCTTTGTTCTCTCTTTTGAAGTTTACTGTTCTTAGAAATGCGACTAAATATAGGTTGTAGGTATTTATACTAAAGGTTTTTACCCAGAGTGACTAAAAATGGCGAAAAAAATTAAAATTTCCGAATATTCGCGAAAGTTTTAAATTCTCGAGAATTTTGCATCATTAATTTCAGATGTTCAATTGTTTTCTGAGTATATATTTGGAATCTTCAGAAAAAGAACAAAAAGTTTTATAAACAATTTTTTTGTAGAGTTAAAAACAAAGGAGTTGAGGGGTGGTTCAATATACAGGGTGGTCCGAAGTTTACCTGACAAACTTCGGCTGGTGATAGAGGGACTTAAAATAAGTGGAAAAGTTCCTATCAACTTATGTCCTTAGGTGATTGCTAACAAAGATACAGGGTGTTAAAGTTTTGTGAAAAACAAACCATTTATTTAATAACTCTAAAATTATGAAAGCTATTGAATTGAAATTTTAGGGGCGGCGATGTTTTTTAAGCCTCAATTGTTTTACGGAATCTTGCCTTTGTACTGTTTCCAGTGGCGCCGTCACAGGGTCGGGGAGTTAAATTTTTCGCCGAAACTATGTAACGCCACTGCTTTGTACGGTTGTTTTTAAGATTTTCCGAATCTCAGCTCAATTTGGAAGAAAGAAGGTATCTTTTAATTTATTCGTACAACGCTTACTTTTCGAGTAAAACGGCTGTTTTTGCTTTATATCTCTACTAAAACACTAAAACCTAAAAACCTTTACTACAATAATAATAAAATTAATAATCCTAGTTGCCCATGGTAAACAATGAAACATTATTGTCAGTCAATGTTTGACCTGTCACCCTGTCAGTTTTTATAGTGTTAATGTTGGGTATCAAGATGCCAAGATTGTTCAGCAATGTAAAATAAATGATAAATTTGCAATAAAGTTTAGTCATGAAAATTCTTTTTGCTATTTTACTCGAAAAGTAAGCGTTGTACGAATAAATTAAAAGATACCTTTTTTCTTCCAAATTGAGCAGAGATTCGGAAAATCTCAAAATCAACTGTACAAAGCAGTGGTGTTACATAGTTTCGGCGAAAAATTTAACTCCCCCACCCTGTAACGGCGCCACTGGAAGCAGTACAAAGGCAAGATTCCGTAAAACAATAGAGGCTTAAAAAACATCGCCACTTTTCAAAAAACCATTTTCTTAGGAGGTAAAATCGAGGAAAACAATTTCGCCCAGCATTTTCTAAATTTCATCTAGTTTCCAAAAAAAAAAAAATGTCTCGTCGCTCCATTTCGAAGGAGGCACGAGTTATTAAGCTCGGACTGGATGCGCGTTTGGAGAAATTTGAAAAATCTAAAATATTGGAGTTAAAGTTGGCATCGCCTATTTTATTTTAACCAAGGTTGAGGAACAAAAGCAACCTTGAGTGACTAAAGTGAACTTTGGGTTGTTTATTTCTTTTAACTATTTTTTTAAATAATAATCAAACTAATAAGACATGTCATTGAAATTAATGACATGACAAATGTGAAGATGCTTTTGAATTAACAACAAATTTTTATATTCCATTGATTAATAAATTAGAAATTTATATTACGTTCTTTTCCACTTTGTAACACGGATTAAGTACTTAAGAGGGGTATGCCTCGACGAGTTGTTAAAAATTACGGTCGCGGGGGTGAACTAGAACTTGCTCTGGGCGGTCCTTTAAAAACCTATATTATAAAGACTCCGCCTTTTATAGTACTATAATTTTTAACCAACAACCGCTCCAGGCGAAACGCTGGCAGCGCAGAGGTATAGTCAAGGTCATGGCAGTCTAATCTAATGCGTTCATATGAATTTTATTAGTTGTTGGCAACTTCGACTGCCTCCTAAAATTTTAATTTTCGATATGAAGTGACTTGATTATTATAATGATAAGTAAATGATAATTATTGTAAATGAGAGAAATGTAAAAAATATTAAATATGCTGAAAACTCATGTAATTTTATCATAAATTTTTACTATTCCTGATAATTAACTATGCCTATTGTACAGGGGTATTCACGAGAGATTTTAACCCCCTTAACTTCTTATTTTTTATCCTAGTAAAAAATGGTTAAGACAAAAGTTTCAGGAAATTTTCTCATCATCTCAATGCACCAGTCGCAGAAACAAATGAAAATCGTATTTCGGAGATACTGATCAAACTTATGATTTTTTATATGGAACACCTTGTATATTTTTAGATTTTTGAAATCACCGTTTCGTCCTGATTACAAAAATATATATATATGTTATATATTTGCTCCAGCCGTTTGCGCAATATGCCTAATTCAATTAAATGTTTCGAATTTTGCACAAAATCAGTATTGCCATGGAAAATGTTTTGTTATTCTGCAGCAACATATTGACAATTCATTTATTAAGTAATCTGTCGCAGAAAAAAAAGAGAATCGCATTTCGGAGATACAGACCAAACTTACTTGATCTGCTTGCTAATATTTATAATAAAATACAATCGATTTGGAAAATATAAATTTATTATTAACAAAGAAATTTTAAAGAAGGTGTTCTATATTCTCCACTATATAATAGGGCCCGTGTAATAAGGCATTTTGACTTAAGCACAAACAATAAATACACTACTTAATAAATGTTAAATTGTCAATACCTATGTTGCTTTTTACTAGGATAAAAAATAAGAAAGTTAAGGGGGGTAAAATCTCTCGTGAATACCCCTGTACATCAGGGACGGATGGGGTAAGGAATACCGGCCCGGGAAATTATGTGCAAGCGGCCCCACTTCAAAAGACACAATTAAAAATCATAAAATATGCATGATAATATATTATTATTGAAACCAATAGAGAGCAAAAATAACTAAAAAATAAAAGGTACATATTAAAACATTAACAAAATTAAAAATGTATCGCAAATAATTTACTTATTTATATTTTTGAAATCAGGAGATTGGCTACTTTTCAATTATTTCATAATATACAGGTTGTCGTCAAAACTTTGTCGGATGCTAGCTATTTCCAGGTAAACCGAAAGTTAGATGTATGAATGGTATATGCCTTTATAACCACAATAATATACCATATCGATTTCCGTAATAGTATATACCTAGAATGAAGAAAATTTGGAAAATTGGTTTTTGACAATACCTCGTATATTAGGGGTTCTATCGCTTATTCGACCTTATAATGGGATTCCTCATAAAAAAATACATGAGAATAGATTTTAGTTTTTTATTTTAGCCTAATAATAAAGCCAGGAAATCGAGTAAACCTTTTATGAGGGACACTCTGTACAGGGTAATTCCTATAACTTTCTCACGCCAATTTTTTTGTTTGTCTTTGCAAAGAAAATAAAAATATTTAACTTAACACATAGTATTTTTTTCAAGGATTTCGAAAATTTCAACAAAAAACAATTGAAAGTCAAATAAAAGTGGGAAAAAACAAAGCGATTTTTTTTTAATGGAACAGGGCCCTGTATATCTTTACAATTTTGAAAAAAAGTTTATATTCTCATTCCAAAAATATAACATATAACAACATATTATTTACATTCATATTTAGTAAAATACTGATAATAATTAAAATAATAATAATAATAATAATCAGTATTTTACTAAATATGAAGGTAAATACCGAGGTAAATACATATATTTTATGTTAAATTTTTGGAAAGAGAATTTAAACCTTTTTTCAAAATTGTAAAAATATACAGGGAATTCAATTAAAAAAAACATTGCTATATTTTTTCTCACTTTTATTTGATTTTCAATTGTTTTTGTTGAAATTTTCGAAATCCTTGGAAAAAATACTATAAGTTACGTTAAATATTTTTATTTTATTTCCAAAGACAATCCAAAAAATTGGGGTGAGAATGTTATAGGAATCACCCTGTACGTAAGATGATAACGTGAAAATTTATGAACTGCGCACGCTCGATTGCCAAAACGTACGTTTACGTTTTTTGACACGACTTAAAGTGCCTATTATAATAGTGGAGTTCTGTGGAGTGCTAGATAGACCGGCCGGTCCGGCCCCAAAGGTAGCGGCCCTTCGGGCATTTGCCCGAATGCCCGGCCTTCCCATCCGTCCCTGCTGTACATGATGTCCCATAATAAAACAACAAAATGATATAATATTTTCTTATTTTCCCAATTAATTGAGTTTTTTTGTACCATTCGATACTTTGGATCATCTGTAGGTAGGGTTATTAAAATTGTTATTAGTGTAAAAAGGTAAAGGCATAAATGACAAGGTGATTCCAAATTGAGTAGCATAAATTAAACGGAGTGTAGATAAAGTCGAAATAATACGGAAACCTAAAAAAAATTTTTTCCGGCTAAAACCACTCTTTTACTTATATCTTTTAACAGAGTAAACGAAGGAATTAATTTTTTGTACACAACAATTACTTAGAAAAAGCAGTAATCAGATAAACTTTCAGTGCATTCTAACAATCCAGTGGCGTAGTTATAGCGGTCATGTGGCACTTTATACTCTAAAAATAGATTGCAGTTGGCTTTTTTCTATTTTTATTTTAATATTTAGAATTATTGACTCAAACACTACAAAAGAGGTATACTTGTTTAATTTGCCCAGGGGCGTCGGTTTCCGAGATATTTTCAGTTACATGTCGTAGCACCAGTCGTTATGTGAAATATTACCTGCAAATAAAAATGAAAATTACCAGGGAACAAGTTTTGTTAACTAAAATCAAATTAATTAAAATTAAAACTAAGACAATAATTGTTCAAGGTGTCCTCCATTGCCACGTATGCTCTCGCACAAACGCTTTTCTAAAAAAAACATTTCTGCGCAAATCTGGTTGATTTACAATTACATTTTACTGTCTGGGGACAAGTTAAAGAAGGTTTACGCAGCCCCGGTAGATACTGTAGTCTAGACAGAGTCCAGATACTGTAGTCCACTACAGTATCTACCGGGGCAGAGGATCAACTCCTGTTGACCCTTAGGGTACAAATCATTTTTGTACAATTACCAAATCAATTTATTTTTATTGGGGACTGGGAGCTCATGGCACTTACTAGCTGAAATCAATATAACGTGATTCTTACGACTATGATGCCACAGTCGATAATAATAGCGCGTGTGATAAATTTGGATTTTACAATCCTGTATATTATATTACACGTGGAATATTAGTGTGCATTTACCCACAAATTTTCAGCCACAGCCACGGGCATTGAAGTGTGCTCAAATACAGAATATGTGGATAAAAATGTGTGTACACTTGATTTAAAAAAAAAGTAGTACAACTCTTAGATAAGGAAATGGGAAATGGCCTATTTCTAGTTGTCTAAATTGTTCTTTTGACAGTACCTAAATTATTGAAATTAACTTAATAACGAAAATATAGATGTCAGTCAGTTGTAATTACGTAAGTTTATACTGATAAATAAATAATTAATCCTATTTTTAGTAGAAATATATTTTAAATATAACATTTTGAATACAAATTTAAAACACAAATAAACAACAACATAAATAACAGTAATTAATTAATATTTAGTCATTGCTCCATCCCCATCTAAAATTGCTTGTAGCTTCCTAGGCATGATAAAACTAAATTTTCTGCAATTTGGGTATTACATAAACTTTCCCATTCATCTTCAATTATGGCACGAAGTTGTTCCGCATTTTGATGACGATAGATAATAAGATAATAGTTATATGTCCATCATTACACGACTGGAAAACTTTTGCGTCAGAAAATATGACTTTTGACCAAAAGTCTTCATTGTTCGACAATAATATGGTTGAGTGCAAAAATGATCAGTCCTTGTTTTTTCCTCCGTTAATTTGTATTTTCTAGCAGCACACTTCAGAATACTATTTTTAATTCTTCTACAGGCAGTAGACCTTGATGCAGGAAAATCTGTTTCCAAAACTGCATTCACTAATTTATAAGGGTTTCATCTTGTTGCTCATTACTTCGTTTAGGCCTACCAGATCCATGCTTGGGGGATATAGTTTCTTCATTTTCCCATATTTTTTTAACTTTCATCAGAGTTGATTTATTTATGTTATATTCAGAAGCAATCCATTTTCCAATTTGGAGACAATACCTAATCTTCTGAATTTCTGTTAGTTGTCTAACCATTATTAAAAATTGACAAATATTTAAAATTTTCAAGAATGGTTCCCTAATCAAACTTGAATATTAATAAACTTCAACTTGAAAAAAATGTGACAGTTGACTTTTAGAGGGCTTATAATTAATATTTTTGCAAAAGTCATGTTTACATTGCTAAAATAAAGTGTACTACTTTTTTTTTAAATCAAGTGTACCGAAGTAGGCAATGAAAAGCCGTGGCTGAACTTTAATTTATATAAACCATTACAAACCTTATGAAATTAGAAAAATTTATTTAGGAAAAATAATACTGCCGTTTGCCTAAATATTTTAAAAAAATTATAAAATTACATTACAAACGTAAATTTGGCCAACTTTTCTTTTTCGTCCCAGAAAAGAGTTATACTCACTCAAAAACTTGAAATAACAATACGGCACGTTCTTCTTGCACAACAAAAAGAAATGATATCAGAAACCCTGTCTATTGACAAATATTGGATTGTGACAATCCTCCAAAAATAAAAAAGAGGCGACCCAGCAATATCGGTAGTGTTAATAAAATAAATGGATTTCAGCTCACTTAGCGCGCCCGCGCTCCTTACTAGTGTGAAGTGAAACTGAAAGCCGATTTATACTACAAAAGCAATGATCAAAAGGACGGACAAAGATACTTTCTGTGCGCCAGACAAAGACAGATATAGGTCCGTCCGAAAACTCGTGTAAAGATTGCTCTCGTTATATTGTAATAATATAGTTAGACCAACGACATAAGAATTACTAGACACGTAATGATTCCGATTTGTTGTGTGTTTTTCGCTCTGAAATGGACTCGTTCAACGTACTCAGCGTCTCATTGGTGTGCGCTCAACCTACCACGTGTTTGTAACCAATTAGACGTTGCGTACGTTGGACGAGTCCATTTCAGAGGAATCATTACGTGTCTAGTAATTCTTATGTCGTGGAGTTAGACGTAGATAGATAGAAAAGATGGGAACAAATTGCCGTTTACTCCGATACTAGATAATTTTGTTTAACAGCTCAGTAATGCCTGATAAACAAATGCTCCGGCAGTATTATTTTTCCTAAATAAGTTTTGCTAATTTCATAAGCTAATAAAAGTCTAGGATTTCTAATTCGGAATTGTAAGTAATTTACCAATGAATTAGCGTTAAAAACTTTTTATAATTCCTTAGTTTGTTCAAAATTTGAGTACTGTTTACTAATATTCTTTCCGATTTATAACTGTTTTAGGACCAGTGCAGTGAAAATTTATGAAGTTGTTGCATTTTAAGTGTAATTCATATACATAACCTGCAAAAGACTTCGGCATCGGATAATTCTATATTGTTTAAGTTAACTGCCCGAGTAACTGCCCCAATATCCTATCAAAAATAAAATTTCGTATTCCACGACTGAATTCTAGGCAAAGTACGACATTTATTTGTTCGATACCTATAACTAATGTCTTGGCTAATTCACCGGTTTTTTTGATGTCATCCTATTTCAATAACATATATCATTCAACTGTAACATACATAATTCACTAAAATACATTGAATGATTTTTTTGCATTTTCTTACACCATTAGCTCTACCTTTAATGCCTTGAAAATTTCAGAATGATAGCTCTTTTCATAGCTGAGATATTTAAAGCTTTTTAGACATCAGCTTGAGAGTGGTGTGACGTCATTACACGGTTATTAACACATGTTGTCAATTATAATATCGCTTCTCAGTTTTGGTTTTTTGATAGTTGTGTTTATGTCTGAGTTCTGGATTGTATTGTGGTGTTGCATTTGATTGTATTTAGCTAAAATGTCTGTACAACCTGGCTTTATTAAGGCCATAGCACGCTGTCGTCAACCGTGAAGTGACGTCACGGATTTAACGTTGAAATAAAATTTGGATTTTTTGCATAGCTACTATTTCAAGGGTCCTCTTTCGAAATAATAAATAAATTAAAAAAATTGCTGAATGAGCCCATTGTAATTTTTGACAACATTATTATTACCAATCAATTAAGATTTAATACCTACATTAATATTACTTTTTTTTATTGAATATTTTGTATCTTCTACACAATACAGTATAACTTCGATAGTTCGGACACTCGCTAGCCCGGACACTCCAGTAATCCGGACACTCTTATAATTGGGCACATTTTGAAAAATTTACCTCTGTAGTCCGGACTAAAATAACAAAACAAAAATTTTCTCGTCTGGACAAGCAAGCAATACGTTTTCGCGAGGCGTGTATCATTCTGCAATAGGCAACGTAATGGCCCCAAGCAAAAGAACGCATAAAACACTTAACCTCGCTGATAAATCTAAAATATTGAATTGAATTGATGAAGAACAAAATATACGTCGAGTTGCGGTGAAATATCTATTGATATATACTTCAACAAAATGTAGGATTTTCCGATTATGTACATAGTACATATTCTAATTCCTATTAGTTGTCAAAAAACACCCTCTAACTGATCCTCTGACATTACGTCAAAGGCGTAGAGGTTATTTCCCAGTTTTAAACTGGTTAATTTGAATATTTTTTAGATAAATCGAAATTTTTGGATAGGAATCTCAAGGAATGTGGTAATAAATCCCAAACAAAGAAAAGGAAAGAAATAATTACATATTCTATATTTGAAAATTAATGTTTTCGTTTGACATACTATGTAGATGATATTTTATGAGAATGTACTGATTTTTTTTCATGTTCTTGATTTATATATATAAAAGTCATGATTTTCACGTACTCCCACCCAAAAAAAAATACAAAACAAAAACATAAGTAGGTACCTCCAGTAATCCAGACACCTCGGTAATCCGGACATTGGGCGGAACGATATGTGTCCGGACTATCGAAGTTATACTGTATTTGGTTTAACTTTACATAGTATCTCTATATGTATAGTACGAGTATATTTATAAATGACTTTATTTAGGCTTTATTCAAGCATAATAACAAAAACCTATCCAATTTGACATACTCACATTGATGTTTCATCTCTAAACATACAATTATTAAGTTTATTGAATCTTCTCTAATGCATGATAAAAATTGAATTAAAAATTACAAAATTCAAAACATCTAAAAATAAATTATGGCAAAAAATTGTCTTTAACTCACCACAAAATTCATTCATTATGGTCACCAACCAAAAAACGATGTCCCCAAGAAGATGTACATGTTCTTTCGCCTATCTGGCTCTTCAGGGAGACCCCAAATCACCTCAAATTCTACCTTTATCTTGAAAAAAAAAAGTTAAAAACAATTTTTTGCCATAATTTATTTTTAGACGTTTTGAATTTTGTAATTTTTAATTCAATTTTTATCATGCATTAGAGAAGATTCAATAAACTTAATAATTGTATGTTTAGAGATGAAACATCAATGTATATCAAATTGGATAGGTGTTTGTTATTATGCTTGAATAAAGCCTAAATAAAGTCATTTATAAACAATGCATATCAAGCAAAGAAAGAGAATTGTAAAAAAGAGTATATTTATAGTCTAATTATTTTTCACCTCCAGTTAACTTTATCCAGTAGTTATGCATCTAGAACACAATTGTTACAACAATGAAAATCAATAACTTTAACTGCCGGATAAAGTTGACGGGAAGATGAAAGGATCGGGCCTTAAAATTTCAATCATCAAATCAAACAATTATTATGTTGATCAATAATCCAAAATTCTCGGAAAACATGCGAATTAAATTTTGACCACTCATTTCTTGCTACTGCATGTCGATGTCAGCTAATAAACTGGATCCACTAATATACAACACCTGCCGACTTTGATATACTTGTGTTGTTCGCCATCGTTTGGGCTGCTTCTTTTTTTTATAAAATGCATTAGAATGAAAGCTGCACTTGCAGTTGCTATATTTTTTAAGTGTCCGCGTAGGTACGAACGTGTCTGTGCGTAAATCGTTTCGCACAGATTTGCACGTAAAAATATGTTCAAATGAATACTCAGCTTAAGTAGGTACTTTTTGCAATTGTCCAGACGCGCTAATGCCACTATTATTAAAAATAATTAATAAAAACTATCTTAAATAATAATTTTTAATTATGAGAAAAATAAATAGATACCATTTTATTCTCTCTCTTACCTTAAAACTATGACGTATTGTACCGTACTATCACAATTTTTAATTATGAGTAAGTAAATAATAATAATAATAATAAGTTTATTCATAAAGAAAATAATTACAGTATATCCTGCTTAAGAATAAGAAATAAAATGAATAAACCACCGAAACTCACGAAGAACTCAAAAAGATCTTGTTTGTGAGTAGAAATAGATAACATTTTATTGTATTTCTCGTACCGTACTATTATGATAGCGCTTTGTTTTAAGCTTCTTATTTCGTTCCATTATAGTTTCATTCATGAACCAATTTATGACTGAGAGGCGGAGCCAAAGTTTAAATGAAACCAGAGGGCGCTTGTATCACTAAATATTTGTAGCAAAATTTACGCATGCAGAGGTACTGTGCGCGCCTGTTTTTGAAGTGACTATTGTTTTTTGGAAAAACAAAAATAATACCATGAAGACAAAGATTACATGCATGTTATATGACTGATGGTCGAGATGGTAGAGTACCTGCCTCTCACCCAAAAGTCCCGGGTTCGAATCCCGGTCGTGGCAATGGAAAATACTGTGAGAGGGATTTTTCCATTATACACGGATATTGGATGTGTGTCCCTTGTCTTTAAATGTGTAGCCCCCTCCCGTACAAGGCTCAGCCTTCTGGGATAAAGGGGGGTCGTAATTACATGTGGTGTATTTATTATTATTATTATTATTATTTATGTTTGTATCGTCTTCTTTTTCCAATAATTTTTTTCTAAATATTTTTTAAAAAATGACAAAGTACGCTAATTACTGCTAATTACCCTGTGTCTAATTAATTGCTAATTATTATTTTTCAAAAACCAAGACGATAGAAACATCTATTGACATGTGTTCTGTCAATTAATTGTTGTTTGAATCTCTAAATTGCAATCACTTAATTATAAATAGGCGCGCACGGTACGACGTTTTAGAAGCATTTTATCAGCGGCATACCCACACTTAAGAGCATTTCATCAAAGACCTGTAAGTATTTTTTTTATTCAGGGGAGACATCGTTGATAATGTTACCACATGATAGTTACTAATCTCAGATATATTAAAAAACTAAAGGAAAACTTGTCTCGCCACGTTAACAACCACTCATTTTTAGGCATTTTTTAAATAAAAAGAAAGTTGAGTGCATTTGTGAAAATTTACAACCCTTGCAAATCAAATGTTAAGCTGAATTTTGGCTTTAAAAGTTTGATTAAATAAATACATTTTTCTATAATACGTTATGCAAATCAAGTTGTCTCGCTTCAAATTCATAGAAATGAATTATGAATTATATGAGTAATTTAGGTGTAAATTTGATTTTTGTTCCAAATTTAACACCCGTGTTCACATATGCATTGCCCATATTATACTATTTCTTCAGTTAAGGATTACGATAAGTAAATAAAGTTGACCACCTTGTCAAACCTTTGTTTACTTTTAAACATTTTTTGTACTTATTATTTCTGTCAGTTATCAGTTGTTGTAGCCTGCAAAGTGTTTATAACCTTTAATTTAGTTACAAATAATTTATTAATTATTAATCATAATCATTTCTAATAAAATGCGTTTCAATATTATTAAACGGGTTCTATGTAATTATTATATGCAAATTTGAGAACAGCATTGCGTTGATGAGATTTTAAAAGTTTGGTAGGAAATTATTGTAAACAAAGTCCTTGAAAATATTTTTTCTTCCTTTTGGGGGAATAATAAATCCAAGTGTATGTGGAACCTAGTCAATTCAACCATTGGTAATCATAACTCTAACAGGTTACCAGGGGATGACCCATATTTCTTGGCAGGCAAGTTTAACTTATTTTTTACTGAAGCTATCCCTCAGCTTCTAATGAATTTAAAAGAAGTAGATACCACAAAAGGATATGACTTGATCAAAACCAGTAAGTACAGTGTCTATGTTCGTATACCTTACCACATCAGAAGAAATCAGCAATATTGTAAAAAATTTCAAACCTGAAAACTCGAGTGACTTCGATGGTGTATCAAGCAATTTATTTAAAAAATGTATACGAACTTCAGTTGCTCCCCTCGAGAACATTTTTAACACATTTCTGTCACAGGGAACTTTTCCTAATACAGGGTTCGGCATAGCAATGTTACCATTTAACGCAAAATATATTTTGAACAAAACGTAATACATTTTTAATTCTTATCATATCTTTGGATTTTATGACTTAAAGACACAATCTTTCAAATGACCACCATTTTCTGCATTGCAAGCTTGAAGACGTTGAGGGAAAATACCCATGACTCGTCATAACAATTCCCTCGGGGATAACTTCAATTTCGGCGGTAATGCGGTTTTTTAACTCGTTTAAGTTATTAATTCTTTTGAAAAAAATTCTTTATTTAAGGTACCCCCAGAGAAAATTATTGGCAGGTGTCAAGTCCTTAGCGACAAATCCCTATAAATAAAAATTGGGTTCATCGAATATCAGAAGCTGATTTGGCAAATCAGGATTGATTTGATTGGCGTTGAGAATATTCTGACAACATTGCAGTCTATTTTCTTTATGACGTGCATTCAGTTCTTGGACGAGTTGCATTTTGTAGGGATGGCATTTTAGATCCAAGTGCAAAATTCTTTCAGCAATGTTAAGAGTTAAGGATTGCCGCTTTGCGGAACCTTTGGGGCTGTGCTCAAATGCATTTCTCACTCGTTTAATATTCTATGCATTTCTGATAGATCTTCTGCGACCCATTCTTTTTTTGTTGCGAACGGATACTTGGTCTTGCCATTTCCTGATCCATCTGCGAATGGTCAGTCGAGATGGTGCATCCCCTCTGCCTCTGTCTCTAAATTCCGCATGATATGCACATTGTACTGCAGTTATTGATTGCAAATTTGCAAATTTCTCGACAACAAAAATTTTTAACTGTCACTACTGATATATCAAATGCAAAGGCTACATGCCTTCGATTTATGATAAGAATTAAAAATGTATTATGTTTCGTTCAAAAGATATCTAGTGTTAAAAATGGTAACATTACTATGCCGAATCCTGTATATTAAAATTGGCAATTATTGTAGTACCATTATTTAAGAAACGTAACGTGAACGAGTTACCGTCCTGTGAGGTTGCTGTCTGTTTTCTCTAAAATCCTTGAAACTCTTATGTTGTTATGGTGATTGTCTATGAATTATCCGATTTCAACCCTCGATATCTGTTCGCTGCTCGCTTATTTTGTTTCTATCTTTTATTATTATTTTTTTTAATCAGCCATGACAAGTTGCATTAATTTTGTTTTTACCTACTTATGCGATTTTAATTTTCAATCTTAAAATTTTTTAATTGGGCAGTTGGCAACCAAGTTCCCCTCTCCCTCTCCTAATATAAAAGTTGCCAACTTAACGTGAGAGAGAATTGAAAACAAATGACTTCGTTCAAAAGATATCTAGTGTTAAAAATGGTAACATTACTATGCCGAATCCTGTATATTAAAATTGGCAATTATTGTAGTACCATTATTTAAGAAACGTAACGTGAACGAGTTACCGTCCTGTGAGGTTGCTGTATGTTTTCTCTAAAATCCTTGAAACTCTTATGTTGTTATGGTGATTGTCTATGAATTATCCGATTTCAACCCTCGATATCTGTTCGCTGCTCGCTTATTTTGTTTCTATCTTTTATTATTATTTTTTTTAATCAGCCATGACAAGTTGCATTAATTTTGTTTTTACCTACTTATGCGATTTTAATTTTCAATCTTAAAATTTTTTAATTGGGCAGTTGGCAACCAAGTTCCCCTCTCCCTCTCCTAATATAAAAGTTGCCAACTTAACGTGAGAGAGTCAATTGAAAACAAATGACAAGAAGCTAGTGTTGCGTTCGAGCTCTCAGTTTCTTCGCCAGTATCTTTTTGCTATTTTTGCTAATGCATTCCCGTATCTGACTCAAGTTATTAATGGTTTTCTGTGAACTCGTAAAAAGGTGAAACAAGGGATATTCCTCTCTTCGACGTGCCGAGCAACAAGTTGTTATATTATCCAACCATCCCTCCCGATAAAGCTAAGACAATTGCCCATCTGGAAGCGTTGAATGTCGCCGTAACAATATCTTAATAATTAACCATTGGAGATATACACAAAAATGAAAAAGATGCTTAATTGGGATTACTTGTAGATTACAGACGCATTAACAAACCTTTATTTGTCATTCATACATACAGGAGGTGACAGAAACCAATTTTTTTTATAATGGAACACCCTGTATATTTTTTAATATCTTAAAAGAGCATTTCTTTCTGAATTCAAGAATATATAATTAATGAGCTATTCAATAAACTAAGTATTTTATTGTATTTTAACAGTATATTTAAAGAATGACAATAATCAAGAATCCTTTACAAAAAAATTTAGAAATTTCAAACAATTCAACGAAATAAACTTTCAATTAGATTTGATGAAAACTGAATGGTTATCAGATTGTACAAATACTAATTATTTAGCAGAACATCTTGCTAAGTCACTAATTACAGTATTAGATAAACATGCACCAATAGAACAAAAAATAATCAAAAGCAGTTGGGCCAATACGATGTGGTGGACACCAACAATAGGTCAAGAAATAGCAGAAAGAGACAAAATGTATAGAAGAGCGGTCATTACACAACAAGATATTGATTGGCAGAATTACAAAATTAAAAGAAATTCAGTGGTACAACTAATAAGACGCCAGAAAGAGGTATTCTATCAGGAAAAAATCGATGAAGTCAAAGACAACCCTGTGGAAATGTGGAAGACTCTAAAACAACTAGTTAAAAGTAATAAAAAAGATAACAAGAAGGAAGGCATTACATTTAATAATGAACTGGAAAAGAATGAAGAAACTATAGCAAATAAATTTAATATATATTTTTTGAAAAGCATAGAAGAACTGGTAACTAACGCGAACCAAAACCAAATGGATGAGATTTTAAGCAAGATGATTAAATGTGATGTTAAATTAGATAAATTTAAACAATTAGAATTTTGTGAATTAAGGAAAATAGTTAAAGAAATGGAAAAGAAGAACAGCAGTGTGGACGGCATAACAACAAATATTTTATTATGCATTTGAAGTAATAGGAGAAAGATTTCTACAGCTGATAAATACTAGTTTGGAAAATGGATGTTTTCCCAGCACGTGGAAGACATCTACAATTATACCACTGGAGAAGAAAATAAATACTATTAAATGCGAAGAACATAGACCTATAAATATGGTACCAACATACGAAAAACTAATGGAAATTATAGTGGATGATCAAATTATAAAATACATTGAAGATAACAAATTATTAACTAAATATCAAGTAGGATTCAGAAAAAAAAATTCATGTGAGAGTGCACTACAAACTGTGTTAGTCAAGTGGAAAAATGCTTTAAATGAAAAAAAGGTTATAGGTGTTATATTTTTGGACTTTCGTAGAGCATTTGAGACTATAAATAGAAATTTACTACTGTTAAAATTGAAAAACTATGGTTTAGGATCTACGATAATTAAGTGGTTTAATGAATACTTATCAAATCGAACGCAAGTGACAAAATATAACGATAATATATCGACATCAGAACAGAATATATTCGGAGTGCCACAAGGGACAGTATTGGGACCTAATTTGTTTATATTATATATAAATGACATAGTGCAATGTGTACAAAAGTGCAATATCCAACTTTTCGCAGATGATACCTTGTTATATTTCATAGGGGATAATGTAGATGAAATTATAAACACCTTGAATGATGAACTTAAGACTCTACAAACATGGCTAAAACTAAATAGCATGTATGTCAATACAGAAAAAACAAAATTTATGTTAATTAAAAGTAAATATAACATGATTGATACAAACAGTCATATGGGAATATATATAAATAATGAACCAATACAGCAAGTTGTAGAATGTAAATATTTAGGTATCCTCATTGATGATAATTTATTATTTTCTAGTCATGCTTCATATATCACCAGCAAAATTGCCAAAAAAGTAAACTTAATAGGTAGATTAAGGCACGTAAGTACTTGGACTAAGCTGTTAATATATAAAACAATTGTTTTACCACACCTGAACTTTTGTGCTACCATTTTATATTTACTGAATAACACGCAGATACATGAGATACAAAAAAAACAGAACCAGGCACTAAGAAAAATTTTAAATTGCGATAGATATACAAGTATTAAATACATGTTAGAAAGGACGGAACTATTAAGTGTCAGACAGACTATTTTTACTAACACGATGATCGTTATATATAAAATAAAACATGGGTTATGGCCACACCATCTACTTGAAGATTTAACTTTTGTTCAAGACATACATAATTACGAAACAAGATCAAGAGGAAATTTTTATGTTGACACTGTTAATACGTCATATAGCCAAAATAATTTATTTCACAAAGGTTTAATTGAATATAATGAGTTACCAGATGATGTAAAAAATAGTGAATCCCTTTTATCCTTTAAAAAGAAATGTAGAAATTATTCTATTGAGCATATTGATATATAGACAATTATTTTAGGGTTTCTCTTTTCCTTTTTTTTTGTATTATAGTTTAATGTAAAGTTAGTCTACATATGTTTGTTTATATGTTTAATTACTTATGTTTGTTTATTATACTTCATATATATATATATATATATATATATATATATATATATATATATATATATATATATATATATATATATATATATATATATATATATATATATATTATTTTTAGATAAAAAATATGTGTAAAATTTAAATGTTAAATTTAGCTATGAGCTATTAATAAAGATATTTATTTATTTATTTATAGTTTAAATGTATGAAAAACCAGAGAAAATGTTATATTACATCTAGAATGGCCGTGTGCCCTTTGTATATATGAACTACAAATAAAGATTTGTTAATGCGTCTGTATAATAAATACACCACACGTAATTACGACCCCCTTTATCCCAGAAGGCTGAGCCTTGTGCGGGAGGGGGCTACACATTTAAAGACAAGGGACACACATCCAATATCCGTGTATAATGGAAAAATCCCTCTCACAGTATTTTCCATAGCCACGACCGGGATTCGAACCCGGGACTTTTGGGTGAAAGGCAGGTACTCTACCATCTCGACCATCAGTCATACTAATCTATACTAATCCCATTTAAGGATCTTTTTTACTTTTGTTATATCTCCAATGGTTATTACGATATCGAGGGTTGAAATCGGATAATTCATAGACAATCACCCTGTACAACAGATTGCTCACATTTTTTAATAGATGTAACTTTTTCAATAGCTTTCAACAAATCGACAACAACAGCGCTTTTCAGTTTTGTGAAGGCAGTGTTAAGTGCACTGGAGGGTCAGGAAATCGGTTGTGGACTCTTTCTTGACCTTTCCAAGGCATTTAACAGTCTAAATCATGTAAAGCTTTTATACAAACTAGAGAAAATTGGTGTCAGAGTAGTTGGTCTACAATGGTTTGCGTCCCACCTACAAAACAGAGAACAAAAGACCCGCATCACAAGTAATGGTAAAACATACGATTCCAAAATTCAAAGTTATAACTATGGAATGCCCCAGGGAAGCCTTCTCGGGCCACTTCTTTTTATAATCTTTATTAATGACCTGGCCAACGTGATAGATGGAAATGATAAATTAAAAATTGACAATTATGCTGATGACACCAACTTGTTGATCATGGGCAAAACCCTCGACTAGATTACAGTCACATTAGTACATATCTGGTTTAGTATAAAGAACTGGTTTGACAGCAATAAACTTATTTTTTAGGCAGCTGTCAGTGCTGTCACAAAGAGTGACGTTTTACGGATCTGACAGCGTTCCTAAAGTGTCATCTCTTTGTACTCATTTGTCAATTTTATTTTTTTTTTTGGCCGCTTTTACTTTGCGGCCGATTTTACTTTACGGCCGCATTTTCTTTACGGCCTCATGTATTAATTGATCATTAATAATAATATTTGAAATGGATTTAGGCTAAAAAAAAACTAAAACTAAGCAGTAGTTTGAAAGCTTTATTATATACACTGTGGGCCAAATTAAATGGGACCCTAATTCTTCTTGTAATAATTTCTTTATTACTCAACGATTTTTTACCGTTTTTGGGTATGTTGTACTTAAAACTATCCGAAGTCGACTTCAAATGCGCAGTTTTAAATAAATGGCCCTTTTCTTGCACGCCAGTTGAATATTGCTACATTTGAATCAGGCTTTCTTTTCGGATAGTTTTAAGTACAACATACCCAAAAACGGTAAAAAATCGTTGAGTAATAAAGAAATTATTACAAGAAGAATTAGGGTCCCATTTAATTTGGCCCACAGTGTATATTACAATAATTACTAAACTGATACAGAAAAAGAACAAATATTTAACAAATCTAGAACGTAAGTACCTTCCCTTCCACTAAGAATTTTATTTGATATATCTTTCTTTCTTAAAATAGAATTCTCAATGTAGAGGTAGATTTCCAACCATTCATTTGCAGCTTCATAAATTTTCGGTGGATTGTCGCTATCACTACCACTAATTTTTACTGATGACAGAAATGGCACGGCTTGTCAATAAACTATCCAGTGACGTTTTCATTTGTCAAACGAATTAAAAATGTCAGCTTACTAGGCTTCTCGCAAAATTTTGTCCATGTCTGCAGTAGTTTGTACTAAACAATTTTAAAAATATTATTTTACTTTTTGAGACAGCTGCCTAAAAAATGTTGTGTGCACCTCGGCCAAATGATCTTTCTCGGCCTTATCCGAAGTTTGTTTGGCCTCGGCACTTTTTGGCCTTGATACACAAATATAACTATTAAACGAAATCAAATTGTGTAATCTTTAAAACTGATATATCAAATATCGAAGTACCTGAACATCTAACGGATATAGTGCCAATATCAACATAATCAACAAAATTGGTAGATGCAGGGTTGTCAAGTTGTGTTTATAGTAATTTTGCAGGTAAAAATTTATATATGCAGTTACCGCAAATTGGGCAGTGCTTGTATGTCTTCACAGAAAAATTACTATCTTTGTTGAAATTTTCTTAGTGAAAATGTGTTGGCAACAGTTAGTTCACGGATGGATGTTGGTACGGTGTAAAATATTATCGTCCCTGGTTAGATGTAACAGGAGATAGTAACATCAAGTGGTTCATGTATCTTAGAGATATATCCAAAATAACTAAATAAGTCATGTTTTGCCCTTAGAGTTTTATCAAGTTCCTTTATATATCGGCTCCTTTAATGGTATATTATGCAAACTTTTACCCTATAGCCAAATATGGCTTTGAAATTTGGGGGGTGGGGGGGAAGTTCGTCAGACCTCTCCAAAATTTTTAAATTACAGAAGAGAGCAATCAGAATGATTTTTAAAATGAGATATGAGTCTTGCAGAGGTCGTTTTAAAGAAAATAAACTGCTCACAATTCCAAGTTTATACATTTTCTCGTGTTTAGTATATTTAAAGGAAAACAATTTAGAATTTATTAAAGCAAACATAGATCATGCATACGATACCAGATATAAGAACAGTTATGTCTATCCAGTTCATCGGTTAACTCTTACTGAAAGAGGACCGTTTTATGCAGCATTGAAGTTTTTTAATGCTCTTCCCAGTGAATTAAGAGATGACATTAATCACAAATCTTTCGCTCAGCAAACCTTACAATATAATATATGCCATATCGAATCATGTTCTGTTCAAGAATATTTGGCATATTAACTCTATTTTTTTCTTCTCTTTTACTTTTTTCCTTCCTTCTTACCTCCCTCCCTCCCTGTATGATGTTTGCAACAATAAATTAGTTACTAATCTCAAAACAAAGATGTGTCTGATATAGTTTGGATTACCGAGATTCAGCTGTACAGTTTGATAACGCAAAGGCATTATTAGAATTTTTCCCTACGTTGTCTTGTTCAATGTTTTTTTACTTTATTTTTTGATGGAATTAGTCGGTACAGTTTAAAATAGGAAATAGGCGATCCAAGTTAAAAATCTTGTACCTATACCAAATATCTGATGAGTGGGAAAAAACGTTACCTATATAATTTGTTAATTTTTATTTGTTAAATATTTATTATTTATTTATATCTAATTCCAGATTTTTCCCTTGATGCCAAATTCCGATTCGATGACAATGCCCAGTTCCGTCAAAAAGAACTCTTTGATCTTCGGGACTGGACGCAAGAAGATGAAAAAGAAGTACAAGCTGCAAAATTTGACTTAAACTATATCGCTCTTGATGGAAATATTGGTTGTATGGTTAACGGTGCTGGTCTTGCTATGGCTACCATGGACATCATTTCTCTTCATGGTGGGTCACCTGCAAATTTCCTTGATGTTGGCGGTGGTGCTACTGCAAATGCTGTTAAAGAAGCATTCAAAATTATCACCTCCGATCCAAAAGTACATGCCATTCTTGTGAATATTTTCGGAGGTATTATGAGATGTGACGTAATTGCAGAAGGTATTATTGCAGCAGCCAAAGAACTTAGCTTGAAAGTGCCTATCGTATGCAGATTACAAGGTACAAATGTCGATGACGCAAAGGTATTAATTGCATCTTCTGGCCTGAAGATTTTGGCTGTGGATAATTTAGATGAGGCTGCACGATTGGTTGTCAAATTGTCAAATATTGTTAGTTTGGCACGAGATGCTAAACTGGATATTAATTTTGAAATGCCACTATAAAAATAAATCTTTGGGTCATTTTGTCGTCCTTATATATTTATAAATGTACACAGTAATTCCAATTTTAATTTTCATAGAAATTGTTTATTAAATTTTGATATCTTTAAAAATTTATTAAACAAATCATATAAAGATGCTTTTGGCTTAAAGAGTTCATTCATGCAATATGTTTTATTGTTGTTATATATGTATTATACATTTTGTAAATTGTAAGTAATATTTATTTATATTATTAAAATTATTTCAGTGAAAATTTTTTTCTTATACAAATTTGCTGGAGTGTTGGTAATTTGCCATGCCCGTTTTACAACATAAGTATATACAGGGTGGTCCGAAGTTTACCTGACAAACTTCGACAGGTGATAGAGGGACTTAAAATAAGTGGAAAAGTTCTCAACTTATGTCCTTAGGTGACTGCTAAGAAAGATACAGGGTGTTAAAGTTTTGTGAAAAACAAACCATTTCTTTAATAACTCTAAAATTATGAAAGCTATTGACTTGAAATTTAGGGGCGGCGATGTTTTTTAAGCCTTTATTATTTTACGGAATCTTGCCTTTGTACTGCTTGCAGTGGCACCGTTACGGGGTGGGGGAGTTAAATTTTTCACCGAAACTATGTAACACCACTGCTTTGTACAGTTGATTTTGAGATTTTCCGAATCTCTGTTCAATTTGGAAGAAAAAAGGTATCTTTTTAATTTATTCGTACAACGCTTACTTTTCGAGTAAAATAGCAAAAAGAATTTCCATGACTAAACTTTATTGTAAATTTATCATTTATTTTACATTGCTGAACAATCTTGGCATCTTGATAACCAACGTTAACACTATAAAAACTGACAGGGTGACAGGTCAAACATTGACTGACAATAATGTTTCATTGTTTACCATGGGCAACTAGGATTATTAATTTTATTATTGTAGTAAAGGTTTTAGTGTTTTAGTAGAGATATAAAGCAAAAACAGCCGTTTTACTCGAAAAGTAAGTGTTGTACGAATAAATTAAAAGATATCTTTTTTCTTCCAAATTGAGCAGATATTCGGAAAATCTCAAAATCAACTGTACAGGGTGTCCTAAATTGCTTGATTTTGGCTGGTTTTCCTATTTCCAGACCCGGTAGAGAAAAACTGACATATGAGTCTAGAGCTCGATTTTTGTGAAACGCCGATTGGTGAAAACCACATTTCGATATCTCTAACCGTTTCCGAGATATCGGCAAAAGTTGACATTTTACAGATTCCGAAAAACTTTTTTTAACGTTAAAAAATGTTATTTTTAAAGAGAAATCTGTTATATTGGCAGCAAGGATGATTAGACATATCTTGGCATATATATTTTTGGAAAGCTTATTTTTTTTTCCTATTTTCTAAAGTCAAAGCCAAAACTATGGTTTCCATTTGAAATAACAAAGTTAGCTTTGATATCAAACAATCGAAAAGCGATATATTTTTTTTGACAAATGCATCTTATTCTACGTCAAAAAGTTTTAACCGTTTGAAAAAATATCCAAAAATAAAAAAGTTGACAATTTTTCAGAATCTGTAAAATGTCAATTTTTGCCGATATCTTGAAAACGGTTAGAGATATCGAAATGTGGTTTTCACCAATCGGCGTTTCACAAATATTGAGCTCTAGACTCATATGTCAGTTTTTCTCTACCTGGTCTGGAAATAGGAAAACCAGCCAAAATCAAGCAATTTGGGACACCCTGTACAAAGCAGTGGTGTTACATAGTTTCGGCGAAAAATTTAACTCCCCCCACCCCATAACGGCGCCACTGGAAGCAGCACAAAGGCAAGATTGTAAAACAATCGAAGCTTAAAAAACATCGCCGCCCCTAAAATTTCAAGTCAATAGCTTTCATAATTTTAGAGTTATTAAAGAAATGGTTTGTTTTTCACAAAACTTTAACACCCTGTATCTTTGTTAGCAGTCACCTAAGGACATAAGTTGATAGGAACTTTTCCACTTATTTTAAGTCCCTCTTACTACCCTGTATATATATTTTTTTAGTGTTAAAAAGCTTATATTAGCAATTAGACTTTTTTTTATCTAGAACTAGCGTTTATCTGACATTCATAATCATCTATAGTATGCCAGAAAAGTATTGAGATATCTCCAATGCTGAAGGGCTCTGTATTGCTAAATTAGAGGTCACTCTTCTCTTTGCAACTAAAAACTTTTAATTTTAAATTTATATCAAGATTATATAGAAAGTATTTGCTAAAAATAATTAGGTAACTTGTAAATTCAAAACTTCATTAACCTCGTTAATTAATTAAGCATTTTAAGTGTCGGCTTGTGAAATTTTGGGTGTATCATATGTTTGTATTGGGATCCAAAAAATACCTTGAAGCATTATCAGGACTAAATGAAAAATACTTGTAGAAAAAAAATTTCAATTGAAATTTGTCCACCCAAATTATTTTTAAAAACATTTGTGAAATATTAGCAACACATTTTTTTCTTCTAATTTAAGAGGAAGATTTATCGACAAGTTTCGATTTCGTTAAAATATATTGTTTTTTATAAAGGTACATAATAGGTCTGTTCCAGCAGGCATAAGAACTGTCTCGAACTAGTTCGGAATTTAACTGAGCATGCGCAGTAGCAGATAGGCAACACTTATCGGTCTCTGCTCATGCTCAGTAAAATCCCGAACTGGTTCCGGACTAGTCCTTATGCTGCTGGAACAGACCTAATAATAATAGAAAATTAAACTACTCTACTGCAGGGATCCGGACCGAAATGAAATAACGGGTCCGGTTCGGTTCCGGTTTTTATGAACAAAAAAATTTCGGTCGGTTCCGGTTTTGATAAACAAATAAATTTCGGTTTCGGTTCGGTTCTATAACTTATTTTTCGGTTCTTTCTGGTTCTCGCATTGTATAATCATTTCTGGTAAATACATGAACATGTACCTAACTATATTGATTGGGTAGAGGAGGAACGAGGAAGGAAGAGGTATTTTAACTGTTTTGTTGTGCAAGTTTAGAGGCAAATTTTCATTCCATGGGTATTATATAACCCATCCGGCGAGGCGACAAAACAAAAACAGCCGACGCCTAGAGGAGCAGGAGGGGGGATAGAGAGTGGAGAGAGACACAGGCTGTGTAGAGTAGAGACGAAACAAAATATGTGCATAATCATAATACAAAAACAAAACATTAAATTGAAAATTGAAATTGTCCGACATGAAAAGCTAGGAAAATATGGTAATAGGCTCAGAACCGAAAAGAGCCGTTATATAATTTTAAACTGTTCCGGTCCGGACAACCAAGTTGGCGTCTGATGAAATAAGGGTTTCGGTTTGGTTCCGGTCCAGAAAAAATTTCGGTTCCGGTCCGGTTTACGGTCCAATAAGGGTTCGGTCTGGATCCCTGCTCTACAGTACAAAAATATATTTTAGTGTTGTGCAATTTAATACAAATATTTTTTCATTTAACGTCGGCCTATTTCCGCTACTAAGGCCAACCACCGACACCGGGAAATGAGCTACTCCCAACCTGGAAATTTTGCCGAATCTCTTATCTTACTAGAGCTCGACTCCGTCCCATTAATTTTATGGTAGCGCAGAACGGTGTATAGTCAGTTTTACACGATGGAATTAATGAAAGCTGTGATAGCTTCAACAAAATTTGTTTATTATACGTGTTACATTGTATACTGCAGCAATGCTATATTTTTATAATGTTTATTCCCATTAAAGTTTCTATTATACATTTGCAATTTTGGACTTTTAAAAATAATACTTATTCCCACGAAAATTTAAACGACGTTTTTTTATTAAGTCCGCACTGCGCAAACTCACGATACTTTGTTTATTTCGCCGTCTAGACGTAACGAAACGACCAGTCGCCGATTGCTGGCTGGTTTGTTTACGTTTGTATCAGTTTTTAGGTTAGGTGCTTTTGCGAGTAATTTCCACATACTTTAAAAGAACGTATGTGGTTATTTCAGGCCTTACAGTTTGTGATTTACTGTAAGGCCTCCGCACATTAAGCTACTACAAACTAGTTACAAAGTATGAATCGCACACGACGCTACTGAAAGTTTATAAAATCAAGTCACTTCTCGATTGTTGCGGCTTTGTTACATTGTGTTTAAATAATTATTCTATTACTGTGATTAAAGCTATTGTTGTTATCGTGTTAAAAAATGTCTAGTGATAGTAGTGCTTCAAGTGATGAAGTATTATCCTTTATTTTAATTAATCTTATAAGTTATGAGAGATCAATATAATATAATAAATGCTTTCATAATTTCAATCATTTTATAACCTGTGTAAATATGAACGTGACAGTTGACAGTGCAGGCCGGATCCCCATTTATTCGCGTTTTTCGTAAGTTTAGCGCTTATGCGTTTGCGACAATCCATAACATAAGCTGATTGCCGATTGGTCTGTTGCAAAATACGTAAAAGTTTAATGTGTGACGCAAGTTGTTGTCAAATTTCAGTCAAATCTAGAAGTTGCATTGTAATTTGGGTTCTATAAATACGACCAATAGAGAAATTCCATTCAAATTTAGCGGACATTTTTGGGGCGGAGTGTATTTCTATCTTTTGGACAGAGTATAAGAGTAGGGATTTTTTTAGAGATGGGCAAAAGTGATAATTTTCAGTTTTGGGAAACTTTCCTGGGAATATTTCTGAAAACTTTCAATAAAAATTTTTTGTGAAATTGATGATATTTGTCTTGAAACGAGGTTTAATTTGATATCAAATATGTTAGTATTAATAATTGTTAAATTACCTAATTATTATAAATATCGAAATTTCACAAATTAAGTATTTCATATGTCCATTTTAAAAGTAAAATAAAAAAAAAAGACAAGTAGTAATTTTTATTTTGTAAAAAACGAAAATTATATTTTATTTTGAATGCAAAACATAAAACTGTAAACAAAACAGAACTAATGTTTATCATTGCGCTGCGACATTAAAAACTGGGACACTCAACATTTCGTCATTTTAAATAAAATTTTGAAGTATTAAAATAAAACATTGTCAGTGTCACAAAAATATCAAAAAATTGTGACATGCCTTCATACGAGTTGAAAAGGAAACGGTGGCAGAATCCCTCAAAAATGGGGTGCCCATACACATGATCCCTGCTGAACTGCATTCCAGTTGATGGAAACTTCTCCAGCAGATAGTTTCCTTCTCGGAAAGTTTCCATTTTGGGAATATTTCCAATTAGAAAGTTTCCAGGTTGCCCATCTCTAGATTTTTTACGTGCCTAACATTTAATAGACAAGGGATCAACTGCTTTACATCCCCTCTGAAGGATGGTATATCCACAATACAACTCTCGCCTACAGTTGTATAGCTTCTACGATATCTGATATACAAGCCCCTAGAAGTGGGGAAACGAAAAGGCGTCCTTTAATGGTCCCCTATCTGATTGCTAGACGCGCCTAGGTTGCTTGACTTTTCATATTTGATACGAGTGTGTCATGTCGGACCTCCGCTCGCTACCCTGTGTTACCAAGATTGGATTCTACTATATAGATGTATGGACTACAATCCTATCGGTAAGTAGTTTGATTAAAATGATCCTTGGTAATATAATAATAATGCAACAGTACAATGCGTAAGCTTTTTTTAAATAAAAAAGACAGCACACCTAATCTTAGCATTTTGGGTTTTGGTATAAATGTTCCTAAAATCATCAGATCAGTGAAAAGTTTTATCATTCACTTTTTTATGTGTATACAGATCATGATTGAATAAGTCGTCAATTTTCCAGAAAGATTAGATTGTACTATACAGTATACAGATCTATCAACTAAAATTTCACTGATGTTTTCAGTGAAATTCTACTATAGAGTTCCACTGTAAACAGGTTTTTTGTATACAGAGATTGAACTCTACTATTCAGGCATGAGTCCCATCAGTGTAGGGTTTCCAATCCCGGGATCCCGGACAGGTTTTCACTCCCCGAAATCCCAGGATTTCAAAAATGAATCCCGAGTATTTATAATATGACCAAATTACATAAAATACATAAAAAGTAATATTATTACTTTTTATCTCACATGTATTCTGTGTACAAAGATCCGGTCCAGATTAGGGGACGACACCCTAGAGTCCCTAGACACACTGGCCATTCTCAGGTCATTTTTTTCAAAGTAAATTTTAGGCTATTCATTTTTATAGAATAGATAATCAATAGATTAGAGTAGCAATTGATTGTTAATTTTTAAATTTTTGAGTTTTATATTTATTTTTTTATGTATTATTATTATTCTTGCTCAATCGTTTCTTATTTAATTTTATGTTGATAATCGACAAATGTATTTAGATCCAGGCATTTGACTTTCTGATCCCGAAAATACCGAAAGTCTAATCCCGTCCCGGGATTGAAAACCCTACATCAGTGCCTATTACATTAACATTAATTAGCAATACTATGGTATTTCAGAGGTCGGTTACGAATAAATAACACAGTTTCACTAAACAGAATCTGAATATCTAATAGGCTATTAAAATTGTAAAAATGTACACAAGTCAAAAAGGGTTTTTACACAAATTCAATATAAAATCAAGACAAAATATGTATATAAATTTAAAAAGAAAAGTTGTGTTGGACCTAGACCTAGATAAGTAAAGTTATAGCTAATTTCTGTGATGTGTTTATGATTATTGATATATCATATTTTCATGTGATATATTTCATATGGTGATCATTTGAAAATTCTACTTTTTAAACCCTTTTATTTTGCTTAAAAATATAGTAAAAAAAAATAAAAAAATTGATTGTAGCATATTTTACCAAGTTTTTGTATATGTTATGAGTCTGCATCTATCTTAATGAATATACAGGGAGTGCCACATATAAGCTATTCACATTTTATTTACATAAGGGGAGGCTATGGAAAATCTGAATTCTGTTGGTATGAATGACTGTTTTAATTACTGAGGTTATGTTGAAAAGTCAAAAACATAACCACAAATTCAAATTGGTTCTACATAGTTGCCAGAGTGAGACCCTAAAGAAAGCACAGCAATGTCGTCAATAAAAAATTTGGCAATTCAGCCAAAAATAAATGACAGTGACGATCAATTAAATCTGACACTTCAATATTTTGTCAATAGTAGACAAACCTGAGACAACCTAAGAAAAACATATCATGTAAATAAAATGTAAATGGCATATAGTCACCTTTTTTTAAAAGGAACATCCTATATATTTTTAGATATTTGGATAGCCCCTTTTCATCCCCTTTATAAATATATATAATTGTTATACATTTCATCTTCAAATAACTGAGTTATTCAAATAAATAATATTCTTAAAAGTTTAAATTATTTTTTACTTAGATGCCCATGCATAAAACAATAATGGTTTAAAATTTGACAGATCAACAATTGTTATTCTATTCTACTCTACTGCAACTTTGTTGCTTTTGAATTTATCGGAAAAATAAAAACTGCTTTACTGACTAATTTTTTGTCAGGAATTCAAATTTTTATAGAAGAAAACAATTGATCATCGTAGAATCTTCATTTTTTCCTGATTCCATCTATATAAACATGTAAGCTATTATCTTTTATTTTTTATTAGATTAGGTAATTTAGAAAAAAGATATAGGTTATGTGTAGAAAAGCAAGGACGGTAGTTTGAACAATATCTATAAAAAATATTTATATATTAATTGTTGCAATTTAAATTATGTATAGCAATTTATAGATTGTAATAAGATTTTTTGCTAACAGAATGGCAGCAGAGCATTACTTATTTACAAGGGGCTGAAGCGTACCTTAACTTTTATTTGATGTGGAACTGGTGAGGTCTGACCACTATAGTACATAGTACCCGATTCAAGACACTCATCATACTGGGCCATGTAAACGATTCATGGCACCAGAAGTTTGAGTGGTGGAGGAACTGAGACTTGCAAAGGCACAGAAACGACTGCGTAGTGAGCACAGTGAGAAATTGGCGAGGTGTAGGTCTGTGGATCGCTCCTTATTATTATTCTTTTTATTACAATAAATAAAATCCATAAAATTTTTTTAAATTATTAGTATATTTACACATGGCAACATCAACATTTATTAATTTACTTACAAATAATTATGGCACAGATTAAAATAAATACAATAAATACATTTTCTTAAACAATAAAATACTATTAGTAATTAATTTTTATTCTGTCAGATATTTTGCATTATTTCGTTTTTTGGAGTATTAATGGTTGTTTATACTTTCTTAACGCTATGTGGAATAATAACAAATTAAAAAACGGGGATAATAAAAACGTAAACTATATCAGGTATCTTGGTAATTTGGGTGTCAAAAGTAATCAGTTAAAATAATAACACTGTGTTAAGTTCAAATCATCAAAAGATTTAATTATTTGCAATATTGGTAAGGTGATAAATGTTTATATTCAATTGTAATTTTTCAGTTGAATAAAGTCTTTGTTCAGGACTCAGCTCCTGCATTATTTAAAACTAAAATGTTCCAAAATTTAGTTTAAACAAGGCGTTTTAGAGACAAATTGCAAAAAATTATTAATAATACAAAATCTTTATTTTCTTCAGAGAAATAAGTTGAATATTAATGCAAAAATTAGAAGTTTCTCTTTTCTCAAATGAAAAAAAAAGTATTCTTAATTTGTTGTTCAGAATAACGTATTGTACTAGTTTGAATTGATTTTACAGCAAAATAATTATTTATTTAATAAGGAAAAAAAATTTAATTTGTACATACGTACTATTTTTCTAACAGATAATCTTCAATAAAGATCTAAGAAAACAAAAGAATAACTTTTGTTTTCATGGCTTACTTGGTGCTTTATTGAATATTATTTGTTAGAATAATGGTAGGTATAGTCTGTATAATGAATGTTTGCGCGTGTATGAAATAAGGTACGACCTACGTGCGGTGCGGTTGCTAAACGCATTAGATGAGCAAGTTGTGTAGTTACGAATGTTTTCTTAATCGCAGCTACTAACTAAGACATCCGACCGATATAAATTCAATCGAAATTAAAAGGAGACGCCGATAAGAATAATTGACGTAGCGGTAGTCAACGGTTAAATAGACAAATTCTACGTGTAATCGATTCCTTTTAAAATTGTTCTGCTTTTTTAAAAACTTACAAATAAGAGAAAAAATAAAATCAGATGCTGGATTCTCATCACTCGATTCGATATATCTGTCTTTGTTTAGCTTGCTGAAAAATGCGCTCAGCTTCTCTTTTGTTCACATCGAAGTGAGTGATGAGAATCCCATCGCAGTTCTTATAAGAATTAACCTCAAAATGCCTGGCAAACGCTTAAATTCGCAAGCAAGAGGGCTTGTTGCGAAACTACTTGATTATTTCATGAGAAAAAGAGAACTTGGGCCCTTTAATTTCTGTTAATGCAGTCCAGCAGGTAAATTAGAATATACTTATCAATACTTCTCAGTTTATTGAAAACTATTTTTGCAGCGCGTTGCAGATTCTTTGGACATATTTTGCGTTTGCAGCATCAAAACATCTTCTCAAAGAGTCCAAGCTTCAAACAAAATAAAATACAAGCCTCAATATAAAGCAAAGACAGACAATTTACCGGATAGTAGGCAAAACTTTGTAAATTAGTCTTAAAATTTCTTATTTACCTTCTCATTTTGTCAGTACTGTCAGTAGATAGATAAACGTAAACGTATATTTTCAATGTAACCTCACTTTGAGTGTCAAAATCACAGCTGATTGGTAAGTAACGCTGTGCCAACATCATTACATTACAGTTAACCATTTTATGAAAATGGACTTCTGATCTTATTTTTTTTATAATTAATCAGTGGTAAATAATTATATCTGTTATTATTGTACAAAATAAATTGTCATTTCAAGAGTATTTACGAAAAAAAAAATGTTTCTCATTTTTCATTGGTTGTTGGGTGATGAGCAGAAGTAAAAAGACATTTTTCTTTTTCTCTTGCACGCCCTGCTGAAGAAAAGAGTGACCTTGAATTGATTTGATTCATATGGTTGTTGATTATGACGCACATGCAAACATTCATTATACAGACCGTATGTATAATTAGAATTTTTGCTTTACTAAATAAATAATTATTTTGTTGTAAAATCAATTAAAACTAGTACAATACGTTATTCTGAACAACAACTGAGGAATATATTTTTTTCATTTAAGAATCCGTTTTACAGATAAAAATTATTTTTAGTTGAAAAAATTGTGTTTTTGACGGCCCCTATCTCAAACACCTTTAAATCCACCAGGATGTAATCTTGTACAAAAGGGTTTCTAAAGGTGCTGATTAAGAATATCTGATACTTCTTGAAAATCGATCCTCTTTTTCCATCCTAGAATCGGACGCTACTGACTAAAATCAAATGTGGTTACGTCTAAAGATTCACTTTATAGTATATATTCACCACCAAATTTTCAAAATATTTGGACATCAGATGAGCGAGATATGAGGGTGGCTCCATGAAAGGTGCGACAGTGTCGCACTTAAAACTGAAACACCCTTATAACTTTTTTCATTTTTATCCAATTTTAACCAAATTTCACTCAAAGATAGAGCACATTAGGATCAACTTGTGGTTCAAAACCCAGTTGCCTCTTAATGAAAAGTCTGAAAATATAATTTTAATGGGTTTTTGAGTTTTGAATAGTGTGCTGCGATAATTTTATTTGAAATAAAATGCAAACTGGCAGGTAGTTGTCAAGTAATTTGTAAGTTATTTAGCTGTTTTTTGTGTTTTGCGATTCTAATTTGTAATAATGCTTACAATTGCCGAAAAAGTGGAAATAATAAGATTAGCGGGCGATAATGTCAGATCAGCAAGAGAGGTTTGAGAACATAATATTTAATGTGTTTTTGCTAAGTACAACTTAATTTTAATTTTTCTTTCGTTTGTATTTAATTTAATTTTTTTTCTTGTTATCTCGTTTGTAATTCATTTCTAGTTTATGAAAAATTTGTTCCTAAAAATAAAATTAAACTCCGAGTGAATTGCAATATTTTGTTTTTTAGGAAAAAAAAAACCTAAAGAAATACACTGCAACTATTAGCTATTCACATTTTATTTACATGAGGGGAGGCTATGATATGTTTTTCTTACGTTGTCTCAGGGTTATCTACTACTGACAAATTATTGAAGTGCCAGATTTAGTGCATTCTGTGAGTCGGACGAACGTACAAATATTTGGGGAGTCAACCAAACTACCGCTCCCCACCGTTTTCGAGGATGCTGAGAACGATGGTGATGTTTTTTCTGCTCCCTGAGTTGACCCTACCCCCCAAACGGCAAAAAAACCGCCCCCAAATGGTGAGAATCGCGTATTCGATGTCTTCCACCGGCAAAACTTATGTCATCCCCCGTTTTCGAGGATGCTGAACACGTTGGTGATGTTAGTTCTGCTCCCCGAGTTGATCCTACCCCCTAAACGGCCAAAAACCACCCCCAAAGGGGGAGAATCGCCTATTCTACGTCTTCCACCGGCAAAACTTATGTCATCCCCCGTTTTTAAGGATGCTGAACACGATGGTAGTTCTGCTCCACGAGGCAAACCAACCCCCGAACGACCAAAAACCACCCTCCAAGGGGGTCAAAAATGTGTTTCGCGCTACAAACGAGAAAACCCACGTTATCTCTCGTTTTTTAGTATGCTGGGCAAGAGAAAAATATGACCAAGTCACCTCGACCCCCGCGAGCCCCTCCAGCGGCCAAAAACTACACCTGTTTTGGGTTTTTTTTTTCTAATTAACTGCAACGGATGAGAGAGTGTAAATTATTATTATTATATTTTGTAAGCTCATTGAAGAGGAGGGTCATGTGCTCACGCATACACGGGATCGAAAAACGTTTATTTGCTTCTTTGATCTTCGAATGGAATAAAATGCATTCAAAATTACGCGAGCTTGGTCGCCTAGTATAATAACAAAAACGTGGTTTCTGTTAGGGCCGGATTATGATTCAGAGTTGTGATAAGTACTTTTAAAAAGTACTCCCATTACCCAGCACAAGTAGGCAACATTTTTATCCCAGTACTAAGTGCAAGTACTTTGAAAAGTACTTAGAGTATTAAGTAATTTACTTGAAATTTAAAATTGAAGTACCCAGTACAAAATAATTACTCAGTGAATTACTCTAAGTACTGAAAGTACCTAGAGTACTTTAAAATACTCTAAGTATTCAGCATCCTTAAAAACGGGGGATGACATAAGTTTTGCCGGTGGAAGACGTAGAATACGCGATTCTCCCTCTTTGGGGGTGGTTTTTGGCCGTTTTAGGGATAGGAACAGCTCAGGGGGCATAACCAACATCACCGTCGTGTTCAGCATTCACGAAAACGGGGGGTGACATCAGTTTTGCCGTTGGAGGACGTCGAATACGCGATTCCCCCTCTTTGGGGGTGGTTTTTGGCCGTTTAGGGAGTAGAATCAACTCGGGGAGCAGAACCAACATCACCATCGTGTTCAACATCCTCGAAAACGGGGGATGACATAAGTTTTACCGGTGGAAGACGTCGAAAACGCGATTCTCACCATTTGGGGGCGGTTTTTTTGGCCGTTTGGGGGGTAGGGTCAACTCAGGGAGCAGAAAAAACATCACCATCGTTTTCAGCATCCTCGAAAACGGGTGGAGGAAGTAGTTTGGTTGACTCCCCAAATATTTGTATTTTTCAAGGTTTTTTCCGACTCACAGAATGCACTAATTTAATTGATCGTCACTGTCATTTATTTTTGACTTATGCCTGTATGCACCGTATACCGACAAGCGAAGCTTAAGGTTTAAGCTCGCTTAACGCTACGATTTTGTATGCACCGTAACCACAAATGTGTTTAAGCTCGCTCAAAGTTAAGCGGCCAAATTCGGCGGCTTAAAAATTTAAACCCGGGCTTATTTCAACACAACCTCACTTTTTTCTTGTTTTGCATTTACTGACAGAAAGGCCTGAAGTTAAAATTGTTTCTGTTGAGTTTTGCGGAATTGTCGAATTGTGAAGGGGTATTTAGCGGCGAGTACCTTATTAGTTATTATGGAAATTGAAGATTTATTATGCTGGAAGACGATAACGATATCTTAGATATTATTGACTTTGGATTTCCACGGAGGGTTTTTAGGAGAATCAACTATTTTGAGGAGATAGATGATATGGCCTTTTATAGAAGGTTTAGACTAACGAAGCATACAGCATTGTATGTTCTGGAGCTTATTGAAGATGCTTCTCGGATGTTGTAAAATTTGGAACTTTTAACTTTTCGCTCATTTTGCTAAATAATATGACAATTAAATTCTAGCACAATGATAATATAACCAAAATAACACAAACACGTGCAGGCAAGAATCTATTTTATAAATAAAATATTAAATCACGAATCACGATATTAAATATGTTCAAGTTCAGCGAATTACGGATCACGGACGACAACGGACAAATAAACAACTTTGACTTTAAATGACTTAAAACAAACAAAACATTAAAATTCCCTAAATAGATACTACGTTGCCACGTTTTCTTAACTTATCTAAGCCACGTTTATTGTTCAGCAGCAGCGGTGCATAACGCAAACATTTAAGTTTAGCTCAAGTTTTAAGCGCGCTTACGTAAGCTTCGCATATGAAACAAAACGGCGAATACGGGCATAAATTGCCAAATTTTTCATTGATAACATTGCTGTACTTTCTTTAGGGTATCACTCTGGCAACTATGTAGAACCAATTTGAATTTGTGGTTATGTTTTTGACTTTTCAACATAACCTCGGTAATTAAAACAGTCATTCATACCAACAGAATTCAGATTTTCCAAAGCCTCCCCTCATATAAATAAAATGTGAATAGCATATAAATATGAATGATAATTGATATTGCAAAATTATATTTTCAGATAAACATTTTTTCAATCAAAATATCAATATTTTTGAATTTGATGAGATTTTGGATTAAGGTTTTTTTTTAGACAATTCTGAATAACTTTCATTGGTAAATTTTTTCGATAAAAAAATGCCTAATATGCTTTTTTGATTTTCTCCGTTTATTTTAGTATCGCAGGTGGCTTTGCATTAGTACGGGACGAAAGGTTTTTTGGCCACGAGTTGATCCTGATGGGATCTATCTTTGGGTGAAATTTGGTTCAAATCGAATAAAAATGAAAAAAGTATTGAATTTAAAGCTTCATGCCCATTAAGACTTTTAATTAGTGACTCTAATTTCAACAAATTTAACCAAGAGCCACTTCTCATTAGATATGCGCGGGATCCTTTAATGTTGACACAGTTTCCTCAAATTTTCTAACCCAAAAGTTAATTGTATAGGCAGACGGTACCCGCTCAGAATATTATACCGTGTGTGTACAGTATATATTTATAAACACAAGTTTACTGCTGACAGGTAATTTTAATTTCTAATTCATCCATTTTGATGGCTTTAAAATCAGTTGTAATCATTAGAAAGTTTTTCCAAACATTTAACATTCTTGACATTGAATGGGCCATTTGGGAAAATTTTTTTAATTCATATTTCGAAAGTACACCTTGTAATTAGTAAATGTGCAAAATATTACATTTTTCTTTCAACTGCTTCTCCCTCAAAATAAATAATGAAAATGGAGCGCTGTGACGTCACACCACTCGTAGCGGTCGGCCGCTCGCTTGTTTCCTATAGTTTCATACCGGCGGCAGTTACTACACACACGACGGAAGTGGTAATTTCGTTCATCTTTTAAGTGCTTCGTCCTTGGTACAGCGAAATCTAAATACCATATATCCGCATAACTCATAGAACCAGTGGAGTCGGGTGGTGTGACGTCATAGCCGTTTCAAATATGTTACGAATTTGAAATCAAATATTAGGGTTAATACTAACGCTAGCGATCTAATTTTTCCACTATATACTTAGAGGATGAAATACTTACGGAAAATGCTAGAATAAATGAAAAAGCAAATATCACTAAATGAGCCCATTAAGGAAAGAATTGTTACTATTAATATGTACTTAAATGAAGTTACATTCAGTCTGTTTGCTAATTAGATAGGAGACCATGATGGGGTAAGTCTGATACTGTATTGCATTATTATTTATGAATTTTCTAAAACAATATAATTCAAAAAAAGAATATGTTTCGTGCTTTACTAATATTCTGTGTTCAAGGGAGTGCAAACAGAAAGTTCAAATAAGGACACAATAGATATCTAAAACTAATTATTTGTGATCTCAAATGCAAGAGAAAGTACTACTGGACTCAATAATAACCAATGAGGGCGCCATCGTCGCAGCAACAACTGATGTGAAAACAGTACTGATATGTCATCAAGCAAGTAACCGGTACTTAGTTCTTAGTGCCCTTGAAGAATTTTAATGTGTTAATTGTGAATTTGTGCCGTCTTGTGTGACTATTCAAAACCAGAATCTAGGGCTGGTTTTAGAAAAGCCTGAAATTCAAGTTATGTACTTAACCCCATTTAAAAAAATTAATTGATACAATGAACTTGCCAAATAAATGTAATCGTTTTGTTTGAAATGACGGGAGCAAACAAGCATATTTTTGGTGACTAGCTTTGCCATAAGTCGCACTCTTTCCAGTCTTTCCCAAGAAAATCGTCGGTGTCAACATTTTCCACTACACCAAATTTATTTGTGAACTTTATTTTCTCCTACTTTAGAGAAATGGTGAAAATGCAGGGAAGGAGTAACACTTTTTTTGGAATTACAACCAAAAACAACAATTAGTTGTGTCCATTTCTCGTGGTTAAGAAAATTTGCCATCAGGTGGCGTGGCGGCCTGTTATCGAGCCCAATAGAATATTCCATGTGAGCTGAATGATTTCTATAGATGACATCGTGACCTGCTGAAATACTTTTAAAAAATTTGTCCCTAGATCATAAACTGGGCGTAGGAGTACAAAACAATAATATAGACGATTGGTGTCATATGTTTCCTCTGGGTTTGAGGTTATTGTGAAAAGTTCTCGGTGTCAGTTTTGTGGTGTGTTGAATATTTTGTTGTAATTGTTGTATTTATCTATTAAGTTTGGTGGATGGATGTGCTTGTGTGTTAACGTGCACATTAATAATGGAAAAAAAAATAAAATCAATTGAATGAACAAAAACACTGAATTCTTAAACTGAGTTTCCTCAAATGCAACCATGAAATCGAAGTACCGGATTGATACATAGTTGCCTGCTATCATTCATTTAATTTGGAGGAACTATTTTATTAGGCGGATGTAATCCGAGATGGGTCGAGGTCAGTGATAATTGTGATAATTTTTAATAAAAAATTACTATATTTGTACTGCCATCTGCCGAAATCGTTCAGCTTACGTGGAATAAACTACTTTTTTTAACCATTGAAAAATTTATGATGTTCGAAATATCACATTTGCCTCTTACTAATAAATAAAAAGTACGTAAAAGTTTTCACAATAGTATACAACACAGCGGTATGTATAACATGTAATAATAAATTAAAGGTATTTCCTGTTTTATATCATAATTCATCGATAAAGTGATGAATATTATGAAGATGATCTCCATAATCTGTGGCTTCACTACCCACAAAAGTTTCATGATGGTCAAGGATTTCTTCAAAGCTCAATATATCATCATGATTGTCATCACTGTGTGCAAACAAATGGTCCACCTCTTCCTCAGCGATTTCCCTAATGAAAAATAAAAAATTATACTTTATATTATAAAAACAGTGTTATTCAGCATTCTTGTGGAGGGAGATATAAGGAGTGAAAATACGAAGTATAATGAGGAATTTTGCTCCTTTTAAAGCATGAATGCTTATACGATTCCTTGTATTAAAATAAGATGGAAAGTTAATAAATTTGATCTGATCTATTCTTTGTTAAGGAGATAAAAAAGTAATACCTATTGATAAAATTTTTGAAATTTTGAAAATAAATAAATTTTTCTAATTTTGACATAAAATTACACTTTTCAAAACTGTAGTAAGTGTCAAAACGTTCTACTTTTCATCACCAGTTAGGAAAAGTTAAACTTTTCCTAACGGGTGAGGAAAAGTTCGTTACATCACCAGAGAAAAATAAAGAACTCTCAAGAAGAAATAGAAACAACGTATATATATTCAAAACGTAATACAAGTTTATAGGAATTATTATTACTTCCTCACCAAAAGTGAGGAAGGCATGTATTCGTGAAACAATTTTTGAAAATTTTTATTGCATTTCTGGAGGATTTTCGACGAATTATGACGATACACAAAATTTCAGACAAAAAAAATTTTCTGTCTGTGTGTGTGTGTGTGTGTGTGTGTATGTGTATCGCGATAGCAGCTACAGTTTTTGAGATAAAGCTTTCAAATTTGGTACACACGTTCTAGAGTTCAAGGAAAAGTTTTGAGTTCGTTGATGAGCAAAATCGGTCCACTGGAATGGGGTCTACCGGATCCCAATATTTTTATTTCTAACTTTACAAAAAAATTAATTTGTGATGAAAGATTAGAAATAGGTTCTAATATACAAATCCGTGAGGAAGTTTTGATCCCATAATTAGCAGCGTTTTTTTTTTAATTATAAATATTAACTATACAATTTGTGACATTTGTCAAATTAACTCCTGAAGAAGTTTTATTTGTTGAATTTGCCATGATATTATGTGCTGCATTATGCACTAAATTAAGAACATTTGTCATTTGTCACTTTTGATATTAAAATTAAATGAGTAATAACAGATACAAAGGTAACTATGATTACATGAATACTTAATTTTTTATGATTTTTAAACATTTTATTTAAAGAATTTTATTTTTAGACGTTTAAATTAGAGAAAATCTTGTATGTTACGAAAGACCATTTTGTGTAACTCGTGTCATTTTGCGGGATGAGCGAAGTGAGTTCCTGCAAAATGACACGAGTTACACAAAATGGTCCACTCGTTAAACAAAATAAAGTCTTTCGTAACTGGTTACATAAATAGCTATTATTTATTTAATTTACGAGAAAACCCCATTACAAAATTTTATTATATAGGAATAACACATTAGCTAGCTCCCTGGTTTAGTCGTATCGCAAGTTTGGGTGGATTTTGCCTGTTGTTATGAGGTTCTATTGCGTACTATTAGACATAAAAAGTTTAGCGGCTGGCCAAAATTTCATGTTTTCATATCAGACCGTTTTAAAGTTATTTAATAAAAACCGTCTTCGGAACAACCCCTGCTGCGGCTCCCTTAGAAGGCACTTTAGAGGTAAACTATACCAAGGTTTTCTTAATATTTTGACTTGCTTAGCCCTGACATTTTGAATACTCAATTCGGAATCACCTTGTATAGGGTGTAACACAACTTATCCGTAAATTTTTAACCATACATGCACCTTTAAATAAAAAGTTGATTTCTTAAAAATTTTTTTTATAAAAGTCCAACACAGAATACGAGATAAAAATTGTTAAAGATAATTAATGAAAATGTTAAAATAACAAAACTATTTCTGTTCAAAGCTGTCCATTGACTTGCAAGCACGTCTGGAATCGTCTAATCCAATGTTGTCGCACTAGCTGAAATGTTCCTCCTTCCAGTTGTTCCCAAAGGCGCAGATTATCGACAGTAGCCGTTGTGATGCATTCACGTAATACATCGATATTGTTTACTTCGGTTTGATACACTTTTTTTAAATATCGCCACAAATAGAAGTCAAGAGGATTTAGATCCAGGAATCGCGGAGGCCAAGCTACTGGTCCACCCAGTCCGATACAACGTATCCCTTGTACTTGGTCCAAATAATTTCGGACTACTAAACGATAATGAGGCAACGCACCATCGTATAAAAACCACATCCGCCATTGGACGTCCAAAAGAACAGGCAGATCATTACGGAGAAGTCGCAGATATTGTAGAATATCCATTCGATTAGGCAATATGATAGAACCAATTAGGCCGTCATCGACAATCCCTGTCCAAACGTTTAAAAAGAACCGATGCTGAAAGTGATACTGAACTATTGAGGATTCTCAGCTCAAACCCAGACGTGCGTATTATGTAGATATCCCATTACGTGTAAGAATAGCGTATCTGTGACTAAAACATTGACTGTAAATCTGGCAATTCGAGCATATCTCTTGCAACAACCATTACAAAATATTATTCTTGGTCTCTCGGCAACACTGCTTAGACCTTCTCGACATGATATGGGTATAATTGACAATTGAGTGTACCATTTTTATTGAAAAAAATACTGTCACTTTGATACTAACAATTCGCACACAAGCTGACCATTAATATCCACTCACAAATACTCACGATAAAACCTACATTGGAGCTCCAATGGAAGTGACAACATATACGATTAGTACAGAGAGAATTTGGACCTTTTGCCAGTTGTTTTATGCAGTGTTTATTTTAAAGCAGTCTATCAGATAGTTCAGATGCCAGTGATGTTAGATAGCAAAATATTAACATTTTTAGTGTGCCATGCAGTGGCGGCTCATGACTTTGAACAATGGCGGTGCACAGTCAAAAGCTATGTACAGTCGGCGCCACCCAAATGTGAACGGTAAAATTGTATAGTGTAATTTACACTTTATATCATAGTCGACGTAAAATTTGAAAATAGTTGTCAAATATATTTGTCATAATTTGTCAAAAGTAAAAGTAAAGATAACTATGCCAAGACATTTAACTAAAGCGCAAAAAGAGAGGGTTTGCGACGGTTCAAATGTTAAATAATTTAGGTAATTTAAAGAAAAGTTGTTAATGAATATTATAATATAAATACTTACTAATAACTAGTAACGAAAAAAAAAAAGGATATATTATATTTTCCAGTTTATTTAAATCATAGAATATAAGAACAAAAATACCGTAAATAAGGTAACGTAATTACACCTCGGTTTTAACAAATAGCAATACTTGTCAATTCTTCGTTTCGCTAGCCTAAAACAAACAAAATAATTAGATTTAAACATTGCCAGTGAGGTAATATTAGTAATATTATACGAAACACTTTAGTTACATACCTTGTTCGAGTCTCTGTGGTGTAATACAGTCTCGGTTGTACGGGATTTAATGTGTATGTCAGCATAGCCAAGTTACAAGGTACCATTCTGTCGAAACAATTCTAAAAATAACGAATGATTATTGTTAATTAAAGTAGGAAAATGTAAGGTGTAAAATTTAGATTAAAATACTTACCATTGTATGTTTATAGAGTCCGCTTCATAATTTCTCATTTATGTCAAATCTCCGAATCTGTGGAAATTAAGTGATATTAATCATTATATAACATGAGTCTGTTAAACTTCTTACCTGTGGTAAATTTAAACAAATGTTATTTAGTGTCACTAAGAGGTTATAAACAAGTGAGGTGACAGTTGTTGTAGTTCGTTTGTATGAAATACTTAATAAGAAGCAGTGGTGCCAACCAGTTTTACGTGGGTTGCATTCCCTTTAGAGATAAGATCCGATGGAGGTGCCGTTGCTAGGTAACCACCAATGAGCAAGCCGAGTTAGCAGGACGGTAGGGTTTTTTAGATGAAAGGAACACAACCTCGGTTCCGGGTAGAGCGTAATTTGTTACCAATAGTTAAAGAAATAAATATCTAGGATTTAACGTATAAAAAAACTAATGAAATATCTCGCTCTTGGGAAGACAAAAAAAAACGGCATGCCTTTTACCTTTTGCAAATGACTGAGTGAGGGTGCAGATGCTATCTTTAAATTTCAATTTCACCAAATACTCATTATAATTCCATTATTAAATTAAACCACGAACTTCGGAGGAAGGGTAAGAGTTATTAAATATCTCACGATAACTGAGTTACTACTTATAATTTACATAATGGAACATACATATTGAGCACGTTTACCTTTGTTTTAGAACGTGGTTTTAATTTTATATGCTTAATCCTGGATGTTAAATTAGAGAGCTCTTTATGCTGAACGTTATATTCGAACTTAAAGTTGGAGTACCTACATGAAATAATTGAAATTGGAACTGGATATATATATATATATATATATATATATATATATATATATATATATATATATATATATATATATATATATATATATATATATATATATATATATATATATATATATATATATATATATATATATATATATATATATATATATATATATACATCTTGCTATCTTTTCTGCGTCTTTCCATTTTGCAGCGATTCTGCGTCCATCAAAGTATACTTAAATATTTTACAGTCTGCAGATAAGGCAGGGCCCTGTTCACTTGAAACTGCAAAGTATATTAAAATATCGTTATTAGTTATTGTGATAATAGCAATTTTACATTATGCGATGATTCGGCGTCCTTACATTTTACTATCATTTCGACGTCCGATGTATACTTCATAAAGTTTACATTATACAGACTTTTCAGCGTCCAACACTGTTGCCAGTTTTACGTTTCCAGCTCAAAGTGGTTGTGAATAGAATATTCATCTTCGACTTACTTTCTTGATAGAAGAACTACGGGTAGGTACTTCTAACTGTTTACATAATATGCATGAATACGTTTTTTACAAATTTAATATTGGTTATTATACTTATTTAATGTATTCAAATATGTAATTTCTAATAAACAGATAAACATTGATAATAACCATAGAAACAACTTTTTTCGCATTTTGACTGATAATATGCTATTTTACTAAATTCAAATTCATTTAATAAATTGGCACTTTACCACATAAAAATGTCACTTTACTATTATAGTAATGTCCGTGTTAATACAAAACAGTTTGACAGAAGTTCGAAGTGGCTTCTCGAGCGGCATTTAAAATGCCTTTAAAACAATTTTCTAAATTCAGTAGCAAGATTCAGTTTTATAATTAATAATAACTTAAAATCAATTCGACTCACAAAAATTATACGTTACTGTTATTACATACATAAACAAAGCCGTGTCAGTTAGTTACTAGGTTACGGAAATCCTGCATTAGTACTACTATGACATTTTTTAAACTTTAAACTTTGTAATGCTTTTTAATATACAGTATATGCTTATAATCACCTGCTAACACAAAATACGAAAAAATAGTATAAACAAATCTCGTTAGAAAAGCAATTTTACTAAACTCATATAGTTTTTGAGTTACTCGCTCGCTACGCTCGCTCGTACTCAAACACTATATTCGTTTAGTAAAACTTTGCTTTTCTAAACTTGTTGTTTAATGTACTATCACTTTACAAAAATATCCATTTTATATAAAAATAAAAGACATTACTATTCGTGATTTACTGAAACATGAATATCTAGATGAAGCAACTTTTCTGGAAAACGGCTTGTCATATTAAAAAGTGCCAAGAGACATTAAATTTTTATTTTTTATTGCTTTATTGAATTAAACTGGAAACATGGGAAAATATCAGTGGCGTACTACTTTTTTGTGAAGAAGAGCCTAGTAATTCCATATATCTACGCCCATGGTTAAGTAAAGTAGTGGTTTGTTATTCTAAAATTAACCAGTTTAAAACTGGGAAATAACCTCTACGCCTTTGACGTAATGTCAGAGGATCAGTTAGAGGGTGTTTTTTTGACAACTAATAGGAATTAAATTAATACAAAAATACTGCGCTGACGTTTCGGAAACTATATCCGTTTCCTCTTTCAAAGTTTAGGCTTTAGATTTTTATGTAACGTGTAGAATAACACAGCATAAAATAAAAATTGTTTATATCATTTCCGTAGATACTTATCATAGAAATGTTGAAAAATATACTAAATAATATTAATTTTATTGAGTTCTTCTCTCAACATTGGTAACCCAGTTGAACAAAATTCTACCGAACAAATTTGATACGCATTTATCTTCATTAAGTAAAATTATTGCAGATTCCTTGATTTTTCTTTTTTTGAAAAAGGAAACGGATATAGTTTCCGAAACGTCAGCGCAGAATTTTTGAATTAATTTAATTCCTATTAGTTTGTAATGGTGCCTACTTATTACGGTGCTTTTTGTCAATATACTTACGTAATCTTTTTATACGGAAATCTCGGGCGCCAGTCCTTTAATTTTTAAGTGCAAAGAACTACACTTTTTTGGCTCTCTTATTGGGAGACAACCCTGAATAGCGAAACAGCTGAGATACGGAATAGCCTGAGGTCAGAGCTGGAGATCTATCTAATGGATTTCGACCATACTGCTCAAGCGGGTTAACCAGAAATAAATGACAGAAATAATAACTCGTGAATTTTACCTCTTTAAAATAACGTGTTTATTCAGTAGTAATAATGAACAAATTAATTTACTCTAAAACCTCCACGACTGTACAGTCGAGTGTGTATAAAACTATTTCAAAATGATTAAAAACAAGTCAAGCTGGCAATCAAGAATCTTTACGCGATTTTACGGCGGAATTTTCAGATACGTTGGATTAATGAATTACTATGTACGACAAGCAAACGGACCTTTCCAATAGGATGTATTATAAACGGCGGGCAATCCGTTAGCTATAGATATTTGAAGCTATACGGAATATTTAAACACACGGCAAACTACTGCCACAAACGTAGAGCTATTTGTTAATGATTATGTTGATGAACGTAAGTTTTCCGAGTCAACTCTATGCAGATCACCTTTATGGATGGCCCTAGCGAACAGATCCAACCAGTTGATGCATATAATGACTATTTGGTTTAACGTAGGTTTTCCGGTAACCTATTATGCATGGAGGTCTTTAAGATGGCCCTAGCGAGCAGATCTCAGCAGCCGATGCATATATTAGCAAACAAAAGACCAACCAAGAAATGAGCTCTAGTTTGATTGGGTACTGGGTAGTGCACTACAACGATACGTAAATAGACCTCTGAATATCTATATTTAACTGAAGGCAGTACCTGCAAATTGCAGTGGGCTACGGCGTATTCTTACCAAAATTATTCTCAACTAATTTTCTATCAAACTAAATTTACTATTTAACTCGGAACGGCGGTACGGAAATATTGACGGCTTCGGATTGATCTTCAATTGCTGGCGGTAAATCGGATCTGATCTTGCGGACTATTTCGGAATGAACCTGGACTGCGGCCGACTTTCTCGGAATGAGGACGAAGTGAGCGCTCCTCTCCCTTTTGTAACCTTTATGACGTATCTAGGTCGCGTGATAGAGGGGCGGTCACCGACTTGAAACGAAGGATTCGGATGCACAACCGGGCGTAACTTGCAGAGGTCCAGCGGATTATGCAGTTAGGCGCATCAATTCAGTACGTATATAACCGGAAATGAGTTACTTGCAATTTCTATACTATATTGCTAAAAGAAACGGATTAAAACGGGCAAGGATTAACATTTTTAGAAATGAATGATTTTTATTTCCGACTCGGTCATTATTTATAATAATTCTCGGATTTTGTTTATACGGGGGATTGTCGAAAATTAATCAATTAATTACTTGACTGCTTGTTTGCCAACGGACCTTTTAACAACTCATTAATAACTTAACTAGAACATGACTTACTTACTAAAACAGCGGCAGGGTGTACCCAAGTGACGGTAAAATTTAAAGCAAAAATGAACATTCCTTGATTGAGTAGTGAGGGATAAGTGCATCCCTCTGGTGGTCAATTGCTACTACCAGTCGAGACATCGACGATGTCTCTGTGACCGATAGCGGCTTGCCAAGCAAGCACCAAGAGCGACGACCTCTAGCCCTGATGGACTAAAACGTGCATATTAAATGGGATTATAGGAAACAACTACTGGACGGGCAAAGGCCCCTACTCCCATTGAATTATACCTATAAATCCAAATTGTTAGCCAAATTTGTTATTTGTCTTTTCTCCACCAGACACAGACCGGTTTCGAACTCTTTATGTTCTCATCAGTGTATACCTATAAATCCAAATTGTTAGCCAAATTTGTTATTTGTCTTTTCTCCACCAGACACAGACCGGTTTCGAACTCTTTATGTGCTCATCAGTGTGCTACAGGTAGCTGAAAAGACAAATAATAAAGGCAAACCAAACTAGTCTATGGCAGACCCAGCACAAGTAAGTAGTGAGGGTCTGCCATAGACTAGTTTGGTTTGCCTTAGTTAATTGTCTTTTCAGCTACCTGTGGCACACTGATGAGAACATAAAGAGTTCGAAACCGGTCTGTGTCTGGTGGAGAAAAGACAAATAACAAATTTGGCTACCAATTTGGATTTATAGTAGGGGCCTTTGCCCGTCCAGTATTTGTTTCCTATAATCCTCTTTATTATGCACGTTTTAGTCCATCAGGGCTAGAGGTCGCCGCTCTTGGTGCTTGCTTGGCAAGCCGCTATCGGTCACAGAGACATTGTCGATGTCTCGACTGGTAGTAGCAACTGACCACCAGAGGGATGCACTTATCCCTCACTACTTACTTGTGCTGGGTCTGCCATATACTAGTTTGGCTTGCCTTTGTTATTTGTCTTTTCAGCTACCTGTGGCACACTGATGAGAACATAAAGAGTTCGAAACCGGTCTGTGTCTGGTGGAGAAAAGACAAATAACAAATTTGACTACCAATTTGGATTTATAGTTATAATTCAATGGGAGTAGGGGCCTTTGCCCGTCCAGTAGTTGTTTCCCATAATCCTATTTATTATTCCTTGATTGGAAAAATCACTTCGTTACAAATTGTCAAAAAAACACCCTCTAACTGATCCTCTGACATTACGTCAAAGGCGTAGAGGTTATTTCCCAGTTTTACACTGGTTAATTTGAATATTTTTTAGATAAATCGAATTTTTTGGATAGGAATCTCGAGGAATGTGGTAATAAATCCCAAAAAAAGAAAAGGAAAGAAATAATTTATGAAATGCCACAAATAACATTTAAACAATAAGTTTAAGTAAGTTAGGTGTCCTTGGATTTTTAGATATTAGATTTTAGTATAATTCTTGATATTTTGAATTTATTCTATAGCAAGATATGGGAAAAATTTTCAAAAAATTATTGGTTGACCCTGTATACATTATGTCTGACTCGTGGTGTGAGTATAATGGTGTGGCGGTAAGGAGTCGTATTCTTGATATTTCTGCGCATGACATCATACTCGGGAGGTCGATTTAAATTGTCAATTTCATTTTAGTTATACATTTTCTGAAAAAATTACACATAGCAGCTTTTTCAATAAATTTTGCAATTAAATCAGCAAATTTTTTTGGTAAAGAGAGATCTTACTATTATTTTTTATTAGCTAAGCCAGGTTATTAACATTTAAAGTGAAATGTCAGGTATAGTCGGTATCCCGATCGTGACGTCACGAGATGCGCACCGCTTCACCATTATACTCACACCACGGTCTGACTTAATGCATTATAATTATAATGTCACATTATTAAACTGCCACTATCTGCACTGGCTGGAACACTAACAGTGTTGCCACTTCGCAGGACGCAGAATCATTTGCAAAAAGGATAAAACTATACGATAGAGAAGATATACGCTGGCGATGTAAGAGCACCTGGTGGTGAAATGTCTGAACTTCATTTATATACTTTTTTACATTTTACGGACGCTTCTGCGTCCACACAAGAAATTTGGATTTGATTATATCGATGACATTATTAGATTTACAGCACTCTATATTATGTTGCCGAAATTGATGTAATCAACAGATTTAATGTCAAATTAATAGAGGTCACTCCAACCACTAATAGTCAGATTATCATGCAAAAACCTTTCCACGTCCGTATACGGACGCAGAAAGTCGGTGGACGCAGAATTATATGTAGATTTCAAATGTATGGACGCAGAAAAGATAGTAAGATGTATATATATATATATATATATATATATATATATATATATATATATATATATATATATATATATATATATATATATATATATATATATATATATATATATATATATATATATATAAAAATAAAAAGGTAGTCTTGACTGACTAGTTAAGATAGAAACTAGGAAATTTTGAGGTTGCAGTCAAAATAGATATTCAGGCCAGGAATAAAAGAATACTCTTTGTTATTTGTCAAGCTTTCGGAAATGTTTATTTCCTTTCTCAAGACATCTACAAAAAAGGTAGAACAAAGTTAATACAAAAATTAACAACATTTTTGCTATAAATACTTACTAACTTGAGGTTAACATTTAAAAAATAGCTTCATTGCAAAACACACAAATTTTCTTACGTTTCCCATAATTTATGCAACTCAATATACATGTCACCACAAAGCTTACATATTTAATTTAAGATTAAAAACATTACGTCGTAAAAACATTAAAAGATTATTAAAATATTGTTAAAATAGCTACATTGTTAATGAATATTCACTACATGTGTTGTAGAACAGAAATATGCACAAAAACATTTGAAAAATTTTTTCTTTGAAAAAGATAAAAAACCACTGAAAACTAGTGCTATTGAAGCTACCAACTACATTGCCAACTTAATCAAGGCGGTAAATTTGAGTTCTGGAAAAAACTATTGTTACTATTATTAAGTTTAAGAATATAAGTATAAATTTTACTCAAATTGTCTATATCCGATTTCTTATTTAAATTCTTATCCTCATTATTCATATGAATCATTTCAAGGAATATTCTTTTATGATAATTATTTTCTACCGTCAAAACTTTGACATTCTCATAATCCATTTTGTGTCCCGTTTCTATGACATGCTCTGCAAGTCCGCACGATTTGATGTTCCTATTACAATCGCTTTTATGTGAAATTAACCGACCATGTAAAGTTCTCGACGTCTGTCCTATATAAGCTCTGTTACAGTTATTACATTGAATTCGATAAACTACATTAGACTTCTCTTTCTCTTTTAGTGCTGTCTTGGTTCTACTATATAATTTTGCAACAGTTTTTACATTCTTTTTCGCAATTTTTGTGTTAGTATGTTTAAAAAGGTTCATTAACCTTGATGTTAGATCCTCAATATATGGTAGAGATCTGTAAACCAGTCGATCAACCATCTCCGTTCCATGACCCACGTGGCCGTCAGTCAAGTTGTCGCTTCTGTCATTCATCGTCCTTAAGTTAACGTTATTATTTAATGCCAACCTATTGCTATTCTCATTAGAGTTTAAATTCTGTTCTGTATTAAATAACATTTTATTAATTAAATTAATTGGATAAGAATTCTCTATTAGTAAAACTTTAAGTTCATTTAAAGCTTCTTTTCTAAACTGGGTGTGGGTGACCTTTACTACCCTATTTTTTAATGCTAGAATGAGATTGATTTTCATCCGAGGATGGTGGTACGAATGGTAATTAATATACCGACCACTACTCATAGGTTTTCTGTACCATTTAGTACTTAACCTATTATCCCGTTCGTTTCGAATGACTCTCATATCTAGGAAAGGGATACAATTCTCCGTTTCTTTTTCAACGGTAAACTGTATATCGTTGTTATAATTATTAAATATGCATAACACCTCATCAATCTTATCAGAGGGCACCGCAAGTAGAAGGTCATCAACATATCTCTTAATAAACGGAATGTTAAACAAAATTCTAGATAGACAATCCTTAACCACATCATCCAATACAAAATTTGCTAAAATGGGAGAAATTTTAGACCCCATTGGGGTACCAAAGACTTGTTTATAAAATGTATTATTAAATATACAATAATTTGAGTCAAAAATAAATTTTAAAATCGTTATAACAGAATTTAAATCTAAGTTACAACAATTCGAAATGACATCCCAGTTATTAGTTAAGCTGTCAATTATTAATTTCAAAGGTAAATTCGTGAATAAAGAAACAACATCAAAACTAACGACCACATAGCCTGGAGGGAGCTGGTAATCGTTAATAAATTCACTAAAAGCGAAAGAGTCCTTAACATAGAAATCGTTATCAGTCGTATATGCATTCGTTAGAATGTCAGTAAGAAATTTAGCTAGTTTTCCATTAGGACAATTGATCGAAGACATTATTGGCCTCATTGACAACGTTGGTTTATGTATTTTAGGTAACGAGTAAAAACGTGGAGCTACTGAATTATAAATTGTCAAAGTCTTAGCGGTATTTTGATCTATTAAATTATCTTTTTTCAATTGCGTAACTAATTTATTAGCTTTCTGTTGTGTTACGCAATTGAAAAAAGATAATTTAATAGATCAAAATACCGCTAAGACTTTGACAATTTATAATTCAGTAGCTCCACGTTTTTACTCGTTACCTAAAATACATAAACCAACGTTGTCAATGAGGCCAATAATGTCTTCGATCAATTGTCCTAATGGAAAACTAGCTAAATTTCTTACTGACATTCTAACGAATGCATATACGACTGATAACGATTTCTATGTTAAGGACTCTTTCGCTTTTAGTGAATTTATTAACGATTACCAGCTCCCTCCAGGCTATGTGGTCGTTAGTTTTGATGTTGTTTCTTTATTCACGAATTTACCTTTGAAATTAATAATTGACAGCTTAACTAATAACTGGGATGTCATTTCGAATTGTTGTAACTTAGATTTAAATTCTGTTATAACGATTTTAAAATTTATTTTTGACTCAAATTATTGTATATTTAATAATACATTTTATAAACAAGTCTTTGGTACCCCAATGGGGTCTAAAATTTCTCCCATTTTAGCAAATTTTGTATTGGATGATGTGGTTAAGGATTGTCTATCTAGAATTTTGTTTAACATTCCGTTTATTAAGAGATATGTTGATGACCTTCTACTTGCGGTGCCCTCTGATAAGATTGATGAGGTGTTATGCATATTTAATAATTATAACAACGATATACAGTTTACCGTTGAAAAAGAAACGGAGAATTGTATCCCTTTCCTAGATATGAGAGTCATTCGAAACGAACGGGATAATAGGTTAAGTACTAAATGGTACAGAAAACCTATGAGTAGTGGTCGGTATATTAATTACCATTCGTACCACCATCCTCGGATGAAAATCAATCTCATTCTAGCATTAAAAAATAGGGTAGTAAAGGTCACCCACACCCAGTTTAGAAAAGAAGCTTTAAATGAACTTAAAGTTTTACTAATAGAGAATTCTTATCCAATTAATTTAATTAATAAAATGTTATTTAATACAGAACAGAATTTAAACTCTAATGAGAATAGCAATAGGTTGGCATTAAATAATAACGTTAACTTAAGGACGATGAATGACAGAAGCGACAACTTGACTGACGGCCACGTGGGTCATGGAACGGAGATGGTTGATCGACTGGTTTACAGATCTCTACCATATATTGAGGATCTAACATCAAGGTTAATGAACCTTTTTAAACATACTAACACAAAAATTGCGAAAAAGAATGTAAAAACTGTTGCAAAATTATATAGTAGAACCAAGACAGCACTAAAAGAGAAAGAGAAGTCTAATGTAGTTTATCGAATTCAATGTAATAACTGTAACAGAGCTTATATAGGACAGACGTCGAGAACTTTACATGGTCGGTTAATTTCACATAAAAGCGATTGTAATAGGAACATCAAATCGTGCGGACTTGCAGAGCATGTCATAGAAACGGGACACAAAATGGATTATGAGAATGTCAAAGTTTTGACGGTAGAAAATAATTATCATAAAAGAATATTCCTTGAAATGATTCATATGAATAATGAGGATAAGAATTTAAATAAGAAATCGGATATAGACAATTTGAGTAAAATTTATACTTATATTCTTAAACTTAATAATAGTAACAATAGTTTTTTCCAGAACTCAAATTTACCGCCTTGATTAAGTTGGCAATGTAGTTGGTAGCTTCAATAGCACTAGTTTTCAGTGGTTTTTTATCTTTTTCAAAGAAAAAATTTTTCAAATGTTTTTGTGCATATTTCTGTTCTACAACACATGTAGTGAATATTCATTAACAATGTAGCTATTTTAACAATATTTTAATAATCTTTTAATGTTTTTACGACGTAATGTTTTTAATCTTAAATTAAATATGTAAGCTTTGTGGTGACATGTATATTGAGTTGCATAAATTATGGGAAACGTTTATAGCAAAAATGTTGTTAATTTTTGTATTAACTTTGTTCTACCTTTTTTGTAGATGTCTTGAGAAAGGAAATAAACATTTCCGAAAGCTTGACAAATAACAAAGAGTATTCTTTTATTCCTGGCCTGAATATCTATTTTGACTGCAACCTCAAAATTTCCTAGTTTCTATCTTAACTAGTCAGTCAAGACTACCTTTTTATTTATATATATATATATATATATATATATATATATATATATATATATATATATATATATATATATATATATATATATATATATATATATATATATATATATATATATATATATATATATATATATATATATATATATATATATATATATATATACATTTGTTCCTGCTACGATAAACCGTCCACCATATAGAAATTTACCGACGGTAAACTATCCGAAGACGTTAAACCTTCCAATTTTCGGACGGTTTAAGGATATCACTCGTATTGGCCTCGTTAGGCGGTCTACATCTCATATGCTGAATTTGAGATGGAGCGTTTTTGGTATGTTTCATATAATTTGCATATAACCATAGTGTTAAGTATATCCACCAGGAGCGCTGGCGCATACATACTCGCATATGCTCTACATATGCCTACATAATTTTTATAGATGTTAAACCTTCCAGACATTTGGCAACACGATTTAAGACATTTGATATTTGAAAACCATTCTGGTGCAGTATTTACATGTGTGTGGAGGATAGTGTAACGTGTAGTACACGTAAATTAGGAAAAATAGAAGAAAAAATGTATAACCAAATTATATTTTCAGGATTGATTGTTTATAGAAGTGATATTAAATATCTAAAAAGTTCCCACCACACAGGGGTGTGCTTCACCCCATTTTCACCCCTAATTGTGACACGGCGCTGGTTTTTTGCCAATATCTCTTAAACGCGTTATTCTACGACAAATTTGTAAGTATAAGAGAATGTTCCCTATAGAATCCTCTATAAAAAATGTCCGATGAGTTGTGAACGAATTTCTATTAGTTTCCGAGTTATTAACGCACAAAATCAAAGTTAGTTAAAAACACGCATAGAAATGGCTAAAAACTGAGTAATAGAAAACTTATTAATTTAATATAGTGAATTTATTCCTTGTAGGTAGTTGTTTTTTTATATATACAGTGTGTCGCACTTAAGAGTGAAACACCCTTACAACTTTCTCATTTTTTTTCGGTTTGAACCAAATTTTACTCAATGATAGATCCCATATTAGTATCAACTCATGGCCAAAAAACCATTCACCCCCTACTAATGCAAAGCCACCTGCGATACCAAAATAAACGAAAAAAATCAAGAAAACATATTAGGCATTTTTTTATCGGAAAATTTTACTAATGAAAGTTGTTCAGAATTGTCTAAAAACCTTAAATTCATCAAAATATCATCAAAATAAAAAAATATTGATATTTTGATTTAAAAAATTTCAAGTCAGAATATAATTTTACAATATCAATTATCATTCGTATTTAGTTGCAGAGTATTTCTTTAGTTTTTTTTTTAATAAAAAATAAAATATTACAAGACAATAACCCATTAAAATTATATTTATATTTTCAGAATTAAAAATTTTTTCAGACAAAATATTAATATTTTTTTATTTTGTTTAAATTTTGAACTTAAGGTTTTTGAACAATTCTCAACACCTTTCAATAATAAAATTTTTGATAAAAAAACGCCTAATTTGTTTTTTTGATTTTTCCCGTTTATTTGATATCGTATTAGTATTAGTAAGGTACAAATGGCTTTTGGGCCATAAGTTAATCCTAATATTGTTTGTAGTTTATTTGTGGCGGATAATTAATATTCATTGAACTTGTGTCTGGGAATCACGCCAATTCTAAAAAATAAATAGAAATAAGAAAATGTCCAAAATATGTCGAGATAAAAGTGTAGATAAGTAATGTGCTCTATCTTTGAGTGAAATTTGGTTTAAATCGGATGAAAATGAAAAATAGTTATAAGAGTGTTTCACTCTTAAGAGTCTTAAGTGCACTGTATATAAAGAATTACGATTTTTACCAGCTCAAACTCGTTTCCACACCACCTAAGAGGTAGAGTTCCCGGCACGTTTTTCTTAAGTGCTCTCTCCAGTCTCCCCTGTAGGCCCCCAGCAAACGCAGAGTGTGACTGTTTCGTAACGTTAAGTCACAAATAAGTAACTCTAGAAGCATATTTCAAAGTGTGAAACAGATTCGTAATTATGGCAATATATCTGTACCTGAAAGATTTGTTTTGAAATTGTTTAATATAATACAAAACATCTTTGGTGGGTTTGGAAAAATTCGAAACTGTTACCTAACAAATGTTATTCTTAATTCCACAAACGTAAATATTTCGTAACTTACAAAACGCCATACTTTCAATTGTTAAAATTTGAGAATATTACGCAATTGTTGATGCGGTATTCCTTCAGTAGCTATAAACAGAAACAATTACGGAATTATTGAAACAATTCATTTTCAGTTGTGAAGCGTTGAAAAATTTACATAATTAGTAATACGTTACATTTTCGCTATACATTTTCAAACAAATGCGTCGTTTCTATAGGCTAGAATTATTTCTGAGCGAGAGATAAAATTCAAACGACCAATAGAATCTTGGGACGCTGCGCCGCGCCAGCGCGAAGAACTGTTTCCGGCTTCAACACAAGTTAGTCTGAATGTGTAGTTAGTAATTGTGTACTTACATGTGTGGTGTAAACAAGTGGTCTGGTATTTGTGATTTGTGCAAAAAATACTATTGTGAAAAACAATTGCACAATATGTACACGTTTAGAGTATTAGGTAAGTAATAAGTACTAATAGATTTAAAATTAGATAAGTTTTAATTGTATGTATTGTAAAAAGCGTTAATTTCCTGGACAATACCTAACATGGCGTGGGCACATTAACAGCGTGGGTAGCGGATCTTTTTACTATTACCTATAAATCGAATAAAACAAACGCTTTTCTTAAAATTTCGTGCTTATTTAAATGGATAACTATAAATAATAATAAAGAATATGTACAAAACTTTGCTACTAACTATAATAATCTACACTTAGATTATTATATCTACTTTACTTGCACAGTACGTATTTATTTGCAAAATTGAATCGAAGTTATTCTCCGATGTGAAAGAAACGCATGTTTTTCTTTTAAATTGTTTCAATCAAAAGGGAATGAAGTTCAGGGATTAACATAGCAAACTTAACGTTAAAGTGACTAAAAACATGATTCTTAATTTCTTTATAAACTACTGGTTTGCCGTAATGAATAAAATAGTTTTGATATACAGGATGCTTTCTAAATAACAAAATATTTAAAGAAGTAATTCTTCAGGTGATTTGAAGTGAAGAAAAGTTTATATGAACATATTATGTTCTAAAGATTTTTGTTTCTGAGATAGCGGGCGTTGAATATTTTATTTCACTTCTGATTTTATCTGATTTTCCACATATAAAACTGAATTTTATGGATCGTCTTGCTCTTCAAGTAGCCATTTATCTTACCGATTGCCTTTTTCAATATTTCACTTCAGTTTGTAATTGGACAAAATGTTTTCGTTTTTTATTAAATAATACCTATCTTTAAAAATTTAAATATTTTAACAAAATTTGGTGATTCAAATCGAGGGATTCAAATCTCAGTAATTATAGTTTTGCTGTTATTTGTAGGGGGCACCTCTGCGTATCGTTCATACGTTATGTTTTTGGGGGATTTTTTATTATTTTTTTTTTAATAAAAATTCCGGCTTTCCCGTTATTTTTATGTCAAAAAGATATACCTTCTAAATGTCGCTACGAGTAACCGTTTTCAGGGTAATTGATTTTAAAGTAAGCAATTTAACCACTTTTAAAGTATAATTAAATTTTAGGTTTATTTATTTAAAAGTCATTGTTATTCGTACTTTATTTGCTAGTGTTGCAATGTAATAAATTTTAAAAATCTGAAAAAGAGAATTTAAAGAAATTATTAAAATTAAATCGAAACAAAAATTTTACTTTGACACCCTATATCTCTGCTAATATCAACTTTTGGACTCACTAAGGTAAGTTTGTTTAAATCGTAATATTTTTACATAAGGAACCTGCCTTTGCTCTGTGTACCCATTACCTATGAGACACCATGTATTTATAGATTTTAAAACGTCCAATATTTTCATTTTATAAAAATATCTAAAAGGAGGTAAAAGGCAACATTGCTCCTGGGGAACTTTTTTAAGTTTCGCAACATTCAACACTTCCGATATAAACGTATAGGTCACAGCTGTGAGCGCTAATAGATCAAAGACATTCCGTCGGCCGTCCACTATATTCTTCCTCTGTGCCAAAGATATAAAAAAACACCAGATAGTTAAATTATCGACAAAGTATATTGTCTGTCTGTTTCTTATGTACTTCGAAGGATAAATTATCCAAAAAAACTTCACAAAAAGGCCGCTAATAAAGTTGACGCGTTTAAAATGTGTAAACACTGGTATAAAAAATATGACTTCACAGCATTTATAGTGGTCCGGTAAAAGCTAATGAACGAATGTAAAAAACAAGATCAACCTGACCTATCCTATTTTCCCTTGAAATGAGATAGGTCAGTTAAATTCAAAATGTTGACGTATTTTATTTCTTTTTCTCAAAAACTACCGCGTGTATTTCTTTCATTTTTTTTATATGGATTTACCATCCCTTTGCAACAAGCTTTTTTCTCTCAGGAATAATAATATATGTAATTGTTTAACTTCATTTATTTTATTGAGTGGGCTAGAGTTACATATACACAGGTTTCATAATCGAAATGTTTTTCTCATTTCATGAAAAAAATAAACCCGTGTCAAATTCTTGACAATCCCCCGCCTCCTCTTCTTATTTTTATTTTAAACTAGATATAGGGTGAGGTTAGCATACTCACCTTAAGGAAATAAATAAATTGGGGTTCACTCAGTACATTGCTAGTTTGATTAAGAATTGATTTTTATTTGTAGATTCATGCAAGAAATGCTTTCCATTTATGACATTTGATGCCAATTTTGAAGGTGCGTGTAAGGACTGGGCCAGCCAGAGATTGAAGAAAACAGAGAAAATGAATTAATTATTTTATTGTACAATGGACAATAAATTGTTTTGAACATCTATTTGTCAATATTTTATCTTTTTCCTATATTTTAAAGGATTCCTCCAAATACACTAACAGTGAATATTAAGGATCAAGGATTAATTTCACCTAGATATAGAAAAGAGTTTATCTTAAATGGATTTATGGTCTGTAAAGATGAGAGATTGAGAAAGTGAATTTTGTTAAATATTGCAAAAACTGATTTTAAAGATGGGTCCTGAAAAAGTAACGAGCCCCACTACTGGCAAAATGTGACTGCTGTCTTCGTCAAAGAAAATTACTCGTCCAATAACAAACGAAGCCAGGTGTGCATACGTCCACCCCCATCCCCCGATCGCTCACCTGCGCACTCGATCATTGAGTCTTTTTTGTTTTTAAATGTATTTAGTATAGCATTTTACAGTCGCTTCAAAAATATAACTGGCTCTATACCTACTATCAGTACATGTCCATCTTTGCCGAACAAATTATTTATTCACTGTTAACTCGCGAGAACCAAAAAAACACTTTTTGGTTTTCGAGTTATTCAACAGTGAATAGGTAATAAGTGGTTCGGCAAAGATGGACAGTATGTATTGATAGGGTCTGTCATATTTTTTAGCGTCTGTAAAATGCTGCTACATGCATTTAAAAAACAAAAAGACTCCAATGATCGGGAATGGGTAGGTGAGGGATCAGGGTGGGAGGTGGATTTGTGCACATATATCAAACCTGACTTTATTTGGACTATTTGCATAATAAGTATAAAACAAAAAAGAAACTGATTTGAAAGTAAATCGTAAAATTTATATTGCTTATGATAAGCAACTTTTCTGAAATTAATGAGCAACCTTAAGGTTTCAAATAACGTGCAACTGTTGTGTATCTGTACTTAAACTAAATTTGCATAACGGTTGCGAAGTATTTATAAAAGTTTTGTATTTACAAATAGCTTGGTGAATGAAACTGTAAAAGCCTAAATGTTTCAAGATATTTTCGGAGTTAGATTTTGGTAAAAACGAATTTATTACAAATGTAAATTGGCATTTGTTACGAATATTTTGTTTCGCAATTGTGTAAAGTAATAGTTGCAGTTTATTAACGATGCAATGTTGCGGACAAATAAGCAATTTGTCACCAAAAACACGCATTTTTGTGACTGAAACAAAAGTGTAACACGAAATATAAGTGGCGTTAATGTTCCTTAATAGTTTCGAAGCGGTGTTTGCTGGGCCTATTCCACTAAAAGTTTCAGTAGGTACAGGGTGTTTCCTATAAAACTATACCCCCCTTATTTCTGTCAATTACCACCGATTTTCCGTAAATTTCGAATATGCTATTACTTTTTTTCCTACTTCAACCGTATACGAGGGCAGAAAAAAGTATGGTTTTTTTAAATGGGACACCCTATATATTTTTACATATTTGGATTCGCCTCGTCCTTCTGATTACAAATATATATGACACTTATATATTTGCTATAAAAATGGCGTAAATAATTGAATTTAAACTTAGGGCGTTTCCTTCAGAGCTATACTCCCCCTTATTTCGATCAATTATTAACGATTCAAAATTTTCAAAACCTACACATAGAATTTCTCGTAGTAGTAGCTTGATACAGCTTGATTTGAATGACATACTAAATTATTAAAAGAACAAAACTTTGATAGTTTATAGACTTCTCATTTGTTAAAACAAGCAGGTGTAGGTAGTAAAATTACCCCCGCCCTGCAAATAGAGATGTAGTGCAATAATACCGCACGTGCTATTACCAGAGACATAGAGAGGGGAGAATGTTCTTAGAACCTGCGCGAATGGCAAATCACAATGGTCGCCATTTTGAACACCATGGCAGGCAACCTAAATGATATTTGGGGATTTTTGATAGGACATCTGGGGATTTTTAATGCAATAGGGCAGATGATTTAAAATGACGGAAACATTCTTAAATATGTCTTTATTATAGTAAAATAATATAGGTATATACATATTAAATTGGATGCTAAGATCGATAAAAAAGACAACTGGATATATCGCTTATAATAAAAAATATAAAAAATCATTTATTTTAGGAATAAATTTGATACATACAATATAATTTAACCTTATTCATATTGCTTTGAGCATAAGCGTCAAGTGCATATCACTTTAAATATATCCTTGTATTCACATACCTGTAATTGTGTACAGTTTGAATATACTTTACACGTTCCCTCTTTGTGCTGCTATTAGTACTTGCCGAAGTATCTTGCCTAGTCGATTCGTTGAAATTATATTTATTTATCAAACTTCAAACAAAACAATTATTATCTCAAGATTTATTTAAAAAAATATTATTAACAAGTAATATTACCCACGGTGTCGTTTCAGTTTAGCATCTCTTGGCAACTCTATCGTATCATCTGAAGAGGACATCGAAGACGTAAATGAGGCCATATTCTAAACTGAAGTTACAGATCTAATTAGCTTATAGATGGGGTGTCTACTACCTCGGCCTCGGCCCGATACATCTCTAATCTTGGTACAGCATTAAGTTTTAGGCTAATTTGATTATCACTTTTTACAAAATCTGTTGCTTTAAAATTATTAGAGCAAACAAATTTATTCTCTGAGCAAATGTATTCATCACTCAACTCTCCAACCACTTCTTAAACATGTCACCTCTTGAGAAACTAGAATGTTATACTGTTATAAACGGCTGCAAAAAAAAACTCATGAAAAACTTACTGGTGAAATGTAATTCCTTTAGGCTTAAATCGCCTTGCGTTAGAACATCCCCTTACAACACAGGACATAATTAAAAACAAACATTTACAGTTGTAAATGATAAACAAAAACGTCCACCGCGATAACTAGGTAAGTCTAGAAAATAACAATAAAAAAGTCCACACCACAGCGTTAAATGTTAAATTAGTTCATAGAATAAATAGAAACATATATGCAGTCCGTAGGGTTTATAAATAAATATAATTAAACGCACACCAAAAAATTTAAATAACTGTAACCTCACTTTACTCACCATTTTTTAACAGTTGCACGACAACAAACATACAACACACTTGAACAAACCACGTGATCAGTGTTCAAAATGTCTGCCCCCGTGGTGTCTTAGGAAAATTGGATGCGCAAAGGTCTAAGAGCGTTCTCCCCTCTCTTTTTCTCTGGCTATACCCATGAAATTTAAATATGTAGGTATCATCCAACAACAATTTCAATTAATTATTTATCAAGATATGAGCAATGTGCATCCTAAAATGTTGTAAATCCGTATTTTCATGAAGGTATTTAACTACCCTTTTACTTTGTGCGTTAATAAGTCGGAAACTAATAGAAATTCGTTCACAACTCATTGGACATTTTATATAGAGAATTTTATAACAACATGGAACATTTTCTTATACTTGCACATTTGTCGTAGAGTAACGCGTTTATGATATATTGGCATAAAACCAGCGCCGTGTTAATTATGGGGGTGAAAATGGGGTGAAGCACACCCCTGGGTGGTGGGAACTTTTTAGATATTTACTGTCACTCCTATAAACAATCGATCCTGAAAATATAATTTGGTTATAAATTTTTTCTTCTATATGGCCATTTTTTGTCTAATTTCCGTGTACTAGTGTGCCATGGAAAATCACCGTTTATCTCGCGAAAAGAAAATGATATTAAACAATCAAAAATTTGTGAACACGCTTTCGAAAACAGACATCCAATAAATTGGAATGACGTAACTCGATAAATTTGAAACGTACTTCGCTCGGATTGACACTGGGTGTTTTTTAGGTCGCTAAAATAGATTATGATGCCAAAAAGTAATATTAAAAATGGCTGATTCAATATGGCCGACTTTTCGATAAAAATTTCATTAAAAATTACATAACTCGATACATTTTAAACAAATTACGCTCAAATTAACATATTCAATATGGTATTGGTGAGAATTTTTTTTACATCAGGATTACTTATTTTGAGGTCCTACTATAAATATATGCTGGATAGGTATGCTAAATAATTTTTTTGTAAAAGTTATTAACGTTTATTTTACCCCTAATTTCATAAATTTTGGAGGAAATTTTTGTCTTTATTTTCGTAAAATAAAAAGGGTTAATTTAATTTTTAAGTTAAATCCGCTTGAAACATCTTAAAGTACACATTTCAAGCTTTAATAATTGCACCTAAAGGAGCGATTTAAACCAGAGTATAGGTGGTTAAAGTTAGTTATACATATCAAATTGTATCCCTTTTTCAAAATTTTGAAATTCAGTCGCGTTCCATTTTCGTGCATTAAACAACAAAATCTGGGGCAGCATTATAAGAAAAAAATATTTTAAGATATACATATTGACAAAAACCGATATTTTCCAACTAATTTGTTTAATAACAAATGATGCTCAAGGACCATTGTTGGTAACTTTTGGTTGTTTCTGACATGTTCAGAGATGTATTCTCAAAGATTACCGGATTCCCGGAATTTCTCCGAAGTGAAAACCTCTATTGACTCCACTATAAAATAAAAGTTGTCTTAGAATTCAAAACATACACACACATCTTATGTAAAAAACACTAGAAACCGTTTTTCTACAGAAGTTTCTCCTCTTTAATTGTGTAGAGGTATTTTTGTCGGGAAATGGACTATTTTCGAGAGAAATAGGAAAGAACTGCATGAAACTGAAATTTTTCTTAAAGTGGAGAATGTTGCGGCGCAGTTAGACATAGAAATGGATTTTTTAGTACTTTATTTATAAAGGTGTTAGTAGGTAAGAGTATCTAACCATTTTCAGCTTTACTTAAATTCGTTTCATCACATTTGTTTAAATTAAATTCATATACCTACACCGTGGTCCATAAAGTACGAAACAAATTGAAAACTTCTTTATTAATCACTTCTCCGAAAATTTTATCTTTAATAAAATTGGTGCATGGTCTCCAATGCAATACTGGGCTGCATAAATTAGTATGTCCGGTAGCGAGTCCGGTAGCTTATCCCAAAAATAAAATTATTTGAAAAAGTTATATGCATTTGCAATATATCTTCAAATATTAATTTTGGTTGAACATTTCAAGGAAATTAAAATCACGTCGTTTTTGCTGTTTACACCCTAACTAAATTGATGATTACTATTCTGTTGAGATAAATAGTTTCCGTAAAATAATGTTTCAAAAAAACTTATAAGAAATTAATCAGTGGCTACGATTGAGTCTTGGGTACAGCACAAAATTAAAAAAGGAGGATTATATGGCTGATTGGTTGAGAGGCTAGGATACTAGACTCTCAGCCAGGAGTCCCGGGTTCGATTCCCGGCCGTGGCACTGGGATTTTTTCGGACAAAAAAATTAATCCTAGTATACTCGGATATTGGGTGTGTGTCCCTTGTTTCTAAATGTGTAGCCCCCTCCCGCACAAGACTTTCAGAGTCTTCAGGGATAAAGGGGGTCGTATTATCTGTGGTGTTATTTATTATTATTATTATGTAAATAGACAAAATAAGTATATAGAGCATGACTTTCATGAAATCCGTTTAGGACCATTGTTATTATTACTTTATTGCATATGCAGTTGTCTTTCAAGTGATTTAGCATTTTTCAGTTATTCGTTCTATCTAGTTTAATATATGTATCTATTACATCTGAATAAAATTTTTATTTTGTTAAATTCTTCATTTTGTCTACATCAACGGATGGTTGGGGCTGTAAAATCCTCGAATTCCTATATTTTGCAGTCCTCCTTTTTAAGAAATCCTAAACTATATACATTTCCAATTTTTCAGTGTCACTTCCACTCACTGCGCAGTCATAGAAACTGACTACGAGGTATAGTACTGCTCCCTGACTACTGTGCACCTTCTTTACGTGCTGCGCATTCTCCCCCTTCCCATCACATTAGACAATCTTTACAATGTATTCCGAGTCATAAAAGTATAATAAATATAAAATATTTGGTTTAAATATTTTTTAGGACGTCCACCCTGTATATTTTTTAGTAAATATTTATTCTGATTCTTCCTTGGCAGTAGTGTTAACTACGTGCCAAATATTGTTTCCCTCCGACAAAGTTTTTCAGTTATAGCGCAAATCGGGGCACCAACATATAGACTGACAGACAGACCGACGAAATTGAATGACCTTCATTATCGTAATATCATATCATCCGAAAAGTGAAAATTGCAAAAATCAAGGAATGTGAAATTTTTCACGATTACAAAAAAAATATCAGTCAGTATCATAAAGTGTAACATTTGGCGCATTTAATTCTTATTAGTGAAAATTTTTTGTTCGAATTTCAAATATATATAGCTTTCCTATATTTTAACTAACCCTTCCTGAGATAATTAATGTTTGATAGATTAACTGTCAACACTATGAATTACCATGGAATGAAATAAAAAGCAAAATGTCACATCGTGCTGCAATTAAAGCGAAAGCGATATTTATCTTAAATTTTTCCGAGATCCCCGACACAGTTATCATTGTTATTTAAAACAATCGCCATGTATATTAAAAGAAGACAATCATAATATTAGTCCAACATCAAGAAAATGTACACATATTAACTCCGGCAACATCGCAGGATAGTTTAGCGAACGTACAGATCCACATGTGTATAACTATGGAAGGACTAACGTTGTGTGCGCGTAAATCGGATGGTTTGATGTTGCATCAATATAAGAGCGGTTTAACGTTGGTAAATAATACAGCAAAGTATATCAAGTGGACCGTTTAACGGCTAAAATTACATGGACGGTTTTTCGTAGCACGGATCTGTATATATATATATATATATATATATATATATATATATATATATATATATATATATATATATATATATATATATATATATATATATATATATATATATATATATATATATATATATATATATATATATATATATATATATATATATATATATATATATATATATATATATATATATATATATATATATATATATATATATACAGATCCGTGCTACGAAAAACCGTCCATGTAATTTTAGCCGTTAAACGGTCCACTTGATATACTTTGCTGTATTATTTACCAACGTTAAACCGCTCTTATATTGATGCAACATCAAACCATCCGATTTACTCGCACACAACGTTAGTCCTTCCATAGTTATACACATGTGGATCTGTACGGTCGCTAAACTATCCTGCGATGTTGCCGGAGTTAATATGTGTACATTTTCTTGATGTTGGACTAATATTATGATTGTCTTCTTTTAATATGCATGGCGATTGTTTTAAATAACATGGTAATTGATAGTGTTGACAGTTAATCTATCTAACATTAATTATCTCAGGAAGGGTTAGTTAAAATATAGGAAAGCTATATATATTTGAAATTCGAACAAAAAATTTTCACTAATAAGAATTAAATGCGCCAAATGTTACACTTTATGATACTGACTGATATTTTTTTTTGTAACCGTGAAAAATTTCACATTCCCTGATTTTTGCAATTTTCACTTTTCGGATGATATGATATTACGATAATGAAGGTCATTCAATTTCGTCGGTCTGTCTGTCGCTATATGTTGGTGCCCCGATTTGCGCTATAACTGAAAAACTGTTTGTCGGAGGGAAACAATATTTGGCACGTAGTTAACACTACTGCCAAGGAAGAATCAGAATAAATATTTACTAAAAAATATACAGGGTGGACATCCTAAAAAATATTTAAACCAAATATTTTATATTTATTATACTTTTATGACTCGGAATACATTGTAAAGATTGTCTAATGTGATGGGAAGGGGGAGAATGCGCAGCACGTAAAGAAGGTGCGCAGTAGTCAGGGAGTAGTACTATACCTCGTAGTCAGTTGCTATGACTGCGCAGTGAGTGGAAGTGACACTGAAAAATTTGAAATATATATATAGTTTAGGATTTCTTAAAAAGGAGGACTGCAAAATATGGGAATTCGAGGATTTTACATCCCCAACCATCCGTTGATGTAGACAAAATGAAGAATTTAACAAAATAAAAATTTTATTCAAATGTAATATATTAAACTAGATAGAACGAATAACTGCAAAATGCTAAATCACTTGAAAGACAACTGCATATGCAATAAAGTAATAATAACAATGGTCCTAAACGGATTTCATGAAAGTCATGCTCTATACAGGGTGTCCCAGCCTCGCGTCGGCCAAATCTCCTGGGTCTCCTATAAGAGATATCGAAAAATTTCAAAAACGAGATGATAGAGGACACAATGGTGCATAGTTTAAAAATATTTTGAAATATACAGGGTGATCGATTTAGGCGTGATGTCATAAACTTATGTTTTTTTAAATGGAACACTAGGTATATTATTACATATTTAAATTCTCCTTTTAAAGACGACTCAATCGTTATACCACTTTATGGGTCTGCGTTGGGTCGGTACCATGATATGGGTGAGTTTGTACCAAAAACGTGCCGATTTTGTGAGCTCACTGTGGCGTAGCGGAAAAGCATTTTGAGATCTAGTTTGTGCCAAAAATTGTCAAGAACCCTGTAGTTTACGCTGCTGTTATCAGATCTAACGAAATCGGTCATTTTATACCGGGTGAGTCAGGAAACGCCAAATCTACTTTTTCCTATTTTTTTCAAATGGAACACCCTGTATATTATGACACCAAAGGAGAGCCCTTTGAAAGAGCTTTCCACTGTTATAAAGGTTCAAGGGTCTTTCTGTCATGGGTGCCAAGATATTTGATGGCAAAGTGGCACAATTCGAGGTTTATTAAAAAATTACACTCAATTTTCAATTGTTTTGTAAATTTTCGCTGAAATCGGCTCTTTTCAATAAGAAAATTTAACAATAAAGTAAACTATCGACAAGACTGGTATTTTTATGACAGGTACCTACTTGAGTTGACTACTTGAATTTTTAAAATTTATTTCAATAAATTGAAAGTTGGAAGCAATATGAATTTCTCTACAATTTTTTATTTATTCTTTCGATGATAGTACGTGGAACAACAGCTTCCCAAACTTAACAACAATTTTATTATCTTTCATTGAATTGGTAATGAAAGTATTTTTTGGTCTTATTTTAGAAAAATGAAGAACACTATCTAAAAGCTGAAAAAAAAATACTACGAGAAGGTACGTTTTATTAAGCATCTTCGTTCTAACACAGTAAATCGTTTCGCGACAAAATTACTTCGGGTTAGAAAATACTTGCCATGACATGAATTTATACACACATTTCAGAAAAAAATTAAATGTATCAGGCGTTGACTATTTTATACTTAAGTACTTTTCTGTACTAAGGTATGGTTTTTTTCTCCGAGTATAAGAATTATTTTCAAAATTTTCTTACTGAAAAGAGCGGATTTCAGCGAAAATTCACAAAACATTTGAAAATTGAGTGTAATTCTTTAATAAACCAGGAATTGTGCCACTTTGCCATCAAATATCTTCGCACCCATGACAGATAGACCCTTGAACCTTTATATCAGTGGAAAGCTCTTTCAAAGGGCTCTCCTTTGGTGCCATAATATACAGGGTGTTCCATTTGAAAAAAATGGGAAAAGTAGATTTGGCATTTCCTAACTCACCCGGTAGAAAATGACCGATTTCGTTAGATCTGATAACAGTGGCGTAAACTACAGGGTTTTTGACAATTTTTGGCACAAACTAGATCTCAAAATGCTTTTCCGCTACGCCACAGTGAGCTCACAAGGTTGGCACGTTTTTGGTACAAACTCACCCATATCATGGTACCGACCTATCGCAGACCCATCCAGTGGCATATCGATTGAGTCGTCTTTAAAAGGAGAATTCAAATATGTAATAATATACCTAGTGTTCCATTTAAAAAAACATAAGTTTATGACATCACGCCTAAATCGGTCACCCTGTATATTTCAAAATATTTTTATACTATGCACCATTGTGTGCTCTATCATGTCGTTTTTGAAATTTTTCTATATCTCTTATAGGAGAGCCAGGACATTTGGCCGACGCGAGGTTGGGACACCCAGTATACTTATTTTGTCTATTTACATCCTTTTTTAATGTTGTGCTGTACCCAAGACTTAATCGTAGCCACTGATTAATTTGTTATAAGTTTTTTTGAAAGATATTATTTTACGGAAACTATTTATCTCAACAGAATAGTAATCATCAATTTAGTTAGGGAGTAAACAGCAAAAACGACGTGATTTTAATTTCCTTGAAATGTTCAACCAAAATTAATATTTGAAGATATATTGCAAATGCATATAACTTTTTCAAATAATTTTATTTTTTGGGATAAGCTACCGGACTAATACTAATTTATGCAGCCCAGTATTGCATTGGAGACCATGCACCAATTTTATTAAGGATAAAATTTTCGGAGAAGTGATTAATAAAGAAGTTTTCAATTTGTTTCGTACTTTATGGACCACGGTGTAGGTATATGAATTTAATTTAAACAAATGTGATGAAACGAATTTAAGTAAAGCTGAAAATGGTTAGATACTCTTACCTACTAACACCTTTGTAAATAAAGTACTAAAAATATCCATTTCTATGTCTAACTGCGCCGCAACATTCTCCACTTTAAGAAAAATTTCAGTTTCATGCAGTTCTTTCCTATTTCTCTCGAAAATAGTCCATTTCCCGACAAGAATACCTCTACACAATTAAAGAGGAGAAACTTCTGCAGAAAAACGGTTTCTAGTGTTTTTTACGTAAGATATGTGTGTATGTTTTGAATTATAAGGCAACTTTTATTTTATAGTGGAGTCAATAGAGGTTTTCACTTCGGAGAAATTCCGGGAAGCGGTAATCTTTGAGAATACATCTCTGAACATGTCAGAAACAACCAAAATTTAACAACAATGGTCCTTGAGCATCATTTGTTATTAAACAAATTAGTTGGAAAATATCGGTTTTTGTCAATATGTATGTCTTAAAATATTTTTTTCTTATAATGCAGCCCCCAGATTTTGTTGTTTAATGCACGAAAATGGAACGCGACTGAATTTCAAAATTTTGAAAAAGTGATACAATTTGATATGCCTAACTAACTTTAACCACCTATTACTCTGGTTTAATTCGCTTCTTTAGCATACCTATCCAGCATATATTTATAGTAGGACCTCAAAATAAGTAGGTAATCCTGATGTAAAAAAAATTCTCACCGATACCATATTGAATATGTTAATTCGAGCGCAATTTGTTTAAAAGTTACGTCATTTTTAATGAAATTTTTATCGAAAAGTCGGCCATATTGAATCAGCCATTTTTAATATTACTTTTTGGCATCATAATCTATTTTAGCGACCTAAAAAACACCCAGTGTCAATCCGAGCGAAGTACGTTTCAAATTTATCGAGTTACGTCATTCCAATTTATTGGATGTCCGTTTTCGAAAGCGTGTTCACAAATTTTTGATTGTTTAATATCATTTTCTTTCCGCGAGATAAACGGTGATTTTCCATCGCACACGTTAAACTATCTTCCACACGCATGTAAATACTGCACCAGAATGGTTTTCAAATATCAAATGTCTTAAATCGTGTTGCCAAATGACTGGAAGGTTTAACATCAATAAAAATTATGTAGGCATATGTAGAGCATATGCGAGTATGTATGCGCCAGCGCTCCTGGTGGATATACTTAACACTATGATTATATGCAAATTATATGAAACATACCAAAAACTCTCCATCTGAAATTCAGCATATGAGATGTAGACCGCCTAACGAGGCCAATACGAGTGTTATCCTTAAACCGTCCGAAAATTGGAAGGTTTAACGTCTTCGGATAGTTTACCGTCGGTAAATTTCTATATGGTGGACGGTTTATCGTAGCAGGAACAAATGTATATATATATATATATATATATATATATATATATATATATATATATATATATATATATATATATATATATATATATATATATATATATATATATATATATATATATATATATATATATATATATATATATATATATATATATATATATATATATATATATATATATATATATATATATATGTATATATAGAGGATAAATATTGATCATTAATATACATTTAGTTCAGTAAGTTTAGACTAGCTTTCTTCCACCTCTCCTAAATTAATATAAAATACTGTGTAATTAATATCTACGCTCTACGCAAACACCCAATTATACCTATTGATATATGATAACTATGCAAGTGCATCCCCAAGCCGTGCTAAAGGATCGCAAACAACCAAATAAAACTCCTTCCCGACTTGCCGAAGTTACTGAAGAAGTCAATTTAAACGAAACGTCGACAAGTCACAAAAGGAATCTCACCCAACTATCCACGATCCCCCAACCTAACTCGAAAATACATCCGCATAAAATCACTGAAATCACATAAAAAATATAATAAGAAATATAATATAACTATATAAACGTGAAAAATGTTCATCATTTAAATAGTACAAGAATAATATGTTTTTATTAAAGCAAGTGATAATCTTACTCTATTCTTAAATTCACTTAAAGATAAATCCAAATAACTAATAACTCTATTTAAATGTATTGGTGCCAAGCAAGAAAAGCATCCTTCGAATCTACTTGTGTTATGTTGAGGAATAGTAAATGTGTTAAATCTTACATTTGTATTATGAATAAGTAATAATTAATTGTTAATTGTTGGTAGGAGACCTTAATCGTTGTCCTGTACCGGTAAATTTAGTAGTCTTCGCACGGTAGGATTAAAGTTTTTGAAATTGATCATTTGTTTATTATTATCAGATCCCAGTAATAAACCCTTGGAACGTTACAGGTTATAGCTAAAAATTGGAAGAAAATAAGTTTTTGATTGAAGTGGCTGCTGATTTAAATGTTGGTAAAAGTTATATACTTTATATAAAAAAAAAGTGCTGGCAAGAAGAACAAAGACTGCACAGATCTGCAAGGTATTAAGGTCTCCAATGAGAATAAAGACAATGCTCTGGTCGAATTTATCCATCAGAATCCTTTCGAAACCGCTGTCAAAACTCAAGAAGAAACATTATTCCCAGGGTCTTTCAGAATAGCACAAAGACGTCTTAAGCTATCTGGCCTGACGAATTGCTGATTTTTAAATATAGAGATTAGTTTTTACCATTTTTATTTTATTAACGTTTTTCTGAATTATGAATTATAAATTATTAGGTGTATGTGTTGAAATATATTAATTATTGTTGATACGCTAGTTTGTGTCATTTTATTTCTTACAATCGTTAAACATGAATGAATTAAAGGAATAATTAATATTAACCTTCTTCCACTAACATGTAGGTAATATTAGTTAATTATTTTGTTAACTTCTTTTATATTATTCGTGTCGGCCTTCGTTCTTCCAATTATTATTATGGTAACAGAAAATAATAAAAGTAATATTATTTTCTGTCTATAAATTAAAAATTGCGAAAAATATACTAGAAAAAAAAAATTTTTTTAGGTGGACTGTGGGAGTGCACGTGCTCCTGTGCTCCTATGCACGAGCTGCCACTGGTGCCATGAGAAAACACTTTCCTTTGCGTATACTTGACGTTTCTATTAAATGTCAAAAATTTACATTCTCCTCATGGCACACTAAAAATATTAGTACTTTGCTATCTATAAAACAAAAGCCGCATTTTAGAGTATGTAGTAAAATTTTCTAACCGATTTTACTCTCAATTACAGCATCCCATCGAAGTATATTTTTTACGCTGAAAACTTAATATATAATTGATAATTTCTCAAAAAAAATTATGAAAAATTACACACAAAAAAGTTAGGGTTAAAACTGCCCCCAACCACCCCATTGTCTTATACCCAATTAAAATTTTTAAACGTATTCTATTGCGTACTATTAGCCATAAAAAGTTTAGCGACTGGCCAAAATTTCATATTTTCATATCAGATCGTTTTGAAGTTATTTAATAAAAACCGTCTTCTAAAAGCTTCAGCTCCCTTAGAAGGCACTTTAGAGATAAACTATACCAAGGTTTTCTTAATATTTTGACTTGCTCTATCACCCCTGACATTTTGAATACTCAATTTGGAGTCACCTTGTATACTTAATGCAGGATTTGATCATAACAATGATTTGCAGCAGAGTTTCCAAGTTCTCTTCTGCATTGCATATTTTGAATCCTTGACATTTCAAATATCAATAAATAACCCCTGAAAATAAAACTTACAGTTTTGTAAAAAATATGATTTAAACAGTATTTAAAACAAAACAAAAATATTAGTCTACTTCTTATTATACCGGAAGTGATTTCTTTGACACAAGTTAGTCCCAATATGGAATTTGAGGGTTATATTCGATAAAAAACTGTTACCACAATTTTTACGTAATATTGGAATATAATAATAATAATAATAATAATAATATGTTTATTAGCAAATTTTGCTATACAATTACAGAACAGTGGATAAAAGTGTTGTACTTGGTAAGTTCCCAATACACACACTTTCACCAGAAAATTCAAAACTAAATAATACTTTAGTTCAATATACTCCCTAACTTTTCTTTTAAATATTTGAAAACTCTCACTCTCAATTTAAAATCCAAATTGATAGGTAACGAGTTATAAACCACAAGTCCCCTATAAAATAAAGAATTCATTGTTTTAGACTTTTTTGCTATACCAACGTAAATGTTGTTTAGCGATCTTGTATTATACTGATATATGTCACGTATAAACCTAATTTTATTACACATATAGTCGGGCAACAACTTATGTACCATTTTATAAATAAATACCACATTTTGATACACCAATCTTTGGTTTATATTCATGAATTTAAGCGCGTCTAACATATCAGCAATCCTCGTATAATGATTCACTTTTAAAATGGTGGGCATACCTTTATTTTGTAGCGTTTGTAAAACCTCTTTCTCTCCTTGATTTAAATAATACAGATAGTAGGACAGTACTCAAAATGAGGTGCTATTATTGATTTATATACTAATATTCTTGCCCACATTGATAAATTATAAATTAACACTAATTCTGTTAAAGTATTCCAACTTCTTATTTATTTTCCCTATTATATATGTAGCATGATTTTTAAAATTTAGGTTATCATCAATAATAACTCCCAAATATTTACATTCACTTACAAAATCTAATTCGTCATCAAATAATTTTAATTTATTATTCACATCGTTTTCATACCTACTGAATAACATAACTTTAGTCTTTTTTGTATTTACAAACAGATTATTTTTTGTTAACCACACCTGAAGCTTATTTAATTCCCTTTGCATAAATATTAAAACTTCTTGAACACTATCACCATACACTGAAATAGCCGTGTCATCAGCAAACAAATTTAATATTGCAGACTCATCAATACACCTGTCAATATCATTTATATAGGTTATAAACAGTAAGGGTCCCAGCACGGTGGTACTCCATACCTTACTTGTTTAAGACCTGACACATAATCGTCTATTTTAGTTTGCTGAAACCTATCACTTAGATAACTTCGATACCACTTATTTGCTTTACTAACAATTCCATAAGCTTCTAATTTCTTGACCATTAATAATAATAATAATAATAATAATATTTATTACGCATAACATTTATAACAGAAGCAATTAGCTTATAAAGGAAGTAAGTAACATATATACAATTCATCTATATTATTTCAGAATGCATAATAGGTAGAGTTCATCTTAAGACAATTCTCAACTCTACCCCTTGGAAAAAAACACAAAAATCACAACTTAGATTATAAATTGTAAATGAGCAAATAAACTATACACACTAATCTAAAATTACAGTAAGTATGAATGAAAAGAAATATGAATTGGTCCATAGAAAATAAAAACTATCCACTTAGTCTAAAGGTTTAATTTACAATTTCGCTTTTACCAGCTGTTTAAATTTATCTATACTCATTGAGTGGTCATTATTCTCAATATACTTGTTATTGATACTTGGAGCAATATAAGAGAAACTAGACTTAAACAAACTCATATTATGCTTAGGTATATCCAATAAGGTACTAAATCTTGTGTCTCTATTGTGAATTTCACTTCTTACTTTAAGCTTGTTGTATAAATATTCAGGTTTTTTATTTTTAATCACATTGTAAACAAAACAAGATAAATGTACTTCCCTGCGTTCATTCAGCCTTAGCCATCCGATGTTTTTAATATGTTCACTAGTATATTCTCTTCGAGGCAGTCTCAAGCAGTAGCGGATGCACGCATTTTGCACTTTTTGGATCTTAGTTTTCAACCTCTCTGTTAGTAGTGGTCCATATACACAATCACAGTAGTTAAATAACGACAATACAAGAGAATCAGCAAAAATAATTTTCGCGTTCACTGGTATAATATCTTTAAATTGATAAAGTTGCTTGAGCTTAATAAATGCACTTTGAAATTTAAAATTAACATGATTTAGAAAGGTAAGATTTTCATCCATCCATAGACCCAAGTTTTTCACACATGTCGAGTACGGAAGTACTTCACTATTTATAACCACATTGTGATTAGACTTTACAATAGACATCAAATTTTTTGGTCCAAATAAAATACATTGAGTTTTAGAAGGATTGACAGTAAGACCATTCTTGTCGCTCCACTCTAAGATACTATTCACCTCTGTATTTATTACATCAAATGCATTAATAATCTCATTCTGGCTAAAAGAAAACAGATATTGTATATCATCAGCGTATGCATATACCGTTCCACTCGTAGCACATTTAGGAACATCAAAGGTAAACACATTAAAAAGAAGGGGCCCAAGATTGGATCCTTGTGGGACTCCTGATGTAAGTGAAGAGGGCCTGGCATAAGAGGTACCTTTACTTGAGGTAATTCGTGTGAATGAAGTTCTCCCAGTTAAATAATTCGAGAACCAGTTCAGCGATATATCTAGCACTCCATAAGATTCCAGTTTCGCTAATAATAGCTCAAAATTTATGCTATCAAATGCCTTCGACATATCAAGTAATAACAAAACAGTGGCTTTTATTTTTGTCCCTCGCAGATATTATGTCATCAACAATTGACGCTAATGACGTGGTTGCACTATAACCTTTACGGAATCCAGATTGATTGTTAGGAAATGCTTTAATACTTTCAAGATGATCAGACAACTGCTTATGGACGATTTTCTCTAGTATTTTTGCTCCAACTGGTAGTAAACTTATTGGTCTAAGGTCTTTAGGCTCCTTTGGCTTACTTACTTTAGGAATAGGATGTAATATTGCCGTTTTCCAAACTTTGGGAATATTTCCAGACTCAAGCGAGACATTAATAATATGCGTAAGCGGAAGTAGACAATAAGGCAGAAGTAGCTGTAACATGTAATGCGAAATTCCGTCATATCCTACAGATTTAGAATTTATGCTTAGAAATACTCTTTTGACTTCATCTGGGGTTGTTAATTGAAATTTGAATCTTGGAGTGTTTTGTACATTTTTGAAATGATTCACCGTATTTTGATCTATCTTAACTTTTGGTACACAATTTTCAAAATAGTCACTAATTTTCTGTGGATCCTCAAGACACTCTGGTAATTGTGACGAATTAATTCTCTATCAATAGTTTCAATGCAATGGACCAATCAGAATGTGTTTTATTTATTATGCTAGACTTTAGTAAAGCATTTGATACCATTTCTCCAGATATTCTACTAGCGAAAATGAAATATTATGGCTTTGCTGACAATATAATTGGTTTTCCACGTATCTTCATGAAAGAAAACAAATGCAAATAACAACTGAAAATGAAATCGACGTATCAAAAACAAAATTTATAAGGAACGGGGTACCTCAAGGCTCAATTTTAGGTCCAGTATTGTTTATTTTATATACGGCAGATCTCTGTAGAACCTTAGAATCCATAGATGTACAGTGTTACGCCGATGACTATCAACTTTATAAAAAATTTAACATGTCAAATGTCGATGAATGTGTGAAGACTATAATTAGAAATGTTACATCTATCAGTTCTTACAGTGAAAAGCAAAGTTTAAAATTGAATGTGAATAAAACCACAGCTATTGTGTTCGGTACTAATCATTGGTGTGATAAAATGGCAAATTTAGTAAATCTGCAAATTGGGTCAACAGAAGTGCATTTGGAAAAGACTGTTAAGAATCTAGGTCTTCTAATGGACGTTAATTTAAATTTTACGGCTCATGTAAATAGAGTGTGTCAAAAATATTATTATATTCTATATAATCTATATAAATTCAGGGATGTTTCCCCATATAATTTGAAACTAAAATTATGTGAAAGCCTTGTTTTATCCAATATTAATTATTGCTTAATAGTATATGGGCCATATTTAACTAATAATGATTTGCAAAAACTACAGAAAACACAAAATAATTGTGTGAGATACTCACTTAAAGTGTCGAGAAATGAGCACATTACACCCTATGTATGTAAAATAGGTTGGTTAAAAATTGAGAATAGGTTTAAATATCTATTAACAGTAGAAATACATAATATTTTATTAACTAAATTACCATCATAGTTATATGAAAAAATTACATGGAGAAATTTATACAAGCATAATAACAACAAACATAACGTAAATACTAGAAATTCAAACAAAATGGAAATTTATAAACACAAAACAGAAACGTTTAAATCTAGTTTCTCATACCTTGCATCCAAACTGTACAATGAAGTGAAGTGCCCTATTCTTTCAAGATGAGCACGATATCTACAATTAAAAATAAATTGAAATTTATATACCTGAACCACCAAAAAAATACTCTAAATTAATTAGTAAATTTTTATTGTCATTAAACTATATTTATTTTATTCTATTATTAACGGGTTGAGAGTTAAAAACAGCTTATGCTGATCTCCGCCTTTTTGTGATATATTTTTTTTTGTTAATTTTAATTTGTAATTTGTGATTGTGGTACATTTTTCTTTTTTAATTTAAATTTGTGATGTAATTATTTCATGTTGTGTTGTTTTTATGTACATGTATCACAAATAAAGCGTCCCCAGTAAACACATGATGTGTGGCATTCTGTTGGCCCAGTAGAGTTATTGATGGTTTTGTGATGTTGCTGGTTAAGCATTAATGGTCCATTACAAGTTGTGTACAGTCCTACCAGTAGTTTATGAATGACGTTTTGCCATTTTAGTACCAATAATGGTTTACTGAGTTTCTGCCAGTATTTTATATATTGCATTATTGCCATTTCAGTACCAATAATGGTTCATTGCCGGCGCAATCTACTTGAGTCTGCGCTTGCGCGTCACATTCCGTACCACCACTATCATTCGCCATTTTAACCTGTGGTGGCGTCAGTCGTCAATGTCGTTAGTAAAGAAAAGTGTTTAAGCAGTTGTTAGTGTAAAGTGTTTGAAATATGGATAATAAGTACTGACAAACGTGTAATTTAGAAGTAAAAATTAAAACCGTCATATCTTTTCCTGCCGCCTCCTTCATTACAAATATCTCTCAAAAAAGTTACGAAACATCAAGAAAACAGGGTTATTAACCGACAAACCCGAACAATTAGTTTCTCTAGTAAGTGAAGTGAAACAACGAAAAAAAAAATAATTATTGTGATAATCCTTTGTTACAGGTAACGTACGTCAGCTGAACTTTTTGAGTGGATATCGATTTGTGTCTTTTGGTATAGATAAACCCTATAACTGTGATAGGCCGCTCCTAATCTACCCAAACACCGGTCACCTGCACTTTTTGGCAAAAACTAGTTCTTATCTTAGCTTAGGTAGATTTAGGTAAGCAATAAACTAAAAATCATATGTATATGTAATTATATGTACCTATATTGATGTTCACCTTGGAAAAACGTTTTTTGTTATAGTTTTAATGATACAAATTGTTTTTATTTGTTTTACAATAAATATGTTAATATATAAATATACTGCCTTTCATTGAAAAAGTAACATTTGTATTTAAATGCTATATATTTTTATTTAATATGTTCATATACTAAAATGTGAATAGCATGTCAGTGGCGGCTTTGAAAAATGGGATCTATTTAATTTGTAAATGGTTTGTAAAATATGTGCTGTTGGCTATTTAGTGTGCTAATATAGAGGTACAGTGTGCTCAGTGGCGACTGATGAAATTTAGTTTGTAATTTCTACTTATTGTAGCGTGGGTCAAGCGATATTTTAAATAACTACCAAGACTAAATAAAGAAGTTTTGCAGAACAAAATTGAGCTTAAAATTTGCGAAAACAGTTGCCCAAAAATGGGATTGCCTTCCCTGATAATAAATGTTGTGGATAATTTGAAAAATGTTTGCAAAACATTTTTTTCAGATATCAGATTGTAAATTTTGTTTTTGATTAAATTTTTATACTTATCGTATTTTTAAATGTCAACTTAATAAAATATTAATACAAATTGAAATCCGTAGATAAATTTGACATCTGAATCTGAACGAAAGCTTGGCAAACATTTTTCAAATTATATCTACAAAATTATCAGGGGCAGCAAACCCATTTTTGGCAACTGTTTTCGCATATTTCAAGTTCAATTCTGTTCTGCAGAACTTCTTCATTCAGTCTTAGTAGGTAGTTAATTTAAAGTGTCGCTTGACCCTCGCTCCAATACGAAGAAATGACAAATTAAATTTCACCAGTCGCCACTGATAGCACTGTACCTATATTGGCACACGAAATGGCCAATAGCACAGACAGTACTGGTTAGACACTGGTAACAGATTATTGGTCTTGGAGTGGCTGAATAATGGCTGAATTGTGGTCTAATAATGGCCCAATGTTAATTAAATGAAATACCACTGGAGGCTAAGCAGTGGCGACACATTACTGGTTAAATGATGGCAAAATCTCTGATGGCCGGTGGGACATATTTTTTCCGGTCCAGCACAGTCCAGTACTAAGCAGCCATCGAAGTACCATTGATGAGTTAGATGGCAGTTTGTGATTTACCATTATTGGGCCACGTATGTTGTGTTTATTGGGTCATTATTATTATTATTATTAAAAGCTCTTTTAAAGTCAATAAATACTGTAGCACTGTCTTCCCCTGTATTAGTTCCTTCCATTTTGATATTAACAACTGTATTGATGATTCACACGAATGTTTTTCCCTAAAACCTGAACCTCTTATAACAAGGTTGGGGACCGTTTGGTCCAATTTTGTTTCTCACTTATATAAATTCTTTAACTGAACTTAATATAAACTCATCTATTATATGTAAAGCGTGGGTTGAAGCAAAAAATATAGTAATTTGCAGTATTAATGGAATTAAAAACTGGTTAGACACATATATAATGTAACAAAAACGAACTACATAGCCTTCTCGGTAGCTATGGCAAATAGACCAGACTTTAACACTATTAATATTAAAAATTTAGATGGTGTGATTAAGGAAACAACAAGTACAAAATATTTAGGTGTAACCATAGATTGTTAAATTAAATTCTACTTATTAAGAGAGATTTTAAACAAAGAATTATTAATTTTAATGTACAAAACCTTAGTTGAATCCTTAATCCGTTATGAAATTATAGTATGGGAAGGCATGTATGAAAATAAACTAAAATTGTTGAATATTGTTCAAAATTTTATATTAAAAGTTCTCATTTCTACAATATTTATAAAAATTCCACCTAACTTCTTTATCATCACTGTAAAAACTATTTGTGTACGCTTTATATGCATTGTTTATAAATGACTTTGTTTAGGATTTATACAAGCATAATAACAACAAACATATCCAAATTGATATGCTTATATTGATGTTTCATCTCTAAACATGCTATTATTAAATTCATTGGACTTTCTTTAATACATGATGAATACTGGATTAAACATCAATATAAGTATATCAATTTGGATATGTTTGTTGTTATTATGCTTGTATAAATCCTAAACAAAGTCATTTATAAACAATGCATATCAAGCAAAGAAAGAGAATTGTAAAATAAGCTTTATATGCATATCTCTATTCTTAGCTAAATTCTTAACTTCCAAATCATTCCAAGGAACATGACCTGCTTTATGAATTACAGTTGTCTGTGGTGATATTAGTTCAATGTTTGTTTTGAAACTTTTTTTCATGTTCTGATGTTGATATTACACGACTTAGATCCCTAGAAAGGAAAGAAAGAAACAATTAAATGTTTGTAGTTTTTTTTATACGGCCAAGCCACCGAGGCATTGATTTTGGAGTTCAAATTGAAATCATACAATTCTTGTCAACCACAAACGTGTGGACGATTTGGAGTTAATAACTTTAATATAAAATTTACACGGGACGAAAATACTAGGAAGACGCCTTCAGATAGCTCAATTCTTGGTGCTCATCAGACAATCGACTAGCGACTAAATCATTCAAGGAGTCATTCCACTGTTACGTGGGTTAGTTACAGCGGAGGAAACTGTAAGTATGCTTTACTCTATTATTTTAAAAGGATCGTCAGCACTTGATATAGTGTTATCCATAAGAACTTCATTGAGAAGAAAACTCTGACAGAGTCAACCTTCTAGGATCTTTGTGGTCATAAATTTTATTTGAATAATTTAAGAACAGTAGCGTTGAACGTATAAATAATACCTACCTGTGTTATTAACTAGTGATCGAATTTATTGTGCATAAGGAACCTTTGTCTGAACCATCTTATAAGAGTGTAATTTTCATTCTGTTGTGCACTCACATAGCAGCTATTACTACCCATATTGTCGTTTTAAAGTACTGAAACATAAGGGCACTTTTAATTTTACTATTTAAAATAAAGTTAAACAGTCTAAGATTGTATTAATACTTACCTACAGATATTTACCGCTAGTAGGTATTGTTATAAATAGTTCGAAATATATTGTTAATTACATACAGCGCCCTCTTTGTACTTCTTTTTGTAACAAGCAGTTCTGTGTTCTGTGTAGTAAGTAGTGTAGAATAAAGTTAGTTCATTTTCTGTTGCCGAAGAACAAGCGTGTGTTTTAATCGTCCCAATCCCATTACTATAGGTATCACATTCATCACATTGTTCATTGTTTGTATGCTTTTAATAGGGATCGCCAAACGTGTAGCCTGACATAGCAGTCATAATGTGGCTATAACCTCAAAAGCAAGTGTCGGTTTGTTTAAATGCCAGTTATGTTATATCGAGTGTTATATATTATGTAATGGTGGCTACAGTGTTGATTTATAAAAAAATAAGTACCTACAAAATTGTAACATTTATTTGTGAATTGTTTTGTGAATCTACTTGTTTAGGTGTGTGTGCAAAAGTGTTTTGGTGTGTGTGGAAAACTACTCTAAGTGTAAGTTCTACACCAAAGGTTCCAACCCCTCTTCAGGAATTGTTTAGGGGATCAAACCCATGGTCTTGTTATTATACAGTTTTTTTATTTACATTTATTAAATTTATTAGTATTTCAATTTATTGTCAATTTATTCTGTCTGTCTCTGTTTCTTCTTTTGTTTTTTGCCAACTGTTGTGGTTGACTGGCGCACACTAGAGTTTACTTGATTAAATTTCTTTACCCACTCCCGCTCCGACTATAGACTATATACAGGCTGTCGTGCACCTGTGCACTAATTTGGGGTTTCAAGATTCAACTAAGTGTTACAAACTGCCACTGATATATGTAAATTAAGTGATTAAGGAAAATTTTCAAACTGCCGTCTTTTAAACTTGATGAGAGATGAATTATTTTCCTTTCATTAAATAGTAATAAATGAAACCACATAAAATTTAGAAAGTTCATTGAAGAGGGTATGTATACTTTGTACCAATATTTAGAAAATGTAGACTGGGGATTTGTCAACGACAATGAGGTAGACATAAAAAAACAAAATTTGATAAATTTATAAATATATTGACAACTAACATCGATATATCGTTCCCAAAAATTGAAAAAGTATTAAATAACATATCTGGGAAACCTAAAAATAACTGGTTCACTTACGACTTGCATTTAATGCGTAATCATTTGTGTTTATTATCGGAACTAAATCATAATTTCCCTGGACAATATTTTAAAAACCAACTAACTGATTTTAGAAAGCTTTATAAGAGGCAAATTCAACTATCAAAACGTAATTTTTACTCGGAATATATTAAGAAAAAAGGTAATCATCCAAAAACCTATTGGGATATAATAAATAATCATAGACCTAATAAAAAAGAAAACAGGGGCCCCGAGATAGATCTGGATGTGATGAATGATTTTTTAATACAGGGTGGTCCGAAGTTCACCCGACAAACTTCGGCAGGTGATAGAGGGACTTAAAATAAGTGGAAAAGTTCCAAATGTCCTTAGGTGATTGCTAACAAAGATACAGGGTGTTAAAGTTTTGTGAAAAACAAACCATTTCTTTAATAACTCTAAAATTATGAAAGCTATTGACTTGAAATTTTAGGGGCGGCGATGTTTTTTAAGCCTCAATTGTTTTACGGAATCTTGCCTTTGTATACTTTGTGGCGCCATTACGGGGTGGGGCAGTTAAATTTTTCGCCGAAACTATGTAACACCACTGCTTTGTACAGTTGATTTTGAGATTTTCCGAATTTCTGCTCAACTTGAAAGAAAAAAGGTATCTTTTAACTTTTATTCGTACAACGCTTACTTTTCGAGTAAAACAGCTGCTTTTGCTTTATATCTCTACTAAAACACTAAAACCTTTACTACAATAATAATAAAATTAATAATCCTAGTTGCCCATGTTGTTGTAAACAATGAAACATTATTGTCAGTCAATGTTTGACCTGTCACCCTGTCAGTTTTTATAGTGTTGATGTTGGGTATCAAGATGCCAAGATTGTTCAGCAATGTAAAATAAATGATAAATTTGCAATAAAGTTTAATCATGGAAATTCTTTTTGCTATTTTACTCCAAAAGTAAGCATTGTACGAATAAATTAAGAGATACCTTTTTTCTTCCAAATTGAGCAGAGATTCGGAAAATATCAAAATCAGCTGTACAAAGCAGTGGTGTTACATAGTTTCGGCGAAAAATTTAACTCCCCCACCCCGTAAAACAATAAAGGCTTAAAAAACATCGCCGCCCCTAAAATTTCAAGTCAATAGCTTTCATAATTTTAGAGTTATTAAAGAAATGGTTTGTTTTTCACAAAACTTTAACACCCTGTATCTTTGTTACCAATCACCTAAGGACATAAGTCGATAGGAACTTTTCCACTTACTATAAGTCCCTCTATCACCTGCCGAAGTTTGTCAGGTAAACTTCGGACCACCCTGTATAACGAATATTGATACTATAAGTAACGCATCTCAAACGTATCCTATATTTAAGTTTACTAACATCAGCTATGTAAATTTACGTACAGAAATAAATAACCTAAAGAATAACAACAGCCTCGATCCCTTTGATATAGGGGTAAAAATCTTAAAAAACATAAAAAACATTATTATAATTCCTCTTACTAAATTAATAAACCATTGCATAACTAGTAGAATATATCCGGACGTATTAAAAATTTCTAAAGTAATTCCCATACATAGGGGCGGATCACTGACAGACCTAAATAACTTTAGACCGATTTCGTTAGTACCAATAATTTCGAAATTAATAGAAAGTGTTCTAAAAACACAAATAGTAAATCATTTTAAAAGCAGTCACTTGTTTTATTGTAACCAGTTCGGATTCCGTGCAAAAAAATCCACAAATGATGCCATAAGGCATGTACTTGATAAAATCACCGAAGGTCAGGAAAACAGTGATTTTGTTGGGGTCACTTTTTGTGATTTACAAAAAGCGTTCGATTGTGTATCTCATTCTATTCTGCTGGAGAAATTTAAAAGGTTCAATTTTAATGATCTTAGTTATTTGGGAAAACAAACTTATTATTATATTATTATATAGATAATCGAAACGTATCTGTCACATAGATATCAGTATGTTCATTTAAAAAATAAAAGCTCGCAACTACGAGAGATAAAGTCTGGTGTTCCACAAGGTTCTGTGCTGGGCCCAATCTTGTTTTTGATCTATGTCAACGGCCTTAAGGAAGCGGTACCCGGCGCAGAACTTGTGTTATTCGCAGATGATACTTCGATTATAAACTCAAGCAAAGACATAATGATACCACAGCAAGATATGTCAACCTCATGTCAGGAGGCGTCGGACTGGTTTCAAACAAACAGCCTATCACTAAATCTTACGAAAACGGTCAAAATGTTTTTACGCATAGACATATCCAAGATTGCCCAAACCCTGAGACGGTAAAGTTTGGACCCAAAATTAACGTGGTGTCACCACATTGATCAAATCTCCAAAAAAATATCAAAGAACACATTTGTTATTCGGTGTCTAGTAAATTTAACACCACTTAAGGTCCTATTGACGGCTTATTACTCATTGATATATTCACACGTCTTATGCCTTGATTAACTGGGGCCATGCACCAAGTGCAAAGAGAGTGTTTGGGTTACAGAGAAGGGTAATAAGAATAATTGCTAATATGGGTTACAGAGAAGATGTAAAACATAAGTTTATTGAAATGAATATATTAACGTTTCCGTCATTGTACATACACTTCGCACATAAATTATGGAATAGGTAAAAAAATGAGTCAAGTTTATACATTCATATTTTTGTTAATATTAAAGCAATTTCAATAATTTTTTTATTGCGGATAGGTCATTTCTTCTGCATGTTAATACCGTATGTTCGATTTAACTACGAGTTTTGTTATACAGGGAAACGCGAAAAGTATGAGGGCATGTAAATTCCATAAAATTTCAATTTGATCTGTGGCAATTAGGAGCCTATGAAAATTTATTTTTATAAGTGTTTCGGTTACGGCCTCTCCCATTGTACTCACTGCACCAAGCAATTTGCCCTACGGTTCTTGGTAAATAAAAAATTGGCAATTCTTTGAAAATTTTTCTGTTGCCTGTTAAGACTATTTTGTTGGAAGCCTGACAAAATGTGGATCAAATGTTCATTCGAGATTTAATTTTAAGTATGTTCAATCTATGCCAAACTGTAGTAAATGCCAGGGAAGGTAATACCCGTTATTAGTTTGCATTATTGCTTAGTTTTTTGTTATTGTTATCGTTCTTTTTCCTGTTAAACAAATTTATTAAGTTATTTTTATTCCAACTTGTATTATTAACCTCGATATTGGTTTCATAACTCTTTAGTGAGAGGAAAATGGAAGAAAATCCACTAAAATTATTGTTTTTTAACAGTTATTGGCAACAGAACAATTTTCAAAGAATTGCCAATTTTTTATTTATCAAGAACCGTATGGCAAATTGCTTGGCGCAGTGAGTACAATAGGATAGGCCGTAACTGAAACACTTATAAAAATAAATTTTCATAGGCTCCTAATTGCCACAGATCAAATTGAAATTTTAGGGTATTTACATGCCCTCATACTTTTCGCGTTTCCCTGTATAACAAAACTCGGAGTTAAATCGAACATACGGTATTAAACTGCAGAAGAAATGACCTATCCGCAATAAAAAAATTATTAAGATTGCTTCAATATTAACAAAAATATGAATGTATAAACTTGACTCATTTTTTTACATATTCCATAATTTATGTGCGAAGTGTATTTATCTGTTTAAAATTCACTTATGAAAATATCAATTCATTTAGTTCATATGAGAGTTCACATTCCTATAGTACAAGGCATAACCATAATAATATTGTTGATGCTGGTCTTGTGCCTGTTTAACTCGCTTCTGTGTTATAATATACGGGGTGTCCAGGGGGTCGGGAAGCGGTTGAATGTGTATGTGTCTATGTTCGACCGCTTCCAGACTTTTTGGACGCCCTGTATATATATGTGATAGTGATTTTATTTATATAGTTTGTTATACCATGTGATTTTTTTTTGTACTAAATATTTTTATTACCCAATTTTTATCTATGTTGTTTTATGTTGTTATTCCACAATCCACATTTTTTGCAATCTTTGTACTAATGGAGTTTTTCCGTAAATTGAATAAATAAATAAATAAATAAATATTCGAACCAACTTTTACAGTAAACTCCAGTAAAACGGAATTTAATTTTTATGGTCCTAAATTCTTTAATAAGTTACCAGTAAGCATTAGAAACCTCCCATAGGGGATCTTTATCAAAAGAGCAAAAACATTTCTAATCAAAAAAGCGTTCTATAATATCGAAGAATTTCTAGATAGCAACTTTGACAATGAAATAATATAAAAAAATTTTTTTGGTGTCATTTTCTAGGGATTTCTTAGTGTTTCATATCTTTTATCTAGTTTTCAAATTATTGTTAATGTTAGTTCTTCAATTGTTGTATGTATATTTTTTACATTATATTTGTATCCTAACCAAAATCCGGCAACGCTGTATGTGCTGCTTACTTAGTGTCTCCAAGAAAAAATCAAAACAAACGCGAAACTAAAGTGAATAAATTCTAGATAGTGCTATAACATTAGTCAGCAAGCATAGGGTAAGCAGATCAGTCTCTTACTTTAGTAAATAATCTATTCTCGCCGACAAAATATACGCCTACAATATATTTTGACAGCAATATTTGACCTGTGAACTGCTATAAAGTATACGTTAAATATCGCAGCGTTGCCACGTTGACTACGTTTTCCTTAAATAAGAAACAAAATTAATCTGGACATTGGTACACTTCAGATTTCCATGTCTGATATATGTCAACACTGTACCCTAAAAATAACCACTCAGCAGCCTAAAACATCATGCTCCATGTGCTCCAAAAAATACCATGGTTCCTGTGTCAATCTAACTGCTAACGAATTATTGTATCTAAATGAAAATCAACAAAAGTGGAACTGCACCAACTGTTTTTCTAGTTTTAAAAGAGGTAGAAATCCTAACTCTCCAATTATAACCAAGGAGAAAATAATCAAATACCAAAAAATGGATACAACCGAACAACCCCTGACAACTAAGCACTTTGATTTATTAATGATGGAACTTACTAAAGTTTCTCAAGCTCAGTCAGAATTAGCTGCATCGCAAAAGAGCCTGGTAAATGATGTCTCAATCATAAGATCAACGCAGCTAAGTTTGCAAGAAGACATAGCAAAAATCAGTGTTACTCTTTCGTGTCATGATGAAAAAATCAATTTGCATGAAGAAAAGTTACAGGAATATCAAGTTAGTATTAATAGTCTTAAGGCAGATATGGTCAAAATTGAAAATAATGCCTTAATCTCTGTGTCTAAGATAAAAGAGATTAAAGATGGTCTAAATCGAGAGAAAAATATTATTGTATTTGGTGTCCCAGATTTAGAGGATGTTCCTGACATGCTCTCTGTTAAAAACGTCATCGAATTTCTTGGAAGTAAACATTTAACTGAAGTGCCGAATTTTAATATAGTACATATTCACCGACTAGAAACAAAAAATACATCCCAAGAGCGTCCGAGGCCAATTAAAGTCTGTTTTAATGATAGTATAATGCCAAAATTCCTGTTACGCAACAAAAACACCCTACGTACTAACGAGCAATATAAAAATATATTCTTTCAAGACGACCAAACACAATCGCAAAGAGAACACTTGCGAAAATTACGCCAAGAATTAACAACTAGAATGAATGAAGGGGAAAAAGATATTACCATAAAATATATAGATGGAATACCCACGATAACAGATAAGCCTACTTTTATCACCTGTGTCAATACTGATATGCCATGCACAGTCACGTTGAATGACCAGAGTAGCAGTTCAAAAACCACGGGTTCTACCTATCCAGCAAAAAACTAATTAAAATATGTCATGTTAACATAAGATCCTTAGTTTCCAGTTTTGACATGTTTAGTAAATTAATGCTGGAAAATAACTATAAAATTATAGCTGTGACAGAAACTTGGCTTGCACCAGAATTTCCCTCAGAGCTAATACAATATGGCAGGTTATGAGCTAATGAGAGCAGATCGCCCAAGCAGAGGTGGTGGGGTATGCCTTTATGTCCATTGTAGTCTCAAACATAAAGTAATAAATACTGATTATGCCAATACAGAGCATCTCGAACAACTCTGGATATCGATAAATAGGAACAAAATAAAAACATCAATAGGAGTGCTATACAGACCACCCCACGCACCCATTAGTTGCTTAAATGAATTGGAGAACGTTCTCACCAATATTTGCATGGAGTATCAGGATATTATTTTAATGGGCGATCTTAACGTTGACTTTAATAAGCTAGACACCAATAACTATCGTCATATAAATAATATCTTAAGGTGCTTTAATCTCACACAAATAATACAAGAACCCACGAGAATTGGTGAAACATCTCATTCTACAATAGATATTATATGTATAAGCGACAGTATACCAATAAATAAAGTTGGAACTAAGGACATGCTAAACATGACTCTTAACGTACTGTGAACTAAAACACGAAATAGATATTCAACTACCAAAAACAATAACTTATAGAGACTACTCACTATTCGACGTTGCTAAATTCGCTACTGATGCTAACCGGGTAAATTGGAACTATGTAGATACCCTTGAGACATTGGATGAAAAAGTAGAATATATAAATAATGCAATTGTCTTTCTATTTGATATGCACGCACCCTTAAAAACAACAACAATAAGAAAAAAATATCGGCCTTACATAACTCCGACAATCAAAGAAATAATTCGCCTGAAAGATAAAGCCTATATCAAATACAAAAGAAATAAATCGATCTCACAATTACGGTATTATAAGAACCTTAGAAATTATCTCTCTACGGCTATAAAGAATGAAAAAGCGGCCTATATACAACACCAAATTAAACTTAACAAACACAACCCTGTAAAATTATGGAGAGACTTCTCATCATGGAATATCCATGGAAAGCCTATGCTTGAAATCGACTCCGAATTGCGTGATGTAAATAGGCTGAATAATTATTTCGTGGAATCTGCCATGAGCAAGGAAATTAATGCCAATACACTTGAGTTTTATTCAAATAATTTATTTGATAACGTCTTACCTATAAGTTCCTTCAGTACTGTAACAACTAATAAGGTAGAAAGCGTTCTAAACTCAATATCTTCAAATGCAAATGGTATAGATAACATCAATCTAAAAATGCTCAAAATTGTGATGCCTTATTGCAAGTTTGCCTTGACGCATATTATAAATCAATCAATACTCCATGGAGTAGTACCCACGCAGTGGAAGAAATCAATTATTCTACCAGTTCCTAAAGGATCAAAAGCCACTGAACTCAATCAACTACGCCCTATTAATATTCTACCGGCGATGTCAAAAATTCTGGAAAAAATAGTGAAAGATGAAATATCCGGTCACATTCAAGCAAATAACATAATACCTGAAGTACAGTCGGGGTTTAGGAGATGCCACAGCACCAGCACGGCACTTATGAAAATTAATAACGACATCACCAGAGGAATGGACAATTCCCAAGTAACATACCTCATATTACTGGACTTCAGTAAAGCTTTCGATGTGATTAATCACCGTCTTCTATTAGCGAAATTACAATATTATGGCTTTAACTCTAATGTACTTCAGTGGCTTTATAACTACTTAGATAGTCGCACTCAATGCGTAAAGCTGAATAATTTTATTTCCGACGAAAAAGAAGTGCAATCTGGTGTATCACAAGGTAGCATCCTGGGCCCTGTCCTCTTTGCAATATTTACCGCCGAACTACCTAATATATTAACCCACGATTGGAAAATCCACCTGTACGTGGACGACACCCAGCTATACAAATCATGTTTACCTACAGCTACTAATCAAACAATAATTGAATTAAATCAAAACCTGGAAAAAATTCGTGTGTGGTCGGATGAGTGCGGATTGAAATTAAATTCATCTAAAACAGTGGCAACATGTATTGGTTCTAAGTTGTCAGTAAATAAAGCCAGCAGTATGCAAACTGAGGACATAGTGTTAAATGAATGTGTTATATCCATAAGCAGTGAAGTGAAAAATTTAGGGGTAATTTTGGACCAAAACCTAAACTTTAAGAGCCATGTCACAAAGAAAATAAGTGTTTGCTATTTTAAATTTAAATCACTATGGCGGTACAAATCTATATTACCACAGGACACAAAGTGGAAACTGGTAAATGCAGTAATTCTTAGTTATATGGATTATGGTAGCACTGTATATTTTAACTACCTTACAGATTCATTCAAAAATAAAATCCAGGTACTTCAAAATTGCTGCATGCGCTTTTCCTATAATTATATTAATAAACGTGAGCACATAACTCAGCATTATATTAACCTGAACATTATCAAAATTAATCATAGATTTGAATTGTCACATGCTACTCTATTGTATAAAGTTTTAACTACTAAATTACCCCCCTATTTATTGCAATTGCTTGTTAAACGGGCTAGTGCCCATACAGTTAATCTCCGTAATGCAGAATCATATACAATACCAACACACAATACTGCAAAATTTAAACGTAGTTTTGAATATACTTCATGCATGATAATAAATACCTCAAAAGATATATTTCTTAAACCTAGTCTACCTCAATTTCGTGATGGATACAAAAATAATCTTTTAAGTAAACAAAACCTAACGATGTAAAACAAATAAGTAAAATGTCATTTTAGTTTTATAAATAATATTTTAATTTAATTGTTAATTGTGTTATAGTATTACATGATATGTTATGTCTTGCCTATGTGCACTGGGTGCAGTGTCGTCGGTTTTGAGTGGACGCGGTGTCGGCTAGGCATGCGGATTTCTGATTCTGTCGTGGGTCTAATGTTGTAGATGGGCAGGTGATGAGCAAGTAAATCGTGTTTGTTTGTCTCTAACCTGTTTGTTTGTGGCAATGGACTTGCGATAGAGTGGGAGGTCCGCGAGTGGAGTTGGCACCGCGACCGTTTTGAAGACCCTTATTAACCTTTTCAGTGTTTTTTAACTATTATTATTAGTGTGTAGTATGCTAATACATTTTAGCTTTTTATATTGTAATAAATTTAAAATTAATTCGTTCTAGGGCAAGGTTGAAAAATGCTCAGCAATACCTTGTCCTTTTGTGTTATACCTATGTATGTTTATCTGTAAATTATTTGTAAACTCGTATATACACAATAAATATTATTATTATTATTATTATTATATTATAATATGTGTATTTTATATTTTATGTGTTATACACTTCTATATTGTATATTGTGTATTGTGATTTTATCTACATTTATATGTAGGTTATTTAGGTGCTGTACTTTATGTAGAATCAAAGTGTGCTCTAAATGTATTTTATACTCCAGGACTTTACGAAGGATTATATACATATAGGTGTGCAGATATATATTTAGGTATAGATTATACAGTAAGGCACTGAGCAGTAAGCGGATAGGAAAATCCTATGTATTTATGTACATGTGCATAAGGTTCAGAATAGCGCGGTTAAAATTAAATAGTGGGGGCATGGTCTTGGGCCGTGTGGCGTGGCCCGCTTGTTTCATTTCGAGTTTCGATTTAGTCATTTTTTGTATCTTGCATTGAATGCCAACTGTAGTACCATTTTATTATTTGTACTTTCTCCTCTGTCCGATAAATATCCATTTTATTAGTTACAATTATTTTATGAAAAACACTTAAATTTACAAGGTTACCTGTTGACCTGCGACTGCGACCAGTCCTACAAAGTAAATAACATCTCTCTACATCGGTGATAAGGTGATCGCGCCGATCACATCGCGGGCACACTCGATGGTCACCCCACTATTTATATGGCGCTATTCTGAGCCATATTGCACATGTACATAAGTGTATAGGATTTTCCTACCGCTTACTGCTCGGCGCCTTACTGTATATACTATAAAATTGTTTTTTTAAAGTATCTTATGCTTTTTATAAAACTCATTACTCTTTCGACTTGTGTAAAACAATTTAATTTGTTGTAAGCACCAATGAAGATTTGATTTGATTTGATAATACAATTTTCAAACATCTTTTAAATCGAATACTATTATGATATAATATATCGATAGATATTTAAACACATATAATAATATTAGTAGCACTTACTCATTACTTGGCACTACCCATGATAATATCTCATTACCACTAAGTTTCCCATCATGATTCTTATCCAAAACATCATCAAACTTCACTTTTTCAGCTGTTAAGGCATCTTTATCGAGTTCTTCACCTCTATCTCCAATATATTCCTGAAAATTTATAGATCCATCTGTGTCTTTATCTTTTTCTTTTAATGTCTGTTCTAAGATTATAGGAAGCATATTTGGATGTTCTTCTGGATGACAAAATGAAGGCCATTCTTGGCTGTCAAGGGAACCATCTCCATTGGTATCTGCCGCCTGCCACATGGTTTTGTCATCTTCAATTAGCTGGAAGCAATAATATAATAATAATAATAATATACTCTTTATTAGCATAAGCTAAACAATAATTACAAAAAATAACAATATTTTTATCATATATGCATGTAACATATAACAAAAAGAAAAGAAAAAATTTAAACTTATGAATTAAATTCCTACTGAATTTTTAACATGCTCTATACACAGCCTTTTAAAAGTCATCAAATTAGAGCTATCCTTTATTAAATTTGGCAGTTCATTATATATTTTTAACCCATTATGAAACACATTGTTTTGACAGTACCTCGTATTAACATTTTAATAACAATAATAGCATAAAATAAGGAAGGTGAAACGCATCTTATAACAAGAATTTTGAAAACCATGAAAATTCAATTTGTACAAATGCTTCAGATAATATTTCACATTTTACGCAATTGATAGCGAATAATGGCTCATGTGCATCATATGACTCACATAACCTTAAATTTTTAGTTTTTGTAAATTTATTTTAATTTTTGCTTGGATCCATTATATTATTTAACAACTCTCTCAGACAGTAGATATAAAAAGTTTTAGGATTGTAAATTATTCAAAATAGACTAATTATAGGTTGAATTTCCAACCAGCAAAAAAGTCTTATTTTATTAGATAATAGGGTGTATTTTGTATCGCCTGTCGTTAATTATAACGGACTGTTAAAATTCTTATCCAATCAGAGCCTCTCATTTTGAGAAAATCTTTGGCCTGATTGGATAAGAATTTTAACAGTCCGTTATAATTAACGACAGGCGATACAGAATACACCCTTAAGGCAATTAAAACTTCATTAATAATACACTGAACAAAATTTTATTTTATAGTACATGAACGAAGCAGGGATTTTCATAAAAGCACGATATAGCTATTATTTTAAGACAATATTAGAGTTGAAAAAAATATAAAATTTTCATTAAACTGTGAATATTTTAGAATATTTAGGATTTATACAGTTCTTCGCCTCTGCATTATCATCGACACAGTTAGTTAGATTTTGTATATTATGCACAACAAGCCTGAACCTTTTTTAATTTGTCAAATAATGCAAATATGACGATACTTATAGCAGAAATGCTGGTAAACTTTGCAAAAACAACAAATTCTGTGCCATTGAGTAATCAATTTTGATACATTGTAGAGCGACTTCCTAACCAAAAAAGATAAAAATGCATGAATCCTAAAATATGAATTATTTATTTAGGAACTTAAGTCAATAATCACCACTTTAGACTATAGTTCGATATGGAATGATCTGTATTTTTCATAAATTAACATTCTTACATGAAGATTATCATCTCCAAAATTGAGGTTCTCCTCAGAATTTTCATCTATTCCGTATGCATCTGATAAATATTCTTCCCATGTCACTATACCATTATCATCGTCATCAGCATCTTCCAGTCTTTCAGTAGCTTCTTCGTCAGATAACATTCTAAAAAAAAAAAATATAATTTGTACTAAATGACTAAGCAAATTATAAATATATATTGTAAATATTGTATATTATATATACAAGGTGTTTCAGTTAACATTCCACCCACAGCCGATATCTCGGAAACTAAAAAACATTTTTTTATTCTGTAAACGGTAATAGATTTACACATATTGTTAATAACGCCTTCTTCAGGAGTACAATTTACTATTATAACACTATCACCAGAGATAGCACTGCAGTCAAACGCGTGCTGAGACCCTATAGGGCGCCCGGGCATATGAGGCCTGGAGAGCCCTCGAACGAATGAAATGCGCCGCAGACGAAAATTTTGGATTTTTCAAGGTCAAACTATCTTAAATGAATGAACAGAATTTCAGGTAAAAAAATCTTGAAACAATTGATTTCATAGGTACCATATTTTCGTGCGTTAAAAAATAATAAAATGAATAATGTCGTAAAAATGCACATAACTAGAACATCTTTCTTTATTGTTCTAAGATCTTACCAATGTATCTACAATATATGTGTACACTTAACTATACGGTAACAAAACATAGTAACTAAAGTAACTCGAAAAATAAAATTTATTCAAAAATAATAGTTATTTATGCATGAAGTGCGTTATACAGGGTGAATACCAATAACTCATTTTAATTTTATGAATTTATGATTGCAAAAAACAAGGTGAATGCCAGAGGCAAAGACCTGTCCTGATTTATTTTCTGTTGAGATAGGTAAGTTACGAAGTTCTGAAAATGTTGACGTATTTTAATTTATTTTCTTTCTCGAAAACTACAGGGTATATATTTTTTATTTTTGGTATATGGCCTTACCATTAAGGGACCTACCATCCCTTAAAATTAAAATGAGTTATTGGTATTCACCCTGTATAGATCATAATACCCGGAGGGTGATCTAATAACGCTCATGGTGAAAACAAGATTTTATTTTTCACGAAAAATTTTTTTTTTTTAATGAAGAACTGGTTTTACTATTTTTCTAGTAGTCTATGATAATTAACAGTTGTTGATATTTTGACGTTTGTTGATTATAGCTGTCAATGTTTCTTTTATATTTAGTAATCTAGTTTATTGTTGCTTTGCGTTGTATGAATAGGCGTGGAAACATATGGATTTACCAGAAAATATCTGAGAAATGCAGCTAAAACCACAGAAAATGTATTGTACGACAAGTAGGAAATATTTATTCAATGAAAATTAAAGTATAACACTTGCTTCTATTTTTCTCATACATCAGGATATTATGGGCCATAACGTCCGCTAATTATGCACTAGGGTATAATGAGTGTGTATGGTAACCAACCAGGTAAAATAAACAAATAATATACAATTGAAAAATAAATATCTTTTAGGTACCTAACATAAGATAAGATAACAAACATAAATAAAACTGTTAATTGCATCAACGCTTTCAATTCAAAATAAATAATATTACTGAAATACAAGTTATATAGTACAATAGTACATAAATATAAACACAAAACAGTAACAGTAATCTATACTTGCAAATACTTTTTAACAAAATGACCTAGAGCCAGAGGTGGAGAAAGCCTCCGGCCACCGACCACGGAGGGGCCTACTGGCCAGGGGCCCACCGGGAAGTGCCCGGTAGCCCGGTGGGCCAGCACGTACTTGGCTGTAGTTTAAAAATATTTTTCGATCGAGAAATATATGCCAATCAATTAAGAACTAAATTTTAAGCAAAATTGTTCTGATTCGAAAAAGTCAAATCTGCAGTAGTATAAATATGGTGAATCAAGGGAATATTATTAATATACGTTGCCAAGTGTAAGATGTAAACAACCAATAAATTTTCAGTAAATCTAGACAGTTAATGATTATAATGTCTGTCAAGGCTGTTTCTCTGTTACTTTCTTGTATATTTTGTGGCAACCTTAATTTTACCTTATTTATGTAATGGAAAGTACTCCCATAAATTTGGAGTCTAAACAAGCGTATAAATTTGTCATCAATCTGATAAATTAAATGGGTTCCTTCTCTCACCTCCCTGCTCTGCATCCTCTATATCTTGCATAATTTAGTTTGCTAATCATCAGCATCCATTTTTACAAACGCAAGCAAGTAAACATGAAAATTATTAAATATACCTCCTAAATTTGATGCGACAGTTAGACAGTAACATGAGGGATGTGTGAGTAGACTATGAAATAACCGGGGAGTGATGGTTCCCTGGAAATAACTGAGAGATGTAATTAGGGAGCACGGTCTACTACCTACCGACAGAAAGTTCGAGAATACAGTTTTCTATTTCTTATTCTTTTCTATTTATAAGAGAACAATGCCCACATTCCCTAGGTTGTTTTACTCCCTGAAATTCAAGCATAGGGACCCTGGAGAAATACAGGTTCACCTGAGTACCTATATCATTACATAAAAGTCTTAAATTTCACTTTGTAACAAACCTTATCAAAATCAGGGGAAACCCAATTAGTTGTGCAAAAAGGAAAATTAATGTCGACTGCAGAATGTAATCAATAAATTCAAATACAGTGAAAGCTCTCTTTTCGGACAGCTCTAATAAGCAGACATCTCTCATGACGAGACTTCTGAATTTCATTGTAGTAAGTCAGATTTTGTTTAATGGCGTAACACAGAGGTATATTGAGAGAAAATAATATTGCTTTTATTATTTTCTATTACCATAATAATAATTGGAAGGACACGACACAAATAATATAAAAGAAATTTGCAAAGAATTCACTAATATTACCTACATGTTAGTGGAAAAAGGTTAATATTTATTCGTTTAATTCACTCATGTTTAACGATTGTGAAATAATATGACACAAACTAAGTATAATAACAATAATTAATATATTTCAATTCATTTCAATTTATAATTCAGAAAACAATAATAAAATAAAAATGGTAAAAACCAATCCTCATATTTAAAAATCAGCAGTTTTTCAGGTCAAATAGCTTAAGACGTCTTTGTGCTGTTCTGAGAGACCCTGGGGATAATGTTTCTTCTCGAGCTTCGACAGCATCAGGTTCGAAAGGATTCTGATGGATAAATTCGAACAGAGCAATGTCTTCATTCTCATTGGAGACCTTCCCTACACCTTGCCTTATAGGTCTTTGTAGTCTTTGTTCTTCTTGCCAGCGCTTCTTTAATGCATAAAATATACAACTTTTACTAAAATTTAAATCAGCGGCCACTTCACTCAAAGACCGATTTTCTTCCAATTTAGCTATATCCCTCGCTTTTCGCACTTCAGTTAAATGCCTTAGCATACCTAGTTATCTTTGCTTTTAATTTATTATCTTTCAATGACAAATATATTTCCGTATATTTCACAACTATTATCAAATTTTACGGAGACTATGGTTTAACGGGTAAATTACACTATACAATTTAGCCGTCCACATTTAGGTGGCGTCAGCTGTACATACAACATACCTAATTTTCATTTGAGCTTTCTTGAGCGGGCAGCTCTCATTATCGGACAAAAAATTGAAACCGTCAGTGTCCGCTTATGGGAGCTTTCACTGTAGATACTATTTATAAGAGTTGACCATTTATTTATTTACTCACTTGAAAGATCTAATTATCCATGCTTTTAACTCTCTTCTGTCTATATGTCTATCACTATTCAAATCCATTTTGGTCAAAAGTATTTCAAGTCGTCTCTTAGCTTCATCAGGTAATAAATGATCGTATTCTTCAGCTTGTTTGTGACTCCCTAATATAGCTTCATGATCGAATTCGCTAAAATGTTCACCGCTATCAGAAAAATGACTACGATCTCTAGGGCTATATGCTCCATCTATTTCTCGTTCTTTATTTATTTCATTTGTATGGCTGTGTACAACCCCTGCATCTATTACAGTTAATTCACTGTGTAAAATGAATAAAATAAATATTATTAACATTTTAATAAGTTGTAAATTGCCTTGAAGAATACAAAATTTTCAAGTACTATATAGTAGTAATTGCTAGTTTAATAAATATGAAATAAATTTTGTGTTAATCTCCATTAGTAGTTAAAAATCACAAACTTTATGTGTTATGTTTATAAATAATGTGAAACCAAAATAACATAATTAGTGACATTAATCAACACGTTTGACAGTTTTGACACTTGACTTTTGACAGTAACAACGTCACTACGTCACGTCAATAATAGAATTGGTAACACTGATTATATTAATAGAATAAAATAGCAAAATAAATTTTACTATTCAGCCTAAATCCTCTAATGTCTTAAAAAGACATAAATACTCTTTTCAGAGCTTATTTGCAAACTATCTACATTTAACTGATAAAAATTTGGTCAGTACTACGAATGTAGAAAGCAAATAATTTAATAATTGCAATAAGCCCCACCAGACGGATTAATCCAAATAAGGACTCCCTCTGTTACCAGGCAGTGCAAGTCACCAACCCATGGACCGGTTTCTGGCTTATTAGCCTTCATCAGCATGGTATAGGCAACTCACACTGCACGATAACAAAGGGACTCCAGATCTTGTCAACATCGATCGACTAGAAGTCGGTAAGATGCGAATGTGGACCGTGGGGCCCTCTGGTGAAACTTATTGCAATGTGGATTTTGCCCAGACTAGGCTCGTATGAAAGAAATGAAATCCAAAGAAGTCAGAAATCCATAGAGGTAAACTTTAATAGAATAAAATAGCAAAATAAATTTTACTATTCAGCCTAAATCCTCTAATGTCTTAAAAAGACATAAATACTCTTTTCAGAGCTTATTTGCAAACTATCTACATTTAACTGATAAAAATTTGGTCAGTACTACGAATGTAGAAAGCAAATAATTTAATAATTGCAATAAGCCCCACCAGACGGATTAATCCAAATAAGGACTCCCTCTGTTACCAGGCAGTGCAAGTCACCAACCCATGGACCGGTTTCTGGCTTATTAGCCTTCATCAGCATGGTATAGGCAACTCACACTGCACGATAACAAAGGGACTCCAGATCTTGTCAACATCGATCGACTAGAAGTCGGTAAGATGCGAATGTGGACCGTGGGGCCCTCTGGTGAAACTTATTGCAATGTGGATTTTGCCCAGACTAGGCTCGTATGAAAGAAATGAAATCCAAAGAAGTCAGAAATCCATAGAGGTAAACTTTAATAGAATAAAATAGCAAAATAAATTTTACTATTCAGCCTAAATCCTCTAATGTCTTAAAAAGACATAAATACTCTTTTCAGAGCTTATTTGCAAACTATCTACATTTAACTGATAAAAATTTGGTCAGTACTACGAATGTAGAAAGCAAATAATTTAATAATTGCAATAAGCCCCACCAGACGGATTAATCCAAATAAGGACTCCCTCTGTTACCAGGCAGTGCAAGTCACCAACCCATGGACCGGTTTCTGGCTTATTAGCCTTCATCAGCATGGTATAGGCAACTCACACTGCACGATAACAAAGGGACTCCAGATCTTGTCAACATCGATCGACTAGAAGTCGGTAAGATGCGAATGTGGACCGTGGGGCCCTCTGGTGAAACTTATTGCAATGTGGATTTTGCCCAGACTAGGCTCGTATGAAAGAAATGAAATCCAAAGAAGTCAGAAATCCATAGAGGTAAACTTTAATAGAATAAAATAGCAAAATAAATTTTACTATTCAGCCTAAATCCTCTAATGTCTTAAAAAGACATAAATACTCTTTTCAGAGCTTATTTGCAAACTATCTACATTTAACTGATAAAAATTTGGTCAGTACTACGAATGTAGAAAGCAAATAATTTAATAATTGCAATAAGCCCCACCAGACGGATTAATCCAAATAAGGACTCCCTCTGTTACCAGGCAGTGCAAGTCACCAACCCATGGACCGGTTTCTGGCTTATTAGCCTTCATCAGCATGGTATAGGCAACTCACACTGCACGATAACAAAGGGACTCCAGATCTTGTCAACATCGATCGACTAGAAGTCGGTAAGATGCGAATGTGGACCGTGGGGCCCTCTGGTGAAACTTATTGCAATGTGGATTTTGCCCAGACTAGGCTCGTATGAAAGAAATGAAATCCAAAGAAGTCAGAAATCCATAGAGGTAAACTTTAATAGAATAAAATAGCAAAATAAATTTTACTATTCAGCCTAAATCCTCTAATGTCTTAAAAAGACATAAATACTCTTTTCAGAGCTTATTTGCAAACTATCTACATTTAACTGATAAAAATTTGGTCAGTACTACGAATGTAGAAAGCAAATAATTTAATAATTGCAATAAGCCCCACCAGACGGATTAATCCAAATAAGGACTCCCTCTGTTACCAGGCAGTGCAAGTCACCAACCCATGGACCGGTTTCTGGCTTATTAGCCTTCATCAGCATGGTATAGGCAACTCACACTGCACGATAACAAAGGGACTCCAGATCTTGTCAACATCGATCGACTAGAAGTCGGTAAGATGCGAATGTGGACCGTGGGGCCCTCTGGTGAAACTTATTGCAATGTGGATTTTGCCCAGACTAGGCTCGTATGAAAGAAATGAAATCCAAAGAAGTCAGAAATCCATAGAGGTAAACTTTAATAGAATAAAATAGCAAAATAAATTTTACTATTCAGCCTAAATCCTCTAATGTCTTAAAAAGACATAAATACTCTTTTCAGAGCTTATTTGCAAACTATCTACATTTAACTGATAAAAATTTGGTCAGTACTACGAATGTAGAAAGCAAATAATTTAATAATTGCAATAAGCCCCACCAGACGGATTAATCCAAATAAGGACTCCCTCTGTTACCAGGCAGTGCAAGTCACCAACCCATGGACCGGTTTCTGGCTTATTAGCCTTCATCAGCATGGTATAGGCAACTCACACTGCACGATAACATACCATGCTGATGAAGGCTAATAAGCCAGAAACCGGTCCATGGGTTGGTGACTTGCACTGCCTGGTAACAGAGGGAGTCCTTATTTGGATTAATCCGTCTGGTGGGGCTTATTGCAATTATTAAATTATTTGCTTTCTACATTCGTAGTACTGACCAAATTTTTATCAGTTAAATGTAGATAGTTTGCAAATAAGCTCTGAAAAGAGTATTTATGTCTTTTTAAGACATTAGAGGATTTAGGCTGAATAGTAAAATTTATTTTGCTATTTTATTCTATTAAAGTTTACCTCTATGGATTTCTGACTTCTTTGGATTTCATTTCTTTCATACGAGCCTAGTCTGGGCAAAATCCACATTGCAATAAGTTTCACCAGAGGGCCCCACGGTCCACATTCGCATCTTACCGACTTCTAGTCGATCGATGTTGACAAGATCTGGAGTCCCTTTGTTATCGTGCAGTGTGAGTTGCCTATACCATGCTGATGAAGGCTAATAAGCCAGAAACCGGTCCATGGGTTGGTGACTTGCACTGCCTGGTAACAGAGGGAGTCCTTATTTGGATTAATCCGTCTGGTGGGGCTTATTGCAATTATTAAATTATTTGCTTTCTACATTCGTAGTACTGACCAAATTTTTATCAGTTAAATGTAGATAGTTTGCAAATAAGCTCTGAAAAGAGTATTTATGTCTTTTTAAGACATTAGAGGATTTAGGCTGAATAGTAAAATTTATTTTGCTATTTTATTCTATTAAAGTTTACCTCTATGGATTTCTGACTTCTTTGGATTTCATTTCTTTCATACGAGCCTAGTCTGGGCAAAATCCACATTGCAATAAGTTTCACCAGAGGGCCCCACGGTCCACATTCGCATCTTACCGACTTCTAGTCGATCGATGTTGACAAGATCTGGAGTCCCTTTGTTATCGTGCAGTGTGAGTTGCCTATACCATGCTGATGAAGGCTAATAAGCCAGAAACCGGTCCATGGGTTGGTGACTTGCACTGCCTGGTAACAGAGGGAGTCCTTATTTGGATTAATCCGTCTGGTGGGGCTTATTGCAATTATTAAATTATTTGCTTTCTACATTCGTAGTACTGACCAAATTTTTATCAGTTAAATGTAGATAGTTTGCAAATAAGCTCTGAAAAGAGTATTTATGTCTTTTTAAGACATTAGAGGATTTAGGCTGAATAGTAAAATTTATTTTGCTATTTTATTCTATTAAAGTTTACCTCTATGGATTTCTGACTTCTTTGGATTTCATTTCTTTCACTGATTATATTATTCGCGACAATCAGGGTTACCATAAGTGATACAACTATGAAGAAAACTTCCTAAGTGAATTCAAAAGATCGATATTTTTTTCATTTTCATCCATGATACATTTTTAAAAATGCTATAAAAAATATTCTACTAATTTTTAAGAAGATTATTAATGAGGAATATATTTCTAGTGGTTATGATAATTATTTCCCAAAGTAGTCATAAGTCGATCTTCGAGCCAATCAGGCTTCTCCACATGTTTTAGAGTTGTCTGATTAGCGGTTGTGTGCCATCGTCTATCGACTGTTTCCAACTTTCTGCCAATCTGCAATTAGTTATTAGTTGGGTACGGGTCTTGAAAACTTTTGCGCGGTTTTAACATCTATTCTGTGGTTTTAACTGGTTATTAATGAAACTGTGATTATGTTTATTGAGGAAAATTAAGTTAAATTTAAAATGAATTTAAATTTCGTGTACACATTTATTTTTCTTAATTTAATTTCCATAACCTTAGTTCTCGCTGGAAGGGACTTTTACAAAATTTTAGGAGTTTCTAAATCTGCTAGTTTGCATGAAATTAAAAAGGCATATAGAAGATTAGCAAAAGAATTGCATCCTGATAAAAATCAGGGCGACCCAAATGCCTCTCAAAAATTCCAAGATTTAGGGGCGGCTTATGAGGTGTTGTCAGATGAAGAAAAACGGAAAAAATATGACAGATGTGGCGAAGATTGTTTGCAAAAAGATGGTATGATGGACGGAGGTATGGACCCATTCGCTAGTTTTTTTGGGGACTTTGGTTTCCAATTTGGTGGTGGAGAACAAAAACATGAGACTCCAAAAGGTGCAGATCTTATAATGGACATATTTGTAACTTTAGAAGATCTCTATACAGGTACTTTTATTGAAATTACCAGAAATAAACCTGTCATGAAAGCAGCTAAAGGAACACGTAAATGTAACTGTAGGCAAGAAATGATTACGAGAAATTTGGGTCCTGGACGGTTTCAAATGATGCAACAAACTGTTTGCGATGAATGCCCTAATGTTAAATTAGTAAATGAAGAAAGAATATTAGAAATGGAAGTTGAACCCGGTATGGTAGATGGGCAGGAAACTAAATTTACAGCTGAAGGAGAGCCTCACTTGGATGGTGATCCAGGAGATCTCATTTTAAAAATTAAAACTCAACCCCATCCTGTTTTTGAACGGAAGGGCGATGATCTATTTACTAATATTACAATTACTTTACAGGTATGTAAATAAAACACTCTCTGATTTACTTTCATTTATGTAGTAGAACAGATTATTGATATAAAAATGTTCATGTTATGAAACAAAAAATAATAAGTGTACTTAGTTATTATAACAATATTTTGACGATATATCAAAATAATATTTGTTATTTATATACGAAATTGAGGACAATATACTCGATAATATATAATATACACGCTTCTATTAATTTTTGTATATTAGGTACAATTAAAAAAATGGTTAATAAAATATCATTTTTAGAATATTTCAAAGTAACAATAAAAATAAGTATTATTTGATAACAAGTAGTGATAATGTTTAATTACCATTAATGATAAAAGAAAGAAAGTCTAATAATATTACACTAATAAAAAAATTGATAAAAGTAGATATACCCAATAATTAACTTTCTTAAACTTCTTGACTCTTGATCATTATTATCAAAATTAATGAGATTCTTTCCCGTTCATTCTTAAAGAGGTAAAAATTTAAAATAAGGGATAAATCTCGGGATAAATTTCTATCTATAAAATTGAGTATAAAAAATAAATAATTTTATCAATAAAAGAGTGATGTTTAGCAGGGTTAAATATTACATTACAAGAAAAATTAATAGTGTCCTAGACCCTGAAATAGAAACATGATGCAGCTACGGACACATAGTTCGGAGTTATTGCTACTCATCAGCGTAGCATAGCTTAAATAATGGATCTGTGTAATAAGATCAGAAACAATAACTACTAAAGATTTGAAAGCACAGTACACAGTACTCAATTCGTGCTTTCTTGCATCATGGACCACAATTGTAGATTCAAATGACAGCGGTCAGCACATGAGTCCTATGTGTACTGCTCTATTTCTACCTAGTCGAATATTAATAAAAGAGTGATGTTTAGCAGGGTTAAATAATACATTAAAAATTAATAGTGCTGTAGAACCCGAAAAAGAAACATGATGAAGCTACAGACACGATATTCTTTCAAACCAGTGTGTTAATAGATATTTAAGATACAAGTGTAAAAAGTCATTATTTATTGCACGAATGGCTAGGTTAACTTGTGTTTTTAACCTAGCCGTCCGTGCAAGACTGCAATAAACAATGACTTTTTACTACACTTGTATCTTAAATATCTATTAAAGCACTGGTTTGAAAGAATATCGTATCCACAGCTGCATCATGTTTCTTTTTTGGGGTCTATGGCACTATTAATTTTTCTTGAATAATTTTATCTTTCATGCCACAAATGAAAAAATTGCTCCATCTGCATAGTTAGATTTGTCATGTTTTCATATCATTTGCAAAATAGTACATAGCAAGTATATTATATATACAGGGTGTTCCCGTTTTTACGCTCATAAGTTTTGTAAACAATAGAACATATAAAAATAATAGAGAAGTCTTACCGAGAGTCTTACCTCTATAGCATTTTTTTCTAAAATACTTCGTTTTCAAGATACAGGGCGTTAAACTTTTTAGAAATTATTACTATTTATTCATTATCTTCTAAACAAATAAAGATTTTTTGGTTAAACTTTGTACACTTTAGTCATAATGAAGATAAATTTTATGACTTTAAAAAAGTTTTTCACACAGTAGTGGCGTAGTTATAGGGTGCTGTCCGTATTTGAACCCCCTAAACTTAAAAGTATGTTAGAAAAAAATGTTATAGGCAAGACTCCTATTATTTTTATATGTTCTATCGTTTACAAAAGTTATGAACGAAAAAACGGAAGTGCCCTGTAAATACGTATATAAAATTTGATATTATTTATCCTACTTATATTTCTACTTACTCGAATTATTTATTGACAACTAGGGGGTAACAAACCCAATATTCATGCCGTTTCCATGATTTTCTTTTATATATGCAATAATTAAAAATATTTATTTCTTAGGACGCATTAACAGGGTTTACTATAGAGATACCCCATCTTGATGGTCACATGGTTTCAGTGACTAGGGATAAAATAACTTGGCCTGGAGCTCGTATCCGTAAGAAAGGTGAGGGTATGCCTAATTATGACAACAACAACTTACATGGTACTCTCTATATAACTTTTGATGTAGAATTCCCTAAACAGGAATTAACCGAAGAAATCAAAGAAGGTATGTTAATCTATTTCTTAGATAATACTATTCTAAAGGGTTATGACATTTTGATATTTTAATAGAAATCAGTTATAATTCTTTTAAAAATAACAATGAGCTTGTTTTGATTTTAAAACAGAAAGTTTAATGAGATATTACAAATATAGTTGCAGAACAAATTGATGGAATTTGTTAATTCAAATTTCATAGGTCTCTTGCTCTTAGTTTTCATGTTATTGAGCGGAGAAGATTAAGGCCCGCCATAGACGAGCTGCTTGAAGCAGTCGGGGCCTGCTGCATGAGTGCAGTCAGCTTGCAGTCAACTCCCACCGCAAGCCGACTGCACTCGTGCAGCTAGCCCCGACTGCTTCAAGCAGCTCGTCTATGGCGGGCCTAAACGGGATAAAATACAGCGGACACAGACACGCGGAGAGGATTCGCGAGCAGTTGACAAGCTGACAGCGTGAAGCGGTCAGTCTACGGTGGGCTGGGCAGCTCTTTGCTGCTGGCAGCATGGCAATTCTCGACTGCAAGCTCACTGCATTTTTTGGCTACAACTGCAAGCGAACTGCTTGAGAAGTTCGTGTATTGCGAATCTATAATTTTCTATTAATTTTGTATTGAAACTGCGATCGCCCAACTGCGACAGCTTGACGCTGTCGGCTCGACTGCTTCAAGCAGCTCGTCTATGGCGGGCCTAAGATAACATATTATTATAGATTTTTACATGGTAAAAATTTCAAGTAGGCTGTCACCTCAAAACAAAACCTTTTTTGTTACTAATAAATAAGTAGTAATAAAAAAAAGTTTTGTTTTGAGGTGAAAATTTTAACATATTTATAAGATTCTATATGATATGTAAAATCTTCTCCGTTCAATAACATGAAAACTAAGAGCTATAGACCTATGAAACCTTACATTTTTGAAAACAGAAAACTTAGTACGTAGCCTTCTCGTATTCCCGATGGCTACGCTTAGCATAATTAAAATATTCCATTATGTACATACAGGGTGTTACTTTAAAAAAGATCAGTCGCCGCCATATTGTTTTGATCATAAAAGTCAAAAAAACCTCGGCTAGTGTCTGAGGATAAAAAAGGGATCTACTTTCATCCAGTTTTTGAAATTTTCAAATATGTCTATAACTAAGCGAGTTATGATAGGGGAATTCTCGTAAGCATTAATTGATTCTGATTTATTTGCATATAAAGTGTATGCTGTTCCTGTTGCGGCGCACTGTATATGTGTATTTATGTAATTGTATTCACATGTACGTGTATTTGGATATTTTTTATTTGATTCTTAATCAGACACATACAGACTTGTACTAATATACAGATGCACAAATTGAATAAATTTTTCGTTTCTTTTTTTCAATCCACAGTTTGACTTTTGGCGCCCTGTATTTTTACACCTTTGACAATAGTGAGAACTAAAACTAAACCTTTTGAAGCTTTGTGCCTATGAAAACTGTAAATCATTATTACATCCTAAATTTTGAAGTAATTTGAAAAAAACAATAGTGTTCATTCACTGCCCTCTTTGCAACACAAAAAGTTTAAACTCTATAATCTGTCTCACCAACCAAAAATGCCCGCTAAATTTGAATGAAATTTTTCTGTTGGTCGTATTTATAGAACCCGAATTACAAAGCAACCGCTAGATTTGACTGACAAAGGCCGACTCTACAAAGTACTCGCGAACGCGTTAAACTTTTACATCTTTTGCACCAAACCAATCAGCTTATGTTATGATTGTCGCGAAACGCATAAACACTAAACGTATTAAAAACGTGAATAAATAGGGAGCCCGCCTACTGTCAACTGTCAGATTCGATTTCTTAATTTATGTCAGCTGTTTATGTTAATGAATTCGTTGAGATTTATCTTATATAAAGATATCTTCCTTTGTAAATTAAGGTACGTCTAGAATTAACTTATATATTTTGCGTATTAAGTATTAAGGCATGTAATGCAAACAATTAATATTATGATTAAATGTTAAAACGCTTTTTTTTAAGGTTAGGTTTTCATCGAAATCTGGTGGCTATCACAGCTTTCATGAATTTCTTTAAGTAAAACTGACTATTGCGCACACCGTTCTGCGCAACCATAAAATTAATAGGGAGGAGTCTATTTATATCTGTTGGTGAGACAGATTATAGTGGGAATATTTACCTAGTCCTACAATCTTTTTATTTTTTATTAATAATTCAAAACATCCTGTACAAACCTATCAAGTATGCTATATCAGTGTAATAAAAAAAAACCAAATCTAACTGTATAAAAACAGATTATAGGGTGTCCATTTACAAAAACATAGGTTATGTCCATATCTGAGAAAATCTGCATGCAATTGTTTTTTTATTGAATAAAAATTTAGTAAATGCCCTGCAACTTCTGTATAAGATATTTTTTTCTAATCTCTACAATAAACTCGCAAATTCTGATTAAAATGTGTACCAAACAAAATGATAACACTGTTCATAATGAAGATGGCCGACGACGTAGATGATACTCCAAATAATGTTCTCTGTAATTTTTGCAAGAAACCAGCAGTAAATAAAAAAGTGAAATGTATAAACTGTGTACAATGAAAAGTAATGACATTTAATATTTTTAATATAATGAAACTTGTAACCATGGACTTAAGAGAATGAATAGGTTGTTGTGTGAGATTCTTGATACAGCATTTTGACATGGTTAACGCATTGAATTTGGAAATTAACAGTTCTGACCATTATAAAAAAAATACAATAAGAAAAACCTTGGGAAAAACCACTGATGAAGGTATATTTTTATTGTATAATAATCTGGAGAAGAGGGGACTGGAGTTGGGCAGTGAGCAAAAAATTTCGAAAAATGTATGCAATTTTCAAATATTTTGTATTTAAATATAAAATTAAAGTTTTACTAAAAGAATAAATAGCAGTAAAAAGTCAAAAATGAGTTGTTTAATATGGATTTACATATGATGAGAGAAAACTTGTATTTACTGAATGCAGGGCCGGCGGAAGGGAAATATTGAGACCGGGCAAGCATCGTTATTGGTGCCCCCGGTGGGGAAAAGGTACCGGGCCGCGATGCGCCACATGCAAAAATTTTTCAGGATTTTCAAGGTCATTGTGTTTTACAAGTACCTCAAAATTTGTATTAAACTTGATATTAATTATTAATTTAGATATTCGCAAGATTGCTTTTATACCATGGTACGGTTAGCAGTAATCACACAGATTATCTCGTTAGAATAATATATGTTTATTATGCAATAATGACAATAACAAGAACAATAATGCAACAACGGTGATAGTAGGTGTATAAAATTAGACACAAACATTATGCATTCATTAGTACAATACTATATATAACAATGTATAACAAATTTAATATCAATAAACATTAAAATACTTCTCACAGAAGCTTACGCCTGTGCGTGAGGAATACAAACAGTTTAAAATTAGATAATAGGTACTTATATGCTATTAGTTAAGACAGACAACATTAATAACGAAAACACATAGGTACAACACAATAAATAAGTATGCAATAGTTTAAAGAATATATCTTAGTCAAATTTTAAAGGTTTTAAAAGTTTTGCCCACTGACCAACTAAGGCCTTAGCCTATCAACTCATGGACGAATGTTCTTGGCATGTTCCTAATATACAAATTTAATTTTTTCTTAAAAGAATAAGTCGAGCTTTCTGTTTGTAAGCACTCCGGTAGTGAGTTAAAAAATTTCGGACTTAAGTATTTGTAAGACTTTTGGCCTATTGTTTTAGACATTAATGGACTAATAAATTTTTGTTGTTGTCTGGTGAAGTATTCGTGAATGAGTGTTAGTAGTTTATTTTTATTACAGTATTGCCTAATATTAACAGTTTTATAAAATAGTTGCCTGATATCAAGAATTTCAGCTTCGCTGTATAACAAATCGCTAGGATATCTCAATTCCTTATGAAGAATTAACCTTAGAAACTTTTTTTGAATGACTTCTAGTGGTCGTAGGTATGTCTTAGATACTCCACCCCAGCCTAATATACCATACGATAAGTGACTCTCGACTAGGCTGTAATAAAGAATTTTCCGTTGTTTTAAATCTGTACAATCTTTTAGTTGTCTAAATTTACAGAGTATAGCACGTAATTTTTTTAAAACGTATTTAATATGCAAGTCCCACCTTAAATGACTATCTAGTACAATTCCAAGATATTTGATTTCTTTTGCTGGTAATATATTAATATTATTTTGTATTTTAATATGTGAATAATTTGGCAATGTCGATTTATAACTTGAGAAAGGTAAGTAAAATGTTTTCCTAAAATTTATTGATAAGAGCTTATAATCAAACCAATCCTTAATAAGATCTAAATCTTTTTCTACATTGTTTTTAATCTCGTCCCAATTATTGCCCTTAAAAAATATGGCTGTATCATCCGCAAAGCTAATTATTTTGCCACTAGTTTGGATAGAGAATAAACCGTCAATGTATATAGTAAATAGAATAGGCCCCAACACCGTCCCTTGTGGCACACCACAGTCAATTGTTTGATGCTGGCTTAGAATATCCTTTATTTTTACTTGTTGTGTTCTATCACTCAAATAATTTTTAAACAGGTTTAGAGCGTTATTTCTAATTCCCATGTCTTTCATTGTATCTAGCAATATAGAATGACTAACGGTGTCGAAAGCCTTAGCGAGGTCTATGAATACACACAGTGACGGTTCACTCCTATCCATAGCTTCATATATAGCCGATGTTAAGCTAAGTATGGCATCTTGTGTGGATTTTCCTTCCTTAAAGCCAAACTGCATGTCTGAAAGTAGTTGGTATTTATTCAGATAACTAGTAAGTCTTATTTTGAGGATTTTTTCAAATATTTTGCTGAAGTTTGTTATTAGAGATATGGGCCTATAGTTGGTTACTTCAGTTCTATCGCCGTTTTTATATATCGGAATGACTATGGAAGTCTTAAAGCTAGAAGGATAGTGCCCAAGTTCAATTGACTTGTTAATAATATATGCCAGTGGAGTTGCTATATGCTCTGATATTATTTTTAATAAATTCCAAATCTACTATTTAAATTTGATACAATTAGTATCAATAAATAAATAATAGTTATTTATGTATCAAGGGCGTAGGTAAGTGTTTATGGCCCGCGGCGTGACGATAATAGCACGAGACTTTAGCCCCGGCCTAGGGCCATAAACACTTATTATGCCCGTGGTACATACAAAATTTTATACATGAGCGGTTTATAGTGTCAGTTACAAACTTAGATTTGTTTTGATTGACATATGACATAATATAAACTGTTGCTTGAATGTTATCATTCATGCAATTCGAAGTCATTACCTAGCAACGGTCAAACAAAGCCAATCTCATGGTCATTATATATCAATAACGGGTTATAAAGTTACTTTATCGCCCAAAGGCGATAGGGCGATAATAGGGTCCATGGACTATAAAGTTGTACTTAATGCTTGAAAAGCGTCATGCAAAAATAGGAAATACCACTCTATAACATGCCAATAATAAGTATAATAAAATGTGTTAAAAATTAAAAGTGCAATAATTGTACATCTTGCAGTTTCACTTTATCAGTACATAAGATCAAGTATCTATCTAGACGTTTTGAAAGTGGCTAAAATGATTCCATTCCATACGGAGGTTCTTAAAGTAACGGTAACTTTAGGCCTATTTCTCTTGTACCTATTAATATATAAAAATTATTTGAAACCTGCTTAAAGAGCCGAAAATAACACACCATTTTGAAAATAATAACTTATTTTACAATAAGTAATTTCTTTAATTAATAAGAACTTTGCATACATGAAGTGGCAAAAAAAACATGCCCATATGTGTCAAATTCAACATCTACTTTCTTTGAAATTCAATATAAAATCCCGCAGAGGCCTAATTGTTTTTTAGTTTTCTCACATTTTTGACATCATTTTTTAAACAAACGCCAACTTCTGACATATCGCTTAAATCTAATCATGACGAATAAACTTAAACATAAAACACACCACAGAAATTAGAAATACAGTGCGCGCCAGCCGACTAGGAACATGGGACCTCGAAATGAATTGGCAAACGCACCTCGATCGAGCCTCGTCCTTTGTACCGTTGTGTGTTCAATCCCATTCTCACCCGTAACGAGGACACTTGATCGAGTGCGGCTGCCCGTTCATTTCCCGTCCCGTGTTCCTAGTCGGGTGGCGCGCACTGTATAGAATAAGACTATGTAGAGGGAGTTGGCGTCACTTCCAGTGCGACCGGAAGTAGTACTGGATTATTCTGTAGGCAATACTGTGTACACTCGGTAGATACCACTATTTAATAATATACACTTATAATAACATATTTATATAAAAAGCACAAGATTATGCAGTTTTCTTGTTTGATTTGTGTAAATAAACTTTGTTTGTTAATAATATCAATGAATTGATTTGATGGATTTTGATTATTGAAGTTTGAAAGAAATGTAATATACACATTAGCTTAAAGACGAAGATTTTGTAGCTTAATTTAAAAAAAGCTATATTAAAACTTAAGTAAACTAACAAATATACAGTACCCCAAGAAAAAATACAGCCAAATTGGAGACAAAGACGGGTTAATCGTATGTAAAGCGTGTATTAAATAGAGAAAACGAACGGTGAATGTAACGCCACGTGGAGGGTAGTGGTATGGACCGACTACTACCATTAACTGCTCTCTGGTGTTGTGTTATCTGTCTTATTTTATACTCATTACTGATATTCTCTGTTCTTGTTTCCAAATTGGTTACAAATTTTATTGGGATTCTGTATATTATGAGGGCTATCAGCGTTTTGAAAAAGTATTTACATGATAATAAAATTCCCTTAAAATTTGTAGGATTTTATCATAAATTCTTCTCATCCAGAGTCTTTTCATTTAGAATATTCTGTAATAACAAATTTTTTGTTTCAGCTATTAAGAACATCTTAAATCAAAGCTCAAATAACAAAATTTACAATGGACTTAGAGGATATTAAATTTTAGAAGAAGTTCATAAATAATTGTACATACCATTGCCACAAAAGAACTTTAAGTGTATTTATAGTGTATATTTATTTAAATCATATATTATTTATTATTTTTCAGTTTTCTGTACAAGAAATATTCTGTTTATCTTTTATTTAAATTAATGAATGTTTAATATAACATGTAATTTAAGTTAAAAAATATGAATTGTGCAAAATGTTTGTAGATACTTGGTACATATTCAGAATATGTAATAAAGAAGTTACATTTATTTAAGTTGTAATTATGCACAAATTATTTAAAAATTTAATAAATATAAATAAAATTAATGGATGATAATTTTTAATTTGTTATTTGGATTTTAACGATGATGATAGTTTTATTGAAATCATTCCATTTTGCTCTTTATAAATTGGATTATAAGATCTTATGCATAACTTCATGAAAAACTCACCATAATTATATACAGGGTTGGTATGATCATCAAATAATTTTTTAATTGATCAGAGTGTCTGTTTAATGCGTCAAAAATGCTTCCCTGAAGAGTTATAGCCCATCAAAGTTGCAGAAGAAAAACAAAAAATGCAGAATTAAATCAAGACGTGTTAAGTCGGAGCAAGTAAATTTGGTAGGAAGTTTTAGATCTAGTCTATGGTAAATTTGATGCAATATGAAAAATAAATATAAATTGGAATGCCTTTTTAACGCGGGATGGGTTGTACCACCTCTTGAACTTTTTCTTCTTAGAAGAAAATTAAGTAACAGTTATACGCTTCACAAGTAACGTGTAAAATAAGCATTACTCTACTCTAAATTATGCATTTTTGAGGTAATTATGAAAACTAAAATCCTAAGATGACGGTTTTTCAAGCAATTAATTATTTTGACTGACATTGTCAATTGTAATTGGGTGGTTACGTAAAAACTAATTGTGTAAAATTTTGCATACACACTCTAATAGTCTTCATGAATTATCGGACATTCACTTGGTTTATGGTGAATGCCACAGTAATTGTCTTGCATCTGCAAGAGGGTGTGCGATTAAATTTTCCAATAGGCAAATACCTCATTCTCCTGACCTTCCGCCACTTGACTATCATTTATGGAGTTGTATTAAGACTAAGGTGTATGAAACTCCTGTAGAAACACGAGAACAACTATGGGCACGTATTCTTCAAACTTTTGTGGAAGTTTGTCAAGATGTAGGAATATTGTTTCAGGTGAGACGATCTCTCATTTGTCGCATTAACTTGTATATACAAGAGACTGGCGGTCATTTTGAACACCACTCATCGTTTTTCTTTGTTTTACACTTTTTGTTCCATAGACTAGATCTAAAACTTCCTACCAAATTTAGTTGCTCTGACTTACCAGGTCTTGATTTAATTCCGCATTCTTTGTTTTTCTTTTGCAACTTTGACGGGCTATAACTCTTTAGGGAACCATTTATTGATAACAAAATATTTGGTCAATCATCATGATTACTCAAGAATTCCCAATTCGGATATTTTGAAGCATTAAACAAACACCCTGTATATTGGATTTAAATCGTTAAACTTATTTTCTGCAAAAAACAATATATGTATGTTTTAATTGTTTTATTTAAAAAATTATGAATCGTTAATAGTTAACAAATAACAAAATTAAAATGTATTTCAAAAAATATTTCCGAAGTTGTGCTACGCCCGCCATATTGAAAATTAGCGGTTAATTTTCAGATGTTTTTTTATATAAATGGCTTTACCGTCGCAGGTAGGAAAAAAGTTTCAAATAAAAAATGTAGGCAATATCAAAACAAACATTTTTCATAAACTTTTTTTCCTCTAAATTAACGGTTTTTCAATTATGAGCTGCAGAATGTTATTGAATTTTCAACTCTTAACAATTGTACCATGCAGGAGCGAACCACTTCAAATCACATTATTTTTTGTCAATTGACCACCGTTATTGACAGTCAAAGGTCAACAAGTCAATTAATGTTTTTTTTAAATTATGGTCTCATAATTGGTCTTCTCTACGAATATTTTAATACCAAATACATACATATAATAATATGCTCATTTTTAATCAGTGTTTTAATAATAAATAATTTTATTAATTTTGGCACCATATCATTTTCTTATTTTCAAGGGGCACTTCAAACAGGTACTTATGTGCTTTCTCATGCGACAATCATGTGTTACATATTTTTTATTGCAAAAATTACATTTTGTGTATTGCGTTTTTTTGTCAATAGTACTTGTAAAAAGTTCCAAGTCACTGAATCTCTTTTTGGCATTTTTATACCGTGGTTTCATTTTAAAACACTACATAGGGATATGTTCAATCAAGCTCGTGAAATGCAACAGCGGCCGTCATCTACCGAACCGATAACGACGGCCACAGAAGCAGACATGAACTCATGCGTTCTCTCTTATTCGAATGTACAAGTGCGAACGGTTGCTACTTCCCTATGTAGTGTATAAATATAAAAGCGGTATAATCATACAAATACCGACTAACCTTTTCGAAACCATATAATTTAATTGACATCACCCATCTTTATTGTAACTACTTCACTGAAAGATCTGAATTCTGTCTAAAAGTTCTAAAACATCACTTTTTGGCGCCAAATTCAAATTTCATTATTGTCCATTGACCAAAAAATTATAATTGACTTGACGGATAATTGACATTATTGACCCTTAATTGACATGGTCAATTGACCACCTCTCATCACTAGTTTAGAGTAAACCTCATAATTCAAAAACCGTTCCATTTAGAAAAAAAATGGTTGTATGAAAAATGTTTGTTTTGTTATTGCTACCTGCAACAGTAGAGGATTTATATAAAAAAACCTGAAAATTAACCGTCATTTTTCAATATTACTAACTTTTAGTGTATTCAATAAGATGGCAAGTAGAACATCTCCACTAAATTTCTTGCTTGTCCTAATTTTTTCAGGATTCGTATACTTTTAGGCTTTTTTTTTTTGCACCATAATGGTGGAGGAGCCTCTCCTTGGGAGAGTGAAAATTTTTTTGCTTGCCTTTTAAAACCTTCCTCCAACAATAACAATTCCAAAATTAAAATAAATTATAATTTTTTTCTCATAAAAAGTCTAATAGTGATGGACCAATGCATGAGGTGATTTTGAACAATTTTTCTAGATATGTTTTATCCCCAAAAAATGTTAATGATTTGTTTTTTTTACAAAATTTAAGTCATGTACAAAAAGTTATATGTTCACTACCTAAAATAAAATAAAATAAAATGTATTTCTTGTACTGATTTAATTTGTGTTTGCAAAACACATTGTGAATTATTACATGTTGTTGGTCGAGTAGCAGGACAATGTTTTTAATAAATTTTATGAATTCTATATATGTATTTTATTTCTCTGCCTAATCAACTGATTCTGTTTTAAAAGTAGTTGGTTGAATTTCATGGCTTTGATAATGACATGGTGGGAGTATGTTATCAAGTTTCCTGTGCAATTAACTCGTACATATTAAGATCTGTTTATGGATGATAGAAAATTTTCTTATAAATTATACTGCATAGAGTGTAGAAATCGTATAAAGCTATATATGGAAACGTTTTTTTGCTGCACCTAAATTTAATTATATGTGTATGTATTTCTAAAGTAACCAAGGTAAGTTTTGATATACAATCTATTATTTTAATTTTATTTAATTTTCGTATAACTTTTATATTATGACCAATTATTACACCATATTTCTTTTAATCTCAATTTTTCTAAACTATTTTTCTCAAAAATAACATTTTAAATAAGTAGGTACCTAATAAGTATGCAGAATGTTATTCGTAAATACGATAAAATAGATTTATAGAAAGACGAATAATTTTCATACAAATGCTATTATGGTAAAGCCCAAAAGTTAATTACCTGCTAGTAAAATTTAAATAATATGTTATACAGGGTATCTAAGAAATAAGTGTACAAAAAGATAACATATTCTGATATTCCCTACGTTAAATAAATAGATTGGAACAAATTTACCTCTGTACCAAAATACTTCCCAAGAGGTCTGTGGACCCCCAAAAGTGGGCTCTTGCAGATGATTTTTATTTATTATCTCCAAAATTGTTCAAGATAAAGTGTTGAAATTTAGCCTAACCACTAAACTTTTTAAGCCCAATAAAATGAGGTGAATATCATCTCAAAATTTTTACCAAGGCTAGGTCAAGCTGTAGAGGTGGGGGTAAAAATGACCACAACTTTTTTATTTCTATTTTTTTTTTGAGTTTTGACATCGAATTATGGTTATCAGTTTTTCACAAAGGAAATGACCTCTTGTGCAACTTCGATCGGAGGCATCGTTTTCGAGTAATATTGTTTTCAAAAGTTTAGTAAGGTACAGAGGGTTAGTTTTATTAATGTAAACCCCCATTATTATTTTTATTTTTGACCGATTCGAAAAATTAAATAACTGGCCTCACACGGTTTTTTACGTAAATTCCACTTCTGCTAAAGGAATGGCAATAGCCTTTTAAATATATACAAGGTACGCAAAAAAGTTAGGTTTTTTTAAATAGAACACCCTGTATATTAAGACAAATTTGAATTCTTACAATCATTCTGATTACAAATATACCTATACTAATATTGTATAATCGCTTTACTGGTTTTTGAGTTATTTTCACTTTATTATGGATACGTTGAAACAAAAGCGTTATTTTATAAACTCATATAATAAATCAATAAATGGAATAAATCAAAAACAAAACAAAATATATGAATTATTAAAACAAATTACGTAACATTTTCAACATTAACAACGTTTAATAAAATTCGAACGGAGTCCAAATCTTAATCCAGTAGTTTATTTTCTTTGGGGATCGCTCAAAAAAAAAATTTACAGTGGAAAATTTTAAACAATAAAAAAAACCGCTGCCAATTATGGGATCAAAACTTCCTCACCGTGTGGTGGAGTTTATAATAAAGTAATTTTTGACGTATTTTGTTTTTTGACGTATTTTGATTTTTTTGACGTACCTATTTTGTTTTTTTGGCGTATTTCGTTTATTTCAACATTTGGACACAATATTATAATGGATTTGTATATTAGATCCTATTTCTAATCTTTCAAATAAATAATTTTTTTTGTAAAGTTAGAAATAAAGATGTTGGGGTCCGGTAGACCCCATTCCAGTGGAGCGATTTTGCTCATCAACGAACTCAATCTTTTCCTTGGCCTCTAGAACGTGTGTACCAAATTTGAAAGCTTTATCTCAAAAACTGTAGCTGCTATTGCGATACACACACACACACACCCAGACACACACACACACACACACACCCAGACACACACACACACACACACAGACAGAAAATTTTTTTTGTCTGAAATTTTGTGTATCGTCATAATTCGTCGAGATTCGTCCAGAAATGCAATAAAAATTTTTAAAAATTTTTTCACGAATACATACCTTCCTCACTTTTGGTGAGGAAGTAAATTGTAAAAAATATAACTTTGCTAAATTTGGATGCAGCACTTTTTCTTCGAAAAATTCTTTCGAATTTTATTAAACGTGTTATTTGAAAGGTATCGAAGTTAATGGACAATGGTGGTTGGTTATGTTGTAATGCCGCTTACTTACGTGACCTGACTGTTTGTACTGGCTAGTTACAAACAGAACTGTCTGGTTTTGTAACACTTTTTAAACTCGGGCGCCAGTTCCTTAATTTTTAAGTGCAAGGAACAGCACTTATTTGGTTCTCCGGGGAGAACGTCTAGGGGTAGCTAAACAGATGGAGATACGGTGATTTCCAGGGATCTTAAGATAAATGTCTTGTCAACTGGACATGGACAATTTCTCAAACGGGTTAATTATAAATTAACAGCGGAAATTATAACTCGTAAATTTTATCTATGTATACCAACGTATTTATTTAATAAACAGTAATGATAAATAAACAAGTTAAAACTAAACGGGATAATGCATCGATTTACTTTATAATCGATTATGTACAAATTTGACAACGATATTATATCAGCTGGTAAAACCGGCGTACCTACGCGTTGTAACAATTTATAATTGCGGACGGCGGTGGACTCGAAGTGCTAACGGATCGAGATATAGGTAAGTACCCACGCGGTGAAATCAAACGGCCGGGGCTGGAGCCAGCAAGTATGACACCACCGCTTTTTATTTCGGTTTCGGATACTACCTACTTAACAAACGCGGATTTCTACTGCCTCAAATACAGAGCTATTCTAACAAGGAAGTTATTTCCTTCCTTACCGGAAAATAAAGATTTAAAATAAATCATACACTGGTGCCACAAACTATCTGAGCAGAACACCGAATTGTTTTGCCTGTGCGTATGATAAATCCACGTTTTGAAATACATCCACTGATGGCTAGGCCCTACTATCTGAGCAGAACACCGAAGGGCTTAACCGGTGGATGTGTGATATATAACATTGAATACAAATAAACGGAAACTTTAAACTGAACTCTGATTTAATTAAGTAGTTCTACAAGACGTCGGTATTTACACAATGAAATGAACGGTGAATCTTGGTGTTTATTCGAAGGCGGTGCGGCTGGATAACGGGTGCACTACTATTGTTCTTATCAAGATGGTTCACGAAAATGTGTCTGGTCGGGTTTTATTATTTTCGGTGCCAGAGGGTATCGATAATTCGATTGATCTGGATTTAGCCGTTCCCGGTGAATTTATTACCTTTTCTTGCTGACGCAAACGGCGGCGCGCTCATACGGTGGGTGGAATCCGGACAGGTGGCTCGAACTAAAGAACGCGGTTTACTAAGTCCGAGCGTGTTATGTAACTTGCCATATTCTGTAAACCTGATAACTTTCTGGATGCTAATTCTCGTTTATTAATTGATACGATGTCATATTGTGGCCTGTCTCAATATAATTGTCATGTTAATAGTTCCGATAATACTCCTAGATTTAATTTTTGCTAATAATAATAAAATATCGAATTTAAATATTTGCACCAGTCCTTTGGTCCCAGAGGATAATTATCACAATACTTTTTGGAATTTGATTTAAATACAGGTTCCTATCGTAACGCTCATAAATTAAATAACGTTCATTTAACTTATAATTTCAAATAGGCTAATTATGATGCAATCAATAATGAATTAAAAAATATAGATTGGAACTCAGAATTTTCTGCATTAAACTCTGATGAGTGCTCTTCTAAATTTTACTTAATTATTAATAATTTAATTGATATTTATGTACCTATGTATCCCAAATGCTATAGAAATTTTCCACACTGGTACAGTGTTAGTACTAGGTTATTAAGGAAAAGAAAAAATATCATCGTCTTTGGAAGCAATCTAGCAACAACATTTTGATTATTTGACTTTTAAACTTTAAGAGGGCGTTCTAAGTATCTAATCACACAAGATTATATGAAGTTCGTTGACGCTTGTGAGAATAACATTCTTAATAATCCTAAGCAGATTTGGCAATTTACCAAAAGTAAGAGGAGTAATTCTACCGCCATAAGCGCCATTGACCATAATAATACATTGATCACTGTACTACTTTAATAAAAAAGTTTTATTTTTCTAGAAGTGTATACTGATTATTTTTTCATATCTTATTTCATTTTTTTTGTACTGTCTATAATTATTTAGTATAAATGTACACATTTAAAACAATATTTTTATAATTAGCATTTTTTTTTAGCAGAAGCATTTAAATATAATTTTGTGATCTATTTGTGAATACAGAATTTGGGTTTGTCCTGTATATGTATTCCTTAAATAAATAAATAAATAAATATTCAACCGGGCTAACGGAAAACGGAAATGCATTGCTTACAATTTTTAAACTACCTATATAGCAAATAGAACCGGCTTAAAACGGACACGGATTAATATTTTAACAAGTTTTCGTAACTAATAATTTTTACTTGCGACTTAAACATTATTTTTGAACAATTAACGGATTTTAGCTATACAGTGGACTATCGAAACAATATAAATAAGATGTATAGTTTCAAGACATTTATTTCTGGAGGTTGACCGATATTTCTTTGAAAGATAAAATTGGTCGGACTGACAAAACCACCAGGTTGCGAGCTGGCCGACAAAGAAATTTTTAAAATAGAATGTTTAAGCTTTAATTTGATGTTAAATTTGTCCTCTAACTCGATGGGCTAAAAGTTGACCTCTTAATCCACCCCTGTATAATTGGTCGGACTGCGATACCCTCCAAGATATAATGCGGCCAACCAATTTTTTTTTGTTTTATTAATCGAGTTCTACTAAAAGGTTTCATTCATTAACTAAATAAGATAAAGTTGAGTCCGAAGGAGGGTGGATAAACCCTCCCTCCCACTTACGCTCCAAGATATGTCTCGGCCGACAAACGTTTTTTGTATCTACTAATGGTCAACTTTTGGTAAAAAGCAACGAATTCCTCTAACTCGATGACGTGGGTGTTCTTGCAGCCGCCGCCTGGACTAAAACTGTGCTGCAGCTAAAAAAGTATTTATTATAAGCGAACGAAATAAAGAAATAAAATTGCAGTTTGTGAATGAAAAAGCTTTCGGTCGTCTTTCACACGAGGATACTGTATGTGAGATACACACGTATCCAAGATATCGACAAACCATATGTTCAAATATAGCCTGGTAGCCTGGAAGCCTGAGAATAATCATTATTTGTCTCTAGTCCATAGTCCATGGCAACAATGCAATATACAGGGTGGGGCAGAAGAACAAGCGATTTTGAAAAACCCGGGAATCGCGCCGTATTGGTAGGAGGCGGTAGGGATGCTATCGGCCATGTTTCTCGCATATTAGCATTTAGTAACAATGGAGCGGTGGACCCCTCAGCAGCGTGCGTACGCTGTACGCTGTGAAGGCGTTTTATCAAAATGGTAATTATCTTACGTATGTACGCGTCGTGCTGTTCGCAACCATTTCAACATCAATTGCAATCGACCGGTGCCGTCTGCCTTTGCCATTAAAAAGTGGATTGGGAACATATGGAGACGTCGTCAACAAGAAAGAAGCCTGGAAGGCCAAAATCAGTGCGCACTCCAGAGAATATCGATCGCGTAAGAATTGCAATCGATCGACGCCCGCGTCGTTCAGCTCGTCGGCATAGCACTGCACTTGGAATTTCAAACCGAACCGTCAGTCGGATTTTACATCATTAAATGCTTATTTATGTTCTTTAACAAAATGATAAATATATTTGTAAAAATTGATTTTCTTCTTTTTTACAGCCTTTTTAAAATCGCTCGTTTCGCTGCCCCACCCTGTATCTTAAAACTAAATCAATTGTCAATTGTTTCCTAAATGTGATTTCCATGGTTATGGACAATTATTGTCATAAAGATAATTAATGTTAAAAATGGCACGTTTAACTGAAAACGGACGCGCTTAAGAATTCACAGATCTAGAAATTACAGGTATCAAGAGGAGCTTAGTACACGTGTATCCTGCAGTGGTTATTTTTCGGTCAATGAATTGTTCTGGATCTCCGTGTGCTGGAAAATTGATAGGCGCCTATCAGGAGCAATATAATAAATGAGAATGGAATAAATTTACTATACTCGTCAAAATTTGCTTCGGGACACCTTAAAATTGACCAAGATTTATAACGCTGTAAAACTGTCAAAAATGTATGGATTTGTGCCGGGTTTTTAGCGTTTCAAGGGAAATTTAATTGGCTTTCATCTTACCTATATTTAACTCTAAAATAAAGTTACAAAAACATGTTTATACAGGGTGTCAAACGAATGCCTGTTTTTTCAGTCAATTTTTATCTTAAGCACAGCGTTAACCAAACACCCTGTATATTGGAATTTTATAAAATTTGTTTGTCTTATCTGTCTGCTTTAAAACATTTTTTGAATTTTGCTCCTATCTTTTTTATCTATAATTTTTTCTCTTCTCACAGTCCACATTTGCATCTCAATGACGTAATGTCGATCGAGGTTATCAAGAACCAGAGGGGGTCGATTCTCAAATCTCGATTGGCGTGAGTCGCATACTACTTTCGGAAATGTCTACCGTAATTTGCGCGACTTCTGAATATGACTATTCTCGAATGTCGCATTCTACAATTTTCGGTCGAATCTGCAACGAGTGGGTAAATACCACTCGACATTGGACTGTCGTATGCGACTAATAATTAAAGTAGATAAATTGCATAAAAATGGCCATCTTGAACTTGCTCGCTGCAATTGAAAATTTAGAAATCAAGAGTATGGAACGCCGTTTTAATATTTACTCACTATTTATTCATTTCTACTGTTAATTAGAGATATCACTAATTTAATTTCAGATATCTGGAATTGAATTAGAGACATCTCTAATTCTAATTCAGATATCAGAAATTGAATTAGAGATCTCTCTAATTCTATTTCAGATATCTGAAAATAATTTATTATGTGTATATACATATTATTAATAATTTAATTATATCTATATAGATATAATTAAATCAATTTGAGATATCTGAAAATAATTTCTGATATCTGAAATTAATTTCTGATATCTGAAATTAATTTCTGATATCTGAAATTAATTCATTATATGTATATACATATTATTAATTATTTAATTATTTCTATATACATATAAATAATTCAATTTCTGATATCTGAAACTGAATTAGAGATGTCTCTAATTATATTTCAGATATCTGAAATTAATTTATTATATGTATATACATATTATTAATCATTTAATTATATCTATATAGATATAATTAAATCAATTTCTGATATCGGAAATTATTTCTGATATCAGAAATTGATTTCCGATATCAGAAATTGATTTCCGATATCAGAAATTAATTTCCGATATCAGAAAATAATTTCCGATATCAGAAAATAATTTCCGATATCAGAAAATGCCGCCATCTACTGATCAATAGGTTAACAACTATAAAATAAATACTTGGCAACACCGTAATTCTTAACTGTTTCATGATGATAAAAGAGCGCGCTGTTAAGCGATTTTGCGGTTGTGTTATCATCTTCTTCCCAGTGTTATAAAATACCGTGTAATGTTTAAAAAGTTTAAACAAAGAATACCTATTTATAACAGTATTTTCAAATTATATTACGCCAAGAATTTGCACTATTTGCAGTTAGTCAGAGTACAGTGTTGCCAGATTAAATAAGATATCTCCTATCTATGCTACTGGTCACTAGATGGCGCTAATTTCCGATATCTGAAATTAATTTCTGATATCTGAAATTAATTTATTATATGTATATACATATTATTAATTATTTAATTATATCCATATACATAAAAATAATTCAGTTTCCGATATCTGAAAATGAATTAGAGATGTCTCTAATTATATTTCAGATATCTGTAATTAATTTATTATATGTATATACATATTATTAATCATTTAATTATATCTATACAGAAATAATTAAATCAATTTCTGATATCAGAAATTAATTTCTGATATCGAAAATTAATTTCTGATATCGGAAATTAATTTCTGATATCGGAAATTAATTTCTGATATCTGAAATTACAATTTGTAAATGTACCTGTAAATTCATTTCTGATACTTAAAATTACTTTATTATATGTATATACATATTACTAATTACTTAATTATATCTATATGCATATAAATAATTCAATTTTCGATATCTGAAATTGAATTAGAGATATCGCTAATTCAATTTCTGATATCTGAAATTAATTTCAGATATCAGAAATTCAATTAGCGATATCTCTAATTCAATTTCAGATATCTGAAATTAATTTCTCATATCTGAAATTAATTTCTGATATCAGCAATTAATTCCAGATATCTGAAATTAAATTAGTGATATCTCTAATTAACAGCAGAAATGAATAAATAGTGAGTAAATATTAAAACGGCGTTCCATACAAGAGGGTGTAGCACAAAACAGGAGAAAGTATTATAAGAAATATGATCCATTTCAACTAGACGATCGCGCTTTCATAAAAATATTTAGGCTAAGTAAAGAATTGGTATTCAGTTTTCTCCTTCCATTTTTTTAAATGAAAAATGTGGAGAAAATTTTCCTGCCAATAAAATTTCGTACTCTGTACTTTTTAGTAGGTCCACCAATGTGTTTTTTATCCATCGTAAATATGATTCTACATTGGTCGAAGTTCTATAATATGATTGATAATTGTGTCAAACGTCAAAAGAACCACAAAACAAAATACTTGAGAAGATAGCAATAACTTGTAATGCGATGTTGCCGTCCGGTAGTCATCGACAATATGTCTACTACTAATGGCTACTAAAACTTTCATGTCGAACAGCTCTCGAGAATACGTTTCACAGAAGTTACTCGACATCAATAATCGACAATTTGTCTCATGCGACAACTTCGTTCGTCATTTGAGAATCGACCCCCTGACTTCTGTTATTTAGCAGGGTGTGTTACCTGCACCATGCTGAAGAAGGCTAATAAGCCATAAACCGGTCCATGGGATGGTAACGTGCGCTGCCTGATAACAGAGGAGTCCGTTTGGATTAATCCGTCTGGTGGGACTTGCAATATTAAATTATTTGCTTTCTACATCGTAGTAGATAGTTGATTTTCATCAGTTAATTGTAGAATTTGCAAATAAGCTCTGTAAAGAGATTTATGTCTTTTTAAGACGCTATTTAGAGGATATAGACTCCAGTTTGACGTAAATGGTAAAATTTACTCTTACTATTTTATTTTATTTTTTATTTTATTAATAATAATAAAGTTTATGAACAGCGTAGTGCCGCAAGAAAGGCATATCAGGTTGCAAGGAAAACCTGCTGATAGACCGCTGTATTACACAGGATTCTGTGCGATACAAACGGAATCTATCAATGACCTGGATTGATTATCACAAAGCTTTTGATATAACATATCCCATGAGCTATATTGTTACACTTGCTCGGATGTTTTGCGGTACCAGCACCACTAGTGAGATGCATTGAACAACTGTTGCCGCTTTGGAGAACTCGCTTCACCCAGGTGCTGAGCGAGTTTCGACAGAGTTGGTGACATTTAGGAGAGGAGTGTTTTAGTGTTGAATCCGCTTCTCTTCTGCATCTCACTGCTGCCGCTATCTGTTGAACTACATCAAACCCGCGGGTATCAGTGTGGGCCACCCAGCAACTGAAGGCATAAGGTCACCCATCTATTTTATATGGATGACCTTAAACTCTATACCTCCGGAGAGCGAGAACCTCAAAATGCTCTCAGGGTGGTCGAGAACGATGCGGGGAATTCCAAGAAAATGCACAGCTCGCAGACGGAAGCATCCTACGACATCTGGATACCGGAGAGACCTACACATACCTGGGTGTGGAACAACACGCCACATCCAGGATGTGAACCAATTAAGGGATTCTCTCCGTGGCAGGTACAGACACCGACTTCGAAAGATTTGGTCTTCTGAACTTTATACCCGCAAGATGATGAATATTCATATTCCTCCTAGGTCGTCCGTTCCTCGTGTGTACCTCCCACGTCAAAGGGGCGCCAAGGACTCTTGAGTCTGGAGTGTATGTACGGCAGAGTAACACTGAGAAGTGAGAGTATGGCATGTACATACATCCTAAGGAGCTCAGATTCAATCCTACGGTTAGTGAGTGATCATGAAACACCGTAGGAGTTGGCGCTTTATTGTTTAAGGTAGCAGCGGTAGCACAGAGGGCCGCAGATGAACTCTGTCTCATATTCGACTACAGACGAGGTGCTGATGTAGAATCAGTTACTAAGCTTCCGCCGAATCGTCCGACAGCCCAAATTAAAACTGCCGAACAGAGGAATCTGTTCAGGTAGCACGTCGATAAACCCATGCATGGTGTTTTCTATAACAACATATAGAGGCACTGGGTTTATCGATAAAGCTGACCTTCTCATTTTTAAGGTCAGCAGGGCTGAAATCGGAGACCGAGGAATTCATTGTGGCCTGTCAAGATGGTGTTTAACATCTTTAACATTTATTATCTGCATGTCCGATATATGCGACATCGGCGTACACCCACCGACATATCGCAGCTTTACGAGTGCTATACTATACCACAGGTTAACTATACTCTGGTTGACGATCAGATACAAATGGACTCTGCCCCATTAATTTTATGGCAGCGCAGAACGGTGCACGCAATAGTCAGTTTTACACGATGGAATTAATGAAAGTTGCGATAACTTCAACAAAATTTGTTTATTATACGTGTTACATTCTGTACTACAACTATATATACTATATTTTTGTAATGTTTATTCCCATTAAAACTTCTATCAATGACAAATGTAAACTATAAAGACATGGAACGACATTGTTGTAATTGTAGCAAGAAAATGTATAAAATGCGGTTGAACACTGACAGAGGGCGATACTGTTCTTTCTCTGTTTCTTTACTATTCTACTGGTTTTAAATATTTAATGCGTTTTTTGGAATAACTTTAAAGCAATATTGTAATATATGTTTTAAGCATACTATTAACAGAGTAAGAAGAAAAAGATACGTCATTTTCATATTGAACTGTCAACTGGCGTTTGTTCCGATAAAGCTGCAGAAACGTTACTACGGCAACGTTTATGTACTATCGCGGTCGAAAAAAAGTAATCGATTTTTTATCAAGTAGTATGTTTTTTCGAAAAATTTTCCTTTGTAAATGGGAGTGTTTACATCAGTTATGTCAATTAAATTATTTTGACAAGAAATCATTAGTGGGGTCGTATTTATTAAAAAAAAACTAATAAGAAATAAGTTAATATTTTTCAATTATAAGAAAACAATTATTTAGTATGGTTTTGAGAGAAGCAGAAAAAGGCTACATCATCGCCAAACTTGGAGAAGGGTGGTCTTAACAACGCATAGTAAGTGAAATTAATTGCAGCAAAAACACGACTAAAAAACTAAACTAAAAGACAGAATACCTTCCGCTATTATCTGTTTTGTGCAAATATTCTTCATCAAACTTATGACCCCTGGGACAACTCGCAGTTGACCATTGTAGCAGGACTGAGATATATTTTCGTCGGAAAAGACCACTCGCTCCCAGTAACGATCGTTTTCAAATAAAAGTATTTGCAAACTGCATTCTTGCCTCTTTATTAACATCTGTTAGTCGGGGCTTTTTAGCACTGGCACAGGTCTATTTAACCTTGCTCTCGCAACCGTTTTCTTGCTGTCCTAACAGACGCTGGGAAGTTGGTTTGCTCTTTGGCTTCAATAGAATTAGAAAACGGGTTTAAATTCACATAGTTAACCAGGGTATTGTCGTTTTCTAGATAACTCTTTCCTGGCCGCCCAGAACCCACTGCCCTGCTCAGATCATGTTTCTTTCCACTTTTTGTTTAGTTTTTGAATTATGCCTTTGCTGCAATTAATTTGACTTGCCATGCGCTGTTAAGACCACCCTTCTCCAAGTGTGATGATGCTGTAGCTTTTTTCTGCTTCTCTCAAAACCACACTAATTAATTGTTTTCTTATAATTAAAAAATATTAACAACTTATTTCTTATTAGTTTTTTTTAAATAAATACGACCCCACCAATGATTTCTTGTCAAAATAATTTAATTGACATAACTGATGTAAACACTCCCATTTCCAAAAATTTTTCGAAAAAACATACTACTTGATAAAAAATCGATTACTTTTTTTCGGCCGCGATAGTACCTTCTATTAGTAAGTGCAGAGAAGAACGATCACATCTTCTCTGGTAAGTGTTCTTTAAGAGAGACTTCGCAATCGCAAAATCGGAAATTTTTAAACACAACAATTTTCGTTATTTCTTAACATTTGCATTCAGTTCCGGAAGTGCGAAAAGTATTGTATATACCTTGGGACTGAAGTAGTATTCTTAATCCCTCAGGTAAATTACTTTACCTTCGGGATTAAAAGTACTACTTCAGTCCCGCGATATATAATATACTATTATTCATCATTTCAATACATTTGGTAAGTCAGTAGAAAAAATAGACTTTCAAAGCCCTACGTGTTGCATATATAACAAATTTGGAAATAACATTAAAACAACGATAAATAATACCATTCTCAACGAAACCGCCCTCGGATCCTATGTGGAGGACTATTTTTTATTATTTTATTTTATGGTCTTATTTATATCCTGGCGAAGTTTAGCTTAGAGCTATTTTAACACTTCACCACGACACACCACATACACCCATTCCCAACAAGCGATAATCTCATTTTTTTCCCTTAAGGCACTATTACGTGACCTATTTAAGAACCTATTCGCGATTATTCACAAAGGGTGCGACATCTCTTATGTAAATATGCAACCAGTATAGTGAGGAAAACAAATATTTGACGTTTTAGATTACGCGGTAATGTTATCCGACAAATAGTAAAGGGTTCATATTTGAAAGTCTAAAACTGTTTAATAACATCAATTAAAGTTGTGAAATTAATTGCAAATGCAAAAGATTCTGTTTAATGCCTCAGGGCGGTATTTACAGCTTAAAAGTATTGTCCGCATGCACTGGTTTCCGAAAGACGCAAAGCCTTGTGATAAATGGAAAAAGGCTTTAAAAATTGCCACACCAATAACCAATTTGTATGTGTGTATGTAGCCAACATTTTATTCTTGATGATTCTTTCATTAGTAAGTATTATATGTATATCAAATTACCTACTATATCTTTATTTTATTTTCAACTACGTACCTGATATTTTAAATAGTGACAAAAAGTTGTTGTATTTCACTGGAGTTGACCTTGATGTGATAAAGTGCTGTGAACAATGTTAAAAATATTAGAAAATATAATAATCAGCAAATTGAAATTTTGTTTGTCTATGCTTTCACAGCTTTTGATATCACATCTGAACTTCTTTTCAGGATGGCAAGACTTAGAACTCCTTTACACTTGGATTCCTTGAATGGCATTCCGGAATCTGATTCCAGAAGCTCGATGAAACTTTCCATACATTTAAATAGAGTCTGTTCTACAGAGATTCCGTAGAATGCATCTATATGCATTCGACGTAATCTCTGTGTGACTGTATTTAAATGTATGGAAAGTTTCAGCGCGCTTCTGAAATCAGATTCCGAAATGCGATTCAAAGAATCCAAGTCCGAAGGAGTCCTTAAAAATTGGTTCAACTTCATACACCATTTTCAAAACTTCTTTTTTCCTTACCCCATGCCTGCGATACATCTGTGCAACTTAGCTCCTCTAAAACCTCAATCCTCATAACTAATGTATTTTCAGAATAATTAAATAGAGGTAGTAATAAGTATAATAAATACAAAAACTAGTGAATTATTTTATAATTTAACAAATCTTGCCGGTTTATGTAAATGAGCGTGGCGATTATATGCTTACAAAACCCAGATTGACCCGCTTTGCAGCTGCATACGTATTGCCATTTATTGGGCTCATCTCGTATACATATTTTTATTTCATGAGGTGGAGAATTTAATGCAGATGTTTGCAAACACAGGGCAAATATTTGTTGCCTGATGACATCTTCAACCTGGCAGAGAATGATATGACCAGCTTTAAATACGACTTCGCCTTCTTTCATGAGTATACTTTCAGTTCCAATATAACCAAAAATGTCGCTTAATTCTATTATAACTTTTGACATATTGGAAAACCCTTCATTTAAATAGTTATTTATACGAAAATAATAGACTTCAGGTTATGACAGCCGCAATTTTGAAATTTCACTAACGCCATCTGTTGAGCATAATTTTCGCGAGATCGAAAGCCAATTTCTCTTATTAATAGCCTAAAACTCTGTTTAAGATAAGGTAAATAATCATCTTCATACAACGCTGCTAAAATTTTGTTAGTGTTCATCACGTTTTCCTTATCGTCCACATTTATTATATACATTTATTATATATATACATATTGGCCAACCCATTGTTAAAACTGGCAATCGCTGTTGTACCGCAACCAATAGAGGGCAGCACGGCCTAATTGTAGTACTGTACCGCAACCAACAGAGGGTGATACTACTAGCGAGTGAAATTAGCTATTATATATAACTGTCATCTCAACCGAGAGATGGCTACTTCCAATTGGTTCGGTCTACACTACTCTAGAGCAAGATTATTAAAATTTTTTAAATAGATCGCACATCATATGACTAACATAACCTTACATATTTAGTTTCTGTAAATTAATTTTCAATTTTAATTTTAATTTTTGTAGTTTCAGCTTGGAACCATTATAACATTTAAAAACCCTTTGAGACAGTAGATATATAAAGTTTTAATATTGTAGGTTATTAAAAATAGACTGCTAATTATAGGTTATGGATTTCCAAACCAACATAAGGCATCTTATTTTATTTGATCAAGGTAATTAAAACTTCAATAATAATGAACTGAACAAAATTTTAGTTGATAGTACAGGAGCCAAGCAGAAATTTTGATAAAAGCGACATAATATTCCAAAAACATAGAAAATGCATATTTTTGAGGTTAGTTGTAATATCACGTGTACGACACTAATTGTCCTGTCATAGTTAGATATTTCTCATGATACTAATAGTATCATGGATATTTCTGATTATTTTGTGCTGTCAAAATGGAGTATATCCTTGTTGTGCATCTTTCAATATATTGTGATTTATAAAACGTACAAAAACTATTTGTGATTAGTGATTTATGATAAAATAATTTCCCGGTATGTGGTATTTCGATTAAAAATAGCCAACAAAAAGCAAAAGAGATAGTAACAAATTTGCAAGTAAATTTGATAATCGCACATCGCACATAACTTTATCATTTATGGAATTGGAATTACATTAAATAATACGTAGATATCATTCAGACGTGCTTCCTGACAGCTTCAGCAATACAAATAACGAAAGAATCACTCTCAACAGAAGCTTAATCGGTTTTAGAAATGGAAGTGTCGTTAATATGCATAGAAGCTTCAACTTCACAATTATACCATTGGAATTGTCACAACCTTCAAGTGATGATACAATAGCTCAATGAACTATAATAGTTCAATGCAATAGCTAAATAATCAAATTCGGTGATTTTTCAGAAATTAAAAAAAGAAGCAGAAATTAAAAAAAGAAGAGCAGAAATTAGAAAAGTGAGAATAAAAGAAACATATCATTCTCATCATTGAGTAAAAAATAATAAAGAGTTGCAACTGTCAAGGTTTCGAGATTTTACTATTGTATTTCTTTGCCAACAACTTCATGATTGTCATCAATTTTTAGTGCTACGGGAAGGTATTTATAATGTGGCTGTATAGCCCTTAAAATTGAAGACAATCATGAAGCTATTGGTGAAAAAATACAACACTAAAATCTCGAAACCTTGACAGTTGCGCCTCTTTATTATTTTTACTCAATGATTCTCATTGAAATCTTTTCCTAATAAATTACAAAATTGTAAAACTAAAATTAGACAGATGTGATTATAATAAATTAATAAATGTTAAAAACTGGCCGTGTCTCTCGCTTATTGTTTATTTGTTAATCTGTAGATGCGAACCATCAGATGGGATAAAAGTATATATTTTTATAAATTAAATTTTGATTAGTTTCAAATTGAGAAACATTTTTAACTGATATATCTTTATTATTTTATATCGGCATATTTTATAGAATCATTGTTTAGGTATTAAATAACTATTAGGTAAATGTTTTTCACTGTGTTGTTAGAGGCACAAAACACGAGGGTTAGACCGGTTAGAGAATGTCTGATGTTAGAGCAAAGAAAAAGTGAGGTTAAACTAAAAACAAAACGAGAAGGTTCAAAACCAAATATATTTTTATATCTAAACATATTTGTTCAAAACAGTCCTAAAACCGTTCCAACCGATTGTCAATTCTAGATTGATTCGGGAACAGTGCAAAGTTTGCACCTGTGAATAAAACTACCACTCTTAACGATTTTAGATTGGTTCCAGAGCGGTTTTAAGAATTAGGCGGGAAATTTGTATTTTACAAAAATCCAGAACACAATTAACCACAGTTGGTCAGGAAAACCCACCAAAGAGGGGCCCCGGACCCCGGTGGGTCGTCTTTTTCTAAGGGTGGGTTTTTGCTCAACCCTGAAAAATCTGGAATTTTACGTTGTATTCCTGTGAATCCTGTGCCTTTTGTATGAAAAAATGTACTAAAACATGAAAAAGTGTCACACTGAATTTAATCTATAATCCCCCCTGGCTACGATGCCGTATAAAGGAAGCTATATGGACACCCTTCGTCGTTTCTATTTTTGGGGTATATGGTAAAAATTATTTTATCTTTTATTATTGACCCCACAAATTCTCTCTTTTATTCTCTTCTAAGGTTACTCCACTATAAAATTTTATTTCATATTTATTTATTGCATAATTTATTGTAAACAATAATTTTATTATTAAATTTAAATATATATCGTATATATAAATACCCTACAAATCAATTTGTTTTATTACCTATATTAAATACATAGATACGTAAACTATAACAAAACTTTAAGTGTATAATCAAAGCCTGTAAGTTAGCAAAACCAAAACATTTCGAAATTCCCGCATTGTAACACGCGAGAACCTAGAAATGAAACAAATCAGGATAATTATATTCTCAAGGTCAAATGCTATTTATTTTCAAATAAAGACTATAGAGCCATCTAGCGAGGAACAATTTAACCTTAAAAGTGATTGCCAATAAACCTATGGGCATTGTTTATAAAGTAATATAGTTATTCAACCTAACTTGTAAGTATGTGCTGCCAACTTGTGAGTAACTTACGTACTAGTCAGTTTCCATGACTTCTGTTTTTATGAATTTATTATTTATAATCATTTAAATATACATTTCACGATACATTACACAGTGCGCAGCCGGATGTGACGTCGAGCTCGAGAAAAATATGAATTGCCCTAATGTGTCGTGCACGCGACATCACAACTAACCTAAAAAATATGCACTTTTTAACATTTTTGAATATTTATGTCATTTTTATTACAATTTCTGCTTGGTTCCTATCTCGGTTCCTATACTATCAACTAAAATATCTTGTTCGGTACATTAACTAATGAAATTTAAATTTGCCTAATCTAATTAAATACGATATTTTTTGTTGACTGGAAATTCAACCTATAATTATAGCAGTCTAGCTGAAACTACAAAATTATAATTAAAGTTGAACATAAATTTACAAAAACTAAAAATTGGAGGTTATGTTAATCCTATGATCATTTACTCTTTGCCTATGATGCACATGGTCTATATTTGTGATTTATGACATTTTTAGGTGAACATCCAGATCGCTAAAAACTGGATTTCAAATACAATATACATAATATGTTCCTCCACTTGCCATTCTTCAAATTTATTTTATATTTTCTGTAGCCAAACTGTTTTGCCAAATCTTCGTTCTTCGGAAAACTGAAATATTTTATATTAATGTCTTTTTTTTTGTACTTTGGTTATAATTTTTTCACATAGCTACAGCACAATTCGTCATTATAAATTATAAACAGTCAATAACAAATATAATATAAAAAAGAACATTAATTTAAACACCTTATGAGGTGTTTATAGTCGCGAAATTGCGAAAAGCGAAATGCGAGACGTGTTGCTATTGGTCAATTCCAAATTTTAATGTGAAATGAACCAATAGCAACACGTTTCGCATTTCGCTTTTCACAATTTCGCGACTATGAAAATCAGGCCTTACAACTAACCTCAAAAATATGCACTTTTTAAAATTTTTGTATATTATGTCATTTTTATCAAAATTTCTGCTTGTTTCCTGTACTATCATCTAAAATCTTGTTCGGTGCATTACTAAAGAAGTTTTAATTTTCCTAATCTAATGAAATAGGATGCTTTTTGTTGACTGGAAACAGTGGCGGCTCGTGGGTTCAGAAATGCGTGAAAATTTTTCAGGAATTTCAAGGTCATTGTGTTTTACAAGTACCCCAAAATTTGTATTAAACTCTACATTGACATTAATAAACGTGGCTTTTTTAATGCCTGTTCATTGCGCGAGATAAATTTTTAAGATCGTCATATCCAGATTTTGACCAAACATCCCGATTTGAAAATAATACACAGGGCCAACAAAATAATTTTTTTAAAGTTAAACTCGAAGTTAAACTACCAGTTAACCAATTGCATTTATCCGAGCATTTATCATGCCATGCATCAATGAAACCACGAGATTGTTTACCTTGATTAATTAAAGTTTTACTTAGATCTGGTCGTGATACTCCACATGTTTATGTAACGCCCGCGTAATATTTAATAAATCCGTGAATCCATCCCTATTCCAAACTAAGTGTTTATTAGAAAAGAGCAAGCAAAACATTGTTTGCAAAATGTCACTGGTACATAACCATTTATACTCCGAAAACCAAGAAGATTTAAAATTAATATTATAAGACTTGCCACTTTTTTTAAATTCTTTTTTGGCAAAAATCGACAGAACAACCGTAGGTCGTCCGTTACTTAAAATGTCTCGTTTGTCTTCGTCCTTCCAACGACTGAATGGTGTTTCCAACAAATTGCAAACAATATCGTTAATTGGATTCATTATTGCCACCACACAACACACACACTACGTTTAATGTCTAAACACACAATACACATCAAGTTAACATTTAAAAATTCGTAAACTAAGATATAATAAAAATGTACGATGAACAATGCACATAAATATAAATCGCCAACGGCGTTTGCGAAATCAAAATTGCATAAGCTTAAGGCCCCAGTACACGTCTGGCCAACTAGTTGGCCCAACATATTGGCCCAACCTACCAACGTGTGAACGCTGTTGGCAAAACCGTGATCACACGTTGGTGTAGTTGCTCAGTCTGCATTGGCCATTCGATGAGTATAGATTTCGTGGTGAGTGTTCTGTGATTATGGATGTGGAGACTATCGCAGCTGCGGCAATTTATTTATACAGCGCTTTCAATTTTTATAGAAAGGTGCACCAAACGAAAGTGATTAAAAAAAAATGGCGTAAAAGAAGGTGCTGGATGCTGAGTATTCATCGAAACAGAAGAAGGTAATTATAAAAATACATCCAGTTTGCATATGTTGACTTTTACAATATAAACATGAACTTAAGTATGAGAGTGAAGAAAGGGAAAGAGGTGTTTCTGAATCGTAGAATGTAAAAATATTTGATATATATTTTTTTAAATTGTTTCTTTTAGGGAGACTATGAACAACCAGCTGGCTGAGCTTCTTGCAGAACCATCTGGGGAGTTCGATAATTTCATTAGGATGTCATATGCCGATTTTGAGAATCTTCTACAACAAATTTCTCCAATGGTTGCAAAACAAGACACTGACTGGAGAGAAGCTATACCAGTAAAAATACGACTCGCAGTGACGTTAAGATTTTTAGCTACTGGCGATAGCTTCAGAAGTTTACACTATCTGTTTAAAATATCAAGTCCACTTATCTCACGCATAATAATGGAAGTCTGTCTGGCACTGAATGAAGTTCTGAAAGATATGATTAAGGTAGGTAAATAAAACTATTCATATTTTTTATCATTCATTTATCAACAGATACATACATACATTTTTTCTTCAATTTTTTTCATGCATTTTTATATGCGTCATATAAAATATTTGAACACTGGCTTAACTGAGAAGAATCATTGAACGTTTCATCTGTCTGTGGCTGTATATTTGATGGTGGACCTGATGGAATGATTTGGACAGGTAAAATATCATTGGAAAGTATTTGAAGCCGTTGAGTTGGTGCTTGATAAGGGGTATAAGTTGAAGGGTTTACGTCTGCTGATAGAGGACGGCTGTGTGGTGAAGAGGATGTGTATGACCATTCAGATTGATACGAACTTTGTGAAGAGCCTGGACGACTGGTATAAGGGTACGAATTAATGTGAGTATTTTGCTTGTTCCGACGTCTGTTTAGTATCATGTTGTCTATTTCCAACATAATTTCTTCTCGTTCATTCTCGGGAAATTTTCTCAATTTTGTAGCAAGTAGTCTGCCGTACAATTCGCATTCATCATCTTGTGTTGCAGTTTTTTTGTTAAGTACTTTGTTTAGTGTGGAAAAAGCATTTGACATTTCCCTACCGGCCTCTGCTAGTTCAGGCGGGTCTTTCGCACGACGTTTAAGAACCGGGACTTTTATCTTATTAATTTCGGAACTGCTGCTAGTCCCAGGTGCAATTTGGGAGTGACTGCTGGTTTCAGGTTCAGGAGAGTTTAAGTCTGGATCCGTGCTTGTTTGCTCTTCATTATATGTCGATTGTGAGGCCTGTAATAGAAAAAAAACTTTAGTTTATTGTTATCTTATCTTGTTATTTTATTATTATTATTATTTTTTTTTTTTTTTTTTTTTTTTTTTTTTTTTTTTCCGTTTCCGGATGAAAATGCTGGACAGTCTCCCTGTGGCCTCTGACACCATACAGAGAGAGCGCCAGCGAATAATCTACAGCAACTCCCCACATCCCGCAGGGTTAGTTACTGTAGATTCCAGACTCGTGTGCCCTAAGTAGACGAAGGGATCCCAGGATGACCGCTTTCTGCATTTGACCAGCCAACCATTCTGCCGATGTTTGGCAGGCAGGCATGGTCTTCAATGCGGAGAGCAGCGTGGGCTTTATACCTCCGAGTACACCGATTATCAGGACGACCATTTTGACAGAGTAGCCTGGGTATAGCACTTGGAGCTCGTACCGGAGATCTCTGTATTTAGTCCGTTTCTCCTCCTCCTTCAAGGCGATGTTTGTCTCAGCAGGTGCTGAGAACTCGATGACATACATCACCTTGGTCTGATGGTCGAGGAGGACTATGTCAGGCTTATTGGCGTGAATTCGCCTGACGGTCGGGAACGAGTAGTTCCAGTAAATCCGGCATTTCTCGTTCTCGACAACGGACTCGATATCTCCGGGGACGTAAGGCAGCACTGGTGTTTGGTCTATCTGGTACGAGTGCCGTAGATGGTAGTATAGCACTCGTAAAGCCGCGTTATGTCGTTGGATGTAGACCGAAGTCGCATAAATCGGGCATGCAGATAATAAATGCATGAGCGACTCCGGCGACTGACGGCAGGTCCTGCAGTTGATATCAGGTACCTCTACACCCATCACGCGACTGCGATAGACCAATGTGTTAATAACACCATCTTGGCAGGCCACAATGTATCCCTCGGTTTCCGACTTCAGCCCCGCTGACCTTAAAAATGCGAAGGTCAGCTCTGTCGATAAACCCAGTGCTTCTATGTTGTTATAGAAAACACCGTGCAGGGGTTTATCGACGTGCTGCCTGAACAGATTTCTCTGTTCGGCAGCTTTGATGTGGGCTGTCAGACGATTAGGCGGAAGCTCAGTGACTGAGTCACCTCGCCGGCCTTCTCGCCTGTAGTCGAACACGAGACCGAGTTCATCTGCGGCCCTCTGTGCTGCCCTAAACAATAAAGCGCCAACTCCCACAGCTTCATGATCTCTCACTAACTGTAGGAGTGGGTCCGAGCTCCTGATGACATTACATGCCATACTCAGTGCCACTCTGCCATGCATGCACTCCAGATTCAAGAGTCCTCGCCCCCCCCGTTGACGTGGGAGGTACACACGAGGAACGGACGATCTAGGATGAATACTCCTATGAATATTCATCATCTTGCGGGTATTCCTGTCCAATTGACGCAGCTCATCTACTCCCCATTTGACTACACCAAAGGAGTAGAGCAGAATCGGAACGGCAAGCATATTAGTGGCAGACACCTTGTTCTTCCCCGAAAGTTCTGATGACCAGATCTTTCGGAGTCGGTGTCTGTACTTGCCACGGAGAGAATCCTTTATTTGGTTCACATCCTGGATGTGGCGTTGTTCCACACCCAGGTATGTGTAGGTCTCTCCGGCATCCAAATGTCGTAGGATGCTTCCGTCTGCGAGCTGCGCATCTTCGTGGAATTCCCCGCATCGTCCTCTCTTGAGGTGGACGACTGCGCATTTGTCCAACCCAAACTCCATTCCAATTGCCCGCGTGTATTCCTCGACCACCCTGAGAGCATTTTGAAGTTCTCGCTCTCCGGAGGTATAGAGTTTAAGGTCATCCATATAAAATAGATGGGTGACCTTATGCCTCCGGTTGCTGGGTGGCCCACACTGATACCCGCGGGTTTGGCGGAGTCCAACAGATAGCGGCAGCAGTGAGATGCAGAAGAGGAGCGGACTCAAAGAGTCACCCTGAAACACTCCTCTCTTAAATGTCACCAGCTCTGTCGAAACTCGCTCGGCACCGGATGTTATGGTGAAGCGAGTTCTCCAAAGCGGCAACAGTTGTTCGATGCATCTCACTAGTGGTGCTGGTACCGCAAGACATCCGAGCAAGTGTAACAAAAGCTCGTGGGATGTTGTATCAAATGCCTTGCGATAATCAATCCAGGCCATTGACAGATTCCGCTTGTACTGCACAGAATCTTGTGTAATACAGCGGTCTATCAGCAGGTTTTCCTTGCAACCTGCCAGGCCCTTCTTGGCACCACGCTGTTCGTTTATCTGCTGGTAGACCGGATCAACAGACCTCAACATCCTGGTATACAAGATACGAGTAAATAACTTGTAGCAGGAGTTGAGGCAGGTAATCGGCCTATAATTTTTTGGGTCAGACAGATCCCCCTTTTTGGGGATTAGCACAGTTCGCCCCTCGACAAACCAGTCCGGAATTTGCTGCCCCTCGTTCAACCATGAGTTGAAAACTCGGGCCAGATGGCGGTGGGTGGAAGGGAACTTCTTCCACCACCAGTTGTTTATACCATCTGGACCCGGGGCAGCGAAGTTCTTGGTTCCAACAAGTGCTTGTTGAACCTCTTCCGTACTGATTGCCGGGCACACTTCGTCTGGCTCTTCTAAGACTCTACGACAGAGAGCCTCGAAGTGTGCTATAGCTGGAGTGTCATTATCGAATGGACTCGCGACTTCGTAGATTCCTTTCCAGAAGGCTTCGACATTATCAACAGTTGGCGGATTTTCGACAACACGCTGTGGCTCTTGGAACAGGCGAGACGGGTTTGTTTGAAACAATTTGTTTTGTTCCAAACTCCGCATTCGCCTGACCAAAGTTTTCTTAATAGCCATAAGCGCTCGAATCCTATCTAGACAGTGCTGCTTGATGGTCTGCAGCACTGTGCGATTTAGAGTGTGGTGTTGGCGTCTCAGTCCGGCTGCCACTCGCCGGACCTTCGGTGTAAATGGTCTACCTGCGACTATATAATCCACCACACTCTGGATTCGAGAAGCGTGTTGCCTTGCTGATCGAATTTTCGCTTCGATCTTCTGTACGCGCCGCTTAGCTTTCTCGACCCTATCAACTGCGCTTGCCAGGCGCTGTTGTGGGACGAGTTGTTTGGCGGCAACGTACACCGCGCTGTTGATCTGCCAGATGTTGGCATCTTCTGGAAGCTCCTCACTGATCAACGAGTCCATTCGTGCCAGGTCTTGTGGCTTTGGGTTAACCCTGGTGTTAAGGTTAACCCTCGTCCTTAAATCGACGTCGGTATACTCTGGAGGATGACCCTCGTCAGTAGGTATTTGCCGCGGTGGAAGTGCGGCAGGCACTTCCTCACGCTGACGAGGTGCCCTTACGTAACCTGTTCGGTGCAGGAAGGATACTTGGTCTCTCAGATGTTGCTGAGAGAAGGCGCGATACTCCGGGTGCATATCGCACCACAACCGGTGTAATCGCGCCATGTATCCCCTGCGCCCAGGTTCGCTGCTCTCATAGCAGTTAAGCAGGTCATCCCTCAATCCCTCCGTCCACCTAAAGCGTCCATTTCCATTGCGTATGTCGTCATCATTGAGACCGTCCGGTAAGGCCCCTCCCACCTGTCTCTGACCCCCATCCGACTGGGGTCGATTGTGAGGGGCCTGTCCTCTGTCTCGGTCGAAAACCAGAGGAAAAGAGTCCCCAGGATGGTTAGCCCTGAGGACCCACGTCCGACATTTGTCAAGGAGGGTTGCCCCTCCCTGTCCAGGGTGCACCGCGAGGAGGTTGCCGGTCCGCATTTCGCACCCCCTTATTATTATTATTATTATTATTATTATTATTATTATTATTATTATTATTATTATTATTATTATTATTATTATTATTATTATTATTATTATTATTATTATATTATTAATTTATTTTTATTTTATTTCAGATGCCTGAAACTGCAGAAGGATGGATTTCCAAGTCACAAGAGTTTAGCTTCCCCCATTGCCTTGGAGCTATTGATGGGAAGCACATAACTATAAAGTCACCTTCACATTCAGGATCGGAATATTTCAACTATAAAGGAACTTTCAGCATCGTTCTACTAGCAGTGGTGGACAGTAATTACTGTTTTATGTTTGCCGATGTAGGCTCTCAGGGGAGAATAAGTGATGGCGGAGTATTTAATCAAAGTGCTTTATGCCGAAAATTATCATCTAACAGCTTGAATTTACCCCTTCCTAGTCCACTACCTAATAGCGATAAGGATATGCCTTACGTATTTTTAGGCGATGGCGCATTAGCTCTTAGTACCCATATAATGAAACCTTTTCCAGGTCATTACGCACTAGGATCTCCGGAAAGAATATTTAATCAAGAATTGTCCCGTTCTCGGGTGAAAGTAGAAAATACTTTTGGTATACTATCCGCCAAATTCAGAATCTTTCAAAGACAAATACCCTTGGAACCCACGAAAGCCGCCATTGTTTCGATGACTTGTCTTTATCTACATAATTTTTTAAGAAACAGTAACACTTCTCGGGATAATTATACACCGCCAGGTACATTTGATACCTATAATGCTAACGGAGAAATAATTCGTCCAGGTGTATGGAGAAATAATAGAGATAATGATTTTTTGCCATTATTGACTTTACCTCGTAGAGCTCCGCGTATTGCGATAGACATACGATTGAATTTCATGAACTATTTTTATAGAAATCGTAGATAATTAAACTTTGTGTAAAATAAAAATGTTGCTTTACTTACCTTATGATCCTCGGTGTTAATTAGGCTGCGGCATTCATACACATCTTTTAAAAAGTTATATAAAGGCTCGTAAAATGGCCAAATAGGATTGTAAAGCTCATCTTCACCCATGCCTGATTTTATGGACTGCATTTTCTTTTTATGGTGCAATCTGAAGGTAGCCATTAGCGATTCTTTTTTCTTTTTTAGTTCAATTACAGGTACATGCAAATTATCAGCTATACGATTCCAAGCATCATTAATCTAAAATAGAAAATAACAGAATACATAAGTTATTATAACATTTATTTTATTGCTGACCGATTTAAACTTTAATTTTTAAATAAGTATTTTATTTATTTTGATTTCATTGCATCATTTGAGCTATATACAAAAATAAAAGCAAGTTACTTACTTTGTTCTTATTTTTATGTTGTTCATGTTTAGGATTCCATATTATTGTTTCATTTTGATACAAATCTATAAATTTTAAAGTTTCTTCACTATTCCAAACCGCCATTGTAGCTAGTAAACAGACTTTTTACGCCGCAAAAATAGAAAACAGTTCCGCTTCCGGCTAGACGGCAACTATTACACCACATGGAGAAAAGATACAACCTAACGGCCAACGTGTGAACGCTGTTTGGCAGATCGAGCCAAGATCCTTTGATATGTGCACGAAAAACCGACAACAGTCGGTTTGTAGACCAACGCACGGCCAACGCTGGTCGCCAATCACGAAGTACGCCAAGTGGTTCTGTACACGTTGGCCCAACTCATTGGCCCAACTAGTTGGCCAAACGTGTACTGGGGCCTTTATGACAACCCGAAGCACACTGGTCTGCCACATGATGAGTATGATGACCGTCGACCGAACTCTTCACTTGTGCGTGCCAAGGAGTGGGAGTTCGTCCCTTCTGTGAAACCGTTGCCATGGCAACGCACTGTGCTGGTGCAGATTTAGCGGTTTTGACTCGACGCTCTTCACCACAAACAAAGTCGGCTATGTACGTACACGTACAGGTCTACCTACGACCTACGTCTTATTCTTTTTATATTGCACAACGTTTACATGTGTGTAACGTATGATAAATATACTAATAATATTTATTAAATATACTTATTATTATTATATTACGTTAGTAATTAAGAAAATGTATTTTGATAATATCTTCGATGAACGAATACAGAGTTAAAAAAATAATATTGAATGAATATTTTTGGTGAAGAGGCACTTCACCTACTTCACCTGAATAGCCGCCACTGACTGGAAATCCAACCTATAAATAGCAATTCATTTTTAATAATCTACGTAGGTACAATATTGAAACTTTATATATCTACTGTCTTATTAGAGAGTTTTTAAATGTTATTATGGATCCAAGCTGAAGCTTCAAAATTATAATTAAAGTAAAAATAAATTTACAAAAACTAAACATTTTAGGTTATGTTAGTCATATGATGTATAAATGATTTATTTTAGAACAAAAAATCCAACAGTTTAATAAAAATAGAAAACTGACAAACTGTCAAAAGTTAATAATTACAGTCAAGTTTCGATCTATGACTTTAGTTCCTCGTCGAATGTCATGTGACGTAGATGCACCGGATGTACGAAATTCGTGCATACGTCGTAGCATTGTTTATAGAGTAAGAGCCCAGGGCCGCCAGACACAACTTATTTTCTGAAAGGCAAAACGTGAGATACTGAGTAGCTTTTATATGTACTTTGAACGCCTGCATACCTGCTAAGTTTGCTCGACGGCCGATTTACAGGTATCAGGTGAGAAAGGTAAGTAAAAATAGGACTAACTTAACTTAAATTCTGATGGCTGTTTTTTATGTATACTTTATAAAACATTATTATAAAATAATATCCGCACTGCCAGACACTTTCCGTCGGCCATAACTTCTGCCAGACGCTTTAAAGCTCTTAAAAAAATAATTGAACTTAACTTATATTCTGACGTTTGATTTTTATATATGTTATTTAGAGAACTATTTTAAAACTATATTTGTTGAGCCAGACAAATCGTATGGGCCAAACATCCCCCCAGACATAAAAAATATTCAACCGTGAGCATGAGCGCGAGGGTACTATGCTTGCGTTTTAGAGCAAGTGAGACATCTATGTGAACTGATTTCTCTCTCTTAAATACACAGCCCGCCTTAAGTCTACTGTGATGATGACTTAAGAAGAATAGAGTATCACGATTGGCTTGATGAAGAATTTTCCAATGATCCTAACGATGATGACCAGGACGATTACAAGATAATAAAATAATTTTTTTATTACAAATTACTAATAATTGTCTTATTATTAAAAGAAATTGCCTCAATAAATATTTTGCGAACCTTTCTAAAATGAAATGTTAATAATTTTTTATTTAACAAAATTAATTGCTAACAAATATTTATTTCCTAAATATACACAGTAAACTAATTTTAAATAAATACATGAAAAACTATTGAACCAAAATTGGTAAGTATAAACATTATATTTGCAAAAAATTTGTATATATTTTACATAATTTAATACACTCACAGGCAAAATAATCGATCCACGCAAATTTTCGACGAATTTCAATCGCAAATAACTTTTTTATTTGATGTTGGATTTAAACGAATTTTGAAGAATATTGTAGACAAATTAATGGAGAATCGCTCACATTTTAAAAATTTACAAAAAAATATACGTACGTTTATAATATACAGGTTTAAACAGAAAGATGTTTTTTACCATAAGTTTAAGACACTATGTGGAGGGGCAAAGCAGTAAATTGTTCTAAATTAAGTTTTAATTATTAAGTCTCATCTATTCTTAACATTTTTGTTTTTGGTTCACCTCGATATCTTTATTTTTGTGGAAAATATGGATTTTTTTAAAAAACATTGCAATTTCCAATAATTTTTTTGTACGAGGTTGTTATAATGACTGGCAGTTTTTGTTGACAGTTTCTTTGTAAATGAATGTGTTACTTCTGAGGTGTCTTCTTACTTTTAAAAATGGATGTCTCCGACTGATGTTGCCAGAGCCATTGCTTTAATCCAGGATGGACGGTCACAGTATTACGTATCAAGAGTTTTAAACGTCACAAGAAGTAAAGTACAAAGGGCTGTAAATTGGTTTAATCAACATGGCGAGTACAATAGAAGTAGTCAATGTGGTAGGAAGAGATGTACGAATGAACGAGATCTCGTTCATTCGTACACCTCTGACTTTGACCGTCCATCCTGGATTAAAGCAATGGCTCTGGCAACATCAGTCGGAGACATCCATTTTTAAAAGTAAGAAGACACCTCAGAAGTAACACATTCATTTACAAAGAAACTGTCAACAAAACTGTCAGTCCTCTATAGCAACCTTAGTTCTTCGTACAAAAAAATTATTGAAAATTGCAATGTTTTCTTAAAAAATCCATATTTTCCACAAAAATAAAGATATCGAGGTGAACCAAACACAAAAATGTTAAGAATAGATGAGACTTGATAATTAAAACTTAATTTAGAACAATTTACTGTTTCGCCACTCCACAGAGTGCCTTAAACTTATGGTAAAAAACATCTTTCTGTTTAACCCTGTATATTATAAACGTACGTATATTTTTTGTAAATTTTTAAAATGTGAACGATTCTCCATTAATTTGTCTACAATATTCTTCAAATTCGTTTAAATCCAACATCAAATAAAAAAGTTATTTGCGATTGAAATTCGTCGAAAATTTGCGTGGATCGATTATTTTGCCTGTGAGTGTATTATGGAGATATTATTAAGGACTTTCATATACATTAAACGTATTTCAAATGGCTCGATATTATACTGAACTCTAAAGACTAAATTGAAGAGAGAGAAATTAGTTCACATAGATGTCTCACTTGCTCTAAAACGCAAGCATAGTACTCTCGCGCTCATGCTCACGGTTGAATGTTTTTTATGTCTGGGGGGATGTTTGGCCCATACGATTTGTCTGGCTCAACAAATATAGTTTTAAAATAGTTTTCTAAATAACATATATAAAAATCAAACGTCAGAATATAAGTTAAGTTCAATTATTTTTTTAAGAGCTTTAAAGCGTCTGGCAGAAGTTATGGCCGACGGAAAGTGTCTGGCAGTGCGGATATTATTTTATAATAATGTTTTATAAAGTATACATAAAAAACAGCCATCAGAATTTAAGTTAAGTTAGTCCTATTTTTACTTACCTTTCTCACCTGATACCTGTAAATCGGCCGTCGAGCAAACTTAGCAGGTATGCAGGCGTTCAAAGTACATATAAAAGCTACTCAGTATCTCACGTTTTGCCTTTCAGAAAATAAGTTGTGTCTGGCGGCCCTGGGCTCTTGGACTATTATAAATAGACAGTTTAAGTTGTTCGTGATACGTAGATGCAGATGTGCACGTTAACGTACAACTTTCACGTTTACGTCCTGTTTCACAATTCAGTTTAAGTAGTTTGTAGGTCACCTTAAAATGTTGGTTGTCAACAATGTCCACAAAATATACCTTAAAAATCCGACGTACATTTGTGTTTGTCGAGTTGAAATTTTGGATTTTTTATTTATTTAAGTAAACCCTATAAAGCAACTACGTAAGTTATTAAGTTATTTAAAAATGCATCAAAATAAACTTCGCGAATTATCGCCGCCGCTTCGGTACACTTCGGTTAGCGTACGTTACCGTTTTAGGTACACGTGAGGATCCGTAAGATAACGTAGATACGTAAGACGATAACGTGAAAATGTATGAACTGCGCAAGCGCGACTACCAAAACGTACGTTTACGTCTACGTCTTTGACACAACTTAAAGTGTCTAGTAAACAATGGTCGTAACGTAAACGACACCGGGGGCTACGGTCGTAATAATGGGCACACATCATCCAGCACGCCATCTACCAATGATCCACCGGTACTAACAAGAGGTTGAATAACTATATACTTTATAAACAATGCTATGGGATTGGGCAATATGTATATATATAATAAATGTTATATACAGTAAATTCACTTTTCAACCAAAGCACTTTGTGAGTGAATAGGAGACAATAAAGCGAGAGCGCTAACATTCTGAGATCGACATGCAGTCACGCATGTGTAGTGCTCTCGCTTTACTACTATCTCCTATTCACTCACAAACTGCTTTGGTTTAAAAGTGAATATACTGTATATACATATTGGCCAACCCATTGTTAAAACTGGCAATCGCTGTTGTACCGCAACCAATAGAGGGCAGCACGGCCTAATTGTAGTACTGTACCGCAACCAACAGAGGGTGATACTACTAGCGAGTGAAATTAGCTATTATATATAATTCCGTCATCTCAACCGAGAGATGGCTACTTCCAATTGGTTCGGTCTACACTACTCTAGAGCAAGATTATTAAAATTTTTTAAATAGATCTCATATCATATGACTAACATAACCTTACATTTTTGGTTTTTGTAAATTAATTTTCAGTTTTAATTTTAATTTTTGTAGTTTCAGCTTGGAACCATTATAACATTTAAAAACCCTTTGAGACAGTAGATATAAAAGTTTTAATATTGTAGGTTATTAAAAATAGACTGCTAATTATAGGTTGGATTTCCAAACGAACATAAGTCATCTTATTTTATTTGATTAAGGTAATTAAAACTTCAATAATAATGAACTGAACAAAATTTTAGTTGATAGTACAGGAACCAAGCAGAAGTTTTGATAAAAGCGACTTAATATTCCAAAAACTTAGAAAATGCATATTTTTGAGGTTAGTTGTAATATCACGTGTACGACACTAATTGTCCTGTCATAGATATTTCTGATTATTTTGTGCTGTCAAAATGGAGTATCCTTGTTGTGCATGATACTAAAACCTACAGATATGATCACTTGCTGAACGAATTTTGAACCAATTCGCGCATGACGTCAACCTGTGACAAAAATGTATGCCGATATATGGGGAAGCTAGCTTTTAATGTATTTTTAGATTAAAGTTATTGAAATTTTCGTTGTATTCGACTGTTATAACTGTTTTGGATATTATTTAAATATACAAAATAGAAAATAAGACATTTTGCACAATATGAGGCCTGTAAATGCCGTGTAAATGCAGAAGATGTTTTACGCATGTGATCTTATGTTGAGCTATAAACAAAAAACTTGTATACAAGTAATTGTCATAATCACAGTCTTTTATGCATAAAGTATAAATTTTGTGTCTACTATCAGATTTTAAACCGTAATTTCGGTGTTATAAAGCTGGATATGCTTCTAAACAAAAACCCTACCAAATTGCTTATAGTGTGTCGTGGTTGACTGGTAGAATAGCTCTAAGCTAAACTTCGCCAGGACGTTAATATAAATAAGTCCTTAAAAAAAAAACGGGAGAGGGTGGTACCAATAACTAATTTTTCGTAATTTTGTCCTAAAGCAGGTTCTGCATTTGCACGCCTCAATATAATTTATTTATAGAAAAACAAATTATATTAATTCATTTCAATTTATCTAGATACTATGTATTGTAACTTTCCCTCATTCCGCGGAGGTTCTTAGATGGTTATTTTGACGCCTGAGGGGAGGCGCGGCGGTGTTATCTGGACGGTGTATCTCGAGCGCCAGTTTCTATTTTAGAATGCAAAAACACCATTTTTTCTATTAGTAGGATAATAGACGCTTGTTAGTGGAGAAACAGTTAAGACAGGGGTCTATATTAACCTAAGTATAAGTAAAACTCAGAAGTTTCGGATTAAGACTTTAGAACAGGTTTTATTCAGGAATTGTTAACAATTTAACACAATAAATCAATTTTGGCTACGGTTAAGTAGAGCAGGAAACTTAAAACAGCCAGGCTACATAAGACAAATATTAAAAGCGGCAAACTTCCTCTTATTTTTAGGCAATTGGAATAGGTTTTCTTTAATATAAAAATTATCATCCAAAAAATGCTTCGAACATATTTTACCGTTATTAATATTAGAATCGTACTTTTGATAACACTTTTGAATCTATAAACAAATTTCTTTAGCAGCAGGAAAACTAAAGTATCGCAACTAGACGAATAGCTTTTACTTCTTCTATTATTGTTACTAGTGCAATCCAACACTGCACAGTAAACCATTGTTTATGCTATATTAAATAAACCAAAACACATAGCCACAACTGGTCAAATTAACTAATATAACGTATTCACACTGAATTAAAACACAATAATCGAAGTAAACAAACTAAAATGCGTACATTTAGACATTAAACTATGACAGCCCTCGCAAAATTAAAAAATTTGTCACGAAGTGACGTCAGCGATTACATGTCATGCGCGTGAGCTTATCTGTATTGTTTTAGTATCATGCTTGTTGTGCATCTTTCAATATATTGTGATTTATAAAACGTATTTGTGATTAGTGATTTATGATAAAATAATTTCCCGGTATGTGGTATTTCGAATAAAAATAGCCAACAAAAAGCAAAAGAGATAGTAACAAATTTGCAAGTAAATTTGATAATCGCACATCGCACATAACTTTATCATTTATGGAATTGGAATTACATTAAATAATACGTAGATATCATTCAGACGTGCTTTCTGACAGCTTCAGCAATACAAATAACGAAAGAATCACTCTCAACAGAAGCTTAATCGGTTTTAGAAATTGAAGTTTCGTTAATATGCATAGAAGCTTCAACTTCACAATTATACCATTGGAATTGTCACAACCTTCAAGTGATGATACAATAGCTCAATGAACTATAATAGTTCAATGAAATAGCTAAATAATCAAATTCGGTGATTTTTCAGAAATTAAAAAAAGAAGCAGAAATTAGAAAAGTGAGAACAAAAGAAAGATATTATTCTCATTGAAATCTTTTCCTAATAAATTACAAAATTGTAAAACTAAAATTAGACAGATGTGATTATAATAAATTAATAAATGTTAAAAACTGGCTGTCTCTCGCTTATTGTTTATTTGTTAATCTGTAGATGCGAACCATCAGATGGGCTAAAGTACATATTTTTATAAATTAAATTTTGATTAGTTTCAAATTAAGAAACATTTTTAACTGATATATCTTTATTATTTTATATCGGCATATTTTATAGAATCATTATTTAGGTATTAAATAAGTATTAGGTAAATGTTTTTCACTGTGTTGTTAGAGGCACAAAACACGAGGGTTAGACCGGTTATAAAATGTCTGATGTTAGACCAAAGAAAAAGTGAGGTTAAACTAAAAACAAAACGAGAAGGTTCAAAACCAAATATATTATTATATCTAAACATATTTGTTCAAAACAGTCCTAAAACCGTTCCAACCGATTGTCAATTCTAGATTGATTCGGGAACAGTGCAAAGTTTGCACCTGTGAATAAAACTACCACTTTTAACGATTTTAGATTGGTTCCAGAGCGGTTTTAAGAATTAGGCGGGAAATTTGTATTTTAGTTGCTCAGGAAAACCCACCAAAGAGGGGCCCCGGACCCCGGTGGGTCGTCTTTTTCTAAGGATGGGTTTTTGCTCAACCCTGAAAAATCTGGAATTTTACGTTGTAGTATTCCTGTGAATCCTGTGCCTTTTGTATGAAAAAATGTACTAAAACATGAAAAGTGTCACGCTGAATTTAATCTATAATCCCCCTGGCTACGATGCTGTATAAAGGAAGCTATATGGACACCCTTCGTCATTTCTATTTTTGGGGTATATGGTAAAAATTATTTTATCTTTTAATTATTGACCCCACAAATTCTCTCTTTTATTCTCTTCTTAGGTTACTCCACTATAAAATTTTATTTCATATTTATTTATTGCATAATTTATTGTAACCAATAATTTTATTATTAAACTTAAATATATATCGTATATATAAATACCCTACAAATCAATTTGTTTTATTACCTATATTAAATACATAGATACGTAAACTATAACATAACTTTAAGTGTTTAGTCAAAGCCTGTAAGTTAGCAAAATCAAAACATTTCGAAATTCCCGCATTGTAACACGAGAGAACCTAGAAATGAAACATATCAGGATAATATATTCTCAAGGTCAAATGCTATTTATTTTCAAATAAAGACTATAGAGCCATCTAGGGAGGAACAATTTAACCTTAAAAGTGATTGCCAATAAACCTATGGGATTGGGCAATATGTATATAAGGTCTGTTCCAACACGAAATCACAAACTAGTCAGAGCCAACCAGCCCTTTCTAAATCGGTCAGCTGATCAAATACCGACTGTTTTCAACCAATCGAATCAGCTTTGACTGGTTTGTGGCTTCTGTTGGAACAAACCTATAATAAATGTCCTCCACCGAAAAATGCCCGGCGGTTCGTTATTTCGGTGGATAAATTGAGCCCCCTTCCGCCAGGAGTCATGAGTTTTCGATTTAAGCCGGGTTCATGCACTCGCGAATTGCGAAAAGCGAAATGCGAATCGTGTTGCGGTTCATTTTACTTTAAAATTTCGAATTGACCAATAGCAACACGTTTCGCATTTCGCTTTTCGCAATTCGCGAGTGCATGCACCCGGCTTAAATCTTAAAAACAAACGAGGTTTTAACATTTAATCGATATTGATCGTTTGCATTACCTACGTAGTATCGCCACAGATTAACTTAATTAACTTAATTAAGTTAATCTGTGGTATCGCGGCCGAAAAAAGTAATCGACTGATTTTCCCGTTGTAACTATGGTTCTATTCAGTGTCGCATCAATCCCAATATTTTTTTTTATTAATGTCAACGTCATTGTCATATTAAGCAAAAATAAATTTTTTATTACTTAATCATGCCTTTATCATGTTTTGAGTGAAAGAAGATTTATATGTATATTTAATAAATTTCATTATAATAAATATTTTAAAGAGGTAATACGTATGGTTAAAACGATTGACAGAAATAGATTTCTTAAAAGAGAGGTAGAAAATGTATGGATATTTTTGTTGATATTTGTTTTAACTTTTTGGTCATTCTAATTACCCATGGTGTATGCTGAGTGACAACAAATTTTGGAAGTTTTCGTTAGGGTGGAGATCTAATTTTATGCACATTTGCAGTTATTAAGATCGGGCAATCTTAAAATTCCTATTTTAATTATGCTAATTTCAAAAACCTTAGTAGTAACAGTAGTTTGCTAAATGGGATTGTAGAAAAAATATTTCAAAGGTACCTTATTTAATGTTTAAATATTTTATTTTTATTAAATATTTTATCTTCAAGCTTCTTAAAAGAGGAAAATTATGTATATACGGCGACAAATGAAATTATTCCTAATTTGAAACAATATTTTTGGTTTATCTTTAAAAAAAAACATTACTTACCTCAATTTAAGACATTTTGGATACTCATCTGAATGTCAGTTAATTTATCGTATACAAATCAGCAGAGCTATAGCTTAACAGACTGACAAACATGAAAATAAATTTCTTTTTCCACGGCCGGGAGTAGAAACCAGTTTCTATGACATCAAAATTAAAACAGAAATAGTCGATTATTCCCAAGGGAGTATAATGCTCCCAAGGGAGTTTACATTATGGAGAACGGTTTTCATGAAAAAAAAAAAGATAACATTGAAATTGTTTATTGACATTTAAATTAAATGTTACATTCGTACAATTTTCAAAATTAATATTAGAAGGAATATTACTTTCGCTTACATTTACAGTTTTTGTGATTGCGCTAGTGGTGGTACCTACTAAAACCTGATTAGCAATTTTGGTCTTATTTGCAATGGAGTTCTCGACATAACCCTCAGCGACTGTCGTTGATTTCCAACCAGCATGACGCTTTATTGTCGTGATATCCATACCAGCATCTGCCAGTAATGTCGCTGAAGATCTTCGTAAGCAGTGACCAGTATAACATGCAACATCAGGTAATTTTAAATACGAAGCTACTACACTAGGAATTTTTCCCATGGTATTCTTGCCAACTGGCTGCGAACTACATTTTCCTGCTTTGTAGTACAAAAAAAGGCGCTTATGCTTGACGTGGGGAGGACGAAGGGACAGGTATTTTCGAAACAATTCAAGCATATTTCCCACATCGGTAACCACAAAGGTTCGTGGAATCTTTGTCTTAGTGTTTGGAATTTTTACAATCAAGGAAGAGCCTACATCCTCAATATCATCTACAGTTAAATTGACTAGTTCATCAGTTCGACAAGCTCCGGCAATCCCCAGAATTATTCCAACCTATAAAAAATCAAAATACTTAATAATTGAAATACCGAACAACAAAAGTAATCTTACCTTAATCATTAAGAATTCTTTGTCACCTGCACTTGATAGAAAACGGTCGATTTCTCCCTTTGTCAATATTTTCGATTTTTTCGCTTGATATCCGTCACCGGTTCTTTTCAAAAATGCGATCAGTTTGGGGAATTTGCTTATATCTATGTTGTCGTAAATTATCAAGCATGACTTAACCATAGAATATTGCGCCCATAATGTGGAAGACTTATAATTCTTTGCATTTTCACTGAAGTATGCCAACAAAACATTCTTGCTGTATACTTGAACATTTTTCTCGGCGCACCACTTTTTGAACCGATTGTAGGCTATATCGTATAAAGATCTTGACTTCGTAGGCAGCAAATTGCTTATTGCAATATTTGCAGCCTCCACAATCTCTTCCGACTCACAATTATTCATTGTGCACTAAACAAACTTTAAACTAAACCAAACTAGCACCTTAATTTGACAATTCTTTTTGTTTGTTTATTTTGTAGTTATGACAATAACTCAACGACTACTAAATGAATGCTCAAATCCAAATACAATAATTCTGGTGCTACTTACTTCATAATGACAAAATATGTGTTTTTAAGTTAATGAGACCGTGGAAAAAATAGTATATACCATTCGGGAGAGATGCTATTTTGTCCTCGGCGCATTGTAGCCCTCGGGCTTCAAATTGCACCTCTGCCAAAATAACGCATTTCTCTCCCTTACAGTATAATGTACTATTTTTTGATTTCTGATAATTATTTTCTTCGTTGCTTCGATACCCAATTTTCTGTTTCTTCCCAGGCCTTCTTGTTATTGACTTCTTCCGCTCCACCTATCAGATCCAAGAATCTACGGATCATGTTAGGGAATTTTGTTAAATCAGAAAATAGACTCAGGTTATGTGGTTGTCAACAATTGTCTAATTTTAAGGTTATATTTCTGTCAACCACCTCAACTTTTTTGGTTATTACAGAAACGTTAAAAATACTAAATAACAAAGATTAATATTAACATGTAGGTAAAAAGGTATTATAGCTAGTTCCGCTATTATAGCAAGTTCCGCTACAAACCTTCCCCCGTAAAAAAAAAACCAAATCAAATAAGATAAACAACCGGATTTAAGTCGAAAGAGACTTCTTTAACTTTTTGTTCAGGAAAACAAGTAATGTCACTTGGTTCAAAAATGGAAAAAACTGGTTTTAGCCTATCAATGTTAACTATTATTTCTTTGTTCTCTCTTAATAGTGTAAAAAGTTTATCAGTTCTTCGAATGACTTTAAAAGGACCTTCATATGGAGGTGTCAAAGCAGATTTAATTCCTGGTGTTTTTACAAAAACGAATTCTGCTGTTTTTAATGGGCTCATTTCGTGATATTTGCTTTTTAATTTATTTAAGCATTTTCCGTAAGTATTTCAACCTCTAAGTATATAGTGAAAAAATTAGATCGCTAGCGTTAATATTAACCCTAATATTTGATTTCAAATTCGTAACATATTTGAAACGGCTATGACGTCACACCACCCGACTCCACTGGTTCTATGAGTTATGCGGATATATGGTATTTAGATTTCGCTGTACCAAGGACGAAGCACTTAAAAGATGAACGAAATTGCCACTTCCGCCGTGTGTGTAGTAACTGCCGCCGGTATGAAACTATAGGAAACAAGCTAGCGGCCGACCGCTGCGAGTGGTGTGACGTCACAGCGCTCTATTTTCATTATTTATTTTGAGGGAGAAGCAGTTGAAAAAAAAATTTAATATTTTGCACATTTACTAATTACAAGGTGTACTTTCGGAATATGAATTAAAATTTTTTTCCGAAATGAGCCCATTCAGGAGAAACAAATATTTTTTCAGTACCATGCCTTGTAACCGGCTCTGGTCGAATATTATGAAAAGATTCTCGTAATCTAGTTAAAATTGTATGTGTATCTACATAATTATCAATGCCAGTAAAAAATTCTCCCGGTAATCGCAATGGTTGACCATAAACTAGCTCTGCTGAAGCGCATTTTAAATCTTCCTTAAAAGCAGATCTGAGTCCTAACAAAATTAAAGGTAATTCATCTATCCAATTTTTATTATTATTTAATTTAGCTATCAAGGCTGATTTTAAAGTTCTATGCATTCTTTCCACCATCCCGTTACTTGACGGGTGATATGTTGTTGTATGCAAATTTTGAAAACCCAATCTTCGGGCGAATTTCCTGAATAAGTGTGACTCAAATTGTCTTCCTTGATCATGTGTTATTCTACAAGGAACACCGAATCTTGACACGTATTCAGTTAGAATCGTTTTTATAATAGTATCAGTTGAAATATTACTTAAAGGATAAATTTCTATCCACCTAGTGGCTCTATCGATAATGGTTAATAAATAATTTTTACCATGAGAGACTGTTAAAGGTCCTACTAGATCTATGTGTATATGTTCAAAACGACCTCTAGGAACTTCGAAAGTTCCTATAGGTGATTTGGTGTGTTTTAAAACCTTGGCTTTCTGACAAGACAAACATTGTTTTGTCCATACATTAATTTCTTTATTCATTCTAGGCCAAAAAAATCTACGGTTTATTAATTTTTCAGTTGCTTTATTACCTGGATGAGCGATATTGTGCATTTTTGTAAACACATGATATCGTAATGTTTCAGGAATATATGGCCTTGGGGTTGATAATGAGGTTTCACACCAAATATTTATATTAGGGTTATCAAATTTTATAAATGTCAATCTACATTTCAAGGTTGGCTTTTCAGAATTTTGTGTTTCAATTAAATGCATTAAAGTTTCGTCTGTTTGTTGACATTGACTTATCTTTTCTAAATTAAAATCTTTAACCTCTAGAACAGAAATATTGTTGTCAGTTATTCTTGACAGAAAATCAGCAACTACAACATTTTTACTACCAACATAAAAAATATTACTAGTAAATTGTAATATATATTTACTGCGTTCGGTTTTTACATATCTGAAAGCTCGCTTTGCGCGTTTACCTCATTTGCCGTTCGGTAATAGACAATGCATGCTCTTTTAGATCTGCTCTGCGTTCGGTAAGCATAAATACGAGCGGTCAGCGCTACCTCGTTTAGCTCGGCTTCAAGACGTCGAGCAAACAGATTTTTTAGGGTTCTTCTGTGATCTGTGTATCAGACACTATCTAAAGTACAACCAAGAAGACTGTTCTCTAGGTTTCTTGAGTACAACATAACAGAACACATAAGATTAAATAAACTGCATTGTTTTTTCTGAGTGATACACCAAAATAAAAAAATAATAATAATTTATGGGGTTATGTTTTATGTTCCTCCTTGGTATCCGTTCGGTAATTAAATTAGGCTCATTTGCCTCGGTGATCACGTGTGATAAATCTGTATCTGCTCGCTCGCCTCTGGATTTTTAAAACCGAACTCAGTAATTCTATGTATCGGAATTGCCTAGGTGATTTTTCTGATTTCGAAAGGATAGCTTTTTCTATTGGTTTGTGGTCTGTAAAAATATCGAAGGTTGTTCCTTCTAACATATGCTTAAAATGCCGCACCGAGGCGTAAATTGCAAATAATTCTTTATCAAAAACAGAATAATTTAATTCTGACTTTGATAATTTTCTTGAGAAAAAAGCTAATGGTCGTTTGATACCATTTTCTTGTTGTTCCAAGACTGCGCCGACACAATTATTGCTAGCATCAGTCGTAAGATACAACCGTGCCCCCTCAATTGGGTGAGCTAATAAAGAAGCTTTAATAAGCGCTTGTTTTGCTTTATAAAAACTAGCTTCTTGAAGTTTTGACCAATGTTCAATAACCTTACTTTTGTCTTTGTTCAATTTATTAATTAATTCGTGTAATGGATTTAAAATATCAGCAAAACGTGCTTTAAAACGGTGATAGAAATTAATCATACCTACAAATCTTTGTAGTTGTTTTACAGTAGTTGGTAATTTATAATTAACAATTGCTTTCACCTTTTCTTCTGAAGGAAGAATTCCTTCTGAACATATTTTAAAACCCAAAAATGTCAATTCATTAACCCCAAACACACATTTCGTATGTTTGACATTAATGCCATATGAATTTAACCTTTCGAATAATAATTCTAGATGTTGAATATGTTCTGATTCATCTTTACTGGCTATTAAAATATCATCTAGATACACAAAGGTAAAATCTAAACCTTTAGTAACTTGATTTATAAATCTTTGAAAACTATTACCTGCATTCCTTAAACCAAAAGGTAAACGCAAAAATTCAAAAGCACCAAAAGGTGTAGTAAAGCGGCGTTGACATTATGCTAGTTCACCAGCACCAGTAAACTAGCGACAGTCGACTAGCATGTTATAAGCATGATGTAAACTGTGACTAGCGCTAGTACCGTGCTTATTTTACTAGCGCTAGTTAAGTTAAAAGCATTTGAACTTTTGTGTACCAGTCCGGTGATTTAAAATGGCGCCGACTAATAGGTGGAGTGAAAGTCAATAGCTTTGTTTGTCATCAGCCACTAGTGTACACTTTTTTACACTTTTTGCCAAAAAGTCGTTTGTTATAAATTAGTGCAGACAGTGCTAGCCGTTTGGTATACCAGTATAGTGTACACTTTCTTGCACTTTTGACACTGACTCCTGAGGAGGTGTAACGAGTGTCGATAGTGCAGCGCAGGCACCTGAGTTGAAGTTTGAAGCTGTTCTGTGGTTTGAAGTTTGAGATTTACTGAAACGGGTTGTCTGACAGAGGTATGAATTGAAATAATGTGATTTTGTCACAATATTTAATGATGAGAGTGAAGATACTGGTAGTGAATCTATTATTGCTATTATTTATAGGTTATGTTGATTTTCTGACAAGAGTACGTACACTCTAAAGTTGTTTGTTATAGAATTACACATCTGCACTAGTTAACATTTTGTACACTTTTAAACCTACACTTTTCTGCATTACACTTTGATGACAAACAAAGCTACCAGTAGCCAAGTATCGTAATGTAATTTGCAGTTTTATTTCAGGCGACAATGCTTCTCTGAAACAAGTGTCTTGTTTTTCAATAAAAGGGGCGACAAGTGCCAATAGTTCTAAAAATTTTTCAGGACTCAGCCGCATATACTTCCACTTCCAGACTTTAATAACAGTAAAATGTATTAATTTGCTGGACAGATTCACAAGAGCTAATCGACTGGCGCTAGTTGATTAGCACTAGTGAACTAGCATAATGTCAACGCCGCTTTATAGCAGTTTTAAAAACATGTTCTTCAGCCACCGGAATGATATGATAAGCTCTAACTAAATCAACTTTGCTAAAAATTTTGCAACCATGAATTTTAAGATTAAAATCAGATATAAGAGGTAAAGGATATCTTTCTGGTATGGTGACCTTGTTGAGCTCTCTGTAATCTCCACAAGGACGCCAGTCTCCAGAATTTCCTTTAGGAACCATGTGCAATGGGCTTGTCACCCTAGAATCCGACGGACGACAGATTCCCAATTCTATCATGTCGTCGAATTCTTTTTTGGCAATTTTATATTTTTTAGGATCTAGTCGCCGAGGTTTCGAATAAGGCAAATGGCCTTCTGTAACAATATAATGTTTTACATCATGTTTAGGAATTATTTTAAAATTTGGGGAGGAAAAAATGTTAGGGTATTTTTTGAAAAGTTCTGTATATTCATTCTCAACCGCAAACAGTTTTGGTATGTTCGTTATATCATCTACCTTAAGTATTTTACCTTAAGTTTCTAAATTTGTATTGTCATCTATTAATTTTTTATTTTTTAGATCTAATAAAATTCCAAAATGGGACAAAAAATCTGCACCTATAATTGGCTTATTTACGTCTGCAACAATGAAAAAAAAAGGAAAATTTTTCCTGAGACCCAAATCTACATTAATAAATTTTTTTCCAAATGTAGAAATTTTACCACCATTTGCAGATGTAAGAAAATAATCATCTTTTTTGTCCGTCTTATATTTGGTTTTTGGTAAAACACTAACGTCTGCGCCACTATCTATTAAAAAATTTAAATGATTTTTTCGATCAAATATAAATAAACGCTTAGTAGATGATATAATATCAAGTGTTTTATTTGAGTTTTCCTCGTTTTTTGATTTGTTTCTAATAAATTCGTCATGTAAAAAACAATTTTTTCCAGAACATTTAAAAGCATTTTTTTATACTTCCGATAATATAATAACAAATAACATCATCATCGGAATGTTGATTATTTTTACGTCCTCGACTGCTTGATCTTTGTCTACAAGAATGACATTGTAGAGAATAGTCTTTTTTAGAAGCCAAAACTTCTTCTCTTAACATAGCAATCTCATTTTTTAAGCTATTCTGACCTTCGAGCATATAAGGGAAAATAGAGGTGGCGTGACATCTCGTAACAATGGGATTGTTGTCTGCGGAACTGGCGAGTGACTGTAGGTGAGGGACGCGCGAGGGGGGAACATTTGTTTACATCTCATCCTTTCAACAGTGGCGTAGCATTTATTTTTATTTTATTTTTTACAATAATCATTATTTTCATTTATTTATTATTTATTAACTTGAATAATATCTCTTATAACATTAATAATAATTATATATATTCGATATGATATTAGCTTATATGTTCATGGAGGAGGAAAATTTTAAGTATAATGAAGAATGGTATAAAGTTTTTGTGGTTTGAAGGAATGGTCCAAACGAGAGTTAACATCGAAACTATTATGTATATTTGAGTTCTGTGTTCAGACGAACATCTGTGCAATTTTTTTTACCTAGAGTTAATAAACGCTGTTTACCGGGTTTATTATATTATTTGACCAAGTTAACAAATAAGGTCAAGTCGGTATACACCTAAAACTCAACCGAACTATTAGGCTTAACATTAGGAAACAATATCAAATGATTTGCAGGTATTGACCATGTTAGTGAAAAAATTAAATAGTATACTCCGAATTTTATCAGTTCGTTTGGTGTCTTGAAATGTTTTAGCAGTACCTATATAACTTCAATTTCATTGCCAAATATGAAATTGATTTATCAAGTCAAAAATTTTTAAACTGCAGAAAAAATAAGCAGGGTCATTTTAAAATGAAATTTGATGAATGCTGCATAGGCCGCTTGGAAGGAAATAAACTACTGACAATCCCAGGTTTATATATTTTTCATATTAATGAAGAACACAAAATTCTTTATATATATTTACTCAATGTAGAACTTATAAAAATAAACACAAATCAGATATATTTTATTGTGTATTTCCGACGCACCTGTACGATGTTACAAAACAACAAAACAATATTTTTTAACATTCTTAGACCTTCATAATGTTTCATAACGGGTAACAAATAATTTGTTGAAATAATAAATAAGCAACTTGCTGCTTTCATCCAAATTATACGAACATGTTGAATATAATTTTGTTAACATTACTATATGAGAATGGGCATTTATGTATGGTAAATGTGAGTAGAAAGAAATGGAATAAATCTTAACACAAATACAAAATTAAGATAATTATAACTATACAATTCTTCAACAAATTCTAAAATTTGAGGAAAACTTTTACAGACGATAACAAAATAAGATTAACTTTTTTTAATGCTAATAAAATAAAAATCAGGAAACAGCCCAGCCAACTACTGTCATTCGTCATTCATGTCACTTTCGCAGACTACGATGTGTCTTGGATTTTGCAGTGTTCTTCTAAAATATAGTAATATTTATATTAATTTATTTTATTTTTGTCATATTCACATATTGCTTACATTTTTCTTGGTGGTAGAACGGCAAAACTACTAGAAGGTGAACTGGCAGATAACGTGCGTTCAGGTGATATGCCCACAACAATTTCAACATTACTTCCGGATGAACTGGCAGTATGTCCAGGTGATATTTCAACAACGTTTCCGACATTACTTCTGTGTGGACTGGCAGTTAATGTTCAACTTGAATGTTCGCATGGCCGAGAATATCCTGTACACATTTAATTTTAGATATATAATCTGCCATAGATTACTTACTAGAAACAAAATAGAAAAAATATAAAACAAGTGTATATTATTTATTAAATTAATATACTAATCGTACGGGCATATAATTACAGTTGACTCAATGGTTTTCTGGACTGACGTCATCAACGTATGACACCGAAAGTTGTTTGTTATCTGGTCCAATGCACAGGATGTGCTACGCAAGCTCATTCATAGATGACGTGTGTTCTTATAGCCATTTCAGTAAGAATAATGATGAACGATCGAATACATTATGATTGTACAAACGAGTCAAATACTTCTTTTCTGGTTTCTTATATTAACGACGTCAGTCAAAATTAAATATATTTTATTATTAACCTATTACAATTACATACCTAGCCCTTAACAGGGATGGAGATTCACACAGTCTTAATGGAACAACAACTTTCTTTAAATATTTCATTCCAACCTGCGGTTCTTCAATGAAATCATTTTGTGCAAAGTGATCTGAGCAAATATATAATAATAATAATAATAATAATAATAAATTGTCTTTTATTTGGCGAAGTTCAGTCCGGAGGACTGCTCTTACACTCAACCATACACTCAACCATGCATACTTTAGCAGATCTTTTGAAATGGCCAGACATTATCCATGTTTGCTAGTGTTCTATATCTTCTGAAAATCTAGGAAGAAAATATATAACTACCTCAAAAAAATAACGTTACGGTACGTCTATGGAATTTGATTCTTACCAGTGAAATGTCCGATTTACGTTTTATCCTGTACTATATGACACATTACGCACCTTTTGTTCACTGTCTTTTATTAATAGAGTATCCAAACACTCAAAAACACAACAAATTAACGAAAATCAGCAAATAAACTAAAAATGACAGTAACTGTCATATACAATGAACGTTTGGAGCAGTACAGAGCATGACATTATTTTCGCCAACCAATAAGATTAGGGGATTTGCAGTTTGTTTGTTTACTAAAATTTAGTAAATATTTACAGTTGTTGGTCAGACAAACAAACGGGGCTTTGGCCCCCTCTATTTTCCCTTATATGCTCGAAGATTCTGACTATCTGAGATATTTTTAAATATATTTTGACAATTGCCTGAAAATTCTGACATTATACGAGATAAACTGTCAGTTCGAACTTCGGCAATAGTATTAAAATGATTTATATTTTGGGATTCCCAAACTATATCTGCTAAAATCAATAATTCAGCTATATCATTTTTTCCAGACGTAGTTAAAGCTATATCAATCATCTGTGGTAAACGTCGACGCCATAATTTAATTAAAAGATTTTTATCTACAGTTACATCTCCAGAAACTTGCAATAATTCTCTATAAAAATTAGATGGTTTTCGATCTCCTAATTCTGAATTGGAAAGTAATTTTTCTAGTCTTGATTCCTCTGTCTGTCTGTCTATAATATTTTTTTTAAGATTTTCATATAAATCAACTTCCGGAGGATTTTTAATTACATCTACGACGTCAGTAAAAATTTCTATTGGTAAATTAGCTACTGTAAGATGGTATTTAGCTTTATCAGAGAGAACCTTATGAATAAAAAACTGACTTTCAACTTGAGTGAACCATAATTCTGGTTTATTAACCCAAAATTGAGGTAATTTAACATGTTGAATATTATTTATTTCATTTCCTTCAATAGACATCTTTTAATTAAAAATATGATTTAAAATAGAAAGTTATGACTTTTAAATATATTAACAACCTGAGAATCCAAGATTTAACAACTAACTTCTCACCTGATTCCAAGATCTGACAGACAAAGCGAGAGAAATCAATGTTCAGTTTCAATTTCTTGGGAATTAGATGACTGATCTCCGGATTTTGAATAATTTTCACCCAACTCCAAGAATTCTATCTTCAGATTCTGGACGATTTTCACCAATTAATTTGAAGTTCTAAAGTCTTGAAATAATTCTCAGGATCACGTCGGGGTCACCAATTATGGCATGGGGTAGTTCTCGATTATTTTGCCATAAAAAACTGTAAAATAGTCATACTTTTTTAATTGTTTATTATTGATATAATTATAATAATTTAACGTCGACAATTATAAGATATGGAAGATACAAAATGTAAGTTCTTCGTTTTTCGTTGTGTATATATATTTTTTTGATTTCTGATAATTATTTTCTTCGTTGCTTCGATACCCAATTTTCTGTTTCTTCCCAGGCCTTCTTGTTATTGACTTCTTCCGCTCCACCTATCAGATCCAAGAATCTACGGATCATGTTAGGGAATTTTGTTAAATCAGAAAATAGAATCTCAGGTTATGTGGTTGTCAACAATTGTCTAATTTTAAGGTTATATTTCTGTCAACAACCTCAACTTTTTTGGTTATTACAGAAACGTTAAAAATACTAAATAACAAAGATTAATATTAACATGTAGGTAAAAAGGTATTGGTATTGGAATAAATGTGTTGAAACTATTTAAAAGTGTTTAAATAAGTCTGTATTAGAGGTGTTCATAAGCATAAAATGAAAAATTTGGTGAAAATAAGTGATTATGGCAGTGGAGAAATACGACTTTCGGAGACTTTGGGGCCAAATATCTCGAAAACTGTTAACGAGCGGCGATTTTTTTTTAGAATTTATTGTTCAGGAGACAAAACTACGCATGTTAAAAGCAAAAAAAATCCGAAAATCGGAGATTCCGTTATCTCAACATTTACCCTAAAAGGTCCCGACTAACAGATGTTAATAAAGAGGCAAGAATGCAGTTTGCAAATACTTTTATTAATGAAAACGATCGTTACTGGGAGCGAGTAGTCTTTTCCGACAAAAAGATATTTCAGTCATGTTACAATGGTCTACTGCGAGTTTACCGTCCCAAGGGTCATAAGTTTGATGAAGAATATTTGCACAAAACAGATAATAGCTAAAGGTATTCTGTCTTTTTGTTTAGTTTTTGAATTATGCCTTAGCTTCAATTAATTTCACTTGCTATGCGTTGTTAAGCAGGCCACCCTTCTCCAGGTTTGGCGATGACGTAGCTTTTTTCTGCTTCTCTCAAAACCATACTAATTAATTGTTTTCTTATAATTAAAAAATATTAACAGCTTATTTCTTATTAGTTTTTTTTTCAATAAATATGACCCCACCAATGATTTCTTGTCAAAATAATTTAATTGACATGACTGATGTAAATACTCCCATTTACAAAGGGAAATTTTTCGAAAACACGTACTACTTGATAAAAAATCGATTACTTTTTTTCGGCCGCGATAGTACCTTAATGGTAATGGTAAGTCCCCACGTGCGGAAATGGCGGAAAAGGCGGAACTATTTTAGACATGTGATTGGCCAAAAGTCGGCCATATTAGTAATTGTCAATTCCCCTGATGTTCCGCCGGTTATCCGCAAAAAGTTGAATTTAGTTTAACTTTTTGCGGATTCCGTGATTGTGGAATAAGGTTATGGTACAATTATTACATGTTTTGGTTGTGTTGTCAAAATGGACGAGGTGTATGGATTCTCTAATAAAGTCCTGTTTTCTTATTTTGGGTCCCACAATTGATAATAATGTATCGAATGACCCACGAGTCATTCGGAAATAGTTAAAGAATTTTGCCCCATCATTTTCGTACATATCTTTTATTAGATTATTGCTAGCACCTTGCGTTCGCCTTTCGTCTCCATAAATATATCTCTGACCCAGAAATATCTTTGTACCTTTTCCATTTCTTCTATTTTAATATATAATTTATAGAGAGCTAATATTCTTTTACGAGACGCATCCTGAAGGATTTTAGAAGTTCTCTTGTGTTTGACAACGAGTGCACCTATAGCTAATAAAACCGAATCGCTTTTTATAATTTCCATTTTTCTCTGTATAATATAACTCGTATAACTTTTAGGTTAGGTGGTATTACGCAGTTTCCGCAAAAATACCTCACCATTGGAACGTTCCGCTAAAAATCACGGAGTTCCGCTTTTCCGCGTTTTCCGCCCGTGGGGACTTATGGTAAGTCCGCCCGTGGGGACTTATGGTAAGTCCCCATGGGCGGAAAACGCAGAAAAGCGGAACTCCGTGATTTTTAGCGGAACGTTCCAATGGTGAGGTATTTTTGCGGGAACTGCGTAATACCACCTAACCTAAAAGTTATACGAGTTATATTATACAGAGAAAAATGGAAATTATAAAAAGCGATTCGGTTTTATTAGCTATAGGTGCACTCGTTGTCAAACACAAGAGAACTTCTAAAATCCTTCAGAATCCTTCTAAAACCCTTCAGGTGTACCATAACCTTATTCCACAATCACGGAATCCGCAAAAAGTTAAACTTAAATTCAACTTTTTGCGGATAACCGGCGGAACATCAGGGGAATTGACAATTACTAATATGGCCGACTTTTGGCCAATCACATGTCTAGAATAGTTCCGCCTTTTCCGCCATTTCCGCACGTGGGGACTTACCATTATACTTAAGACACGAACTTCATCAATAATCTCAAATGAGTTTTATTTCTAGTTTATGAAGTAATACTAGTAAAATACTTAAAATAGTAGTGAGTATTGTTAGAGTAGGTATTGTAGGTTAAGTCCACCTGCAATCTGTAATTTGTAAATAATGTGACATGTGACTGATTGATGTAAAAATACCTGCAATCTGTAAATAATGTGACATGTGACTGATTGATGTAAAATTTGCGTCCCGTTCACGATACACATAAGCTTACGCGGTATGTTCTTGCGCATCCTAAAGCTATCTCTCTCGCACAATATGACGTCAGCTGGATTGCAAAATTCGAAATTCGTGATGTAATAGGCATGGAGAATTGTGATAAATATTATTGTCGCTGCTTTTAGGGCATTTTTCTTAGTTTTGTTATCACTTCTATCAAGTTGTTGCTATATGATTTAAATTTAATAAACATATAATATATATTTATCAAAAAAAATGATGTTATTCTATAACTTTCTCTTATAGCGCTATGAACATACGCCTCAATAAAATTATAGCAGGATGTAAATGGCAACTTTACTTTTTATTATTACTTATTAAGACAGCTTATCTTACTTTCTATAATATTCAGCAGTTTGTTTAAATGCAAACTACAAATAAAAATTTAATTCACTAAGTCTAGGGTTAGGTTTTTCTATAACATTTTACATCTCCGATGTAAATTTACAGTTGCATTTTATGGTATAGACACTATTTTATATTGGATGTAAAAAGTCAAGGTCAAAGGCTTACATCCCTCACAGCAAGCGCTGTAAAATGGGTTACAAATAGCACCTGTATCGTGAAATAGCACAACAAGTTGATGAAGTAAGAGAAACAACAAATTATAATAGAAATATGTAGCTTTATTTAAATTTGAATAAGGTATGCAAAATTTCAACGTTTTACTTTTTCTGTAGGTTTCATACAGAAAAATAACTTAAGAAACAGATTAAAATTTACTTAACTTAATATTCTTTGCATTAATTTTGTCCTGGCGACTACAAGCAATAACCCACTGTTTTATTAAATTAGCATCCTTTGGATACCGAAAATACTTTATATTACTCCCTTTAATCACTCGGGTATAGTTTTTACATTTTGCCACAGCACAATTCAACATTTTAGCCGTAAATCACAAAGTTAGACGATTTACACGTTTACATATTATAACATGTTTATATCACTATACTATTACAAAACACGTTTTATTATGAAAATGGCATTAAAATTATAAGAAAACTTGGTAAATATAATATTCTATAGATCAACAAATTCAAATCAAAGCAAAACACAGCGACTGTGTCAGTGTCAGTGTCTGCCAGCTGACGTCATGCGCGGCGATTTCATTTTTAGGTCTGTCTAATGAGCATACCATGTTTTCTTATACCATGGTCCCGTTAAAAAACCGATAACCAAATAACCATTTAAGATCGCTGTCAAATTTTCAGTTACCGGTTCGGTTGTAATAGTTGGGAAACGGAACTTATCCTTAATATACAAAACATATGAGGTTAATTCTTTTATGTACCTTCACAAAATAACGAATATAGGAATTTTAAATAATTTCACAATTAAAGACGAATTTGGCAGTTGACAGTGAGACCGGCTCTACATTTAGTCGTGATTTTTAATGCGTTTAGCGTTTATACGTTTTGTGACAACGATAACATAAGCTGATTGGTCTGTTGCCAAAATGCGTAAAAGTTTAATGTGTGACGCGAGTATTTTGTAGAGTCGGCCTTTGTCAAATGTAGTGGTTGCTTTGTAATGTTCTATAAATACGACCAATAGAGAAGTTCCATTCAAATGTAGCGGGCATTTTTGGAGCGGCTATTTCTATCTCCCCACAATAAATTTTTACGTATTTTGCAAAACAGACCAATCAGCTGATGTTATGATTGTCGCTAAACGTATGAAAAATTGAAAAACGCGAATAAATAGGGAGCCGGCATCACTGTCAACAGTGTCAACTGTCATATATTCGTTTTTGTGAAATTTGGAATTATTTTTATATTCGTTTTTGTGAAGGTACATATACAAATTAACCTTATATGTTTTCTGTATTTAGTATTAAGTTACGTAATGCAAACGAATAATATTGTTTAAACGTTAAAACGATTTTTTTTAAGGTTAAATCGAAATTGATGGCTGAAGCGGGTCCAATTTCTCCTCTGTTTATAAAATTCTTCATGAATATAAACAAACACACCAACTTCAACCACCAAAAATGTACCACCGACAAAGGGCAATTTTGAACAAAATCGTTGAAGGAACGAACAGTGCTCTCAAGTGTATATCTAATATTTTTTTTAAAGAAATGAACCACCAACTATAAACAAAATTTTAGCAGCAGTGCATGGAGATGATTATGTACCACATCTTAAATAGAGTAGTTTGTGGCTACTAATAAGAGAAATTGACCTTCGGTGACTAAACGGACTCTTTATTTCTTCGAATTGTAATATAATTGTGTTTGGTATTATTTATTTATTTGTTTATTTATTTAATACAACTATCCAACGGAATCACATCCCAATTACAGGATAGGGAAACAGTAGTTATGAAATATAAAAAAGGATATAAATGACAATAATACTTAATATATAATAAAAACACATCAAGAGATAATAAGCAAAGAAATCAGGTAAGAACACAAAAAAAGAAACAGTTAACAAAACATGAAACCTTGTAACCTTTCTTCGTTATGGCGGAAGTTCGGAGAAGGTTACGGTGACGCCTGAGGGGCGGCGGTGCTTTTTGGGACGGTGTCTCGGGCGCCAGTTTCTGTTTTAAAGTGTAGAAACACCACTTTACTCTATTATCAGGATAATAGAGGCTTCAGGTAACTGCAGTGAAGACACGGTTACGCTAGGGGTCTAATTAACCTATAAAGAAAACTCAGAATTTCGGATTAAAAACAGTACAAGCTTTATTCAAGATTTAATACAATACAATAAATTATGGAAAATAAAGCACAAATATTTACAAGCAAAATTTAAAGCAGGCAGACTAGGCAAAACTAGAAGCGGAAAACTACGGTTGAAAAGCGAAAAAGGGCAAGCAAATAGTACGGTGGAAACGATGAAAGCAAATCTATGGTTAAAAGCGGCAAACTATGGTTAAGAAGCGTACGGTAAGCAAAACACTATATCCAAGCGGTTACCAGTATGGCTCGGATGTTAATCTATATCTGACCAGACAGGGTAGTACAATTTATAGGCAACAATGTTCAAATTATTTTACGGCAGGATATTTTAATAAAATAAATACAAACAACTATACGAGCGGCTACGCCCTGATAACGTTGCTGCGAGCGATTAAACACCTCAAGACAGCAAGCTACCAAAACATCGCTCTGCCGCGATCACGGACTAGAACAATATATATCGAGCGGAACAAAACAAAAGCGGCGACACCCTGATAACGTTGCTGCGAGCAATTAAACACGTCAAGACAGACAGCAGGCTACCAAAATATCGTTTTTACGCGATCATAGATTTTTACAATTTAAACACGACAAGACAGCAGGCTATCAAAACGTTCTACACGTGAGGCCAAATGAGCTCTTGCACCGAGAAATTTAGACGACTTCCTGATACCGTTGCTGCGAGCGATTAAACACGTCAAGACAGCAAGATACCAAAACGTTATACGCGGGAGCACAATTTGCTCGCGGCCGGAAAATTACCCGTGACGTTTTATTAACTTAACGCCGATCGCGAGTCGTACAAAACAATTCGAACATAGAAAAAAAATTGAATAAAAATCACCGGTCAAATACAATAGATTAACCAAAGATGTCTCACTCTTTCTAGCAGCGGACTTCTTCTCGGACTGGCGGTCTGGACTGGATCGGGCGCATCGTCAACTGATTTTTAAACAGCCAGTTTGTTAGTTTTATAGCCGCTTAAGTGACGCGTATCCCTACCTATCTTACGCTCTGAGCGCAAAAGCTGACTTCAAGAGTCTTATACTTATGCATGCGTTATCTTCATAGAGATAGAATATAATAGGGAGACGGCATCACGTGGCAAAAGTGGTTTCATGTCCGCCATATTGCTACTACTTTTTTGTCAAAAATGTCAAACTGTAGTGTCATTTGTTGTCAGTTTATGTTAAGCAATATTAAGCATTTCATTTGCGTTTTGAGAACTGTCCAAGTATTTTTTGTTAGTTTGTCTTGTGCTGTGCGTAGCTGCTGTAGCAGAGACGGCGTGGATAAAAAGATGTCGGGAATAACATTTCATAAGTTAGTATAAACAATAAACAGAACCGTACCTACAAAATTATGGTATATAAATGCTATTATTGGTAGTGTACTTTATACATGCTACAGCGTAGGACAAAGGGCGGCGGTAGACAAATACAAGCATCTTAGAAGGGAAGAGAAATGCGACAAGAAAGGTTTTTAAACCAAGAACTAATATCTGTAGAGTCAGAGTCAAAGGAGGAAACTTAATAAGCAATAAAAAATATATTCTATTTGGATGGACAGAACATTTTCAAGAGCTGCTGGCCGGAGGACCAACCCAAATGAAACACTGAAACCATTCTCTGAAGCCCACCTCGGAGAATATCAGTCAGGATTCAGACCAGGTCGCTCAACTACCAACCAAATGTTCACTTTGCATCAAATCCGAGAAAAATCCAGAGAATTTGACATTGGTATAACACTGGTATGCACCACTTGTCATCTACTTTAATGGTAAGTCCCCACGTGCGGAAATAGCGGAAAAGGCGGAACTATTCTAGACATATGATTGGTCAAAAGTCGGCCATATTAGTAATTGTCAATTCCCCTGATGTTCCGCCGGTTATCCGCAAAAAGTTGAATTTAGTTTAACTTTTTGCGGATTCCGTGATTGTGGAATAAGGTTATGGTACAATTATTACATGTTGCGTTCGCCTTTCATCTTCCATAAAGATATCTCTGACCCAGAAATCTCTTTGTACCTTTTCCATTTCTTCTATTTTAATATATAATTTACAGAGAACTAATATTCTTTTAGGAGACGCATCCTGAAGGATTTTAGAAGTTCTCTTGTGTTTGACAACGAGTGCACCTATAGCTAATAAAACCGAATCGCTTTTTATAATTTCCATTTTTCTCTGTATAATATAACTCGTATAACTTTTAGGTTAGGTGGTATTACGCAGTTTCCGCAAAAATACCTCACCATTCGAATGTTCCGCTAAAAATCACGGAGTTCCGCTTTTCCGCGTTTTCCGCCCGTGGGGACTTACCATAAAGCAGCGTATGATAACATTCTTAGGTCGATGTTGCACGATGTTATGAACGAACTCGGAGTACCAATGAAGCTAACTTGTCTGATTAAAATGACCATGGTTGATACCACGTCCGCAGTTAAACTTCAGAACGACATTATATATAGGAACTGTTCGAAATACACCAAGGACTGCGAGAGGAAGATGCGCTGACGTGTCAGTTATTCAAGATAGCCCTGGAGAAAATCTTCTGATTGGTACGTACCACTTCGAAGGAATGTGGGCGTTACACATTCACTGATCGTTTTCTCTATTCCGCTTTACGCACGATCATCCCGTCTTTGTTTCCAATTTGACTATAATTTTTCTTGGGGTACTGTATATTTATGTATTCTGAAACAATGTATAACATGGGTATATAAATTAAAGATAAATTTACTTATTTGCCTATTGTTTTACTTTCCATATTCACCATCGCCACACACCCAATTAAGAAGCTGTAGGAATTGGTACTATTGAACTAATGGTGCAGTTTTCTTTCAAAGGGACCTATAAGCCCCATAAAACTAGTTCTACTAGATTAAATATCCAAAAACTGCACCGAATTTAGTTGATTACGAAAGTTGAAAGTTGACCAACTAAAATCGAATCGTGAGAACGCGCTTAATCCAACTCTGTTAAAGCCGCCATATTGCTACTACAATAAGCTCCGCCCAGTAGTACCGTTATTTCCTTACCTATTTATATCGTATAGCATCTCCTTATATTCTGTCTCTATGGTTATCTTGCATAAGGAGTGATCGGATCAACATCGAGTTTATTGCATTCGTTTCGGCATAATTTAAAAATGTATAAACGGAAAAGACGCGGTGTAGAACGCTTAATTTGAAGTAAATTAATATTAGTTAAATTTTACCTGCCTGTTTTATACATACAGTAAGGTCCAAAAGTCAGTTACCCCCCTACTAACTTTTGAATGGTTTCAAATATTTTTTGGAGTCTTAGGGGTTATACTCCCAGACAGATTTGCGATTGTTTGACGCTAAGTAAAAAATTTGATATTCCAAAATGGCGCCTGGTCGCCATATTGGATATTCCTCCCTACTAACTTTTGAATGGTTTCAAATATTTTTTGGAATTTTAGGGCTTATAATCCCAGATAGATTTGCGATTGTTTGACGCTAAATAAAAAGATTTATATTTCAAAATGGCGTCTGCCCGCCATATTGGATATTTCTCTATTGTCGGACCAAGGTGTGTCACACCTTAAATTAAAGGTCTATTCGTCCATAGTAACTTGCCCAAATTTCGAGGTAATCCGATGACGTATAACAAAATGGCAGCATTAAAACAAATTCGATGTTCACACAGCGTGCTCATTTCTTTGCCTGGTTTTTTGACATAATGATGCCCGATATTAATCCCAGTAAGCATTTGAATTGAACATATTAAAAATTCTGTCAATAAAACATGTAAAATCATGTTTGAAATATTTTTTTTATTATTTATTAGGATTTTTCAAAATTAACTAAATTAAATATCTTTTTTTGCGAGAATAAGTTAAAATGTTGCATTTACCTATGTTAAGTGGCAACTTATTTGAATTACACCACAAATTATGTCTGTCAATATTTTCTTGCAGAGGAATGCAATCCTGAATATCTCTTTCTCATAAATTTTCATGTCATCCGCGTAAAGTAGATGTGGAACGTTTAAAGATTTCCAGGTATTATCAATAAAAATATTGAATAATAATGGTCCCAGGATCCCAATCCTGGGATCGATGCCTGGAAATCTTTTAATGTTCCACATCTAATTTAAGCGGATGACATGAAAATTTATGAGAAAGAGATATTCAGGACTGCATTCCTCTGGTTGGTTATTTCTATTTCGGCTTCAGTTGAGAGCAGTAGTGGCGTGAAGTGTGATTACCTGTACTAATATTCTATGTATATCTGACCAGTGTTATTAAAAACATGTTTAGTACAGCCTTGAGTTCTACTCCCTAAACATGGCGCCGTTCGTTAAGTCATTATTTTGATTACTTTTTATTCTGTGATTATAAGTTCTTAAGAAGGTCACGTAATAGCAAAGATCATGCATACACTAGATAGTCAACCTATTGTTTAATTTTATCCCTCATAAATGGACCTCAACTTAAGCTTCATCTCACTTTAACTCATGATACTGCAAACTTCTCTGTTATTTGGCATCCAATTTTGCATGTGTTAGAGAGAGAAGATGGGGCGATGAAATAAACGGTGGCTTTGACTTTGACTATCTAGTATATGAAATGATCTTTGGTAATAGTAAGGGAAAAAATGAGATCGCTTGGAGGCGAAGATTCCTGCGAGACATCAGAAAATGCCGGAATAAGAAGTTGTACTTTTTAGATGAGACTTGGGTGAACTCTGGCCGTACTGTAAGTAAAGTATAGGAAGGACACGACAATTCTGACTCCAAGGCAGGCTTTCATCCAAGGTTTAACGACGGGGTTAAAAGATACATCGGGCAAGGGAAGTTGCCTTATAATCTTCCACATAGGATCTGAGGACGGTTTCGTTGAGCGGTATTACTTATCGTTGTCTTAATGTTATTTACTAATTTGTGATGTGCAACACGTAGGGCTCTGAAAGTCTATTTTTTTTACTGACTTACCAAATATATTGAAATGATATGAATAAAGCATTCTATTTTATATTATATTGATACCTATCTCTCATAACTTTTTTATACGAGCTGTAATAGAACCTTGTAAAAATAAAAAAAAATAGGTAGGTAAACAACAAGGCTGGTAAACTCTAAAGGTTACCCCATCTGAACCTGACCTACTCAACATACGCCACTTGGCGACCGCAGGCCGGGATCGTCGTTCTCTGTTCTACAACAGCAGAGCAGTATTAGTGTCCCTTTTTAAGCATATAGAACCGCGGTCGCCAGCTCTTCCTCACCCCGCATTTTCCTCGCCCTAATGCTGCTCATTGATGTAACCTGTACAAAGTCTATAAGCCTTGGGTAAACAACACATTTTTTTTATTTTGGACATATTAAAACTTATAGTTAAGTTCTTGCCTTCTAGCAAATGATTTTTAAAGATTTTTCTCAATAACAATAAAACAAGATGTAGGTACTTGACTTGGCATAGTTTTTATTGCTTGAACATTTCACGACTAATCGTAAAAAGAACCGAAAGTATCTTACGATAGATATTAATAAAGAAACATGTACAGCGGTGGAAACCGAAAAGTAAACGACTCATTGAGCAGATTTGGCTATTTTTGAGTAGTTTGCATTGGGGTCATTGGAGTAACCTATGTGAAAATTAATGGGGCGGAGTCCATTTTTAGCTGATGGCCAAACAGAGTATAGGAACATTGGAACGTAGCCCCCAAAAAGGTCACGCCCTTTCAACAGTCAGTTCTCTGGTTTAAAAAAACCTTTCAATATGCCTTGAATCAAATTGAAGCTTATTAGTAGCTTAAAATTGTCTTTGGCAAATTTTGATATCTGCTAAATCAAAAATGGTGATGAGAAAAATAAAGGCAAAATTTTTATTTTTTACAAAAAAGTTCCCCCCTTTTTTTAATTAAATTCGAAAAAATTGGAAAAAAATTCCAAATTGTGTTTTTTGTTAGTTATTATAGTATTATGTATACGCTCTATACGCTCAAATTTTTTTGACCGTGATGGATGCATTATCTAAAAGATTTTACACTTAAGAGGTATATATATCAGATGCAAGTCTCGATTCTACCACACCCTGCACAGGTCAATTTGACAGCAGTCAAACCGTAACTACCGCGACTGTAGGTTGCAGCAGGTGCATATGTGAATATTGTCTAAAAGTTATTTGTGGCATCTTTCTGTATTTTCTTTCTGTTCTTAATTGGGATTTACACAATTACACAAGAGAAAAACTATTTAGCATTGAGAAAGGAAACAGATTAAGTTTCCGAAACGTCTGCAAAACATCATTGTTTTTATTTTATTTTAATTTTTATGTCAAAAACCAACCTTTAACTGTTCCTTTGACGTAAAGTCACAGGCGTAAAGGTTATTTTTTAAATAATCCAGATATTTTTCAGATTCTCTGGGTAATGTTCAGAAGTGTGGTCGTAAATCCCAAATAAGAACAGAAAGAAAGTGCATATGTGTTTTCGAAAATTCATGCGAGATGGCAGCACTTTTGGCATAGACATACATGCACTTTTATACATATTTTAAATTCCGACATTTTATACATACCTATTTTAAATTAATCTGATAAAAATTGCATTGTAGCAAATCGGGGGTATAAGTTTTATAAAAGAAGGAAAATAGCTAGGTATATTACTAATGTAAAAATTAATTTTAATTTGTGCCACGGGGTATATAAGAAGTAATTGGTTGAGTTTTTGTTTATGTCTGCGGCAACCGGAAAATCATATTTAGAATAACTTTATCTTATCACGGTGAGTTGAAATTTTCGATGGGAAAGGACTACACGAGTCGGTTCCCAAGAAACTGCTGGCTACGCGAAATTGCGAGTGGACTCGCCTGAACGTATATTGGGTGAAATAGGGCTGACTCAGTGGTTCACCAGGGGGTACTGGTGGAACCTCTAAGTTGGAGCGCGAAGAGACGAACCACTAAGACAGTTTGACAGAGACACAGAAACGGTACTAGAGTTTTGACCGGCCGACGTCTGGGACGTCGTCGCGGCAATTTGCGAATTATTTAGGGACTAATTTAAGCGCCGCGAAGTGCGTAAGTGATAATGAGACCGCGCGTCGTAGGGCGGGTTTAAAGTTGATAGAGATCCGACGTATAATTTTGGTGAAGATAATTATTGTCAATTATAGGATTATTGTGTATTTAGAAGCTTGTAGATAAGTTTTTTTGAGTTTACTAACCCCATATAAGCTTCGTTTTGTGAGTGAACCTGAAATAGGGTCTGTGGTATTAGAAAATACCTAATTGATATTCGCACTTTAAGGTGAAAGGTCTAGGTGGCTTACATATAATAGGGTACGTAAGATTTCTTTGCTAATAATTTTTGGGGTCCTAAAGCGCGTATTATCGGTGGGTGATAGCCCGCATTGTTTTGTAGTAATTACATTAAGTACTGTAATTTTGTTCGTAATCTTGTTTGTTTTGGAAGTAAATTACTATAGTTTTTAGCGTAATAATTTGTTTTGTTTTGTAGTAATTAAATTACTGTAATTTTGTATGTAATAATAACTTGTTTTGCTTATTTTGGAAAATATTTACGGTAATTTTGTACGTGTGGGTAAAGTATCAATTAATCTAAAATTTTACCATTCATTTTTTTTTTGTTTTGTCTTGTTTTGATTTTATAATTTTGAGTAATATATTCGTTTTTGTGTTTCTTAATTGTTATAAGTCTTTTATTCTCACCACTATTCACCCCTGCCAAAAGACCACGCATATAAGCCGTGGCCGGACTCGAGCCTTTGGAAGGATTCTTTTACCAGTAGCCTATCAGCTGATTTTGCTTTATAGGTGCTTTCTAGTGTTTCTCTGATCGGGGGGGAAACTAAAATAAATCCCGATCTGATGGCAGCGACACGCTACCTCTTTTTAAGTAACGCACCCTCGATATCATAGGTATCGCCAATAAGTCAGAGTAAAGTTTTAGTTTTATTTTTTTTTATATATATATATACGGGGTGTGCGCGTTACAGCATTCAAATCGGATAAGTTTTAAACGAGATATTCGAAAACTACGATTTAAGTGGGTATATGTATAAGACATTTAATATATTTTGAAAACTATTGAAGTAATGAATTTTCTTAGCTAAGCGGTTAAATAACTTAGCAGGGAAAAATCTTAGATGAATATGTTACGAGGTACAAAATATTACGTCAATAAACTAAGGAAAATGCTACTATTTTGATTGTTTTGATAAAGATAATAGCTTAGGAGATAGAAGTATTTGAATTTAACTCTTAATGCATTTAAGATGAATATAGAAAAACTGGCATTTGTACTGTTTTAACCTACCTGACCTTAAAAAGGATTAGAAAACCGTCAAAATGCCTTTTTTGGATGATTTTTGGCGTTAATTGCAAAGGAGATATGACCGAAATAAGAAGCGCGTCTCGTTTTAGCAAATTACGATATTGCTAGTTTGGCGGTAATTTAGTCTCAGAACTTCGTTAATTATCGATTTTTTAACTTTAGGGGTGGTTTTCATCCTATTAGGGGTAAGATCAATTATTTTTCTTATTAGGGAATGAGTTTTACTCAAAATGTAACAATCTGCTAAGAAAGTTATATTTTCTCAAAATAAAAAAAAACGATTAATTTATCCATTTTACCCCATTTATTATGGCCATATTGCGGGTGCAACAAAAATTTTTTTATTTCTGATTTCACATTCGTGATCAGCGTTTCCAAAAACATAAATAACATAAGTTTCAATAATTTATTCTCAGTACTTCGTTAATTATTGATTGTTTTATTTTAAAGGCGGTTCTTACCCTCTTAGAGGTAAGAGCAATAATTTTTCTTATTAAGATATAAGTTTTATATCCTAAAATATAAAAATTTGCAAAAATTTGGGTATAACTTGCTCAAAACAGACAAAATTATGTTTTTCCATTGTACCCCTATTATATCGGCCATATTAGGGGTGCAATCTCGAATTCTAAAATTCTGACTTGAGATTCGTAATCAACGACCTCAAATACATATAGGTACACGAATTATTTTAATAACTAACTCTCAATATTTGAGTCAGTATTAAATTTTGAAGTTCAAGGGCGGTTTTCACCCTCTTAGGGGTAAAGGTACATCTACTCCTTTTTAATATTTGAAGTTGAGACCCTAAAGTTTAAGAATCCGCAAAAATAAAATTTACAAGCAGCTATATAATAATATATAGAATTAGGTCGAAGTTTGGGTTCCTTTTGGCACCAAGTGACTGTATTAAAACTACATTACGCATATTACTTTACTATCAACGACGATGGAATCATATACCGAACATGAACATACCACTAGCAGCACTATAATAGCTCCGCTCCTTAACTACTTCATTTGAAATGATATCAATGCGTCGAATATTTAGATTTTAAATCTGCTAAATTTGTGGCTACATCTGGAGTTCCACAGGTTTTGGGGACCTTTAATTTTTTATAATTTTTATTAGTGATATTTAGTTAACGGATTAACGGTAGAGTTACTTTTTTATACTGATGATATAAAGTTATTTATGAAAGTGAATAATTTACAGGATTGTATTGTTTTGCAAGATAATCTTGATTACTTGATTGAGTGGTGTTCAACTAACAAGCTCAAACTTAAAATTTCAAAATGTAATATCACTTTTTTTAAAAAAGTTAATTTAGTAGCATTGGTGTATTCTCTTGAATCTGCTGAATTACTGCGGTGTGAGCATGTTTTAGACTTGGATATAACATTTGATAATAAACTAACATTTGATAAACATTATTACCTCATCAGCTACTCGTTCATTGGGATTTATAATTAGATCTTGCTTACGTTAGATGCCAACTTGAATATGCTAGTTTAATCTGGGCACCACCATTGTATCAAGCACACAGATAGGTTGGACAACATTCAAGGAAAGTTTCTCAAATTTTTATATTTAAAAAAAGTGGTATCTACCCTCTGCAGGGATATAATCAGGTTACTCTGTTATCTGAATATACTTTTCATTCTCTTCAAATTCGAAGAATTGTTTTTAGTTTAGTTTTCCTTTACAAACTGTTACATGAAAAAATTAACTGTTCCGAGTTACTTGCTCAACTCTATTTTCGAATTCCCAGTTTCAATTTCAGGAACGTTGAACTTGAGTTTATTCAATGTGCACCAATATTACATGTAATTCTATTGTAACGAAGTGATTTTTCCAGTCAAGGAATGTCCGTTTTGCTTTAAATATTACCGTCACTTGGGTACACCCTGCCACCGCTTTTTAGTAAGTAAGTCCTGTTTGTTAAGTTAGTATTGAGTAGTAAAAAAGCCCGCTGGTAAACAAGCAGTCAAGTAATTAATTGATTAATTTTCGATAATCCCCCGTATAATTAAAATCCGTGAATTATTATAAATAATGACCGAGATGGAAACAAAAATCATTAGTTACTAAAACCGGTTAAAATATCAATCCTTGTCCGTTTTAATCCGTTTCTTTTTGCAATATAGTCTAGAAATTGCAAGTAACTCATTTCCGGCTATTGACGCTACGAGTCAATGTTGCTAATTACATAATACGCTCAACCTCAGTAAGTAACGTTGTGAGTCCTTCGTTTCAAGTCGGTGACCGCCCCTTTAACACGCAGTCTGGATACGTCATAAAAGTAATAAAACGCCGGATTCAGTCCAAGACAGTCCGCATCAGTTGAAGATCAATTCCAGATCAATCCGAAGCAGTCCGCATCATAATAAATTTTCTTATAAAATATATCGGTAAAAATACACCGTGGTCAGCTATTATCCGTCCGTACCGCCTTCGTATAGATATTCAGAGATCTTATTGTTCGTGAGTACCGCTGTATTATACTACTAAATCAAACTAGAGCTAATTAGTGATACCTCCGTTGATCTTTTGTTTCATAAAATATGCATCAGCTGGTTAGATTTGCTCGATCGGGCTCCAATGCGTAAAGTTTTACCGGAAAACTTAACGCACGAAAAATAGTCATTGGTAAATAGCTCTACGTTTGTGGCGGTAACTCGCCGTATTGTAAAACCCTCTGTATAGATAAGAATATCTATAGCTAACCGACTGCCCGCCGTTCATACTATATTCTGTTGGAAATTCCGTTTGCTTGCCGTCCGAAATAATTTCAAGCCGCGGAAACAGACGCCGGTTATCCAAACTCACCGTCTTCCGAAATAACATCGTATTCACGCGTATATACTCTTGATTGCCAGTCCGCATATTTCTTATCGTTATTAAATTTGTACGTACTTGACTGCAAAGTCGCTGAAATATCGTATTTATTGATTTGTTCATTACTGTTTTAATAAATAAATACGTTGGTCTACATAGGTAAAATTCACGAGTTATTATTTCTAATTAACCCGTTTGAGAAATTGTCCAATTCCAGTTGACAAGACAATCATCTTAAGACCCCCTGGAAATCACCCTACCTCCATCTGTTTAGCTACCCCCTAAACGTTCTCCCCTGGGAGAGCCAAACAAGTGCTGTTCCTTGCACTTAAAAATAAGGAACTGGCGCCCGAGCTTCCGTCTAAAAAGTGTTACAAAGCCAGAGAGTCCTGTAACCATTATTTTAAAATTGTAATCATGGCCCTCTGTGTCGTATACTTACCATCACAGTCTAAAATACAAAGCTCTGTATTTTGCTATTTTGCTAACCGTTGACAGTATACACAAATAGGTAATATTATATCCTTGGATTTAGAATAAAGTGTGCTACTGAATAGCGTAAAAATATACAGGGTGTTTTATTTAAGATAAGAAAGTTGATGTCACTTTCGGCCACTTATGTCATTTCTTATATGCAAAACTGAAAGAAAACCTACATTAATACTGAATTACAAAACGCTTCTCTAAAGTCAACACTTAAAACGTTATAAGTTGGGGCAATTTTTTTTAAACACCCGGTATAGGTATGCATAACATATTGCAATTATTAGAAAACGATAAGATAAAATGTGAATCCTATTTTTTTAGTACCTGCCTAATATTAGTACTTATACATATGCAATTTTATATGAGCATACACAGTGCAGCAATTTCTAGTTAATATTTTTTAAATATGGTTTTTGACATTGTTAAACGTGTGCAGGGATACATAAACATGAAAAGGTATGGATTGTATATAATATAATTATTTTTCTGAAAGGTACCTTTTCGTCTAAAATTTGCAATTAATTTTAATAAAACAAATTAAATAAAATTGATTTTTCACTTGTAGTGTATGTAGTGTGTGGTAGTAGGTAAAGGGTGATTCCTATTACGTTCTCACCCCAATTTTTTGGGTTATCTTTGGAAATAAAATAAAAATATTTAGCGTAACTTTAAACTTAAAAATTTAACAAAAAAACCATTGAAAGTCAAATAAAAGTGAGAGAAAACAGCAATATTTTTTGTAAATGGAAATCCCTGTATATTTTTACAATTTTGAAAAAAGTTTAAATTCTCTTTCCAAAAATATAACATAACATATATTTACCTTCATATTTAGTAGTAGTAGTAGACTGATAATTATTATTATTATTATGAAGGTAAATATAGTCCAAATCACGAAAGAAGGCCGTTACGTCATCATTATAATTTGTGTGAATCAAATCAGTCTTACTGAGTTAGTCAAATTCATGCTTGTTGAAATGACATCCGGATGTAAACAAACTTAAACGTCAAAACAAAACATAACCTGCAATTTGTCTGTTAAATGTTAGAATAATTTAACGATCTCGCCTGTCTAAATTTGAAATAATTTTATATTCTTATCGATGTTTTTATACAGGGTGTCTTCTAAAAAACGGCCAAAGCCATAACTCAGTGAAAATTTTATTATTTTATTTTTTAATTGGGGAATATATATTGGCCCACGAAACGCTCTTTTCAGCATATAAAATATGGAGGTACAACTTCCGGTTTTACCGGAAGTGACTTCATTCATTTTTTTAAATAGCACCCTATACATTTGTTTCGAAATCTCTACTAAGCGTAAAATTTCCTTTCCGATGATGTATCACAAGTCAATATTTTCCCACCAATAACCTCCTAACAACTTAATTCTTCCCGAGGTAAGGCAAGTTGCTATTAAATTATCAGTTCATCAATGTATAGCTATTTAAAAAAATGACAATGAAGTCACTTCCGGTAAAACCGGAAGTAGTACCTCCATATTTTATATGTTGAAAAGAGCGTTTCGTGGGCCAATATACAGGGTGTCCCGGAAATAATGGTACAAAAAGAAATCACATATTCCCGAGGTCAAAATAAATCGATTGGACCAAACTTACCTCTATACCAAAATGCTTCCTAAGGGAGCTACAGGTCCCTAAATGTGGGCCCCTGAAGACGGTTTTTATTTATTATCTCCGAAACTGTTCAAGTTAAAGTAATGAAATTTTGCACATCCACTAAACTTTATAAGCCTAACAAAATGAGGTAAATATCATCTCAAAATTTTTACCAAGGGTTGGTCAAGCTGTAGGGGTGGGGGTGAAAATTACCGCAACTTTTTTATTTGTAAATTTTTTTGAGTTTTGACTTCAAATTGTGAATTGTCAGAGTTTTTCACAAAGAAACTGCCCTCTTGTGCAACTTCGATCGGAGGCACCGTTTTCGAGATAAATTCATTTTAATATTCAAATGTATGCTCTATAATGATTAGATAAGTGGAGTAAGTGGACTAATTTTTTCCTTTTCTCGTCAAAACAAAATTTAAGAGCAAGATCAAACCAAGATTTTCTTATTTAATTTAGCAACTGCTCAAAATGCTTAAATTTTGTTTCGACGCGAAAAGCAAAAAATGAGTCCACTTCCCTAATCATTTTAGAGCATGCATTTGAATATTAAAATGAATTTATCTCGAAAACGGTGCCTCCGATCGAAGTTGCACAAGAGGGCATTTTCTTTGTGAAAAACTCTGACAATTCATAATTTTAAGTCAAAACTCAAAAAAAATTTACAAATAAAAAAGTTGCGGTAATTTTTACCCCCACCCCTACAGCTTGACCCACCCTTGGTAAAAATTTTGAGATGATATTTACCTCATTTTGTTAGGCTTAGAATGTTTAGTGGATGTGCAAAATTTCATTACTTTAACTTGAACAGTTTCGTAGATAATAAATAAAAACCGTCTTCAGGGGCCCACCTTTAGAGGCCTGTAGCTCCATTAGGAAGCATTTTGGTATAGAGGTAAGTTTGGTCCAATCGATTTATTTTGACCTCGGGAATATGTGATTTCTTTTTGTACCATTATTTCAGGGACAGCCTGTATATTCCCCAATTAAAAAAAATAATAATTAAATTTTCACTGAGTTATGGCTTTGGCCGTTTTTTAGAAGACAGCCGCTGTATATATAATTTGGCAAAATGCAGATGTTTTGAAGATTAACTATCGTTGGTTCCATCAACGACTTATTAAAGTCAGTGAGTTCCATAATGAACTGTATTTAATGTGCAAAACTCAATGGAATAAAGAAAACGGTAACAATCAAACTCAAAGATAAACAAATTCAAATTTGACAACTGGCTGACATGCAGAAACAAGAGTCTATGAGACATGTGACAATGGCGCTAGTCAAAAGCGTTCGATCAGTTGATCGAATTCTCGCTTGTTACTGAGACATACGAAATTGGGCCCTCTCTTTCTTTTTCGTCAAGGAGGTTAGGTTTTGATATAACGCATCAACAACGTCAGTCGGAGATATTAACAGTCACATATAATGGACTTCATTTCCCTATCTCTCTCGTTTTACTATTTTGTAAACAAAGAACGCTTGAACATCGTACGTTGAAGATTAGAAATTAATTTGTGACGTAACGGTCATCTCTCGTGATTTGAAGTATATTATATGTTATATTTTTAGAAAGAGAATTTAAACTCAAAATTGTAAAAATATACAGGTCGTTCCATTTAAAAATATCGTTTTGTTTTTTCCACTTTTATTTCACTTTCAATTGTTTTTTTCGAAATCCTTAGAAAAAAATATTATAAATTACGTAAAACATCATTATTTTATTTTCAAACACAAGCCAAAAAATTGGGGTGAGAACGTTATAGGAATCACCCTCTACCTCACGATGAAAATATTTGATAATTAATACATACCAAAACCTCGCCTAAGTAGGTACATTTTCTAAAATTGCAATACATAATAACAATATCAAATATTTTTATTCATTTATTTTTATTTATTTATCCCTAAATACAAAATACCCCTTAGGGGTGTAGAACGTGTCACAAAAAACATATATGTATATAACTACTTTTAAAAATAAAAAAATTACACAGAGAGAAAAATAAAAAACCAAAAAGAACATTTTTAAAGACGACGCTAATAAAATTTTACAATATCATATTAGCCTATTTTTAATTGTGGCGGTGAAATGTTTAAGATTTGACAGTGCCTGGAAACTTAACTTCTTGGTGCTTGTGCGATCATTTGTCGCTTATTTTGAACCTGTATACCTGAAGATTGAACTTATACCACGGAACCAGATTCACGCTCTATCAATATGAGAAGTAGAAATAATTTTATAATTCTGTTTTTTGCCAAAGTCATTTATATTTAATGCTGTAATAGTTATTTACGACACAAGTGTAATAACGGCCTTATTAGTAAACGTATGTGAAGGGTACAAGGCGTTATCACACGTGCATCATACAAATTTTTATCTACACCAATTTAAAATAAAAAATTTGATAAGGAAATACCAGTGTAATAAGAAGAAATACTAATGTAATAAGAAACGACCAGTGTGTTAAGTAGAAATACCAGTGCGATAAGAACGACCGGTGCCTTAATAAGCTTCTTATCGCACGTAAAGTCGGTGCTATAAGTAGCTTTTATTGCACTGACTAGCTATTTATGATACGAGTGTGAAAAATGCATGTTTAAGGCAAACGTATGAGAGTTACACAACGAGGCGTAGCCGACTTATGTAACTCATACAAGTGCCTTAAACTCTTTATCTTTATCACAGAAAAAATCTTGTACATTGTAGTTAGTACGGTTTACTGAGAAGGTAGTTTTTTAAAGTAGTCTAACTTACTTTTCAGCAAATTTCTAAAAGATTCAGGAAAGTGATTATATATTTTTATGATAATGAACATTTTTTTTGTATGGTATATATTATACATATATAGTTATATTTTGTGAAATACATAGACTTAATAATACCAACGTATGGACGGAGCTTTGTGCCACTTTTCGTTCGCCAGTGTGAGGACGCCATTGAAGAAGAGAGATAGAGCGATATAAATTGAGTGCGTTGAACAAGGATAGTAAGATTTAAGACCACGTGACTGTTGTTTCCACAGTTCACAGTCACGTGGCCAAGTTACTTTTTTACACGGCGGATGGGAACATTTTGCCGAGATTATTTATAAATATATTTTAGAACGTTGTAGTGATTTGTGAACTATAAAAATAGGTGCATCTCAGATATTTATGCATTAATAGGTAGGTACAAAAGAAGGTTAAGGAACAAAATACATAACCTTGAACTCGCATCTATCGGCGTCTCTCTCGAGGTCTCGTCCTCATCACCTCTCTCTCTAGGCTCAGTCCATAGTATTATTAAGTCCATGGTGAAATATATGTGAAATCATTGAGTAAAAAATAATAAAGAGTGGCAACTGTCAAGGTTTCGAGATTTTAGTATTGTGTTTCTTTGCCAATAACTTCATGATTGTCATCAATTTTTAGTGCTACGGAAAGGTATTTGTAATGTGGCTGTATAGCCCTTAAAATTGAAGACAATCATGAAGCTATTGATGAAAAAATACAACACTAAAATCTCGAAACCTTGACAGTTGCGCCTCTTTATTATTTTTACTCAATGTGTGAAATACAATGTCACTTCTTTATTAAAATGTCACTGCTATATTAAAATGTCACTTCTTTCTCGAAGCGGTGTTTGTTTATTTTATTTTTAATATATTAACACAAAAATTTTGATTTTTCAAATTTTTTCTATATTTTTGTTACTTACCTTATGACCAATTCTAATATTAACATCCAGAAATATTATCCTTCAATTCAAAGATATATTACAGCTTGTGCTTGTACTATAGAAGGAATTACTTTACGAATCTTGATTTGTATAGGTTTGTACTTAACGGGCGAGTGAACAATTTTTTAAAAACCATTTTAATAACATCTACACATAATAGTACATTAAAGAATAAGTGGATATTAAGATCTTTTAAACACGCGCGATTTTTCGCCGGAGTGCTCGAAATAGAGCAAGTGTTTTAAAAACCAGTTATCCACGAATACTTTACGCTATTTTTTTTTATTGGTACACTTTGAAATCATAAATAATTACTACAAAAAATGGAAATAAGATCACCGAGTGGATAATAGCCATTATACGGGAGTAGAATACTATACTTTATCCACGACTACTAAATATTTTTGTTGTTTGTAGCAGAACAATATAATATTATAGCTGAATCAAGGAAGCATCTGACAGTAGTGATTAATGACTCATTAATCACTGCCGTGATTAATGGGTAGACGTATAATGGGTACATTATACAATAGTCGTGGATAAAATCACTGACAGTAGTGATTAATGACTCATTAATCACTGCCGTGATTAATGGGTATTATTAAGGTCGAGCAAACAGACGTATAATGGGTACATTATACAATAGTCGTGGATAAAATATATTTATAAAGAATCTCGGCAAAATGTTCCCATCCGCCGTGTAAAAAAATAACTTGGCCACGTGACTGTGGACTGTGGAAACAACAGTCACGTGGTCTTAAATCTTACTACTCTTGTTCGATGCACTCAATTTATATCGCTCTATCTCTCTTCAATGGTGTCTTCACACTGGAACGGAAAGTGGCACAATGCTCCGTCCATACGTTAGTATTATTAGACACTTTAAGTTGTGTCAAAGACGTAGACGTAAACGTACGTTTTGGTAGTCGCGCTTGCGCAGTTCATAAATTTTCACGTTATCGTCTTACGTATCTACGTTATCTTACGGATCCTCACGTGTACCTAAAACGGTAACGTACGCTAACCGAAGTGTACCGAAGCGGAGGCGATAATTCGCGAAGTTTATTTTGATGCATTTTTAAATAACTTAATAACTTACGTAGTTGCTTTATAGGGTTTACTTAAATAAATAAAAAATCCAAAATTTGAACTCGACAAACACAAATGTACGTCGGATTTTTAAGGTATATTTTGTGGACATTGTTGACAACCAAAATTTTAAGGTGACCTACAAACTACTTAAACTGAATTGTGAAACAGGACGTAAACGTGAAAGTTGTACGTTAACGTGCACATCTGCATCTACGTATCACGAACAACTTAAAGTGTATATTAAGTCTATGGTGTCCATGTCCTATCGGCTTCAAAAAAGGCGGTTTCTCAGTATTTTTTTGGTCACGCTCTAAATTGATGAATTTTTTTGCATAGTACTAGGGTATTGCTTCCATTGTAGTCTCATAATGCCAAGTCCAGTGTAAAGTGGGACAAATCGAAAATTAAATTTTCTGCTCACATTTTTCATTTTTAAGTTACATTCTATATCTAAGCAACAACTTAATTGATCTTAGTGTAATCTTCAGCAATTTAAAGATAACCTTTCAGTGATATAAAAATCGTATCATCGTCAGCTTTAGTGTTTAGTGAAACATATCTGCCAAATTTGGTTCAATTTGGTGAAGCCATTAAAAAAATATGGCCATCGAAAATTTAGCAAAAAATAAAAAACATGCTGTATATCAGGAACAAAGAGCATTAGGGGATAAATTAAGGGTCGTTCTGAAACAGTCTCGGAGTTCTCTACTTCCTACTAGCGTATGGCCAGTAACTCAGGAAACACCCTGTATATACGTACAAATCAGATATCGACAACCAGGCAGAACAACCCCAAAAGTATAAAAAATCTCTAACGAGCATGAAATAAAATTTCAGTTAGTTTGCAATGTTAACGATATGCTTATCTAGAGGTAGGTACTTATTAATGGAAGGAAAGGTAACATGGAACTTGACCTTAGTAAAATCAATTTAAAGTTTATGTAAGAATGCATATGCATAATTTTAAAAATGCATATAATTGCGTTATAGTCTAAGCGCTGGTGAACGATTTGTTCAAAGTGTTTTACAGAGATTTAGTACCTAGCTAATACTAAACTGTGGTAATACTATATTATCCATGTTTGGCCTGAACAATATTAGAGATGTCGTGTGACTTATTTGTTTTTTTATTGGTACCCTATTTTGCTTATTTAAAGCAATTTATGATCCTTATTATAAATAACTATTATCTAACCTCGTTATGAAAAATCAAATTTGAAATGCATTTTTGGCGTTATGAAAAGTCACATTTTTCATAACTGATGTCTGTCAACATAATTGTGTGATGTAATGAATTTCATTACATAACTCAATGATGTAATGGTGTTTAATCTCTGAATATTTACCCTATCATTTAGCAGATTGACAACTGATCAGTTTGTTTATGCAAATGTCAAATTTTGTACGTTAACACGTTATGATGACGTTAATTTTATTTGACTCATGTAATTTGCAACTTACATTCGTCTAATAAAATTAGACTTTTCATAACTACTAGTTACGTAAATAACTATTATCTACGATCGTGTAAAGAGTAACAGTTTTTTACATCATTTCCATTGTAAAAACTTACTTTTTATAGGAAACTGTGCAATAAAAGTTTTTATTGCACGCTTTTAATGCACGGTTTTAATACTATGGCAATTTATTCATAATTATAACACAGGTACACAAAAAAAGTGGTCTGTTATTTGTATTTCACCTTGGTAATTCTATGTATTTTGACTACCCACTGAATATGAAACCAATGTCGGTTTAGCTCTATCACCCCCCAGTTTTGAGGAAATCACCGATAATATTCAGGAAATCCCGCGCGGAAAATGTAGAATTTAGGCGATCATTCTTTCTCGAAAAGACGAAGATGTCTGAGTACTGGAGCTACATTTAGCAATATGATCACAGGGATGGTGAATCCGAAGCATATCGCTAGGATGGGGGTATAATGGGCTATACTGCGAAATCGAAAAATCGAAGTTTTTCAATGTCCCATAGGCCAGAACCTTTCTAAATCCGAAAAATTTTCAACGTTCTTTGGGGGGGTGGGGTATAATGGTCCATACTTTCAGCACCAGTCATAGTCACTAGAAAGAAAGGGTGGCTCTAAGGACAATTCGGCTATGTCCTTATATTTAAATTTGTATAAACTTCTGATTTAGCTTTTCCTTCCAAATTGTCATTGTCCCTATTCTATTTTCTTTATCTACTTTTGTGACTAGGAAACACATTCACATGATAAAGCAATAACTCCGAAACACGTGTCCGTAGGTGCTTTATATATCTTTTTCGGGGTCTGCGGCACTATTAATTGTATTGTATTATTTAACCCTGCGAAATATCACTTTTTAATAGGTACTATTTCTCTTTCCAATACTGTTACTATAGTAGGTACTAACTGCATATAGCAACGAATTGCGTAAAGATACTTTATTTTTCACTTGTATATTATTTGTTTATTTTATCTTATACAGTTACCACAAACACACTCATTATACCCTAGGGCATAACGAGCGGGCGTTATGGCCTATAACGCCCTGTTGTATGAGAAAAAAAGAAGCAAGTGTTAATACTTTAATTTCATTGAATAAAATATTTCGCACTCCTTGTCGTTTCTGGATTTAACCGGCAATAAATTTTCTGTGACTTTAGCTGCATTTTCTCGGATATTTTCTGGTAAATCCATATTTTTTTCCTTTTCTTTTGTGAAACGTATTATCCATGCCTAGTCATAAGTCATACAACGCAAATCAACAATAAACTAGTTTAATAAATATAAAAGAAACATTGACAACTATAATCAAACGTCAAAATATCAACAACTGTCATAGACTACTTGAAAAAAAAGTAAAAATACAATAAAAAGAGAAAAACCAGTTCTTCATTAAAAAATAGCTATTTATGTAACCAGTTACGAAAGACTTTATTTTGTGTAACGAGTGGATGCAAAATGACAAGAGTTACACAAAATGGTCTTTCGTAACGTGTTACATACAAGATTTTTTATTCGAATGTGTCAAAAAATGACATTTCTCGGTCAGATAACAAAGACGAAAGTTAGAACTTTTTAGCTACTTCAAGTAAACGACCTGAAAAGACTTTTCAGGCCAAGGCCGGAAAAGTGACAGACAAAATAAATTTTGATTTTTCTGGAATTAAATCCATCGAAGCCAAATTTGCTAGGTTTCTTACTTCTGGGGGTGTTCCCGCAACAAATTCTTCACTATTCATTTTATTGTATTTATTTTATGTAGTAGTATCTATATTTTCGATTAAATTCGGCGAAATTATAAATAAATCGAATTCGATACTAATTTCAAGCAAACTAATATGACAGCAGTTGTGCAGTTGTTATTTATTGGCCTTAGTTCACAGCCGTCTGTTACAAAAAAAAACTTGAAAATTGTATCATTTGCGGGGTAGCAAGTAAAATCTTAAGAACATAATATTTTAATTTTCCCTATCATTTTAATATCCATAAGCACATTCAAATAAAAAAATATTGTATGACACACGGATGAAAAACTGTTTTTCGGACTCCTACGAATTGCCAGTCTCGATTGCGTCTCGGCTGGCAATATTTCGTAGTCGCCCGAAATAGTTATTTGTGTATCAAGGCCAAGAAAGATCATTTGGCCGAGGTGCACACAACATTTTTTAGGCAGCTGTCTCAAAAAGTAAAATAAAAATATTTTTAAAATTGTTTCGTACAAACTACTGCAGACATGGACAAAATTTTGCGAAAAGCCTAGTAGGCTGACATTTTGAATTCATTTGACAAACGAAAACGTCACTGGATATTTTATTGATAAGCCGTGCCGTTCCTGTCATTAGTAAAAATGAGTGATAGTGATAGCGATAATCCACCGGAAATTTATGAATCTGCAAATGCAAGGTTGGAAATCTACGTCTGTTTTAGTTTTTCTTTAAGCCTAAATCCATTTCAAATATTATTATTAATGATCAATTAATACATGAGCCCGCAAAGAAAATGCGGACGTGAAGTAAAAGCGGCGGTGAAGTAAAACCGGCCAAAAAAACATAAAATTGACAAATGAGTACAAAGAGATGACACTTTAGGAACGCTGTCAGATCCGTGAAACGTCACTTTTTGTGACAGCTGCCTAAAAAACTATATTTTTCGTCCTCATGACATAAACTACCTACTATTTTAGGCAACTGTCATAAAGAGTGACGTTTTGCGGATCTGACAGCGTTCCTAAAGTGTCATCTCTTTGTATTCATTTGTCAATTTTTTTTTGGCCGCTTTTACTTTACGGCCGCATTTTCTTTACGGCCTCATGTATTAACTGATCATTAATGATAATATTTGAACTGGATTTAGGTTTAAAGAAAAACTAAAACTAAGCAGTAGTTTGAAAGCTTTATTATATATGATGATACTGTTAATTATTATTTTTTGTAAAAATTCGTGGACTGAGACAAAATTTGCCACCCAATTAGGTATGGAAAAAAAAAACTGGCTTAATATGTTATCAACTCTCTTTAAATGAAAGCAAAACACATAACATTGCCTTCTCGATCATTAAGTGATGCAAATAGACCTTACTTCTCTAGTATTAAAATCAATGGCATGAATAAGGCAATTAAAGAAACAAATGAAGTCAAATACTTGGGAATTATAATTGATCAGCAAATGGTCCAACCATATTGATTACCTATTTAACAAAAAACAGGAAACTTATTCACAATTTTTATCAATTACGAGCAATGTTATCAAGAAAACTACTACTCCTCTAGTATATAAATCTCTTGCTGAATCCATATTCCGTTATGGTATAATTGTATGGGGTGGTACTATGTATATAACTCTTAACAAAAATTAATTGTCACTCAAAACTACATTTTAAAAATTATATATAGTAAAAATATGCGCCTTTGTACAAGACTATTATATTCAGAAGATGTAGGTACCTATGTAATATTAGATCTCATTATTTTCACTCTCTTTGCATGTACTCCTTTAAAAGAAAACATTACCATAATTATGAATCTTCTGTTTATGTTACCCGTGGCTCTGATAATGACTTCTTAAAGATACCAAAGTGTAATAAAAATGTTGGACATAGGTTCCTGACTTATACACTACCTAAAACCTATAATCTTCTGCCATATAACTTAAGGAATATAAAGAATTCAAAACAGTTCTCTAGCCTGTCCAAGAAATTCATTTACCACAATTATAACAACTTCATAAAGACACTAGAGAAATAATAATTGCTAAGATATTATTTATTATTTCCCTTTATTATTTTTTATTTTTCTTTTTAATCAATTAGGCGCTGTTTATTAGCAAATTATGTAATTGTACTTGAACTTTGTAAATTCATTCTTTACTACTTATACAGGGTGTTTCAAAAGTAAGCGATCAAATAGAAACCACATATTCCCGAGGTCAAAATAAATCGATTGGCCCAAACTTACCTCTATACCAAAATGCTTCCTAAGGGAGCTACAGGCCCCTAAATGTGGGCCCCTGAAGACGGTTTTTATTTATTCTCCGAAACTGTTCAAGTTAAAGTAATGAAATTTTGCACACCCACTAAACTTTCTAAGCCTAACAAAATGAGGTAAATATCATCTCAAAATTTTTACCAAGAGTGGGTCAAGCTGTAGGGGTGGGGGGTAAAAATTACCGCAACTTTTTTATTTGTAAATTTTTTTGAGTTTTGACTTCAAATTATGAATTGTTAGAGTTTTTCACAAAGGAAATGCCCTCTTGTGCAACTTCGATCGGAGGCACCGTTTTCGAGATAAATTCATTTTAATATTCATGAAATGCATGCTCTAAAATGATTAGGTAAGTGGACTAATTTTTTCCTTTTCGCCTCGAAACAAAATTTAAGCATTTTGAGCAGTTGTTAAAATAAATAAGAAAATCTCGGTTTGATTTGGCTCTTAAATTTTGTTTCAACGCGAAAAGGAAAAAATTAGTCCACTTACCTAATCATTTTAGAGTAATTTTTACCCCCCACCCCTACAGCTTGACCCACCCTTGGTAAAAATTTTGAGATGATATTTATCTCATTTTGTTAGGCTTAGAAAGTTTAGTGGATGTGCAAAATTTCATTACTTTAACTTGAACAGTTTCGGAGAATAAATAAAAACCGTCTTCAGTGGCCCACATTTAGGGGCCTGTAGCTCCCTTAGGAAGCATTTTGGTATAGAGGTAAGTTTGGTCCAATCGATTTATTTTGACCTCGGGAATATGTGGTTTCTTTTTGATCGCTTACTTTTGAAACACCCTGTATAAAGGCACAACACAAGTGTTTTCTACACTTAGGTGCTTTGTAATAATTACATAAAGTCATTATTATGTAAGTATTTTGTAATTCTTTTGTACTTTTGTAATGTATGTTTTCTCTGTATGTAAATTTCTGTTTCTGTATAATTAATTAAATAAGTAAGTAAAATAAATAAATAAAAATAAATAAATAAATATATTACAATTACTAAACTGATACAGAAAAAGAACAAATACCTTACGCACGAATTGCATACAATATTTTTTTTATGCAGCTGTCACAAAGAGTGACGTTTTACGGATCTGACAGCGTTCCTAAAGTGTCATCTCTTTGTACTCATTTGTCAATTTTATGTTTTTTGGCCGCTTTTACTTTACGGCCGCATTTTCTTTATGGTCTCATGTATTAATTGATCATTAATAATAATATATTTGAAATGGTTGTAGGCTTAAAGAAAAACTAATAGAGGTAGATTTCCAACCTTGCATTTGCAGCTTCATAAATTTCCGGTGGATTATCGCTATCACTATCACCATAGCCCCCTAGAGTTACTAGCCATGAAGTATGAAATCTGGCAACGCGACAGGTAGTCCACTCTGGTCGTGTTGTTTACCAGCCCTCGTGTTTGTTTAGTAATTACTTTTTAGACTGTACTGTTTGTACTTTTGTACTGTGTTAATAAGAATTATTATTAATAATTCATTAACTTTGTTTATTTCAAGTTTTCAAACTGGACAAAGGTAAGAAAGCATTATACGTTCATTTAGTGAAAACGTCATCTGACAGATAATGGATGCATACAATGTTTGAAATTAGGAAAAGTGATAATAATTTAATTAAATAAAAATATTTAAGCACAAAAGGGTATGTATATAATTGACTTACCAGTATTTTAAAACCTGTTATAATATAACATAATATAATAATGATATAAACTTATAAAACAAAAATAAAATAGTATTGTACATAGGTAGGTACCTTGCAAATGGTTTATTAATAAATACAGTTTATTTGATAAATGTTACAAAATTACACATGTTTCTATCAGTGGATTTTATAAATTCATAAATTGTTTGCATCCAATTCTTTGACATCACATGACTCATGACGCGCACTAAATGTGTGTTTATTTATTTATTTTTTATATTGTAGATGCCTCGACATTGCTATGTACTATGTGTACTGTGTACTTTAAAAACTGAATACTCAAATAGTACTTTTTCTTTCCCAAAGAATTCAGTGCTGCAAAAAAGTGGCTTAGAGCTATACACACGGAAGACTACTGCATTAGTAAACATTCAGCTATTTGCAGTTTGCACTTTGAAGGCAGAGAAGTTACAACCATGGAGCTTTATGAAGATAGGTAACGCACGAGGCTAAACTAACGACCTATCCTCATTTAAATGAGGATGCAGTTCTTCACATATTTTCCAATCAACCGAAGTATTTTTGTACAACTAAGCCAGTGTCTCGACGTAATCCTGAAGAAAGATGACATCATATCAAGCTTTGCATATTTTGTGCAGGCTTTAGAGTGGATTTTACCCTATTAATAGTGTATATTCTAGAATTATATATTTGTAAATTATTCATTCTTGGCGAAATAAATTTATAGCACAAGTTTTGGGATCTTTATACTTTATTTCCTAAACAAAATCCTTAAATCAGTGTATGAAAGTAAGGGATGGCTGAATTACAGGACTAACATTGACAGGAAATGCGATGTTGCCATTGTTACTTCATGGCTTGTAACTGTAGGGGGCTATGCTATCACTCACTTTTACTAATGACAGAAATGGCACGGCTTGTCAATAAACTATCCAGTGACGTTTTCATTTGTCAAACGAATTAAAAATGTCAGCCTACTAGACTTCTCGCAAAATTTTGTCCATGTCTGCAGTAGTTTGTACGAAACAATTTTAAAAATATGTTTATTTCATCCCGTCCGGAAAGTACAACAGTACAGTATTCATATGCGGCCGGAAAATGAGACAGTACGGTATCAGAGCCGGTAAAGTACCGGAAACCACCGGAAACTTATTACGAACCAATCACAAACTGTTATTATACCTTTTGACAGTTGTTTGACATATAAAAATCAACCGTAAATTAAAAAATAGTGTCAAATATCAAATGACATAAGAAAATAACCAAGTGTCAAATTATACAAATATACTAATATACAAGAAATGACGGGATGAAATAAAATATCATTCGACACACGTCCGTAAGGTGTTGTTCCAGCCTTGTTTAGATATTCTAGACTCGGCTCCTGACGTCGCCTCGTCCATAATATCTACTCGACTGTAACAAGTCACCTTCCGGGCTTGTGACGAAAATTACTATTATTTTATTTTTTGAGACAACTGCCTAAAAAAAAACCTCGGCCAAATGATCTTTCTCGGCCTTATCCGAAGTTTGCTTGGCCTCGGCCGCAAAAAAAGATCAACTTTTTGGCCTTGATACACAAATAACTATTCATTGTCATATTTTAGAAATGCCAAATTTTGAAGTGAATAAACGTCACTCATGTAAGTAAGTGACTTTTGGTTTGGCGGCCGTTGCTAAGGGTAACGGCCGCGAAATTGAATTTCGAGGACTGTTTTGCGAATGCAAAATACTGACTTCGAGAAGTCTGCACAAAAATAACTATTTTTGGCCTGCGAAGTTAACTCAAGCAAATACAAATACAAAATAAGTATTTCGGGTTTTGTTGTGATTTAAATGTTGTTAAATGCACTGATTTGGTTTTACAAATTATATTGTTTTTACTTTACAAAAGGTACTTTATGACCTTAGTTCAAATTTATTTTAGTAAGCTCTGACCAAGTTAAACATTTTTTCCTCATATTTTATAGCAAGAAATTGTCTGTGTTACAGTTCGTATTAAGTAATAATTGTATTGAGTTTGATTTAATTAAAACAACTGATAATTGGTGATAATTCTGTTTGAAAGTAATGAATAGTTTAAATATTCAACATGACTGTCTGTGGTTTTTGTGATAATACCATCAATGCAAGAAAACCGAATATTTCTTGCTGTGTGTGTAAAAAGCCTCACCATGTTTCTTGTATCACTACTTCTTCCGAATTTGTTAATCTACTGAAAGAAATAAAAGGCCTGTCTTGGAAATGCAACGATTGTATTGAAACCTGCATAATGTTAAACAATGGCGAGATACAAAATTTCATAGATGGAAAAATGGAAAATGCACTGTCAGCATTAGATGAAAAACTCAACTCTATTAAATCTGATGTCTCGAAACTTGTCTTTGAAAATTCATCACGTGCAGAAAATATAAAGCCATTATGCCAGCCTAGCTATTCTGATATATTAAAAAACAAAACTCAACCAGCCATCATAGTTCTACCAAAAAATCCGGAGCAACCTGTTGAAAAAACTAAATGCGATATGATGAAGCAAATAGATCCTATAAATTCCGAGTTGCAGTTCACAAAGATAAAACATGTCAAAAATGGAGGAATGGTAATTAGTTGTCATAGTAGGGAGGAAAATGAAAAACTTCGGAAATTGGTCCAGGGGAAAATGTCTGATTCATACGTGGTAAGAGAATTAAATGGTATCAGCCCCCGTACTCGTATCGTCGGAATGACCGAAAAATACCCGGAAAATGCTTTAATTAATTATATTTTAAAATGTAATTCAGATCTTCTATTAGATGCAACTGATTGTAAATTAATCAAATTTTATCCTACTTAAGAAAAACAAAGATATCTATCAGGCAATTATACAATTAGATAAAAACTCATATGATAAAGTAATCAAAACGGGAAACATATTTGTGGGGTATGACAGCTGCAGTGTCTTTGACGCAATAAACATATATCGTTGTTTCAAATGCAACGATTTTCATCATAGCTCAAATAGTTGCAAAAACCCTGTTTCATGTCCCAGGTGTAGCTTAAATCATGATGTAAAAAATTGTCAATCAGAATCCCTGTGCTGCTCGAATTGCTTAAAATTAAAAAACAAACAAAATATTGATATCTCCACAGAGCATGCTGTGTGGGATCTAGACAAGTGTATAGCATATACTAGAGCACGGGATAAACTTCGGAATGACATTTTGGCCGGTCAGTAGCAATTAATCGCACCGTCCCCACCTGTTTGTCTTTCCCAGTCTACCGCAAATAAAATGCGCCATGAGCAACACAATAATAATCTTACAATTTATTATCAAAACACACGTGGATTGCGGACTAAGACTTCTGATATTTACAATTATTCGGTGTCAGCTCAAGCTAGTTATTCGATAATTGCTTTCACAGAAACGGGTTTAAATGATTCTTTTTCAGATAATGAACTGTTTTACAGTGATTACTCGGTATATCGTTCGGACAGAAATTATTTTGCGACGAACTGCACTAGGGGCGGTGGAGTTTTGCTTGCTGTGAAAAATGTTTTTAAAGTCACGCAAATTGATTTCAGTTCCATAGACCTAAATGAAATATTACCTTTTATTGATATTATCGGAGTAAAAGTCGTTTCACACCATTATTCCACGATAAAGCTCTTACGTTCAATACACACATCAACACCATTGTCTCTGAAGCTAGCAAAACATATGGTTTCATAGTTAGAAACTCTAGTGATTTTTTAAACATGGATACACTTAAAATGCTGTACAGTTGCTATGTTAGATCAAAGCTTGAATATGCCTCACTTGCTTATTGGACCCCACACTATAATGTACATATCAATAATTTGGAATCAGTACAACGCAAGTTTCTAAAATTAATGTATTTTAGATCTGAAGGTGTTTATCCAGCAGTTGGTTTTCCACAAGAAGACTTGCTCGATAGGTACTCCTTAGTTAGTCTTAGCCGCAGGCGAGAATATCATTCTCAAATATTTCTTTATAAAGTAATCAACAATATTATTGATTCCCCACAATTGTTATCCAAACTGCCCTTTAATATTCCGAGAACAACTTCTCGTCATGGTAATGTATTTTACCTAGCAACACCTCGTACAAACACATTAAAATTTTCACCAATTTACGTTATTTGCGAAAAGCACAATGAAATCTGTGATTTTATTGATATCTTTAATAGCAGCATTACTGCCTTAAAAGCGTATTATCAAAGAAACTGAACTCTGTTTATCTCTGTTTTTCTTTTTCATACATACATAAAATTATAACGTACCTCATTAATGTTTATTAACTGTATGTTCTTGTCCTGTTGATGGGTGTAACACCTGTTAGTGAAGCGATTAAGTAAAAAATATGATATTTAAATAGCCGATGATAATTTTTTTGTCCATAAAACTCTCTGTTTAATTTTTTTAATTTGCTATAGTAAATGTGTCAAGTAAATTATTTCCACAATTTAATTATCTGTGTAGTTAGTTCATATTTTTAGTGTTATTGCTGTGTTTTATTTTATTTTTTTTTTCTTTTTTGTGTTGTATCTTGTATTTATCGCTAAGTAATATTTTAATTTACCTTTATTCCTGTTCTTTAATTGGGTATCTACCTGTTGAACAGTGTATGTAAATAAATAAATAAATAAATAAATAAATTTACTGGGCTTCCGCCTTAAATGAGTTTCTAAACTAAAAATAGTCCGAATTCAAGTAATTCCTGATGGGTTATCGAAAATGTAATTTGTTATAATTATTGGAGTCCTCAAACGCGGTGTAGCTAACAAAATCGGATTCGGTTTACTACAATAAAAGCAATAATTTATCTTGTAGAAATGGCTTCTAATGTCTGTCTTTAAATTTTTGATTAGTGATAGAAAAAATTGTTACATTTTTTACTTTGTTATAAGAGTTAAAAAAAATTTCTTAACACCCTGTACAGTTATGAAGAGGTTTACACATCTTTCAAGGTTATTACTGAAATTATTATTTTTGAACTAAAGTCGACACCTAAAATTATTAAATCGTTAATTTATTGGTATTTCTACAAACTACTTCGATTTTGGCACTCATTTGAGGTCATCCTGCATCGATTTTCATTCGTGTTTTTTATATCTCTACACATGTATCTGTATACACCAATTTAAAATCGGCGCCTGGCTTCCCGACGGCGGCGGCGCCTTCACTTTATATTGAACCAACCGACGTCAGTTGGCAAAATTTACCATTCGTCTGCCAAGTCGGTGCACAAAACACACCTAAACATGATTTTAAACAATTTTACAAGGTTTATCCTAACTAAAGTTGTAGGAAGCTTCCGCTGGATCACGAGATAGCAACTAAAGTACTGGTAAATTACCATACATTTTAAAACTAGTTTAGTAAATAGTAAATATATGTTTAGAGCAATGAATTATTTTCTTCAGGTTAAATATAAAATATTATGAGTAAGGGTGCGCTAATTTTAGGTTTTTACCGCTTGAAAAAATCGTGATAATTAAATGACCTTTGGTGGTCACAGGGGGGGGGGTTAATAATTAAGGTCATATATGAAAGTTAATTGAAAGTTGTACAAGTATTCGAAATTTACGTAATTAAAAAGTTGATTAAACATTGTACAGTTTCTAGTGGTCATCTAGCACATCATGTTAATTTTTTTTGTATAAAGCATATTTGAAACTATCATTTTAAGATCGCATTATATCACACTAAATCTTATACTAATTGATCAAGAAATATTGTTCAGCATAATACAGCATTGTTTAGAAAATTAAACTTGTTTCCTAAATTTATTAGAAAAAGAGAGCTTGTTCTATTTTATTTCCAAATAAAAAGTATCATTTTAATTTCTTGTGTCATAATTTGCTTAGTATAAAACAAAATAGAATATAAAAATCAAATATATTTTAACTTTAATTATCTTTCAATATTCCATTAAGATTTGTTGTGGATTAAAAATTATTGTTACCTTTGGTTCTAGTTCAAATCAATGGGCTTTTCCTTGAAATTTTGCAAATTATACCAGACTATAGTGTTTTTAAAATAACTCTGACGTATTTTTTCTTTTTGCTAGTATTTTTTACTGAAGCAGGCCAAAAAAATATTTCAAAACGTAGCAATTAATCTATTAAATTTGTGTGACGACAAAAACGGATACACTGAGAGAAATCGACCAAATAAAATGTTTCCCTCAGTATAGTTATTAGTATAGGTCGTGTATATCATATGACTCACATAACTTCAAATTTTTTGTTTTTGTAAATTTATTTTCAATTTTAATTTTTGTAGTTTTAAAATGAATCCGTTATAACATTTAGAAACTCTCGCAGACAGAAGATATATAAAGTTTTAATATTATAGATTATTAAAAATAGACGATTAATTTCCAACCAACAAAAATAATCTTATTTTATTAAATTAAGGAAATTAAAACTTCATTAATAGTGCACTGAATAAGAATTTAGTTGATAGTACAGAAACCACGCAGAAATTTTAATAAAAGCGACATAATATTCGAAAATTGTAAAAAATGCATATTTTTGAGGTTAATATTGTGACGCCACGTGCACAAACGAATTTGTTTGGAGTTTAGCCAATAGCAAGACAGTCCGTTTTTGACGTCATTAACGGAAAACTGGAGGGACTTTTGAAATTGATACAACTTAATAATAGTTAAAGCAACTGTAAGAATAATATATTATTGAAATTTATTGCATTATTATATTTAATATGTATTCAACTTTGATGTAATCTATTAAAATCCTTTAATTCAATTGAGGTGTAAGAGCCCATTCAAGGTCACACAGAGTGGAACGTACGGGCGTATCATTTGAAAGGGGTTCGAACCAGTTGTAAAAATTTTTGGCTACGTGCATCATATGAACATAATCTTAAATTTTTAGTTTTTCCAAATTTATTTTCAATTTTAATTTTAGTTTTTGTAGTTTTACCTTAGATCCCTTATAACATTTAAAAATCTCTTAAACAGCAGATACATACATTATATATTGTAGATTACTAAAAATAGACTGCTAATTATAGGTTGGATTTCCAACCAACAAAAAGCATCTTATTTTATTAAATTAAGACAATTAAAACATCACTAATAATGTATTGAGCAAAATTTCAGTTGATAGTATAGAGGAACCAAGCAGAAATGTTGATAAAAATAACATAATATTCGAACATTTTAGAAAATGCATATTTTTGAGGTTAGTTCTGACGTCACGTGTACGACACCCAATCCAGGCCAGAGGTCACTTTCTTTACAAACAGTAAAATTAAAGCACTCCCAAATGAATGTATGCAACAATTTACCTGTGATTAGGAAGCTTAAAACACCACAGTAAGAAACACTACAAACTTATAAAAAACAAAAGGAAATAGAAAATCAATTAATTTGATAAATGCGTCCACTCTGCTGCACGCTACTGAACGGACAAAATGCTGAACGGTGGTTGCAGTTACAACAAGCGGTTTTCTAGGACCATCAAAAGGAAACAAAAATACAACAAACGATTGTGTTATTCATTTGCAGGGCTGGGAACATAGTTTATGTCACAATAACTAACTACCGTAGTTAATATCAATTATATCATTTTTTTTTTACGATTATCTACACTAAACTACATAACCCCAAAATGTTTCAATTGTATTTGTAATTTGTAAATAGGTACCTACTACTACATATCGTTTTATTTCAAAATTATAATACTTTACTACTACCTACCTACTTAACTACTATTACTATACAGGGTGTTTCATGACGAACTATACATACCTCTAAGGACGATATAGAGGACCCCGTGCCTATCCACGAATGGCTATAGAAATTTGTCTGTAGTGCTTACCCAGATAGCACAAACATATCCCTAAATTATTTTTAGAATATTCTATTATTCTTAAATTAATCTATAAATAAGAATATTCTTTTTAGAATATTCTTAGAATAGCTGAATAAGACCCGTTTTTTCTCTTGAGAATATCCTAAGAATAATAGGTAGGTATTCAAATTATTGTCAGGATATTTTTGATTGATTTAAAATTAACCGCAAAATATATATTTGTGCTTATTTTAAGAATAATTTTCCAATTTTTTACAGTATAATTTGGATTGTTTTAAAGTTTTATACCATAAAATATACCTTGGTGCTTTTTTTAATATTCATAATAAAATATTCTTAGATGTGCTGCAATGAACTTGTTTTTTTATATTGTAGTATTTACGTCTCATATAAACGAAAATTAAAATAATCAGCATAAAATAGTTTTAAATGTTCTTACCATATTTTTTGTGAATAATATGGAAATAATGTATGAAATTATTAACAAAACATATTTAAAACATATTCCATACATATTTATCATAGAAATGTTCTTTATGAAATATTTTCAAAATAATAATCCAAAGATATTGTACGAAATTATTCATAAAATATAATATAATGGGTTAAGTGGTAGAGCAGAGGGTGCCTTACCCTCAACTGAACTTCGCCCTTTTGTTATTGTAGGTATTCAATAATAAATAAAGGCAATTTATTATTATTATTATTATTATATATTTGAAATATATTCCATACATATGTTTTTCAATTATTCTAATATTATTTATTAGATGATATTCTAAAAATATTAAGAAATATCTGGTTATTCTAAGAGTAACTTAAAGGTAATTTTTTCAATTAATCAAATGATATAGGTAAATGGTTCTTGCTCTGTAAATGGTTCTACTGTTGGGCAATAAAGCTATTATTATTATTATTATTTAAGAAGGTTTTCAGATTATTCTGAAAATATTTTGCTATCTGCCTTACGGCCAACATTTCTTTTGGCCAGAACTTCCTTGCTATTTGTCATATTTCAAATTTTCTACAATTTGTGTACTTATCACAGTTGATATAATAACGTTTTTAATATTTAAAAATTCCAGGGACGGACTTTTTTAATTCATGTTTTTTATTTCTGTAGTGAAAATCACCCTGTATAATATTTTTTCAAATTATCTGGGAAATTATAAAAGTCCATACTTCTAAGGATGATAGAGGATCCCTTGACTATTCACGAATTGGTATAGAAATTTGTCTGTTGCTCTTAATTACTGAGATACAGGGTGATAAACTACTTATGGCCAATATTTCTTTTGGTCAGAACTTCCTTACTATTTATCAATTTGTGTAGGTACTTATCACAGTCGATATAATGCCGTTTTTAACATTTAAAATTCCAGGATCGGACTTTTTTAATTCAAGTTTTTTTATTTCTGTAGAGAAAATCACCCTGTATAATATTTTTTTCAAATTATATGGGAAATTATAAAAGTCCATACATCAGTAAACAAAAGTATGTGAACAGATTTTTTAACGCACCTTTATTGATTTTTTTACAAGCGATTGAAATTTGAAATTAGCGAAATGAGGAAATGAAAGATAAAGAATTATAATTTGCTTAACTAAATTATCTAAATAAGAAATACATGTGTATAACCTTAGTAACTACGCATTTATTATCTAAAATAAATCTAATAATTAAAAATTCCAGGGCCGGATTTTTTTAATTCCATTTTTTTTATTTCTGTATTGAAAATCACCCTGTATAATATTTTTTTGAAATTATGAAAGTCCATACATCAGTAAACAAAAGCATGTGAATAGATTTTTTTTCGCACCTCTATTGATTTTTTTACAAGCGATTGAATTTGGCGAAATGGGGAAATGAAAGATAAAAAATTATAATTTGCTTAACTAAAATATATCGTTGGAATCATGATGAAAACACTAATAAATTAAGGAAAAACGAAATAAAGGTGCGTCAAAAAATCTGTCCACATGCTTTTGTTTACTGATGTATGGACTTTTATAATTTCCCATGTAATTTGAAAAAAATATTACACAGGGTGGTTTTCAATACAGAAATAACAAAACCTGAATTAAAAAAATCCGACACTGGAATTTTTTATTATTAAATTTATTTTAGATAATAAATGCATAGATACTAAGGTTATACACATTTATTTCTTATTTAGATAATTTAGTTAAGCAAATTGTAATTTTTTATCTTTCATTTCCCCATTTCGCCAAATTCAATCGCTTGTAAAAAAATCAATAAAGGTGCGTAAAAAAATCTGTTCACATACTTTTGTTTACTGATGTATGGACTTTTATAATTTCCCATATAATTTGAAAAAAAATATTATACAGGGTGATTTTCTCTACAGAAATAAAAAAACTTGAATTAAAAAAGTCCGATCCTGGAATTTTTAAATTAAAACGGCATTATATCGACTGTGATAAGTACACAAATTTTATAGAATTTGAACAAATTGTGATAAACAGTAAGGAAGTTCTGACCAAAATAAATATTGGCCATAAGTAGTTTATCACCCTGTATCTCAGTAATTAAGCGCAACAGACAAATTTCTATACCAATTCGTGAATCATCCTAAGAAGTTTGTACAGTTCGTCATGAAACACCCTGTAGAACTATGCTTTTTAAATTGTTAAAACGCCGTATACCTACTAAAGATAATAGGTACAGGGTAGTTCCATATATTTTGAATCCTACCTGCAGCCTTTATGTCTAGAGATAGGTATGAAAAAAATGTAGAGACAAAAGTTGTATATTTTGGTGTCAAATATCTTATGTCGTAAAGATATAAAACAAAATAGCATCGGAAAGTAGAGAATGAGAGACAACTTGTGCTTTTCTAAAAAGAACACCCTGTATATTTTTGTTTAACATTATTATTACTATTAATATACAGGGTGTCCCAGATTTAAACGGACATAGTGAAATGGGAGATAGAGCACACTTTGCTGAGTTCAAAACACTCCCACACTTACCCTTGAAAGTTTCGAGATACGGGGTGTTTTATGCTTCTTGGCCAATTATTCATACCGCCATATTTTCGGAATGGCCGCACATATCGGGATAAAATTTGGTACAAATATTACACTCTTTTAGTTCAATTAAAAGCATAATTTATTTTTGAAAAATTCCAGGACCGGACTCGTTTTTTTTAATGTTGCTATCAGTGCTTCGAACAACACCCTGTATATCATTTATTGGAAAATGTTAGTAAACATTGAAAAAGACAATGGATCAGTGTGTAAAATAATGTCATAATATTTGATGGCACACTTACTGTTATGTTTTAACATTGATTAAGGAATGAATAAGATACGCGACTTCAATGGTAAAGTGCGAGGCCTTTTTTGGCAGCGAGAATCCCGGTAAGTTGCGGGCATTCCTGTGATTTACGTAGCATGCTTTTGACAAACCTCTGTCGTGTCTGGTTTTATATCATTAATAATCTAGTGGTAATAAAAATTTAATGTCCAGATTAATTTTAGTTTAAAATTATTAACGTAGTATGTTCTCTCTGCCAGCTATTTCTCAACGTTTGTTTGACTTTTAACCGTCACATAATTTTAAACTCAAATCAATCTGAACATTCAATTTTTGTTTTCACTAGATTATAAATTATATAAAACCAGACACGACACAGGTTTATCAAAAGCATACTACATGAATCACAGGAATGCTCGCAACTTACCGGGATTCTCGCTGCCAAAAAAGGCCTCGCACTTTACCGTTGAAGTCGCGTATCTTATTCGTTCCTTAATCAATCGTTTTAATAAATTTTTGAAATTGTCGTTTGACCAAATATTAAATTCTACAAATAAAGTAGTCAGCAAACTATATTCATTATATTGCTAATTTCACTGAAATAGCCTACAATAGACCTTATTATTTGTTTTTCTGTACATGAACCGTATTTAAGCTTTTTTGAGCTTAATTTTCCATTCAAAATAACACAATCCATTTCACTCATAGAAAAAATTAAAATTAGCTATAAGTAGGCTTGTACTAATATGTACGATTAAAATTAGTTACGTTAATACATTTTTAACGTTTAAGGAACAATAATTTGTTTTAATAAAACAACAAACTTTACATTAGGTACGCGTATCTTAAATTTTGAGTTAGATGTTTTATTAACTAGTATTAAAAATCCCAAGTAGGCGTTTGTCTAATCTGTCATTAAATGGAAAACTGGTGTTTTCCCAACGCAGATTTAATATTAATGTGTGGTGAGGAATTTATAATAACCATTTAATAGGGCTTCACATATTTGAAGGAAGGTTAACTGGTAAAGTTTATTTAACCTTTCTAAGAGGTATTTTGCCCGATTTATTGAGAGAGATTGATACCAAGAATATGTGGTTTCAGCATGATGGTGCTGGTCCTCATTTTGCTTTAGCGGTCAGAGATCATCTCAATATGCATTACCCCAACAGATGGATTGGTCGAGAAGGTACAGTAAACTGGCCACCGAGGTCTCCTGATCTTACACCTCTAGACTACTTTCTATGGGGTCACCTAAAGTCAGACGTGTACAATGAAGAATTCGACACACAGTTATTAGAAAAAATTTTTAATGTATGTGATGGTATTAAAAATAACCCGCAAATGATTAATAGATCAGTAAGAAACATATTAAAACGTTCCCAAGCATGCATTAACGCTGGAGGCGTTCATTTTGAGAATCTATTGTAATTTTAATTAATTTTGTTACCTATTTTTCTTCTTCTTTCTTTTTCTAATATTACGCATTGTGAATTGTTACTTAATAAATTATTTGTTTGTGTGTATTTCTGCCTTTATGTTATAAAATTCATTGTTTTAATATTATTTTCTAAAGGTCTCTAGTTACTGATTTTAATAGTACATATTAGTAAAAGCCTACTTGTAGCTAATTTTAATTTTTTCTATGAGTGAAATGGATTGTGTTATTTTGAATGGAAATTTAAGCTCAAAAAAGCTTAAATACGGTTCATGTACAGAAAAACAAATAATAAGGTCTATTGTAGGCTATTTGAGTGAAATTAGCAATATAATGACTATATAGTTTGCAGACTACTTTATTTGTAGAATTTAATATTTGGTCAAACGACAATTTCAAAAATTTATTAAAACATAACAGTAAGTGTGCCATCAAATATTATGACATTATTTTACACACTGATCCATTGTCTTTTTCAATGTTTACTAACATTTTCCAATAAATGATATACAGGGTGTTGTTCGAAGCACTGATAGCAACATTAAAAAAAACGAGTCCGGTCCTGGAATTTTTCAAAAATAAATTATGCTTTTAATTAAACTTAAAGAGTGTAATATTTGTACCAAATTTTATCCCGATATGTGCGGCCATTCCGAAAATATGGAGGTATGAATAATTGGCCAAGAACCATAAAACACATAAAACTATAGTATAATAGTCTGGCATTATATTATTCTTGTTCTGGGGACGAATAAATTAAAAAAATTAATATAGTATAACGGAAGTTGGAAACAGTCTGCCATTTGCTTGTCTTTTGAGTTAGGGGTTTTAAATTTGAAGGATTACAATTGGATAACATTACTGATATTTTGACTATTTCGTTCATCCCAAGTCACTTCCGATGTAACCGGAAATCGTAGCAACTTGAAACACACATTAATTCCCTTTTTAAACAAGTTCACGGCATTAATTTCAACATTTTCAGAAAAGCGGTGTGTGTTTCACTAGTAATAATAAAATTGGGGGTTGCTATTTGAAATGAAATGAGAAAACATCAATTTTTATCAAGAAATAATGCACAGAAATGAAATATTGTGGCAATATTATCTCGATGTTAGCAACTAATGATGACAATACAAAGATTTTTAATAATTTTTTGTAGACTATGACTTACTTGATGAAAATTAAAAAATTCATACGCGAAATCTTAGTTTTAGCGAATAATGCCTGTTTTAAGATTAATTTGAAACAAAATGTTGACATATGATATGTCGTTGGAAAAAGAATTTTAAGCAGAATCTAGTGATGTGATAAAAAATATAACATTCCATTTGAAATAACAAAGTTGCTACGACTCCCGGTTACACCGGAAGTGACTTGGGATGGACGAAATAGTCAAAATATCGTTAATATTATCCAATTTTAATCCTCCAAATTTAAAACCTCTAACTCAAAATACAAGCAAATGGCAGACTGTTTCCAATTTCCGTTGACACCCTGTATATATATAGTATACATATACAGGGTGATTCATAAGGAATGGGTAATATTTTACTTTCAGATTCTATAGTGGAAAATATTAATTTCTTCCTTAATAACTATGGGTCAAATATTAATACTTACCGAGATACAGGGTGTTAAAGTTATAAAAATTGTTCAGTAATGTTATATTTCAGTTACTTTTTCACACATAAACATAAAAGTCGGTACAATTAAGTTTTTTGACGTGAGAAAATCGAATATGCTATCATTTTTGGTGTATCGCGTAGAGGGCGGTACGTAAGCTATCTTGGTTTAGCAGAATTCGTCATAACTTTTTTGTACTTTGTTCATTTGTAATCTCAGAGTGCAAGTTTTTAATTTAACCATTATTTTTAAACAAAAAAGGGACACTTGTTTTATCTTCATAAAATGCACCCCTATCGAGATATTTACATTTTAGAAAATCCTGCGCATCCAAAATTTTAAACAAACATTCTGAATAATTACAGGGTGTGATAAAAATTTTAACAAAATGTGCTATGGAAATAAGTCAAACATACTGACATATTAGTTGTTAAAAATAACTGAAATAATAACTGAATTATTTTTATAACTCAGTAAATATTAATATTTGACGCCCAGTTATTAATCAAAAAATTTATATTTTCCGCTATAGAATCTGCAGGTAAAATATTACCTATTCCTTATGAATCACCCTGTATATAATATAGTTTTTTTATAGATTAACAATTGTTTAAAAAAACACACGTCCTAGACGTCTGGTAAATATTTTTTTAGTATACTTATATGTAAGGGTATCCCGTTAAATAATGGATAATCCTGAAAATGGTAATAGGCCAGGCCATAACCTATCAGAATATCACAACTTGACCTTATTGAAAACTCTGCGATTTTCGAGATATGGGCACTCTCTTGAAATTTTCAAAATTTCTACTCTAGGATAGTATTTTTTTTTTAAAATACCGTCGTCGTTATCTGAAAACTCCTATACACTTTTCATAGCCATGGACGAGGTTGGGGGGGCTAACCCCCAAAACCAAATTAGCCCCCCCAAAAATAATTCGAACATTATCACATACACACACACGCACACATTTCAGAACAGAAATTAAAAACAAAAATATTTTTAAAAAAAAATTTCTGCAAAGAATTGAGCCATTTGTGCTTTTAATTTAATAATTTGTTTGCGGTCCAGACTGAACAGGATCGGCGAATGCGCATTGCAGGCGTTGCGATTATGCCTTTTGCCTATTCAGGATTATCCATTATTTACGGGACACCCTGTACATATGTAGTCAATTTAACATAACAACTAAATTCCAGACACGAGCAAATCATTTAGGAGAAATTTTATTTTTTGCAATTTTGAAATTAATTTTTTCAAAAAAGCAGACGCCTTATTGCTTATATGATTATTCTATTCACAAATTATAAAACTATCATCTTAACGACGCGTAATCATATACCGAAATTATCTGGTAAACTACTTTTGTTTGAGAAAATCATAGTCACCCATTAGGGTGACTATGATTTTCTTAAAAAACACTAATATTAATTAGTGTTTTTTAAGAAATTTGACAGGGGTCTTAAGGCACGCCAAACAAAATTCCGAAAAACAAATATTCTATTTCAATCGCTAATACAACTTTCTGCTTTATTCAATTTTCGATTATATAGTAGAGGCGCGTAGGGCAGATTTTTGGCTTTCGTGGGAAATTTTTGAGGGAAGTTGTCACCCATGCTAGATCGGTGGGTACTTTGTTATATTAGCTACCAAAAAAGTGATGGTGCCACTCTGGCATTCGTGTCTGTTACCTACTACGCTCTAATTAGTTGAGTTGGGATTCAATTCACAAACTTGCAATTTTATGAACATAAACCGCACTGTAAAAAAAACTATAGAAGCTATCGAGATGATTTTTTTAAAGTTTTGTAGAGAAAACTTAAGCGCTCATAACAGTCAGTTCACAATTTTATAAAATCCCATACTTTTTTGACAAATCTATTATAAACTTTAAATTATAAAAATATTGCAACTAAAACTTTAATCTCGTGGTGTGGTGATACGTTAAATATTTAAAAAATATATATACATGCAGTGAGTAAATTGTAGCTTATATATGTATGAAGTTTTTCAAACAAAAATTGCGTCGGCAGATAGAAAAATTAAATTGTTGCCCTAATTATTATCATAAGGAGGTAAGGTACCGCAATGTACAGGGTGTTTCCTATAAAACTATACCCCCCCTTATTTCGGTCAATTACCACCGATTTTAATTTTTCAAAAACCGGTCTAACACAGAATTTTCTGTAGATTTTGAATATGCTATTACTTTTTTTCCTACTTCAACCGTATACGAGGGGTAGAAAGAAGTATGGTTTTTTTAAATAGAACACCCTATATATTTTTACATATTTGGATTTGCCTCATCCTTCTGATTACAAATATGTATGACACTTATATATTTGCTATAAAAATGGCGTAAATAATTGAATTTAAAGTTGGTGGGTTTCCTTCAAAACTATACCCCCCCTTATTTCGATCAATTATTTACGGATCAAAATTTTCAAAACCTACACATAGAATTTTTCGTAGATTTCATATATGCTATTACTTTTTTTCTCCCTTCAACGGTATACGAGGGGTGGAAAAAAGTATGTTTTTTTTATGGAATGCTCTGTATTTTTTTACATATTTAGATCCACCCTACCTTTCTGATTATAAATATATATATATAATACTTATATATGTAAAAAAAATACAGGGCATTCCATAAAAAAAACATACTTTTTTCCACCCCTCGTATACCGTTGAAGGCAGAGAAAAAGTAATAGCATATATGAAATCTACGAAAAATTCTATGTGTAGGTTTTGAAAATTTTGATCCGTAAATAATTGAACGAAATAAGGGGGGTATAGTTTTGAAGGAAACGCCCCAAGTTTAAATTCAATTATTTACGCCATTTTTATAGCAAATATATAAGTGTCATATATATTTGTAATCAGAAGGACGAGGCGAATCCAAATATGTAAAAATATATAGGGTGTTCCATTTAAAAAAACCATACTTTTTTCTGCCCCTCGTATACGGTTGAAGTAGGAAAAAAAGTAATAGCATATTCAAAATATACGGAAAATTCTATGTTAGATCGGTTTTTGAAAAATTAAAATCGGTGGTAATTGACCGAAATAAGGGGGGGTATAGTTTTATAGGAAACACCCTGTACCTACTACATACATTATGCATGGCGTAAATGGTAATTTTAAAATTTTATCATATATTTGAGATTTTTTGTATTTGGAAACAAATTATAACTAAATTCCGATAGAAATTAGTACCTCCTTACTTTATTGTTTGTATGTTACACTTAACTTTAACGTTAAATTCAAGTATTGTTGGAAAATAAAAAATGTGTAGTAACTTTAGACATGGGACTGTTCAGTGTACAGAACTATGCAGTATATTTCCCATAAAGAATCTACAAATTGGATTTTTAGATCTGATGAACAACATACAATTATGGCTGAATTACAAGTCTTAGTTAGGTAGTTAAATTGAAGGATCTGGATTGCCAGATTTATGGAGTAATATTTATAGTGAATACATCAAATATTCGTGAGGAAACAAGTTCGTGGGGCAATATAGGCTCATGTTATATCCTTAATAGCATCTTTATATTTTAATGAATTTTTAAGTCTGAAAGAGTAAATTGTAATACTCGTAGTACAATTTTTTAAATCTTTTGATGAACAAATCAAAGTTGCTAATCAAACAATGTTACAGAGAATAAACGAATTAAATTTGAAAGTAAAACTTGGAGGAATTTGATAGATTACAGGAAAATCGACCAACCTTTAAGACAATGAGAAATTATATGCACATGATCTTTCTCTATTTGAACAGGTGATTGGTTGTTGCATTTATTGTCTTAAAGATTTGTTAAATATTTTTTTGCTCTAGACCTTGTTAACTACTCCACACATAATAACATTAATTGGTAGAACTGGAATAATAAAGAGATCCCGATATTTGGCAGGAGTTCATGAAGGGTAACCGAATTGTAAATAAGTCAAGGTACAGGTTACAGGTGGGGTGGAATCGTGGGCTTAACTTAAAACACGGAGGCTCACCTGAATTAGAATGATTTCCAAAGAAGCAAAACTACGAGCTAAGCAAGAGCGAAAAACATCACAGTTATACAGAAAATTTTTGTGCCACACATTATTTCAGCAAGTGAAAAATTAATTTGAGCGTTTTCGAAACTACTAGTTTAAAACTGCTAAAAAGGGAAAAATTACAAAAATGAAACTTCAGAAAAAAAATGTTCCTATAGTTTTAGTTTTATCAAGAACGAGAAGGGATTTGGCCCAAAAAGAGATTGTCGATGAATATGAACTAACAGCAATACCTAGATCTTTACTTTCCTACGATCGAGAGATGAATATCCATCCATATTGATAAATATAAACTGATGCATCTATTGGAAAATTCAGGCGAGGACAATGAGATCATCTCTGGTAATCAATTTAAAGCTAGCATTGTTATTATAGATGCTTGAATGGCCTAAAAAGATATGGTTGGGAATGAACAAAAAATGGAATATTATTGGTATTATCTGATAAAAATAATTGTTAATTGTCCACTTCATGAAATATTACAATTAAGTGCACAAAGACGAAATGTGCAGGAAGACGATGCAAGTGTTTTCTAGAAAAACACTGATTGTACAGAAATGTTTTCCAGTGAGGAAGAAGATGATGGATGCGAATAGTAGGGTCGGATTCGAATGATAAATAAAACGATAAAAAATGTCTTTAAAAAATTATTTGAGCAACCTCTACTAACTAAAATATATTTTCAGATTGAACAAAACACATGTGGTATACTTATCTTAAATAAGATATTTATTTTATTATTATTTGTAATATGAATGATTCAGTTATGTTTATAAATAATTTTTATTATTTTCTGCATATTTTTGTTATACCTATGTGGAAAAAAGTCTGGAACACCTGAAATACCTATTTCGCAAAATACGTTTTTCCCGAAAAAACGCTCGAAGAGGTCAAAAGGTATTTTAAATTTGTCGTCTTTTGAAATACCTACTTTAATTTTATATACAGTGGCGTACGTTGAAAAGGCCAAAGGGTGCGCCTTTTTTTAAATGATAACCCCTATTTTTTGTTCAATATAATGGAAGAGCACATTTCTTTGAGTATTGTAGTAGATATAAAAATTTTAATATGTTAGGTACATACATAAACAAAATTTCGAAAAAAATGCAAATAAAATTTTAATTGTGAAGATTGATTTATTTTAATATTGCCTAGAAGACATTGAAACAATTGATTTAATGTCAGTTACGTCAATTTTGCTGGCGGTAAATTTGATGCTTGTGCTTTTTCGGTTATCTGAAATCAAATAATTTTGTTTCATTTTATTTATTATAAATCAATCTTCACAATTAAAACTTTATTTGTATTTTTTCGAAACTTTATTTATGCGACAAATTAAAATTTTTATACTACAATACTCAAAAAAAAGTGCTCTTCCATTATATTGAACAAAAAATAGGGGTTGTCATTTAAAAAAAGGAGCCCCCTTTGGCCTCCTCAACGTACGCCACTGTACATAGAATTAGAGTATTTCAAAAGACGACAAATTTAAAATACCTTTTGACCCATTCGAGCGTTTTTTCGAGAAAAACGTATTTTGCGAGATATTTCAGGTGTTCCAGACTTTTTTCCACACTGTATATTAAATATTATGTATGAAGAACTATATTTGGAATTAAAACGGCATCTTTAAAAAAAAAATTGTCAAAATATCTTAAGTAATAAGGAAAATAGAGCAAGTTAAAAATTTCACCCTTTGTGGGGGGTTGCAGGGTGACAGATACAGGTTCAAACGTGGCACCATGACTTTTCTTGTTGCTTTTGATACAATCTTTCGTTTTAACGTAGGTGACAACTTCCCTCAAAAATTTCCCACTCAATGACCTACGCGCCCCTACTAATAGTAGGTGAATATTTCTCAACATCAATTTAATCAAAATCTGAAACAAAATAAATACAGGGTGGGGGTGGGGCATTGAAAACGAAACACGCCTGTTTTTGATGCCAAACTTGACATTGACACATCAACCCCATAGCCCCACCAACCCCTAACACAAGAATTTAAATAGTACAAGGGGGTCGAATGACCACTCATTTGAAGCGTCTTTCAATTCTCTATGCGTCAGCATGGTCGAAATTAGTTTTTTTCAATTTTTTTTCGTCGCCATGAAAAGCACCCTCTAGATTAACTAAGGTGGGGGTGTTGTTTGGGAAAAAAATCCTGAAACACGTCACCTTTTATCTTTTGAACGGCATATTTTGATGTAAAATTTGACTTTGTCAGGTCAACCCCCTAGCCCCAACAACCCCCAACAAAAACAAAAATTACGGTAAGGTGATCGAGTGATGCCTCATTTTGAAGGTCTTTTGATTCTCGGAAAATACCTACCTACCTACACTGCCGACCTCGGGCATTATTATCCTTATAACTCCCTTGATAGGTACCTTAATAACTATTGTATGACCGTAGGGTGGTTTCTCTTATATTATACTTATTTAATCTATGACATTATCACAGTTGCATGTATATCATGACGACGGGAAAGATGCGCACTCGCTAGATATTCGCATGCAAAGGTATTTCTGTTTGTACTAATTCTACATTACCTATAGACTGACTACCCAGTTAGCACAAAATGTCCGTGGGATGTCCATATATGAGCTTTTACGTTCCATATGGGATCGTCGTGGCAAAATGTCCCTCGGACATCCCAAGGACTGAAATATCCCACAGAAACATCCCTGGGACTTACCGTCAAGGACGTCCCTGTAGAGTTATATTAAGAAAATCCTTGGGATGTCCCAAATAGTGAAACAACCCAGGCTAACGTCCCAAGGACTTAAGGACTTGGATATTATTCTGGGTAAGGTATTTTATAAAAAAACAAGTGTAAAATGCACATGCTCAATCACAATTATTGACGGTCGAAAATATTGAAAACAATTTTTTAAACCTAAAAATATTGTTATTTTGGAGTGATAATGTTTTTATTAAATAAATATTATATCAGGAATCATTCAACAAAAACAAAGAGTAGAATAATTATAAAAATGTGGAAACAATCTAATTTTTAATCGTTTAATCTGATATTCAGTATGTTTGGTATTATATATAATATTAGAATTACTATTAAAAGTTTCTCTTCTGTGATAAAGCAAAGAAACTTTTGGTAAACAAATTTTCAAGTTCTGTTGGTTACTCAAATATTTTAAATTTGCCGCCGCTTAATAAATGTAAACGGACCAAGCTCTACGCGTGTGCAAGCCACTGTCTGTCATTTGTTCAGCGTATTCGCACATTCGCTGCAAGAACCAATTCAACCAATCCAGGGCAAGGATAAAGAAGGAGGAAGAGCAATATGGCTGCTTGCATGTTTTGTTTGGTGTTTGGTGTCTTTTTGGTCTGGTGTTTTGTTAAAAGTTAAGTGGTCTTTTACAGATTGATTATTGTATTCTTTTACGCTTCATTATGCCTATTAATTTGTGATGTTCCTTTCTTTGAATAAATGATCAGTATTCCTGTAAAGGGTTATTTGAACTTTTGATGCGACATTGAGACTGAAGTAGATCCTCAAATACTTATTATACTGAACTTGACCCACATTTCGCCAACCAAGTTGGGAGGTGATAAACAGTTTTAAGCATCTGCCAATGATGCCATGTTGGCCAAGCTCGTCGACTGTAATAAACTTATTTTTGGTGTTTGTGGAAATAATTTCATTGTCAATTAGTATTTTATTTTGAATCCAGTTGGATGTAGGTTTTATATCTGAATATCTGGTATGCTATTAGAGCATGTCCTTGTCAGGTCCTAATATTGTCCAAACACGACCTGAAAGGACGTTGTTGGGACGTGACAGGGATATCCTGAACAGTCCCAAACGGCTTGCGCTGGGACGTCCCTACTTTGTTTTGGGATGTCCCTGGGATGTTTCAAATGTTCTGGCTTGATGTTTTTGGGACGTCCCAGGAGCAGCCTTGTGTTAACTGGGTATAAGAGCCAGCGATCGTCAGACATACGTTATACTATCAAACTTAAAATTTTGTATGTGTGTGACATACAGTACACTATAGTAGGTATGAACGTTTGGGCAAAAAATTAATCAGTTAAGCAATTTTTACTTTTTCAATAATTTCAAAAGCAACAAAAACAAAGTTAAAGTAAAATCTAACATTATCATGTGATGACCCTGTACAGGGTTATTGGTTATAAATATAACCCCCTCTTAACTTCGTTATTTAAAAAAAAAAATGGTTGAAAAAGTTTTAGGGCATTCTATGAACTTTTTTACAACCATATACAATAGTATACAGTGTGCCTCATGAAAGCGGGGCAAAACTACCTTTTGTTTTTTTTAATGGAACACCCTGTGTATTTTTGCATAGTATGAAAGTCCTCGTTTTTCTGATTTCAAAAATGTATAATATGTTGATGTTTACTATTATATCTATGCATAATTATTATTGGTTAGATCAATATTTCAGTTTTGCAATAAACAAAAACAGTACGAAATTTTTATTAATAACAAGATTTTATACATTAAGATTAAAACATTATGGTAATAAATTTTCAAAATACCCCCATTTTCATCAATACATTTTCTATAACCTTTTGTTTTTGAAAATCATGGCATACTGTTTTTCATTCGATTTTTATGTAAATAGAAGCCGCTATATATGGAAAATGGTCATAGTAAATGTCAACATATTATACATTTTTGAAATCAGAAAAACGAGGACTTTCATAATATTCAAAAATATACAGGGTGTTCTATTTAAAAAAAAAACTAAATTCGGTTTGTCCGGCTTTTATGAGGCACCCTGTATACTATTGAATATGGTAGCAAGAAAATTCATAGAATGCCCTAAAACTTTTGTGTAAATTTTGTCTTTATTCCAAGTTAAGGGGGGTTCCAAAAACACAAAATATTTATTAAAAAACATATAACCGCTAATAGTGGATATTGGTGAATAAATCAAAAACTGGTATATTGATAACAAGCTAAGGTACCCTACAATATATATCAATGATATATAATATATTATTATTATTATCATTATTATTATTATTTCTTTTTTTTTTTATTTTTCGGTCACCCGATACTGGAGAGTCTCCCCGTGGCCTCCGACACCTCATGGGAGAGAGTATCAACGTTTAATAACTAAACTAATTTGCTAAGGCTGTGTCAACGTTAGTTAACCATTCGTTATAACCAGTGATAGTTGGAGGGAACGACCGATATTCGTATTAAGTCAACCAACCGCTGTCACAACATCTGATTTAACTCTTGGCCGTTGAATTCAACGCAGGTCGTGGCAAACCCTTAATATATCGAAGTCTCGAAATCGATAGATTAACGGCAACTGTCGACAATGAATGCTTCCTCGTATACAGGTTTCGCAACTTCCTGAACTAAAGATACAACACTAGCTAAACACTTTGCACAATACACAATTCACTTCTGACACCTGCCCAGACAGGTCTTGTTCGCTCACTCTTCTTTGGCTCAGCCGAATGGTCAAACCGACGCAATTGCGAGGGTCGTAAGTTATGGGGTCAACACAAATACCAGACTAATACTAGAATGCAATAAAGAAGACAGAGATAATAAATAAAGATATATATTAAACGATCATCATAGTACATATAGAGCCTCACCTAGCAAGGTCTACCACCATAACCACGATACCCCCACAAGGGGTCAGCGACGGCGGCGGCCGCGCTTAAAGACGAGTGATCGATTGCCGAAAGAGAATTATTACATGGACGTGACTGGCAATTTAGTGAGTGGGGTTTATAGACTGTTAGAATTATATACTAGAAATTTAAGGTAATATTCTCCAAAAGGGGTATATGCCGTTAGACGTCTGTGGATATTTCGGAAAAGGGAAATCTCTTCGAATGCTATCTCACAAGGCGGTCACCTGGTAATAATGGAGAAGTGCCCCGGTGCCCGTGCGTACCGCACTGAGGCTTATCCTGGCTGGATTTAATAAAAAATACCGCATTTCCATTTTGCGAGATCATTGGGAGGTCTCCCCTTATATATATGGAAAGGACCCGAGACCACTCAATGTCGCCACGTGGCATCGCAAAATTCCGCCATTTCCTATTTTTATTCGGTTCCTAATATTTTCAAAATGGTGCTGGCAGACACGATCCCGGTAGAGACGATGACCAATGGGTAGGCGAGGCCAGCTCAACCATCCTTGGAAGCCGTAGGTCACGGACTCACTAGGAATTCCAGAACGCGAGGGTAGAGTGAACCTATTCTTCCGTAGATCAGTGCGACCACGAAGGTGGATCAGTCTATGATAGATCTGATCAAGAGCTACCGATCTACGGTAGATTCACTCTCGCGCCTTTGTGGAGTATTCCTGTGATCCGTTAGACCGGCTTATGACAATGATCATCTGCGCTATGATCATTGTTGTGGCGCAGTCCGTCCTTCGAGGAATCGGTACTGGCTGAGGACAATGCATGTCCTTGGTCGTCTCTACATGCTGCATCGTGTCTGGATGCGTTCGTTCAAACATGGGACAATGGCCGAAAAAGATAAATGGAATTTCGGAAACTGTACTGAAAATCGTCTTAAAAATTTTATAAAAAATCCTGATATGCACGGAATCGTGCATATCAGGCAAAAAGAAGGAATTTTGGGTTTAGGATTGAAATTCGACGGAACAGATGTTCCACATACACCATTCAAGCCTTAGCTTGTGTGCTTATATCTAATTAGGATCTTTTGCTTAAAACAACTTCTACTGCTTCTCCTGGGTACGATAACAAGAGCACCAGCAAATAATATACAGCAACTCCCCACATCCCGCAGGGTTATGACTGTAGATTCCAGATTCGTGTGCCCTAAGTAGACGGAGGGATCCCAGGATGACCGCTTTCTGCATTTGACTAGCCAACCACTCTGTCGATATTTGGCTTTGGCAGGCAGGCATATGGTCTTCAATGCGAAGAGCAGCGTGGGTTTCATACATCCGAGTACACCGATTATCAGTACGACCATCTTGACACAGTAGCCTGGGCGATGTTTGACTCGATATCTCTGGGAATGTAAGGCAGCACTATCTATCTCATACGAGTGGCGTAGATGGTAGTATAGCACTCGTAGAGCCGCGTTATGTCGGTGGATGTAAGCCGAAGTCGCATAAATCGGACATGCAGATAATAAATGCATGAGCGACTCCGGCGCCTGACGGCAGGTCCCGCAGTTCATATCAGGAACCTCTACACCCATCACGCGACTCCGATAGACCAAGGTGTTAATAACACCATCTTGACAGGCCACAACGAACCCCTCGGTCTCCGACTTTAGCCCTGCTGACCTTAAAAAAGCAAAGGTCAGCTTTGTCGATAAACCCAGTGCTTCTATGTTGTTATATAAAACACCGTGCATGGGTTTAATGACGTGCTGCCTGAATTCCTCTGTTCGGCAGCTTTAAATGTGGGCTGTCAGGCGATTCGACGGAAGCTCAGTTACTGATTCTAAATCAACACCTCGCCGGTCTCCTCGCCTGTAGTCGAACACGAGACCCTCAAAAATATGTATTTTCTAAAATTTTCGATTATAGGTATAATGTCAATTTTATCAAAATTTCTGCTTAGTTCCTGTACTATCAACTAAAATCTCGTTCAGTGCATTATTAATAAAGTTTTATTTGGCTTACTAATAAAATAAGATGCGGGTGCGCGACCTAAAAGAAATATCCTTATAGGAACCGGGGAACCAAATGGAAATGAAAACTTTATAGGCAGAGATGATTCAAACAAAAAAGCATGGTTATTCATCTCTAGAGTGCCAGATAAAATAAACGAGATCATTGTCAGAGATTACGTTAAAAATAAACTGAATATAACCAATGAAGACGACCTCATAGTGAAACACATTCCAACTAAAATAGAACAAGATCGATCTGACAGTAAATGTTTCCAAGTAGGTATCAGATTTGATTTAATGGATACAGTGTACCTTCATAACTTCTGGCCTCGTAACATCGCTTTCGAGAGATATAAATTTAGGAGGCAAACCCAGCAGGATTATACAAGTTCCAGGAAGACTGAGGATGCTTTTTTAGAGACTTAACCCAAAACGTGAAACATGTAAATCATTTATTTAACTTCAGAATATTGCACTTGAACATACAGAGCATTCGAAATAAAGTAAATGAACTAGAGATATTTCTAAGTGAAAACAAATATAATTTTGTACTAATAAATGAACACTGGTGCACAGGTGATGAAATAAACTATGTAAGTATAAACAATTACAATCTCATCTCTAAATTTTGCAGAACCAATTCCGCTCATGGCGGAGTGGCTGTGTATGCATTTGAGAGTTACACAAATTGCACTAATCTAGAACAGATAAGTAAATTATCAATCGAATTACATTGTGAGTTAGCAGCGATCGAATTTGAAAATGTTAGATTAATGACTATTTACAGATCTCCAAATGGCGACTATGATCTATTTCTGGAAATACTTAACATTGCTCTCGAAATCTTCTGTAAATCTGATAAAGTAATGTTTATATCTGGAGATTTTAATGTATATTTCCATAAAGAGAAAGACCAACGTACTATATCACTCATAAATATATTCACATCCTTTGGTTTCTCAGCAAGCTACACTGGATTTACCAGAAATAATCATTGTCTTGACAATATATTTACAAACGTCTGTACAAACTTACATACTTTACCAGTAGACACCAATCTGTCTGATCATTTGGGTATATGCCTAGAGACAAACATAGATTTTAAAATCAACCCCAAAACTATTACATATAGACCTATCCATCAACCAGGATTACTTAAACTAAGCGATTATCTTGACACAATAGACTGGAGCTTTATTTTAGATACGAACTTAGATATTAATGATAATTTTTTAAAGTTTATTACAATAATTACAAATGCGGTAGATAACATTTTTCCATTAAAATCCCGGGTAATAAATAATGCAAATCAAAACAAAATCACTTGGTTTAACAACAATCTCCGATGCATGCGCGATCACTTACAGTTTCTAGCTGATTTTTACAAAAGAAACCCCACCGAAAATAATAAGGTCATACTCAACGACTACAGGTCCCGTTACCGCCGTGAAATAAATAAAGCTAAATTACAATCCCACGATAATTTTATAAATAGCCACAGCAATCCTCAGCAAGCTATGTGGAAAATAGTCAACAGCTATAAACCAACCACAAGAAAGGTCACAGGTAATATATCTAGTGAGCAATTTAATGATTATTTTGTAAACGTGTCAGATAAGATCTTAGATGAACTACCACCATGTAATGTTGACTTCCTAAACTACCTAGGTGATTTAAATACATCTAACCAATTTTCTTTTGCCCAAGTGTCATATAAAGAAGTAGATGAAATCATAAGCAATCTAAAGAATAAAAAGAGCAAAGACGTTTACGGCATTACCGTCGATATCATAAAAAGTATCAAGCAGAGCATTCTTATTCCTCTCACCATCTTAATTAATATTGCTATATCTAAAAACACATTTCCTGATTCACTAAAAATTTCTAAGGTGGTTCCAATTTATAAGAAAAATAATATCGATGATCCATCAAATCACAGACCAATATCTGTCATACCGTGTATCGCTAAAATCTATGAAATAATCTTGAAAAATCAACTAACGACATATTTGGAAACTAAAAACTTGTTTAATCCCAACCAATATGGTTTTCGAAATAAATTATCGACTACTCTTGCTATAAACAAATTAACATCCATAATAAATACGGGATTTGAAGAAGGGGAATATGTATGCTCTCTGTTCTTAGATCTCACTAAGGCATTTGATTGCGTGTCCCATGACATACTCATTAATAAATTAGCCTACTATGAATTTTCAAATGATAGCAAATCTCTTATACATTCATACCTTACAAACAGACAACAATTGGTAGTTTACAATGGAATCAAATCTACCCTACAATACTTGAAACATGGTGTTCCCCAGGGGTCAACCTTGGGACCCAGCCTATTCCTAATTTATATTAACGATTTTCCAAATGCAATAAAAGAAAATGTCGCAGCTATACTGTTTGCCGATGATACTAATTTAACCATAACCAATAGCAATGTTGAAGATCTATTAGACCAAGTTCCATTTATTGAAACTGACACCAAACAGTGGTTTACCTCTAACAAATTATGCCTAAATGCATCAAAGACAGAGACCATGGTATTCAGTTTACGCAACATGGAAAATATAAGAAATCCGGATTCTATTAAATTTCTAGGGGTGAACCTAGATGCGAAACTCTCATGGGAAAATCACACCACACAAATATGTAAAAAAATTTCTAAATTTACTTATCTGCTTCGAAATCTTGTTGGAAAAGTGTCACAAAGTACTTTAACAACTGCATACCACAGTCTCATTCACTCCACTATGTCCTATGCCATTTTAATCTGGGGACATGCGACAACAAGTAACGCAGTATTTTCGGCCCAAAGGAAAGCTATACGAATAATAACTGGTCTAAATTTTAGAGATGACTGTAAAGAACAATTCACGAAATTAAAAATAATGACTGTACCTTGCACGTATATATTCCAGTGTCTTCTTTATGTGAAAAATAACGAGGAGCTATTTATTACCCGAAGCCAAGTCCATTCATATAATACTAGAATTAAAGATAATATAAACAATAACTTCTTACGGCTAACTAAAACTAGAAATGGATCAGGTTATTTTGGAATTCAATTTTATAATATTTTACCAACCGAAGTAAAGTCACTCAATATATCTCAATTTAAAAAGAGAATAAAAAACTACTTACTTCATAACGCCTTTTACAGTACGAAAGAGTTTTTAGACAGTAACTTCAACTTTATTTAGGATGTTTTGTGTGTGCTGGTGCAATGCTCAAAACCCTACTTTAGTGTATAGTATATATTAAACTTTTGTCATATTTATTTATTTACACCTTGTTTTACATCCTATTTATTCATAGTTTTATACATATGTTTTTTGTTTAAATATGTTTGTCCTATTGTACTTAGTCCTAGTTTCATATATATTTTACTACACATACACTCTTTAACGTTTTGCCATTATAACTTTTTAACTTTTAACTTTTACTGTTTTATATTTCATTATTTTTTATATTATTTTAATATTTTAATATTACAATACTTGACGTGTGTAAACACTTTTTGTGTAATTTTGACACTAATAAAATTATCTATCTATCTTATCTATCTTATCTATCTAAGATGCTTTTTGTTGGTTGGAATTCTAACCTAAAATTAGTAGTCTATTTTTTTAATTTTTTCCAACCTAAGCGATCTATCACAATTTATTTTCCTTTTACGACAGTCAAGAAACAGCCCCAGACATATTAACAGTTGGAACTGCATCAGATCTTAAGTTTCTACTGTTTCTGGGGGGGAATATAACAACATCTGGCTGTATTAAAGGAATTTTAAAATCTGTTGAGTCTGTTGGGTTGAAATCAATATAAGAAAAACGTGCTATTAACAGACAATAGGCAATGAAAAGGATAAGCCGGCGAAATAAAAAATTAACCTGCTATTTTTCAAATGAATTTTATCGTTCATCCATATACTTTCGCGAGCTTTTCAACGCGGAGAAATGTAAAATAATTGATGTCAGTACCTTTTATCTTCGTGTAATAATTGTTACACCCAGCCACAGCAGAAGCAGGCATGTTGCTATTCGTTAACACTATTAAAAATATTAAAATAAAAATTAAACGTGCGAAATTACAAGACTTTCGACGTTTTTAAGCTGAGTAACGTAATGCTCAGTAGATACACAAATTGATGTGGTTAGGCATTCATAAATATCAATTGAATATGACGTAAAATATGACAATGACATTGACATTAATAAAAAATTTGACTGATGGACGAGCCACTGATTATAATCACCTATTACAAAGGGAAAATACGTCGTTGAAAATCTTTCGGCCACGATAGTACATTCCCGGACTCCGTATTGCTTGTCTCGGCTTGCGCGATTGTTGCGATTGTCACGGTCGTCCGGGAATATTTAGGCTTTTCCTACTAGGTACACAATCCACTGTTCTTGCAACATAGACTTAATAATACTAAGTATTATTAAGTCTATGTCTTGCAAAAATTAAAAGCAGACAAAAATATGATGTTTTGCTTGTCACCTGTCTACTTTTAAATGTATAAATAATTTGAAATAATGACGTGTTGACATATTACGAATTAAAACTTATTAGTAAATATAAGGTAAATATCTATTTTGAAAAGGTTGTAGAAAAAAGCTTCTACAGCGTTGCGAAAACTGTGTATCAGGCACTTGACGTCGCATGCCTAAAACACTACCGTTTAGCAATTTCTTGCATAAACAGTTATTAAATAAATTCAAATATTCCGCCAAATTATAACCCAATTATATTTATTAATGTAAGTCAATATTTTCTTATATTCTTATTATAGATATATTGATATCGATAGTGTTTCATTTCAGAAAAGAGTAGGCCAGATATGTATCATCGAGAAAGGGGTTAGATTTAATTCATTCCTATAAGCTTCACATATTCCTGTACAAAATATAATGAAGCAAACTCGTGTATTTAATAAAAACCTTTTTGGTTACAGAACCCTTTCGAATGGAATGGAAGCCGATGATTTTAAAATAAGGGTGCCTTCTTTACTATGGATACCCCTGTTGATATGTGGTGCACTTTTATTTTTCGTAGATGTCTTCCAAATTCAGTATTATTCGATAAACGGAATAACAGGAGTACCTATGAAGGAATTATCTCTGGACCAATTATCTATTACAGGTTTTGCAATAAATACCCCAGGCTGCAGAATACCTTACATGGACCAGTTTGACGAACACATTATACAATTTATAGAAACTCCTGAGGTGCCAAAATGCAACAAAGGAACGCCAGCCCTGTTCGAATCAAATTTAACATCTATATTATTAATTAATTCTTCATTATCCGCTTACAATATTACAGATGTTAGTCAACTTAAATGTTGCTACAAGACTTTTTGGAGACTAAAACCAAGGATGAATGAAAATGATAATAAAATTATATATAGCAAGACTTGCATTAAATTCAGTAACAGTATTAATATCTCCGATGAGTTTATACAAGTTGTATGTAGTTATGATAATTTGACCATTTATAAAGACATGTTTTCTTTCGTGCCGTTGAAAACTACCATTGTGAGAGTTGTACGTCACCCTCGACCTCTTAATGTACTAATGATAGGTTTGGATGCAGTGTCTAGATTAAACTTACATAGACAAATGCCAAAAACTGTAAAGTATCTTCAACAGATAGAAGCTGTAGAACTCTTTGGTTACAATAAAGTCGGTGACAATACTTTTCCTAATTTAATACCAGTTTTAACAGGGATGTCTGAATACGAACTGACAAAGAATTGTTGGCCAACTACTAAACATCATTTTGATAAATGTCCTTTCATTTGGAATAATTATAAAAAAAATGGATATGTAACAGCTTATGGAGAAGATTCTTCTTGGATGGGTCTTTTCAATTATCAAAGGAGAGGTTTCAAAAAACAACCCACAGACTATGGTTATAATTATTTTAACCGAGAGAGTGAATTAAAAATAGGAAATTCTCATAAAATGAACGTAGATCAATGTGAAGGTGCTAGATACGTTTACAAGGATTTGTTAGACTATATACAAAAATTAAGTGTTACTATGGACATAAACAATTTACCATATTTTGCATTATTCTGGGGAGCTAGTTTATCTCATGATTATTTAAATAAACCTAAGCTTGGTGATCAGCACTATTATAATTTCTTTAAGACTCTTAAAGACGAGGGCCACCTGAATAAAACAGTTTTAATTTTTATGAGTGACCATGGTATAAGATGGGGAGGAATAAGACAAACTTACCAAGGTAGAATGGAGGAAAGACTGCCTTTTGTGATAATATCATTACCCCAGTGGTACAAAATAAAATACCAAAGAGCTTATAAACATTTAGAAAGAAATGTTCGAAGACTTACAACGCCATTTGATTTACATGAAACCTTAAAAGATTTATTGCATCCATTTAATTTAACCGATGAATATGTTGATAGGAAAGAACCTAAATCTAGAGGCTGTAGTCTTTTTAGTGAAATAACTAATAAAAGAACTTGCGAAGATGCTGGCATTGAAAGTCACTGGTGTACATGCCAACAGAGTTTGGAAATAAATAAAAATTCCACAGATGTTGTTGAAGCCGCTTCTTATGCTGTTAAATATATAAATTTGAAATTAAAAGGATACGCTCAATGTGCAAGTTTAACTTTAGATGAAGTTTTAAATGCACGTCTTATGACACATAATAATAGTAGTATTGTGGCGAAAAATACAATTCAAGATTACATGCTCACATTAAGGACTTTGCCAGGGGGTGGAATTTTTGAGGTGACTGTGAGACGTCCCGTTATATCGAATCGATCTGGTGTTATGGGCACTATTAGCAGATTAAATTTATATGGCAGGCAAAGTTCGTGTATTACAGATTTTCACCTCAAACTTTATTGTTATTGCAAAAGTTTGATGTAACGGTCCTTACTCCTTAGTGCTTTATTAAAACGTTTTATACAATTACATGCCATATGTTACTTACAGTAATCTGTATATTATTTATGAAGTATACAAGTACAGTGTTGTTGTTACTGCTACCTACTTTATTTCATTTTTATAGGTTTTATGAAATTTATTTTTTATAATTGATATGTTGACAGTAAATCTCTGTGTGTACCGAATGTTCCATTTTAAGATAAACATCCAGACAATAAAATATATAATAGTTTTTTCTTTAAAAAAGTTTTAACTGTTTGCGGGCTAGTTTATTTTTATGTGTAATGCGATAACATTTCGAAACACAGTTAAACTGGATTCCTTATCTATTTCAACTCTATTAATATACTGCAAGCAAGAGTCAACGAATATTATTTATATCACAGAATAATAGTAGTTTATTCCACAGGCATATATAATGGCCTGTTTTATTCACGAGGGTGAAAGTTACGGCGCGAGCCGAAGGCGAGTGTCGTAAATCACTCGAGTGAATAAGAGCCTTTATATGTGAGTAGAATACCCTATTTTATCCAGGACTATTAAATATTTTTGAATTCTTTTACTGAAGAAAATAACTACTATTTATTTTTAACATTTTTTATGAGCAGACCGTTATGTACCAAAAGAACGGCCTGTCATAATGTAAAATTAAATGTCAACATTGTTAACAATTAATGTTGTGCTTTAACTTACATGTCATGGCCACATTAATGAAATCTTTAACAAATATCCGATACGTTGTCATAGAAACTTTGTTCATTATTCACTGCAGTAAATAATGAAATCATTATTTACTGAAGGGAATAATGGATTGCATTATGCTTGAAGAAATACATACATAATGCAAACATTATTTAGTAGTTGTGGATAATTATTTTTTCTAATTTTGGCATATAAAATTACACTTTTCAAAACTGACGTAAATGTCACAACGTTTTACTTTTCATCATCAACTTTTCCTAACTGGTGAGGAAAAGTTCGTTACATCGCACCAGTTAAGAAAAATAAGAAATAGAAACAACGTATGTTCAAAACATAATACAAGTTTATAGGAATTATTAATTTTTAATTATAAATGTTAACTATACAATTTGTGCAATTTGTTAAATTAACTCCTGAAGAAGTTTTATTAGCTATTATCTAGTCTAAGTTACAAATTTAGTTTTCCTGAAATGATAAAGCGTAAAATTCAGTACAGACTGCTGGCAGCTAGAAAGTATAAAGTTTATATTTAAGAATTGAGGCAAAGTAATAGTATCATAAAGCGCATCCCTGTAGTAGTGGTTCTCGTAAAAGCATATGGAGTTAGGAGGTATCTATCTATAATCTGTCTAATAAATAGACTCCTCCCCATTAATTTTTTGGTTGCGCAGAACGGTGTGCGCAATAGTCAGTTTTACTTAATGAAATTAATGAAAGCTGTGATAGCCATCAGATTTCGATGACAACCTAACCTTAAAAAAAGCGTTTTAACATTTAATCATAATATTAATCGTTTGCATTACATACCTTAATACTTAACTTTTAACTTAAAATACGCAAAACATATAAGGTTAATTCTTAGACGTACCTTAATTTGCAAAGTAAGATATCTTTATATAAGATAAATCATAACGAATTCATTAACATAAACAGCTGACATAAATTAAGAAATAAATATCACAAAAAAATATGACAGTTAACAGTTAGGCGGGCTCCCTATTTATTCACGTTTTTAATACGTTTAGCGTTTATGCGTTTCGCGACAATCATAACATAAGCTGATTGGTCTTGTGCAAAAGATGTAAAAGTTTAACGCGTTCGCGAATATGTTGTAGATTCGGCCTTTGTCAGTCAAATCTAGCGGTTGCTTTGTAATTCGGGTTCTATAAATACGACCAACAGAGAAATTCTATTCAAATTTAGCGGGCATTTTTGGGGAGGAGTCTATTTATTTCTGTTGGTGAGACAGACTATACATGGCATGGTACCATTATCAATGAAGTGTTTATGCAACATCAAATTGAAAAGTTCCTGCATTCTTGTATTAGCTGTCATACATATTTTAATATTTTAATTATTAAAATGTACAAAACACATCATACAAATTTACCTATACTTTCTCTGACGAAAAGATATAAATTGCTCCGCCCCATTAATTTTATGGTAGCGCAGAACGGTGTACGCAAGTCAGTTTTACTCGACGAAATTAATGAAAGCTGCGATAGACATCAGATTTCGGTAAAACCGAACCGAACCGAAAAAATTAGAATTGAAAGACAGTCGGTGTTTTCGATGTAATACAAGCTGTCTTTGGTTTGTGATTGGTCAGATTATGTGATAATTTTAAGGTGAGTGAAATAGTCAAAATTCGTATGAATCAAATCAGTACTGCGTTAGTCAAGTTCATGCTTGTTGAAATGGCATACGGATATAAACAAACTAAAAGTCAAAACAAGACATAACCTACAATTTGTCTGTTAAATGTCATAATAATTTAACGATCTCGCCTTCGCCTGTCTTTAAATTTGAACTAATTTTATATTCGGGCGAGTTGCTTTATTCACCGGAGGATCCATCAGATGTGTTTTATCTCGTTCTATCTCCGAGGTTAGAACGAGATAAAACACATGTGGTGGATCATGGTTGAGCTAAAATATGGTTAGTTTTATCTCGGCTCGATTTTCGTACTGAACTGCGCAAGTAGAAAAACTTGTTGAGTGCCACTAAGCAGCTATATGTTTTCTGCTCAGTGAAATCTGCTACACAACATTAGAATGTTAAGTTTTGGTTATTTGAATTTATTAATTTAGTCTGGTGGTATCAGTTTTAATTGAAAAATGCACAAAGGTGATGGAGGACTCTTTTAACCGTTTTCACGGCGAGAAATTATTTGAAGAGGATCAAATCTTTAACAAGGTAGTAAAAGATGCTTGCCAGCTATGCTATTCATTGAGTCGTTCGGACAAGAAGTTACATTCGTCTACGAGAAATCAACAGAAAAATACAAGATAACTCTAGAAAAACAAACAAGATCACAAAATTTACAGGATTAAAAAAATAGTTATATTATGCTTTATTATGTAGTTATTATTATGTTGTTCCATGTTCCATGTCCTTTCTAATAAGTATAGATTTCAACTTTGTTGAATATCCCTTCATTACGTTATACTATACATATTCTTTCGTCGAATATTATGAACAATTACGTAAACATTTTTTCTAACATTCATAATATTCAATGAAAGAATAAAATATTATTATCAATTAAAGTCTACAAATGTGAAATTGTTACAAGTTTTATTTATTAGAAATCATGATTAATTTCCAAGTTTATTTCATATTATGTCAAACACGTTTTAATTAAATGTGCAGGTAAACATTACGATAATAAGCACGAGCTATATATAAATCGTAGATTTTCAATTTGTGATATTTGATTTCAAGATTAGATGTTATTTAGAAACAGCAAAATCTATCCAATATTAATCTACTTTATATTTAAAATTCGCGCCAAGATTTCTACTTGATGACGTAGTCCTAGCGGTAGTCAAAATGTGCGCCGTGACAAACCATCTTATATCTCAACCATGGTGGTGGATCAACAGGTGAATAAAGCAACTCGCCCTTCTTATCGAAATTTTTATATATATACAGTGTGTCTCACTTTTCACCACTACACCCCAATATCACAGATTAACTATACCAGATGCGAATGTAAGCGTGGCGGCCTGTCCAACGGTCCCCACTACTTCCATCCTCATATATGCGGAGGGTTTAGTACGAGAGCATTATCGTGACAGCGTGTAGCAGAATTTACGGCGATATATTGTTAGTCCGAGCGTTCGGATTTTAAATGTCAAAATAGTGACATACGAGTATACAAATAGAGATCTAAAAACATCAAAAAAACCTGATAAAACAAATAGAAAACTTACAATATTATCCCATTTGTAAACATACAATTTCATATTTGTTTTAATGAAAAATATTTTATAATATATTTTTATTGTTTTTCTCGAGCGCTCAAGTGGTGCAACTAACTCGCATCCACAAAAATAAATATTAAAGTCTTGTGGTGCAAAAAGCATGCAACGATCTCTACCATGCGTTACGAGTAGCCGACGGACCTTTGTCTAATACGTGTGTCGCGGACATGAAAGGCATCGCGCGAAGCATTCGCATCTGATATAGTTAATCTGTGCCAATATCTAGGCCATTTGTTGATCGATTTAGATCAAATTTGGTATACTTCTTTTCTTTCAGATTGTGATTAGAAAGTTATTAATAAAAAATGTTTTCAAACTTAAATACGCCTACTATGATCAAAAGAAATTGGTAAAAATTAGGAATTCATATTAGCGATTGAGATAGGCTTTTTGTTTTAACAGATTCTTGTTCAGCATGACCTAAAATGCCTTGTATACCAAATTTTGTTAAAAAATATTCATTCTTTTTTTTTTTAAAGAAGTAATAAATATCTAAGATTTCAATAATAAAAAATAATAAAAGTTGAGGTATTTGATATTTTCTAAAAAAAGTGTCCTAATGCTTAATTAGCGTCATTATATCACCTGACTACCATGTTATGTAAATATCCGACAATAAATAACTGGAATAGTAGAGTGATTATTATTGAAATATTAGATTTTTAATAGTTTTTTTTTTTGTGGAGGAATGAATATTTTTTAACGAAATTTGGTAACAGGCGTTTTAGGTCATGCTGAACAAGAATCTGTTAAAACAAAAACCCTATATCAATCGCTAATATAAATTCCTAATTTTTGCCAATTTCTTTTGATCATAGTAGGCGTATTTAAGTTTGAAAAATTTTTTTATTAATAACTTTTTAAACACAATCTGAAAGAAAAGAAGTATACCAAATTTGATCAAAATCGATCAACAAATGGCCTAGATATTGGGGTGTAGTGGTGAAAAGTGAGACACACTATAATATGTATGTATATACACTTGGCCAAAAAATTTGCGCAACACCTAAAATTTCGGACATTTTTTTTTGTCTTTTTTGTGGTTAGTTTTCATCCGATTTTCAAAATCTTTTTTTTATTTGAAAACCTGTAGTTTTTCCTATTTCAAAATTAATTTAAACCCGACTAAGAATGGTCCATATACAGGATGGTGTAGAAATCCTCTAACATTCTGAATTTTTGTTAAAAAGTGAAACACCCTGTGGGATTTCTTACAAGCGGATAACCAAAACTAATGGACCTTAAGGTAACCCTGTGGTATTGTTTACCACCATTCAAGAGCATAATTATACACAGCGCCTCTAAAAGAAAAAAAAAACCAAATTAAGAAATGCGGTTTTTCTTTTCTGGTTTCAACTAAATTTAAAATTAAATCATTTTGCATATGATTGTGATGGTTACAATGGTTACTATGGTTACTATAAAGATGCATAGACGTAATCAGAGCCAGGGGTTGGAAAACTAGATAATCGGCATGATTCTATAAGGGAGTGCTTATGCGTTAACCACTCAGCCGAGTAGTTAAAAGCAGGGTCGGTGATTAAAATTATCACCGAGTCAAATTTCCAATTCTATAGCATGAAAGTGTTTAAATTTTTAACCATTCTAACCTCCAAAACGTGATTAGCTGAACCACCAAGATTTTGTGGTGATTATCTTCGAGCATATAAGGGAAAATAGAGGTGGCGTGACATCTCATAACAATGGGATTGTATGTCTGCGGAACTGGCGAGCGACTGTAGGCGAGGGACGCGCGAGGGGGGAGCATTTGTTTACATCTCATCCTTTCAACAGTGGCGTAGCATTTATTTTTATTTTATTTTTTACAATTATTATTTTCATTTATTTATTTATTAACTTCAATAATATCTCTTATAACATTAATAATAATTGTATATATTCGATATGATATTAGCTTATATGTTCATGGAAGAGGAAAATTTTAAGTATAATAAACAATGGTATAAAGTTTTTGTGGTTTGAGGGAATGGTTCAAGCGAGAGTTAACATCCAAACTATTATGTATATTTGAGGCTGCTTACCTAATTATACAAACATGTTGAATATAACTTTGTTAACATTACTTTACATTTTTATATACATATGAGAATGGACATTTATGCATGGTAAATGTAAGTAGAAAGAAATGGAATAAAACTTAACACAAATACAAAATTAAGATAATTAACTATACAATTCTTCAACTTATTCTAAAATTTGAGGAAAACTTTTACAGACGATAACTAATAAGATAACTATTTTTAATGCTAATAAAATAAAAATCAGAAAACAGCCCAATAACTAATCTACTGTCATTCATGTCACTTTCGCAGACTACGATGTGTCTTGGATTTTGCAGTGTTCTTCTAAAATATAGTAATATTTATAATATTAATTTATTTTATTTTAGTCATATTCACATATTGCTTACATTTTTCTTGGTGGTAGAACGGCAAAACTACTAGAAAGTGAACTGGCAGATAACGTGCGTTCAGGTGATATGCCCACAACAATTTCAACATTACTTCCGGATGAACTGGCAGTATGTCCAGGTGATATTTCAACAACATTTCCGACATTACTTCTGGGTGGACTGGCAGTTAATGTTCAACTTGAATGTTCCCATGGCCGAGAATATCCTGTACACATTTAATTTTAGATGCATAATCTGCCATAGATTACTTAAACTAGAGACAAAATAGAAAAAATATAAAACAAGTGTATATTATTTATTAAATTAATATACTAATCGTACGGGCATATAATTACAGTTGACTCAATGGTTTTTTGGACTGACGTCATCAACGTATGACACCGAAAGTTGTTTCTGGTCCAATGCACAGGATGTGCTACGCAAGCTCATTCATATAGATTGTAGATGACGTGTGTTCTTATAGCCAAATCAGTAAGAATAATGATGAACGATCGAATACATTATGATTGTAAAAACGAGTCAAATACTTCTTTTCTGGTTTCTTATATTAACGACGTCAGTCAAAATTAAATATATTTTATTATTAACCTATTACAATTACATACCTAGCCCTTAACAGGGATGGAGATTCACACAGTCTTAATGGAACAACAACTTTCTTTAAATATTTCATTCCAACCTGCGGTTCTTCAGTGAAATCATTTTGTGCAAAGTGATCTGAGCAAATATATGCATACTTTAGCAGATCTTTTGACATGGCCAAAGACATTATCCATGTTTGCTATTGTTCTATATCTTCTGAAAATCTAGGAAGAAAATATATAACTACCTCAAAAAAATAACGTTACGATACGTTTATGGAATTTGATTCTTACCAGTGAAATGTCCGATTTACGTTTTATCCTGTACTATATGACACATTACGCACCTTTTGTTCACTGTCTTTTATTAATAGAGTATCCAAACACTCAAAAACACAACAAATTAACGAAAATTAGCAAATAAACAAAAAATGACAGTAACTGTCATATACAATGAACGTTCGGAGCAGTACAGAGCATGACATTATTTTCGCCAACCAATAAGATTAGGGGATTTGCAGTTTGTTTGTTTACTAATATTTAGTAAATATTTACAGTTGTTGGTCAGACAAACAAACGGGGCTTTGGCCCCCTCTATTTTCCCTTATATGCTCGAAGGTGATTATGGCTTAGTGACAGTTGATGAATGGTTGTCAAAATTTTGGGTTGCAAAATGGCCCTAAACTTGTTACATATACTTTTTGAATGTCTTGGAGGAAGTAGGAATTAGTTTGTAGCGACTGCTATCACGCTTTTAATTTTCTTCCACTGCAGGAGAGCACATCGCGTTCATTGCAAAATTTTAAGGGACGTTTCAAACTCTTTTGCAATTTCTGAAAGTCAGTTTGTTAAAATGTACCGTTTGCCTCAAGCAATTGTGCAAGAAGTTCTCATCCCCCAAATTCAGCCTTTTGTTCGGCATGGAATACGAGCAAATTATATTCCCATACACATAAAAGTAAGTATAATATCATATTTGTGGTATATCTGTTAATTTTATTACTTGTTTTCTGGAGAGTTAGTGTAACTTTCTGTACTCGATTCACTTAATTATGATTAAGTGAGATAAGAGGAAGTAAATATCCTATTACTTTAGTTTTGATTTATTAGCAACTCTGCATTTTTTGGCCCAAGGAGATTACCAATCCGGTGTTGGTGCTGATAAGTTTATAGCAGTGGCTCAAAGGACTGCCAGTAAAATAATAAATGAAATTATAGAGATTATTGTCACACATCTATTTAGAAACCATGTGAAATTTCCTACAAATGAGGAAGATGTGAATGATGTAATGCGTGGGTAGGTATACCTTCTTAATTTTGATTAATATTTACTTACATAGATTTTTTCTTTCTTTATATTTGTACAAAAATTCAACTTTCCTCGTGTAAGGGGTGCAATTGATTGCTCTCATATTGCAATATTGGCTCCCCCAGTTGATGATCCAGTACAGCCAGCATTAGCGTATTACAACAGAAAAGGTTTTTACAGCATTAACGTTCAGACAGTAAGAACATCGCGATTAAGCTGGAATATTTAGGTTTATTTTTATTATTATTTTTTTTATTTAATAGATCTGTGATTCTGATTTGAAAATTCTGGCCATTAATGCTCGATTCCCAGGAGCTACTCATGACTCTGCCATATGGATGACATCAACTATTAATCGGTACTTGCAGAGACGTTTTGAACAAGGAGATGAGTCGTGGTTATTGGGGGATTCAGGTTATCCACTAGTACCTTACTTGTTGACTCCAATAAATGCAGTTGATCCCGAAGCCGACACACCTGAAGGTCGATATAACCGATGTCACATTAGCGCCCGCGAGGTGTAATTGAAAGGTGTTTTGGAGTATTGAAGCAAAGATTTCGTTGTTTGTTAAAGCATCGAGTGTTACATTACTCACACAGAAAAGCTGGATTGATTGTATATGCCTGTGCTGTGCTACACAACATAATGGTCGATAGAAGAATTGAATTTGATGAAGAGTATGAAGATGACGATTACGAGGATGCTGATAATAATGAAGCAAACGATGAGCCTCATGACATCAGTAAATGAATTAAATGTTATTCAAAATGGGCACTAACTACTTCAATTTGTTTTAGATGGTGACTTATTGGCCGCAGGAAGAAATACTAGGAGTAGGCTGATCAGACATCATTTTTAAGTTAATAGTATTATAAAATATAATCAGTTATGATAGTATAGACAAGTTATAGTATAAGTAAATCGAAAATAAAAATTGAAACTTTTATTTAAATAAATTTTTATAAATTATTTGGAACAATAAATATTACATAAGAACAAGTGAATGAATTAAAAAATCTCTATGACGTTATCTCATCCTCTTCATTTTCTGACACCATTTGGGTTGTATTCTTTTTGTCCATCATGGTAGAATATTGGGAAATGGCTGATGCTAATTGTGATAGTGCGTTGCTGAAATTGTTGAGGGAATCTCCAATATGCATCATAGCACCACTTATTTTGTTTGAGCCTTCGGAATAAATTTTTGCCGATTCATGTAGTGTGGACACAGAAGTTAAATAAGTTGCTTTGTTTGTTCTTGGTTTTGTTGTTCTTTTTTTGTTAAATATTAGACGTGAACTACTTGGTGTAGCCGTCGTACATTCAGTGTGTGTTTCTCTCGGTAAATCTTGAAATTGAGCTTGAGATGGTTCTTTCAAAATGGTAGAATCCTCCACGTAAAAATTTAAATCTAGAAACAAATTTTATAAATGAGTGAATATTAAAATTTAATCCTTACCTTCTCCAGCAGGGGACAGTGCCATAACTGTCTGGTTTTCAGTTGCTTCGTTGAGAGTCTCTGGAGCTATATCTTCTTCCGGATCCAATTCATCTGGCAGGACCAAGCATCCTGTAACAGATACCCACCCTATTAATCCCAGCAGCTTCTCTTCTGTATCCGTTAGTGGCTTTGCAGTATTGCTGCCTCCACCTGTTGCACCTTGTGAAATCTTAAAAGCTCTAGCTTTCTTTTTTGTCCTAGACTTGAATTCTACGAAAAACCGCCGCCATTCATCTCCAGATTTTTTGGGACCCTTGACTTGATTTATGATTTTGCTAGCAGAATTCCACATCTTACCAATTTCCATTGTTCTCGATGGGTGAGGCTTCAATGTGAGTACTGCTTTATTCTGTGGCAGAGCCAACAAATCAACAAGTGCATTGGTCTGCTCAGCTGTCACTTTTGATCCCCGGCTTCTTTTTGCAGAAGGTGCATCCATTTTTTTATCTGATATATTGAATACGTTATAATTACAAATAACAAGGTACTTACCATATCTCCATGCAAACACTTACCACAAAAGTTGTCGAAGTGCCAGACAAAACAAGAACCACAATATAACAGTAACAAAATCACAAGTGCAACTCTTACTATCAAAAAAATCAAATAAAAAAAATGTGGCATTCGTCAATGCATCTGTCAAAAACATTTAAATCAACTAACTTCTCACTATTCGTTTGAACTATTGTAATCATGGTGTTTAAATATTTGATTTTTAATCACCGTGGCCATGGTATAAGAAAACATGGTATGCTCATTAGACGGACCTAAAAATGAAATCGCCGCGCATGACGTCAGCTGGCAGACACTTGACACTGACACAGTCGCAGTGCTTTGCTTTGGTTTGAATTTGTTGATCTGTAGAATATTATGTTCTCCAAGTTTTCTTATAATTTCAATGCTATTTTCTTAATAAAACGTGTTTTGTAATAGTATAGTGATATAAACATGTTATAATATGTAAACGTGTAAATCGTCTAACGTTGTGATTTACGGCTAAAATGTTGAATTGTGCTGTGGCAAAATGTAAAAACTATACCCGAGTGACCAATGGGAGTAATATAAAGTATTTTCGGTTTCCAAAGGATGCTAATTTAATAAAACAGTGGGTTATTGCTTGTAGTCGCCAGGACAAAATCAATGTAAAGAATATTAAGTTAAGTAAATTATAATCTGTTTCTTAAGTTATTTTTCTGTATGAAACCTATGTAGAAAAAGTAAAACGTTTAAATTTTGCATGTCTTAAATTTAAATAAAGCTACATATTTTTATAATTTGTTGTTTTTCTTACTTCATAAAAAATTTAGTTAAAAAATAATAAAAACTTGTGGTGCTATTCTGTAACCCATTTTACAGCGCTGGCTGTAAGGGATGTAAGCCTTTGACCTTGGCTTTTACATCCAATATAAAATAGTGTCTATTCTATACCATAAAATGCAACTGTAAATTTATAACGGAGATGTAAAGTGTTATAGAAAAACCTAACCCTAGACTTAGTGAATGAAATTTTTATTTGTAGTTTGCATTTAAATAAACTGCTGAATATTATAGAAAATAGAAAGTAATAAGATAGGCTGTCTTAATAAGTAATAATAAAAAGTAAAGTTGCCATTTACATCCTGCTATAATTTTATAGAGTTGTATATGTTTATAGCGCTATAAGAGAAAGTTATAGAGATCATTGATAAATATATATTATGTGTTTATTAAATTTAATCATATAGCAACACCTTGATAGAAATGATAACAAAACTAAGAAAAATGCCCTAAAAGCAGCGACAATAATATTTATCACAATTCTCCATACCTATTACATCACGAATTTCGAATTTTGTAATCCAGCTGACGTCATATTGTGCGAGAGAGATAGCTTTAGGATGCGCAAGAACATACCGCGTAAGCTTATGTGTATCGTGACCGTGGCTAGGTTTTGATTTAGAAAATACCAAATATGACTAAAGTAACTATGCGAGTGATTAAAAATTTATTTCTAACCACGTTGTTACGCTAATCATTTTCTTAACCACTTCCTTATAGAATCAGACCGATTATTAGAGTATTATTGTAAGTTTTGTTAATGTATTGCTTATTTATTTGGCGACTTTAATTGAATTAAAATTGATTAAATTCTTAATTAGTGTATTAAGTCTTTGATTAATTAATTTATAATCATTTGTAAACAAACAACCGTTTCCATAGTCACCATCGCAATCACATGTAACGTGATTTAATTTTAAATTTAGTTGAAACCAGAAAAGAAAAACCGCATTTCTTAATTTGGTTTTTTTTTTTTTTAGAGGCACTCTGTATAATTATGCTCTTGAGTGGTGGTAGACAATACCACAGGGTTACCTTAAGGTCCATCAGTTTTGGTTATCCGCTTGTAGGAAATCCAACAGGGTGTTTCACTTTTTAACAAAAATTTAGAATGTTAGGTTTTCTACACCATCCTGTATATGGACCATTCTTAATCGGGTTTAAATTAATTTTTAAATAGGTAAAACTACAGGTTATCAAACAAAAAAAAGATTTTGAAAATCGGATAAAAACTAACTACAGAAAAAGACAAATAAAATGACCGCAATTTTAGGTGTTGCGCTAATTTTTTGGCCAAGTGTATATATAATTTGGCAAAATGCAGATGTTTTGAAGATTAACTATTATTACTTCTATAAAGAACTGTTTTTAATGTGTAAAAATCAATGGAATAAGGAAAACGGTAACAATCAAACTCAAACACAATAGTATTTTAAATAACAAGTTTTGAAAACGAATCTTTTCACACGAGTGAGACAGTTTGGTGGGACGAGCCGAAGGTGAGGCCCACAAGTCGAATGAGTGTGAAAAGATGTTTTCAAACGTATTGTTTACAATATTTTTTCTACAATTGAAAAAAAAAGCAAACAATTTGATAGATATTTTTATTTAACAAAACCAATTACATTAAAAATTAAAATTACAAGTAGGTTACTATGAAACTGAATAAGCCTAGCCTACCTAAAAAAATACAAATAACAGATGTCCGTTCTGTTTTTTGACAGGTCTGTGTGAAAAACATGACAGTACTGTGTTTTCAGATTTTTGCACACATCATGTGAAAAATGATAGTTTCGGGTCGTGGTTACTGTGGTTTTTTTGTCATTTTCGAGGGCAGTCGTAGAAAAAAAAATTTAAATTTTACAACTGGCTGACAGGCAGAAACAGGAAACTATGAAACATCTGACAACGCCGCTAGTCAAAAGCGTTCGATCAGAATTCTCGCTTGTTACTGGACATACGAAATCGAGCCCTCTCTTTCTTTTTCGTCAAGGAGGTTAGGTCTTCGTATAACCAAAGACGATATGTAATCGCCTTTGGTATAACCCAATGAGTAAATATCAATGAGTAAATATCTAAAGGAGAGAAGTTATTATAAAATATATCGCGACGGAAGTTGTGCTAAGGTTGGCACGAAAGTGGTTTATCTAAGTGGGGGAAATAATTAAATCAGTGGCGTTTCCCACGGATAACACAACATTATCCGTGGGGACCAAAATGTAAATTTTTGTGATATTGAACCAGCTATTTACCAAATAAGTTAAAATTACTAAAACTACTATGAATATGTACTGCAGTGTTCTAAAATTTTATATAAAAAATTAGTAGATAGTATGGTTAAAAAAAATCAAATCAAACTCATTGATAAATTGTACATTACGAACTGATTTAGGCAATTAACAAAATAAATGTGGTTTAAGCTTGAACCATGCTCAAAAAATTGTTTGCATGTTGTAACCTTAGATATTAAACCAAGTTCAAGCTGAACGTCTTTGGTACAATCTTCTCTAATACATATGTAGGATAAATAAAGAAATCAGAACATATTATAATACTTTATTATTTATCTTTATAATACATATAAAACAAAAACCATAAAACTAATGCATTTTAAAAAGTATGGTATAAAACACGTAATTGAAATCGTTCTCTGATGTAATTGTAAGCCTTTGATGAGAAAAAGTGTATAGTGAGTGCAAACTTTCTAATTTCAAGACCATATTGTCTTTCCCCTTTTCTCCCTTTACATCTGTTGAAAATCCTGTTAATTAGTTCACTGTTTCTTCCGAATTCTTCTAATATACTACTCACATGGTCTGCATCCACTAAATTTTTCTTCTCTTTAAAGAAGGAACATATTCGTTAAATTCGTTTTATCCTTCAAACATAATATATTTTTATGTCAAAGAAGGAACATGGCGGGCGGGTGCAGTATATTTTTATGTCAAATCTCCGGACCTGACACCCCTCGACTTTTTTTATATGGTCATTTAAAGGGTTACGTCTATAACAATAGACCAAATAATTTGGAGGATATAAAGGATAGAATACGGGCGGAGATTGGTCGAATACCCCAAACAGCATTCGATAACTGTTTACAAAACTTTGAACAGCGACTTGTACAGTGCCTAGCTGTTAACGGAGCTCAGTTTGAACATCTTATTAGATAATTTGTTAATTTTTTCAGTAATAAAGTTTTACTAATCTTTCCTTTTTCTTAGAAAAAAATATATTTCATGCGTTTGGGAAGCCAATTGCATCGACGGATATCGGATTTCTTTACAGCGTTCAATAGTCTATTAAAATACCTTTCTTTTGGGGTATCACAAAGGGTAGGTTGCTATTTGAAAAAAAAAAGTTGGGGTGGCTGGGGGAGTGGGTGTGTAGAACTAGAAATTATAAATCACACCAAAAGTTGCGTAATTGAAAATAAAAATCGACCTATCCAAGGATTTTTTTATTCAATCAATGCAGGGTGAATCTTAGAGTGGCGGCCATATTTTTGGAGTTAATAGTACTAGTCGTCATGATGAATCCGATTTTTTTTTTGTAGGTTGTAAAATGGCCGAGTTATGAATTTTTTTTAAAAATTCGCGATTCATGTATAATTCCTGTAATTCCGGTGCCGCTGGGCAAGCACTTGCTGCATTACGTGTGGCCGGTCGACAGTGTTGCCAAGTGTAGATGATATAAAACCAATCGATTACATTTTACATTTTCACTTTTCATTAATAATCCAGAGATACCCAATCACGAGAGAGAGATAAGGGTACCTAGTGAGAATGAAAAATTAATTAATTCAATTGGATAAACAGGTTTATTGAAATACGCAGTTTTAATTTCCATAATGAAAATTGTAATACAAAACAAAATGAAAAAGTCCGCTGCATAGTCTGCATAATTATTATGACACAAAATGAAAAAGATTTTAAAAACAGAATTCGTTTATAGGACTTTTACCACCCATCAGCTGTTAGAGTCGCTGAACTCTTTACAAACTATGACACTGACAGGTTACAAGCAGGTGCATTAACAAAAAAGAGCGTTCTCCTGAAATGCAAAAGCCGCGCACGGCGAAGCGTGCCTGTTCGTGGTCGATGTTTTTCTATGTTTTAGTTTTAGTTTTCGGTGTTAGTGACAGCAGCTAGTGTGGTTTATTGTGATTATAAAATTAAATAGTTTTTAGTGAAATTTAAAGTTTTGTGTTTGTGTTTAATAATTGAGTGAGGTGTACCTTCTACGTGTGTGTAGTTTCATTTTAGTGGTGTTTTAGAGGCATTCAAGGTAAGGTAGGTATAGTGTATTAGAAAAAAAACGATGTACTCCAATCAAGATAAAGTTGATATGCTTAGAGCCTACTTCTTGTCGGGGGAACGCGGAACGGCTGCAATAGTTTTTTCTTTGTTATTGTTTAGATAGTACATTTTATTTAGTTTCTTGTTGTGAATACTTGATGTTTTGTATTTTTTTTTGTTTCTGTGGGAAAATATGGCTCCTGGCGAACACCCACTCAAAAAAGTAACACGCCAAACAGCAGAACCTCGTGGGTGGTGTGAAATTTGCTTTACTATTAAATTCCCCGTATTTTATTTCAATCGTGAAGTTTGGCAACAACGCACTGTTCAGGACAGGCGTGTGAGACGGAGCACGGAGCTAAACGAAGGCCTAGGTTTTAGTCTGTCGTGAAGTTAGTCACAGAAACGGGCTGTCAAAATTCCTTTAATCTAATAAAAAAAATTCCTTTATCAGGGGAATAACACACATATCTAACCTGCCTCCGGCTATCGCCTCCGGCTTCTAACTTGCAATAAACCTCATGTCATGCCTGATGCATTTAATAAAAAAAAATTCCTTTAATCTAATAAAAAAAAATTCCTTTAATCTAATAAAAAAAAATTCCTTTAATCTAATAAAAAAAAATTCCTTTATCAGGGGAATAACACACATATCTAACCTGCCTCCGGCTTCTATTTCGCGATAATAGACCTCGTGTCTGACGCATTTAATAAAAAAAAAACAAAAGAAGGTGTGTGATTTGAACCTGAAACCAGAGAAGAACGATCACAGAGAAGCGACATAAAGGCTTTCAGCGTGAACAGTTTTCCTACGCGCATGCGCCAACTATGGTGTGTTGTTGTCACTTGTCACTTGTCAGTTGCCACGCGTTTCGCGTGCTATCTAGTTCGGGTTTTTAAGATGTCTGGATATTATTGTGCATATCGTGGGTGTTCAACAAAAACTGGGGAAAGGCTAAGCCTTTTTAGATTCCCCAAGGATTACGAAAGGTACCTAATTATAGTAGCGTCTATTTCTTGTGCTCTACAAATGAACATTCAGTCCGTACCAACGTTGCCAAGTGTACAGAACGTGTTACCCGAAACCTAACTGAACTTATTCTTTCTTTACACGCACTTTGCCAGTGGTGTAATAGCCTAGCGGAAAAGAGCTCGGCTGGCAAGCAGAGGGTTCTGGGTTCAAATCCCACATGTTCTTGTTTTTTTTTTTTATTAAATGCATCAGGCATGCGTGCAGTATATTTTTATATCAAAGAAGGAACATATTCGTTTCATTCGCGAACCATATGTTACTTACCAGATAGCGCCACAGAAGCAAGTTCATTTGCAGAGCACAAGAAATAGACGCTAGTCCTAATTATTATTATTTTTGCGTATATTTCATTATTTTTTTTAGGTTATACCTATATTGAAAATATTTGTTCAAGCAGTAAAATAACGACTATTAAATATTAAATCTATTTCATTTAACGATTAAAGACAAAGTAAACGAAATACCTAATCAACTTGCCAATTTTGATGTACTTATTTAGGTTATAAAAACGCTATGAAGTAAATTGAAATAGGTAGGTATATGCGAACACATTACATCAGGAAAAAGTATTAAAATATTTTATTCTGTTAAATATACTAATAGGGATTTCAAAATAAATAAAGTAGATAGAAAATTGAAAATTTTAACCCATATATAAATAAAAATATTTGTTGTGAAACATCTTGTTTTATTTTTATATACATACTATTAACACATATTATTAACAATAAATATGTAAATAAATAAGTGTGTGAATGTGGCACAAAATCCTTCTAAAATGTATTTTAAGAAATGCATTAAACATCTCTAATATTAGTTTATATGTGAATCAAACTAATTTATATTTTATTATAAATAATGCCAAAGTTTTGCAATAGAGATTATAAATATTAATTGGTCTACATTTTATAACATTTACCCATGCGCTCTAATTGCGATGAACAATATTATACAGGGTGTCCCAGCCTCGCGTCGGCCAAATGTCATGGCTCTACTATAAGAGATATCGAAAAATTTCAAAAACGAGATGATAGAGGACACAATGGTGCATAGTATAAAAATATTTTAAAATATACAGGGTGATCGATTTAGGCGTGATGTCATAAACTTATGTTTTATTAAATGGAACACTAGGTATATTATTACATATTTGAATTCTCCTTTTAAAGACGACTCAATCGATATGCCACTTGATGGGTTTGCGATGGGTCGGTACCATGATATGGGTGAGCTTGTACCAAAAACGTGCCAACGTTGTGAGCTCACTGTGGCGTAGCGGAACAGCATTTTGAGATCTAGTTTGTGCCAAAAATTGTCAAAAACCCTGCAGTTTACGCTGGTAACAACCAACATTTATTATTATTGTATACGTTAAGATTGATCACATATGTTGTACCATTGTCTATAATAGGCAATGGTTGTACCTATTTGCATTTCCCCATGCTACAAGTTATATGATTATTATTAGGTTTACTTTTTATTCATTCTCAAGAAAAAGCACTACTACGTAGTGGGATTTTTTCTTGAAACCTCTTTATTGGAGCTCTGAAACAAAAATATTCGCCGGGTAAGTACGCTAGGGTTGATTGGCTAGAGTAGGTGGAAATCTTTCTGATTGGATGGAGTAGGTGGAGCTCTTTCTGATTGGCTGACAGGGTGGAGCTTACCTGAGCGGAGCTTAGCTGGAGTGGGGATCGCTCTGGGTGGGGTTCACCCTCATTGGCTGACTGGGCGGTACTAAATAGTGGAGGGGATAAAATTGTTCAAAAAGTCCCATTTATCGTCTTATGGAGATTTACATGGGGTTTGTGATCCAGAATCGGCAATATCTACTCCTATATCTTTTTTCTAAATTATCTATATCTCGTAAAAAATAAAAGATAACAGCTTGCATGTTTATATCGATGAAATCAGGAAAAACAAATAATCAAAAGATATAATAATAATAAGATATGTTACATAAGAAAAAACAAAGTTGATAACTATATATGACTGATGGTCGAGATGGTAGAGTACCTGCCTCTCACCCAAAAGTCCTGGGTTCGAATCCCGGTCGTGGCAATGGAAAATACTGTGAGAGAGATTTTTCCATTATACACGGATATTGGATGTGTGTCCCTTGTCTTTAAATGTGTAGCCCCCTCCCGCACAAGGCTCAGCCTTCTGGGATAAAGGGGGTCGTAATTGCACGTGGTGTATTTATTTATATCTCTGTCATGCATGCTCGTTGTTTTTTCTATAAAAATTTGAATTCCTGACAAAAAATTAGTCAGGAAAGCAATTTTTTGAAAACCAAAATTTTTTTTCAATCTCCATTTCCCGTGCGCCTACCGGAAGTGTTTGTCTGCCAGCTAATTGGGGTATGTGAAGAACACTAACTACCTATGCGGAAAAATATCGGTAATAATTCGATTTCAAAAAATGCCCCCTCCTTCCCCAATCCGCCCACTATACCAAAACGTTTCAGAGAGAAATACCTTTTGTATTTATATGGTCTCTTCGATTTACCGGCCGTCAGACGGGAACCTTTCATGTCGATTTTTTGTAGTGATGGGCCAATTGACATTTCCTCCCAACATGTCGGATAGACATGTCAGAAAAATGAAATGTCCAAAAATAGTTTAGGAAAAGTTGAAAAATAGGAAAAGTTATTGTTCATGCGCATAGCACAAGACACGCGACAAGCTATATAGGTTATAGGTTAGATTTGTTTATGTTTATTTCGGTTTTACTACATATTCATTATTTATAGTTACAAAATATGCCAAAACAGTGAAATAAAATGAAAAAATCTACGGTTTGGCGGTATTATACGCAAGTTAACAACAATAACGTCCAGCAAACATAGTATTCATAAGATATATATCATTGGCGTTATTGGTAGGTACCATAGACATAGGTAGGTACAGTATCGTCTAAATTAAATGATCGTAGTATAAATTCGGCCTCAGTACGCTAGTGCATTACTGGTTGCCGTATAGATCCAATGTGATAATACACAGGTAAGCTCAAGACAACGGCACAGACTGCGACATGGGCTTTGGCTTGGCCGAAGAGAATTTCATTATATTATTATAGATAATATACACTGCAAAAATTAATTTTCGTTAATACATTTTATTCATTATGCAACAAATTAATTAAATTATATACTTTCTTCAGTAGGAAACTTTTTAAGTTTTAAATTTTATGGTTTGAATATTTAAGACTAATAATGAAATGAAAACAGTAGTGTTGTGCAAACGTTTTGTATGCATCATTATAGAACAAAATTAGACAATGATGCAAATTATTTAGTTTAGTTTTTATTGTTTATTAAAATAGTAGTTTGTCAGTCCGAAAAACAGTTTTTCGTCTGTGTGTCATACAGTATTTTTTATTCGAATTATGGATATTAAAATGATAGGGAAAATTAAAATATTATGTTCTTAAGATTGACTTGCTACTTGCTACCCCGCAAATGATACAATTTTCAAGTATTTTTGTAACAGACGGCTGTGAACTAAGGCCAGATATAATAAATAACAACTACACAACTGCTGTCATATCAGTTTGCTTGAAATTAGTACCTATCGAATTCAATTTACATATTATAATATCGAATTTAATAAAAAATATACTACATAAAATAAATACAATAAAAGTTTTATTTACATGTGCATTACCTTTTTACAGTAGAAAAAAAGGGCCAGCATTTTAAAAAGTAGGTAGGTAACTAAAAACGCTTCATCTTTTTGTCCGTCATTTTTCCGGCCTGGGCCGGAAAAGTCTTTTCAGGTCGTTTACTTGAAGTAGCTAGAAAAGTACTACCTTTCGTTTTTGTTTTCTGACCGAGAATCGTCATTTTTTGACACATTCGAATAAAAAAATACATATAATATATATTTTTATTTTATATTGTTTATTAAAAAAATACATGTATTATATATTTTTAAATAAAAAAAAAGTTCGCCCAGTGGGAATCGAACCTGATGCGATAGAGTGACAGTAAACCAGAATCGTTTCGTTTTTTTATATCGCAGTAGTAGTAAACAGTAATAAAAAATAGATACAGTGAGCGCCAAATGTATGAACTGCCCGTGTAAAATCCAAAGTAAACGGCTAAAAAAAAAGTTTATAAGTTATAAATTGGATATATTTGCACATAATATGAGGTTATTTGGATATACTTTCAGAATTATCTCAAAAAGGCTTAAGATGCATAAACTGCATTATTACAATTTATAAAACTAAACAAAATGTAACTAAACCTATTATTCTGCTTAACCTCTTAAAATATATATATATAATATAAATAATTGGGAGTTTTATAAAAACTGTGAAAAGTTAAAATGTTACCTAAACAATATAAAGAGAAGATTAACAAAGAAAAAATATGATAAACTAAATCTAGTAATACAATTTATCGGAAGTCAGTTGAAAAAACGTACAGGGTGTCCCACGTTAAAGTAACCACCCCCTTTTCTCCCGAGTTTTTAAGATATTTTTAAATTTCAAAATGCTAGCCTCTGTATTTTTTCCGTAGTTTTTGAATATGCTAACCAGAGTTTTTTAAAGCCAACGGTATACAGGGTGAAAAAAAAAATGTACTTTTTTTCTTATGGAACACCCTGTATATTTTTACATATGTCGATAGAGCGTTCTTTTCTGATTTCAGAAATATATGATACTTATATATTTAGATAAAAAATGGCGGAGCTATTCAGCGGCGAAAAAGAAATACGGCTAGTGATGATTTTAAATTTAATTTAAATTAACAAAAATATTACACATTTAACAAACATAGTAAAAAAAACAAACCTATTCCTATTAAATGTCTCACAATTTAAAAAATAACATTTTCTCACAAAAAAATTAATTTACCGACTACATATCATGAAATCCTTTAACATGATTAAATTAAATTGTTATGCTAGCATTTTGAAATCTATCTTAAAAATGCATTTGACTATTAAAATGAATTTATCTCGAAAACGGTGCCTCCGATCGAAGTTGCACAAGAGGGCATTTTCTTTGTAAAAAACTCTGACAATTCATAATTTGAAGTCAAAACTCAAAAAAATTTACAAATAAAAAAGTTGCGGTAATTTTTACCCCCCACCCCTCCAGCTTGACCCACCCTTGGTAAAAATTTTGAGATGATATTTACCTCATTTTGTTAGGCTTAGAATGTTTAGTGGATGTGCAAAATTTCATTACTTTAACTTGAAGAGTTTCGTAGATAATAAATAAAAACCGTCTTCAGGGGCCCACATTTAGGTGCCTGTAGCTCCCTTAGGAAGCATTTTGGTATAGAGGTAAGTTTGGTCCAATCGATTTATTTTGAACTCGGGTATATGTGATTTCTTTTTGTACAATTATTAATGAAACACCTGTATAATTACACACTCACACTAATGAATACATAGAATAAACACATATGGTACAAAAATATTAATTTTTTTATTTATTATAAAAAAGTTATACAAACAATTTAATAAATATCGTTATACAATCAATTTAATAATTATCATATATAAGACAAATATATAGTATAAATCATTGAAATCGTATTACATTGTAAAATATGTAAATAAATTGTATAAAAAATTAAAATATTACTAGGTACTTATAGAAAAAAAAAAATAAATATTAAAAGAAGTATCACATACTATTATTGATATATTGATATTAATGTATTAAATAATTAACTTGATGTGTATATTAATATTTAGTCCAAAGGCCTCCAGTATTTATTGTGGTTTGTAGTCTCTCCCTCATAGATCTTACCAAATTCTCGCAGACAGACCTACCTCTTAGACGCTCCCACACCGAATTAACATGTCTATCCAGCGCATCTGCCGTTCTTATGTTGGGTCCGTCTTCAACGTCCTCCCATTCTCGAACCATAATACCCCACAGATTTTCTATAGGGTTCAAATCTGGAGATTTAGCTGGCCAATTAAGAAGCTGGATGTCTTCGTGATTTTGAAACCACTGTTGTACAATTTGGGCAGTATGAATGGGAGAATTATCTTGCACAAAAACTATTGGTTCTGGATGAGGATATAATTGTCTTACACTTGGCAACATAACATTGTCTAGAATATTGACATATTCAGTGGCTGTAAATCTGCCGTTAATTTTTACCAATTCACCTGGCCCTGCATCACTCATCCATCCCCAGTATCCAGAAGAAATTCTCCCGCTTCTATTTGTTTTTAGGACATTTTTTTCCTCCAATCTAGTATTTCGTCGTCTCCATAATGGCTTTAATGAGTCCGTGTTGGAGCAAAAAACTTTCTCATCTGAGAATATGACATTGGCCCAATGTCTATTTATGTTCTCTTCGGAAAATCTCACCCTGTTGATTTTGTGCTGGTCGGTAAATGCAATCTTCTTTGCAGGCCGGTGACAAAACACGCCGTTCTCTCTTAAAACTTTTTTAATTGTGCTCGTGCTACAATGTAAATTATGATGTTCCCTTATTGTAGTAGAACTTTGGAAGGGTGTGTTTTCAACATCATTTAAAATTTCTTGAACAGTTTGCTGCTGCAGAATATGCTTGCGACCACACCTCCCTTTTCTTTTAATTTCAGCCTCGTTTTCGGGTTCCAAATGACGATTAATCCATCGCCGTACTTGGCACGCCTAATAATTATATTATTTAGTACAAAGATTAACATCAAATAAATAGGAATATACAGGGTGTTTCAAAGTTAAAGGGACATATGATACTTGTGGATAGAGGGCACTTTGGCGGTTCCAAATTACCCGACATTAATGCATCCATCCTCCTTCCTTACTGAGATACAGGATAATTTATTGATTTCGGCAAAATCTTTCTTTGGTCATAACTTTTGAACCACCCTGTATAATCGGGTCATATTTAGAATATATGGTTCACTTATTTTACTTGATAAAACCTCATATAAACCAAAATCGAAAACCAGGTCTGGCATTATAAAAAACTGACAATATGTTGCATGTGAAAATCAACACCCTACCCTGTATGGCAAAATTTTGTAGATCTGTTTCGATATTCGAAAGGAGCGGAAAAAATTAAATAGAGTAGCTCACTTAATTTGTCTGCGCATTTCATTCATCAACCTTAATTAAATGCCGTAAATCCAATTTCATTGAAATGGTCGAGACAGTTAGAACTTGAAAATTTATTTTGGTGTTTAATTAACAAAAAAATTAATTGGGCCACATATTCTCCCTGATAAATTATCAGGTGAACTTTATTTAGACTCTCTGACCTATCCACATATTTGAAAAATTGTCATTTAGGGGTGGAGCGCCATCATGCTGGAAATACATTCCTGCAATATTTTCATTTGCCATTAACATGGGTAAAAAAATTTGCAGAAAGTCTAAATAAAGTTCATCTGATAATCTATCTATCTAATTAATTTTTTTGTTAATTAAATACCAAAATAAATTTTCAAGTTCTAACTGTCTCGACCATTTCAATGAAATTGGATTTACGGCAATTAATTAAGGTTGATGAATGAAATGCGCAGACAAATTAAGTGAGCTACTCTATTTAATTTTTTCCGCTCTTTTCGAATATCGAAACAGTTCTACAAAATTTTGCCATACAACACATGCAACATATTGTCAGTTTTTTATAAAGCCAGACCTGGATTTCGATTTTGGTTTATATGAGGTTTTATCAAGTAAAATAAGTGAACCATATATTCTAAGTATGAACCGATTATACAGGGTGGTTCAAAAGTTATGACCAAAGAAAGATTTGGCCAAAATCAATGAATTCTGTATCTCAGTAATGAAGGACGATGGATGCCTTAATATCGGGTAATTTGGAACCGCCAAAGTGCCCTCTATCCACAAGTATCGTATGTTCCGTTAACTTTGAAACACTCTGTATACAAGGTGCGCCATTTAAAACTCCCCAGACTTGTAACTCTCTTATTTATTAAGCGACGACCATGTCGGGCACAAAATGTAGATACTTTTAAGGCCTTTAAACATTCGTACAGCAATAAAAAAAAAAAAGTGGAAAAAATTGTGGAAATTTAATTTCTTTGTATATTCTTTGGCCTCATCCTGTACTACATGAACTGTGTCAATGATTTCTTATAAAGATTTTATTTTAATTTATGTTATTACATCATGTTTGAATTTTTTTTTAGACAATCAAATTAAGAAATACTGTTTTCGATTCCAAACTGAATTTTTTTAAAGTAAATTTGAAGATTGTAAATAATAATTTTATGTTTTATTTGTAAAACACATATTATCATAATCAATATTTAAAATAACATAACAGCAACAAAAAATAAAAGGAAATAATATTTTTAAAAACAAGCTTTTATTAAAATGTGGTAAATAGGAAATTTTCTCTAAAACCTGAAAAAAATTCGAACATGGCGTAATAACATAAATTTAAGCTAATTAAAGCCTTTATATAGGAAAGCATTAACACAGTTTACAGGGTGAGGCACAAAAATATACAAGGAAATTAAGTTTCCTTTTGTAACAATATTTTCAAAAAAAGTTTGTTTTAATCACTCTGTACGCATGTTTAAAGGTCTTAAAAATAGTTACAATTTGATATGCCCAACATGATCGTAGCTTAAAAAATAAGAAAATTACGAGTCTGGGTAGTTTTAAGTGACGCACCCTGTATTCCATTCACAATTTATTTAAATTTTATTGAGAGTTGTCTATTATTGACAAAATATTGCAGTGTCAGATTTAATTGATTTTTACTGTCACTTACTTTTGGCTACTACTAATTTGGTAATACCATTTAGAAAATAATTACGTTAGATTCACTATTTTCTGCTGCAAGATGAGATATATTAGAATCCAGCCTATTTAAAATTTTAAAATCTATGAGTTATAAATATCTCACACTGGCAATTTTTTTATTAAATTTTACAACTTCACAAATGAGTTTATAAAAATAATTTGACTTACCGATAGGTTGACACGTTCAGCTATTTCACGGGTTGGAACTTGTAGCTCCCACAAAACAATTATAGCTCCGATCGTTTTTTCCGTAATATCTTTTTGATCAGGATTTCTACCCATCTTAATGCAAAAAATGAAACTTACAATAATTAAGAAAAGTAAATTAAAAAAATCTATTCGATTACTAAAATTAAATGAAAATTATTAAAATAAACCTAAAATTAACCCAGGAACACGTAAAAAAGTATTAAAAAAAAATTACTGAAACAAATTTTGAAAACCTATTCTAATATTAATAATAAATGAAAAATATTAAACTAAACCTAAATTAACCCAGAAACCCGTAAAGAACTAATTATTAAAAAAATTAATTGAAATAAATTTTAAAAACCTATTCTAATACTAATATTAAACACGAAAAATATAAATTTAAACTAAACCCAAAATAAACTAAAGAACCACAAATAGCAAATAATAACAAAACCTAACTCCAAACGGGAAGTTAAAGAAAACACAAAAAAATATCACAATTAAAACGATAGACAACTAGGCACTATTGCTTTAGGGAACTAAATGAAGACAGATCGTCTCAAAATTTGTATATTTAATAAAAATTTTGAACCAATAAAACGCACCTGATCTGATATTGTGGCACCGCTTTGGCTGGCGCGGCGGCGCCGCGCCGCCTTTACATGCTGCATTTGACAACGTGCTTTTTACACGTAGAAATAATAATAATTACTTATTAATTACATTCAAATTGAGAAGAACTATGTATGCATTTAAGAAAAACAAATGCTACTTGAGATGCCACAATAGTAGTTTATGTCATAAGGACGAAAAATCTAGTTTTTCGGGTGACTACGAAATATTGCGAAAATATGGCAATTCGTAGGAGTCCGAAAAACGGTTTTTCGTCTGTGTGTCATACAATATTTTTTATTCGAATGTGCTTATGGATATTAAAATGATAGGGAAAATTAAAATATTATGTTCTTAAGATTTACTTGCTACCCCGCAAATGATACAATTTTCAAGTTTGTTTGTAGACGGCTGTGAACTATAAGGCCAGATATAATAAATAACAACTGCACAACTGCTGTCATATCAGTTTGCTTGAAATTAGTATCGAATTAAATTAAAATTCGGAAATCGCTTATTTTATTCAATTAAAATTGCTTGAATGGAAGTTTTATTTACAAGTGCATTGCCATTTTACAGTAGAAAAAAGGGCCAGCATTTTAAAAAGTAGGTAACTACAAAAACGCTTAATCTTTTTGTCTATCACTTTTCCGGCGTAGGCCTGAAAAGTCTTTTCAGGTCGTTTACTTGAAGTAGCTAGAAAAGTTCTACCTTTCGTTTTTGTTTTCTGACCGAGAAATGTAATTTTTTGACACATTCGAATAAAAATAACATTTAAAAACAATTTAGTACACAATTATTAACTACAATTCAATTTTTTTATATATCATTGGATTAAACATGATAAGCTGAGATATAAAATCACATTAATTTTATAATAAGGCTGACAAATATAAAAGGAATAAGCATTTCACGAAATGTATTTGTCTCAGTGTTACATAAATTAAAATGAGTTTACAGACTTCTGAAAATACTAATTAAAATTTTACTTACAGTAAAATGCTTGGAAATAAGTTTTCTTAACTGTGGAAACATCCTGTATATTTAACGTTATCCAAAATACATCATTGTAATTAAGTTTTTTTGTATTGGTTAGTTTTTAACTACAAAAATTGATTTCACTTTGTTAAATAACTAATATAATAGTTATTTGTAACACGGGCATTCATCTAACAAAATATTAAGAAAATATATAGACTCCTATCTTTTCTTGATCATTGGTGGGAAATGAATTGTTAGTATTGATTTATTTCAAAGAGAATTTGTATTGGAACTAATTTAACATCTTACATCTATTAAAACTGAGCGTTATGTTATGATATATAACGACACTCAGTTTATAAGTAAAATGTAAAATTAGTTACTTATATTTTAAAACAATACCTACTCATGTTATTTGAAAGCTAAACGAAACCGAAACGTAAGAAAATTAAATAATTGATTGGGATGCATTACTTAAATTTTTAATAATAGGATTTATCCACATCAACAATGCAAATTGTAGTAACACGGGTAAGAAAAGAATCGTTGGCTTGGCAATGCTAAACATGAGATGCGCTTCTTTGGTAAACTCACTGAGTTGTAGCAGGTTCAAATCCCAGTGAAAGAACTTTTTTTTTTTATTTTATCATTGTATATCTAAAAAAATAATAATTTAGGAATTCTATAGAAATATATCAACGACATATTTACTTTATACTAGGACTTTTGTTTAAAATTCTTCATATTATATCGTTTTTGTACTTCTCACCGTCACACCTTTGTATATTTTATATTTATTTTACGACCCATTTAAAATTTTGGTCAATTATACTAACGTGAAACAGGGTTGATATTTTTAAATAGATTACCTGTAAACCCGCAACTTACTGCGGTCAATAATAAATGAGAAAAATTAAAAATCACACTAGACCTAATTTTATCCAAAAAGCTACGCAAAAATCTGATCAGAACTACAAAATTAGTCAAAATTCAAATTTTGAGCAAATATGTTGCACTTGATAGTGTAACATAATAGCTAAATTAAAATTTTCCTGTTCTAGAAAAAAGTTCTATGGAAAAGTTACCTAAATTAAAATAACAAGATAATAATAACGAAACGGTCTACATAAATTTAAACAAAATATACAATAAATGAAATAATAATATGACCTAAAATAATAATGTGCCCTATAATTTCCATTGAATTTCTATTTTTCCTGTGGGAAATAGTTAAACTATTATGATAATACTAGAAGTTTTAAACATATTACAGTAATTTAAAAGTATCTATAACAGCAGTACTTTTCTTAAAATGTAGCTTATTACGTAGCTTATAAAATATAATTTAAATCATTATGAATAAAATATATATTGATACATTAATGTCGTGTAATAACAATAACTAGGAGTATAATAAATACCTGAAAGAGGTCCTGACTGCCGGCCGTGCCAGCTGAACGAAATGTATTGGAATTACCTGTGTAATTATAACATTGGACTAAACCTGCAACCAGTAATGCACTAGCGTATTCAGTCCGAATTTATGCTACGATCATTTAATTTAGACGATACTGTACCTATAATAACATTAACATGCATAATTAATATATTAAATTAATAATGTTTGTCATATCAAAATCAATAAAAAAATGTCCGTATACAGGGTGAATTTGAAATACACTGGATTATTTTAATCATAGTATAAGGATAATGGTATGTCAGGTTGCCGTCCAATTTGTGTATCTACTGCGCATTACGTCACTCAGTTTAAAAAACGTCGAAAGTCAGTTGTGATTCCGCACATTTAATCTTTATTTTAATATTTTTAATAGTGTTAACGAATAGCACCATGCTTGTTTGTGCTGTGGCTGGGTGTAACAATTATTACACGAAGATAAAAAGGTATACTGACATTAAGTATTTTACATTTCTCCGCGTTGAAAAGCTCGCGAAAGTATATGGATCAGCGATAAGATTAATTTGAAAAATAGCAGGTTAATTTTTTATTTCGCCGGTTTATCCTTTTCATTACCTATTGTCTGTTTATAGCACGTATTTCTTCTGTACATTTCAACCCAACAGAATCAACAGATTTTGAAATTTCTTTAATACAGCAGATGTTGTTATATTCCCCCCAGAAACAGTAGAAATTGAAGATCTGATGCAGTTCTAACTGTTAATATGCCTGGTGTTGTTTCTTGACTGTCGTAAAAGGAAAATAAATTGTGATAGATCGTTTAGGATGGAAAAAATATTAAAAATAGACTACTAATTTTAGGTTAGAATTCCAACTAACAAAAAGCATCTTATTTTATTAGATTAAGCCAATTAAAACTTTATTAATAATGCACTGAACAAGATTTTAGTTGATAGTACAGAAATTAAGTAGAAATTTTAATAAAATTGACATATTCGATAATTTTAGAAAATACATATTTTTGAGGTTAATTGTGATGTCACCCCTGCCACTTTTTAAACTGAGTGACGTCACCGTGCCTGCGCGCGGGCATACCATTCTCCTTATACCATGATTTTAATCCATTAAGCTCTATGGTCCATTGTAAAATAAATGAAATACAGTCAAGAAAACTTTTGAATATTTATTAAATATTCACGACGCTCCTGAGCAGAACAGCTGATGTGTGTAGCGACAAAAATGCCTGTACCCCCTCTCTTCTTAGCTATCGTGTTGTTGTGTTGGGCCAACACAACAACACGATAGCTGTTGGCGTAGTTCAGCCTGTACAATGTGCATCCATGATGTCGAGTGTGAATTTTTCCTAGTGTTTTAGATTTCAGTTTTGTGTTCGTAGCTACCACGTTGCCCGCGTATTTCAGCATGTGCATCTATGAGTGAGTTTTTCCTAGTGTTTTATATTTCAAAAGAAACCACGGATTTTGACAGTGGTTAGTGATGGTAACCTGAAATCTTGGTTCAATTCGGACCAGCCAGTTAGATACCTTCAACAAATTATTAATTTAATATTTTTATTTACCATTTTCATGCGTTTACAGATAATTACTATATTATAAATATTTTATCTATGGATAATAATACACTCCGAGTCCGTTCATGACAAACAACAATGAATGTTTAACATTTGCATGCGTTTGACATATACAAACCACTAGTTACCGGTAAAAATAGATCGGTAGATTGGTTGACAGATAAGTCACCGTTTTTTCAGGAACCGCGTTCCTAATCGCGAAAATCATGCTCAACAGATCGAGCTAGTGAATTTTCAAAATGTCGGATATAGTGAGGAAAACATTGCGGCTGTCATAACCTGAAGTGTATTATTTTCGTATAAATAACTATTTACGTGAAAGGTTTTCCGACATGCCGAAAGTTATAGTAGAATTGAGCGACATTTTTGGTTATGTTGGAACCAAAAGTAGACCCATAAAAGAAGGCGAAGCCGTATTTAAAGGTGGTCATATCATTCTCTGCCAGGTTGAAGATGTCATCAAGCAACAAATATTTGCCCTGTGTTTGCAAACATCCGCATTAAATTCTCTACCTCATGAAATAAAAATACTTATATATACGAGATGAGCCCAATAAATGGCAATGCGTATGCAGCTGCAAAGCGGTCAATCTGGGTTTTGTAAGCATATTATAATCTCCACGCTCATTTACATAATCCGGCAAGATTTGTTAAATTATAAAATAATTCAGTAGTTTTTGTATTTATTATACTTATATTACTATTTAATAATTCTGAAAATACATATTAGTTTTGAGGATTGAGGAATTAGAGGAGCTAATAAGTTGCACAGATGTAACGCAGGAATGGGGTAAGGAAAAAGAAGCTTTGAAAATGGTGTATGAAGTTGAACCAATTTCTAAGGACTCCTTCACACTTGGATTCCTTGAATCGCATTCCGGAATCCGATCCCAGAAGCGCGCTGAAACTTTCTATACATTTAAATAAAGTCACAGAGATTCTGTAGAATGCATATACATAGATGCATTCTACGGAATCTCTGTGTGAACAGACTCTATTTAAATGTATGGAAAGTTTCAGCGCGTTTCTGGAATCAGATTCCGGAATGCCATTCAAGGAATCCAAGTGTGAAGGAGTCCTAAAGTCTTGCCATCCTGAAAAGAAGTGTGATGTCAAAAGCTATGAAAGCATAGACGAACAAAATTTCAATTTGATGATTTTTATATATTCTAATATTTTTAAGGCATTGTTCACAACACTTTATAACATCAAGGTCAACTCCAGTGAAATACAACAACTTTTTGTCACTATTTAAAATATCAGGTAGCTGAAAATAAAATAAGAAAATAAAATAAAGATATAGGTAATTTTGATATGCATATAATACTTACTAATGAAAGAATCATCAAGAATAAAATGTTGGTTACATACACACATACAAATTAGTTATTGGTATGGCAATTTTTAAAGCCTTTTCCCATTTATTACAAGTATTTGCGTCTTTCGGAAACCAGTGCATGCGGACACTACTTTTGAGCATAAGTACCGCACAATAATTGTCTCTGGTACCACACTGAGGCACTAAACAGAATCTTTTGCATTTTCTATTAATTTCACAACTTTAATTGATGTTATTAAACAGTTTTAGACTTTCAAATATACCCTTACTATTTGTCGGATAACATTACCGCGTAATCTAAAACGTCAAATATTTGTTTTCCTCACTATACTGGTTGCATATTTACATAAGAGATGTCGCACCCTTTGTGATTTTCGCGAAAAGTAACCGGGTTTTCAGATATCAGACAGTAACCGCTAATTTCGGAACGCGAAACCAAATTTATGGTGAATATCGGACCATACTCTTATTAATAAATATTCACGACGCTCCTGCCGGGGGCCTTATTCTCAGCCAGTGGATATCAGCGTTCCTATGAGAAAATCCGCCATGTTTCTACTGAAATCTAATAAGCCGTATTCTCGACCATTCCCTTCCTATGAAATTTCAGTAGAATACGAGCAATTTTGTTCTCCTGCTTTCCACCAAGCGAATTTTGTAATTTCAAGAGAATCGCATGCGCATATAGTGTGCGCATAGTGTAATTTACTTTGCACTGTAGGCACAGATTAAGAAAAGTTGTAGGTTAACGAGGAGCGTTCCCATTCGTGTGAGAGAAGGTTCACTTCTCTCGATTTCGTCTCCTTGATGAGAATAAGCACCCTGAGCAGAACAGCTGATGTGTGTAGCGACATAAATGCCTGTACCCCCACTCTTCTTAGCTATCGTGTTGTTGTGTTGGCGTAGTTCAGCCTGTGCATCCATGATGTCGAGTGTGAATTTTTCCTAGTGTTTTAGATTTCAGTTTTGTGTTCGTAGCTACCACCATTTATAAACAATGCTACCACGTTGCCCGCGTAGTTCAGCCTGTGCATCCATGATGTCAAGTGTGAGTTTTTCCTAGTGTTTTATATTTCAGTTTTGGTTTTACTTGATAAACACTGCGAATACTGCGTAGAGGTATTTGTTCGTAACCAAGTCAATGTCAAGTTCACCGGTCGCAGTGTATCCCTAGTGGGAAGAGTTTAGGATTTTTGTGTTGAAACATTAACTATGAAATTTTGAAATTAAAACACTGCGAATTCATTAATTATGCTATAAGAAATTACAGATTAAAAATATTCAGTGTATTTTAAATTCACCCTGAGTATAAGTATGTACAAATAGAAATAATACTTGTTTTAATATCCACAATTACGTAGATAGAATATGATTGGCTTAAGTTAATTTACAAACATTTCAAACTTTTCCACGGTCATTGGAAATATCGAGGGACATTTCCGTTACGGGTTGTCAGATTTTTATTTGTGGTAATCGCCTAATTGTGGAAATCAAGTCGTCAAAAATCGCCACTTTAGAAATCATAGGCAAGAGTAGAGAAAAGCCCGAAATTTTTTGAATTTTGGCGACTTTTTTTCAATTTTGGCGATTTTGAAAGGAAGAAAAACAGATTTGCTTTTATCAGATGTGCCATCTGTGAACTGATAGCAGTACTATTAAATGCTTTTGGCAGTTTGAATAAAGAAAACTATATATATAATTATAATTGTTTACCTGGCATGTACTTATTGTACTTGTACAGTCGGCGCCATCCAAATGTGAACGCATTTTGGTTGTCATGGAATTTTCTTCTGAATTTAATTGTAGTAAGTCAGACCAATGACAAATGTAAACTATAAAGACATGGAACGACATTGTTGTAATTGAAGCAAGAAAATGTATAAAATGCGGTTGGACACTGCCAGAGGGCGATACTGTTCTTTCTCTATTTCTTTACTGATACTACTGGTTTTAAATATTTGATACGTTTTTTGGAATAACTTTAAAGCAATATTGTAATATATTTTTTAAGGATACTATTAACAGAGTAAGAAGAAAAATTTAATGTCGCCCTCTGGCAGTGTCCAAATGCATTTTATACATTTTGTTGCTTCAATTACAACAATGTCGTTCCATGTCTTTATAGTTTATATTTGTCATTGGTCAGACTTTGTTTAGTGGCGTAACACAGAGAGGATATATTGACAGAAAATAATATTACTTTTATTATTTTCTGTTACCATAATAATAATTGGATGGACGAGGCCGACACGAATAATATAAAAGAAGTTAGCAAATTAATTAACTAATATTACCTACATGTTAGTGGAAGAAGGTTAATATTAATTATTCCTTTAATTCATTAATGTTTAACGATTGTGAGAAATAAAATGACACAAACTAAGCGTATTATTAACAATAATATATTTCAACACATACCTAATAATTTATAATTCAGAAAAACATTAATAAAATAAAAATGATGGTCAAAACTCTATATTTAAAAATCAGCAATTCGTCAGGCCCAGTGGCGGCTGGTCAGGGTGGGCAGGTTGGGCAGGGCCCACCCAGAAAAAAATTAAGAACTGTTTCGCACTCTATGGAAATATTTTTTTGTTTTCTTTTCGTGATTTAAATTGGTGTACATTTGCTTTCTATTTATATATAGAACAATGAAATGTTGAAAAATATTAAAAATGGAGTTTAGAAACTATTCGAGATAATGCCTAATATCCCCCGCTTTCCAAATTTAAAATCCCGCTTAATATTATACGTTCTATCCGCTATTATATGCATTGGGCTGGCCCATGCTTCTTCATAAACGTCCGTAATAGCTAGGCAGTACGCTCACTTCATTTATGTTAGATTTGCCATCTAAGTACACAAGCGTATGTCGCGTGCCTATTCTGCCTCAGCTTGAATCGCCGGGCCGGCCCGTTGACGCGTCCAGCGGAAGCAAGTTTTCGTTCAAGAAACTGAAAATCTAGCCAACACGCGTAATCACTAACACTAAGCAAAATGCGAAATTATGGATAATATACTTACTAACTTTAAATATGGAAATGTTAAATTTGTGTGAAACGATAAATAACATAACATTTATTATTAATTCTTAGCCCATAGGTATTGTTATAATTTAAAACATCGCGAGGGACGCGCCAGCTTTTAGAATGTATGGATGGGCCGGCCCTCGGGACTCTCCGGAAATTCTCGGCTTCTCTTATCGTTACAAGGCAGAGAAAGGGGTTCTAGTTTAGTTCCCTTACAATTGCATGGTGCAATTTTCCTGGTTTTCGACATTAAAACAAATTAGTGTAGTATGTAGATTGTAGATCCTTTTTTTGTACGTATGTTTTAAGAAACTAGGTATTACGACCACTATCCACTTATATAAAACTTTTTTTTGTTATCAAAAATCGTACCTATAGGCATTGTTTAATTAAACAATGCTATAGGTATTTCTAGTTCTATTTGAATGAAATTACCAAAGGACTGAAAGTGAATTTTTATTATACTGTTTAAATTTAAAAAAAAAACTGGGTAGGTAGGTATACAAATATATAAATAAAATGAATAACGTAACAGAATTTTTTCAAAGGATTTAAAAAATTTTAATAAAACAGTTGCGTCAAACGAAAGTGGAAAAAACAAAGCAATCTTGAAAATATTTAAATATCAAGTTTAGTACATAAATTTTGAGGTACTTTTGTAAAACACAATGACCTTGAAAATCCTGAAAAATGTTCCCCCCCCCCCCCGCACCCCCTGCAGCTCTTGCCCCGTGTACACAGCGTTTTGCCCTACCAGTCTTAAACACCACGAGCCGCCACTGGTCAGGCCGGATAGCTTAAGACGTCTTTGTGTTATTCTGAAAGACCCTGGGAATAATGTTTCTTCTTGAGTTTTGACAGCGGTTTCGAAAGGATTCTGATGAATAAATTCGACCAAAGCATTGTCTTTATTCTCATTGGAGACCTTCCCTATACCTTGCCTTATAGATCTTTGCAGTCTTTGTTCTTCTTGCCAGCGCTTTTTTTATATAAAGTATACAACTTTTACCAACATTTAAATCAGCAGCCACTTCACTCAAAGACTTATTTTCTTCCAATTTAGCTATAACCCTCGATTTTTGCGCTTCAGTTAAATGCCTTGGCATAGTTATCTTTACTTTTACTTTTGACAAATTATAACAAATATATTTGACAACCATTTTCAAATTTTACGGCGACTATGATTTGAAGTGTAAATTACACTATACAATTTTGCCGTTCACATTTGGGTGGCGCCGACTGTACATTTACCCATTTCGTTTTTTGACTAAAGATAAGTGGTAAGTGAATGCACGAGTGAAGGACATAACAATTCAAATAACGACAACGACGAATGACTTTACTTACAAAATACACAAACAGAATCGAATAATTTAAACTTTTTGACAGTCGACTAGACCCATAGATCATAGATAAATACAAAGACTAGACAACATCATAACATAGAAAATGAGATGAATCAACCGGTGCCGGTAACGGCGGTAACTGTTCAAAAGTCTCAAAACGCATGCTCAAGGGCCACAGACCTAAATAATTAGACTGATTATGAACGCACTGCGCAGCCATTGGCGCATGCAAATACAGAGGAGTCGTCCATTTTTCAATACTTTTTGTTTACACATATAAATTGAACCAATGAAATGCTATCAAGTTTGTTTTGTTGTGAGGGTTGCATAATATGACTTTAGCTGGCATTTGGGAGACGATCCGAAACAACAGTACTTAGAAGGGGAAAGTAGTTTTGTACGTTGTATGTCCTCTATGTAGTTTTTACATAGATATATTTAATTTGAGAACTTTATGGGCTTCTAAAACTAGTAATTAAATATAAACTAAGAGTAATTTTAATTTCTAAAGTACCTTCTACTTTTTTTAGTCCTTTATCTACAACTGTACAAGTATGTTGAAAAACTTCTAACTCTGAAATAACTTTTCATCCGCATGAAATACATTTGTAAGCAAACGGAAATGTGTATTTCAAATCGTATTTCAAAAACGTTAAATATGGTTACATATTTAATTTTATGTAGTCCATATTATATTAATATAAAGTTCCATTTCCGAAAAAATTTCACTTTACACACTTGTTGCATAGGTATATAACTATTTTCACAATAATGTTTATTACCTATTACCTAATTGAGACACCCCAGCCCTGGGCTGCCTCATTACGCGCATTTTTCCTAAATTTCTATTATTTTATTCAAATTATCAGTACAAGTTATGAGATTTCGTTAAATTCGAATACATTATATTTTACACAAGTTGCTTCGAAATCGGTTTAAAAGTTGACCATCGTTGGGTTTAGGAATGCCAGTTGTCAGGTCAGTTTATGACCGGTCGTCACAGGAAAATAGTCACTACGTAAAGCTTAGACGAAGGCCCATAATTCAGTACCCGGGGTACGACATCTGGCCGGGACTCGCTCGGAGTGTTCGCCTAGCATCTTTGTTTTGCATGCAGGATATGTAATACGTCACAGGACAAAATCGTATAAATATCGGAGCCAAAGCCCTAATCGAGGAAGACTGTCCTAAGACTTCCTTGTGGCGAGCTGTGCCGTGAACCGGCGCCTGTCACAACGCTTCATAGACCTATCGAGGAGACAGAATTGAAAACTCTAGTGGGGTGAGCTGCAGTCGTGAACCGGCGCCTATCCCGCTCCCCTCGATACGGTCCCGTCTACGTAACCGCGGCAAATACATTTCTCCACCTCACATACACGGTTATTGTATGTTATTACGAAGTGGCGGAGAGGTGGACGTCTTCGCGTCCAACGACATAATGGGTCCCGACGACGAGCCGAGTAGGGAAATCGGGGGAGGGAGTTTTTCGAATCTCACCGTCGTCCCAAGACTAGGTGAGAATGTCAAGTATAACTCGTTACCAAATATTTAATCTTCCGAACTAGAGATAACAAATTACGACTTTATAAATCGGTGCACCTCGCACGTCGCTGTGGTACTATATTTTATTAATTGCTTTGCATAACAAATTGTAAATATCTTTTGTATTTGGACTATAACCGAGTAACCCAGTTGTAAGGAAGTTTATGGCCGCCTGGGCCGATGGCAACCCTTATTAACGTCATTTGTAATAGTATATTGATCCCTTGTTTGTCCGGTGCCGCTGAGCGCAAGGATGGGTTTACAATCTTCAAACACGCTTCTGAATTATGCCATCTGGATTGTGACCGACCGACCCTTTGAGGTAACTACGGGGTTCCTTCGGTGATAATTCGGTGGCATACCGTAATGTATTTATGGCCACAGTAACTGTACATTTTCATTATGTGTCGCTTTGTTTTACATACAAATATCTCAATCTACGATTATGGGACAGTGTCTCAGCGTTTTTCAGGGTTCTGTTGACGCACACATCGAACAAAAAGAAACATAAAAGAAACAAATAGAGGGGCAGTTGCCTCGCTGCGACAGGGTTCTGTCGTAAGCACATTGTTCAACGTATTTTATGTAACATATAGCGATCTCATATTGAGACTGTCGGCGACAACGGCCCGGTAATTACGAAGCGAGGCTTGTATTACCTATCAATCGTTTGGTGGACACTGGGCACACAACTGAACATTAGGGGAAGTTTCTCCTGGCAGGTAATAACGTTTTGCCCTGCCGTCTGCCCAGGCCATTACACTTATTGATTGTGACAGTTGTCTTAAAATAAAATAAACAAGTTTAACCATTTCAAGAGTATTCTTTCACTAATCGTTTTCTTTCAGAAGGTCAAGTAACGTAAACTTAAATATCAGATTTCAGTTACCAGTGCATAAATCTAGTAAATTAATATAATTCACAGTAGTTAAATAATATCAAACTTTATAAAAAGAATCTAAGTAAACGCTACAAACACAACGTAGTTTGGGTCCTACCTACTATAAAACTAGACGATCACGTAAAAAAGGCCAAAAGTATGTTTCTTTTTCTCTGGAAAAAGATTAATAAACATACGAGGGGGGTATGGGGTGTCACATAATATTATTTTTAAGGCACATTTAAAACTAATTACAGTAAAATGTTAGTTATACTTTCAATAACATTCTTGACTCAAAACTACTTTCCGTTACGACCGCGATGTTATTTTTAAAAATTCCCGCTTCCAAGTATATAAAAATGGCGGTGTTCAATATTTGCAAGTAGCTAGGCTTGGAAGAACCTTCTCCTATTTTAAGTTCTGTGTCAAGGGCCAGTGGGAATTCGTGGCAAATAACAATAGGTCGAAGTAAGAATACTACAAATAGCCAAAAATACCAAATCTAAAAAAATAGATAGCCCAAATAGTCGCCAATCGCCAAATACAAAAATCAGTCTTAATTTTGAAAAACAGATAGCCCAAATAGCGACAAGTCGTCATATCTGGCAACCCTGTATTCCGTATGACATCCGCAAACCATGATCATTAGGCCTGCAGAAATAGAAAAAACGGTGTAACTAATTCGTTTCAGATAGCCGTAGGTAAAAACAGGTGTATTTAGTTATAAGGAATATACCTCTGCGATTCCTCCCAAATCAAATAAACAGAACATTGTTTATAAGTCACTTTTATGTGAAAAAATCATGAAATTTGGAGTTTTTTAAAAATTGCAGTAAGACTGCAGTAGATTAATTTTTTTGAATGTTTCTGTTTACTAGGTAATTCCAAACCGGTTAATTTAAGCTTCGGTTAATTTCATTTCATGGATTATTTATTTAAATAATTGCCGAAAACCATCGAAATTTTCGAAAATGTCAAGCATTTTTTACTCTGAAAGGAAAAATGCTAGACTCTTGAAACTTTGGTGGAATATGTGTCTCATTACCCTGAACTTACAAAAAAAATTTCGTTTTAAAATGTTTATTAGTTTTCGAGAAATTCTATTTGTTTATTAAAAACGTCCCAAATGTTTAATGAGAAATTGACCTATTAACGTTATCAAAAATAATTTAACCACAGCTCATTTTTTTTGTCAAGACGTCAATTTTACGAATCTGTTATGGGCGTATCGATTTTCAATAATTTTGACCGTCAAAATGGCGTTAACAACATTGCTACTTTCGGAGCAGCGTTTTTTGCAAATAACTTTACAACAAATGAACGTATCTGCACATATCTTTCATATTTGAGTTGCTGGTATTTTTCTACAAATTTATAAAAAAAAATTGTTGCTCTGGGACATGTAGGAGCCGAGATAATTTTTTAAATTGTTTAATGCGCCAAACGTTTATTTATTAATATTTCTGGCCAAAATTGAAACTGGTTGTTAATAAGATCTTGAATTTTGTGAATTCATCAAGTCCTATTGAAAACGGGCCCTTTTTGAGGTCAAAATATAATTTTTAATAATTAGTGATTTTAGAGTCTTCAATTTGTTTGGCTCAAGGGACAGGTGAATTTTTTATCAAACGAGTTTCAAATTGGGGTAGCGAGAAAAATTCGTCATATCTCCGTTATTTTCCGGCCAATTTCGACGTTTTTGATTATATAATGGTAACAATGCTGTAACATCGTATATTGTTTGATGGAGAAATAGTTTGTGCATACATTGTTACCATTATATAATCTTTATAAATTTATATTTAATATATATAGCACATTATAAGTTGCATAAGCCCAAAAAAGAAAAAATTAAAAAAAAAAAAAATTGTTTATAACAATTATATGTTTATTATTTGGATATTGCAAATGTGCCCATTGTTATTATTTTCGTGAGCTACCCCAAATTAAAAAAAAAAAACGTCGAAATTGGCCGGAAAATAATGGAAATATGACGAATTTTTCTCGCTATCTACCCCAATTTGAAACTCGTTTGATCAAAAATTCAGGCACCATTTTGGGATCAAATTGAGGCTAATTCAATTCTCTACAAATTCATTTTCATGACTTTTCTCTAGGAGTATTAGTTTAGCCGGTACGTGTCATAGAAAATGACCCTACCGATAAATTTTCACTTTTTAGAAAAAATTGTCCATCTTTCACTGGCTGTATCTCCACAACCAATGGACCTAGAGAGCTCTGGTTAGGCTTAAATTGTAGCAAATTTAGTTTGCTTTACAAAAAGATACCCGAAAAACGCTTCCTTAAGTTATTATTTTCAAAAAAAATGCAACAAGTGTCAGAATTTCGCAGTTTTTCGAGCACCACAGGAGTAGCACAGGGTTTTCAGGGTTGCAAACTTGGATATAAACTACTCTCAGGGGTCCTAATAACATATAAAATAATCGTGGATACATGCGCGTTTGCGATGTTTGCCTTTTCTTGTGTCGATATTGACTGGCCTATAGTGCGGCAGTTTAGCTAGGATATCACAACCTATTGTGCACTTTTTTATAAAGGCACCAAATTTGGCACAGAGGTAGACCGATGGAATACGAACAATTTTGGATGTGGAAATTTGCTGCTGAAGGTTTTAGTGAATGTTTATTAAATGTTTTGAATGAGAGATAGTTTGTGAGTTATATACAGGGTGGGTCAATAGTGCGTGCGTGCGGAGATACAGAAGAAATCTGTATCTCCTGTCTCGTTAGAGATAGAGGCATGGTTCAAAATTTGAATTAAATTGTGAGAAAAAGTACATTTTTTAAAATTATTATCAATTATACAGGGCGATCCGTTAAAGTGGTAGATGAAAGAATATATATTTTTTAAATGGAATGACCCAATTTTTTTTATTATGTTTGATTACCACTATGATGGCCTATTCAGCGGTAAAATATTTTTAAAATTTGTTTGATGGTTAATGAAATAAAAAATATTTTGATGGAAAACTGTCGTTATCTTCATTTGTAGTCCTTTTTCTAGTTTTTCTACGATTGACTTTTTTATAAGAAATGCCACCTGTTTCTTCAAATCTGATTTTAAACTTTTGGAAGATGCTTCTTGTGGATGGGTTCTGTGAGAATACTTTTTAGCGTAAGTTCTGGAGGCAACAAAATTGAAAGTAACTGAAATTAAATGTCTTTGTTTCTATGAAATAATTTCAAAGATACATTGACTTTTCTGAATAATACATACCTATTTACACATAAACAACAACATCTAGAAAATTATTCATTTTAGGTATGGGACATATCATATCAAAGTTGCAGAGAAATAAAAATTACACAATTTTTACAAAAATATATTGGGTGTTCCATTTGAAAAAGTTGCGTTTTGGTAGTTTGAATATTTATTTAGCAGTGCGCTTATGAACACCTTGTATGAAAAAAATATTTTCTACATCAGCTAATAGTTAAAGTAAGGCATACACTACTACCATGTCAAAGAAAAAAAATTACTCTCCAAAAATAAGTCCAAAATCAACTTTCAAAATGATCCCTGCAAACGGTAGTTTTCATTAAAAATATTTTTTAATTCATTAACCATCAGACAAATTTTAAAAATATTTTACCGCTGAATAGGCCATCATAGTGGTATTCAAATATAATAAAAAAAATTGGGTCATTCCATTTAAAAAATATATATTCCTTCATCTACCACTTTAACGGATCGCCCTGTATAATTGGTAATAATTTAAAAAAATGTACTTTTTCTCACAATTTAATTAAAATTTTGAACCATGCCTCTATCTCTAACGAAATAGGAGATACAGATTTCTTCTGTATCTCCGCACGCACGCACTATAGACCCACCCTGTATATAACTTACAAACTATCTCTCATTCAAAACATTCAATAAACATTCACTAAAACCTTCAGCAGCAAATTTTATCTAACTGCTGTTGTCTTTCGGGTGTCCACTGGCAGCCATCTTGGAAAATGGCCACCACGGCCGCCAGGGGGCAGTTGGCAGATGGCTCCACATCCAAAATTGTTCATATTACATGGGTCTACCTCTGTGCCAAATTTGGTGCTTTTATCAAAAAGTGCACAATAGGTTAAGCTAATCCGCTGTACTACTTCCAAAACTCTGTCAAAATCAAACCGTTACACCGGTTTGGAATTACCTAGTAAACAGAAACATTCAAAAAAATTAATCTACTGCAGTCTTACTGCAATTTTTAAAAAACTCCAAATTTCATGATTTTTTCACATAAAAGTGACTTTTAAACAATGTTCTGTTTATTTGATTTGGGAGGAATCGCAGAGGTATATTCCTTATAACTAAATACACTTGTTTTTACCTACGGCTATCTGAAACGAATTAGTTACAGATTCCCGTTCACATCGTCTAATTCTACACAGGCCTACATGTCCGCAAACCAACTTTTCTGGAAAAGTGCCACAATAATTTTTTGTCTTTTTGATTAAGTCAGCTTTCATTTTCTACCACCAGAGACCACTAAAATCATTTCCCATGGTGAAAAACTCTCACATATTTCTATGTTCTGCGACTCTGCGTTCTGTGGTATAAATAATTTTTGTCTGAAGAAATAGGTTAATTATTTCATGTCTATTAATTATTACAAAACTGGAAAAAGAAAGATACCTAACTTAAAAAACAATTGAAATGGCCCTTGCGTTTTCAAATATTATTACCAAATGTTGTGTTAGATCATTAGAAGATAAATTATTAACATTAAGGTAATTTTTAAATTAAAAATAGAAATCAAACAAAACTTTTTATTTTAAATGTTTCAGTATTACCTGTAGTGCTATACAAATTAAAGAGAAGCATATGTTAGGACCCAAACCAAGGCTACGGAATCCTACTTGGTTCACAAAGAAGCTCAGATCAGTGAGAGTTACCGATTTTGTTTTATAATAAATTATTGTGTCTTTATTTTTAGAAATGTGATGAGGAGGTGACTCCAGAAAATAAGGAATTCATGAAAGAAGTTGTACAAGATATATATATTGAAAAACCGCCAATTACTAAAGAACTAATTTCAAATATAGAGTGGACACCAAAATTGCAAAGAACTGGTATTATAGCTAGAAAAATCGGGGTTTACCCACTGTGGTTAAACAACGGGAAAAAGATGACAACAACACTCCTCCAAGTAGTGATTATTTTAAATGTTTGTGTTTTATTACTTTATTATTTCTTTTATAGGTATTAGATAATCATGTAATACGTTATTACAGCCCAGAAGAATATGATTCACCTAGAAAGAGAGCGGGAAGAGTATACAATAAAAAAGGATGTCTACTTTTAGGTGCCGAAGGAACAGATCCCTCAACACTTACTAGAGAGTATTGTGGATTGTTTAAAGATAGTGGTGTAATACCAAAAAAAATTTTAAGTCGATTTTTTGTTAGCCCTGATGCCGCTCTACCATTAGGCACACTGATAAATTCAATGCATTTTCAAGTCGGAAATTATGTTGATGTTAGAGGAAAAACGTAAGTTAATTTATTAATTTTTCATATTTTTCTCTTCAGTTTTTCTAAGTTTAATCATTTTAGAATTGATCGGGGATTCCAAGGAGTGATGAAAAGACACGGTTTCAAAGGTATGCCAGCATCACATGGTGTGACAAAAACTCATCGTCGAGGTGGAAATATCGGTGGAGGTGGAGAAAAAGGACGTGTCTGGCCAGGTACGAAAATGCCTGGTCATATGGGTAATAGATATCGTATCGCCAAAGGTCTGAAAATATTGAGAATTAACACAAAGTATAATGTTCTGTGGGTATCAGGTCAGAGTATTCCAGGAGAAACAAATTCAATTGTTAATGTTTTTGATACTAAACTACCATTGAGAAAACCTACTAAACCTTTACCCTTCCCCACATATCTCGGAGATATAGATGAGAACATCCCAGACGATATTTTTGATGACGCCATTCACAATTTTTCAGATCCAACAATTGTATACGATGAAAAATAGAACTAGTTTTGTTATCGAATAAAGGTATACTACGTTTATTAATCTTGTTTTTATTTATAGATAGAACCATTGTCGGCTAAATCACAGTTGCCCTATAATAATAGTGGTCTGCATAATCAAGCAAATAGATTACTGTAAACTCTAACTTTGTTATCATGGTTATCCTTACCTTACATCGGCAACTTATTCAGTTTTTAAAACCACGCTTTTATTATTTATTATGACTGATGGTCGAGATGGTAGCGTACCTGTCTCTCACCCAAAAGTCCCAGTCGTGGCAATGGAAAATACTGTGAGGGGGATTTTTCCATTATGCACGGATATTGGATGTGTGTCCCTGGTCTTTAAATGTGTAGCCCCCTCCCGCACAAGGCTCTACTAGAGCAACTTACGGTACGGTAGCAACTTACCATTTAACTTATTGACTACCGCTATTCAATGGTTTTTCAGATACACATTGAATCATCTTATTTCTAGTGGAAGTTAACAACAACCTATTAAAGAAAGAATAACAAAGGCTCAATCAAGTAGGTTTCGAGATTCTAGCACAATATTTTTTTGGCAATAGTTTCAGGATTGTCTCATTTTAAGGGCTATGCAGCCAAATTACAAATATATCATTTTGAAATAGACGGTTATTTTTTCTATGTAGTTTAAAGACAACTGTATGTTTTATATATACTTTTACAAGGATATTCTGGGTAGCATAAGGAATATGTTAATTCAGGGCTGTCCAACTTCAAGCAGCCCAAGGGCCTCTGTAAATAAAATTGTGGTTGTGAGAGCCTATCATAATGCCTAAGTTTCGCAAGTTGGGATAATGTTCTTCTGCTTGTCCCGCTTGACTCAACCTTATATACGTGCGACGTAATCATGGCCATTCGAATGTTTGAGAGCGGTCCAGCGAGATCTCCAATGTTCCAGTAACTTCGTTGCGGTGTTCTATCCAGCGCCAGTGGCGTCACATAGCCTATGTATGTGTTATTTTATTTCGTCATTTCATCGTTGGTGTAGAAATGCCTCGCTTGTGAATTCATTTTTAAAGCATATTTCTATATTTTTTGTGCAAAAAATGTCGTAGCGGGTCACAAGCGGCCCGCGGGCCTCATGTTGGACAGCCCTGTGTTAACTGAATAAATTCTTACCAATAAGTTCATATTCAACTGGAAACGTACGTGGATTTAATAAATACACTCAAGGGAATTTAATTTTATATATTTCACATTTACACTAATCGGGTATATAACCATATAATAAATGAACAATATTTGCATCAAGGTTAATATCAACAGATAGATAGAATTCTGTTTTATTGGACCTTTATGAATTACAGCTTACGATAATTACAATAGGAGATTTACATCATATTTTTGTTAAGCAAAAATAACCCTTTCCTACAGTTTATCTTTTTGTACTTGTTAAATTTAATTCATTCATAAAAGCAGCCAATGTAAATAAATTATTTTTCAGTAAGTTTTCAATCTGTAGGTACTTGCTTGCACAAAATCAGTTTTTTTTGCACGAGTACAAAATGTAAATTCAATATTATAAACATCATCAGTGAAAGTTTAGAAATTACTGATCTTTGTGATTGAGTAGTGCTTAACAATAAATATTGTAAAGTAATTAATTATTGATTAAATTTTTTATTTTGTAGCTCATTTTTAAATATTTGAAAAGAAATCACCCTTTACATACTAAAGAAACGTCACCAGCTGAATTGGACGTATTACTCACATCAATCCACACTGTTATCTGCATTATATAATTCCTTTTTTAATTCAGGTTTCATCGTTTTATGTTCTTTAACTAAATGCTCGTCCAGTTTTGCTTTTCTTTCAAAAATGGTGGTGCACATATGGCAGCTGAAAACAAATTAATATCTTAAAACACACAATACAAGGTGTTTCCAAATTGACTACCATAAATTTAAGAGCTTGTAAAATAAAACGAAAACCTCTATACAGTTTCGTCGAAAAACGGTTCGTTTTCAAAATACAGGCTGTTATAGTGTCGACTGGCAGATCAGTTATTTAGCTACAGCAAACGCAAATTATGGTGAGGTCTCGTTGGGCGCGTAAGGTATGCCTCCGATTGATGCTATTGGTGAAACAAATAGCGCTAATATTACAGCGACGGGTAGGACAATCGAAACACTCGAATTTAGGTACCTACGTAGGCACACCTCGCAGTTGCGCTACTGAGCGCTTAGCATGACCAGGTGTAATTACCCTTCTAATTTCAATATTGGGTCATAATATGTCGTAAATTGGTTGTTCGCGCAGCCTCACCATAATTTGCGAATGCTGTATATCTCTAAACAGAGTAGGCAGAGGAATCTAAATTTTTGTGAGCGAGTGTTACTTAAGACTACCGATGACTGTATCATAGTTTAAATCTGATACCACCATTCAGTGGCGTAGAAAAAGGGGTAGCCCAACACTTTTTTGTTAAAAAAAAATTTGCAGTCAGATGTTTTGAAAATATCGTCTCATTTTCAGATTCCCCTATCAAAATGCTACAATAAAGATGCTCTTATTAAATATCTCCAGAGGCGGTCGTTTTCGAGATATTCTCGGTTTTATGTGGCAATACTCATGTGTTTAAGAGCAATGTACACCATCGATTTTCGTAGTTTACACATAACTCAAAAAGTTCTTCATTTAATTTTTTTTAAATTTTACCATAATTTTTTAAAAATATTTTAGAATCCTGAATGTTATTAATTTTTTTTATATGAAATTGTTCATATTTTTTATTTATTCGAATGTAAATTAGCATTTTTTTCGTCATGAATCCATGAAACTGAAATTAATTCTAGAAATATTTGTCCAAACTAGAATTGTTTTACTTCTATTTTTACTTAGATAACTGAAAAATAAGAATTATACGAAATGGTCTTGGAAAATGCTGCCCTCTGCCTGCTACTGAGCCAATCTTCAGATGTATTTACTATCAGCCTGATCGTAGTGAACAATTCGGCAACATTACGGTACTAAGTATCGTAGTAAAATATGTTGAGATAAGAAAGAGGGTGGAGCTACTTGATTTATGACAATTGAATGCAATAAATTAAAGTAATAAAGGATGGGGTTGCATTCTTTTTATTTCGTTTCTCTATGCATACGTGTACGTAGTGTAGCGTGGTGTGATTGTTTTTGGACAGTTTTTGCGAGGTTTTTTGTGTAAAATAATAATAATGGGGAAAATAAAAGAATCCAGTACCAAATTTGGAAGAAAAATAATGTATCTGTCTCAACGTAGACGAAGTAGGAGATCATCTGCACGTAATAGGTAAGTGATTTTGATGTGTAAAAATTTAAAATATTTAATGAAAATGGAAAGTATTGTGGTGTGTCATGCACTTCTAATATCCTACCTATTCATACGCAAAATTTCATTTTAAAATAAAAAAATAATAATTTTAATTAATAATTAAATTTAAATTAATTCAACTCATTTTAAAAGGATATTACCTATTTTAGTGATTAACTTTAAATTTAAATATATTTCAGTTCTGTTTACCTTTAAAAATCTTAGTTTAAATAGTAATTTCCTGACAAAATATGTTAGTCCAGGAGGCAGTGAATTATTTTCGTACCTATTTTCCCAGTCGGAGTATATATTTTAATCTGTTCCCTTAGTGACAAAAAACAAGAATTCTTCAGTCTGGCTAAAATTTTTGGATGGATTCAAAAAATAAAAATAAAATACAAGTCCACTTATTTTCCCAGTCATAAATATTTTACATTTACTAAAGTGGAACATAAAGTTTGTGAAAATAGCAGTCTGGCTTATCTTGGATAGCGGAAAGTGAGTCTGGCTGAAAATTTGTGGATTCAAAAATTTGACTGATTTTGCGGATCCGTAACCCTTATTTTTCCAGGCTTGAAATTTAGTACATAAATTGTTATAATCATAAACTGTAATTAAAAATAAGTCTGGCTGATTTACGGAATTGGCAATTGAGTCTGGCGGCATCTTCAAAATGGGAAAAATACAAAATTTTTGCTCTTATTTTCCCGGGTTTGAAAATTTGTCACATGATAGATTATACTATATTTTCATAGAAAGTACACGTCTGGCTGACATTTACAATCACGAAGGCCTTGCCAGACTCACAGCCTAGACCCCCGTCCCTTGTATCCCTATCTTTTTTTTTTGTATTTTGTATTTCATTGTTTAATGCTCTCATAAAAAAGAACATGTACGTATGACACTAATCAACTCTGTATAATCGAACGTGCCGACTTTAGGGCGCCTAGACGATCATTGGACGAGTCTGGCAAGGCTTTGGGGGTGTTCCACATTAGCCAGATTGTATTTTAAGCTGTTATTATAATAAAGGCCATCATCTGATAAATTTTCATGACTGCGAAAATGAGGGAAATTTTTTTGATGAAAACTTTTTAGTTTTTCACCTGCCAGACATATTATCCATGCTCACAGATTAGCCAGACTATTTTTTTTACTTTACTTCAGTATACCTTTTACTACTAGAACAATTTTTATCCCTGGAAAAAAAAGGGCTGTGTATTCGTATGTAATGATGCATTTTCTGCCTCAACCCATCGGAAAACCCCCCCTAAATATATATGAATTTTGCTTAGAATTACTAACCGGACAATTCTATCCATGTTTGCTGACTGGGAAAATAAGTACCGAAAATCGTCACTGCCTCCTGTACTATGTAACTTCAATTTGAAAGTTCAGTGTATTTATTGTTTAAAAAACTGATTCGGTACTTTCCAAAAGGAAAATGATAAAATATTTAATGGTGTCATAAAAATGAATGAGATTGGACAATTTGAAAGTTCTTACATATTAAAAAAATATCATATTTCATATTTCAGTTGGAAACTGCGAAAGTTGCAGTTACTTATGCCTATATTCAATGTATCTGATGTTGCTATGACTTCTTCTAGGTAATATAAACTCTATCAATTTAATTGCGGGTAATGTCAAATTTACTTTTATTTTATATGTAGCAATAATGAACCAATACTGGAACCCGATATTATTACAAATGATACAACACTGCCCGAATATATTTCTGATGAACCAATACCTGGATGTAGTACTTCTCAAAGCCCTAGGTAAATAATTAAATGTTTATTAATTACATTATATTCATTATAATTAATAAAACTTTAATGTTTATTTTTAGTACATCTGGAAATTTCGACTTTCCAACAATTGCTGTTGATACGATACTTTCATCCACTCCTGGAGAAGTATTTCTACAGGGCAGACGTGTTGATACATCACTGCCCGGATCTAGTTCTAATGAACCAATACCTGGATGTAGTACTTCTCAAACATCTAGGTAAATAATTAAATGATTATTACATAACATTCATAATCATTAATAAAACTTTAATGTTTAATTTTAGTACATCTAGAAATGTCGATTTGCCAACAATTTCTGCTGACACGATACATTCATTCCCTCCTGGAGGGGACGTATTTCCACAGGGCAGACGTGTAATTGATGTAGAATACTTCTTCACGCAAATTTTTAATCTGTCTAACCATCCTCCTTTCAATTGTGGGATATCTAACATGTATGTTACTAAAGAAGTGCGAAAAGGTCTATACAATCTACTTTTTCTCTGAAATGTAGAATGTGTGGGTTAGATTCTGTATTAGCAACGGATAAAAATGAAGAAAATATGAATGTAAATTCAGCTTTAGTTTTGGCAACTTTGTCAACGGGCACTGGATATTCAGCAGCCGAAGAGATGATGTCTTTCATGAATATTCCATTTATGGCTCCTGCAACTTACCAAGATTATCATAACCTTGTTGCGGATGTAATTCATACGACTGCATGGAAAACTATGGAAGAAAGTGGCATTGAAGAAGCAAAACTAGCCAGAGAGATAGGGCATGTGGATAAAGACCAGTGCCCTTATATTACAGTTGTTGCAGATGGTGCATGGTGTCAAAGATCTTATAAAAGCAGTTATGGTGCAGCTTCTGGCGTGGTAAGCTGTTTTTAGGCGTAAGGGTTTTCTTTTTGTGTACTTACGAAAATATATTTTAGGCATGTATAATTGGGGAGCGAACAGGAAAACTATTGTTTTTGGGCATTAAAAACAAGTATTGTAGCATATGTGCGAGATCTGAATATAAACAGCTGACTGCTCCTGACCATCTATGTTATAAAAACTGGACCAGTACTTCAACTTCTATGGAATCTGATATTATTGTGGAAGGTTTCAAAAAAAGTCTGACAATGCTGGGCTAAAATATTTAAAGCTGGTTGGAGATGGAGATAGTAGCGTGCACCGGAAATTAATAGAAACCAGACCCTATGGCAATACCTTGATACAGAAAATCGAATGTAGAAATCATCTTCTTAGAAATTTTTCAAACAAAATTCGCGAAATTTGCAGTAAGTTATTTTTGTTATTATTTTACAGATTGTTCTTATTTTATTCTATTTTTCAGCAAGAAAAAGGAGCAATTCCAAAAATATATCAGTTCCCCCAATGCTTAGAAAAGTTGTTTCGGACAATTCGATGCGTTTAAGAACAGCCATATCAAAAGCAATTTTACATAGAATCGAGGAGAGCACCTCATTTGTAGAAAAAGTTTCAAATTTAATAAAAGACATAAAGAACTCTCCTTCTCATGTTTTTGGGGAACACAGTAAATGCACCGAATTAGGTTACTTCAAGTGTGAACCAAAACCAAATGAAAAAAATTGGATTCCCGAAATGACGGCTAGTGGGTTATATGAAGATCTAGAAACGTGTCTAAATAGATTAGTTCATAATGCCTCTAGTTTGATACTAAACATGAATAATAATGTAGCAGAGCAATATAACTCTATTGTTTGTAAATTTGTAGGGGGCAAGAGAATAAATTTTTCGTTGCGTGGTTCTTACCAAAGCAGATGCGAAGCGGCTGCTGTTTCCTTTAACAGTGGTGGAGAATATCACAAAGTTTTGTACACTGCCTTTACAAATAAGCCTCTACCAAAATTTATAAAACGGTACAATGAAAAAATGAAAAGGAGAAGATTGTTTTACAACAAAATAAAGAAAACTAAAGTGTTAAAAAAGAGAAGGAAACAAGTAGCCCCACCTGATAGAGACTACGGCTTAGATATTACTAATCCTGAACCGGACATGGCCAATGAGACATATTTGGTGAAAAAGCAAGCATTTTTAGCAAATATACAGAAGTCTATAAAAGATATAAATGATTTGGAACAGTTAACACAGGGCCAAAGTGGAAATCCTATATGGCACCAAGAGAGAATTAATAGATTGACTGCTTCAAATTTGGAGAAATTTGTAAAATGCGCTTGAAAACGTTATGTGAAAATAAAGTAAAAAAATTACTATATACAAAATTTTTAGGAAATGATTCCACAAAATATGGCATAGAACATGAACCTATTGCTATAAAACAATTTGAAGAAGAATATAAAATTACTGTCAAACCTTGCGGACTCTTTGTGGACCATGAATATGGTATTTTTGGTGCTAGTCCTGATGGATTATTATTAGAAAATGGTATAATTGAAGTAAAATGTCCCTCAAGTGCTTCAAAATACCATCCGTTAGAGGCAATTAGAAAAAAAATTATTAAATTTGCAACTTTAGATGAAAATAATTGTTTACAATTAAAGAGCAACCATAACTATTTTTATCAAGTTCAGGGGCAACTTCATATTACGGATAGAGAATACTGTAATTTTATTTTGTGGACTCCATTGGGCATGGTAGTTCAAAAGGTAAACTTATTTTATTTTTTAGTGTACAGGGTGTTCAACGTAACTTGCTACCCCCCATAATTTTCTTATTTTACAAGGTAATAAAAAAATTGAAAATTTCATCTTATTGCATTTTTCACGTACTTTTTAAATATGTTATCAAATCATATCCATGTCAGAAAATATACAGTGGGTGCGGAAAAACGTGTTTTTCTTTAATGGAACACCCTATATATTTTTACATATTTGGATTTGCCTATTTTTTCTAATTTCAAAAATATATAATACTTGTATATTTCGAGTAATATTAAGGAAGTTATTAATAAAAAATCGTTTGAAATAACAGATAAATTATATTTATTTTATCTTTACAACAATCATTATTTGAAGAAGATGAGATATGATCTGATAACATATTTAAAAAGTATGTGAAAAATGCACCACCATGAAATTTTTAATTTTTTTATTACATTATAAATAAGGAAATTATGGGGGTAGCAAGTTACGTTGAACACCCCGTACATATTGATCATTACTATTGTTTCTATTTTAGATTGAAAGAGACAAACAATTTTGGAAAGAGAAAATGGAAAGGACCTTAAAAACTTTTTATTTTCAATGTCTGCTACCGGAAATAATAGATCCTAGATATCCTAGAGGATTGCCAATTAGGAATCCACCAAGAAATTAAACTAGATAATAAAAAATATTTTTATAAAATATCTGTCTTATGTTATTTAAAGTTGAAAATTACTTAATAAGGGATATTTTATAAAGGAAAATATTTCCGTATTTCTTTCTAATTTAGGGAAATATGTATACATTTTTTTGTTATAAAATCATATACACCGTACGTCGAGAAAAGCGGCATTACATGATTGACCACGGAAACGTATTTAAAATTACTATTTTTACCGAAACTTTAAACTTTTACTACACTCTTTGCTATGTAAAAATTGTGTTCTGTTCTGTTAAAAAAAAATGTAACTTACATATAGGTACAGAATTAAAGCAATTTTATTTTACTATCGATTGAGCATAATTATGACCTTTTTCATATTAGCAAGTTTTTCAATTTTCATTCCCAATTTCTTTTTGCGATATGAAGCTTTGAAAAATCAACGCTTATTTTGTTTCAAATAATTATAACTTATTAAAAAAAGAGGTCGGTACCAAAAAAACGTAGGGAAGTTTTAAAAACTTTTTTAAAATTGAAACGTATTTGAATGTTCTTTCTTTCATTTTTAAATAAAAACATTGTCCCTCGGTCTTTTTCATAAAAATGTCTTCAAATATACCTATCTTACGTATTCTCACGAGAAGATTTTTTTAATATTCCATTCATCCCCTAAACGTCATACGGCTTTTACAGCCGGACTATCACAAATCAAAAATAGATTTAAGCATATGTAGAGGTACAAATTACAAATTTAGGTATAACACAAAAATAATATAATAATCACTATATAAATATGTGAAAATTTGTTTTTAATTATCAAATAAAATGTATTATGGTACTGCTGTACGAAATTCAGTGGATGCATAACCGTGCGAATGCTCACGCAAATAAAATCGGTGCCCGTCGTTCTTGGTAAACGTTATAAATATGTTTTTTAATAATATTTGCATTGCAAATTTACATTTTTTAATTATTACTTTCTTTTTGTTAAAACTTTTAAGGATATTATTTTAGTGATTAATTTTTGTGCATGAAATGTCTACATTTTCCCATTTTCGCTCGACGGGATTAAAATATTTTAAAAATTCTTAGTGGAAAAAGCGATTGGTTCTTTACGAGGTTCTTTAGGTATATAATTTGCCAAGTTTTATGAAAAAGGAAATAATAATAGGTACATACTTGATTCTCGAATTAAATGAATCATTTTTTATAATTTCAATACCTAGTTTGTAATCTAGTTGGGGAGATGTTGACTGATAAACAAAAGGTTTCATTCGGTAATACCTAAATATGTAAGTAACAACAGACAAACAAACAATAATCAAATGTACTTATCGATTTATCGAAATAAGAACTTTACTTACACTCTGCTATTTAAAACGTGTGTTGTGTTTTGTTTTCAGACTAGAGTAGAATTAAAATGGTTTATTTATTTATTTTTAATTATCAATCCGTATTTCGCTTTTCTGAATATAATTAAAAAAGTTGATCGTCGGCCGTCGTCTTAGGTTTGCTTCTATTCTAATAAGCAGACGGCTAGGCGGACCTGCCGCGTTGAATTGCGCTATTGCCAATGTACCGTTCCATTGATAATTTGATGTTCTCTTTAAAAATATGTTATTTTGCTTCTATCTCTCTCTCTAGCGTATTGTGCTGCCAACGAAATAAGTCGACGTACGACTTGAATATTTAGTCGTTTTATACTGGCGCGGGGAGGTGTATAGGAATATTGTAGAAAGTCACGAGGTGTATAATGCTCTTAATAAAATTTTTTTAATGTACAGGGACATCACGTGAAAATGTTAGATTCTGCTGTAACTTTGTTGCTTTTGAATTTATCGGAAAAGTAAAAATTGCTTTACTGACTAACTTTTTGCCAGGAATACAAATTTTTATAGAAAAAAACAATTGAGCATCGCATTACAGAGATATAGCTATCGACATTGTTTTTCCTTATGTATCACCCTGTATATGATTACAACTTTTGATTCTTCGTTTTTTTCCTAATTTCATCGATATAAACATGTAAGCTATTATCTTTTATTTTTTGCGAGATATAGATAATTACATAATTTAAATTACAACAATTAATATATAATTATTTTTTATAGATACTGTTCAAACTGTCGTCCTTGATTTTCTACACCTAACCTATATCTTTTTTCCAAATTATCTATATTTCGTAAAAAATAAAAGATAATAGTTTACATGTTTATATTGATGAAATCAGGAAAAAATGAAGAATCAAAAGATATAATAATATAGGGTGTTACATAAGAAAAAACAAAGTTGATAGCTATATCTCTGTAATGCGATGCTCGATTGTTTTTTGCTATAAAAATTTGAATTCCTGGTAAAAAATTAATCACTAAAGCAGTTTTTACTTTTACGATAAATTAAAAAACAACAAAGTTACAGTAGAATCTAACAATTTCGTGATGACCCTGTACTTAGTCAATAAAATAGCAAAGCAAAGGTAGAATATTTTAATAATGTACAAGATAAATAAAAACTTCCGCACATGTGTAATTTACCATTTTAGTACTTTTTATAAAATATTGCTTCTGAACGATTAATCAAAAAAAGGAAATTTTCAATATGAATTTGTTAAGAAGTGCACCTTTGAGATTAAAATGTAATTTCTTGACAGTTAAGCAGGTTTGAGTTGCATTTGTTTTTGTTTTTATCTACCTTGTGATGATTGCCCCTTTTTAATGTTTTTCGCAAATTAAGTAGGTACCACATAAAACCGTGAATATCTCGAAAACGAACGCCTCTGGAGATATTTAATAAGAGCATCTTTATTATAGCATTTTGATTGGGGAATTTGAAAATGAGACGATATTTTCAAAACATCTGACAGCACATTCTTTATTAACAAAAAAGTGTTATACTACCCCTTTTTCTACGTCACTGAATGGTGGTATCAGATTTAAAATATTATACAGTCATCGGTAGTCTTAAGTAACACTCGCTCACAAAAATTTAGATTCCTCTGCCTACTCTCTTTAGAGATATAGCTAAATAACTGATCTGCCAGTCGACACTATAACACCGTGTATTTTGGCAACGAAGCGTTTTTCGACGAAACTGTATAGAGGTTTTAGTTTTACTTTAACATTCTCTACAAGCTCTTAAATTTATGGTAGTCAATTTGGAAACACCTTGTATACAGATAAATTACAGAAAGACGCTGTCAAAATAATATTTCAAATAAAACGGTGAATACAAAGGGAGCCTTATTGTGCCAATTTAATTTCAAAGTGGGTATATAAAACACATTTTTTTTTCAGTTTTTCAAAAAGTACTAAACTGATTTGGTTGGAAACTTATCAAAACCATTGAGTAAACAAATAATATAAAGAGGCGCAACTGTCAAGGGGTCGAGATTTTAGTGTTGTATTTTTTTACCAATAACTACAGAATTATCTACAATATTTAGGGCTACGCAACTGAATTTCAAATACCTTCCCGTTGCACTAAAAATTGATAACAATCCTGAAGCTATTGGCAAAAAAATACAATACTAAAATCTCGGCCCCTTGATATTATTTATTTACTCAATGTCAAAACAAAATGTGACATGTTTCATCATAACCAGTTTTGCTATTATAAGGGGCACAACTTATATACCTACATATACTCCAATTTAGTTTTGCGACTTTTTTTCCTGAAAGTATAATTTTTTTCAACATTATTCAGAACTATTATCCTCGAATTTGAAAAATTCAGGATTAACTTGATAGTGATCATTAATTGTTGAAACGATATAGCAGATAGCTTAAAATTGTGGTTTGGTGCCATATTAATATTTATTTAAAACCACATCTTTGGTCATGTGACATGGCATCCCATATAACTGGAATAAGAACAGCTAATAACACCAAATAAATGAAGAATATTATAATAATATTGGACAAAGTAACTAACGAGCAAATTTTATTAGCTGTTTAAAATGACCACCACCAATCTTTAATACAAGCTCTAACAGGTTTTGGTGAGTAAAATATTACTGTTTGTCTATTACTCGTGATTCATTTCTTTATAAAATATGCTTTCTTAACCGCTTCTCAAGTCACCGAAGTAACCCCCCCCGAAAATCGAAGGATTTTGTGTTAGGTAAAGAGAGGCCCCTACAGTTTATTGTGCAGTCCAAACCACATCTAGGGTTTCGATACTACTCTCTCCATCTAAGTCCGAAGCAAATCAGAAATAAATTCCTAATTTACCCCAGGATGGATTCAAACCTTTGCAACCAAGTACGTATCAACGCATTTACCCACTCGGCTACCATGCCATAATAGTCTTATACAATGGTTGATATGTTAAATAAGCTCCAGTATATTTTTTATTTTGTCTCTTCAAACATATAGAAATCAACAAAGTTGAAGTCTGGACTTCAGAGAAGCCAGAATTGCGGAGCTTATTGGCTACTACCAATCCATCTTTCCAGAAAGTTTCCTGAAGCCAATCACTATTATAAATTGAATGAAAATGTGGTAGAGCCTGCTTATCTTACCTGAACCACACATGAAAACTATTTTCAACTGGGATGTAATAAATTTGGAAGATCATTTCTAAAAATCTAAATCATTTTCTCCGTTCAGGCCTAATATTTTAATTTTGAATTATCTTTTTATGCGGGTTATCGTGTATTTAATAATGACTTTTAAATTAAACAAGATTTTTGGTAAAATTATATTAATCCGTAAAAAGAATTTGTTTTATGTAGGAATGGTTTCGTCGGTTTTATTCAATAAAACAATTACAAAAATCTTTTAAATAATTTTCGAGAAGTAGCTTTTATATGCCTTGTACTTAATAGTCTTAACAAGGGGCTGATTTATGAAATTTTGATTTTTTCTTTTTTGCATAACAATTATATGTTTTCAAATCAACATTATTGTATAATGTATTGTTATAACAAAACCTGAAAAAAACCGTTGAAAAGAGCACAAAGTGCGACTTGTGGGAGTGACCTAAAGGGATTCTACCTAGGAAATGGAGATATATATACACAACAGAATTAATAAATGGCCTTGGCACTGAGTTATAAAACTTACATTTGATTTTTCTAATTAAGGATAATTTTGCTGTCTTTTTGTGTTTTGTCTGTGTTAAATGGTTATTGATTGATACAAACATATTTCTAGTCACTATTCTCGTTGGAAACATTTTTCTCTTCTTACAGCGCTCTTGAATTTCCATAATACTGCCCGTAAACAAGATGTACATGAATATTAAATGATTTGAAATTAGAAATTAGTTGCAATGGTTGCTACTACCTAAACCTTATACATAATTGTATAAATCATAGGGAATGGTATTACCATTTTCTTATTTTGGAATTAATACAATCATTCCATTGTTCTTGTTATAGTATTTACCTGTATTTTCTTTTTCGTGATATAGAACCAGGATTTGAATGAAGTTTTTCATGAACCGCTAAATTGTACTTCTCTGCAAAACGTTTTCCACAAGTGCTACAGCAAAATTTTTTTTCACCAGTGTGTATTCGCATGTGACGTTTGAGATGTGACCCTGACATTAACGCCAATCCACATGAATTGCATTTATACGCTTTCTGTCCAGTATGAGAGAGTCGATGTATGTTAAAGGACGTGTGGTGAACAAACCTTTTACCACATGCATCACACTGATAAAGTTTTTCTCCTAAAAATGGTTAATAATTATTAATAAATATAAGACAAGTTTAAGAAAAGAAATTTTGTTTAAATTTTTATGATCCCATCACCCTCTAAAAAAATTATTGTAATCATTCATTGGATCACTATACAAATCTTAATAAATAAATATAAACTCACATTTTATATATAATTAGATGAAGTACAATTTACATTAATTAATACAACGCATACATATCTAATTAAAGTGAAAGAAGTGAGGTATTTAAAGGCACTTTTTACAAGACTTTAAATTTTGTATTTGATTTAAAATTTGATAGTCAGTCAGAGTCGTTCTATGCGTAGGTAGGTACTTGTGATTTTTTTCTTTATATTATTTCGTGATTTTCTTCGCTTAGAAAGAAAGTTAATAAAATTATATAAATTTGTATTGGATTCTCATTTAAAAAAAATGGTTGCATAGGGAACTTATAGCTTTATTATAATAGTAAAAAAATATGAGATTTCCAGGAAAAAAGTTGTCACATGCAGTAAAATTAGAAACTAAAAACCTTGACAAGGATATTAAAACGTGTTTTTTGGATTAATATCAATTTCCATTAACATTAAAAATGTTGAGAAGTTTTGAGGCATACCATACCTCATTGTCACCCCATATAGATATATTTAAAGCCAGCCTCCGACAGGCTGAGTGAACTGTTCATTTCTCGGTACTCGGTACACTATAGTCCAACTATTTCATTATAAATTTCATATAAATTATTGCTATAGTATACAAAATCAATAATTTGAGATATAAAAATTTAGTCAAGCAGAGGTGGAAAAATTATAGCTAAATAGTACATTAAACAACAAGTTTAGAAAAGCAAAGTTTTACTAAACGAATATAGTGTTTGAGTAATAGCGAGCGTAGCGAGCGAGTAACTCAAAACTATATAAGTTTAGTAAAACTGCTTTTCTTACGAGATTTGTTTATACTATTTTTTCGCATTTTGTGTTAGTTAATTAATAAGTTAATTAATTATAAGCAAATAGTGATAGATATAAAAGCATTACGAAGTTTGAAATTTAAAAAAGTCACCATAGTAGGTACTTGTTTCCGTAACCATAGTAACTGACATGGGTTTGTTTATTTATATAATAACAGTTAGGTAAGTATAATTTTTGTGAGTCGAATTGATTTTAAGTTATACATGGTGGTCCGAAGTTTACCTGACAAACTTCGGCAGGTGATAGAGGGACTTAAAATAAGTGGAAAAGTTCCTATCAACTTATGTCCTTAGGTGATTGCTAACAAAGATACAGGGTGTTAAAGTTTTGTGAAAAATAAACCATTTCATTAATAATTCTAAAATTATGAAAGCTATTGACTTGAAATTTTAGGGGCGGCGATGTTTTTTAAGCCTTTATTGTTTTACGGAATCTTGCCTTTGTACTGCTTTCAGTGGCGCCGTTACGGGGTGGGAGAGTTAAATTTTTCGCCGAAACTATGTAACACCACTGCTTTGTACAGTTGATTTGAGATTTTCTGAATCTCTGCTCAATTTGGAAGAAAAAAGGTATCTTTTAATTTATTCGTACAACGCTTACTTTTCGAGTAAAATAGCAAAAAAAATTTCCATGAATAAACTTTATTGCAAATTTATCATTTATTTTACAAAGCTGAACAATCTTGGCATCTTGATACCCAACATTAATACTATAAAAACTGACAGGGTGACAGGTTAAACATTGACTGACAATAATGTTTCATTGTTTACCATGGGCAATTAGGATTATTAATTTTATTATTATTGTAGTAAAGGTTTTAGTGTTTTAGTGGAGATATAAGGCAAAAACAGCCGTTTTACTCGAAAAGTAAGCGTTGTACGAATAAATTAAAAGATACCTTCTTTCTTCCAAAATGAGCTGAGATTCGGAAAATCTTAAAAACAACCGTACAAAGCAGTGGCGTTACATAGTTTTGGCGAAAAATTTAACTCCCCACCCTGTGACGGCGCCACTGGAAACAGTACAAAGGCAAGATTCCGTAAAACAATTGAATCCTAAAAAACATCACCGCCCCTAAAATTTCAAGTCAATAGCTTTCATAATTTTAGAGTTATTAACGAAATGGGTTGTTTTTCACAAAACTTAACACCCTGTATCTTTGTTAGCAATCACCTAAGGGCATAAGTTGATAGGGACTTTTCCACTTATTTTAAGTCCCTCTATCACCTGCCGAAGTTGGTCAGGTAAACTTCGGACCACCCTGTATATTAATTATAAAAATGAATCTTGCTAAAGTGCCACTTTATTAAACGATTTTTAATTTAGTAAAATAGCGTATTATCTGCCAAAATGCGAAAAAAGTAATTAATACTAATTATTACCGATCACTCATGTAAAATTAATGTATAATTTATTTGCAGTACTACTGTAATGTTTTAATGACAATCGAATGAAGATCAAGAGAAAGATAATGCTGTATGTTGCGTCATGATGCAGTGCAGTGATGCATGCTCCAAGCTGTACAGCACTCCAAATTAAGTGTAATTATATCTTGGCTCCACCAACGATTGAACTTTCCTGTCAAGTGATATATGTACAGAAATTTAATTTTAAATAGTTTCATTAAAAACAGTTTTTATGTGTGAGTAGGTGCTATATAATTACTGAAACCTATTATAGGTAATACGACCTTCGTTTTTAGTAAAGGGATCTTGTTTGGGTATTCAGCATCTATGCATTTAGAGACAAGGGACACACACACACACCCAATACTTAAGTATATGGATATACTGATTTTAATATGATCTTTGGAAAATATTCAAGTGCGCTATATTTCCAACAAAAATCTTGTAAATAATGTACCTAATTATAATCGGATTATAAATTTTGGTTTTCACACTATTAATATTTCAAACATAGTAAGTATCTGAAAGTGGAAGTATAATCATATTCGTAACTGACTAGGTTTAGGTTAGATGGTATTCTCATAAATATTTTTTTTATAATTTGATATACAGTTACAGTCCATTGCAATAGGAATAACTGTACAGGGTTATTCCATATATTTAGACAGCGTCTACCTCGCTTATTGTAAAAGATAGAAAAAAACTTTAAATACAAAAATTGTAGGGTAAATAGTCAGAAAGTGTTGCACAATATCACGAATAGATATTGGAAAGTTAAAAAAAAACACCAAGTTAGTAAATTTCTAATGGAACACCCTATATATTTTAAAAAAATCAAATAGATCTTTTTCATCTGAATTCAAAAATATATATGTTGATATTTGGTTTGCCGTTTTCGAGATATTTGCATTTAATGAACGTGATTATATTGTTTTGCCATATCGCGGTTGCCATGAAAAAACAAATGCTCCAAACGTCAATAATAATTATTGTTTATTCGTGTATCACATTTTCTTCGTTCTATCCGTAAAATGGGTTATACAGAAGGAGAAATGTTAGAAATAATTGTTTTTTCATGGCAACCGCGATAGGCAAAACAATATAATCACGTTCTTTAAAAGCAAATATCTCGAAAACGGCTAAACCAAATATCAACATATCATATATTTTTGAATTCAGATGAAAAAGATCTATTTGATTTTTTTAAAATATATAGGGTGTTCCATTAGAAATTTACCAACTTGGTGTTTTTTTTTAACTTTCCAATATCTATTCGTGATATTGTGCAACACTTTCTGACTATTTACCCTACAATTTTTGTATTTAAAGTTTTTTTCTATCTTTTATAATAAGCGAGGTAGACGCTCTCTAAATATATGGAATAACCCTGTACATCTTACACGTGAAGAAACTAGAACCATTAAAGGAATTATTGCCACACGTGGATATTGCTCCGGTGGGGTAGAGTATAGGCAGCATAGTAGGTACATAAAAGCTGTTGTCACTTCTTCTCTTCATCATATGGAAAATTTGGTTTGTTTTATCCGGAAGATCATAAGTGGGTTCACTGTAACTAGTAATAAAATGTATTGATCTTAAGAAAAAATTTTCATTCCTTCAAATGTAGTGCTTTATAAAGAGGATACATTAAATATGGGTTCGCTATCATCGAATTCCACTGTAATAACAATACGATTACTTTTTCGAAGTAAAATCTGAATGATTAAATTATTATTTTTTAAAACAGAAAGTAACTCCCAATTATGTAATTATCAAGTAGGTTTTAAAAAATTAAAATAGAAATATTGTGAAAGTGAAATCAGGAATGTATGTTGCCGAAAGAAATAATCAATAAATACGGAGAAACACCATTATTTCATTTAACTTTTAATCTAAACTTATGTATTTACAAGACTACTAACCAGTATGTATAGGAACATGCCTTACGAGGCCCCCCTTTTGTGTAAACGATTTGTTACAATAAACACAGGTAAATGGGCTGATACCATTATGCATATCCATATGTATATTAAATGCAGCTTTGTATTTATACGACTGCCCACAAATCTCACAAATAAAAGGACGATCACTGTTATGAGATTTCAGATGATTTTTCAGTTCTCCTGATGTTCGAAATTCTTTTAAGCAGTGACATATGTAAGGTTTAGATATGTCAGGATTCTTTTTTCTTTTCTGTTTCTTTTTCATTGTTGACTGTTCAACTTGAATTAAATTTGCATTATTTTTATTCATAGCATAATCTTCCACCTTGAGATCAATTATTTCTGGATTAAGAAATTCATGAATAGAATTTAAATATGGTACTCCTGTTAATAAATCATTGTTTATAGTACTTTTAACATTATCATCACAGTTAAACATGTTAATATCACTTATTTCGTTAATTATATTACTTTCAATGGTGTTTATCACACTTTCAGTCAATTCTTCTTTAGTTCCAGCAGAAATATTTTGGTTGGATTTCTCAACATATTTTTTAAATTGATCACATATTTCTATTTGTCTTACTTTAATAGCATCTAATTCATTTATTAAATTGTAACATTGTGAGCACACGTTAAAATGTTGATTATACAGGAGCTTACCAACAACATTTTCAACTACTGATATTAATGGGGTATGTGAATGTTTAGAATATGTGTTTTTCAAATTAAATTCAACTGATTTTACTAAGCTGCAACATAACGAACAAGCAATTGAATCTTCCATATTTCTAAAAAATGCCTTCTTATTTTGATTTTATGGTTATGGTTAACTTTTAGCCACAAAACATATAAAGGCGGGTTTAGCGACAGGTTTTTTATGCGGCTTGAAGAAGTATAATTTTGAAAGCGCGCGATACATTTTTTATTTTTATTAGCTACGTTATTAAATTCGCTCGATTGGCTCTTTTAAATCCTTTGTCGTTCTTTTATTACATATAGAATATAGAGCAGAAAGAGCAAATCTGTTCGAGTTCTATTTTAATCTCGGCGATGCTTTCCAACATATTCTGTGCTTTCCAATGCCGAGCTCGGAGAGTTCATCTTAAGGAGATAATCTCATTGGCTACAAGACAAGGATTCGCGAAAATCACGTACCGCGAGATGGTGCTGAAAATCTAGTGTGTGCATGAACCAAGTGGTGAACAACAAACCTTTGAGTCCTTTGACATACAGAGGCTAGCCTCTGTACTTCTTGGTGTTTGGTGACCCAGTCCAGAACGTCCTGAACTAAAAGTTACAACTTCCCACTGTAGTTTTAAAATAAATATCACTTTTGACAACAACTATCAAACGTAAAAATCCCGAGTGTACATGTTTGTACACCGAACAAAATAGTTTTTAAAGTTCTAGCAATTCGAGATCAGTTCATATAATTCGCTGGCTTTAGTCCGTTCTGAACTGGGTCACCAAACACAGCTATTATTTACAATAAATTTAGAGGTTAATTCTAGTAACAATCTTTTTTTATTAAAGTATCGTGTCAACCGTTTTATTAATTGATTGCAATGCTATATTGTTTATAAACCCTTTAAATATTATAATAACAACACTTTAAACGCACTTTTAATTTTAAAGATCTGTTGGAAATAATAATTTAATCACTAAGTTAGCCATTGATTGTATTTAGATACTGAGTTGTTTTGTTTAACTTGTAACTAAGCAGTTGTTTATATATGACGTATTATGTTAGAGAGAGAATAAACTTCTTATAAAATATTCTGCAGGGAAGTTATTTTGTTTGGCTTGTATATTAAAGAAGAACAAGATATTATCAATAGGTTATGGGCCCAGACTATCTCATCTGAGCTTATCTTCGTTTTGGTGTTAAAATATACAACGGAACATGACTGAGAATATGAATTTGCCTGGAATAGAAAAACTAGAAGGTTCGTCTAACTATAATAATTGGAAATTCTGTATGGAAATGCATTTGATACAAGAGGATCTGTGGGAATGTATTGAGACTGATGCAGAAGGGAACGTCAAGAATAAAGACGAGAAGAAAGAACATAAAGCTCGTGCTAAAATTTGTCTAAGTGTGAAGTCTTCTGCTTACATTCATATTAGAAATGCAAAAACTGCAAAGGAGACGTGGGACAATCTAAAAAGAGCATATGAAGACAAAGGATTGACACGACGGTTAGGACTTTTAAGAATTTTATTTAGTCAAAAGCTTAGTGATTTTAAGAACATGGAAACTTATGTCACTCAAGTATTGGGAATTTCACAGCAATTAGCAGATATAGGAGCAGTAATTGAAGATGAATTTGTAGCAGTAATCTTATTAAGTGGTTTACCAATTGAATTTAACCCCATGGTTATGGCACTCGAAAGCTCAAATGTTAAAATAACGAGTGATCTTGTAAAATCGAAACTTTTCCAAGAAGACTTGAAGTGGGAATGTGCAAATAATGAAAAAGATATGGCTTTGTTTTCAAAAGGTATGAAATTTGAAAAGAAGAAAGGTTTTAAGTGCTACAAATGTCATCGACAAGGGCATTTTGCGAAAAACTGTCCAGATAGAGGTAAAACAGTACAATACCAAAATATAGGTCAATCAAGTCAAACTGCAAGTAAACATTCTAATAAAAAATTTTCGCTATTGACAACTTTGCCAGAAAATATTGGGTTAAACGAGTGGTACGTTGATTCCGGAGCGACTGCACATATGACTGGAAAGAAAGACTGGATTGTGAACTATACTGTGGACACAATTAAAGAAGTAACAATAGCAAATAATGAGAAATTAAGTACGGATGGTAGAGGTGATGTTGAAATAGACTTAGCAGATAATTCATGCGTAAAAACTATTACGGATGTTGTGTATGTACCAAAACTTTCCACTAATCTGTTATCCGTTAGTAAAATGGTAGAAAAGGGCCTGTCAGTGATTTTTTCAAACAGAGGATGTCAAATTTATGGAACAAATTGTAAAGTAGAAGGTGAAGTTATAGCCAGTGCTTGTGAAACAAATGGTATTTACAAATTGAATGTTCAAAGCCCATTGGAAACATTACAGCAAGAGCAAACTTATTTTACAATATCTATGAATTCGCAAGAACTTTGGCACAGACGTTTAGGTCACTTAAATAAACAAAGTATGAATCTGTTGAGAAAAGGTATGGTGTCAGGTGTGAAGTACACAGATATGAACTCAAGTCCCTGTGTTTCGTGTATTGAGGGGAAACAAGCCAGATTTCCATATCCTAAAAAATCGTATACAAGAGCTTCACAAAAACTTGAATTAATACATTCAGACTTATGTGGACCGATGAGCGAGCCATCTCATAATGGTGCGAGGTACTTATTGACATTTATAGATGATTATAGTAGAAAAACATTTGGATATTTTCTAAAATCGAAAGATGAAGTATTAGAGAAATTTAGACATTTTAAACTACTTGTAGAAAATGAAACTGAATTGAAAATAAAAGGTATACGAACAGACAATGGAACGGAGTATATTAACCGTAAGTTTCAGAGTTTTCTCAGCGAAAATGGAATAAGACATCAGACAACTGTAACTTACAGTCCTGAACAGAATGGTGTGGCGGAGAGAGCCAATCGAACGATTATAGAGAAGGCACGGTCTATGCTCCAAGATGCTGGATTGAGTAGGTGTCATTGGGCAGAGGCCGTGAACACTTCCATTTATCTTAAAAATAGATCACCAACAAAGGCAGTGAGAGGTGTAACACCTGAAGAAAAATGGACTGGACAAAGAGTTAATCTGAATCATTTGAAAATATTTGGCTGTGTTGCATATGCACATATCCCAGATACTTTAAGAAAGAAGTTGGATTCCAAAAGCAAAAGGTATATTTTCGTAGGTTATTCTGAAGACACAAAGGGATATCGGCTAATAGACCCACAGAATCTAAAGAAAATAAAGATAGCCCGTGATGTCATATTTCTTGAGAATGAGTTTATGAATTCCAAGAAAGCAATTTCTGAAGAAACTAATCAAATTTCAATACAAAATAAACTGATTGTAGAGGAGGAAACTATCGAAGAAGAACCAGAAGAACCTGTTCAAGAGAATTTAGTAGAAAATTATCTAGAAGAAGAGGTTGAGGTTAATATGGATGAAAATTTGTCTATGGAAAATTCAAATTCAGACATTTATGAGGAAAGACAAGAACAAGAACAAGAAATAGATCGGCAACGGACATATCCACAAAGAAATCGGAAACAGAAGGAATATCCTGACTATGAATTGTATCAAGCCAACTGTAATGAAGTAGTTGAACCTTTGTTCTTGAAAGATGCATTAAGTGGAAGAGATAAAGAAAAATGGAATTTAGCCGTAAATGAAGAGTACAAGTCTCTACAAGAAAATAATACATGGATACTTGTAGATCCACCAGAAGGAAAGAATGTTGTTCAGAACAAGTGGATATTTAAGATAAAAACAGATGAAAAAGGAAAAGTCGATAAGTATAAAGCAAGATTAGTAGCTAAAGGTTTTACCCAAAAATACGGTATTGATTATGAAGAAACTTTTTCACCAGTTATTAGATACGCAACATTGAGAATGTTGATAGGTATGGCTGCAGAAGCAAACTTGGAAATTGATCATATGGATGTAACGACCGCCTTTTTAAACGGAGAACTTAAGGAAACTGTGTACATGCAACAACCTGAAGGTTTTATTAAGAAAGGAGAAGAAAACAAAGTTTGTTTACTGAAAAAAGCCATATATGGCCTTAAACAGTCATCCAAAAATTGGTATGAGAAGATACACTCTGTTTTGGTGGATTTGGGCCTAAAACGATCAGAGTCGGAACCATGTGTGTACTACAAATTGAATGGAGGAAACATTTTAATCATCGCATTATATGTAGATGATATTCTGTTATTTAGTAATAACAAAACTGAAAAACAGAAGTTAAAATTACAGCTTGTAAGTAAATTCAAGATGAAAGATTTGGGCAATGCCAAAAATGTCTTGGGAATGAGGATTCGCAGACAAGAGGAAAATATTCTCATTGATCAAAAGAAATACATAGAAAACATCTTAGCACGGTTTAATATGTTGGAATGCAAACCAGTGGGTACACCATTGGAAATTGGTAAGAAATTATTGAAATCAGAAGTACAAGAAGAAAATAGTCATTTGCCATACCAACATTTGATAGGATGTCTTATGTATCTCGCAGTTTGTACAAGACCAGACATTGCACATGCTGCTAGCGTGTTAAGCCAATTCAATTCATGTTTCACTGAAGAGCATTGGAAATGTGCGAAGCGTGTATTACGATACCTGAAGGGTACAATGGATTATTGTCTTATGTTCCAGAAGAAAGGAAGTGTTTTGCGAGGTTATGTTGACGCTGATTGGGCGAACAATGAAATAGATAGAAAATCTTATACTGGTTTTGTCTTTACCCTAGGAGGTGCGGCTATATCTTGGGAGAGCAGGAAGCAGAGAACTGTAGCTCTGTCCAGCACTGAATCAGAGTATATGGGACTATCAGATGCAACCAAAGAAGCTATATTTCTGCAAAATCTGTTGAATGAAATATCAGGCCAAAAGAATTGTATAACTTTGTATAACGACAACCAGTCGGCACAAAAGTTAATAGGCAATCAGAGGTTCCATAATAGGACAAAGCACATTGATATTCGTCACCACTTTGTGAGAGAGGCTGTGCAATCTAAACAAATCAAAGTGGAATACTTACCAACGGAAAATATGATTGCGGACATCCTGACCAAGGCTCTGTGTAAACCAAAGTGTGAAGACTGTACTAAAGGTTTAGGACTAATGAACTTAGCTGTTAGTGATTCAATTAAGGGGTAGTGTTGGAAATAATAATTTAATCACTAAGTTAGCCATTGATTGTATTTAGATACTGAGTTGTTTTGTTTAACTTGTAACTAAGCAGTTGTTTATATATGACGTATTATGTTAGAGAGAGAATAAACTTCTTATAAAATATTCTGCAGGGAAGTTATTTTGTTTGGCTTGTATATTAAAGAAGAACAAGATATTATCAATAAGATCACAAGATAAATTTAAGAAACCCGCGAACTGACAGTGACAGTAGTGACAGCGGTTTGTTGTTCACTATAAATGACTCATCATATTGAGATTACGCCAAAAAATATAGATGTCGCCCACTCCGTGATTTTCGCGAACTACTACTCTACTCTAATAATAATGTGAAACGTCAAAATTTACCTATTACGTCAAAACTTCATATGTCATTTAAAAATCGCAATACTGTTATAGCCAACCAAGGCTGGTAAACTCTAAAGGTTACCCAATCTGAACCTGACCTATCTCAATATATCATACGTCACTAGGCGACCGGCGGTATATCCATCTCTGTTCTACAACAGCAGAGCAGTGTTTAGTGTCTCTTTTTAGTATGTAAAATAAATGACAGACCGCGGTCGCCAGCCCTGCCGCAACCCGCATATTCCTCGCCCTAATGCTGCTCATTGAGGCAACCTGTACAAAGTCTATAAGCCTTGATAGCCAACTTAAATTTAAATCAGTCAATGGGCGCGTTTAGCGAACACAACCATTGACAGTGCTGACCGGTAGCCGGTTGTCTGCACAACTTATGTTGACCAAAAGCAGCGTAGAAATTTACCGCTTACCATCCCGTTCAGCGAACGGCTACCGGTCAACACTGTCAACGGTTGTGTTTGCTAAACGCGCCCATTGTCTATTATTTCTTTGTCTAATGTCAATGCCAAGAATATAAATGAAACTTAATTGTAAAAATTTCAATGATTATTGTTAAAGAATACTGAAAATTAGGTGGTATGTTTTATAATAATACCGTGATATTAAATAAATGGACTACATAAAATTAAATAATCACATTTAACGTTTTTAAAATAAGATATTATTATATGCGCTCTAAATAGGTAAGCAATTGTTTAGTATGTTACGTTACGCACTAGTGCGTAAGGTAAAAACACTTTACGCACTAGTGCGTAAAGTTTAACTTTACGCACTCTACAGCGTGCGGAAAGTTAATACTTTACGATCGGTAGTAGAAAAACATGTTTACATCTGCCCAGTGCTTTAGATATTCCACCAACACAACTGCATATATGTTTCTTATTCTATAAACTAAATTTAACATTTAACGCTGTGATGTGGACTTTTTTATTGTTATTTTCCAGACTTTGTTATCGGGGTGGACGTTTCTTTTTATCATTATTGTATTGCTTTTACAACTGAAAATGTTTGTTTTTAATTATGTCCTGTGTTGTAAAGGGATGTTCGTAACGCAAGGCGATTTGGTAATTATTTAGTGTACCTACTACAAATTGCTTAAAATTTGCAATAATTTTGGCAAACCCCTTAAATCGGGTCTTCTGAACATGAATATCTGATTTTTTTACCCCGAAGACGAAGAGTTTTACGAAAAATAAAAATTTTTTGCCGAATTTTTACTAAATTTTATACACAGCACACACACGACATAAACAAAGATCATTATAGGCTAAACCGCCCAGTCCGTACCAACGTTGCCAAGTGTACAGAACGTGTTACCCGAAACCTAACTGAACTTATTAGTGGTGTGATGGCCTAGCGGAAACGAGCTCGGTTTGGCAAGCAGAAGGTTCAAATCCCACACGTTCTTGTTTTTTTTTTTTTGTTAAATGCATCAGGCATGATATGAGGTCTATTGCGAGTTAGAAGCCGGAGGCAGGTTAGATATGTGTGTTATTCCCCTGATAAAGGAATTTTTTTTATTAGATTAAAGGAATTTTTTTTTTTATTGAATGCATCAGGCATGAGGTCTATTGCGAGTGTTTTTTGGTGTTTTTATGATATTTATTTAGGGATAAACTAATGTTCCTTCTTTAACATAAAACGATACTGCACCCGCCCGCGCAATCTTGCGGCATATCATAAAAACACGTTCTGTACACTTGGCAACGTTGGTACGGACTGGGCGGTTTAGCCCAAGATTCCTGTCTCCTTTAGTAATCTTGGGTTTAGCCCATATGTCTATGGTTTAGCCTCTCATCAAAGATCGTCCCTGCTTGCGTCAAATTATATTAAATATTTTATCTATGCGTCAAATGTCAAATGAGTGATTCCTCCCACTAAGCAAGGCAATATTTCAGCAACTTTGCACTAAGATTACTTCGAAAAGTATGATGTTGCAGCAGAGTTTACAATTAGCTTGCTGCAACTTTGATGCAATGGCCCTAATGTCCATGCAGCAATATTACCACAGTAATGTTGCATATCGCAAAGTACCAGCAACATTCGTGTACTTTGATGGCAAAGTTCAATGATATGACAACTTTGCAGTTGAAAAGTTCAATAGGTTGAAATAAGTGATTTACAAATAAAGTTCAGGTATTTATTTAGGGGGCGTTCGTTTTCACGCCCCAAGGGCGGCCGAGGCGTTCGGTATTGTTTTAAGCGTTTTAGTTAAGACTCGGAGCGTTCTCCTTTGCGTTTGAGACGGCTTGGGGCAGCACGTCCGAGCGCGCTCGATGTTCTCGGAGTTTGGAGGTCGATCATCAGGTTTGCTTAAAACATAACCTTAAAAGTCGTACCAAAAACTAAAAAGTATCAACAACAACTGACTGTCGTTGCCAAAATGTTATCATACGATTCATGGTGGGTCTCCACAGTGTCAGTGCAACGTCGACGTTTTAACTGTACAAATAATTACGCTTTTATTTAGCAAGTATAGCTTTATTCGTTTTTTTGTCTCCATACTACAGATGACGTCGTCGTCACGACACGTTTTATTTATTCTCTTTTACTATCAGCATACCCTCCATAATTCATAATAGTAATAGTAATAGTAATGGGCATTTACGATAATTGGAGCGCTACATACCGCAATGTATCAGAGCGTTCGATAATAAGAACATATCTACCGAACCGCGTTCGGTAAATGTATCGAATGTATTCGCTACATCTACCCGATCCAAAATTTATGGATCGACTACATCGGTTGGTAAATGCGGTACAACCTTAAAATATGATTTAAAAAACTTAATTTTTGACATTTTGTGAGTATTTGAGATATGATAAACCCATCACTGTCGAAAATAATGAAGTAATTTAAGATGAGGACGGAACATTTATGTATATGTATAATGAATTAAGTAAGTAAGTAGGTATACCTAAATATGCATACATATAAATGTTTTTTTACTTTCCATTTTGACATGGCGAGCAGTATGAACTTATGAATAAGCATAAAATAGAAAAGTAATTCAATTTTTAATTATTTATTAATTAGTCAAGTGATGCTTTAGGTTACATTTAAAATTTTGCGTTCGGTAATTCTTAGCTCGGTAGATGTATTGACATAAAACAGCTGATTACCGCAATGTACCAGGATTCATTACCCGCTCCAATTATCGTAAATGCCTAATATGTGTTTAATGGTTTGAAGTGTCATTATGATTGAGGATAATGAATTTATTATTTATAATATACAACTGCTCGCCAATCGCCATTAGCACAGAAGTGTCTGTTAATTCTGTGGCATTAGTAACCTAACAAATAAACGTCAAGCGCAAAAAACGTTAAACTGCCACACAGTTGTCGTCTAAAGTTGGAACTTCGTCAACTTTCGCGCCACGCGGATTTTTAATACGACGTCGTGTAGTGGCTTATTATGATTGGTTTGCTGATGTGCAGTCATGCAGTTCGCAGTCGTACTGCCTCCGTGGAGACTCACCATCATACGTTCTGTTGTGAAAGTAAAGAAAAAAATAAGTCAGGCCTAATTATTAAATTATTTAGTGCAAAATGGGAAATTTGAGGTTGTGTTGTTGTGTATTTTACTCGCCACCTACCGTTCTAGTTAAAATCAACCGGTACGCTCGGTATTGACGTCACAATACCCGTTACCCGCACTGTTCGCATCGAGGTGTCCCACCTCAATGACTGCTCACCTTGCCCCAGTCAAACTCGAACGTAGCCTTACTGAAATATTGTAATGAAATTGATATTTTAATTGCAAATTTAATTTTATTCAAGCCAATAGTTTTTATAATTTTTAACCGATTTTAATTATTCAAAAACTAAACTAACTAAAAAATCAGGTAAATATATTTCAATTTCTTGCAGAAAGCCTAATTATCTTTACTATTTATACCTCATAACCTGATCTTTTAGTTATAAATTAGTTTTGAATAATTGAAATCAGTTAAAAATCCACGAAACTATTGATGAAATAACAAATTCTGTTTGTTTTGACCACCCAATAAAACAACTTTGGAAAAATAGGAGAAAACACCAGCTCGTTGGCTCCTAAAAAAAAAACGAGTGTCATTGGAGATATGTATATGTATTATTTGTTGTTTATGCTATACAGCTATATCTTTTACAGGTTAATATTAATTACATAATATACTATATTGTACCAATGACAAATTTGCCATTAATTATGTACCTTTATGACCATAATCTTCTTTAATAATTGTAGGTTCTGCATATTTTCTTAATCTTGTCCGACCTATCCCAGCAAATACATTTTTATCGAAGCGTTCACTGTAAATTCGGCGATTATAAGGAGTCCTTTCTGGTTCATTCACTCCATTCTTCTCATCTAACTTCCAACTCAACCAGTGGCGGCTGGTCAGGGTGGGCAGGTTGGGTAGGGCCCACCCAGAAAAAAATTAAGAACTCTATGGAAATATTTTTTTTGTTTTCTTTTTGTGATTTAAATTGGTGTACATTTGCTTTCTATTAATATATACCTAGAACAATGAAATGTTGAAAAATATTAAAAATGGAGTTTAGAAACTATTCGAGATAATATCTAATATCCCCCGCTTTCCAAATTTAAAATCCCGCTTAATATTATACGTTCTATCCGCTATTATATGCATTGGGCTGGCCCATGCTTCTTCATAAACGTCCGTAATAGTTAGGCAGTACGCTCACTTCAGTGACGTTAGATTTGCCATCTAAGTACCCAAGCGTATGTCGCGTACCTATTCTGCCTCAGCGTGAACCAGCGGGCCGGCCCGTTGACGCGATCAAGCGGAAGCAAGTTTTCGTTCAAGAAACTAAAAATCTAGCCAACACGCGTAATCACTAATGTAAAATGCGAAATTGTGGATAATATACTTACTAACTTTAAATATGGAAATGTTAAATCTGTGTGAAACGATAAATAACATAACATTTATTATTAATTCTTTAATTCTTAGCCCATAGGTATTGTTATAATTTAAAACAGCGCGAGGGACGCGCCAGCTTTTAGAATGTATGGGCCGGCCCTCGGGACTCTCCGGAAATTCTCGGCTTCTCTTATCGTTAGAAGGCAGAGAAAGGGGTTCTAGTTTAGTTCCCTTACAATCGCATGGTGCAATTTTCATGGTTTTCGACATTAAAACAAATTAGTGTAGTATGTAGATCCTTTTTTTGTACGTATGTTTTAAGAAACTAGGTATTACGACCACTACCCACCTATATAACACTTTTTTTTGTTATCAAAAATCGTACCTAGTTCTAGTTCTATTTGAATGAAATTACCAAAGGACTGAAAGTGAATTTTTATTATACTGTTCAAATTTAAAAAAAAACTAGGTAGGTATACAAATAATATATAAATAAAATGAATAACGTAACAGAATTTTTTCAAAGGATTTAAAAAATTTTAATAAAACAATTGCGTCAAACGAAAGTGGGAAAAACAAAGTAATCTTGAAAATATTTAAATATCAAGTTTAGTACATAAATTTTGAGGTACTTTTGTAAAACACAATGACCTTGAAAATCCTGAAAAATTTCCAAACAAAAATAAACATTAGTATGTAGGTACCTATGTACCTTTTTACGAAATTCCGTTACATAATATTTCTGTAAATTGTTTTCTTCATAATGGTATTTGGTATTTTCAAAGAGTTCAACAAACACAAAGAAATCGAAAAACAATACACTTGAAACAAGAAACAACTGGTATGAAGAATGAATTGGGTATGGGTATACCTACTTAATAGGTAGGTAATTGCAATAAAGTGAAAGGCTATAAAAAATATCTATTTTTAGTACTTACAAATAATTATTCATTATTAATAAAAGTATAATATAAATAATTACAATTAAAATGTGTATGCATACATACCTAAGAGGACTATAGTGGCACACGAAACAGCTGTTATATTGTTTTTACACAAACTGTACAATATTGCACCATTATCTGAAATTTCTTAGGTTGTACTTGCGCTAAAGTTTTGTTTCTCTATACTAACATAGAACCTGAAACGATTGCATAAAGCTAAACTAAATCTGACACTGAATTAATTTTACAACCTGTAATTACACGTCTAACATCTAATCTAACCACAATCCACAGAATGCAAATGGAGATTGGAACACAGAAGAGACAACCATCTGAGTGAGAAGACAACTACCTCCCTCCGCTGCTAACGTGCATGCGCGTAGAAAGAATATACAGTGCATTAGTTTTGCAGAGTCAAGATTCATTTTGACTGAATATTGTAGTTGCAATATAACTTTTGTAAATTAACGTAAACTTTTAGGTCATTTGCAGACTCGGCTTCCAATACATTTACAAAATTAACTTTGATACAAAATTCCAGTTGCAATGTTTCTTTTGCAACTGAAATGTACCTTCACCTAAACTTATGAATTTAAAGTTAATTAATTCAAATTTGCTAAAAGCTTCCAGTAAGTGAACAATTGAAAGCTGCAAAAGTAAATACAAAATACAATGCAATATTGCAGGAAACTTTTGCAACTTTGAATGTTCAGTGGGCTGCTGTGTCTAAAAGCACGGCGCATGATGGGCAGTCCCTATTTTTCTATTACGGACTATGATATTTTTTATTTTATTTTTTGTTATGGAATTTTTATTAATTTTATTTAAAAAAATTTTATTAATATTTTTTGAATGATTATGTACAAATATATTTAATTATTTACCTGTATGTGTGGAGGGTTAGGTTAGGTTAGGTAGGTCATATTATACAAAAATAAATTAACACATGCATGCAGTCAATGCATGTATTAATTTATTTTTATATATGTCCTACCTAACCTAACCTAATCCTACCCACATCCCTTCCTGGCAAGGGTAATGTTCATACCTCCTCGTTGGTCCTTGCCGGACGAAAACATTTTTTAACCAATCAATTTGTTAAACACTGTTATTGACTAAATGATGAGCTAAAATGACTAATATTTCACTGGCTAGACATACGAATGCGATCTTTTTTTTTTGCTTTTTAAGGCTAACCTAATAAAATCTGAATACAATTCAGTGTTTTGTTAGGTTAGTTTCCCTGTGCCGGCATGGTAATTTTTTCATTAAATATATCCATTTCTTTATTTCATTGTGTATATGGAGTAATATGTTCCTTCTTTAACCAAAAAGTACCCATTTGCACTCATGTGGTGTGGAATAATTCTAAACGTACTTGTATTTTAGTCTATGGGTCGACGACCACTTAAAAAGCCGCGTCCTCATTGAGTCGACATTGTCGATCGACTTTGTCGAGCAACACTGTCGACCAACAAATCGAAAAGACTTCGCCTGTCCACACTGGAGACAGAAATGTACGATGAAGATGAGGTCATTATTGCTTGTGCCGCATTTATTTTTATCGCGGCTAAAAATAGTAAATTACCGCGTAAACGAAGATTTTGGTTTCGACCAAGTATTCAAAGTAGAAATCGGTACAGCGCTAGTAATCTCATAGATGATTTAAAGGGGTGATGTGGACATATTAAACTTGGAATGCAGATGAAACGGTGGTTTTAGAAATTTTTTTAGAATGACGGAAAGAGAATTTGAATATTTGTTGCAAAAAATCGGGCCAAAGATGTGTAAACAATACACTAAGTTTTCTTTTTCCCATTCCATTTTGCCGATAGAAACGATGCGACGCTCACACAGTAAAAATGACGCGGATGTCGAAGGTCGAATGTCAACCGGACACGTACACACCAGATTCAACACGTCGAACGCCTTTGATGTTACCGACAATCGGCGGGAAAGCATTCGACATGTGGAACAACATTTTTTGTCGATCGACGACGTCGAAAGCCACGTCCACATTTAATTCACATTGTCGATCGACTTTGTCGACTTGACGCTCCTGGAGTACGAAATTTTATTGTCAGGAAAATTTTCTCCACATTTTTCATTTAAAAAAATGGGAGGAGAAAACTGAATACCAATTCTTTACTTAGCCTAAATATTTTTATGAAAGCGCGATCGTCTAGTTGAAGGATCATATTTCTTATAATACTTTCTCCTGTTTTGTGCTACACCTAGTGATGCGAAAGAAATAAATACGGTTAGTTTTTTTTGTTTTAAACCGGTTTTTTTCACGAAAAATACACAAGCCTTGTTTTTTTGGTATTTTTTAAATCAATTTGGTGTTGAAATTAATGATTAATAAGCTTATTTAAACTTATTAAAATTGATGATCCTAATATATACTGTATTTATTTTAGGAGCAAGGTTAAGTGAATCGAGAAATTTTCTTACGAAAAAAATAAACATTGTTTTATTGATTAATAATTCTAATAAAAAAAATTATTGACAAGTATAAGATATATCATGTTGCTTCCACAGAGCAGGTAATTGTTACCCATGGATGATAGAATTTAACCGGTCAACGCTTTCAAGCAGCAGCTGTTCTTCTGACGTCATAATAGACATCGAGATGGTCAAGAAGTACGGAGTGTGTATGCGCAACACAACATATGACGGCAATTTCGAGTTATAAATGGAAAAGAACTATTCCAACCATAATTATTTTCAAAAAATAGGTACGTAAATGTCGATATAGAAATTATATAATCAAAAAAACATAACAGTATCGCAGTTTGGCCATAAATAACACGAAAAAACGAAAAATACGGGAAAAAAACTGTTTTTTTCAACTTAAAAGAACGTCAACATCAAAAAAACGGTTTTTTTAAAAATTTTCAATTGCAGCGAGCAAGTTAAAGATGGCCATTTTTATGCAATTTATCTACTTTAATTATTAGTCGCATACGACAGTCCAATGTCGAGTGGTATTTACCCACTCGTTGCAGATTCGACCGAAAATTGTAGAATGCGACATTAGAGAATACTCATATTCAGAAGTCGCGCAAATTACGGTAGACATTTCCGAAAGTAGTATGCGACTCGCGCCAATTGAGATTTGAGAATCGACCCCCTGGACTTTTTTCTTTGGGGTTACTTAAAGTCGCTCGTGTTTGCCAATAACCCCACAACAATCGAGCAGCTGAAGGAAAACATAACCCTTGAAATTCAAGCAATACAACAGGATATGTTGGCACGAGTCATGAGAAATTGGATCCATCGTATACGCATCTGCAGGGCATCAAGAGGGGGACATTTAAATGATGTTTTGTTGAAAACATAAATGGCATAAAGTATATTTTCAATAAATACACAATTTATTTTTCTAATTTAAAAAGTTCGTTTTTTATTCAAAATTAAAGTTCTATCACTGCTATTGGTACACCCTTTAGAAATCGACTCTGCCCCATTAATTTTATGGCAGCGCAGAACGGTGCACGCAATAGTCAGTTTTTACACGATGGAAATGAATGAAAGTTGTGATAGCTTCAACAAAATTTGTTTTTTTTTTAATCGGCATTAAAGTACCTCAAAATTGTCATTAAAGTGACAGAAATAGTCATTAAAGTAATCCATTATTGTACGATTTTTGTAGTGGGCCGAGGTGACAGATAAACGTAAACATTAATGTTTTATTGCTTGTGATAATAATTATTGTGTTGAAACAAAAGGTAAATAAATACAGTTTTTAAATTCAGAATTGTATTATCACTATTATAATTGCTAAAAATAATGGTTTTCTTATAAAAAATTATTCCGCCTTGACATTTAAAAATAATTATGAGATTTCCTAATGTCACTTGAAATTTTAAATAATTATGACATTTCTTAATGTCACTGAAAATTATTTAAAAAATAGAGTTAATTAATCTTAATTTCATAGTTTTTGGATAAAAAAAAAATGTAATATGCACCTCGGCATTAAAGTTCCTTTTTATCACTCATGTGGTTTATTTGCCTCGGCCCTACGGGCCTCGGCAACTAAACTCCACATTCAAGATAAAAAGATTAACTTTAATGCCTTGATACATAAATAACTATTATTATATGTGTTACATTTTATACTACGCTAAACTATATTTTTATACCCACTAAAGCTTCTATTATACATTTTCAATTTTGGATATTTAAAAATAATACTTTATTCCCGCAAAAATTTAAACAACTTTTCCTTTATTAGTCCGCACTGCGCAAACTCAAGATACTTTATTTCCTGCCTCGACCAGCTGATTGCCTGGTTTGTTTATGTTTGTATTCGTTATTCGCGAAAATCACCCGCACACCGCATCCCATACAAGATTTGAATTGTCTCCACACCCCCGGCCATGTTCCGTGTTTTAAAATTTTATAAAATTGGGAGTCTAAAATCCTCAGATTTAGGACCGAGTATAGAAGAAAACAAACAGGTTTAAGGACTAGTCTATACAAGGGTTCTATTTATATGAATTGGTATAATTGATATACCTACTTACATAACAAGACATTTTTACATTTTAAAAATTCGGAGGTAGAGACATTGTTTTTGTTTATAATAGAATAACCTGAAGTTCTTCTCATATTACAAAAACCAGCTGTTTCTGTCGCTTGCGAGTTGCATACATATAACGCACTTTCCAATAAAGACAGGTACATAAAGAGAGAGAGGTCGGTCCCTCATCGACGTCAAGCCGCAAAAATGTTGGAAGTTGGTGAACTTTTCGACGGCAGCGATTTATAAAACCGCCCCTTCAAATTTTTTTGAATAAACCAATCACGATGTAGGGCCCGCACGCCGCACGCCGGACGCCGCAGGTGTGGAGATCCACCATGAGGGTTCATATTTGAAAGTCTAAAACTGTTTAATAACATCAATTAAAGTTGTGAAATTAATAGCAAATGCAAAAGATTCTGTTTAGTACCTCAGTGCGGTACTTACAGCTCAAAAGTAGTGTCCGCATGCACTGGTTTCCGAAAGACCCAAATACTTGCAATAAATGGAACAAGGCTTTAAAAATTGCCATACCAATAACCAATTTGTATGTGTGTATGTAGCCAACATTTTATTCTTGATGATTCTTTCATTAGTAAGTATTATATGCATATCAAATTACCTATATCTTTATTTTATTTTCTTATTTTATTTTCAGCTACCTACCTGATATTTTAAATAGTGACAAAAAGTTGTTGTATTTCACTGGAGTTGACCTAGATGTGATAAAGTGTTGTGAACAATGCCTTAAAAATATTATAAAATATAAAAATCAGCAAATTGAAATTTTGTTTGTTTATGCTTTCACACCTTTTGACATCATACTTCTTTTCAGGATGGCAAGACTTTAGGACTCCTTCACACTTGGATTCCTTTGAATGGCATTCCAGAATCTGATTCCAGAAACGCACTGAAACTTTCCATACATTTAAATAGAGTCTGTTCACACAGAGATTCGATCCGTAGAATGCATCTATGTATATGCATTCTACGGAATCTCTGTGTGACTTTATTTAAATGTATAGAAAGTTTCAGCGCGCTTCTGGAAGCGGATTCCGGAATGCGATTCAAAGAATCCAAGTGTGAAGGAGTTCTTAGAAATTGGCTCAACTTCATACACCGTTTTCAAAGTTTCTTTTTCCTTACCCCATGCCTGCGTTACATCTGTGCAACTTAGCTTCTCTAATTTCTCAATCCTCAAATACATATTAATGTATTTTCAGAATAATTAAATAGTAATAAGTATAATAAATACAAAAACTACTGAATTATTTTATAATTTAACAAATCTTGCCGGTTTATGTAAACGAGCGTGGAGATTATATGCTTACAAAACCCGGATTGACCCGCTTTGCACCTGCATAAAGTGGCAGTTAGTTTATGTGGCTGTTAGGACCTACTTATCCTGCTGTTAGAGTTACCAGAACCTGGATATACCGCTCTTTTTAGCTAACAGCCAGATAACTTTAACAGGCACTTTACCAGGAGGTGGATATACCGGCCCTTACCGGCTTTGACTGACAAATGACAAATAATTTCAAGGTTATAAGTAGATGAAAACATGAGCTTTGTTCAAAAACCCTGCACTAGCTGCACTAGTGCAACATTTTTACACTGGATCCATTATTCTGTGTTCATAAACTCTAGTGTATGTACATGTCATCTGGCATATGTCAAAAATATTTGGCGTTCAAATATTCCAGTGTAGTGCAGAAATGTGTTACACTTTTACACGAACTTGAAAGGTAGTGCAAAAGTGTAGTGTAGAAATGTGGAGATTTGAGAACAAGAAATCATCATCAGATGATAACAATTCTGATAAAACTAATCTCTCCATTAGATATCTGTTATCTGTTAGTACCAATTTACTTTAATGCTTCAAAAAAAAAAATAAATAAGCACAACACCAGAACCATCACTCAAAACATAAAAGTAAGGTTAAATTTGAACTGTGTTCATAAACCAATTTTAAGGCTGAAACAGAATGGGTTGCAGTAAAACTTAAGACTTAAGACTTAAAAAGTATTACGTAACCAACACATGCTGTTTAATACAGTAATACACAATAGGTTATAGAAACTTAGGTTGTAAAACTTAACAGTTGGAATTTCCAACCGGTTGGGTTTTTACGTCCTTCGTCTTACGGAGAGCCAATCAAATTGAAGTATATTTAGTGAGAAATTGCCACCAACAATTGAATAAAATATTACCTAGCGGAAACTGTGTACGATAATTTACACTATTTACAAACTGCACTACACTGGTGTAGTGTCACACCAAAATAAAATTACACTACACTACACTATGTACCACTGCACTACACTAGTGTAATAGTTTTTGAACAAAGCTATGATTACTTAAAAATGAACACGAAAAATCCATGATTTGAAGGGACAAGGGGAATGCTGAACATGATTCTAAAAATAAGAGAGGGAGAAAACAAATCAGAACAAACGAACATGTAAATATGAATCATGATTACTTTGTTCACGTATGATTAGCCATTTATTGGTGGCGTTCGTTTTCACGCCCCAGGGCGCCCGAGGCGTTTGGTATTGTTTTAAGCGTTTTAGTTAAGACTCAGAGCGTTCTCCTTTGCGTTTGAGACGGCTTGGGGCAGCACGTCCGAGCGCGCTCGATGTTCTCGGAGTTTGGAGGTCGAGCATCAGGGCTTGCTTAAAACATAACCTTAAAAGTCGTACCAAAAACTAAAAAGTGTCAACAACAACTGACTGTCGTTGCCAAAATGTTATCATACGATTCATACGTTCTGTGAAATAGTGTGAAAGTAAAGAAAAAAAGTAGGCAGGTCTAATTATTAAATTATTTAGTGCAAAATGGAAAATTTGAGGTTGTTGTTGTGTAGTTTACTCGAGTTAAAATCAACCGGTACGCTAGGTATTGACGTCACAATACCCGTTACCCGCACTCTTCGCCTTGCCCATTATTCGCGAAAATCACAAAGGGTGCGACATCTCTTATGTAAATATGCAACCAGTATAGTGAGGAAAACAAATATTTGACGTTTTAGATTACGCCGTAATGTTATCCCACAAATAGTAAGGGTTCATATTTGAAAGTCTAAAACTGTTTAATAACATCAATTAAAGTTGTGAAATTAATAGCAAATGCAAAAGATTCTGTTTAATGCCTCAGTGCGGTACTTACAGCTTAAAAGTATTGTCCGCATGCACTGGTTTCCGAAAGACGCAAATCCTTGTAATAAATGGAAAAAAGCTTTAAAAATTGCCATACCAATAACCAATTTGTATGTGTGTATGTAGCCAACATTTTATTCTTGATGATTCTTTCATTAATAAGTATTAAATGTATATCAAATTACCTATATCTTTATTTTATTTTCAGCTATCTGATATTTTAAATAGTGAAAAAAGTTGTTGTATTTCACTGGAGTTGACTTTGATGTGACAAAGTGCCGTGGACAATGTTAAAAATATTAGAAAGTATAATAATCAGCAAATTGAAATTTGGTTTGTCTATGCTTTCACAGCTTTTGATATCACATCTGAACTCTTCTTTTCAGGATGGCAAGACTTAGAACTCCTTTACACTTGGATTCCTTGAATGGCATTCCGGAATCTGATTCCAGAAGCGCGATGAAACTTTCCATACATTTAAATAGAGTCTGTTCACACAGAGATTCCGTAGAATCTATACTTATGCATTCTACGGAATCTCTGTGTGACTTTATTTAAATGTATGGAAAGTTTCAGCGCGCTTCTGGAATCGGATTCCGGAATGCGATTCAAAGAATCCAAGTGTGAAGGAATCCTTAAAAATTGGTTCAGCTTCATACACCATTTTCAAAGCTTCTTTTTCCTTACCCTATGCCTGCGTTACATCTGTGCAACTTAGCTCCTCTAATTCCTCAATCCTCATAACTAATGTATTTTCAGAATAATTAAATAGTAATAAGTATAATAAATACAAAAACTACTGAATTATTTTCTAATTTAACAAATCTTGCCGGTTTATGTAAATGAGCGTGGAGATTATATGCTTACAAAACCCAGATTGACCCGCTTTGCAGCTGCATACATATTGCCATTTATTGGGCTCATCTCGTATACATATTTTTATTTCACGAGGTGGAGAATTTAATGCAGATGTTTGCAAACACAGGGCAAATATTTGTTGCCTGATGACATCTTCAACCTGGCAGAGAATGATATGACCAGCTTTAAATACGGCTTCGCCTTAATTCTTTCATGAGTATACTTTCAGTTCCAACATAAGCAAAAATGTCGTTTAATTCTATTATAACTTTTCGCATTTTGGAAAACCCTTCACTTAAATAGTTATTTATACGAAAATAATGGACTTCAGATTATGACAGCCGCAATGTTTTCCTCACTATATCCCAAGGATTGTTTTCTAGTTAACAATCCTTGACTATATCCGACTTTTGAAATTTCACTAACGCCATCTGTTGAGCATGATTTTCGCCAATAGTATATAATAAATGGATTAGCACATATTAGCACGAACGAAAGCAGCTAAAATCCGACATTTTGAAAATTCACTAGCGCCATCTGTTGAGCATGATTTTCGCGAATAAGGTCAGGTTCTTTCGCGAGTTATTTCCACATACTTAAAAGAACGTCCGTGATTATTGAATTCAAAAAAGTTTAGTTTGTGATTTACTGTAACAATTTCACATAGGTTACTTCACTGGATAAACCCCAATGACCCCAATGCAAGCTACTCAAAAATAGTCATATCTGCTAAAAAAGTCGTTTACTTTTTGTTGTGTTAAGAATAGTAAATGACGCACAATAACATAATACATAATGCATATGTATAACTTTAATGATAATAAGTTCTTTTACAAGCATCAAACAAATCTCTATCATAATAATAATCTTTTGTCATCCCCCTGTAGTAACTGTCACTAAATCCCGGGTACGTTCCGTACACACCTGATGGAACATCCCCCTTTATTTGTCATACACAGAAATAAAACAAATCAATAAATACAAAACAAATCAATAATACAACTATCTTAAACTATATAGTCTGACATCCAAGAAGGCTTCTTAGTGACACGCCTTTGGCCTATCATTTGTGTTGTACTGTTCTTGCATCTCAGATTTCATATTAGGAGACTTCTCCAAATCTTTACTAACACTTATCTGACATATTTTCACACGTATCATTATCGATTGGAACATTATTATAATCAGTAGAATTCCTAACAGAATCAGTAGATCTCTCTACTGGTAATTCAAATGTGGATACTTTCTTTTCGTCGTAATAAGGAGCTTCTATTAGGGCCCACCTATTTCTACGATAAACCCCATTTTCAGTTTGAATAACATAGGAACGAGGTTCCTCACATCTTTTTACAATTTTTCCATACGATCGAATATCAGTAACCCACACTGAATCTCCTAAACTTAATTCAGATAATTCTTTTGTTCTATGTCTTAAATTATAGTGTTTACATTGTTTTTCTTTCTTTTCCCTTCTACTTCAGAAAAAGTTGCTTTTGTATCTACAATTTCTTCTAATTTACTGGGTAACATAGGCAATAAAGTTTAAATTTTTCTAGACATTAGCGCAAAACCGCATTCTAAAGGTGTAGATCGATATGACATAAGTGCCAAATCATCATTTTTCTTAAGAAGATTTTTTGCAACTTTAACTGCAGCTTCGACAGCTCCATTGGACTGGGAAAAGTAGGGACTACTTGTAATATGTTTAAACCTATAATCTTTTGAAAATTGTTTAAAGGCATTCTGAAATTGTGGTCCATTATCTGACCTTACAATATCAGGGATACCATTCCTGGCAAAAATATCCTTCATGGCCAAAATAACATCCTGTTCCGTCATCCTTATTAATTTTATGATTTCAAAAAATCGAGAGTAATAATCGGTTACAATTAGATACCAAGCTCCATGTTTATTTCCCGCCCCCCAAATTTAAATTTTGCGATTCTCGCAATAAATTGAATTACAAATAGTTGTGTCTAACATTTTTTAAACTAGCCAATCAAATTAAATCCTGAAAATCGCAAATCGCAAATCGCGAGTGCATGAACTTACCTTTTTATACGTTTCGCGACAATGACAACATATGCTGTTTGATCTGTTGCCAAAATACCATGGTAGAGATATAACATGGTATGTCACGGCGCACATTTTGACTACCGCTAGGACTACGTCATCAAGTAGAAATCTTGGCGCGAATTTTAAATATAAAGTAGAATAATTGGATAGATTTTGCTATTTCTAAATAACATCTAATCTTGAAATTAAGTACCTACAAATTGAAAATCAACGATTTATATATAGCTCGTGCTTATTATCGTAATGTTTACCTGCACTTTTAATTAGAATGTATTTGACATAATATGAAATAAACTTTGAAATTATAATCATGATTTTTAATAAATAAAAGTTGTAACATTTCACATTTGTAGACTTTAATTGAAAATAATTTATTCTTTCATTGAATATAGAATGTTAGATAATGTTTACATAATTGTTCATAATATTCGATGAAAGAATATATAGTTTAAAGTAATGAAGTGATATTCAACAAAGTTGAAATCTACTTACTATTAAAAAGGACATGGAAAAACATAATAATAACTACATAATAAAGCATAACATAACTATTTTTTGAATCCTGTAAATTTTGTGATCTTGTTTGTTTTTCTAGAGTTATCTTGTATTTTTCTGTTGATTTCTCGTAGACGAATTTAAGTAAGTTCTTGTCCAAACGAGACAAATTGAATAGCATAGCTGGCAAGCATCTTTTGCTATATTGTCAAAGATTTGATCCTCTTCAATTTCTCGCCGTGGTTAAAGGAGTCCCCCATGACCTTTGAGCATTTTTCAATTAAAACTGATACCACCAGACTAAATTAATAAATTCAAATAACCAAAACTTAACATTCTTAAATGTTGTGTAGCAGATTTGACAATTTGTTATTTGACAGTTGACAGTTCCCACTTTGCAGAAAACAGATAGCTATTTAGTGGCACTCAACAAGTTTTTCTACTTGCGCAGTACAGTACGAAAATCGAGCCGAGATAAAACTAACCATATTTTATCTCAACCATGCCAAAATACGTAAAAATTTAATTATATGATGCGACTATTGTAGAGTCGGCTTTCGTCAAATTTAGTGGTTGCTTTGTAATTCGGGATTCCAATGTTCAAATGTTGCGGGCATTTTTGTGGAGGAGTCGATTTCTATGTGGTCGCCGATCAGAGTATAGTCTAAAAATTCTTCTGTTTCCGCCACAGCCTGCTCATGCATATTTAAAAAGATCGTATTCATATGTTTCGCCATCAGTAAATATCAGCCGTGCTTTTAGACATAGCCACAGAGTACACATAGCTAGAATTTGTCAGTTTCATAAGTAGTCGCAAACCAATAGAATTTTTTCGCGACTTCCCGTTTGATCAACGGTAACAGTAAAATTGTAACCGTTCTGTATTCGCGAGCTAGCGGGAATAGGGGAGTATAGTGTTGACGTCACTTAATGATGTCATTATTGTAAAACGGGAACTGATTTACTTCCCGGTACCTTGACTGAAGTTACAAGCGGTTATGACTTGAAAAGTAAAAGGTTATGTTCTTTGGTTAATGTAAGTGTTTCCCTGCGATTTTACCTTGTTATATGTTCATAATAAACCTTTTTCCGACTGTGTAGGATAATTTCCACCACGAAATTTTTTTTTTATAAAAAATGCTGTGTCTCCTTCTAAAAGTGTCTGTAATAGTTTTACAAAAGTTCCCCGTTTCATTCGAAATAATTGGAAAAAGGTGTGATCATATAGTATCTCTTTCAGTCAAATATTATGGTTAATTATTTGTCGGAAATGTTGTTCCCTCAGTTTTCCAGCCCATATTTTCGTGGAAGTGTGAATTTAAGTAATTGAAACACTTCCTAAGCCCCTATCAAAAAATATATCTTCTAATAGAATATTTAAATAGCTATTTATAAAACTAGTTGCAAAATGAGCGTGTTTTTTGCACTAGATGTGAAGATTGGACCATGAGCGTAGCGAGTGGTCCAACTCATCGTGTGCAAAAAACACGCAGTTTTGCATCGTGTTTTATACAATATTTTTTGCAATTTAGTTGTTACGAAAAAAATAAAATTTTTGTTACGTTTTCTTTACGTTTAACATAATATAATAAATAAGATAAGTGTTTTCTCAATAAAAATGTTGTACGTTTAATATTTATGTTGTATTCTTAGTAAAAATAAATGGATCTGTCGCAATATCTGTTTATGTGACTAAACTCATTTTAGCACAAGTGTTAAAATGAAAACTCATTTTAGCACAAGTGATAAAATGAAAACTCATTTTAGCACAAGTGTTAAAATGAAATCTCATATTACCACTTGTGCTAAAATGAACCACTTTTGACAATGACAATCCGTGTCAAAAAGATGACTTTTCGTAACTAAATTTCAAAAAACATTTTTTAACATTTTGTGGTAGTACGCCAAAACAGAAATAACCTACATCCAGCTGATCTCTGAAATTACCGAAATCCAAATTCCAGAACCCAGAATCAAAACAAATAACAAACCGCTCATGTAACCAATTCATTTTCGTGAGTTCACGTCGAGAACAGCCAATTTTAAATTTTAGAAAACGAGTGGGGATAACCGCTGATCTGACAACGGTCCTGAACGGGAACTCGCGAAAAAATCCTTCAAGGCTGGTAAACCAAGGCGGTAAACTCTAAAGGTTACCCCATCTGAACCGGACCTACTCAACATACGTCACCCGGCGACCGCAGGCCAGGACCGTCGTTCTCTGTTCTACAACAGCAAAGCAGTTTAGTGTCTCTTTTTAAGCATATAGAACCGCATTTTCCTCACCCTAATGCTGCTCATTGATGTAACCTGTACAAAGTCTATAAGCCTTGGTCGCAAACAGGGACGTTCTTTATTTATGTCGTGTGTGCTGTGTATAAAATTAAATTTTTCTAGTAAAACATGCTTTTTTGCATAAAATATGTGTGACATTGTGTTCAAGACACTTTCAAGGATAATTTTGTGAACGTAATTTGTGTCAAAAGTCGTATTTAAAGTGTGAAAATAATAGAAAATGTTGGTAAAAATTCGCCAAAAATAATTTTTTTTTTGGAAAACCCTTCGTCTCCGGGGTAAAAAAATCAGATATTCGTGTTCAGAAGACCCTATTAAGTGGTTTGCCAAAATGCAATGCAAATGCAAATTTTAAGCAATTTGTAGTATACTAAATAATTACCTTGTTCGCGAAAATCAGGTACCGCGAGATGGCGCTGAAAATTTAGTGTGTGTGTGTGTATGACCCAAGTGGTGAACAACAAACCTTTGACAGTGTTTTGACATTTACGATAAATTTAGAGGTTAATTCTAATAACAATCTTTTTTTATTAAAGTATCTTGTCAACCGTTTTATTAATTGATTTCATTGCTATATTGTTTATAAACTATTTAAATATATAATATAGCTTTGTTCGCGGTAGCAATCCCGAACGTATTCAGACATCAGATTCATGCGCAGTTTGAAACTGGGCGTTCGCGGTGCACAGAATGAAAGTTAGGGATTAAAAATTTTGCGTTCGCGGAGCACAGATTTATAATTTTGAACTTGTTCGGAATGTGTCCAATGCATCCCCGGACACGGGCCAGAATTTCGAATCCGACGCATGCGTATCGCAGTATTATGTTATTTATTTTGTTGGCCCGTCAGTGTTTGTGGGGTTATGTTATACTATTTTATTTGTTTAATTTCCTTAATCCTTCCTTTTATCTTTAACGCGTTATTTATCAAAGTAAGCACATTATAATGCATGTTTTAGGATATTTTTAAGTGTATGTTATATTTTTAGATACCAAGAGCAGAACTGAACACAGAATACGTTCATAAAACGTTCGCGGATTAGTTAAAATTCGAGAAGATTCAGAACTTCGCATGCGCATTTGAAATGTTCGAGATGAGTTCAAGTATTAATTCAGGATATGTTCAGGATTGCTACCGCGAACAAAGAACAACACTTTAAACGCACTTTTAATTTTAAAAATCACAAGATAAATTTAAGAAACCCGCGAACTGACAGTGACATTAGTGACAGCGGTTTGTTGTTCACTATGAATGACTCATCATATTGAGATTACGCCAAAAAATATAGATGTCGCCCACTCCGTGATTTTCGCGAATTATGCAAGAATTTTGACAATTTTGACATTGACAAGAAAATATCTACTTTATCGACAATCGACATTAAATTCTGCAATTTCATTGGCTGTCTGCAGCTAAAACCTAAAACCGCAGCAGTTGTTTGTCGTTCGAGATGAAAGATGGTTGACGGTTATCCTATGTGGACAGTCCACGTAGATAACCAGTTCGTAGTCCACGGTGGACTACGAACTGCAACAACTACTAACTGCTGCGGACTTTATTAGGTCTTATTGGAAGTACTGATTTCCTATAGAGCCCTTTCAGAAATAGAAAGTAATACCGGGGTAATGGTAAACAATGAAACTTCGTTTTTGAACGCGTTACGGCGATCAAATTATTCAAGTCTTATAAAATTATAAAACAATACATATCTTTAACATTTTGGGGACAAATTTGACCCATGTTGAGAACATGCTTCCTCTTACTTAAGAAAAAGTTAAAGATGTTAATTGTTAATAAAAAAATATTTTCTATATAACCTCATTTCAAACTTAACTTAACTTAACTTTCGTCTTTCAAACCTAATCGCTGAGCTCCGGAGCGCGGCGATCATGGTTTACTTTTGGCGAGTTACCAAAATAACTTTACTATTTCTGAACGAGTACAGCCATCATAAGTAAGCGTTCCTGAACGCAGTCCTATTCTTCATAGTGTTACAGGTGCGGCAACAGCAGCGGCAACTGCTGCGGCCTAGTTTATAAATTTAGCTTTAAGTTTGACACGAAATTTCACTAAAATGTTTATAGGTATAAAGTTCTTAAACGATATGAATTTTTATGAACTTTGTTAAAAAGTATAAATTATACTATTCTTTAACTAATGATTAATGTAAATTACAATTTTACATAGAGTTTCATTTAAGGCAAGCACACTGCTGAAAATAAATACTGAGTCTAAGGAGTATTACATTAAACTCAGAAATGCCACCCAAGAAGAAAAAGCCTGCTGTAAGTCCAGTTGTAGTTGGAACAGTATCCACTCGATCAACACGAAGACAAAGCATAGTAAACATTGAAATCCCAAAGTCAAATAGGACCACTGCGAAAGGTATTCAGAAAACTCTTAAAGAAGTGTTCCCTAAAACATCTGACACAAATGATTGTGTAAATCATCCAGATATATTCAAACAAACTGAGAAGAATTTGATTAACTATGGAAATATGGAACCCACATCGGCAAAAGCTAGAGCACATAAAGGAGACGCTTTACTGTCTAAAACAAAGGGCAAGCTAAAAAGCAATAAGGCTTTACTACAGATTTTGGAAGATTGGACTGATGATGATAGTCAGGATGACAAAAAAGATGTATCTGAAACGGAAAGTAGTGATGATGCTGAAAATATTCAAGAACCTGACAAATTGAAAGATAGAGAAGAATTAAATTCAACTAATGACGATGATAATGATGGAGATATGATAGGTATACAACATATGATGAAAAATGAATCATTAACGGATAAAAGTCAGATTTTTAACACAGTTTTATATGATAATCAAACCGAAATCAAAGTACAATCTGATGTGAGCGAAAGTCAATGTTCAACTGAGGATTATCAGTCGGTGATAGAAAAGAGACTATCAGAAGAAGAATTTCTTAATCGGACATCTGGAACAGAAATTCAAACGGAAGAAGTGGTTTCACAAATTTGTGAAACGTCCCCAATACAAACGGAAGAAATAATAGAAGAAATCATTGTAGAAGAAAATGAGACCATGATAATAGATGAGCCTATAGAAGAAACTGTAGCTTTCGATGAAAGCGAACTAATTGTTGAATGTGTTACTGAAGAAATAATTTCGGAAGAACATGATAATAAAATTATAATCATGGAAACCACTCCAATCATATTGGATCACAAACAAGAAGTTAAATTCAAAGATTTAGCTGTTTCTTCTGAAGATATAGAAGATAAATCTAGGTGTGGTGAAATAAGCGTACCTGTTTTGGAAAAGAAGAATTTTGTCCAAGATGAAAAAAAGGAATTAGTAAGGGAAAATGTAATTTTGGAGGAAACTAGCCAATCAGTTTCCACTAGCGACTCAAATGACGCTGAAGTGAGAGGTTTTTTTGCGAAGGAAATTGAAAATAATGAAATAGTCAAAGAGGAAGATATTCCTGACTTAGAATTTGAAGTGATAGAACGAAATAGCTCCTATAGACAAAATGTAGATTCTGTGACATCAGTTTTTGAAGAAAGTTTTATAGAAACTGACATGACTACGGAGGTGGAAAATACTCCAATTACTTCAGAGGGAAGTGTGCAAGAATATGAAAACAACTCGGAAGAATTTGAGGATCAACAAGAAATAGAAATTCATGGAAAAAATATTATTAGTAAAAAAAGAAAAAGTAAAAAAGTTTCCTTAGAGGAAACCATTAAGAAAACGGAAAATATGTCGTTAGGTCAACCTGACGATATTTTTTGCCCTGAGGAAAGTTTTAAGGAAGATGGAAATAGGGAAATAAAAAAGGAATATGAACCAGTTACAGATAAATGTTACAAAAAGATAGATGTCAAAGTTGAAGAAAGCTTGGAAAGCAAAGTGGCCGAATTGCACTTGAAAGAGGAGGAAATAAGTGAAAATGTTGCTGAGTTTAAGAGCAATAAATTAAATGAAGGGGAAATTAAAATTGATGTCATAATAAATAAATCTGTTAAACAGGATGATGAATTCAATATGCAAGAAATTATTAAGGGTAAAATTGAAGAAAATGTTTCAATGAAAACGGATGACGATGAGTCACTGGAGAGACCAAAAACTCGCAGAACCAGAAGCGAGGATATTAAGTCAACTAAGCTGCAGAAAAATAATGAAGAGCAACCAAGGCAATCAAAATCTCCGAAATTAACAAAAACTGTGAAATCTTTAAAAGAAAGGAAGACTTTAAAATCTAAAGAAATTAAACTAAAAGACACAAAGTCACAGAAAGAATTGAAAAGTAAAACGAAAATTACTCCAACACCAGTCGCTAGAAAAACAAGAGAAAAGGATTTAGGAAGACATGACAAAAAGGACATTGTTAAGAAATTTGCTAAAATGGATGGCGATCAAGGAAAAAAATCTGCTAAAAGTGATAACACCGACTCTGAAGATACTGAAGTACGGAGGTCCAGCAGAATTAAATCTATTAGCGTATTAAAAAAGAAAACAACAGGCCATGGTTTAGTACGTTCGAAATCGGAACCAATACTTAATGAATCTGATGTTTCAGATAGTAACTCTGTGCAAACGGAATCCGAAAAGAGTACACCCTCAGCTTCACCGAAAGTTTTAATAAAAGAACGAAAAACTAGGTGGACTAGATCGAGTGAAAATTTATCATCTGATTCACAATCTACTATGGATTCAATGGTCAATAAAAATGATGGTCATTTATCAGAAGTGATGAATATGGATATCAATGAAAAACCAAAATTACCGTTGAGAGATCCCGTAGTAGATATGAGGCTAAAGCAGTTTGTACATTTAAAGGAAAATATGTACAAGACCGATAGAATGACTTGTAAAGAAGCCAAAAAAATGACTTGTGATTGTTTTTTGACCATAGAAGAAAAAGAGTCTAATGAGTATGGATGTGGTGAGGATTGTCTGAATAGATTATTGTTAATTGAATGGTATGTATATTATAATATGTACAGTACGTTCAATCTAACTTGATAGCATTTTAACTTAAGATAACTCTAACACGTTTTGAGATAGAAAGGTGGGACGAGAAACATTTTATAGGGTTTGATTATACATTTTTTTTTTATATATTTACGAAAACAAAAGACTCAATTTTTGAAGTTACAAATCAAACTTACCTTTTTTTAAGTGAAACAGCCTGTATATTTTTAACCAGTTGGATAGCATATTCTGTTCTGATTTCAATGGTATTTTATATTTTAATCCAGCAGTTTCCAATTTATTCTCAAAAATGTAAAGTATTTATCATTCCTTTCTTGAACACTAAACTGACGGAATACCATTGTCAAAATAATAATCAATTTAAATGTAACTACCAAAAGCACAATAAACTTTATGCCATACTGGCGAGCCCAATTATAGTTTGTCATATTCAATTTAAAACGATAACATTTTTTTATTTCCATGGCACACTTATACAATAAATATTTTACATTTTTGCGAATAAATTATTGGAAACTGCTGGATCAAAATGTAAAGTGAGATACCTATACCATTTTTTTGCCTAGCATATTATATGAAAATGATTCATATTAACTCTAAAAATATGACCGAAGTAATGTTTATCGTCCCTTGGGCCGCTAAAATCATAACATCACGATTTTGTAGTTTTTCAAAATCTAGACACCTTTAATTATTGTCATTTGCATAATTTTTCATTAAATGTCAATTTAAACCAATATTTGGAATCAAAACTGTAAACCAACAATAAGTTGTAAACATTTTACTAAGTACTTGTTTATCGGAAAGACCAAAGATTCTAAATGTAGGTACCTACCTACACTATGGTCTGAATTTGAAAAACACTTTTAAAGTCAAGGAAAATATAAATTTTTTGCAGAAAACGCATGAGTAGCCCTTAGCTATCAGCTAATATCCACAGGCTACTATACTCTGTACCACCAACAAAAAGCAGTAGACTCCTCCCCAAAAATGCCCACTAAATTTGAATGGAATTTCTCTATTGGTCGAATTTATAGAACCCGAGTTACAAAGCAACCACTAAATTTGACAAAGGCCGACTCTACAATACTGGCGTCACACATTAAAACTTTTATGTATTTTGGCAATAGACCAATCAGCTATGTTATCATTGTCGCGAAACGTATAAACGCTAAACATATTAAAAATCGCGCATAAATGGGGAGCCGGCCTCACTGTAAACCTGTGCTGTCAACTGTCATATTCATTCGTCTATGTGAAATTATTTCAAATTTATATATTTGTTTTTGTGAAGGTACGTATAAGGATTAACCTTATTTGTGTATTAAGTATTAAGGTAAGTAGGTAATGCAAACGATTAATATTGATTAAATGTTAAAACATCGTTTTTTTTTTAAGGTCAAATCGAAAACTCAATAGAAGGGGGCCCAATTTCTCCACCCAAAAAACGATTATCCAGACATTTTTCGGTGGAAGATAAGGAAAAGGTTCTGAACATTTTTAAGGCCTACGATGGGGAGAATCCGGAGAAACCAAAGATGGAATGCATGGAGTTCACTGCAAAGGCAGCAGGTGTGAGTGTTCCAGGTGTTTCTAATATTCTTCATGAATACAAACAAACACACCAACATCAGCCACCAAAAGTGTACCACCGACAACGGGCAGTTTTGGACAATATTGATGAAGGAACTAAAAGTGCTCTCAAGCGTATAATCCATTCCTTTTTTGAAAGAAATGAACCACCAACTGCAAACAAAATTTTAGCAGCGGTGCATGAAGATGATTATTTGCCTCATCTTAAACAGAGTACTTTGTGACGATTACTTTCGGACTTTTTATTTCTTTGTGTTGTAATGTAATTGTGTTTGGCATTATAGGTTCTCAAAAAGGTCACGTAATAGTGCCCTAAGGGAAGAACATAGAAGTTGTAGTTTTTAGATGAGACTTGAATGAACGCTGGCCTTACTGTAAGTAAATAATGGTTTTTTTTTCGAAGGAGAAATAGGAACTGCTCGCCGGTTCTGACTGTTCAGTGTAAAAAATAAAAGTGACATCATATATTATTTTTCCAATTATATTATATACGTTTATCTTATTATCGTTGTTTTAATATTATTTACAAATTTATGTATATGTAGGGCTTTTAAAGTCTATTTTTTTCTACTGATTTAAGTACCAAATGTATTGTAATGATGAATAAAGCCATTCTATTATTATATTATATTGATATCATTCTTATACCAAAGTTTACTGAATACTATTAGTAAACTTTGCTTATACGTAGGAGCTGTAATAGATAGAAAACCTTGTGAAAATTAAGAAGAAGTAGGTAGGTATGTGTTTATTTATTTGGACATGTTAAAACTTATAAGTAGTTAAGTTCTTGCCTTCTAGCAAATGATAGGCTTTTTAAAGATTAAGAATAAAAATAAAACAAGATGTAGATACCTATATTATATAATATATAGTTTGTATAGTTTTTATTGCTTGAACATTCCACGACTATTCGTAAAAAGAACCAAAAGTAATCTTACGATAGATATTAATAAATAAATATGTACAGTGGTGGAAACCAAGAAGTAAACGACTCGGCAGATTTGGCTATTGAGTAGTGCATGGGGGTCATTGGGGTTTATCCAGTGGAGTAATCTATGTGAAATTGTTACAGTAAATCACAAACTAATCTTTTTTGCCTGAAATAACCTCATACTTTCTTTTAAATATGTGGAAATAACTCGCGAAAGCACCTAACCTAAAAACTACAAATGTCAACAACAAACCATCAATCAGATCAGCTGGTCTAGACAGACGACCGGAAATCAGAAATAAATGTCTCTGATAAAGTAACTTGAGTTTGCGCAATGTGGACTAACTTCGTTTAAATTTTCACTGGAATAAGTATTATTTTTAAAAATCCAAAATTGATAATGTATAATAGAAAATTTAATGGGAATAAACATTATAAAAATACAGTATAGCTGTAGTATAAAATATAACACGTATAATAAACAAATTTTGTTGAAGCTATCTCAACTTTCTTTAATTTCATCGTGTACTGACTATTGCGCACACCGTTCTGCGCAACCATAAAATTAATGGGGCGGAGTCTATTGCTTTTTGATGATGGTATAGACTATAGTGCTCATTTTCTGCCCTTGTGACAATACTAAAGTGGCACTGTAGCTGGGTGGGTAAATGCCTAACTTACTTGGTTGCAAAGATCGATAAATCGAATCCATACTGGGGCAAATTTATTTCTGATTTGCTTCGGACTTAGATGGAGAGAGAATTATCGAAACCCTAGATGTGGTTCGGACTCCACAATAAAATGTAGAGCTTCGTCTCTCTTCACCTAACAAAATCCTAGGATTTTCCTGGGGTTACTTCGGTGACTTGAGTTAAGAAAACAAAACATTTGAGTAGCAATTTTTTTAAAAACTAAATTAATCTATTATAGAGTTATAAAATAAATAAATAAATTTGCTATCACTGAGAAATCTTAACAATATTGTGAATGCCAATAACAACATACTTGATTTTATATTAACATCCAATGAAAACTCTTGTGTAGTTTCAAGGGCTGATGATCCTCTCATATTAGAGGATTTATATCACCCCGCACTAGAAGTTGATATTGTTTCAGAATATTATACTAATTTAAATAATACTGTGATTGAAAGTAGTACAAAATATAATTTTAAAAATGCAAATTTTTTAAATATGACTTACGCGTTGCAGGAAGTCGACTGGTCTACAGTTATTAATCAAACTGATGTAAATATTGCAGTAGAAAATTTGTATACCATAATGTATGCTGTATTTGATATTAGTGTCCCAAAGATAGTGTTAAAACATAACAATAAAAAACAGTATCCATGCTACTAAGATCTAATTAAACAAAAAAAGAAAGATATAAAAAATTAAAGGATATATCGACGACTTATAAAAATAAATACACTAATATAAGAAAAGAATTAAAACAGATTACTCGCAGAGCTTATCGTGAATACATAAGACACGTAGAAATTGGGGTAAATAATGATGTGAAGCAATTTTTTAATTATGTTAAAGAAAAGCGTAAGGTAGGGACTAATTCTGTCGCTTTCTACAAGGATGACAATTTAATTCCATCTAACCAAATACCCGACACTTTTGCAAAATATTTTAATTCCGTTTACTCAGATTTACCAGCTGATTATACAGTTGATAATATTATGAGTTTTGCTAATTTTGATACACTTAATATATCTTGTATTACAGAAGAAGATTATGTTACGTCTATAAAAAAACTTAAACCTAAGCGTGCATCAGGATCCGATGACATACCTCGCTCAAGGGATGTGCGGAGTATCTTAAAAAACCTCTCCTACATATTTACAATTTATGCATAAAAACAGGCACATTTCCGCACATATGGAAGTTATCTATAGTAAGTCCTATTTTTAAATCGGGTGAAAGATCTAATGTAGAAAACTATACACCAATTGCTGTATTACCCGCTCCTGCTAAAGTGTTCGAACAAATTTTACATCAGTTTCTCTGGAGTCATTTAAGTACTTTCATTGATCCGTCTCAACACGGATTTATCCCAAAAAGGTCAATTACAACAAATCTACTCACATTCAATAATTTTATTCTCAACGCATTTGAACACGGAGTTCAGATTGATGCTGTTTATACTGATTTTCGCAAAGCTTTTGACCGAATAGACCATGATGTTTTACTAAAAAAGTTGCTTTACTTTGGAATTTTTCAGAAGACTCTCAATCTTATAATCTTGTATTTAAAAAGTCGACGATTTGTTGTAAAGTTTAATGGTTTTTATTGTAACGAATTTAATGCTTATTCCGGAGTTCCGCAGGAATCTAACCTAGGCCCGTTACTTTTCTCTACTACAAAATGATATAAATGCAGTATATGATTGGAGTATAGTTAATAAATTGGATTTTAATATAAAAAAAATTTTCTACAATCCCATTTACTCGATCTACGAATCCACTTGTTGCCTTTATGAACAGTGTATTGCTTGTCAGACAGTCATTTGTGAAGGATCTTGGTGTAACATATGATTCAAAACTGTCATACAAATTGCATATTGAAAGCGCAGTCCGCTCTTCTCTTAAATCATTGGGTTTTATATTTAGAGAATCTAAACACTTATCTGATATAAATTGTATACTTAAGTTATATAACGCATTAGTAAGGCCCAAACTGGAGTACGCGTCTGTATTGTGGCACTCTCAACCTAATACATATACATCTGAAGTTGAAAAAAATTCAAAAAATTTTTTTAAGGTTTCTGTACTTCAAAAAATATAATAGACCACCTGACTACAACACTATCAGATCTATCCATTTGTGTCAAGAATTTAAAATTAATATACTTCACAATCGTCGTCTTCTTTCAGTTCAATATTCCTTCTAGAAGTACTCGATCTTCTCAATTTCTTTTTTTACCAACTCTCAGAACGACTTACTTTGCCCCGTTTTTGGTCTTGTCGTGTAATTAATCAAGTCTCATCACAATATAATGTAGATTTTTTTGATTCATTAAATAAATTTAAACATACTATTAATATTCTTTTTAGCTATAATAACTTAGTTCCGTAACCCACAGTTTTTGGTTATTGGTAAAGTCGACTACATTGATATGGCGCGGGTGGGAGGCGTCGGGAGTCGGCGTGTTTGACGCCGATAAGAGATTCAAACACGCCGACGTTTTCTATAATAATAATAATAATATTTATTACGCATAACATTTATAACAGAAGCAATTAGCTTATAAAGGAAGTAAGTAACATATATACAATTCATCTATATTATTTCAGAATGCATAATAGGTAGAGTTCATCTTAAGACAATTCTCAACTCTACCCCTTGGAAAAAAACACAAAAATCACAACTTAGATTATAAATTGTAAATGAGCAAATAAACTATACACACTAATCTAAAATTACAGTAAGTATGAATGAAAAGAAATATGAATTGGTCCATAGAAAATAAAAACTATCCACTTAGTCTAAAGGTTTAATTTACAATTTCGCTTTTACCAGCTGTTTAAATTTATCTATACTCATTGAGTGGTCATTATTCTCAACATACTTGTTATTGATACTTGGAGCAATATAAGAGAAACTAGACTTAAACAAACTCATATTATGCTTAGGTATATCCAATAAGATACTAAATCTTGTGTCTCTATTGTGAATTTCACTTCTTACTTTAAGCTTGTTGTATAAATATTCAGGTTTTTTATTTTTAATCACATTGTAAACAAAACAAGATAAATGTACTTCCCTGCGTTCATTCAGCCTTAGCCATCCGATGTTTTTAATATGTTCACTAGTATATTCTCTTCGAGGCAGTCTCAAGCAGTAGCGGATGCACGCATTTTGCACTTTTTGGATCTTAGTTTTCAACCTCTCTGTTAGTAGTGGTCCATATACACAATCACAGTAGTTAAATAACGACAATACAAGAGAATCAGCAAAAATAATTTTCGCGTTCACTGGTATAATATCTTTAAATTGATAAAGTTGCTTGAGCTTAATAAATGCACTTTGAAATTTAAAATTAACATGATTTAGAAAGGTAAGATTTTCATCCATCCATAGACCCAAGTTTTTCACACATGTCGAGTACAGAAGTACTTCACTATTTATAACCACATTGTGATTAGACTTTACAATAGACATCAAATTTTTTGGTCCAAATAAAATACATTGAGTTTTAGAAGGATTGACAGTACAGACATTCTTGTCGCTCCACTCTAAGATACTATTCACCTCTGTATTTATTACATCAAATGCATTAATAATCTCATTCTGGCTAAAAGAAAACAGATATTGTATATCATCAGCGTATGCATATACCGTTCCACTCGTAGCACATTTAGGAACATCAAAGGTAAACACATTAAAAAGAAGGGGCCCAAGATTGGATCCTTGTGGGACTCCTGATGTAAGTGAAGAGGGCCTGGCATAAGAGGTACCTTTACTTGAGGTAATTCGTGTGAATGAAGTTCTCCCAGTTAAATAATTCGAGAACCAGTTCAACGATATATCTAGCACTCCATAAGATTCCAGTTTCGCTAATAATAGCTCAAAATTTATGCTATCAAATGCCTATGTGCGCTATGGAGATGTAGTTAACTTTATATTGGTACATTATTATTCTGTCTTTAGTGTTTAGTGTATTGTTTATTATCTTACTTTGTGGCTTAACCATTTTTGTTCTCAAAAATTATTGTACTCGTATATATTTCATGTTTCCTTGTAATTAGGCTTTAATGCCTGTTTGGAAATAAATAAATAAATAAATAAGTTACATTGCATTCCATGAATTGACATTATTTATGAAATTTACTGTTTGCATTTGGTGATAGTGGAATCATGACACAAATAGTGGAAGCATTCAAATTCAATTAGAGTTTCCATGATTCCAATAAAAAAAAATGCAAAAATCGCAAGATATTCAATACTATGTGAATTATAAAATTGAAAGTTTCATTTATGTTTTCTTTCTTTTCCTATTTGAGATTTATTACCACATTCTTGAATATTTTGAAGTTCTAGATAATCTAAAAAATATCTGGATTGTTTTTAAATATATCCTTTACGCCTGTGACCAGTGGCGGCTGGTGAATTTTCGATATTCGATATTACAATTTAGGGGCCTGGAACCTTATTATAAGATTAGGGATCAAAATGAGAATTTTGGCGAAAAAAAGTTGGTTGCCTCTTATATGCTAAGCTCACTGCATTTACATTAATACTTCACTGGGCGAATATTTCGGACAGTTTCAAACTCGTACGACTGGTGTGTTGGAATAAGCCTTATATTAAAACCGATAAATAGTGATCAAAATTGAAAATATATATTTGTAAATGTAGTTTATTAACAATATTCCATGTGAGTGTGACAAATATGATGGTGAGTCACCTTCACCTTCAGAGTAAGATTCGACGAACACGCTTCCGAAAATGGGCAGAATAAATTGGGATGGGGCAAAAATTTTAACAAAATAACCAGAGAGTAAAAATAGAAAAATTAAAGAGTCATATATTTTTACATATTATTTGGATAAAGGACCTCCCAATATTAAAAACAAAAAATTTTCGTTGACATGTAAAATTCAAATACCTAGTATGAAAAAAAGCATATGAAATTTTTAAAGATCTTAAGAGCTGTAATAGAGTTTATACAGATCAAGTTGGGTCAACTCGTGTTTTTATTAATGAATTTGGGAACTCAAATTGGTTGACCCTAGATTCCAGTTCAGTGGGTATTTTATAGGATGAGCAAATAAAATTTTACTGGGTGGCTTAGTTTCGTACGACTGGTGGCTTAAAAAAGCTTATTTATTTTATAGCTAACGCATAAAAATCAGTTTTAAATAAAACATTTAAATATGTAAGGTTGAAAAGACCATTTTTCTTGGTGCTAAATTTAATTCAACTATTCTAAAAAAGACTAAGATAGATTAAGTATATACCGTGCTTTCAGACTTCAAAGTTTCAATGAGATACAGAGATCGTGTAAATTCAGAGTAGAGGGGAGATCATAGTTTGTGGCCTGTGCATGGACGACAATCTGTGGCAATGAAATATGGTATCGACGATGCATGATTTAATCCTCACTATTGTGGTCAGACTCATGAGCTTTACCGAATATTTCCTTTTGTAGTGTTTTGAAATAAAAGCACAGTATACCTGTATCAACTTTACTTTATCTCTTAATATTTTAGCTAAGAAACATGTAATTAGGTTTAATACCTGTTTGTTTCTATAAATAAATAAATAAATAAAATACTCTGATGGAAGAACTTTGAATTTATATTTACCGCATATGCTTACTAAACTTTACTCTATGATACTCACTAGGTCACTAGGTTAGAAAAGCGCGGGAAACGTCGCTGCCCCCCACTGTAATAAACTGTGGCTGTAATACCTGTCATTTTTAATTTTGTGGTTGCATTTTTTGCATTTATTTCGTAGCGGGATACTTTTTCAGTGAGTCTTAATTCTAATTTGCCCATTTAATAGAGCTTAACTAAATATTGTCAAATTCACTAAAAATTTAAAAAATAAGAAAGTTATTGAGGTACACATATAATAAAAACATTCTTTACTCTTGAAATTTTTTTCTTGAAAATGGCTCCAAAATGGGAGTCGAAACGTCAAGACTCCAACAAGCTCAGACGCGGGTCAACCCGAGAAACTTTTTTTTTTTCACACATATAATAATATATACAGGGTGTTTCAATTCTAGCTAGAGTAACTTTGAGAAGTAATAAAACTCGTGAAAATAATACGGGTGTTTTTGAATACAATAGAACTTTATTATTATAGGACAATCTAATATACATATATATTATATTTGTTTAAGTAAATATGTTATAATTAATGGTTATAACGAGGGCTATAAGTTATAACAAAAGCAATAACAAAGAGAGAGAGAAAAAAAGTTATAGGTACTTAATCTCTTATCCCCAAATAAAATTATTTTAAATATTCATTCAATGCCGTTTTAAATGATTTAATATTACTACATTCCTTTAAACTACTCTAGGCAAATTATTAAATTCATTTAAACCTTGCACAAATAATGTACTCATATATTTTTTATGGTTTCTATTTTGAATATGTAGATCATTGTGATTTCTTAAGTAATTCTGTATGCAGGATGTTTCTGAATCACATGTAAATTTCTGAACCACATATTCCTTACTTAAAAATATGACAAAAACTTTCTATAAACATATATCCGGAATCGACTCCTAAGGGAGCTGGAGGCACCTCAAGATGGCACTTAAAAAGTAGTTTTTTTTAATTATTTCGGAAATGACGTGACGAAAATTTTTCATATTTGGAATATACAATTAAATAATGGATTCGCGTAAAATACTAAAATTTGATCAAATTCAGTTAACTCAAAATACATTTTTTAGCCCCCATAAATAAAAAATTTTATCAGAAAAGGCCACTGCATTGCTAAAGAGTAAAAAATTTTCAATTTTTAAATAGAATGATTCATTATCTGACTTTTCCTTCTTCTGTAAAATTTTGCTTGGATTAACCGTTTCTGAAGAAATGTAAGAAATCTGCATAGCTCTGTTCCATCAAATTATCAACTTTGTATTTTATATCAAGTCAGTTTATGGACAGTCGATATGACTAGTGGCAGCTGGTGAATTTTCAATGTTTGATATTTTAATTTAGAGACATGGGACCTATACCAAATTATAAGAGGTTTCATTTTTGATCAAAATGAGAATGTTGGCGAAAAAAAAATTGATTTAGAAACACCCTGTATATATGTCTCATATACGAAAATTCTCTAAAGTATACAGTATACGCTTAATGAGATACAGGGTGTTACACTTTATATTTTGTACAGTCTTTCTTACTTAACTCCCAAACTAAACAAAGTCTACTTTAAACTTTAAATTTATTAAATAATCTTCCCAGTCATATGATGATAATGATTTGAACTTAAAACAGTTTAAAAATATGTTATTTAATTTCTTAGTGCATCCACTCTTTTTATGATATCAATGAATATAATCAGTTTTAAACTTTTTATAATTGTATGTATTGTGTCACTTTTATTTAAATTGTTGTTTTATGTACCTGACTAGTCCTACACCATAAGTACATTTGTATTGGTATTTTTTTTGGGACAATAAAGAATATTATTACAAATACTTAGTATGCCAACAGCTATATTTCAGTTTGAAATTATCGAGCTAGACTTACTGGATGGCTGTTTTTTCTGTACCGTCTGTTTACCACGGAATCAACTTTTCTTTTCACCACTGATTAAGCTTAATGAAAACGCTTATTAAACATATTTTACTATTGGAAAATTTCGATGTTTTGCTTCTTTTTAAAGTTACGGAGTTATGGAAAATTAAATTTTCTACACATACTGTTGCGACTAATAAATAGATTTGAAATATGTAGTTCATGGCAATCGAAAATTTTTTTGTTTGAAAATCGAATGAAATTTCCCATCATGTCATTTATAATGTTACCCAGTTTATTTTTCCTAATTGGAAACATAATTATACAAGAAGTACATAATCACAATAATTTAATAATTTCAGTGGGAACCTCTGTCAAGTTGGTGATAGATGTACAAATAAACGATTTCAAAAAGGCCAGTTTGCTCCAGTAGAAGTTTTCAATACCGAAAAAAAAGGCCTTGGCTTAAGGGCAGCTGCGAATATCCCATAGTAAGTATATTTTTATTAAGTTGACATCGTTTAATAAAATAAATTGCAGTGGCGAATTTATTCTTGAATATGTTGGGGAAGTTCTCAATTGTGAAGAATTTGACAAGAGGGCCGAGGTTTACTCTCAAGATAAGAATATCCATTATTATTTTATGTCTTTAAGAGCAGATGCTATTATTGATGCGACAATGAAAGGTATTTCTATTTAATATTGCATAATTACATACTATCAGCCTCTTCTTTTTATTATTGAGGTTGGGTATATACAATTAGAGAAATATATGTTACTGATATGTGCGTACGTTGACATAGCCATCAGTGGCACTGTTAAAACTGGTTTTAACACAAAGGTTATTAAAATAGAATTTTTTATTAAAGTAAATATTGAATTTCATTACACTGGTGTTATTTTATAAATTACTTAATATATTAGCATTGAGAGTTTATTTTAATTTATAGACAACCTAACACACGCTCAACATTATTTCAGGTAGGTCTGATTATGGTGATCTAAATATTGATTTTAACAAAAGCATATAAATATCAAATTGTTACAGGATATATTTAAATCTTTTTAAGTACACATATCTATACAAGAACTTTAGGCACTACAATAATTTTTGCTAATAAAAAGAATTAACCAGCTCCTATACAGGGTGTTTCAAAGTTAAAGGGACATACGATACCAGTGGATAGAGGGCACTTTGGCGGTTCCAAATTACCCGGCATTAATGCATCCATCGTCCTTCCTTACTGAGATACAGGGTGTTTTATTGATTTTGGCCAAATCTTTATTTGGTCATAACTTTTGAACCACCCTGTATAATCGATTCATACTTAGAACATATGGTTCACTTATTTTACTTGATAAAACCTCATATAAACCAAAATCGAAATCCAGGTCTGTCTTTATAAAAAACTGACAATATGTTATATGTGAAAATCAACACCACCCTGTATGGCAAAATTTTGTAGATCTGTTTCGATATTCGAAAAGAGCAGAAAAAATTGAATAGAGTAGCTCACTTCATTTGTTTGCGCATTTCATTCATCAACCTTGATTAATTGTCGTAAATCCAATTTCATTGAAATTGTCGAGACAGTTAGAACTTGAAAATTTATTTTAGTGTTTAATTAACAAAAAAAATTAACTTGCAGCAGTGACAATTCTTAAACTTCTAGATGTGGATTCTCTTCTGCCAAACATGCGAATTTCTTAAATTACAAATACCATCTCATACAAAATGTGCCTCATTAAAGAATTCTTCAACTCCGAATCATTCAGTTACTAAAACTTAACCGATGATTTTATACTATAGCTGCTTTGTCGTCAAGTAGGCAATGCTGAAAATTTTAATATTTGACAGTTCACATTACTGTACTGGTTCGACATACTTGCATTTTACCCACGTTACAAAGTATACATAATTATGCCTTATCAATTTTCAAATGTTGAATATGCGGATATAATCTATGTGCTATGTGTATGGATTTTGTGATGGCAATGGACGGGCTGCTGTCAGAGAATATCGAAGATGATTTCCTAATCATAAAACTTTTGCTAAAGTTTTCAATTATTCTAAAGATCATGGTCGGTATCCAACGGCCACCTTAAATGAGCATCAAGTAAGGCAACCTTTAGCTGTAGAAGAGAATATACTAAATATTGTTGCAAATAATTCAAAAATTAGCACAAGAAGAGTGGGTCATGCTTTAGGTCTTCCACATGTCAATGTTTGAAGAACACTAAAAAAGAATAATCTGCACCCATTTCATGTTCAACAGGTTCAGAGGTTAGAGAAAGGGGACGAGGTTCATCGGTTAAATTTTAGTAACTGGATTATTCGGAATCGAAGAATTTTTAACAGATGTCTGCTTACAGATGAGGCACAATTTACAAGAGATGGTATTTATAATTTACGAAATTCACATGTTTGGGCAGAAGAGAATCCACATGCTATAAGACAGAATAAATCCCAACATCGATTTGCTGTTAATATTTGGTGCGGTATTTTCAACAATCATTTAATTGGGCCACATATTCTCCCTGATAGGGTGAACTTTATTTAGACTTTCTGCAAAATTATTTACCCGTGTTAATGGCAAATGAAAATATTGCGGGAATGTATTTCCAACATGATGGCGCTCTACCCCATTTTAGGATTATTGTTAGAAATTTCCTAAATGATAATGAAATGGATCTCACCATTGGCCCGCAAGGTCACCGGATTTCAATCCTATTGATCATTATCTTTGGGGACATTTAAAAGCAAAGGTATATGACGTAGCCATTAATAGTAGAGAAGAACTATTGGAACGCATTAATAACGCTTGCGTAGAAGTTAGAAATAATCCAAATATGATTAGAAGTGCAATTAGAAATATTACTACTAGAGCACGGAAATGTATTCAACGAAATGGAGGCCACTTTGAACAGTTTTTGTAGTTATGTATTTTATTTTTTACTTTTACTTATTTATTATTATTGTACATATTATGTTTAAATGTAGACTAACAAAATTAAGTAGTATTTTGATTTATGTGTGCAACTCTACTTTATTTTTAAAATTATTTTACAATAGTTCACTTACCTAGTCTAGAAGTTTAAGAATTGTCACTGCTGCAAGTTAAATTTTTTTGTTAATTAAACACTAAAATAAATTTTCAAAACTGTGTCGACCATTTCAATGAAATTGGATTTACGACAATTAATCAAGGTTGATGAATGAAATGCGCAAACAAATGAAGTGAGCTACTCTATTCAATTTTTTCTGCTCTTTTCGATTATCGAAACAGATCTACAAAATTTTGCCATACAGGGTGTTGATTTTCACATATAACATATTGTCAGTTTTTTATAAAGCCAGACCTGGATGTCGATTTTGGTTTATATGAGGTTTTATCAAGTAAAATAAGTGAACCATATATTCTAAGTATGAACCGATTATACAGGGTAGTTCAAAAGTTATGACCAAAGAAAGATTTGGCCAAAATCAATAAAACATCCTGTATCTCAGTAAGGAAGTACGATGGATGCATTAATGCCGGGTAATTTGGAACCGCCAAAGTGCCCTCTATCCACTGGTATCGTATGTCCCTTTAACTTTAAAACACCCTGTATAGATTATAGATAGATAGATAGATAATTCTTTATTTGTTCCATAGCAAATACAGTACCCATTACGGGTGTGGAATGTGTCCTCACGCCTCTTTAAAAACTAACATTAAACATAAAATTAAAATAAGATATATATTAAGACAAGATATATGATTACTACTGTACCAAAGGTACTTTTTGCTGAGAATTAGTCAATTCAATAATTGCTGATCATTTTTCACACATCATGAGATTAAAAATAATTAATAACAAAGAAAAAAATAAAGTTACCAACAAAAGAGTCTTAAATAGGTAATGAAAATATGGCTGAATTTAGAAGTAGACTGTAGATAGATGATAAATTGCTAATTTTTATTTGGTAAGAACATAAATGATGGTTTTAATCTTTTTGTTGGTGCTATAACATATCGTGCCCTCTTAAAATTAGATATAATAGGCAAACTCAATACCGAGATTGGATCTCAAAAAATGTTGTTAAGGAAGGAGAAGACCTAAAAAAGTTAGCTTATGCTAACCTGGAGAGTCATGAATTAAAAGATAAATATAATAAATAAAAAAAAGAATGCAAAAATAAGAAATTAGTTTAAGAACAAACTCTAATATAACTAATAAACCATTACATAAGAAAAGTAATAATGAGGACATAGATAACTATAGACAAATCTCGCTACTTAATGCTCTATCTAAATTCGAATTGCTTAATGACATAATATTTCGAAACAAATAATATGTTATGCCCTTCACAATACAGATTTAGGTCAAGCAACTCGATTGAGACAGCCTTATGTCACATGCTAAATTATATTTATGAAAGTTTGGGCAATGGAAAATTAGTGGTATCACTATTAATTGATTTGTCAAAGGCCTTTGAAACAGTTTGTTCAGATTTTCTAGTTGATAAGCTATCAGGCTATGGTTTACCAAAAAATATACTTCTATGGATCAAGTCATATATGGAGAAGCGAAATATGATTGTTGATATTAATGGCACTAGATCTAAGGTACAGGATGTTAAACTTGGTGTTCCCCAAGGTTCGGTTTTGGGACCATTTTTTTTTTTCTCCACCTAGGGCTCGTCTGTTTAACCACAGAGGGCACTGCAGCCTCCTGGCCTTATTGTGCTCTCCCTTTGTTAATATACTTCACCCACTTCAGTAACTCTGTACCACTAATCGTGATGCAAATCCGTAACTGAACGAGTTTGGATAGTTTCCGGTTCTGTTCGAGTCTGCCCGTAAATATTATATCTCCTGCAAGCTAGTGCTTCGCACTTGAAAATGATATAGTCCACTGTTTCAGGTTCCTTTCTGCATAGTCTACAGTTTAGGTCGCCATCATATTTCCCCATTGTAGTAAGTACTTCTTAACAGAGAAATGCCCTGTTAGAAGTCCTGTAATTATTCTCAACTGAATCCTGTTCTTTGTGAGCAGTTCTTCGGTTCTTTTAGGACATGGGCTTTTAATTAATGTTTTCCCATGTCGATTTCCTGGGATATTCCTCCAGTGATTGTTATGTTTGTCCTTGACCCAATCACTAATAGCTCCCCTTGCTGTGCTTTTGGAGATCCGAGCACAGGTTCTGGGCCAAGAAAGGTGTTAGTTGATCCTTGTCTAGCAAGTTCGTCAGCTTTTTCATTGCCTGATATCCCAGAGTGTCCTGGTACCCAGAGTAATTTTACTCTGTTCCTTTCTCCCAGGATTCTGAGTTCCTCATGGCATTCCCATACCAGTTTGGACGACACCTTATTAGAGGCTATTGCCTTTAGTGCCGCCTGACTGTTCGACGCGATGGTAATCTGTAGTCCAGCATACCCTCTTCTTATATTTTCGCGTATACACTCAAGTATAGCAAAAATTTGTATTTACAAGTAAAAAAATTCTTACAGTACCTTGTATCTTTTTATTGAAAGGCTTATAACTTAATATTCACTAAGAAAAATAGACTATTCAAAAACACTTCATCAACACATGATCATAATACAAGGCATGGTGATCTTTAAGAATTCCCCCTCACAAAACATCTACTGATAAAAACTCGCCATTCTATAATTGTCTTACTCTGTACAATAGTTTACCAAATGAAATAAGAGGTCAATCTCAATTCATTTAAGAATACTACCCCAAAAAAATACAAGAGTTTTGAAAATTGGTATGGTTGTTCATTGGTACAGGGTGTTTCCTATAAAACTATACCCCCCCTTATTTCGGTCAATTACCACCGATTTTAATTTTTCAAAAACCGGTCTAACACAGAATTTTCCGTAGATTTTGAATATGCTATTACTTTTTTTCCTACTTCAACAGTATACGAGGTGCAGAAAAAAGTATGGTTTTTTTAAATGGAACACCCTATATATTTTTACATATTTGGATTCGCCTCGTCCTTCTGATTACAAATATATATGACACTTATATATTTGCTATAAAAATGGCGTACCTAAATAATTGAATTTAAACTTGGGGCGTTCCCTTCAAAACTATACCCCCCCTTATTTCGGTCAATTATCAACGATTCAAAATTTTCAAAACCTACACATAGAATTTTTCGTAGATTTCATATACGCTATTACTTTTTTTTCTCCCTTCAACGGTATACGAGGGGTGGAAAAAAGTATGGTTTTTTTTCATGGAATGCCCTGTATTTTTTTACATATATAAATATTATATATATTTATAATCAGAAAGGTAGGGCGGATCTAAATATGTAAAAAAATACAGGGCGTTCCATAAAAAAACCATACTTTTTTCCACCCTTCGTATACCGTTGAAGGGAGAAAGAAAGTAATAGCATATATGAAATCTACGAAAAATTCTATGTGTAGGTTTTGAAAGTTTGAATCGTTAATAATTGACTGAAATAAGGTGGTGTATAATTTTGAAGGAAACGCCCTAAGTTTAAATTCAATTATTTACGCCATTTTTACAGCAAATATATGTGTCATATATACTTGTAATCAGAAAGACGAGGCGAATCCAAATATGTACAAATATACAGGGTGTTCCATTTAAAAAAACCATACTTTTCTCTGCCCGTCGTATACGGTCGAAGTAGGAAAAAAAGTAATAGCATATTCAAAATCTACGGAAAATTCTGTGTTAGACCGGTTTTTGAAAAATTAAAATCGGTGGTAATTGACCGAAATAAGGAGGGGTATAGTTTTATAGGAAACACCTTGTACCTACAGTACAACATACTAAAAGTCCTGAAGGGTGGGGGGCGAGTGGGGGGTGGGGGAACTGTTTAAAAGAGACTTTTTCTCCATTTTTGCTTAATGCTCCGTAACTATCAACCCTACGGAAAATGTATCCATATACAAAATTAAAGTAGACAAAATGTTCTACAAAGAAGGTTAGGTTAGGTATAGCTGATAATCACTATTCTATATTTTATCTACGCCAGTGCAATAAGAGCTATGTATAACACGGATTTTGCATGCGATCAGAAGCTTATTAAGGCACTGGTCATTCGTATCGCACTGGTCATTTCTTATTGCACTGGTATTTCTTCTTATCGCACTCGTATTATCACACTGGTCTTCAGAAATGAATGATAGCAGCAAAAATCAGAAATAAATTTTTGGAACAACTATGTACTAGGTAGTTTAAATTTTTTACTTGTCAAGAAAATAATACGTCAAATTAATAAATTTCCTTCAAACTGGCATAGATAAAATTTTTTATGAAACACGTGTGATAATGCCTTATTAGTATACTTGGGTCTAGTGTGGATACACAGCTTGTGCTAAGTTTTCACACATCACTGTTACATACTTTATAACTTGATGGGTCTGTTTTTAGCACATTGCCTTTGTTGAGTTGATTGTTTGTGTCATTAAGGAAAGAAAAGGTTATTGTGGCAATGATGTCCTTTTAAAATTAAAAGCGTTCTAGTTATTTGCGTTTCTAGTTCATGTTCCTGTCTTAATTTGTTGAATATCAAATTTATATTTCTCTGAATGACCTAAGATCAAGAAAAATCAAGTAAACCTTTCTTAAACAGTCCAGGAACATACAGGAAAGTATATGATGCGGTACCTACTGATGCATTATGGAACCAATATATTCACTTAGAAACGACACACACACTTAACTGTAATTTGCAAATTTCAATTCGCTCATTACAGTACGTATTAAATATATAAAATTACGATTTATTTATGTAAGTATTAGTGCTTAAAAAATGTTCATACCGAACCCGGAACCACACCTAGGTCTTTGATAATTCTCTCTCCATCTAAGTCTGAAGCAAATCAGAAATAAATTTTTACTTTGCCCCAGGATGGATTCAAACTATCGATCTTTGCAACCGAATAAGTACATATCAACGCATTTACCCACTCAGCCACCATGACCGTATAAAAGGGAGACACATTAAGATGTTTCGTCTGATTGTTATTAAATATAAATATTAAAAAAAATGTGGAGTAACGAACAAATATCATATTATATCATATCAAAAAGTGAAACGTTCCTGATTCATGATGAAATGCAAACAAGTATAATTTTTTTTTTTTAGGCAACATTTCTAGATTTATAAATCACTCTTGCGACCCAAATGCTGAAACACAAAAATGGACAGTTAATGGAGAACTTCGAATAGGTTTTTTCAGCACTAGAACCATATTAGCTGGTGAAGAAATTACATTTGACTATAGATTTCAACGATATGGGTAAATAAAAATTTTCAAAATACTGTGTTTCAGTTTACTTACTAAAATAATTTAAATAAGCATAAAAAAACAATTATAAACGGTTTTCGGATTTTATTATTGAATAAAACACATTAAATGAGAAAATTTCAATATCTTTCTTTTTAATGTCGTACAATACATTACAATCATACATGGAAAACAATATCTGCCAAGTGTCCATAGCGGTGCGGTTCCTCTGGCATGACAAAATCCATTTGGAAAAATTTTCGAATACGTCTTAGCACATTTGCGGTTCAACATCACGAATTATGCATCGAATCTCGTTTTTTAGTTCGTGGATTGTTTGTGGATTGCCTTACTTTTCACTTATCCCCTTATCCCCCCAAAAAATAATCCAATAATCCACACGATTTCAGTGGCCAGTTGACATCACCATTTCGTAAAATAATTAGTTCATCGTTTCCCTAACTGTAACATGTTGCATCATCTGGTTGGCAGGCCACAAAAAAACATTTAGCATAGTGATATTGAACCGTCAATGTGCTCAGATGTAATCGAAAATTTTTCCAAAAATGTTTTCTCATGCAGAGAACATTTGGCAGATATTGTTTTCCACGTATGATTGTAATCTATTGTATTACACATTATATTGGGATTTTCTCATTTAATGTGTGTTTTATTTAATAATAAAATTTGGTAGCTCTTATTGGAAAATCCTTTATACAGGGTGGGGCAATAGTGCGTCAGACTTCGATAACTCGAGTTCTATATCCGATAGTCAGAAATTTAAAAAAAAATACAAGTAAACTAGATAAAAAAGTTAGTGCTTAATAAATTGAAAATGGTTACAAATAGCCATAGGGATGTGCATATAAAAATGTTCGTTTTTCGTTTACATCACATCGTTGAAAAATAAACAGGGTGTTCCATTTGAAAAAATTTAGAAAATTCTATTCAAAATGTAGATGGCATTATTTAACCAAAAGAATTTATTACATTCGAGTGGTTGAGAGATAGTTAGTCAATAATAATATAGGACTGAAAGGAGTCTAGAAAAAGATGTTAAAAAAATGTACTCATAAATACGTAGCATTTCATTTAATAAAAAGGCACTTGATCCTGTAATATTGTCCTGGCTCGCCCTGTATATTCGAAAATAATTTCCAGTTATAGACTTGTTTATCTAATTAAAATTTTTGCCATAATTTTAGTTTCTAAAAATCAAGTGTACTTTGGAAATTTACAAAATAGTAGTTTATTCCACAAGTATATAACGGCCTGTTTTATTCACGAGGGTGATACAGACAACGCAAAAGTTGTTCGATCATAGGGAATACCAGGTGAATTTACAATTCCCAACGAATAGTATAGTACCGCCTCAAAACAAACAAATGTACGTGATCAGCGCATGATTGTGACGTAGCTCGTTCTCACTGATTGCATTCACATGCGGTTGCAGACAGTATCGCCGCCGTCAGTCGTATGCAATTTACGTAAAAGGGTATTTGCACTTGCTCTTCGACTTCATAAATTAGTTAACGTTTGCGCATATGCATTTACTGTACTATCCGTTGGGAATTGTAAATTTGCCTGGAATTTCCTATGATCGAACAACTTTTGCGTTATCTGTATACGAGTAGAATACCCTATTTTATCCACGACTATTAAATATTTTTTACTAAATCGTTTTCTGAAGAAATTTATAAGTACTATTTATTTTTAACATTTTTTATGAGCAGGCCGTTATGTGTCAAAAGAACGGCCTGTAATAATAAACGTCAACGTTGTTTACAATTAATTTCATATCCGATATGTTGTCATGGAAACTTTGTTCATTATTCACTACTAGTGCATAATGAAATCATTATTCCCGGCAGGGAATAATGGATAGCATTATGCTTGAGGAAATACGTACATAATGCATACATTATTTAGTAGTCGTAGATAAAAGTTATTTTTCACACTAGTGATGTGCTATTTCTGTGGGAGAGAGAGAGACTGAGTAATGAAGCCCTCCGCCTAGTTTGATATTTTGTCTTATTTCTTACTTTTTTTAAGTAGGTACCTTCCATGTTGGAGATTTTTAAAAGTTTCGTTAAGAAAAGAAATGACCAATTATGCAAGTGTGCAAAATTTCAGCAACATCGGTTTACTTTCAACCGTCTATTAGACTTAATTAAAAAAAGTAAAAAATAAGACAAAATATTAAAGTAAGCGGAGGGCTTTGAAATTTTGTGTTATTACTCAGATTTACTTTCTGAACAACTTTTCTTAATAACATTTTGTCATATCTCGCACAGAAATAGCAACGCGGAGTCCTGGAATGTGCTTTGCCTACGAGTTACACATACTATTTTTTCTGAAATCACAATTATTATTATTATAAATTAAAAAAATGTTATTATACATACCGTTTTTTCATTACAATCTAATTGCTTATAAAATCGTTTCCTTAGCAATCACTGTTTATTTATTGATGTGAGTTTATTTCGTTTTAATACGCACTACAAATTAAAATGGACAATGATGAATTTGATAGGCCACCACTAGTAGCAACTGCAAATAATGTGACCTTAAATTTTCATGGATTATTGCCATGAAAAAGAACGACCTCCCGATCTGAAAATGTCATGATTGCATACTTTTCCAATTTATCTTCAAAGTTGAAGGCATCTACGTTATAGTCAAATTATTTCCATGCTGAGATCAGCACTTAGTACAATGGAAGACATTGATACATATATCAAAATATTCGAAATTACATGTTTTCCTAAAACGTTTAAGGTAACAGCTATAAACCAAAGAAGTCAAAAGTTCTGTCAAATGAACAACTTGAAATATTTATTACTCAGATCATATATGAAGTATATATACTTAATGCATATGTACTTAATGAATAAGGTACGTTTATAATGTGAGAATTTCAAAATTATCTAGATATTTGTGTAGTTTTTACTTTTTAGGTTGCCTTAATATTTGGTGTGGCTGGTGCATGTCACCGTGATGAACTGTATCAATAATTAAATTTGTCTGCATATATTTATTTACTGTTTTTAAGATAAAAAAACGGATCCGGGAAAGTTACTTTTCCAGACCCGTTTTTTGATGGTTACTTAGCAATAGAATAAAATACTAGAATACGCTATTTTGGGGTTTAAAATTGCGCCGATAAAGTAGACATTCCTGAGCGATTTCAGAAAAAATAATTTTTTTTTAAATATCCAAGGTATAGGTACTTGATTTCTAGAAACTAAAATTATGGCACAAATTAGTTTCTATTCAAGCAGGGCTGAACCCCAGAAGATGAAAATTCAACTAAAAAATTTTCAGACTTTTTCTCCTATTCATGCGTCGATCCATGGACACGCTGTATGAGTGTTAATATTCCCACATATCTCGGAAACTAAAAAATATATTTTTATTCTCTAAATGGTCATAGATTCATATTGTTAATGCCTTTCTCAGAAAGTACAATTTACTATTATAACATTATCACCAGAGATGGCAGTTAAAACATTTTTTCAATCGAGAAAGCTTTGAAACATGCCATTCGATTAAAAACTAAATTTTAAGCAAAATTGTTCTTAATCGAAAAAGTCAGATCTGCATTAATTTTTGAGAGAGAATGCTTTATTTTTATTGTCTAATTAGTGTTGTATTCTTTTTTAATTGCTGTAACTTATTTAATATTGGTTTTCGGATGTAGGTTCTTGGTAACTTTTTTGCCAGTTATAAGAGAGTTATAAATTTTTTTTTAATATCACTTCTGATTTTACCTGAAATTGCATAAAATTGAGAAATTTAAATTGAAAGAAGTATTCTTGCTTAGCACTTTCTATCACATGGATGCATAATTAATTACATTTTTAATTTAAACTTCCAAAATAAAACTTATGTATAAAATAATAATCGGAAAAGGTGAGCTTGTCCAAGATTCGATCTCTGAACTCTCGCACGGAAAACGGGATTGCAAAATACTCGACTATGCCTAGGCCCTAGAGTATGGTACTTAAGTTAAGTTCTGACTTTTTACTCTTGTTAGCCATGGAAAAATTATGATTGTTTCCAAGGCGCTGGATTGGCACCTCAGGACCGTTTAGATGACCTGCGCATTCTCCGGACATCTGATTCCTCTGGACTTTTTCTTGGGATATTTAAAAAGTCAAGTATATCAAGAGCCAATAGAAAATATGGCAGATTTATACAATAAAATCTACTTTTGCGCTGGTGTAATTAATAGGCACACATTATTAAGGACATGTAACAAGGGATTGTTACATCACTTTAAAATGTATATTCAAGCAAACTGAAGTAATTTTGAGCGTCTATTGTAAATACATATTGTTGTCAATCTTGTTCAAAAATAAAAGCAGGTAGGTACCTTATTTGTTTTTCCATATAAATTTTTCAATTTTAAATAATTTCCAGTAAAATCAGAAGTGATATTAAAAAAATTTACCACTAGTAAATAATTCTCTTATAGCAGGTAGAAAAATTACCATGAACCTGCATCCGAACAACAATATTAAAAATTGTTACAGCAATTAAAAAAAATACAATGCTAAAAAATTAGATAATAAAAATAAAATATTTCAAAAACTACTGCAGATCTGACTCTTTCGAATAAGAACAATTTTGCATAAAATTATGTTCTTAATCGAATGCATAAGGAATGAATGAGATACGCAACTCAATGGTAAAGTGCGAGGCTAATTTTGTCGGCGAGATTCTCGGTACGTAGTATGCTTTTGATAAACCTGTGTCGTGTCTGGTTTTATATAATTTATAATCTAGTGGTAATAAAAATTGAATGTTCAGGTTGATTTTAGTTTAAAATTATATGACGGTTAAAAGTCAATTAAAAGTTGAAAATAGCTGACAGAGAGAACCTACTACGTTAATAATTTTAAACTAAAATTAATCTGAACATTAAATTTTTATTACAACTAGATTATAAATGATATAAAATTAGACACGACACAGGTTTATCAAAAGCATACTATGTGAATCACAGAAATGCCTCCAACTTACCGAGAATCTCGCCGCCAAAATTGGCCTCGCACTTTACCATCGGAGTCGTATATCTTGTTCATTCCTTAATCAATGTCGAATGACATGTTTCAAAGCTTCCTCGATCAAAAAATATTTTTAAACTTCAGCGTCATCTCTGGTAATAATGTTATAGTAGTAAATTGTACTTCCTGAAAAAGGCATTAACAATAGAAATCTGTTACCATTTACAGAATAAAAATATATTTTTTAGTTTCCAAGATATTGGCTCTGGGAATATTAACTGAAACACTCTGTATATAGGTATATATTTTTAGTTTTTCTTGCTCGTTGAATTCAAATATTAGTTTAGTGTTTCTTGGGATATCAGTGATCAATATATGTATATAAACAACTTTATTATCTAACGTTTCGGTTTAGTAACCATCATCAGAGACTACAATTTACAAAATATCACAGGTTAAATTTGGACACTTTTTAATTCATTTACAAAGAAGTACTTACATATTTTTTATACTTAAATTAAAATCTGTTATACATTTTTTATTTTTGATGCGATGTTATGAGTGTCTTAAAGGCAACTAAAATATTTTACTATTTTGCATTCTGAATATATGTGTATCGGGTTTTGTTTATGTTACAGACAAGATAAGGGTTAGCAGGTAAACATTATAAGCGTTTTAATAAATATCATCCAAGAATTCAATTTAACATTGAAATAGAAGAAAATAATAATATAAACTTTTTAGACAATAAACTGTAATAAAAATGACGTTATAAAAACAAACTGCTTCACAAAAGAAATCTGGTCTCAAAGATACCTAAATTTTAAATCTCATACCCCTAAAAGCTAAAACAGACAAAGCAATTAAACTTTCCCATCTAAAACATAGACCTTAGAACCTAAAAAAATTGAAAAAGCTTTAGAAACAAACGTATACTATAAACACTTTTTTGCACCCTAGGGACTAAAACTAGTACTTTTAGGGACTATTGTACCACTTTTTTTACTCCCTCAGAGAGTAAAAAAATGTTTAATCCCTGCGGGAGTAAAAGTAAAACAATAGAAATAGAATAGATTTTTTTAGGTTTATAACCATGATCTTTTCTTTTGAGAAATGCTTTAAGTCTGCATAATTCGCAATATTAACATTATTTTTGATCATTAAATCATTTATTGCCTCTTCTGCAGCTTGTTCAATATTAAAAACGCTCATTTTTAAATTTAAAGTTGTGACACACGAATTTAAATGACTTTTGTATGTATTTTTAAATTGTCACTATGTCAAAGTTCTAGCCCACTAGAATTCCCGTTGGTTTTTAAACTTAATAAAGCGTAGCACGCACATACTGATTTATTTTTTTAAATAATTGTATTCAAATTTGTGATAAGATGTGGTTTTAGTTCCTGCGGTGCAAAAAATAGCTTATAACAATCACGCTTTAGTCCCATGGTATACACGGTGGTGAATTTTTCGATGCCCACCATTGGTATCTCGGAAACTATAAGATATAGAGGATCGGTTAAATTAGACAAAAGTTGCGCTATTTTATGCTCTACAATTTCCTGCCAAGAAATGCTGGATATCTTGATTCGTTCGCGGTTTATCCTGAAGAAATTGAAAATCGTGATTTCAAAACAAAATTAATATCTTCTATACCATTCATGCGAATTTAATGAAATTTGGCAAGGTTATATTTTTGACCACTACCAATTGAATGGCGTTGAGAGAAATTTTCTAAGCCTTCTAGATTTTGAGCAACGATAGTCAACTTTTTTTTTTCATATGGATTTTTACACCATTAGTTAGAGAAAATAATTCTCTTTTCACCTATGTCACCAAAATAGACTGATTTTTTAAAAACATGTTGATATTCGAATTAATGTAAAAATAATTTATGAAATCCAGTATGCTTTGGAAAAATAATTGCAAGCAACATTGTAATCCAAACGCTATTATTAAATTGTACACTCGTAAAAAAATACAGAAAAATGCCAGGTTATTTAAACTTCTATTAAATATTACAAACAATTAATTTATTAAAGAGTCAAGAAAACAAATAATACTATTTTTATTTTATAAATTGTTTGTAATATTTAATAGGAGTTTAAATAACCTGGCATTTTTCTGTAATTTTTTTTACGAGTGTACAATTTAATAATAGCGCCTGGATTACAATGTTGCTTGCAATTATTTTTCCAAAGCTTACTGGATTTTATAAATTATTTTTACATTAATTCGAATACCGACATGTTTTTAAAAAATCAGTCTATTTTGGTGACATAGGGGAAAAGAGAATTATTTTCTCTAACTATTGGTGTAAAAATCCAATATGGCGGCCATAAGAAAAAAAAAAGTTGACTATCATTGCTCAAAATCTAAAAGGCTTAGAAAATTCCTATCAACGCCATTCAATTGGTAATGGTCAAAAACATAACCCTGCCAAATTTAATTAAATTCGCATGAATGGTATAGAAGATATTAATTTTGTTTTGAAATCACGATTTTCAATTTTTTCAGGATAAACCGCGAACGAATCAAGATATCCAGTATTTCTTGGCAGGAAATTGTAGAGCATAAAATAGCGCAACTTTTGTCTAATTTAACCGATCCTCTATATTTTATAGTTTCCGAGATACCAATGGTGGTCATCGAAAAATTCACCACCGTGTATAATAATATACTATTATGAAGCTATTATGAAAAAAAGAATACATAAAATTTACAATAAAACAACAGTTGAACCGAATAATAGCCCAAATAATAGTTATTTATTGTACTAGTGTGTAATTATGTACATTAGTCACGCAAGAAGAAGTTAGTCACGAGACCATCAAGTCGAGTGGCTAATTTTCTTAAGTGACTAATGTGCAATTGCACAAGTGTAAAATACAACATTTTATCCAACACTTTCTTTTAATGATATTTTATTTGAATAATATTTTCTTCATAGACTTAATAATACTAACGTATGGATGGAGCAATGTGCCACTTTCCGTTCGCCAGTGTGAGGACGCCATTGAAGAGAGATAGAGCGATATAAATTCTGTGCGTCGAACAAGGATAGTAAGATGTAAGATTTAAGACCACGTGACTGTTGCTTCCACAGTCCACAGTCACGTGACCAAGTTACTTTTTTACACGGCGGATAGGAACATTTTGCCGAGATTCTTTATAAATATATTTTAGCACGTTGTAGTGATTTGTGAACTATAAAAATAGGTGCATCTCAGATATTTATGCATTAATAGGTAGGTACCTAAAGAAGGTTAAGGAACAAAATACATAACCTCAAACTCGCATCTATCGGCGTCTCTCTCGAGGTCTCGTCCTTATCACCTCTCTCTCTAGGCTCGGTTCATAGTATTATTAAGTCTATGATTTTCTTAAACACGTTGACATTGACATTTCATTTGACAAATTAATTTTATTTTATTAGCCTTGTACAGTGGACGCTCCCAGAAGCGGACACTGACGGTTCCAATTTTTTTTGTCCACACATGGGAGCCGTCCACTCATAAGAAAGCTCAAAATTATTATTTGGTATTTGTCCGGTCATGAGAGATGCCTGCTTAATAAAGCTGTCCGTAAAGAGAGCTTTCACAGTATTGTGACGTACTTCGGTTTGTAGGCAAAATGGCCCAAGTGTCACTATGGCACTCGAGTCGACGGTGGTGCTTTACTCGGGCGCCAGTTTCCGTTTATAGTGCAGAAACACCACTACTCAGGCAGCTACAGTGAAGAAACGGAAGATTCCAGTGGGTCGTTGGGAAAATTAGACTTTGTTTCGGATTAAAAAGCACAGTTTGATATCACAATTAGACTTATTCAGTATATTTACAGGACTAAAATATGGTTACTAAGTTACAAGCTTTCTATTCTAATTACAGTTACAGTTACCAGGGCTTAAGAAAAAGCTATTTACACTATGTACATCTATTCTAATAATTCCAAAGCACAGACTACGGTAAAGCACAAACTACAGCGGTGCGAATATCAAGCAAGGTGGGCAGGCGGTTAACTAACGGTTACGGACTAACAGCAAAGCGACGTACGGATACCAGGATTAGCAGAAGCAAACACCAAAAGCATACAAATATCAAAACAGGCTATGTGCAGTGTACAGACTTGGCTTATTGCGCAGCATTAACAAACAGCAGAGTTATGGAATTAACAGGATGCTTCTCTTAGGCCTGGGTCTCGGATACTGGAAATAAATTATGATTAGTGCGCTACATACGTATACACTAGATAGGAGGAAGTACCCTCGTATCCAGCATAAACCGGCAGCTAGCTTACAAAAAGCTGAAAAGAACTAAGATTACTGGAAGCTTTTCTCTTGCACGACGGACTGAAATGAATTTATGATTAGTATCACAAGCTACGCCACATACGTGTACACTGGATAGGAGGAAGTACCCTCGTATACAGCATAGACCGGTAGCTAGCTTTCAAAAGCTGAAAAGAATTAAGATTACCGGAAGCTTTTCTCTGGCACGACGGACTGAAATGAATTTATGATTAGTATCACAAGCTACGCCACATACGTGTACACTGGATAGGAGGAAGTACCCTCGTATACAGCATAGACCGGTAGCTAGCTTTCAAAGCTGGAAAGAATTTAGATTACAGGAAGCTTTTCTCTAACACGGCGGACTGAAATGAATTTAGAATTAGTACAGTAAGTTGCACTACATAAGTGTATACTGAATAAGAGGAAGTACCCTCATATGCAGCATAAACCAGTAGCTAGCTTACTCGAAGCTGGAATAAAAATAAGATATTACAGGAAGCTTCTTTCTCGGGCGGCAACAACGGACTGAAAGCAAAGCATGATTAGTATAACAAGCTACGCCACATACGTGTACACTGGATAGGAGGAAGTACCCTCGTATACAGCATAGACCGGTAGCTAGCTTTCAAAAGCTGAAAAGAATTGAGATTACTGGAACGGATGAGAAACTGCGACAGACTAAAAGAAAACAGGAGTTAATACTTTACAATAGCCAAGTCCTCACTTACGATCTCTACCTGTATACCTTACTTACTGTTGCTTCCTCGGCACGTCTGAACAGGAACAGCGGTGGACAGCTACTAACTGTTTTGAAGACGGCAAACGGTATTATAATTAATCTGAAATATTTATAGTAGTAGGGATGACGCCAACTGAGCAGCGCAGTGAATAAACTGCGTCACTGCTGGACTTTACCAAAATCCGGGCCCAAGTGCTACTTACTTACGGTGATGTACGTCTGATCTCCAGCGCGGTCAGCGGTGTACTGAGTTCTCGCTGCTGTCGGTTGGACTAGTTTATCCGCGATGCGTGGTGGGGTAGGGCTACGTCACAGTGTGACGTTTTACTGATGTCTGGACGCTGAGTGACGTAGAGTAGCGTCGAAATTACTTAGCGCTACACAAGCATTCACGTTGACTGGCGACTGGATACTGGCGTTTCACTCCTGGTCTTGATGCGGATTCACTGTTCACTTCGTAGATATTGACGGGGACAGATATCGGAGCGGAATATTATTTATTTGCGTTCACTTAATTTCGGAGTTATTTATTAATTAAATAACAGCCAGGCTGGTTATCTTATTTAACTGGGTACAGGTGATAATAATGTACAGATCATAATTCTTTGTTAAGAACAGGTTTTTAATAATTAATTTCGGTAATTACATTATTTACAACTATCTGGTGCTTTTTATTAATTACGGCTTTATTAACAACAGGACAGGTTATATTATAAAACAAAATAAATACTGGTCACAGGAGAAAATAATATAACAATGCGGAAAATAAGAATTAAATTCTATACGGGGTGTGTCGAATAATATTATTTTAAACAGGAACTAGTAACGAAAAAATCACTTCGTTACAGTATGTATATGTAAAAATCATTGTAATTGGGAAGGTCATGGAATGGTTGCTATAGTTTTGATTGTTATAATTTGATACATTAGCTCACCAGTGACTTTTTGATCAATGATGAATATTCTCGCACTACTATGTAATACATCACACGTTCCATAGGTAAAATCACTTTAGTAATAAATTAAAATTTATTATCAATAGATCAGTATACACATATTATTATTATTATTATACTATTATATAAAAAAATCTATATACAGAGTGTTCTGAAAAACACTAGAATAAATTCAGGGCATGATAGAATTTCAAAAAATATTACAATTTGTTCCTATGAATCATGGGCGTATCTTTTTCGGTTTTCAAGATACAGGGCATTAAAAATAATTTTTTAAAATCTAGTTTCGGTCCTATCTTCCACAAAATTCGACCAAATGAGTTGAAATTTTGCTATGTGGGGTTTCTGGGAATGCTAAATGCTCTGGTGTTATTAATTTTTGGCTATATCATACAGGGCGTTCAGTACAGTACTCCGTGGGAACATTTTAGATCCTAACTTTTTTGAGATTAATCTTTTTGCCCCTTTTGTCACTTGCTGTTATGGCAAATTTTATTCTAAACAAAAAAGGTGCTCTTGTAAGAAGTGCTAAAATTTGCCCGTTTTCGAGAAAAACCAGGCATAGTGCACCAAAGTCAAGCAGCTGGTATCCCAAATTGTTGGTTTTTATTTCAAGTAGGTGCTAGTTGTTATTACTATTAGTTTCATTAATAAAACTCAAAATCAAAGTTATTATTTGAATGGTAATGATAAAAAGTAATAGTTAGTTTATTTCTGGAAAAGTTTAACACATACTGAATACAATTGAAAAAAAGAATAACTAATTATTACCAGAGATTATGAAGACTCTAGATAGTTACCGTCAATGTATTTACTGGACGCGGCAAAAATGGATGCAGAACTCAAGTAATTTGAAAGCAGGTCACCGAAACTTAGGCTGGTGCCGATGATATTCATTCATAATGTGTTACGCACATTATGAACGAACATCATCTGCGCCAATCTAAGTTTCGGTGGCCTGCTTCCAAATTACTTGAGTTCTGCATGCATTTTTGCCGCGTCCATTAAATACATTGACGGTAACTATCTAGAGTCTTTATAATCTCTGTTATTACTAACAGAAAATTAAAATTTAAGGAAAATTATTTTCAACGCCCTGTATCTTGAAAACGGAAAAAGATACGCCCATGGTTCATAGAAACAAATTGTAATATTTTTTGAAATTCTATCAGTCCCTGAATTTATGCTAGTATTTTTCAGAACACCCTGTATATTTTATTTTAAATTTTTTAAATGATACACCTAAACACTTAAAGTGTTTGTTTTGTGTATATTTTTTTAAATTATTTGTAACCACTAATTATATTATTACAAAAGACAGATAATAGGTTATTTAACAACTTTTATACTATTTAATCTTGAAAAGTAGAGTCTTCATTAATTGTAATATTTATCTTGCAATGAATACATGTTTAGTTACAATTTTATTCCAAAATATCTGTAAATTTACTTAAATTGTGCTTTACATAAATCTTAGTTTAAATTTTGGATTTATTGTATTTTAAGAATAAGAGTATGTTATAGAATTTGAAACCATGATAAAATATTGGCCTTTGCGCAAAAGTTTTCTTAAAAAATGGAATTAATAAGTTTTGTTCATAATAGTTTCTAGTAGAATGTGGATTATAGGCATATTCTGTTATTAGTAGGTTAAATTTATATAGTAAACAACGGTAAGTATACATAGATCTAATGTTTAAAACATGTAGTTCTGCATACAAATCCTTCGACGAATACAACCTTGTCTTATGGTACATTATTTTAAGTAGAGTATTTTGTGTTATTTGTAAATTTTGTAAAGTATTTTTATAAAGGCCTCCCCAGGCTAAGATGCCTTATAGAACAGCGTTGGTGACAGATTTTGAGACGTGATTTTACCCAGTATACCTTTTGGAGGGTATCATGGTATTAGGGTTTCTAATCCCGGGATCCCGGGCAGGTTTTCACTCCCGGAAATCCCGGAATTTCAAAAATCAATCCCGAGTATTTATAATATGACCAAATTACATAAAATACATATTACTTTTTATCTCACATGTATTCTTTATTTATTTATTTATTTAAGTTACAACTACCCAGACAGATAAACATCCAATTACGGGGTAGGAAAATACATACTAAATCAAACACCATTACACGATACATATTACACAGTACATATTACACAATACATACAAGCTGGTACAAATACCGAGTAAAACATAATAAGAATAATATAATAAACAAATCAGAAATACAAAAAAAAAGAGAAAAAAAAATAACAATTAATCCTAGTGTAATACAGATAATTTAATTTTCTTAATATTAGAACAAAATATATCAGTCATCCTGTATTGAGGCATAATTTGAACACATTGAATGCAAGGGTGAGGATCTAAGTAAATTTGTCTGTGGCATATTTAAATAAAATAGACTGTTTGAACGGGAATGAAAGGTGGGAACATGTAATTTAATATAACTAGTTAAGTCTGGACAATCGAAGTGATTGTTAAAGGATGTTCAAGGGTTTCATCGACGGGGCAGAGGGGAGTAGCGGGACGGGGGAGATCCCGGGGGTGGGAGAAGGCGTTAGAGGTGGCAACACCGCACATTTCTCTTGTGCTCTCATTTTCTTTCTGCTGGTGTTAGTGGTGTTGCGACAAAGTGGCTAACCTATAAAAAATCACCTACGGTACTTTGGTCGGAACCACGGTGTAAGATAATTAGGTGAAGAAACGCCGCAATTAGAATGTCTCCAAACTGTTAACGCTAGAGACGCAAAATCGTAAGACAAAGAGAGAGAGTGTGTGGCCGCGAGGGCACCGCGGGCTAAGCCCCGAATCGTCCCTAGTTAATTTCCACTTCATTTTACCAGGTCGAAAAATATACCATTCGATGCAGAAAAATATGTAGAACACGATTGTTGAAAAATTATGTGTTTATATTGTCGGCTACTGTGCAAAAAAAAATAAAACCATAACTCGAAACGCTGCTAAAACCGTTCGAGTTATGAAAAAAATTAACAAAAACAATTTTATAGAGAACTAAATTTCCTATAAAAAAGTCAGTGACGGCATATGTCTATCTTAAATATTTTAGGCGTGAGCACGGTGTAAGACAATTCTTACACCGTGGGCCTGAAAGTTGTGCGCTGGAAAACGATAAGTTTAATTTAACAAAAGATCAGCGCGCGAATTTGAGGCGCCCTCACACCAAAACTATTAAAGATAGACTAATGCCACCACTGACTTTTTTATAGGAAATTTAGTTCTCTATAAAATTGTTTATGTTAATTTTTTTCATAACTCGAACGGTTTTAGCAGCGTTTCGTGCCAGCGTCCAATTTCATTTATGGTTTTTATTTTTTTTTGCATAGTAGCCGACAATTTAAACACATAATTTTTCAACAATCGTGTTCTACATATTTTTCTGCATCGAATGGTATATTTTTCGAACTGGTAAAATGAAGTGGAAATTAACTAGGGACGATTCGGGGCTTAGCCCGCGGTGCCCTCGCGGCCACACACTCTCTCTCTTTGTCTTACGATGCGTTAACAGTTTGGAGACATTCTAACCATACGATACATTGAGGCGTTTCACCACCTAATTATCTTACACCGTGGTCGGAACATACAAAACCCAGGGAGAAGAGCAAGCAATCAAACTGTGGCGTGGTGAATGTGCGATGGAAAACCACAAGTCTTCAAAACAAAGAAAATATTAAAAAGCATTTTAGAGTACCTGAAAAGTTTGCCATAAAATATTCAAGAACTTCATTTCAGCTTCACTTCGAATATTCCTAGTAGTTCTATTCTCCGATAAGAATATTTTACATTTATTGTTATGTATGAAAGTCTATTTGTTCTTGTTATCTGACATGCTTGCATGAAATACTTATATTTTGATATTTTACATAAACATGATTTGATGTTCTACTTGATAAAAAAAGTAAATTATTTTAATGAAAAAGTTTCAATAAATTGTTTGACGTTTGAAGTTATAAATTATTTTGAATTAGGAAGGATGCGACGTTGCCGTCGTTACACTTCATAAGCGTCTGCTGAGGCACGGCATTTGCGAAATAAATGCTGTTTATTAATCAGAATGCATTGCAACCGTCCCCTTTTTCATAGACAAAATCTTCCTTGAAGTCTCTTCTATACGTTGCATAGTTTTTTCCATTTTCTCTGCATTTTCTCCTCTATATTTTACTCTGAGAAGGTCTCCGGACTCCGAACATGCAATCTCCATAAGACTCCATGTTAAAATCATAAATTTCATTTTCGATTTTCTCGAAAACTACGTACAAGAAGGTAATAAAAAAACAGGGACCGGTTCATTTCTATATCAAAAATAACATTCAACTTTCAGCGACTTCTCTGCATTTTTGCGAAACCCTTGAACATCCTTAAGATTTTGAATAAAAATACAATAGAAAAATACGTCGGGATTCTAAATCATTTATTTGAAACCTGCCTAATAGTTCAGACTGAGGCATGCCTCTAGCTGGGTAAATTCCATCATTTTTAAACCACAGATATTTACAGAAAACTCTTTGAGTTTTTTCAACATTTATTTTGTGTATTTCGTAAGCCGGTTTCCAGATTATGGAAGCATATTCAAGTTTTGACCTGATAAATGCGTTGAGCAGTAATATCAAGGTTTCGTTATCAACAAATTCCTTAGAATTCCTAACTATAAAGCCCAAATTTCTGTACAAACTAGCCACAATATTATTTATATGATTTGTAAATGTTAGTTTCGAGTCAAAAATTACTCCGAGATCTTTAAATTGATTACTCATTTTTAAATTGACGTCGTTTAGCACATATGTCTATTGAATACTATGAACAGAAAATAGATAATTGCAAAAGTGATACTAAATTAATGTGGAAGACTCTTAAACAATTTACAAAGACAAAAAATCAAAATTCTAATAAATACATTAAATTTAACAATAACAAAAGCTATAGGGAAGAAGAAATTGCTAAAAATTTTAATCTATATTTTATTACAAGTATATCAGAAATAATTCAAAATATTCAAAAATTTAATGAGTACGAAACCAAATTGAATGGAAATGAAAGCACATTTCATACATTTAAGATGATAGATATGAGGAAATTAAGAAAAGTTGTTTCAGAATTACCAAACAAAATGGGTAGTGATGGAATATCAGCACAGATTATAAAAACGTCATTTCAGGTAGTAGGAAATAGGTTTTTAGATGTTATAAATAATTCATTACAGACAGGCACTTTTCCAACTGTATGGAAATGTTCAATGGTAACGCCAGTTCCAAAAATTTTGAACACTGTTTTATGTGAACAACATCGGCCAATAAATTCATTACCCATCTGTGAAAAATTGTTAGAAATAATTGTAAAAGAACAACTAATTACATACTGTCAAGAAAATGATATGCTGATTCCAATGCAATCTGGATTTAGAGAAGCGCATTCCTGTGAAAGTGCACTACAGTGCATATTAGATGAGTGGGTTAATGAAATTGATAGTGACAATATAATTGTGGCGGTATTCCTTGACTTCAAACGGGCTTTCGAGACAATAGATAGATGTTTACTCCTAGAAAAGTTAAAAAACATTGGAATTGATGGCAAAGTACTAGAATGGTTTACGTCATACCTAAGAGGCAGGTCGCAAAAAACAAAATACTGTGAAAGTGTATCTAGTGAAATAGAAACAATATATGGAGTCCCACATGGCTCTGTTTTAGGACCAATTTTATTCATAATATTTATTAATGATATTATAGAGTGTATTACTAAGTGTAAAATTCATCTGTTCGCTGATGATACCATGTTATACATATCCGGCACAGATATTAAAGAATTAATACATATGATGAACAGTGACCTCAAAAATGTATATAAGTGGTTGTGTGATAATAGCCTTAAGGTGAATATTGATAAATGTAAATGGATGACTATAGGAAAAAAGGGTAAACTGAGTAATATAATAGTTCCTAATAATATTGAAATTAATAACGAAAAATTAGAAAAAGTTAGCGAAATAAAATATTTAGGTATTATACTAGACCAACAACTAAACTTCAAAAGTAATGTTGAGTATATTGTAAAAAAGGTTGGGAAAAAAATCAGCTTTCTAAGGAGAATATCTAGAGACGTGTCATTATTCACAAGGCTGACAATTTATAAAAGTATAATTGCACCTCATTTTGAATATTGTTCCACACTCCTACTTTATCTGAACAACAATGAACTACAGGTATTACAAAAAATGCAAAATAAAGCAATGCGAGTAATATTACAATGTAACAGATATACTCCTATAAATAGTATGTTACAGACATTAGGATTTATGAATATAAAACAAAGGATATTATTGAGAACACTACAGTTTGTTTATTAAATGAAAAAAGGTATATTACCAACCTATTTATCCAATAAAATTCGGTATGTGAGGGATGTGCATGATCATAATACACGTGGAAAAGATAATTTATATGTAGAGAGGCACTGTTCATCTATAGCTGGCAGGTCGCTATTTTGTAGAGGCCTTAAAGAATTTTAATAACTTACCATATGAAATAAAAAACTTCATTGGATCATTTAAACAATTTAGTTACTTAATTGTGAGATACACAAACGGTTTAGCATAGTAATAGTGTTAAGGTTTGTTTAGTAATAGTGTTTGTATTTTGTGATAAATGTATAACGTATATTAAGAGATAAGTTATTATTATTAGTGGGAATATATAATATATATTGTGGAAATTTATATTGGAAACATGTATAGCTTAGTGCTAAATAAAGTTATTATTATTAATAGGATTCATTTTCCTTGTAAAAGATACATAGTGGCATTTCTCGGTATTCAGATGCAACCTATTTTTGTCACACCACATGCTAATTATTTGTAAATCTTCTTGTAATTTGACGCAGTCTGCTAAATCATTAATTGCTGAATATAGTTTACAGTCATCAGCATACAGCAAAGTACTACTTTGAAGTCCCAAGTTAATGTCATTTATAAATATTATGAATAATAAAGGTCCTAGAACCGAGCCCTGGGGGACTCCAGATTTTGCAGTTATTTCGACAGACTTGAAACCACGATATTGAACGTTAATCTTCCTGTTAGATAGGTAAGAATAAAAAAAGTTAACAAATGCTTCGGTAAGACCAAAGTTAAATAGTTTACGTAATAAAATTCCGTGATCAAGTCTGTCGAAAGCTTTTGAGAAATCTGTATAAATGACATCAACTTGGTCTCCTCGTTCAAGTACCTCGGCTATAAACTGAGTTATGCAAGCCAAATTTGTAACAGTAGACCTGCCAGGCAGAAATCCATGTTGGTTAAAACAGATTTGGGATTTGACATGGAAAAATAGAATATCATAAAGTACACTTTCAAATACTTTGCTGAAGTTACATAAAATAGCTATTTGCCTGTAGTTTTCAACCGCGCATTTGTCATCCTTTTTATAGATAGGACATATGTTTGCTTGCTTCCATAGATCGGGAAAAGTTCCGGTCAGGAGCGATAAATTGAAAATAATTGATAAAGGCAAAGCAAATGTAATAGCACAATCTTTCAAAAGAAATGCAGTGGATTACCTTTTTAAGTGCTTTTAATACATCTTCTTTACATATCTTAGGCATAGAAAGCTGGGGCATATTAGTAAATGTATGAGGATCAGCCCTCGAGTCAGCCATTCTGTGTACAAAGATCCGGTCCAGATTAGGGGACGACACCCTAGACACACGGCCATTCTCAGGTCATTTTGTTTCAAAGTAAATTTTAGGCTATTCATTTTTATAGAATATATAATCAATAGATTAAAGTAGCAATAGATTGTTAATTTTTAAATTTTTTTAGAGTTTTATTATTATTCTTGCTCAATAAATCGCTTCTTATTTAATTTTATGTTGATATTCGACAAATGTATTTAGATCCCGGGATCCCGGAAAATCCCGGGATTTGACTTTCTAATCCCGAAAATACTGAAAGTCTAATCCCATCCTGGGATTGAAAACCCTACATGGTATGCATATTCTGTTGTTAATAAATGATAAACTAAAGAATCATCCCGGGTCCTTCATATATTAAAGTTAATTAACATTTGTTTGCAAATTAAGCGTTTCGATACGATTTCACCCAGGCCGCCATGAATCCACAATAAAATTCAAGTAAAATACGACAGTTGAAAAGTCAAAGGCATACCATTTGCGTGAGCCCAAAAGGTGATCACGGTCAGGTGTACTTGCATTTGAATTAATGATTTATCCGCATTTCTAAACAGGCTGCCATTAAGAAGTATACAAGGTTGTGCTATACATCAGCTACAGAAAAAATGGCATACCGTTTGCGCATGTCCAAGTATATTTCTTATTGCAATACATTTTTCCTTGAGTAAAATAACGGATTTTTTTTTAATGGCATTGGACGTGATCCATTAGCCAGTCGCAATTTTTTATATTTAAAAAAAATAACGGAATCTTGTTAAATAACTCTACTAGATGTTTTTAATGTGAGGTATACTTGGACACGGGCAAACGGTATGCCATTTTTTCTGTAGCTGATGTATAGCACAAATATTATCATTATCATCAGCATAGGAGATATGTTATTTATACAACGTGTCCCACTTAAAATGCCCCCCCGTCTATCTCCTTTATTAATTAACAAAAAATTTTGAAACTTGGCAATGTTAGTAAATCCGAGGTGGTGATTCGAAATTTAAAGCTTACGTTCATTTTTCACTTCCAGTTCATACTGGAAGTGATACCTACCAACTTCCTTATTTAAATAGGGAATCCTATACAATTTTCAAATATTCGATTAGACCTTAATTTTTTGAATACGCACATATAGCACTATGTGGGTCTGGCATCAAAACTGTGCAAGATATTACCAAAAATGACATGTGCGATAGAATGCAAATTTATGTATTTGTTTTACTAAACATCGAGATTCCCAAGGTTTGTAAAGCATTTTATGTCCGACCACGTTATAAAGGACTGTTTATGGCAGTTTTGCCCTCGGTTTTGCCGCTATAAAGTACCTCTTTATTGTACTAGTAAAATAAAGTTAACTTTACAACTGTTATGCCAGATTTTGACGTTTTCAAATTAATATGTTTAACTGTCAATGTCAACACAATAAATTACAAGTCATAAAAATGTCATTGAATTAATTTTTTTCGTTAATAATTAGCAGTCGGACATAAAACTTTGTATGCAACTCGCCCATAATAAGGCTTTATTGATCTCGCCCTCTTTATGGCCTTACTCGTTACTCTTGCTCGGCCATAAACCGGACTCGTTCATTAAAGCCTTGCATTATGGACTTGATACATAAATAGCTATTAATTTTACGTTAACGAATAAAAACTGAATTATTATTAATAACATAAAATACTCATGTAAAAATAGCATTAATAACAGAGGGAGATGGGTAACATTACAAAATAATTTAATATCAAGTAGAAAACTGTAAGCATCCGTAATTTTATTACTACTAATAAATTTGAAGATTGTTTATACATGTCTATTTCGTAACTAAGCAATACTCAATTGTTTCAATTTTTCATGATAATTAATACTCATGGCAATCTTTGATTAATGGTAATACCTACCTGCAATCTCGTAAAGCAAATACGTAAACTTGTATTCTATCGCATATATCATTTTTGGTAATATCTTGCTCAGTTTTGATGCCAGACCCACATAGTGCTATATGTGCGTATTCAAAAAATTAAGGGCTAATCGAATATTTGAAAATTGTATAGGATTCCCTATTTAAATAAGGAAGTTGGTATCACTTCCGGTTAATATCGGAAAATGAACGTAAGCTTTAAATTTCGAGCTACCACCTCGGATTTACTAATATTGCCAAGTTTCAAAATTTTTTATTAATTAATAAAGGAGATGGAGGGGGGGTATTTTAAGTGGGACACGTATATGCAGTATTATTTATATACAGGGTGGTTCAGAATTTACCAATTAAACTTCGGGAACTAATAGAGTACGTTAAAATAAATGGACTTTCTTTAATAAACTTATATCTAAAACCGCATAGTTTCTGAGATACAGGGGGTCAAAGTTTAATTTAAAAAAAAATATTTTTTAAAATATGTTCTTCATTAGTTGAGGTATTTTAACGAAACTTGCATGACAAATTAACAGTAACAAGTAACGTTTTCCCAAAAAAATTCGACTCGCTAATTTATACAGTGGCGGAGTATTCAATTTTTTAATTTTTATTTGTTAAAAAATAGTGATACGCCACTGGATAAATTTTAAAAAATGAACATTTTTAAAAACTACAATTATTTCTTAATAAAAAAGTATTCTTGGCATTTTTGTCATAACCCAAAGCTTTGTCCAAAAAATTGTTTCTGAAAAAGTTCTGCAAAGCTATAAATTAAATTCTTGAATACTCCGCCACTGTATAAATTAGAAAGTCGAATTTTTTTAGGAAAACGTTACTTGTTACTGTTAATTTGTCAAGCAAGTTTCGTTAAAATACCTCAACTAATTAAGAACATATTTAAAAAATTATTTTTTTAAATTAAACTTTGACCCCCTGTATCTCAGAAACTATGCGGTTTTAGATATAAGTTTATTAAAGAAAGTCCATCTATTTTAACGTACTCTATTAGTTCCCGAAGTTTAATTGGTAAATTCTGAACCACCCTGTATATATTAAGAATAATATTGGGCCCAATACAGTTCCCTGGGGCACGCCTGTGGTAATCTGTAGTTTTTTATAAAATAGCCACATTACATGCCTGCATTGGATAAATATATTTCCATGCCATACCGAATGTATCTGAAAATATATCAAAAGTATTTCAAAACCACAACATAACAATTGCATATAAACCATACAATACGCCAAAATAATTTTTTACAAATCTTAAATCAAAATTGCCATTAGAAGGTAAAACTAATACTGTATTATAAAATAGACTGCAACAATTGCAATAGTACATATTAGGTCAATCATAAATATAACATGAAAAATCTAAATTCTTCAACACGCTAGCGCAACATGCCTTAGATAATAACCATAGTTTCAACTTCACCAACGTTCGCATCTTAGAAAAAGAATGAAGAATAGTACATGAAATGTTGCAAATAAAAAGACATTCTAATTTAATAAATAGCCGAACTAACATAGACAATTTAAGTAATACCGTTATTTGAATTAAATAATTCAATCAACGGTAATACTTATTTCAGCCTATTAAAATAATACAAATGAGGTAAAATGTAATTAGCTTTTACATCTTTCCTTATCTTGTCTGTAACATAAACAAATCCTGACACACATATATTAAGAACATAAAATAGCCAGTAAAACATTTTAGTTGCTTTTAAGTGTCCACATTTAACCTGTGATGTTTTGTAAATAGTCTCTGATGATGGTTAATAAATGGAAATGTTAGACAATGTTTATATACAGTGCAACCTCGATAATTTGAGCCCCGCCTATCCGAACCTCCAGCAATCCGAACTGAATCAATTAATCTGAACCCAAACCAGTTTGAAATTTTGATAATTCGAACCTACGCATGAGCAATGTTAGAATAACACATTTGTATTTACAATTTTACAGCGTTGACTTGGGATCATGATTTAGGTATCGAGTGTCAATGTTTAAACTAAATGAGCTGATTTATTTTCTGTTCGAGGCACCACTTAATTTTTATTTCTACGAATGGAGTCCCAACAATGTTATGAAATCATTAATAATTCTGTTTATGTTGTATCTAAGCTAATATAACAAGACAGCAGTTTCTTTCCTTTTAAATTAGTTGTTTTTAAAATTATAAAGAGTAAATGTGGAAGATTTGTTTCTGCCAACCGTCATAAATCACAAAACACATTCTACCGTTTTAATTCAACAAGCAATATATCTTTCAAGTCAGGAAGATTGTGGAATCCCATGAAGGTGTACCGGGGCGTCGATAACCGATGACTTCTGTGATTCAGTATAGTTCTCCTCTTTCAATGATTGTCTCCAATGGGCTTTGGAGAATGACATTGCTCTAAATCAGGTGATGCTTCTACAACAATTATTAATAGACACTGCAATGCGGAAGCATCTGCAAACTAATACATTTACTTCAAAACAAAAGTCAATCACGGATTTTTTTCAAGAAGAAAGTCAATTTCTTTATTTTTAAGAATTTCTTCTTTTTTCCTTTTATCCTTGTAATTTTATTACAAATAATTCTTTCAAACATATTTTTTTAGTATTTCCCACAAAAAAATCATTTTCGATAATCCGAAAAACAGGCTAATCCTAACACCCCCATGCTGAATTAGTTTGGGTTATTGAGGTTACACCGTATTGATGACCGTTATGCCCAAGAAATGCTAAACTTATTATATGTATTATAGAAAAGAAGCACAAAAATGTTATTGTGAAGCATCTATTTGCCGTGGTTGGCTCGGTGAACAGCCTGATGAAGACTCGGAGGAAGAAGATGAGGAAGAGGAGGAAGAAGAAGATGCGGAAGTTAGTGTACCTCAAAAAACTGAAGTTTCTGTGCCAGTGGTTGAAATCGAGAAAATTGAGGATGAACAGAAGCATACTGAAGTTGCTGCATCGTTTAAAGGTGAAGATATTAAAGTCGAGAAGGATCCTGAAAAAGATATTCTAGCTGCTCCAGTAGTGGTCAAGAGAAAGTCACCACGTAAAAAGCCACGGAAAGATATATTTGAGGATTTAGATGTAAGTAATGTGCTTTAAATGAGCCAAATAAAATTAGTAAATTATTATTTTCTCTTATTCTCAGCAATTAGATGAAGAAATCGAAATGTTAGTTACAACTGGTCTTAAAAATCAAGCTCATACCTTAAAACTTAGCAGACTTATGGTGAGAGCCAAAGAACCAGGGCAGAGGACAAAATTGTTACGTATTTTGAGGCGTGGAGAATTGCCCTGCCGGAGATTGTTTTTGGATTATCATGGATTACGGTTAATGCATGGTTATATGATTGATGCTCAACATTTGGTTCATACTGACAAAAAATATGAATCTATAAGGTGTGTTTTTCATGCAGTTTAGAATTTTAAATAAAAATTTATAAGGTCTACATCAATATTTTTTGGAAAAACTGTTTCTTTTTTTTAAGCTTATTGATAGAATTATCATTTATTAAAATATCTTTTAGATATTTACGATGTGGAATAAGATCATAAAGTTACTATTATTATTATTAACGTACACGTCTGAACCTTGAACAAGGCGGTAGCTGAGTATACCCAATCAATTGTAATTATTTTTTTGCAGATTGGAAATGCTGCAAACATTAGCAGTATTGCCAATCCCAAATAAAACAATGCTTCAAGACAGTAAAGTATTGCCGACAGTAGAAAAATGGTCAACAGTTAAAGATCTGGGCTCTCCACACGATTCTGATAGTAACTCACCAAAAAACGAACAAGAAGTTACCCAAACTTCAGCAGATGACACTAGCAAAGAAAAAAGCAGGGAAATCCTGAAAAAGAGTGAGGATCTGAAAAAGGAAGATGAAAAACCTGAAAGGAGCATAGAAGACCAAGAGGAAGAAATCAGATTTTTAGCAACAAAGCTCTTGGAAGGTTGGACCAATTTGAAAGAAGTATTTAGAATTCCAAAGAAAGAGAGAATAGAACAAATGAAGGAACATGAAAGAGAAGCTAATAAGAAGTTTATGCAAAGTGGTTATGGTGGTGAACATGATAGCGGTAGGAAAAGCGATAGGTACCGTCATTTGTCTAGGTATAAAATGGAGAGGGACAGCAATCGAAAAGGTTCCAAATCAGGAGACAAACCTAGTGCTGAATTTATAAGACTTAGTAAAATTGAGAGAAGAAAATTGTTTGCTCTTCAGCACGAATTAAAAGAAGAGGAGAGGCGGTTGAAACAAAGGGAAATGTGGAGGCAGCACGAGTTAAATTGTTTGATGATAGGCACAGATCCGAGGTTTACAGCACCATTTGATCCTAATAGAGGTTACCAGTGTATATGGAATCCACAAATTGGTGAGAATTTTAATAAACTATGCTTATGGTTGCAATTTAATTACTAAAAGTAGTTATTATAATAATTATACATGTATCACATTCCTACACAGAAAAATATAAACAAACAAAAGTTAATAATTCTTCGCTTTTACAAGTAGGTCAATTAGAAAATTTATGTAAACTGTGTTAACCTAAGTTGAACTAATTGCCTAATAATAGATATTTAAGATACAAGGGTAAAATGTCATTGTTTATTGCACAAACGGCTAGGTAAAAAACACGAGCAAAGCGAATGTTTTTAAAAGCCATGAGTGCAATAAGAAGACTTTTTACACTTGCGTTTTACAACGTTTTATCTTCGATCGTGCCAATTATCGTAAAAAGGGTCAATTTTTATGAATATTTGTAAAACTAACCTATATTCTTTTGTTAAATGTCACTTTGACGGTTAGTATTATTAATGTTACTTTTTGGTCGTGACTAATGATGGTAACTATGGAAACAATATTCTAAAGAAACTGCCATGAGTAGTAGAAGCGTGCAATAAAAATTTTTATTGCACAGTTTCTTATAAAAGGCTACTTTTTACACTGGAAATAATGTAAAAAATAGTTACTTTTACATGATCGTAGATAAAATAATTTGGAATTCATTATAAGATGGCCATGCAGTTTTAAACTTTATATAATTTTTTTGGAACCACATTTCCATCAATTTAGCACCAACGATACATTTTTGCGTCCTAGAATAATATCTTTCTTTTAGGCCAGTGGCAAAACTATCCTTTACCTCCACAAAACCAGACGTTATTTTCACCTCAACCGCCAACTCCTAGTAATATCAGTCTACCTTCACTACCAAATTTAAGCGTGCCTCCTCCTCAGCTACAGATTCCAAAAAGCATCCCCAACTTTCCATATGCTGCGCAAATAGGCATACCCACTAGTTTGAATGGAGGAATTTCACAACTTCCTACCAATCTTGCAATAACAGGGCAAGTACAGCCTCCTCCACCCACAAGTGCACCTCAGATGCACATACAACAGCAAATGTCAAATCTACCAACAAGTGTCTCACAGATAAATTCCATGCAAGGTATCCCAGGAGCGTTGCCACAGAATATACCAACACACCCTCAGGTATGTTTTTAATTAAGTTCTTTATAAAACCCTATTCACAATTTAACATTAGCCCTGTTTGTGATAGTTTTTTTATTTGGTTAATTGTTAGTAATATTTAAAAATGGTTAATACTGTCGATGTGGCTTTTGTGGAGCTGGAGCTGATGATGTATGGAATGATTAAGAAAATATTCACGGATGAACACATGAATAGGTGTAATTAATCAAAAATATTTGATGTTCATGATCTGAATGAACATGAAATTACATGAAATTAAGGTGTGTCAAAATTTTAATAAAACTATATACAGGGTATTTTAAAACTAAACTTGAAGTAATTGGTGAAAGACAACTAACTGTTATTCGAAGTTACGAAAAATTTATACTAAGTATACATATATTGAAATGTTCAGAAAAAAAAACATTTTGAAATTACCAGAATCATCGATTTACTTTGTTTTTCATTGGTGTTGAATATCTCGATTGTTTGTATAAAATAAATTTACACATTTTTATTTTATACAAACAATCGAGATATTCAACACCAATGAAAATCATATAGTATTAAATTCGTGGTAATGGTAAATAGATGAATTACAGCATTTGCCTGCGGCTTGTGCTGCAAACTTCATCTACATAAATTATGTGCTACATTACCACTCGTCAAATAATATACTATTATAACGTTTTGCTCCTTTGTTTGCTAAACACAATAATTTTATTAAATTTTGACATGAGCAGGAGATAAAACCACAATGTCAACTCAAAATTTTTATTCATTTGCATCTATTAATATGTCCATCCACGAACACACTATAGATTTTAAACGGTTTTGAGATTAATATATTAATTTAATTTTGATTATCTCTTATAATGAATAGATACCTGCAAGTATGTCAAGCACGCAAGTACCAGTAGTGCAGTATCAGGAACAAGTGAAAATCGAAGAGGATCCCTTGCAGGTGAAGTTCATGGGACCCATTCCTCCACCAGTTAAATTACCTCAGAAATGGAAATGTGCCAAAGATAAATACGGAAGACCATATTATTACCATATTAAACTAAGAAAAAGTCAGTGGGAACCACCACAAGTCTCAGAAGCACAGGAGGAACCTGAAGAATGTGAGTTAATTCTGAAATAATAGTAATATAGTCTAGTCACCAAGTTCAAATCGGTGAAAAATAGTGATAAAGCTCCTAAAAATATGAGCGATAGCTCATTGGATTCGGAATGACGTCTAGAAAAATGTATTCGAAGGAATAATTAGCACGCAAAAAATTACAAAAGTTATTAACAAATTAAGTTGCAAAAAAAAAGGCATTTCGTTTTTTGTTAATTACTCCGAAACTATTCATATTTAAGAAATTTAAAAAAAAAGCTCCTTAAAGAGGAGGAAATTTCCAATGAAAAAGTCCCAACTCCCGGAGTTCTATCTCCATTATTTATAATTTTAATTTAACGCTGAAAATAGGGCTCCGCGCGGCCGCTACGGCATGCGCGCACCGCCTCAAAAGTGAGTACGCCACAGAAAATAATTTTTTTATAGTATTAAATATTAATTAAAAAATTTGAATTAATTATGGTGTATTTTGAACGCTTAAAAGAAAAAATTCCCGTTGGAAAAAGTTTTAAAATTCATTTTTCAACAAGTTAGGCTATTGTTAATTAACAAAAATTTTTCGGATCTCCGTCTTCATTGTAAGTAATAAAAAATGTTTAAATAATTGCTCTATAAATTTTTCGTTTCTTGGAGCCCTTATTATATATATACTCAATAGGATCAAGTTATTAAAGTTTTTAAAAATTGTTTATTTTGTTAATTATAATTTGTTTAAGTGAACAAAAAATGAAATTTGTAAAAATTGTTGTTAAAAGAATTTTTTTAAGCATATGTTTTATTATGGTTGTTTTTGCATCTGCTAATGGCATGAAACAATGTTGTGAAAAAATTTTTTACATCTTTTATTTATAAATTTTTTATAAACAAATGAATTAGTTTAATATTTAAAAAAAATTTTTTTTTACCATATTGTCTTGAGAAAATTATGATTTTTAAAAAAAAAATTTTTCCTTAAATCCATTTTTTTATTGTTTATAATCGTTTTTTTTTATATTTCCATTATTTAAATAATTAGTTAAGAAAGTATTTTATCTTTAAAAATCATTATTAGCATTTCTCAACAGGTAAACAAAAAAAAAAAAATTTTTTCATCAACAAATTCATTGTTTATTAAGTTAACAATTTGTTATAAACAAATGTTGACTATCATTATATTTTTTTTCTGAAACTTCAAAAAATTACAAAAACAGCCATATATAACAAATTGTCGAAAAAAATTTTTTACAGCCTAAAGGCCCTTTAGGCTGTAAAAAATTAAAAAAATATATTTCCGACAATTTGTTATATATGGCTGTTTTTGCAATTTTTTGAAGTTTCAGAAAAAAAATATAATGATAGTCAACATTTGTTTATAACAAATTGTTAACTTAATAAACAATGAATTTGTTGATGAAAAAATTTTTTTTTTTTGTTTACCTGTTGAGAAATGCTAATAATGATTTTTAAAGATAAAATAATTTCTTAACTAATTATTTAAATAATGGAAATATAAAAAAAACGATTATAAACAATAAAAAAATGGATTTAAGGAAAAATTTTTTTTTAAAAAATCATAATTTTCTCAAGACAACAATATGGTAAAAAAAAATTTTTTTTAAATATTAAACATCCATTTGTTTATAAAAAATTTATAAATAAAAGATGTAAAAAATTTGTTCACAACATTGTTTCATGCCATTAGCAGATGCAAAAACAACCATAATAAAACAAATGCTTAAAAAAATTCTTTTAACAACAATTTTTACAAATTTCATTTTTTGTTCACTTAAACAAATTATAACTAACAAAATAAACAATTTTTAAAAACTTTAATAACTTGATCCTATTGAGTATATATATAATAAGGGCTCCAAGAAACGAAAAATTTATAGAGCAATTATTTAAACATTTTTTATTACTTACAATGAAGACGAAGATCCGAAAACATTTTGTTAATTAACAATAGCCTAACTTGTTGAAAAATGAATTTTAAAACTTTTTTCCAACGGGAATTTTTTCTTTTAAGTGTTCAAAATACACCATAATTAATTCAAATTTTTTAATTAATATTTAATACTATAAAAAAATTATTTTCTGTGGCGTACTCACTTTTGAGGCGGTGCGCGCATGCCGTAGCGGCCGCGCGGAGCCCTATTTTCAGCGTTAAATTAAAATTATAAATAATGGAGATATAACTCCGGGAGTTGGGACTTTTTCATTGGAAATTTCCTCCTCTTTAAGGAGCTTTTTTTTAAATTTCTTAAATATGAATATTTTCGGAGTTATTAACAAAAAACGAAATGCCTTTTTTTTGCAACTTAATTTGTTAATAACTTTTGTAATTTTTTGCGTGCTAATTATTCCTTCGAATACATTTTTCTAGACGTCATTCCGAATCCAATGAGCTATCGCTCATATTTTTAGGAGCTTTATCACTATTTTTCACCGATTTGAACTTGGTGACTAGACTAAATAATACCATTAAGTTTTAAAATAGGAAGAGGAATAACGAACCAGTTTCAGCGAAGCATTGATTAAGGAATGAATAAGATACGCGACTTCAATGGCAAAGTGCGAGGCCTTTTTTGGCAGCGAGAATCCCGGTAAGTTGCGAGCATTCCTGTGATTCACGTAGTATGCTTTTGATAAACCTGTGTCGTGTCTGGTTTTATATAATTTATAATCTAGTGAAAACAAAAATTGAATGTTCAGATTGATTTTAGTTTAAAATTATGTGACGGTTAAAAGTCAAACAAACGTTGAGAAATAGCTGGCAGAGAGAACATACTACGTTAATAATTTTAAACTAAAATTAATCTGGACATTAAATTTTTATTACCACTAGATTATTAATGATATAAAACCAGACACGACACAGGTTTGTCAAAAGCATACTACATAAATCACAGGAATGCCCGCAACTTGCCGAGATCTCGCTGCCAAAAAAGGCCTCGCACTTTGTCATTGAAGTCGCGTATCTTGTTCATTCCTTAATCAATGAGCGAAGCCAGTGCTTGTATTACGAGTTGCCTACCAGTGCTGATCAATCGAGCACAAATCGATGTCGCCACCAATTATTGATAAAACTGTTAATCTAAGTTTTATGTTGACATTTACCTATTGCAGAAAACATTGTTATCATCCGTGGAGTTTTCCGCCTCAAAGGCTTTTTTCCGGGCGGGTATTTCGTGTGGGGAAAATCTTTAAGGCTATATTTGGTCCAGTATTAAGAAAGTTATTAAATTTCCAGTACATCGCTCCCTACATGAAATTCCAAACACCCCTGTATACCAATTTTGAGAGAAAATGGTCCATATTCTGAATTTGGTCGCCATCTTTGACCCGCCATTTTTAACTTTTGGGTTTTTTTCTTTTGTTGTCACCGAAAATAAATAAATTTGCCAAATTGTGTGCTCAACGGGAAGTAGGCGAAATTAGTGTTATCATTTGGAGGATATTTTATGTACCTACATATTTTGTGTGTAACGGCCGCTTTACAGTCGGAAATTTTTCTTGCGCACACACGCAAATGAGTTGCTGCAATTTTTCTTGCACTTGCAGCACATAGCTCCGGATCTATTTTTATTGGACTTGCATGGTGTTGGTGATTTTTTTTAGTAATTTTCATATTGCCAACCCCTTACAAATTCCCTGCAGCCTGTTAAGTCAAAATGTCAAAATCCAGAGTAAAGAAGTGTCAAGTGTCCATGCAGAAGTATTTCTTATTATATTATATAAATTCATAAATGTGCCCATGCAATTACGGCAACCACACTGCACGCTACTGCCGACATATGTATGAAACTTTTTAAATTATACAGGGTGATTCATAAGGAATGGGTAATATTTTACCTGCAGATTCAATAGCGGAAAATATTAATTTTTTGCTTAGTAACTGGGGGTCAATTATTAATACAGGGTGTTAAAAAAATAATTCAGTTGTTATTTCAATTATTTTTAACATCTAGTATGTCAGTATGTTTCACTTATTTCCATAGCACACTTTGTTAAAATTTTAAGCACTACTCTTTAATTGATCAGGATTTTTGTTTAAAATTATGGGTGCGTAGGATCTTCTAAAATGTAAATATCTCGATAGGGGTGCATTTTATGAAGATATAACAAGTATCCCTTCTTTGTTTATCAAAAATTTGCAATGAGATTATAAATTAACCAAGCAAAAAAAATTATGATGGATTCTGTTAAACCAAGATTACGTAGCGCCCTCTATGCGATACACCAAAAATGATATCATATTCGATTTTCTCATGTCAAAAAACCTAATTGTACCGACTTTTATGTTTATATGTGGAAAAATAACTGAAATATTTTTATAACTTTAACACTCTGTATCTCGGTAAGTATTAATATTTGAACTCCAGTTATTAAGCAAAAAATTAATATTTTCTACTATTGACTATGTGCAAGGGGGCGGAGCTATTACTAAATCTGACGCGAGCGTTTGCGGTGGCCATAATTGTAAATTTTGAACCCCCAATTTTCCCATTTCCCATTTGTCAAGATCATATGTTTTGTGCTGTCAAAAGTGTCAAATAATAATAATTGTTGTTTGAACGAGAAGAGTCGTAATTTAATAGTGTTTTTCGGTTATAAACGAAACATGCATGGGAAAAATTAAGCGACCTGCAAATAAATGTTGTGTTCTAGGCTGTCGTGTTAGTGACATTTTCCATAAAATAAAGTTTTATAGAATATTACAGATTTCCTGTGCGGAAACACAACCTTAAATAATGCGCGAAGTGGATCAAAGCTTTGAAAAGAGTCAAGTAAAAGAATGTATTTACCTCTAAATTAAGTTTATAAAGCGTATCTGTTGCAGCCCTTTGTTGAACGCATTTTGCTGTAGTTTTATTATTGCAGCTGATATCAACATATTCTTCTACATGTTTCACATGACAAAATGTCAATTTCTTTCTTTTTTCTAATACATCTCTCACCTTTGGTAAATTTATGGGAACACGTAATTTGTTTAAATTTGGTACACAAAATTATACTCGTCATTATTTTATGTTATTCTGTCATGTCGTGACATTGACAATCATGTACTGACATTGACAGTTTAGGGGTACAAATATTAAAAATTTGACCACGAGCGGCGCTACTAGAACCCTTGCACATAGCGAATAGAATCTGCAGGTAAAATATTACCCATTCCTTATGAATCACCCTGTATATGACTACTCCATCTACTGGTCAATAGCAACAGGAAACTAGGAAATTAAATTATGCAGTTTCTGCCTGCGAATATTTTCTTAAATCGGGTAGCCAGCAGATATCTTTGCAGCGCCATCCACTGCTCATCGGTGTCTTTCTGGCTTCATATGAGAACAAAGGGTTTCCCCCTCTATCTATTTTAAAACTTAATAATAATACACTTGATTATAAAACAAATATGAACAGATGGAAAGTAAGACAACAGGGCTCCTGATCTATGTATATATTTACATAGTTCAAAATGGACAAAAGTGAAAAACTGGCATAACGTGAAATGCGTGAAATATTTTTAATGTGGGGACATGCTTTAAATATACACTATTACAAGTACGTGGTGGGAGATGATTCATTGTCATCATTTCTCTCCAGTTTTAGTTTAAAACATTTAATGTCATGCCAACTGGAATGATGTGTAGTTTTAGGAAGTATTAATCGCCGTTTCATAATTTTCCTTATTCTTTTTTAGAAAATATATAAAATGAACAAAATTATTATAATAAAATAAACAATGCTTTACAATTTGTAATGAAAAATTATTCTTCTTAAAACATTTGCTGTGGTGTCACATCACAACAAAATATTCAAATAGACCTTCACCTGAAATTGAACAATAACCCAACCTATTAAAACTCCAGCATCAATGCAGTCTGTACCCCCAAATAATACCTGCCTGTTCAGCGTCCATCTCGCTTGTTCACTCTGTTAATATTTCGCTTGAATTAGTGTATATACTGTGTCTAGTAAATTGTATTGAATTCCACACTTGAGCTTATAAGTTTTACCTCTTTTACCCCCTTACTAGCGTATTATTAATTTTATCATAAAGACACAATTTATCACATTACCGGCCTAAAAACATTACTTCTTACATAATAAAACATTTAATTTTAGCCTCTGAGTCAGAATCTAGCTCAGATACAAGCAGTGTTACCTCAGATACAAGTTCTGAGAACTCCGACAGTGATGATGACATTGACGATACAAGGCTTTTGTTGGAGGTGAGAAAACAGATGGAAATATCTGCCAAATTAACCTTAAAACCTGCTGTCCCAGATTATGTTGTTAAAACTGAGGAGCTCTCTACACCTAGCCCTGATGACAAAAATTCAGAAGACAACGATATTGAGATTGATGAAGACAATGATATGAGCATGATGAGCTCCTTTATTGACGAAGAAGTAGACAGGCCGTCAATTGATATGAGGCTAAAAGAACAATTTGATTTGTTAAAAGACGATAAGCCTCCAAGAAAGAAACGAAGAATGGGATTATGTGAAGAAATTATTATTAGTGTAAGTAAAGCCATATTAAAATTTCTATTTTGTGATAAATTTCTATTAGATTGTATTTTAATGTATTCTTTCTCTGACTACAGCCAAGAAGTGAGGAGGATAGACTGCAATTTAGAGAAGACTTAAAGAGGTACAAGGCAAACAAGGAGAGATTAAAACGTCAAAAAGACTTGATTTTGCAACAAACTAGAAAACAATTAAGAGAGACCGATCCAAAGAAACCAAAGGAAAAACGTTTGAGAGCTACAGTTAAATCACGAATAAAAGAAATGCCAGACTTTAACAGTGAAACTGCCAAGAAAATAAAAGAAAACTTCAGATCCAACATGGCATCAACTGTAGTGGGTTCTCTTAATGTCTATAGAAAACCAGACTGTAAAGAAGGTAGGATAACGAATACCGAAGATTTCAAACATCTGGCTAGGAAGGTAAAAACAAATTTCCATTATTTATTTCATTAGGCATTTACGATAATTGGAGCGCTACATACCGCAATGTATCAGAGCGTTCGATAATAAAAACATATCTACCGAACCGCGTTCGGTAAATGTATCGAATGTATTCTCTACATCTACCCAATCCAAAATTCATGGATCGACTACGTCGGTTGGTAAATGCGGTATAACCTTAAAGTATGATTAAAAAAACTTAATTTTTGACATTTTGTGAGTATTTGAGAAAAATGAAACCCATCACTGACGAAAATAATGAAGTAATTTTAGATGATGATATAAATGTTTTTTTACTTTCCATTTTGACATGGCGAGCAGTATGGACTTATGAATAAACATAAAATAAAAAAGTAATTCAATTTTCAACTATTTATTAATTAGTCAAGTGATGCTTTAGGTTACATTTGAAATTTTGCGTTCGTTAATTCTTAGCTCGGTAGATGTATTGACAATATTGACATAAAACAGCTGATTACCGCAATGTACCAGGATACATTATCCGCTCCAATTATCGTAAATGCCTATTATTGTACACTATGATCACAATGGTGTGCAGTCATGCACAGTAAGGGAAACTTTTTTAGAAACTACACATTCCACAACTAACAGTTATATTGGAACAAATATTATTCCAACACACCGTTCAGAATAATTATTCTAAACGCCACGGCAGTTTAGAATGATTCTGTCTGGTTTTCGACAAATCAAAGCTGTTTATCCACATATTAGCGCAACATATCAAGTATCTTGCTTCGGTTATTATGGTTATGTCGAACAAAAACGTTATTTGTTTCTGACTTTGCAAGATATTTTTATTTTATTTTACTTACTTATTTAATTATACAGAAACAGAAATTTACATACAGAAAACATACATTACAAAAGTACAAAAGAATCACAAAATAGTTACATAATAATGACTTATTATGTAATTATTACAAAGCACCTAAGTGTAGAAAACACTTGTGTTGTGCCTTTATATGAGTAGTAAAGAATGAGTTTACAAAGTTCAAGTACAATTACATAATTTGCTAATAAACAGCGTCTAATTGATTAAAAAGAAAAATAAAAAATAAAGGGAAATAATAAATAATATCTATAAAACAATTATAATTTCTCTAGTGTCTTTATAAAGTTGTTATAATTGTGGTAATAGTATATTATGTTACTAGGAGTAGAAGGCGACCATTATTGTTGAGCCCAGAAGTTTGCTCAGCCGAGGCGCAAGCCGAGACAGCAAACTGGACGAAATACATAATGAGCCTTCTACTCCGAGTGACATACTATTTTGTCTTCAAGCGTCAAAATCAAAAATATCAAAACTTTAATTTTGAAAAATGACATCAGGTCAAATGCGTTCAAGCTTGGTAAAAAAAAATATATGTAATACTATTTACTAACCATTTTATTTATCAATGAAACTTGACATAGGTGAATTTGCAATTGTTTTAAATTCTTTATATTCCTTAAGTTATATGACAGAAGATTATAGGTTTTAGGTAGTGTATAAGTCAGGAACTTATGACCACCAAAGAGAGTGAAAAAATAAAGAAATCTAATATTACATACATCTTCTGAATATAATAGTCTTGTACAAAAGCGCATATTTTTACTATATATAGGGTGGCCCATAATGTAGTGACACATTTTGAAGTCTAATAACTTTGTCTCTGAAAAACCTATAAGTAAGTTTTTGGTGTTGTTCGATAGAAGAACTCAAAAAGTTTTTTTGTGTTGCAAAAAAATACAGGGTGTACCAAAATATAAAACGATTTTAATCAAAATATGGAATTCAAGCAATTTAATACCAAGGGAAACTAACATAATAATAATAACTAGTCTAATTTTTAAAAATTGTGTCTAAAAGATGATGACCTTCTCTTCTTGAACATTCTTCTACTCTAGACATCATATTTCGCATAGCATTATGCAACATTAATGGAGAAATATTCCGGATTTCTGTTCGAATATTTTCTTTTAATTCGTCGATATTTTGCGGATTATTGATGTAAACCCTGGATTTTAAATAGCCCCATAACCAAAAATCACAGGATGTTAAGTCACATGACCTCGGGGGCCACTGGAGATCACCAAACCTTGAAATCAAGCATCCTGGAAACATTTGCCGCAGGACATTCATGGATGTTCGGGCAGTATGACACGGTTATTTTTTGACTTGAATTTTTATACTTTGGTACACCCTGTATTTTTTTGTGACACAAAAAAACTTTTTGCGTTTTTCTATCCAACAACACCAAAAACTTACCTATAGGTTTTTCAGAGGCAAAGTTATTAGACTTCAAAATGTGTCACTACATCATGGGCCACCCTTTATAATTTTTAAAATGTAGTTTTGAGTGACATTTAATTTTTGTAATGAGTTATTATACATACCACCCCATACAATTATACCATAATGGAATATAGATTCAGCAAGAGATTTATATACTAGGAGTAGTAATTTTCTTGATAACATTGCTCGTAATTGATAAAATTTGTGAATAAGTTTCCTCAGTTTTTTTGTTAAATAATCAATATGGTTGGACCATTTTAAATGCTGATCAATTATAATTCCCAAGTATTTGACTTCATTTGTTTCTTTAATTGCCTTATTCATGCCATTGATTTTAATACTAGAGAAGTAAGGTCTATTTGCATCAGTTAATGAGAAGGCAATGTAATGTGTTTTGCTTTCATTTAAAGAGAGTTGATACATATTAAGCCAGTTTTTTATTTTTTCCATACCTAATTGGGTGGCAAATTTTGTCTCAGTCCACGAATTTTTACAAAAAATAATAACAGTATCATCAGCATATGATACAATTTTGGCATCGGTTATTAAAGACAGTAACGAGTTTATGTAAACTAAAAATAAAATTGGACCAAGGACGGTCCCTTGAGGTACTCCAATTTTAACAGTAGCCGGGTCACTAAGTATATTGCTCAGTTTAACTCTTTGTTCCCGATTTGTCAAGTATCTACCAAAGACATCCAACACTATACCTCGTACTCTATAGTACTCAAGAGCTTTTTGGAGTTTTTCATGATTAACAGTGTCAAATGCCTTTGCTAGATCTAGAAATACTGCAATACATTTTTTATGGGCATCCAAATTATCAGTAATGTCTCCAATAACAGAACACATTGTATCAGATGTTGATTTACCAGATTGAAATCCGAATTGGTTTTTATGCAAAATGTTATATTTATCTAAAAAGGATACCAATTCGTGCTTTTAAACATTTTTCAAAGAGTTTACCAAAATTATTAATGACACTAATAGGTCTATAATTACTAATTTTCATTTTATCATCAGCCTTAACCCGAGTTCAGTCGCGCCTATTTTTTTACGGTATTGGTCGCGCGGTGGTCATTTTTACAAATTTTTCTTTTTACATTTTTAACACTTCTGTCAGTTAATTTAACCACATACAAAAGCACCATCAAAAAAAAAATATTTACAAAAAAAAACTTAAAACGGTAAAATACTTCGGCATCAGTCGCATATATGGTCAAAAAGACCATTTTCTTTTACTCTTATGATTATTTTATATCTGATTCAACCTCCTCTAAAAGCCTTTGTAGTTGCCGTTACTCTTTTTCATGGTTCGCCATTTTGTAGTCTAAAATATATATAAAAATAAGTAAATAACAGAAAATATAAGTAAAACATGAAACTTTTACCTATTCAACGCTATCAGTCGCAGTACGGTCAAAAGCTCCAAAATTTTTATAACGTTGTAAGTCGCAATATGGTCAAAAATATATCAAGCTCTTCGATGAAAGAAGTCAAATTACTTGGGTTTGGTCTATACAATGCAAACAATTTAAACAATACATCACCAATAGACAATTCTATAACGCATAACGCATTTGATGTTTTCAAAGTTTGAAATAACATATTACGACATTTTGTCGAGATATATGTCAAACGGTGATAATTTCTAAAATCTTTCTAGAGTATACCATTATTATCTATCTCTCATAAAAATTTTTGATAAAACAACCCGAAAGACTAAAAATGCAGCAAGAAAATTATAACAATAGATTTGTTCCAACACAGCAGTTGGAGGAGTTTGAAACCGTCAGAAATATTCGCCCAGTTGCCTCTTATACACTAAGCTCACTGCATTTACATTAAGTAGAACTTATTCAGCATATAAATAATAAACTGGACGATAACCAACATGTTGTCGCTGTATTATTTGATCTCACACGAGCGTTTGACACTATTGATAAAACCTTTGTATGTGAAAAAATATTTAATATGGGCCTCCGGGAACCTATAAATAAATGGATAAAATCATTCTTATCTGACAGAAAAATGATCGTTAAGATAAATGACATTCAATCAGACACATTCGACATTAATATTGGAACTCCCCAGGGGAGCGTATTAGGACCGTTAATCTTTTTATTATTTATTAACAATTTGCCCAATTATATAGCCCAGGGAAAGGTATTTATGTACGCTGATGATACGACCATTGTAGTATCTGATTCAAATCCCGAGGTTGTTAAAAGAAAAATTCATGTAATAGTAGAGGAATTCAGTCAGTGGTGTAACAAAAATCGTCTAATAATAAATTATGCGAAAACTGTTTGTATTGAATTTAAACATCGAAGAAGATTGTCTAATAGTGACTATACATTTTCATTTAACAACCACATTATAAACACTGAAAACTCAGTTTCTTTCTTAGGAATAATTGTTGATACTCATTTGGAGTGGAGTCAAGAAATTGAAAATATATGTGCCAAACTTAATAAGAGTTTTTATGTCATAAATTCATTAAAAAAATTTTTAAATACTAATACACTTTTGAATGTATATTACTCATTTGTTTACTCTCCTATTTCCTACAATATCATAGTGTGGGGTCAATCTAGTCAAATATGTAGAATATTCATTCTTCAAAAAAGGATACTAAGGCTAATCTTTAATCTTGAACATAGTCAGTCTTGTCGTGAAATATTTAGAGAGTATAAAATTTTGACGGTGACATCTATATATTTGATGAAGCTCTTGACATATATTTACGTAAATAGAAACAAATTTATTCAAAATGGAGATTTCCACACTTATCTTACAAGGGGGAGAAAGCTAATCTCTTTAAGTAAACATAACCACGAGTTTTACAAAAAGTCACCCATTAATGCGGGTTGTCGAATTTATAACTATTTGCCAGACCAAATTAAGAACAGCATATCATTAGCTAGCTTCAAAAATCGCCTAAAAAAAACTTTTAATAAGTAATTCGTTTTACTCTGTAAATGAATTTACAATTTTTTTACAATCCAAAGTCGCCTGAAGGTGTTATAGTTGAACTCTTTTATATTGCCAAAAAAAAAAAGAAAATTGTTTGTTACTCTCTCCTTAATGTTATTTTTCTTTTTTCTTTTCTCTTTTTTCCTTTAATCTCGTGTATGTTATTTAAATTTGAATGTTTTACACTTGTACAATGTGCAAATAATGCACTTAATATATAGATACAAACCTTTATGTTATATATATTATACATTATCTTATTATAATATATAATTTATTACAATCCTGCTGTCAATACGGCACGTAATTTTTGACATATCTCATCTATTATATAAGATAGCTGAAGAGATCAATAAAGATATTTATTTACTTCGGATGGTTTCAAACTCGTACGACTGCTGTGTTGGAACAACCTATTGTCTACAAGGGAAGCGCAAGACTGAAATTTTTATAAATAATTATAACTTTTATTTTTGTAAGAAACTAAGATCATTTCGATATTTAAAAAAAAATTCAAATATATAAAATTTTAGGACTTTCCAGGGGGGCTCAGGAGTTTTCGGAAATTGTTTTTCGATTTTTTTCCCCACCAATATTCTCATTTCGATCCCAAATGAAACCCCTTATAATTTGGTATAAGTCCCATGTCTCTAAATTGAAATATCGAACATTGAAAGTTCACCAGCTGCTGCTACTTGGCAGATCTATTATTCTATTATCTACCAAATTTGATCAAAATATATTTAAGATAATTATCCACTGTAAGATAGATTTTAAAAAAATGCTTGCATCAATGTAAATGTTTTCCAATGTGCTTCGTCTATAATATTATAATATAAGGAAATGACAATTTAGAAAATTAATGTTCCAAGTGGTTTCTTTCTGCATAGTACAAACTTTTTATGTGTATATATTAAAATTGGTTATATTTTGTTTCACGTTTAATTTATTTTAATCTTGCAGTTGACTCACTTTGTGATGTTAAAAGAGATGAAACATATCGCAAGAATAGAGGACCTAACATGTACAGATAATGTCAAGTCAAAAGCAAGGGAGTACATTAAGAAATATATGAGCAAATTTGGAGAAGTTTATATAAAACGTAACGATTCTCCAGATTTTAAAGATTAATTTTTATGATGTTGATCTGTGATAAATTCAAAATATTGTGTATTTATACCTAGAAAATTTGAAATTTACGTTATTATTTAGATATTAGTAAATTAATTTTTATTGTATTTATTTCGTAATTATGATTTGTATATAAGCCAATATTAAATTAATAAAATATTTGATAGTGTAAAACATATTGTGGTTATTTAACAAAGATATGAGTGTTGCAAAGTAAAATTATGGATAGTAAGAATGATACAAAAAACAGTTTATATGTATCACAAATAAAGCGTCTATTATTATTATTAGTTTAAGATAATGGCAAAAAGGTAAGACAGAGATGTAAATTTATTAGTTTCAGTGAATAGTGAATAAATTTCTACTGAAAAAAACCTCTACTACAACTAGGAAACAAACCCAGGAGGTGAAAAGTGCTTGTATATTGCATGACTATGTAAATGAAAAGAGAATAGTCAGATAAATCTGCTCCGTAGGTTGTAAATAAACAATTAAGGCAACAATAGTTTGCTATCCCTTAAGAAACATGGCACGATTGATAGAGAAAACTTGGACTTATCAGTTTATCACATTTTGTCTATGATACATTTGACTGACATTTGTTTTGTCTAGTTTGCTAAATTGCTAAATTTTAAACATCTATATCACGTTTGTAACCTATAATTTTTTTCCATACATAGCGAGTCTACGAATGAACACGAGTAGTTGTAAACGACCAAATATTTTTGAATTGGGTATTTATGTTCTGGATCCCGCCTAATATGAATCGAAGATGTACCAAAATTTAGTAAAATTATATATGTACAGGGTTTTTAGGAGCAAACTGACTTTATTTTCAAAATGATGAAATGATGTTAGAAAGTAATCTACGTCAATTGGACGTGGATAATAAGACACTTGACGATTGGACGCAGTCAATAGGACGTGTGACAATTAGATGCAATGAGTAAATTGGACGCGGTAAAATAGGACGCGTGGGACAATGAGGTTATAAAAAATAAAATTAATATACAACTTTTTTTATTAGAAATAATTGCCACAAACACAATGGCGTTTATTTCATTTCAATACGTATTTATTTACGGAGATACAAATTTTTTAATTTTAATACCGCACTGTCAATCCGACGCAATTATGTGACTTCACGAACGCCTATCGCATAATTTCCGTGTATCGCGCAGTAATATTATGGCATGCTTTTCTGAAATATTTATAATTATAGGTTAGATTTCCAATCAACAAAAAGCATAAATAATGAAATAAATTAAGTTTATTAGATCAAGGCAATTAAAACTTCATTAATAACGCACTGAACAAGATTTTAATTGATAGTACAAGTACCAAGCAGACATTTTGATAGAAGCGACATAATATTCGAAAATCTTTAAAAAAATGCAAAATGCATTTGTTAATATTCGGTCACTGAATACAGGTTTTGAACTATTTAAAGACACAGTTTTAGAAAACAATTTTGATATAGTAGGGCTGAATGAGACATGGTTACAGGCAGATCAGACGACTGAATTAATACAAATACCAAATTACAATTTCATACACTCTGATCGACCAACTCGAGGTGGAGGAACAGGAGTATACATAAAGAAAAATATTAAATACAAGAAATACTATGAAAACGATCACTTTGGAAATGGTATTGAACAACTTTGGATAGTTTTAACTATTAAGAGTAGAAAAATAGGTCTTGGAGTAGTATATAAAAAACCGATGGAAAACGTAGAGAGCTTAAATGAGGTAGTGGATATTTTGGAAAAAATATACCTCGAAGTAAACTCTATTATAGTATTAGGTGACTTGAATATAAATCTACTAAACAATGATAATATGGAGTGTCGTAGATTGGTAACAATGTTAAGGAACTTCAATTTAAAGCAGATAGTGAATTTTCTAACTAGAATAACAACAAGGAGTGAGAGTTTAATAGACATAATCTGTATAAGTGAAGAAATCATAGTGAATAGTTGTGATTCATGTGATATGTTAAATGTAACAGACCACATGCTTGTATTTTGTAATCTGGCTATAGAGAATGAAAAAACAGAGTTTGGTCAGTTGCACTATAGAAATTTCTCAAATTTTAATATAGAAGAATTTAATAATGATGCAGTAGTAATTGATTGGAACAAAATAAATAATATAAGTGAATGAAAAAGCAAATTGTTTATCTCAGAGTATCACAGAACTTTTTGACAAACATGCACCTCTAACATATTTTAAACCTAAACGGCCATACAAACCGTATATCACTTTCACAATAAAGCAAATGATAAAATTAAAGAATAAAGCACACAATAGTTATTTTTATACCAAGGCTGCGAAATTCTTTTTAGCGTACCGAGAGAAGAATTATCGCCGAGGCCGCTTGCGGCCGAGGCAAGATAATCTCGAGGGCGCTAAAAAATTTGGCGGCCATGGTATAAACACTATTTTTTGTGCAGCCATAAATTAAAGTTAGAATTATGGTGAAAATTACACCACCGTTTATGCTATATTTAAAGGTGGCCTTAATGTTACAGCGTTTCTATGGAAATGGTACATTTTGTACGTATACAAAACATTTTGATAGTAAAATGAATTTTTTGAAGTGACTTAAACGTCACTTATATAGTAAGTGACTTTTGGTTTGGCGGCCGTTACCCTTAGTAACGGCCGCCAAACCAAGTCACTTACTATATAAGAAATTGAATTTCGCGGACTGTTTTGCGAATGCGAAATACTCACTTCGCGGACGGCTGCACAAAAAAAATATTTAAGAACTAAATTAGATAATGACAGGCAATATTATGTGGACTTAAAAAATTATTTAAGCATAGCTATTAGGAACGAGAAAATTGAATATATGAATTATGAATTAAAACGTAATAAAAATAACAGTAAAGCCATATGGAACAACTTATATTCATGGGGATTATACAAAAAAAAAGATAATACTATTTTAAAAGAAACTGACTTTGATATCAATGAATTAAATAACTATTTTATAAATGTAGCTGAGAATAACAATGTTAATCCACACAGTGTAGAATATTTCAAAACTAACCAAAGAGATAACAGTAATTTGTTAGAATTTAGGTAGATATAAATTGGAAGGATTCACACAAGGTACTTGGTCTACACATAGATAAAAATTTAACATTTGAAACACATGTTAACAAAGTTGTATCTAGTGCATATATGAGGTTGAAGAATATACATAAATTTAAGTATGAACTTGATTCGGCAACTAACTTAAAGTTAGTCAAAACATTGATATATCCACATATTGATTACTGCTGCAGTGTGTATTTTCATTACTTGACACAATATAATGCTATGAAACTTCAAAGAATACAAAATGCATGCATGAGGTTTGTCTACTGTATTCCTTATCGTGAACATGTAACGCCATATTTTAATGATGAAATGAAATTATTAGGCAGAGTTAACTATTTATACAGTTGCTTTTTGAAAAAACTAATTGAAACCAAGAAACCTCAGTATTTGTATAATTTGTTAACAAAAAGATTAGAAATACATAGTGTAAATATTCGAACAGATAATTACACAGTGCCACAACATAATACATCGAAATTCGAGGGATGTTTCTCCTATATGGCACCTACAATATTAAATATGACAATAAGTTTTGTTACATTACCGAAGTCTAAATATAAAGAACATGTAAAAGCAATATTCACATAGTCCTTAGAGGAGTATTATATTAATTTTAAGTATATTTTGTTTTTGTTTTTATGTATCTGAATTGTTCTATTATATAATATTTATTGTATAAATTTTATGGTCATTATTTCATAGTAATATTCTGTAGTTTAGGTTATTGCAAGGACGAGTGGAAGAATGGCCTAGCCAAACTCGTTCCTTTTGTGTAAATTGTTGTATTTTGTGCTCGTTTTATATCTATTCTTTTACACAATAAATCCATTTATTATTATTATTATTATTATAGTTTGAGGTTAATTGTGAAGTCACGTTATCAGCATTCATTCGAATAAGCGATTGACGTTAGTGATGTCAGTGGTCCACTGACGTCACTAATGCTGTTGCATTCACGTAAGGAATAATAGAGGTGGGTTCTTTTTTAACCAACTTTAAAAATTTATTGTGAAGCCATTTTAAGTGGTAGGAAAAAATCCAACGGCATTATTTAAGTTAGACATAGATAATTCCAAAAAAATAAAAAAAGAAAAATTCTTTATAGGCTCATTGTATGCATTTGCTAAAAGTGTGTTATCAGATAAAAATCCACTTTAACTTGTAAACATATATACAGGGTGATTCAGAATTATGGTGGAAAAAAGTGATAGAGGTCTTAAAATAAAGAGACACGTGTATTTTCGTTTTGGTCAATTTCGATTTTTAAGGCCCGTACATATAAATGGGCCGTTGGGAAAACAGTTTTTTGCGATATCTCGATAAGTACTTGATCGATTTCAATGAAAGTTGGAGGGTAGTCTCAAAATAACCTTTCCAATAGAACCCTTAAAATGTGTTTAGACCTGCCGCAAGGGGGCGCTACATAGAGTCACTACATCGCTGTTTTTCGCTTCTATTTTTTTTATACAATTATCTTTTATGTTTTTCTTTTTTATTCTGATGCAGAATTCATTTTTACACCAAAAATGTTCTCTTGTCTATTTTTCATATCATGCACCCCTCGATGCACCCATTTTGAGAAAAATGCGAAAAACTGTTTCAATGTTTCAGGAAACGTAAAACGCTCAGCCATTATAATGGTAAATAAGGATAGGAAAATTTTTAATCAAATAACTCGCAGCACAACAATCTAACTGGCAAATAAAAATAGTATAAACGTCAAAATGTCATTGTTGATGTTTTAATTTGTTCAATTATTTCCATGGCAATTGTGATAATTTGTAGTTTCGCAGTATTGTAAGTCAGATCATTGAAACAGTTTTTCGCATTTTTCTCGAAATGGGTGCATGATATGAAAAATAGACAAGAGGACATTTTTGGTGTAAAAATGAATTCTGCATCAGAATAAAAAAAGAAAAACAATAAAAGATAATTGTATAAAAAAAATAGAAGCGAAAAACTGCGATGTAGTGACTATATGTAGCGCCCCCTTGAGGCAGGTCTAAAAATATTTTAAGGGTTCTATTGGAAAGGTTATTTTGAGACTACCCTCCAAATTTCATTGAAATTGATCAAGTACTTACCGAGATATATCAAAAAAACTGTTCTCCCAACGTCCCATTTATGGGTCCGTATGGGCCTTAAAAATCAAAATTGACCAAAACGAAAATACACGTGTCTTTTTATTTTAAGACCTCTATCTGTGATTACTTTTTTGCACCATAATTCTGAATCACCCTGTATATATATTTTTTTTTATTCACTTATTTAACGTCGGACTATTTCCGCTACCAGGGCCTATCACCGACGCCAGGAGACGAGCAACCCCCAACCTGGAAATTTTGCCGAACCTCTTATCTTACTAAGAGTAGGGATTTTTTACTTGCCTAACATTTAATAGACAAGGGACCGACTGCTTTACATCCTCTCCGAAGGATGGTATATCCTCAAAACACATCTCGCCTACAGTTGTATTGCTTCTGCGATATAGCTGATATACAAGCCGCTAGAAGTAGGGAAACGAGACCGCGTCCTTCCCCGGATAGTCACCCATCCAAGTACTGAACGCGATAGCTGTTGCTTAACTTCATATCGCTATGAAGTGAGTCAAGTCAGTCCTCCGCTCGCTGCCCCCTAAACATATATTGAATTACTTATTATTACATGTATGTGAATATGTTTAATTGAAATACAGATTAAGAAAAATTATAGATATTTACTTAATATCTTTTATTTTGTACACTCAACATCGAACACAACATACAGTGTGTCGCACTTAAGAGTGAAACACCCTTATAACTTTTTTCATTTTTATTCGATTTGAACCAAATTTTACTCAATAAATGCATAAAATCAAGAAAACATATTAGGCACATTTTTTTCGGAAAATATTACTAATGAAAGTTGTTCAGAATTGTCTAAACACCTTAAATCTAAAATCTCATCAAAATTAAAAAATATTAATATTTTGATTTAAAAAATTTTAAGTCCGAAAATATAATTTTACAATATCAATTATCATTCATATTTAGTTGCAAAGTATTTCTTTAGTTTTTATTTATAAAAAATAAAATATTACAATACAATAACCCATTAAAATTATATTTTCGGACTTAACAAAATATTAATATTTTTTTATTTTGATTAAATTTTGGACTTCAGGTTTTTGAATAATTCTGAACAACTTTCATTAATAAAATTTTTCGATAAAAAAATGCCTAATATGTTTTTTTGATTTTCCACGTTTATTTTGATATCCTAGGTGGCTTTGCATTAGTAAGGTGCAAATAGCTTTAATTAGTGCCATAAGTTGATCCTAATGTTCTCTATCTTTAAGTGAAATTTGGATTAAATTGGATAAAAATGAAAAAAGTTATAAGGGCGTTTCACTCTTAAGTGCGACACACTGTATAAACAAACTCACGAGGAAATACATTACACCTTATGGTAATAAAGAAATGACAAATATAAAAAAACTGGCACACTCAAATATAAACCAGACTATAAAATTAATTAATTATAAACCGAACTACAAAATTAATTAATAAATTTATTATACTTGAATTAATTTTTTAAGGAAACAAAATATTCTTGTATTTTTGTTTACCAGAAAACTGATATCAGCTAGTCGGTAGTCCAATTTAGTACGCGTCCTATTTTACCTCGTCCAATTGACATATACGTCCAAATGACTTGTATCCAATTTCCTGCAACAGGATACCGTTTGAAAGTTATTCAGAATAAAGGTTACATCCCAACATTTTGAGCAATGTTTTTAGATAAATAAAAGCCAAATTTATAATATGAACACCTAACTTTTTAGTAATGTACACCTATTCATGAATCTATCCAGACAAATTTCGATATGGCATAAAAAATATCGTTACTTAAAATAAAGTCAGTATATTTCAACTTTTTAGTATAATCAGAAGAGCCCATATGCAGTACAGTACAGTCCAAATCCGAACAAGATGAGCATCATTGTAATGTGACACATTATAATTCCATTCTGCTTAGTGCAATGTTTACTCGCTACACAACCTTGATATTTCTTACGTATGACAGACAATTCTTGAGTGTAGTAAATTCCATTGGTCAATTGCTATCCATGTTCTTAAAGTCATGGATCATATTGTAAAGGAGTGTTCAAATTTTTGAATTTGGAATAAAACGCTTGAATTACTTAGATCGTACAATATTTTTATTTTAAGGTAAAGTACAACAATGGCGTTTAATAATGGAAAATAACATCAGGCAAATGACCTCCTCTGGATCTTTGGCAGAATTCTTTTAGTAAAATTTTTCGCATAATTGCGGCGATATTTCTGCGATAGCAGCGATAATGTTAACAATAACACACTTTCTTGCATCCTGTACTATACCAGTTTCCTCAACTTTCTTTATTAACTTTGCAATAGCAGTTTTGAATGGAGCATTGTTTCTTCCAAATTCCGTACGACATTTTCTAACCGTTTTCGCGACACTTTCTCCATATTTGTAATAGGTTTTCATTATAAACAGGCATTGTTGCAGAGTATAGCGTTCCATAACTAAACACTGCAACGCTTTTACTTCACAAATGTCACATGCAATAAGGTCGATAACTATGAATATTGGCGAGCAAATCAAAAAGCAACCTCAAATTTGGACACCCGTTATTATTATTTTCGTTAGATGAAAATCTTAATATGCAAATATTCAGCCTAGAATTAATAGACGCTTAACATAACGCACCGTTTCATTAAAAAAAATTTTGTTTTATTTCTTTTTATAGTAAATACCGACAGTTCAGAACATTTAAAGTTATGTATTTATAAATTTTTTCTGTTGCAAAGAACCCTATAAATAGATGTAAAGTTATGAAGCAAAATCTTATTACTTGTAAATAGGAGTTTTTTAACGTTTTACAAATTAACATAACATTAATGTGCATGTCAAATATTTTGGTGTACTTCAAAGAGTAACACCCTTTTAAAAGATTTCTTCTACGATCGTGCAAAAAGTATTAACTTTTTGCACTACTTATAGTGCCAAAAGTTTTACTTTTTCACTAGTGCAAACTTACTTTTTGCACAAGTGCAAAGAGTAAGTTTGTTACTAGGCAATGAAAGTTTATTCATAGTTATTTATGGGTAGCGTTTGACGTTTGAGTGACAATGTCTCTAGTTGTCAGTTTGACATTTGAATGTTTTGTGTTAAAGTAAAATTCTGTTCAATCAATGACAAATGTAAACTATATTACATCTGTCATTGGTTCAATAATATTTAAAAAAAATTTATTTAATTCGATCGTAGAAAAAATGTGTGCTACATTTGCAAAAAGTGTATTTGTTGCACTCATCATGATTGCAGCTCTCGCTTCGCTCGATCTGCAAACTTCATGCAACAAATATACACTTTTTGCACTAGTTACACAAATAACTATTTGTTCATATTATGTAATCCATCAGCATCAATAAAAATGTAATAACAAATCGAACTTTTATCTCCATAAGCATTACTTACAAATTTATTACCAAACTACTATATGAAGAGGTACATAAGTCCAAGGATTTTATTAATTCGGAAGACAATCTTTCAGTTTTATCTTAAAATTTATTTATGTTCACAAATCAATATATTTAAAATTTAACTAAAGTTATCTTATTTCATTAGTTTGACAGATAACAAATAAAAAAATATATATGTTAATAATATTAAGTACATTATGAAAATGTAAAAAGTTAGTTGGTCTCTTTGGTCAAGATAAATAAAAATAATTATGAATAAATAAACACATTAAAATAGGCAAGACCTAAAACAAACTATACAAAAACTAACAAAAAGTTACATATTAAAAGTTACTGTTTTTTGACTATTGGTATTTTTAACATTATTTAAAAGGGCTGCTTCAAAAGTTTGCAATGATTTGTTAACTCTAGCAAATAATAAGCTTAAATTATTGTCGTTATCTGATGGTTGCATATTAGCCAACGCTTGATAAATTTGATTCATAGAAGTCATAACTTCAGCCTTGCTTAACTTTTTCATAGGTTTTTTCACTTCAGTCCACGTTAAACTATTTAAAAAATCGCTTATGTTTTCAAAACCATTAAGATTCAATTTTTTTAGTAACAAAGATGATTGTCGTTTGTTACTTGAATCTGTAATTATTAATGAATCTGTGTTAAAAGTGCAAATAAGTCCATTTTTGCAACACCAGTTTTTAATATTGTCTAAAATATCATTATCACACAAACGGACATTTTCTTCACTTAAAACTCCTTCTAATTCTTCTAGAAAATTAGTTCTGTATGGCGACAAATTGATATCATTATTAGCAGTTTTCATTATTCGCACCCTTGACTCAAGTTCAGCTTTGTATTTTTCAGCCTCAGCAAGTTCCTTCATTTGTGTCTCTTTGGTTTCCATGAATCTTTGTTCCCATCTTCTCTGTGCTTCATCCAGTTTATTTTCCGTGTCAATTAATTTATTTCTAAGTTCATCTAACTCTTCATGGTTATTATCAGTAATCAATATCAACGATGATGATGACAAGGAATTTCGCTCGTAATCTTGCCGTAGAGACCGTAATCTCTCAACTTCCGATCTCAGTTCACGAATAAGGCGATCATGAGGATTTTCATTCACTCGAGCTCTGTTAACTATTGACCTGGCTTGACATGCATACCGCAAAGTGGCCATAGTCTCATCTAGATGGGTACTAGCTGGAGAAATTGTTGCTAACATTGAGGTGAGTGAGTTTCCTCCTAAACTTTCCTGGAAGATATTTTACTTATTAATAAAACTTGCAACGGTAGAATTAGTATAATACTCTTGGACAAATATATATTTTTTGTTAGTTACATATATACAGTCGAACTCGGCTATAGCGAACCTCCAAGGGACCCGTAAAACTGTTCGTTATATGCGAACGTTCGTTATAAAAGATCGACAAAAAAACAGCCTCAACTTAGAGCAAATTTGTGCATTTGCACAGCCATTTTCCAGCTTGCGAATTATATTTAACTTATCCGACAAAGTAATAGATTTTCTATTTGCTTTGTCAACATTAGCCATTGTTCAAATGCAAATTCAACACGCAATTTAGCACCCACTCAAACAAAAGATTAATTGTAGGTAACTTGCAGAGACTTGTTTGCAAATTCGTCGCGCGCCGTTCGTTCGACATTGTCAACAAACCACTCGCTAGTTCGTTATAACCGAGTTTAGAGGTCCGTCGGGCCAAAAATGCGGTATGTTATAACCGAGTGTTCGTTATATCCGAGTTCGTTATAGCCAAACAAAAATACATGCGCTTAATAGGGACTTCGGACGGGACTTTTCGATTCGTTCGTTATAACCGAGTGTTCGTTATATCCCGTGTTCGTTATATCCAAGTTTGACTGTATATATTTAGATATTTACAGTGTGTCGCACTTAAGAGTGAAACACCTTATAACTTTTTTCGTTTTTATCCGATTTAAACCAAACTTCACTCAAATACTTATGGCCCAAAAGTCATTTGCCCCTTACTAATATAAAGCCACATACGATATCAAAATAAACGAGGAAAACCAAAAAAACATATTAGGCATTTTTTTATCAAAAATTTTATTAATGTAAGTTGTTCAGAATTGTTCAAAAACCTCAAGTCCAAAATTTAATCAATATCAAAAAATAATATTTTGTTTGAAAGTCTGAAAATATAATTTTAATGGAGTATTGTAATATTTTTTTCATGAAAAAAAAAAAACTAAAGAAATACTCTGCAACTAAATACGAATGATAATAGATATTGTAAAATTATATTTTCGGACTTAAATTTTTTTAACCCTTTAACTGCTGTGGACGAGTATGCTCGCGAAACTTTTGTGAGCCACTAATGCTCTGGACGAGTATATTCACTTGCCTGCATTTCTTTAAATGCTCATGTAGAGATATCTCGCACGCGGTTTATAGCTAATGTGGGAACTGAGTTTTCAAGTTTACCGCGTACGAAGGTCATATCACGACAGATAGGTGTCTCGGCAAGAGCAGTTAACGACTTGTCAAGTGACAAGTTTCTTATAAACCTGTTGTTTATACAAAGAAGACAAGATGATAATACAATTAATGAATTAGTATTACAAAGTGTTGATGGCCATGAGTGAGTGAACAAGGCGATTCAGCCAGTTCAGATACAAAATCAGAACATTTCGCGCAGTTACCCAGTAAGTATTTTCTTAGTCTTTCTCGATGTAAACTGTAATTTTGTCCAATGTACATAATATATGTATATTTTTTTTAAATAAAAGTGCAATATCAATTCATATTTTATTAATTTACTAATATGGAATTAAAAATACAATGACGATAATACTCGTTTTGTGCACAGTGAACCTCCCACCGAATCCAGACATCATGGAACAAACTGTCCCACAGTGCTGTAGATGAGTACTTTCACAAGCGGTTCCGAACTCAGCAGTGAAGGACAATCAGCTCCAAACTAACTCAGCAGTTAAAGGGTTAAATCAAAATATCAATATTTTTTAATTTTGATGAGATTTTGGATTTAAGGTTTTTAGGCAATTATGAACAACTTTCATTAGTAAAATTTTCCGATAAAAAAATGTCTAATATGTTTTCTTGATTTTTTGCGTTTATTTTGGTATCGCAGGTGGCTTTGCATTAGTAGGGGCGAATGGTTTTTTTGGCCATGAGTTGATCCTAATGGGATCTATCATTGAGTCAAATTTGGTTCAAATCGGATAAAAATGAAAAAGTTATAAGGGTGTTTCACTCTTAAGTGCGACACACTGTATATATGTATATTTGTTATCCTGGGAAACTTTTTTAAAACCACATTTTTTTCGTTCTTATTAGGTTAAAAACAATCGATTTATTAAAATCTCCATATTGGCTCTACGATTTCAATACAATTAAATCAATTAATACAAATAACATATAAATTACAATTTTGCTTAGTAGTAGATATTCTTTTTACATTTTTTTTGCTTATCAATCTCCAAAGAAATTTTATAAACAAAATGTGCCAAAATGATGCAAAATTGATAATGATAACTTAAATGTGTTTTTATTGTAATAACATATATTGTTTTAGCACCATTGTCAAAACATGTGTTGTATTTATTTAATGAATTCAAGTGCATCAAAATTAGGTACACAATGATGTCAAAGATTTATTGTGTAAAAATGTATTTTATGATATTGACGAATTTTTTAAAACCAATTTTAATTAATTTTAACCAACTAAAGTATTTTAATGTGTAATGTTGAATATGTATTTTAAATTCATGTTTTATGTGGACATAATATATAACATGTAATATCGTATACAGACAATTTAGTATGCTTTCTTTTATTTGACATGTTCTATACGTTTGTATTATATTGAATAAAGAGATATTCTATTCTATTCTATTCTATTAAAAAGTACCATCTACGACTCTTAAAAATTTAACATAAAACACACGTACCCTAAGTAGCCATGTCAAAACAGACTCTCGATATGGAACAAACTGATTTCTTTTTTGATCAGCCAAGGCAGATATAACTTTACCCAATGTCAGTAAAGATTTATTAATGCAAACACCTTCTCTTATTTTCTCCTCACTACTATGGGAATTTCCTAACCGTTCGCTTCCGGCTAAGTCAACCAAACTAACTCTACTTCGTCTACTACTATCTCCCTGATTTAGTCCCTCTGAAAGACATAATTCTATGGAAAAAATGCTGTGAGATCTTGAAGACTTTTCGTTCATTGTTGTAGCTGCTGTAGCTCTATTTTTATTACCCAATAGTAACCAATTTCTTAATTCCTTGTAGGATTTAACGGTATGTATGCTTAAGTCAACTACATACGGTCCCCACACTGGATGTTCTCTCACCTTTAATGGTGTTTTGTTAGAGGCCGTATTACTGGCAAGTAAGTCATGGATTTTTTCATTATATATTTCAAAGTAACTCACTTCAACCGTAGCTGCCCAACCTTTATCTAAACTAGATATTCGTTCAAATAAATCTCTACAGAACCTTGGAGTTATACCCGAGTATCTCTCTGAATCTATATCTACAACTTCACACATATTTTTCCCCATCATACTAAAACTTTTTCCAGATCCTGTTTGACCATAAGCAAAAAGGCAAGCATTATATCCACGAAACGCACTATTAAGTAATGGTTTTCCAATAGTCATAAATACGTCCTCTTGAGTAGTATATACTGGATTAGACTCATCACAAGACCAAAATATATGATCATATTGGAACATATGTTCCATGCTCATACCTACATTTGGTTGCGTTCGTATAATCAATTCTTTATCACGCGCTCTAACAATGTCTGTAGCTCCTACACAGGCCAGTTCTTTAGCATTCATGGGTCTTATTCTTACAGCTACTGTTAAATTGCTTACTTCATCAAATTTATCTTTACTACTTCGTCTTTTTGAACATGAAATAGGTGTTTCTAACGTTACATTACTAAAACAGTCTGGAGTGTCTGACGAGGATTCCAATTTTCTAGATCTGGGTGTAGTATAATCGTTTTTGGGAGTAGCAAATTGACTTCGTGGATTATTCTGTGTAGTTTTATCAATCAAACCTGGAGTTCGCGGAATTCCTAACCTTTTTGGTGTTGCAAAATTGCTTCTAGGTGTACCAGATGCTGATAATGCCATATTTTCTAACAAATATGAACAAATTAATTGTTTCACGGTAACATACGATACTAATAAAATTAAAAGAATAGTAAAAAAAACATGAAAACACACCTATGAACAAAAAAGTAAAAACCGTTTAAAAACCGATATTTACGAATTTGAAGTTTGAACTGCAAATGACAAATGACAGCAACAGAATGAAATGCAATGAATAGATGATGATAAGACATCTATCCAACACATATCCAACATCTCAGATCAAAGCTAATTTTTGCGCATAGACGCAACCAGCGACTTTATCGGTTACCGGTTACATTCGAGCGACGAAGTCACGCTTAACGGACATACCGCTGTACCACAGAACATAAAGATAGCAACTGCAACTGCTTTATTATTAAGCTATTCAGGCATGTGCCGTAGCCGTACATGTTTGGTATGCAAGCATATATACGCCTGACATGTGGTATTTCAAATAACGCTCAACGGTACGTAACAGTAAATTATGCCCCACGATATTACCAGAGAAGAGTGATCGTTCTTCTCTGATATTACCACCTTGGTAATGCCCACGAGCGTATTTTACGGCGACGTAATTTACGCCAATTTTCGGCGGAACATCCCACCAAGCCCAGCGAAAGGACCGCGTATCGTTCGTCGGCGTAGCGTATATAACCTCAAATTTTGTTTTGTTTACGATTTTAGATTTTACGTAGAAACGGCAGAAAATTACGTCAAAAGTTGAGCAGAATTTAACTTTTGGCATATTGTCGGCGTAAGCACTATAAACGTCAAATTAAACAATATGGCGACCCCTTAGGGATAATGGTCACGTGATTAACTACGCCGCGGTCGCCGCGTAAAATACGTTGTCGACCGCCGCCTTTACTCCAAGCGCTAACCTTATTTTTAGCGTAGAAATTAGAAATACATATAAGAAAGTGAGTCGCGCATTCAATAAACGTCAAAATACCGCATGACAATTTGAGCAAATATCAAATATCTCTCTAATGACACTTTGAACCTGACGGTTGTAATATGTGTTTTTGTTGTGATTATCCGATATTAGGTATTTATTATTCATTTTTTTACATAAAAACATGAGACATGTAACAAGACAAGGAGAGACTTTTCAGACGTTAATGGCACCCCACACTCGCCCCCATGCCCAGGGTTACCAACTATTTAACTTAAGAAACCACAAGTGTTAACAACAGAACCCGCCGAAAACCGCCAAAATTCAAAACATTTCTATATTGTATATACCCTTTAAAATCGGTTATTTTACGAAATCTAATAAAGTTGGTAGGTTAGGTGTAGAGAAAAATTCGTTTGTATCAATATGGAACGCCGTTTTAATATTTACTCACTATTTATTTATTTCTACTGTTAATTAGAGATATCACTAATTTAATTTTAGATATCTGGAATTAATTGCTGATATCAGAAATTAATTTCAGATATGAGAAATTAATTTCAGATATCTGAAATTGAATTAGAGATATGGCTAATTGGATTTCAGATATCTGAAATTAATTTCAGATATCAGAAATTCAATTAGCGATATCTCTAATTCAATTTCAGATATCCAAAATTGAATTATTTATATGCATATAGATATAATTAAGTAGTTAGTAATATATATGTATATACATATAATAAAGTAATTTTAAGTATCAGAAATGAATTTACAGGTACATTAACAAATTGTAATTTCAGATATCTGGAATTAATTTCCGATATCAGAAATTAATTTCCGATATCAGAAATTAATTTCCGATATCAGAAATTGATTTAATTATTTCTATATAGATATAATTAAATGATTAATAATATGTATATACATATAATAAATTAATTACAGATATCTGAAATATAATTAGAGACATCTCTAATTCATTTTCAGATATCGGAAACTGAATTATTTTTATGTATATGGATATAATTAAATAATTAATAATATGTATATACATATAATAAATTAGTTTCAGATATCAGAAATTAATTTCAGTGACCAGTAGCATAGATAGGAGATATCTTATTTAATCTGGCAACACTGTATTGTGACTAACTGCAAATAGTGCAAATTCTTGGCGTAATATAATTTGAAAATACTGTTATCAATAGGTATTCTTTGTTTAAACTTTTTAAACATTACACGGTATTTTATAACACTGGGAAGAAGTTGATAACACAACCGCAAAATCGCTTAACAGCGCGCTCTTTTATCATCATGAAACAGTTAAGAATTACGGTGTTGCCAAGTATTTATTTTATAGTTGTTAACCTATTGTTCAGTAGATGGCGCCATTTTCTGATATCGGAAATTATTTTCTGATATCGGAAATTAATTTCTGATATCGGAAATCAATTTCTGATATCGGAAATCAATTTCTGATATCAGAAATTAATTTCCGATATTAGAAATTGATTTAATTATATGTATATAGATATAATTAAACGATTAATAATATGTATATACATATAATAAATTAATTTCAGATATCTGAAATATAATTAGAGACATCTCTAATTCAGTTTCAGATATCAGAAATTGAATTATTTATATGTATATAGAAATAATTAAATAATTAATAATGTGTATTCGCCTCGGTCACCGCCTGGCGGATTTAGTCAGAACCCTCGCCGTGTACCGCAGTTTACTGGTTTTTAAGTTTTCATAAAGAAAATAGGTAGCAAAGACGTTGAACTTAATACTGGAATTAGATATTTTAAAAACTACTCACGTTATTTATACGTTGAAATGACGATTGCGCATAAAAAATTGCATTTTTGTAATAACAAACTTTGAAAACCAGGAAACTGCGGTACACGGCGAGGGTTCTGACTAAATCCGCCAGGCGGTGACCGAGGCGAATACCTATGCATATAATGAATTAATTTCAGATATCAGAAATTATTTTCAGATATCTCAAATTGATTTAATTATATCTATATAGATATAATTAAATTATTAATAATATGTATATACACATAATAAATTATTTTCAGATATCTGAAATAGAATTAGAGAGATCTCTAATTCATTTTCTGATATCTGAATTAGAATTAGAGATGTCTCTAATTCAATTCCAGATATCTGAAATTAAATTAGTGATATCTCTAATTAACAGTAGAAATAAATAAATAGTGAGTAAATATTAAAACGGCGTTCCATATATCAACACATATTTTATTGCAACTTATACAATATATTACACCCAACATCCGTCCGTGAACTATAACTGTTGCCAAAACATCATTTTCACTAAACAAAATTCATACAAAGAGAATAATTTTTCCAGTTGTAAAGACATATATAAATACCGCCCAATTTGCGGTGCGAAATGCGAAACGTGTTGCTATTGGTTCATTTCACATTAAAATTTGGAATTGACCTATAGCAATACGTTTCGCAATTCGCGAGTGCATGAACCCGGCTTTTAGCTCAGTCTAGTAGCTCCAGGACTCCAGGGCACACTGAACAACACAACAGTGAAATGTCCCTGCTCATATATTTGAAATAGCATAGCAAGAAAAAGTCATGGTCTAATAGGTATCTACGAATCCATTCTTCATGATAAATGGAACGGATGTGATGTTCTTCTTTCATTTATTAACAATATATTTTGTGTTGCTCTATCATATTCTATTAAAAAGAATGAGAAATGTCATACACGTCACTCTTATTGGCTCAATTTAATGTCTTGTCTTAATTAATCGTTTTCGAAACTGACTACTTAAAAAAGGATTGTTCATTTTTTTTTGATTTTTGGACTCTTATTTATAAGAACTTTTTTCTTATTTTGACCTCTAGAATATGTCCTTAAAATAGTCCCCTTTACTTCCGAAACATCTGTATATGGTCTTCTTCAATCAAGACTTTGGTTACCACTGGCAGACGGTATAAACTTTTAATAATAATAATAATAATAATAATAATAATAATAATAATAATGACTTTATTTCCCAACTAAGATATAATATATATACATGAATCGATATAAAGATAAATATTGGGAAACAAGGGGAAGTTCACTCAAAAGAGTGCTCTACCACTTAACCCTTGTAAAGACAAAAAAAAATAAAGTACAGTTTATATAAAATACAATTGATAATAGACTTCTATAAATAAATTGAACAAATATTAATATTTAATCACAAAGAAAAGAAGACAGGTAATTACTTACTAAATAAAACAAAAAGTATAAAAACATCAACTAGACATTAAGAGAACACCCCGAGCACAGAGTTGCTCCGACCAGAAGTCACAACCACCCGTTCATCACTGGCCGAGATCAAAAATCAAAATTAAGCTCGGCCAGTGACAACCAAGTGGCCACGACCACCGATCAGTAACCACTCTGTAATCGAAAATTTCTCACATATACCTACCACAGCTTACAAACAAATTATAAAGAATTAATATTTCTATGCCGACATTTGTTGCTCAAAGAAAAATTTCACAACATATTTTTTGAACTTATAATTAGTAAATGCTTTGATATAAGAAGGAATAGAGTTATACAATCTGTATATCGTGAATTGAAAACTTCTTTCAAAACACTGAGTTTTGTGGATAGGTGGAGTTAACCGTCCTCTGCTCCTGATATTAATATTGTGGATGTCACTTCGAAACGATATTTTATTAAACAAATATTGTGGAATTTTCGTCAAAATAATTTTGTGAAATAAGCACAGAGCATATACTTGAAATCGATTTGACATGTTCAGCCATTTTAGCTCAGTTAATTTATAGGACACGTGATCAAACTTTCTGATACCAAATATAAACCGTATACATGCATTTTGGACACGTTGTATTCTTTTTATGCAGTCTTGGTCTAAGCAGGGGCCATAAACAGGAGCACAATACGTAAACTGAGACAAATACCAGAGTCTGACATAACATTTTTTTTGTATTTATATTTAAAAACGACCTATGAGGATATAACAAACGAAGAGCGGCATAGGCACTCTGAATATTTTTAGCGGTTTGTTCTCTGAACCTGAGAGACCTGTCTACAATTAAACCAAGGTTTCTTGCGCTGTCTGATAAGGGAATTTGTGTGTCATTAATTTGTATATTAACAACTTCCTTAAGGTTCGCGTAATCTGTTCTTTTGCCAAATAAAACAACAGCAGATTTAGACGGATTTAGTAAAAGTGAATGTTCCGATGACAATTTTGATAATTTCTTTAGGTCATTATTTATTGCTGCTACTGCATTATCATAATTAATAGGGTAAAATGAGTGAAGTACTTGTGTGTCGTCGGCGTACATTTGCACTGAACAGTTTTATAAATTTAGGGAATTGGCTAGTGTACACTGTAAATAAAAGGGGGCCAAGAATGGAACCTTGTGGAACACCCCTAGACAAATATCTTACGTTAGATATAGTTCCCCCCAGCTTAACCCTTTGTGTACGACCTTCTAGATATGATCGAAATAGTCGCACACCCTCAATATTAACACCGCAGGACTCTAGAATAGCTAACAAAATGTTGTGATTAATGGTGTCGAATGCTTTGCTAAAATCCAATAAAACCAGAGCCGTACTTTTTCCTTTGTCATAGGCTTGCAGAATTTCATCGGTTATATGCAACAAAGTTGTTGAACAGCTATATCCCGATCGGAATCCCGACGGTACAGGGTGTCCCAAATTGCTTGATTTTGGCTGGTTTTCCTATTTCCAGACCAGGTAGAGGAAAACTGACATATGAGTCTAGAGCTCGATTTTTGTGAAACGCCGATTGGTGAAAACCACATTTCGATATCTGTAACCGTTTCCGAGATATCGGCAAAAGTTGACATTTTACAGATTCCGAAAAACTTTTTTTAACGTTAAAAAAATTTTATTTTTAAAGAGAAATATGTTATATTGGCAGCAAGGATGACTAGACATATCTTGGCATATATATTTTTGGAAAGCTTTTTTTTTCCCATTTTCTAAAGTCAAAGCCAAAACTATGGTTTCCATTTGAAATAACAAAGTTAGCTTTGATATCAAACAATCGAAAAGCGATATATTTTTTTTGACAAATGCATCTTATTCTACGTCAAAAAGTTTTTACCGTTTGAAAGAATATCCAAAAATAAAAAAGTTGACAATTTTTCGGAATCTGTAAAATGTCAATTTTTGCCGATATCTTGAAAACGGTTAGAGATATCGAAATGTGGTTTTCACCAATCGGCGTTTCACAAAAATCGAGCTCTAGACTCATATGTCAGTTTTTCTCTATCTGGTCTGGAAATAGGAAAACCAGCCAAAATCAAGCAATTTGGGACACCCTGTACAATAGGCAAAATGTTGTTGAAATCTAAATATTCACGTAACTGCAACTCTATAATCTTTTCAGTCAATTTTGAGAGACCAGGTAAAATGCTTATAGGTCTAAGATCGGAACATGTTAAAACCTCACTTTTCTTTGGAATTGGAGTCACTAAAGCGCTTTTCCAACACGACGGAAATTTGTTATCAAGAAAAATGCTATTTATTATATTCACCAAAAATTTTAAAATCCAAGGGCAACATAATTTAATTAAACTGATACTTATATTATCAGTTCCCGGAGAGGTATTTTTAAGTTTTTTGAGGATATTAAAAACCACAGTTTCAGTAACAAGGTCAAAACCAAAGTTAGAATAACATATTTTATTTTGTTGATAGTAATTAACTGTATCAATGACATTATTGTTTAGATCGTTTGGAATACTGTCGATTAAGTGATTATTGATAAGATTGGGATCTTGTAAATTGAGGGGTATTTGGGGTGTTGTCTTTTGCGTGTTTAACAGTTTTAATTCCTTCCAGAGACTTTTAGAATTACTATTTCTTGAGACATGATTAAAATAAGCTCTCTTTTCACTAGTTATCGCATGATTGGTATAATTGCGTAGTTCTTTGTAGTACTCCCAATGCATCTGTTTTCATTATTGAATTTGCACACCATTTACCCCGACACTTTATTTTATCATACATTGATAAAATCTATTATTTTTTTTCCATATTGTACAAACAGTATTAGATTTGGTCAATTCCATAAATATTATAGCCAGGCAGGGAGCTGGTGGCAGTAATTTTTAAATGATTTTATCGTTTGGAAGATGTTGAAAAAAGCAAAGAACTGAGTAAAATAAACAATACAACTACTAGGTACCTACCATTAATTTATTGCTGCGATAACCAAATGAAAGCTATGTCCTGCTTTGTAAGAGATTTAAAAAAAATACCTAGGTAAGTAAAGTATGAAGTCTACAATATCATCTGCTTCGTTTTAATAAAATTCTTTAAACTCAAAACAAAGGAATTACAAGTGGCAGACGTTTTTCTTGCTGCATTTAAGAGTAATTGATTTATTATTCAAATTGCTTTATAAAAAGCAAGAAAAGTGTCTTATTCTGATTATCTCTGTATAAATAGCACAATATGTATATCAATGGCAGACACACGATGACATATAACTTAACATAATTTATTTTTCAATTTCAAAATTACTTAATTTTCAAAAAAAATCACCGCCATCTAATTTCAACTCTAATTTGTTCTAACTCACATAGCTGTAAACTACATTACATATTCCTATCAACGACGATGAAATCATATACCGAAGTTGCCACTAGAAACTCCCTATAGCTAATAATAATTGTAGGTATTTTTCATTGCTTGAAAATGTAGTACGTTATAAACGAGGGTTAACATAGAAAAAGGTTCGCTATAACCAGGCTCCAAATTAATAGTCACTGCAACAAGTATTACACGTTTTTTTGGAGTAGGCTGAAAATAATTATAATTTTGTGTCCCGCTTTTTTCCAAGTTCGCTCTGCCAGATTTACTGATCTATAATTACACAACTACTAACTTAACATGAGATAGTTTATGAAGCTATACAGCCACAAAACAGCTATATGACATATATTTTATCAAAATATTTCAAAAGATAAGCAAATGAAGTACAGTAATGTTTGAATAATCCCAGCCCCCTATAATCCGAATAGGTACCCCAAATGTGTAAAGCAGTATCCATAATCCGAACTCTTGTATTTTTTAATCCGAACTACTTATTTTTCTTTGCACACATGCATGCGCGTTTGATTAGAGTATACCTAACATCTTCAGTCTTCTATAATCCGAATGGAATGGGGTCTTGCAACTTTCTGTTCGGATTATTCAAACATTACTGTATAGAGTCCGGCCACTATAAGACCAAGCCAGGGGCGTTGCAATGGCTGCGCTAGCTTTGGCGATACCATGCTTCTACAAAGTAAGTAGTGACATGCATTTATCAAACTCAACGCTGCGAATAACAGATTTTAAAAATATTATGATGATACGCTTATGCTAGAGGGCGGGACTTCGATGGACGACCGCGCAGATATTCTTTGATGACGTTGGTGGCTTGTTCTTATAGCGGCGGGAGTCTACCTATAGAGAATAGAGATACATTTTTCACTTTTTGATTCAGTAAGGTGAGTAAGGTCAAAAACATAAGATTCTAATAAAATCTCAAATTAAATTTTCTTACGATCCCAACAATACTTCTATTATATAATATTGTGAACTTTTTAACATAATTATATGTTGTTTTTATTCTTGCTGAATACATAGAAGAATAAAGAATCCAACTTTCATTATATTTACTAATACATATTACATCCTACTGTAAAAATTTTGGTTTAATAAAATACTTATTTATCCATTATTCATTATTATTATTAGACACACATAATATAAATTAATCAAAATAGTCTTCTATATCAATATCAGGATTCAGAATATCATCGCCATATGGAGATAAATCAATTTGATTTAATATTAAATTTTCTGCCATTTCCTCCAAGTCCGTTTCTCCAATTATAACAGCACCTTGTAATTTATTATTTTCCAAAACAAATTTAATATATTCATGCCCCTTTGTCATCCTAATAAGAATTTCATAATTTGTACCCAATTTTTGTCCATTAAACAGTCCCAGTAGAATTACTTTATAACCAAAAAGTTTTGTAGAATGGGCAAAAATTTCAAAACAAAAATCTTGCAAAATTTCCTCATTATTTAAATGGCCCGTCATACTCTTTGCAGCATAACACCCCATCTGCCTTGCTTGAGTCCATAATTTCATTTGGAACCAATGTTTGGCAAATGGCCAATTCGCATTACAGATATCACCCGCAGCATAAATATTGGGTAAATTTGTCTGCATAAATTCATTCACTTGTATACCTCCATCTTCAGATAGATTCAATTTATTTTTTGTAGTAAAATTTTTTCTCGGACTTACACCAGTAGCTGAAATAATCAAATCACACTGGATTTTTTCCCCATTGGTTAAAATTACTTCTACAGGAAATTGAGAGTTCTCTGCAGTTTGTAGAACGGACCTAACTTCTGTCTGGTAATGAATTTTAACTGCAGAAGATACTTCTGTGTGTGCTCCGCTGATTACAAGGTTCTTATACCAATCTGGACCTAAAGCAGCGCCTGATTTCTTAAAGTCCTCTTCACGGTACCTCATTCGTTTACTAACTGGTGGTTCATTTACATTATTGTTCTCTAACGCAGACTGAAAGAATTCTGCTGCACCTGGATCCACAAAAGTAGCAGCAATATGTTGGTCTTTAATAACCCAATGAACTATTGCATTTCGAATTTTATGCGCTAATTCAGAAGCTATACCTCCATTCCCAACAACCATTAGTTCCTTACAGTTTTTTACATTTTCCACAAAGCTTTCAACTGAATCTGTATCTCGTATACCTAATATTTGAGGAAACTGATTCGCTTGTGGTATTAACTTTGGTTCTGCTCCCATGCATAAGCATAAATATTGATATTTTATAATGTTTTTCCTTGTTTTAATGTGCCTTTCTTCATCATTAATTTCTACAAGAATATCATGAATAACCGTTATATTTGCGTGTTTTGCACTAAATTCCTGAGCCTTCATTTCTTTTATATCAAAGTCAGTAAGTGTTTTTGTAATTGCATGTAAATTAGTAACTGTCTTAATTAGAGAAGACTCACTGAGTAAAACAATAGATTTTCCTGGATTTAAAAATGTCAACGTTTCTGCACATGTAACCCCTGCTATTCCACCTCCAACAATGACAAAAGTAAACTCCATTATTTACAATTTTTCAGAATAATATTCAGAATAATCGTATTTTCTAAACGGAACATCAAATGTGATCAAACCTCTTTCATAGGCTCGTTTAATACTGATAGACAACTGTTGATGTTTTTTTTGGCAAAGACCTGTTTTGCTATAGCTTAAAATACTTCCAGTGTGTGAACAAATAAACTGTTTTAGTAAATCGACATTTTCTTCATGTAAAACTAGGTATTCATCTCTACAAATAGGGCACGGATTACCCGTCGATATCTGATTTCCACGAATGCAAGTTTTTCTAGTTTTCCTAGGAGGAAATAATCCTTTATGGTTTCTTCTATAGGGTACCCACACTGGCTGACCTTCGTAAGTTTGTTGATATGCAGCACTTTTTAAGTACCTAATGCTGGTTTCAACAGGGACAGACTGCGATCGGTCTTTAGTAATTTCTCTAACCTCAAGCGTTGATTTGTCAGTAACTGATTGACTTTGTGACAACGATGTATTAGATATGGATCTAAACCACAATGGTCTTCTTAAAGAATTTTTTATTAATGACAATGAGAACATTTTTCGCCGCTTTAACCTCACAAAAATGACATTTTCTACATAACGTGACAGAACCACAGGAGTGCGTTCGAAAAAGTGTATAATTGGTATAAGTTTTAAACTAGTGATTATCCTGTTTCGTTCAATAACGTGTATATATATAGTTTAAATCACGAAAGAAGACCGTTACGTCATCGTTATAATTCGTATGAATCAAATCAGTACTGAGTTAGTCAAATTCATGCTTGTTGAAATGACATCCGGATGTAAATAAACTTAAACGTCAAAACAAAACATAACCTGCAATTTGTCTGTTAAATGTCAGAATAATTTAACAATCTCGCCTGTCTAAATTTGAACTAATTGTATATTGTTATCGAGGTTTTTAATATGTATAATTTGGCAAAATGCAGATGTCTTGAAGTTCAACTATCGTTAATTCCATAATGAACTATTTTTAATGTGCAAAAATCAATGGAATAAGGAAAACAGTAACATTCAAACTCAAAGATAAACAAATTCAAATTTGACAACTAAGGCTGACATGTAGAAACAGGAAACTATGAAACATGCGACAACGGCGCTAGTCAAAAGCGTTCGATCAGTGTATCGAATTTTTGCTTATTACTGAGACATACGAAATCGGGCCCTCTCTTTCTATTTCGTCAAGGCGGATAGGTTTTCGTATAACGCATCAACAACGTCAGTCGGAGATATTAACAGTCACATATAATGGACTCCCTTTCTCTGTCTCTCTCGTTTTACTGTGTTGTAAACAAAGAACGCTTGAACAGCGTACGTTGAAGATTAGAAATTAATTTGTGACGTAACGGTCATCTCTCGTGATTTGAAGTATACCACTCTAGTGATATACTACACACGTTCGAAATTACTGGTATAATATACAAGAGTGTACTCCTTATTAACCAAGTATTGAGTTGGTTTAAAAGTGTCCATGACATGCGCAATAGTAAACAAAACAAAAACACTAAAAACGGCTGTTTTGTTTGCCATGCTCGTGCACATTTTTGTTTGTATTCAGGATTGTGATTAGTTTTCTAACGATAGGTTTGTTGTTTTTTGTTAATAATAATAATGGAAACAACAAACAACCAACTCGTCGCACCCAAACCGTTCATTTTTTTGGATAACATAATGATCAGCTGATCTTATACCTATACCTACTCTTATCCAAAGCTTTATATTTTTTTTCGAACGCACTCCAGAGTACCAGTACCTATCCCAAGGAGACGTAAACTAACAAGGAGTGCTTAATAAAGCTGTAACCAATCAAAAGTCGTTACGTAAAAATCGTCATTATGACGCAGTTGGTTGTATGTATACGGTGTCCTAAATTAAGGAATATTCCTTAGAGTCTAAAACATAATTTATAAATGTGTAAATGGCGTAATTATAATAGGATAGGCGCCTTCCAGGTCCATACTAACAAGTGTACGGAGTGATGCATCATCTGAGTAGAAGTGGAGCGCTTATCTCACTCAGGCGAATATAATTTGAATAAGTTTGTTGAATTTTTTTATAATGAATTTTTTGTGTATATAAGATTTAACAGTGAAAACATGACATAGACTAAGAAATTTAAAAAATAACAATATGATATTATTATGCCTATTTAACAACAGAAATCTTACAGACTCGATGACAATGAAATAAACCAACTGTATTGGTCGAGTTATTACTTTTATTCACCAGTTGATACATCAGTAATGTTGCATCTAGTTCTATATCCGAGTTTAGAATAAAGATAAGATAAACCATAAATCTGTTAATCTGGTGAATCAACTGGTGTGAATAAAGCAACTCGCCCTATATATCACAACCACGCCATGTTACAACCAGCGACGTCATATTGTATTTCTGTCTCTTTTCCTCGGTGGTAAACGTTGTTTATAGGCAAGGCTGGTAAACTCTAAAGGTTACCCCATCTGAACCTGACCCGCTCAACATACGTCACTTGGCGACCGCAGACCGGGATCGTCGTTCTCTGTTCTACAACAGCAGAGCAGTATTAGTGTCTCTTTTTAAGCGTATAGAATCGCGGTCGCCAGCTCTTCCTCACCCCGCATTTTCCTTGCCCTAATGCTGCTCATTGAGGTAACCTGTACAGTCTAGAAGCCTTGGTTTATAGGGATTAAGCCATAGACTTAATAATTACGTTAGTATTATTAAGTCTATGGATTAAGCACTCCTTATTAGTTTACGTCTCCTTGTACCTATCCTACTGTGTGACAGTGACAGAAGACAGAACATAAAGGTAGTTTTCTATTCGCGAAAATCACGGAGTGGGCGACATCTATATTTTTTGGCGTATATGATAGTGAACAACAAACCGCTGTCATTACTGTCACTGTCAGTTGGCGGGTTTCTTAAATTTTACTTGTGATTTTTTTAAATTAAAAGTGCGTTTAAAGTGTTGTTATTCGCGAAAATCACGTACTGCGAGATGGCGCTGAAAATTGAGTGTGTGTATGAACCAGAGACATAGAGAGGGGAGAATGATCTTAGAACCTGCGCGAATGGCAAATCACCATAGACATAGATGTCTATGCAAATCACAATGGTCGCCATTTTGAACACCATGGCAGGCAACCTAAATGATATTTGGGGATTTTTGATATGACATTTGGAGATTTTCAATGCAATACAGGGCAGATGATTTAAAATGACGGAAACATTCTTAAATATTTCTTTATTATAGTAAAATAATATAGGTATATACATATTAAATTGGATGCTAAGATCGATAAAAAAGACAACTGGATATATCGCTTATAATAAAAAATATAAAAAACCATTTATTTTAGGAATAAATTTGATACGTAAAATATAATTTTTAATTTAATCTTATTAATATTGCTTTGAGCATAAGCGCCAAGTGCATATCACTTTAAATATTTTCTTGTATTCACATACCTCTGTAATTGTGTACAGTTTGAATATACTTTACACGTTTCCTCTTTGTGCTGCTATTAGTATTTGCCGAAGTATCTTGCCTAGGCGATTCGTTGAAATTATATTTATTTATCAAACTTCAAACAAAACAATTATTATCTCAAGATTTATTTAAAAAAATATTATTAACAAGTAATATTACCCACGGTGTCGTTTCAGTTTAGCATCTCCTTGGCAACTCTATCGTATCATCTGAATTAAGAGGACATCGAAAACGTAAATGAGGCCATATTCTGAACTGAAGTTACAGATCTAACTAAGCTTGTAGATGGGGTCTCTACTACCTGGGCCTCGGCCTGATACATCTCCAATCTTGGTACAGCATTAAGTTTTGGGCGAATTTGATTATCACTTTTTATAAAATCTGTTTTAAAATTATTAAAGCAAACAGATTTATTCTCTGACCAAGAGCATTCATCACTCAACTCTCCAACCACCTCTTAAACATGTCACCTCTTGAGAAACTAGAATGTTATACTGTTATAAACGGCTGCAAAGAAAATTCATGAAAAACCTTACTGGTGAAATGTAATTCCTTCAGGCTTAAATCGCCTTGCGTTACAACATCTCCTTACAACACAGGACATAATTAAAAACAAGCATTTTCAGTTGTTAAAGCAATACAATAATGATAAACAAAAACGTCCACCGCGATAACAAAGTCTAGAAAATAACAATAAAAAAGTCCACACCACTACCACAGCGGTAAATGTTAAATTAGTTTATAGAATAAATAGAAACATATATGCAGTCCGTAGGGTTTATAAATAAATATAATTAAACGCACACCAAAAAATTTAAATAACTATAACCTCACTGCTTGTGTTTGAAGTTAGAGTTAGCAACGGGCAAATCACGCGAAAATTCTTTTGGTTTGGATGGGTTTTGATGGCATACCATGGCAATTTTTTTAATGTTAATTTAAACAGAAATACTTTGCAAATAGGTTCCATAGTACATAAATTGTGGATAGCTTGATAAACTGTGTTAAAATAGGCAAAAATAAGAATATCATCTAAAATCGTAGACAAATCGAGCGAGACCAAACATAATTAGAAAGAGACATATACTAACTCATTCAAACTCATCTCCCAAGCACGGTTTGCCGGTTTGACAAACTCGACGTAACCGGGTTAACTTAATTTCTCGCCAAAATGACTAACTGCTGCAAACCACTCTAAACCGCGTTAGCGGTTAAGTCGCCAAAAAAACCTTTATTCTTACTGCGTTCGGTTTTAAAAATCCAGAGGCGAGCGAGCAGATACAGATTTATCACACGTGATCACCGAGACAAATGAGCCTAATTTAATTACCGAACGGATACCAAGGAGGAACATAACCCCATAAATTATTATTATTTTTTTATTTTGGTGTATCACTCAGAAAAAACAATGCAGTTTATTTAATCTATGTGTTCTGTTATGTTGTACTCAAGAAAACTAGAGAACAGTCTTCTTGGTTGTACTTAGATAGTGTCTGATACACAGATCACAGAAGAACCCTAAAAAATCTGTTTGCTCGACGTCTTGAAGCCGAGCCAAACGAGATAGCGCTGACCGCTCGTATTTATGCTTACCGAACGCAGAGCAGATCTAAAAGAGCATGCATTGTCTATTACCGAACGGCAAATGAGGTAAACGAGCAAAGCGAGCTTTCAGATATGTAAAAACCGAACGCAGTAATTATAATATTTTATCTATGATACCAAAATACAAAATGGGGTATTTTCCATCAATCGAAATGAAAGTGGAAATTTACATTTTCCTAAAATATATATATTTTAGAGTTTACAAACCAAAAATTATTGAAAACCAATCGGTAGATTTTTTTAAATTTAATTTTGAAATTTTAATGTATATTCGTGACGCCATTAAGCGAAAATTAGGGAATTATTGTCTCAAATGTTACCGCAGATAGCAACACTAAGACAACACTGATCTGCCTATAAGTTCATGTTTGTTTGACATACACTTCGCACATAAATTATGGAATAGGTGAAAAAATGAGTCAAGTTTAAACATTCATATTTTTGTTAATATTGAAGCAATTTTAATAATTTTTTTATTGCGGATAGGTCATTTCTTCTGCAATTTAATACCGTCTGTTCAATTTAACTACGAGTTTTGTTATACAGGGAAACGCGAAAAGTATGAGGGCATGTAAAGTCCCTAAAATTTCAATTTGATCTGTGGCAATTAGGAGCCTATGAAAATTTATTTTTATAAGTGTTTCAGTTACGGCCTATCCTATTGTACTCACTGCGCCAAGCAATTTGCCATACGTTTTTTGAATTTTCGCTTAATGACGTCACATACATATGACACACTTTAAATAATTAATTTTTGGGTTAAAATAAACTCAAAATGAAAATTCCAGAGACACGTGTCTCATCTTTTTCTCTCTAATTTCCATATCTGACTTAAAAAAAAAGTAGGAAATACCCCATTCAGAAATAATCTATTTTATAGGTGCGACATCTATCATTATAAAATGTAACTTATAAGTGCACAGTAAAATTTAAAGATGTCAGCACGTTGTTAACGACTCTGCGTATCTGAACTATGAATAGATATATTTTCTTACAGTAACGACCTTGCGTTTCTTAACGATACCAATGCGGGGAACGACCATGCGTAATGCACTATGAATCGAGTTTTAATGCTCGTTACCTAGCAACGCTCAACTTTTATCACTGCAGCCTACCTACTTATTTTGCATAATTTCCTAATTCTCATTCACTATCTATTCAATTAAATAAAAAAATTGTATGCTGATCTTATGTTATTATACAATGATTGTGAATAAAATAGTATACATACCTCGCTGTAAGTAGATATTCTGTGCCTCGCTGGTCGTTTTCATTACAGCCTCGCGTTTACATCTGATATCAACCCTCGGCTGTATTGAAGCACCTCCCAGCTCGATATGTAAGTAATGTACTATTGTGCAAGTGGCGTCACAGTAATTATGTCGCTTTCATCAAAATTTCTGCTTGGTTTCTGTACTATCAACTAAAATCTTGTTCAGTGCATTAATAATGAAGTTTTAATTGCCTTGATTTAATAAAGTAAGATTATTTTTGTTGGTTGGAAATCCAACCTATAATTAACCGTCTACTTTTAATAATCTACAATATTAAAACTTTATACAGGGTGATTCGCGAGCAGTATACCATAGCCTAATGGCAGATAGGGCACTTCAAGGTAAGTCTAAATCTACAAGGAAAAAATTTTTTCGCCGCTGCCCAGATAACACAAGGCTGCTCCTGGGACGTCCCAAAAACATCAAGCCAGAACATTTGAAACATCCCAGGGACATCCCAAAACAAAGTAGGGACGTCCCAGCGCAAGCCGTTTGGGACTAGTGTTCAGGATATCCCTGTCATGTCCCAACAACGTCCTTTCAGGTCGTGTTTGGGCAATATTAGGACCTGATAAGGACATGCTCTAATAGCATACCAGATACAAAACCTACATCCAACTGGATTCAAAATAAAATAGTAATTGACAATGAAATTATTTCCACAAACACCAAAAAGTTTATTACAGTCGACGAGCTTGGCCAACATGGCATCATTGGCAGATGCTTAAAACTGTTTATCACCTCCCAATGATGTCAACTTGGTTGGCGAAATGTGGGTCAAGTTCAGTATAATAAGTATTTGAGGATCTACTTCAGTGTCAATGTCGCATCAAAAGTTCAAATAACCCTTTACAGGAATACTGATCATTTATTCAAAGGAAGGAACATCACAAATTAATAGGCATAATGAAGCGTAAAAGAATACAATAATCAATGTGTAAAAGACCACTTAACTTTTAACAAAACACCAGATAAGACCAAAAAGACACCAAACACCAAACAAAACATGCACGCAGCCATATTGCTCTTCCTCCTTCTTATCCTTGCCCTGGATTGGTTCTGGCAGCGAATGTGCGAATACGCTGAACAAATGACAGACAGTGACTTGCACACGCGTAGAGCTTGGTCCATTACATTTATTAAGCGGCGGCAAATTTAAAATATTTGAGTACCCAACAGAACTTGAAAATTTGTTTACCAAAAGTTTCTTTTGCTTTATCACAGACGAAAAACTTTTAATAGTAATTCTAATATTATACATAATACCAAACATACTGAATATCAGATTAAACGATTAAAAATTAGATTGTTTCCACATTTTTATAATTATTCTACTCTTTGTTTTTGTTGAATGATTCCTGATTTAATATTTATTTAATAAAAACATTATCACTCCAAAATAACAATATTTTTAGGTTTAAAAAATAGTTTTCAATATTTTCGACCGTCAATTGTGATTGAGCATGTGCATTTTACACTTGTTTTTTTATAAAATACCTTACCCAGAATAATATCCAAGTCCTTAAGTCCTTGGGACGTTAGCCTGGGTTGTTTCACTATTTGGGACATCCCAAGGATTTTCTTAATATAACTCTACAGGGACGTCCCTGACGGTAAGTCCCAGGGATGTTTCCGTGGGATATTTCAGTCCTTGGGACGTCCGAGGGACATTTTGCCACGACGATCCCATATGGAACGTAAAAGCTCATATATGGACATCCCACGGACATTTTGTGCTAACTCTGGGTGGCTAAGAAGATACAGAGTGTTTTATGAATTTGGTCTGACAATTCAAAGAGGTATATCTCTGTAACGGATGGGTGTAATCGAATGAAATTTACCAGTAGCATTCCTTACCTAGGACTTGTCAGAAAGATCTACTTGGTTTGGAAAAATCCAGGGCCGGACTCGTTAAAAATTTGCCCTCTTTGTTTTTGGCAAAAAAGTACTTTTTCCTATCGCCTTTCTGGAAAACTATTAGCGGATTCGGATAGTTCACAAAAAATGCTATCAAAATAGCGAATCAATTTTGACGGCACACCTAAAACGTTTCGGCAAAAAATCACAAAAAAAATTAGCGCACCCCGGCTAACACTTTAACCGGGCATTATTAATGGAACAGTTTGATAGAATCTATTCAAATGCTTCTGATCCATATCCCTTCTGAGGCATAGCAAACATAGCAATAGCTAGGGTATGCGCATATGCGAGATTTTTAAGCAAAATTGGTTATAAAAGATAGTTAATGCTATAAAAAAATTAATAACAATAAAATTTTATCAACAATGTACCATGTATTTGTTAATTAAAATTCATATTATTTTTTAGTTTACGACCACTGGCCGAGAACAAACGATGGAATTCGAATCTCACCGTGACGTCAATCACCGGTTTTTTTGACAGAACTTTAGAGAATCTTTTATGTTTGCCGTTGTACAATATGTTATACTGTTTACGTGTACCTTGTGTGCGATTTCGGTGTTAAATATTAACATTTTTCACGGAAAAGTTAGTGGAACAGATTTTGTAAAAGCCCAGAGAGATAATTTGGCCAATGTTGCTCTCTTTGTTGCTGTACTACTTTTAAGTGGAAGGCGCCTTTTTCTACCAGTTCGACAATCAAAATACATAATCTTTTAAATGTATGTAACTACCCATTAATTTAAACATCATATAGTTTTCTAAATCTTCCTCTAATTGAAAAAAAAAAGTAAAATACATACCTAACCTAAAATTGTATGATTATAAAAAGGTGCAAAATCGCACTTACGTTGAAATGATCCTCACATACAACCCCTTTAGTGTTTTCTGATATATCAGTTTCACTCTTCATGGTACTTACGTAACCATAATTTTCGTTTTTTCTTTAATTTAGAGCTTGATCGTAAATTGGTAATGAGACAAATCTTTTTCCTGGTGTTTTTTTTTATGGGCGACTGGCACTGCGGTATTTAACAGTACCTTGGATGCTTAAAATCAATAATATCCTTGTTTTCAATTGTAAAATGCTTCATTAAACGCTATTTTAACAAACATTAAATGGAAATGCGAGTTTCTGACGTCACAACACCACAGCAGCCATTTGCATGACGTCACAGTCATTTTTGAAATAACCAATTTTTGTTAATTTTTTTTGGATAATGGGTTACATTTTAACCGTTTTTTTATTATTGCGATAGCCATTTAGGAAGTTAATTTACAAAATTACATTTAATTCAAAAATCATGCGCATACCTTATTCTAAAACATAGCAAAGAGCACGTAGAAAGAGGAATTTAAAAACTATACAACATGATAAAATTTGAATGGATTATGGGTATAATCTACAAAAAAGCATGCGCGCACATAAACGTGATAATAAATTTTTTAATAGACAATAATTAATTCTTCACGAACTCAACATTGTAAGAATAAGAACATCATCAAACGATATCAAAGAACATCAACTTAACATAAAGAATTGAGTTCGACTTAAAGCAATTCAAACTGAATGCCTCAAAGCAGGTTCTCAAAATGTCCTCCCCCAACTTCGATGCATTTCCTGCACCGCACCAACAAATGTCGTGTGGCCTTCCTAACTGTCGGTCCTTGGTTCGTCATGGCGTCACAGGCTTCCACTACCCGCTGCGACTTCTGTGCTGTACACCGGTTGTTTCATGTGGCCCCAAACGTAATAGTCGAGTACAGTTAAGTCAGGAGACCTAGCTGGCCAGGCCTGAGGACCTCCGCGACCGATCCAGCGATTAGGAAACTCACCGTTGAGATGCTCCCGAACATGGAGTGAGAAATGAAGCGGTGCCCCGTCATGCTGGAAATAAAGACCTCTCCTGTCGACATTTTGCGCCAATAATAAATTGGGCAAAATTGTCCGGAGAAAATCCAAGTAAATTTCTCCAACCAATCGTCCTTCAAAAAAATGCGGCCCCACCAATGTGTCATTCACCAATCCACACCATACATTAAGGGAGAGAACTTGACGTGGGAGTTTTTCTGGACAACGGCGTTAGGATTGTTGTGACTCCAAAGGTGACAGTTCCTCAACACTCCACACTCCGTCGCGAGTGAATTGAGCCTCGTCTGTGAAAAGAATTCTGGGCAAAGTTCTTGGGCGACGTATTATCCAATGGCAGAACGTAAGACGTGCGGCTCCATCACCTGGTTCGAGACGCTGGACCTTTTGTATGTGGTAGGGATGTAACCGTTCCGCTTTTAATGCCCTCCATACACGGGTTTGAGGAACACCTAGCGCGTGTGCTACCCTCCTAGTACTTGTAGAAGGATTTTGTTCTACAACCTCCACAATGTTTTCTTCGGCAGGTCTAACTGCTCGTTCTACTTGTACATTTCCGCGAGTTCCTGGAAATCTTCCATGTTCCCGAGAGAACTGGAAAACTCTGGCGAAAGTATGATACGACGGTACTCGTCGACCAGGAAATCTTTCATATTCCCTAACGGCAGCCCTTGCATTAGCTGCTTTCGTTCGTGCTAATCATACGTGAACAAGGTAATCATGATTCATATTTACATGTTCGTTTGTTCTGATTTGTTTGCTCCCTCTCTTGTTTTTAGAATCATGTTCAGCAATCCCCTTGCCCCTCCGAATCATGGATTTTTCGTGTTCATTTTTAAGTAATCCTGTTTTCATCTACTTATAACCTCGAAATTATTTGTCATTTGTCAGTCAAAGCCGGTAAAGTAAAAATGAATGATTCCAGACAAGAAGTAGAGCTTTTACATCCTACTAATGGTATTAAATTTAATGAGTTATTAAACAGAATGTCATAAAATACAGATTTTCTGTGTCTTGTATCATGCACCATGATGATTGTGGTTATGTTTTTGTTTTGTTTTCGGATCGTGAACGACGTGAACGTAACTTTTATGTAGGGACGCGTTCCATTGTTGACACTGTCGTAATCCATGGGCGCGTTTAGCGAACACAACCGTTGACAGTGCTCACCGGTAGCCGGGTGTCTGCACAACTTATGTTGACCAAAAGCAGCGTAGAAATTTACCGCTTAGAAAGTTGTGCAGCAGCTGACAGCTAGCGCATAGGCAAACATCCCGTTCAGCGAACGGCTACCGGTCAGCACTGTCAACGGTTGTGTTAAGTTGTGTTCGCTAAACGCGCCCCATGATTAAGAAAACATAGATTATAGCTGCTTTCGTTCGTCTATGAAAAGTAAATCACTGTTCACGTGAACATAATCTTAATCATGGATTACGACAGTGTCAACAATCGAACGCGTCCCTACATAAAAGTTACGTTCACGTCGTTCACGATCCAAATACAAAACAAAAACATAACCACAATCATCATGGTGCATGATACAAGACACAGAAAATCTGTATTTTATGGCATTCTGTTAATAACTCATTAAATTTAGTACCATTAGTAGGATGTACAAGCTCTACTTCTTGTCTGGGAATCATTCATTTTTACTTTACCGGCTTTGACTGACAAATGACAAATAATTTCGAGGTTATAAGTAGATGAAAACAGGATTACTTAAAAATGAACACGAAAAATCCATGATTCGGAGGGGCAAGGGGATTGCTGAACATGATTCTAAAAACAAGGGAGGGAGAAAACAAATCAGAACAAACGAACATGTAAATATGAATCATGATTACCTTGTTCACGTATGAATTAGCACGAACGAAAGCAGCTTATGTTCACGTGAACAGTGATTTACTTTTCATACACGAACGAAAGCAGCTATTGCCATCGCAAAACCCATACACATAGATGATATCAGCGTATTCATTATTAGTAAACTGATTAGGCATCTTTGAAGCACAAAGAAATCGCGGAACAATTAGAACACCAAATAGACAAAATAATAATTTGACAGTACTGACAGGTATATACATACATAGCACCCACTATTCTTTTCAACTTTAAAATAAAATGTGTATGAGTCTTTCTTATTGTTTATTCTTTTTACTTCTTCCTATCGACTAGGTAGGAAGGTTTTTTGCTATGCCTCAGAAGGGATATGGATCAGAAGCATTTGAATAGATTCTATCAAACTGTTCCATTAATAATGCCCGGTTAAAGTGTTAGCCGGGGTGCGCTAATTTTTTTTGTGATTTTTTTGCCGAAACGTTTTAGGTGTGCCGTCAAAATTGATTCGCTATTTTGATAGCATTTTTTGTGAACTATCCGAATCCGCTAATAGTTTTCCAGAAAGGCGATAGGAAAAAGTACTTTTTTGCCAAAAACAAAGAGGGCAAATTTTTAACGAGTCCGGCCCCGGATTTTTCCAAACCAAGTAGAGCTTTCTGACAAGTCCTAGGTAAGGAATGCTACTGGTATATTTCATTCGATTACACCCATCCGTTACAGAGATATACCTCTTTGAATTGTCAGACCAAATGCATAAAACACTCTGTATCTTCTTAGCTGGCAGCGAAAAAATTTTTTCCTTGTAGATTTAGACTTACCTTGAAGTGCCCTATCTGCCATTAGGCTATGGTACACTGCTCACGAATCACCCTGTATAATAATCTTCTGTCTGCGAGAGTTTCTAAATGTTTAATGGATCCATGTTAAAACTACAAAAAATAAAATTAAAATTGAAAATAAATTTAGAAAAACAAAAAATTTGAGATTATGTGTCATTCATTATGATGTTCACGACCTACCTATATACCTACTACCTACCTAGGACCAATGACTATCCGTTTTTGACGTCATAAAAATTTAATAGATTAATTGCTACCTATACGTTTTGAAATATTTTCGAAGAGCCCATTAAACATGTTTCTTTTAAATTATTTCAAAATGTTTATTTTGTTTTAAACATGTTTTAATTGTTGAATAAAAAAACAAGTGTAAAGAAAACAAAACCTTGTAAGTAATTTTCATGTGGGGTAAAAATTGAAATATTTAACGGATTTTGATATAACTTGTTAGGTACCTACATCCACTTTTAATCGAATGTGGAAAATTCAGTACTATCCAGTTCATTAAAGAAAGATACTCACAAAAATACCACACAGAAAGTTGTTAGCCAATCACAAATGGAGATACTAGACTCTGTACCACCAACATAAAGCAATAGACTCCTCCCCAAAAATGCCTATAAATTTGAATGGAATTTCTCTATTGGTCGAATTTATAGAACCCGAGTTACAAAGCAACCACTAAATTTGACAAAGGCCGACTCTACAATACTGGCGTCACACATTAAAACTTTTATGTATTTTGGCAATAGACCAATCAGCTATGTTATCATTGTCGCGAAACGTATAAACGCTAAACATATTAAAAATCGCGCATAAATGGGGAGCCGGCCTCACTGTAAACCTGTGCTGTCAACTGTCATATTCATTCGTCTATGTGAAATTATTTCAAATTTATATATTTGTTTTTGTGAAGGTACGTATAAGGATTAACCTTATTTGTGTATTAAGTATTAAGGTAAGTAGGTAATGCAAACGATTAATATTGATTAAATGTTAAAACATCGTTTTTTTTTTAAGGTCAAATCGAAAACTCAATAGAAGGGGGCCCAATTTCTCCACCGAAAAAACGAATCTCCAGGCATTTTTTGAGGATAAGGAAAACGTGTTGCAACATCTTTAAGAAGGCGAAAACGTATGAAAAACGCGAATAAATGGGGTGCCAGCGTGACTGTCAACTGTGTTATTCGTTTTTGTGACATTTCACATTTCATCTGGGAGTTAAAGTAATAAGGTACGTAAATGCAAACGATTAATATTGATTAAATGTTAAAACGGGTTTTCTTAAGGTTTATGATGGCTGAAGGAGGTATAATTTCTCCACCCAAAAAAACGTTTATCCAGACATTTTTCGGTGGAAGATAAGGAAAAGGGTCTGAACATTTTTAAGGCCTACGATGGGGAGAATCCGGAGAAACCAAAGATGGAATGCATGGAGTTCACTGCAAAGGCAGCAGGTGTGAGTGTTCCAAGTGTTTCTAATATTCTTCATGAATACAAACAAACACACCAACATCAGCCACCAAAAGTGTACCACCGACAAAGGGCAGTTTTGGACAATATTGATGAAGGAACTAAAAGTGCTCTCAAAGCGTATAATCCAATCCTTTTTTGAAAGAAATGAACCACCAACTGCAAACAAAATTTTAGCAGCGGTGCATGAAGATGATTATTTGCCTCATCTTAAACGGAGTACTTTGTGACGATTACTTTCGGACTTTTTATTTCTTTGTGTTGTAATGTAATTGTGTTTGGCATTATAGGTTCTCAAAAAGGTCACGTAATAGTGTCCTAAGGGAAGAACATAGAAGTTGTAGTTTTTAGATGAGACTTGGGTGAACGGTGGCCTTACTGTAAGTAAAGTATGGTTTTTTTTCGAAGGAAAAATAGGAACTACTCGCCGGTTCTGACTGTTCAGTGTAAAAAATAAAAGTGACATCATATATTATTTTTCCAATTATATTATATACGTTTATCTTATTATCGTTGTTTTAGTTTTCTACTGATTTAAGTACCAAATGTATTGTAAAGATGAATAAAGCCATTCTATTATTATATTATATTGATATCATTCATAACTTTCTTATACCAAAGTTTACTGAATACTATTAGTAAACTTTGCTTATACGTAGGAGCTGTAATAGATAGAACCCTGTGAAAATTAAGAAGAAGTAGGTAGGTATGTGTTTATTTATTTGGACATGTTAAAACTTATAAGTAGTTAAGTTCTTGCCTTCTAGCAAATGATAGGCTTTTTAAAGATTAAGAATAAAAATAAAACAAGATGTAGATACCTATATTATATAATATATAGTTTTGTATAGTTTTTATTGCTTGAACATTCCACGACTATTCGTAAAAAGAACCAAAAGTAATCTTACGATAGATATTAATAAATAAATATGTACAGTGGTGGAAACCAAGAAGTAAACGACTCGGCAGATGTGGCTATTGAGTAGTGCATTGGGATTGGGGTTTATCCAGTGGAGTAAACTATGTGTGTAAATCACAAACTAATTTTTTTTGCCTGAAATAACCTCATACTTTCTTTTAAATATGTGGAAATAACTCGCGAAAGCACCTAACCTAAAAACTACAAATGCCAACAACAAACCATCAATCAGATCAGTTGGTCTAGACGACCGGAAATCGGAAATGTCTCTGATAAAGTAATTTGAGTTCGCGCAATGCGGACTAACTTCGTTTAAATTTTCGCGGGAATAAGTATTATTTAAAAAAATCCAAAATGGAAAATGCATAATAGAAAATTTAATGGGAATAAACATTATAAAAATACAGTATAGCTGTAGTTTAAAATATAACACGTATAATAAACAAATTTTGTTGAAGCTATCTCAACTTTCATCGTGTAAAACTGACTATTGCGCACACCGTTCTGCGCAACCATAAAATTAATGGGGCGGAGTCTATTGCTTTATGTTGGTGGTACAGAGTATAGGTACATTTAATGAATTGTTTTACGCATTATAACGCGTCAGTACCTATGCAGGCTTGCATCGAGTTACACCAGCAAAATAGTGGGTTTAGAAAATGCTGCAATTTTTGGAACTCGGTGCAGATACACTGTTAAAAAAGATAACCAAGTGAAAAAAAGTGTAATATACACTATACTCTGTCTGATCAAAAGATATAAATAGACACCTCCCCATTAATTTCATGGTTGCGCAGAACGGTGTGCGCAACAATCAGTTTTACTCAATGAAATTAATGAAAGCTGTGAAAGGCTGTGATAGCCATCATGGTTGAGATATTGAGATATCTCAACCATGGATAGCCATCAGATTTCGATGGAAACTTAACCTAAAAGAAAGCGTTTTAACATCATAATATCATTGTTTATAAAGTATACCGGGTGGTCAAAAAAAAACCGGAATTTTTTATTTCTCTAATAGTTTCGCCAATTTTTAACCAAATTTAATTATTCAAAAACTAAATTATAACTAAAAGATCACGTTATGAGGTAATATAAATATATTTTAATTATAATTAAAATTGTAGATGGCGTTAGTCATCAAACTTGGGCCTTCTTTAAGATCGGCTGGAACTTTTTTTGCTAAATAAACAATAAAATGATTGAGGAAGTATAATAGAATAAACATTTGTGAATATTTTAAGACATCAAACACTAAAATCGACCAGTTGGTTCCGAAGATATAGTCCGTAACATAAAACCGTTTTATCACAATTTTGTTGATATTCTATGCCACTCGTCTAAAACCAATATTTATTTTAGTCAAAACGGCATTAAAATATATTTATATTACCTCTTAACGTGATCTTTTAGTTATAATTTAGTTTTTCAATAATTAAAATCGGTTAAAAATTGGAGAAAACTATTAGAGAAATTAAAAATTCCGGTTTTTTTTTGGACCACCCGGTATATGTAGTTATTCAACCTCTTGTTAGTACCGGTGGATCATTGGTAGATGGCCTGCTGGATGATGTGTGCCCATTATTGCGACCGTAGCCCCGGTGTCGTTTACGTTACGACCATTGTTTATTATAAACAATGCTACGACGCATGCACGAATTTCGTACATCCGGTGCTATCCGGTGCATCTACGTCACATGACATTCGACGAGGAACTAAAGTCATAGATCGAAACTTGACTCTAATTATTAATAACTTTTGACAGTTTGTCAGTTTTCTATTTTTATTAAACTATTGGATTTTTTGTTCTAAAATGAACATAGATAAAACCCTCTAGATAGGAAACTTACTGTATTAAGCAGTCATGAAAATGTGGCGCCTGAAGTGGTTGATCTGCAAACTATGGACAAAATGCGGGAAATTTCAAATGGCATGCTCATTTAGGATCAGTTGTATAAAAGTGATTAAGCGAAAGTTCAACTGAACTTGGTTCAAAATTCAAGGATGCCGATTGTTGCAAGAATGGTATCCTTAAATTTTGAACCAAGTTCAACTGAACTTTCGCTGCACCACTTTTATACAAGGATTTTTTTGCTTAATTACAGATAGGGTAGATATGAAAATAAATTATTTTCATCCACAATTTATTGCGAGGCAGCTGAAAATAAAATGTATGTTTATATCTATCCATCTGTAACACTGGTTGGTATCGGTGAGATATTTAAGCAACAAATCCCTACATGCAAATTGATCGCAATATGCGATAGTGCGACCTTAAATTTATGTATCGTGAGTGCGACCCTCTATGGTTTACTGCAGATATTTTATATTTAATTTTTTTATTAAAGAGTTCAATGTAAATACACAATAACATTTGGGAATATTCCATCTACTAAGGTCTATAATAAATACTTCTACCTTTAATGAATAAGAGAAACATTGTGTCAATTTCAACATTCTTTTTGGAAAACTCTTTTGAACATACCAATATTAAACCATAAAACGAAGTGAAGTATTTTGAAATGTGTTTATTATTTTTGTGAATGCTCTGTACTGTTTAATCAAAATATGAAATATAAAATTAAAATATCAATAACTAGGACATCGATGCCGTTTTAAACTCATTTCTATTTCATTCTACATACATAATAATTTTTATATGTCTTGCGCGAATTTAGGGTAGTAAACTTTGGATGTTTTATTACATTCGCCGAAGCGTTAAAACTGTTTTTGTCTTTTAGAGGAAAGCGGTGCCTTTTACTCGTCCTATCCTCACAATCAGGATCATGGTATAAGGAGAATGGTATGCCCGCGCGCAGGTACGGTGACGTCACTCAGTTTAAAAAGCGGCAGGGGTGACGTCACAATTAACCTCAAAAATATGTATTTTCTAAAATTTTCGAATATAATGTCACTTTTATCAAAATTTCTGCTTAGTTCCTGTACTATTAACTAATATCTTGTTCAGTGCATTATTAATAAAGTTTTATTTGGCTAATCTAATAAATAAGATGCTCTCTGTTAGTTGGAATTCTAACCTAAAATTAGTAGTCTATTTTTTAAATTTTTTCCAACCTAAGCGATCTATCACAATTTATTTTCCTTTTACAACAGTCAAGAAACAGCCCCAGACATATTAACAGTGGGAACTGCATTAGTTCTTAAGTTTCTACTGTTTCTGGGGGGAATATAACAACATCTGGCTGTATTAAAGAAATTTCAAAATCTGTTGATTCTGTTGGGTTGAAATCAATAGAAGAAATACGTGCTATAAACAGACAATAGGCAATGAAAAGGATAAACCGGCGAAATAAAAAATTAACCTGCTATTTTCCAAATTAATTTCATCGTTGATCCATATACTTTCGCGAGCTTTTCAGCGCGAAGAAATGTAAAATACTTGATGCCAGTACCTTTCTGTCTTCGTGTAATAATTGTTACACCTGGCCACAGCACAAGCAGGCATGTTACTATTCGTTAACACTATTAAAAATATTAAAATAAAAATTAAACGTGCGAGATTACAACTGACTTTCGACGTTTTTTAAACTGAGTGACGTAATGCGCAGTAGATACACAAATTGGACGGCAACCTGACATACCATTCTCCTTCTACTATGATCAGGATCATAACACTTTTTAGTTTTATATACGGTTCGTCGTCACAACGCATGTTAAAATCACTGGATTAGTATCACTTAAGAATTAATAAAGTATAAAGAACAATAACGCAGCTTCAGAACTCACAAATACTCACATCAGACATAAAATCAAAATTCAAAATGATACGCGACGCAAATGACAAATGACAGATGCCCCTACTTTACACAGAGCTGGTATCAGCCTTGTCTACTTTATCCATCGAGCTGATTGTTTGGCGATAATAGCGTCGCATTTGGTTGATCCACAAACTATATTTATAAGTGGGGGCTAAACAATCAAGTTTCCTATCTAGAGGGTTTTATCTATGAAAATGAATCATTTATACATCATATGACTAACATAACCTAAAATGTTTAGTTTTTGTAAATTTATGTTTACTTTAATTATAATTTTGTAGCTTCAGCTTGGATCCATAATAACATTTAAAAACTCTCTAATAAGACAGTAGATATATAAAGTTTCAATATTGTACCTACGTAGATTATTAAAAATGAATTGCTATTTATAGGTTGGATTTCCAGTCAACAATAAGCATCCTATTTCATTAGATTAGGACAATTAAAACTTCATTAGTAATGCACCGAACAAGATTTTAGATGATAGTACAGGAAACAAGCAGAAATTTTGATAAAAATTACATAATATTCAGAAATTTTAAAAAGTGCATATTTTTGAGGTTAGTTGGAAAGCCTGATTTTCATAGTCGCGAAATTGTGAAAAGCGAAATGCGAAACGTGTTGCTATTGGTTCATTTTACATTAAAATTTGGAATTGACCAATAGCAACACGTCTCGCATTTCTCTTTTCACAATTTCGCGACTATAAAAATCAGGCTTAAGGTGTTTAAAATTAATGTTCTTTTTTATATTATGTTTGTTATTGACTGTTTATAGTTTATAATGGCGAATTGTGCTGTAGCTATGTGAAAAAATTATAACCAAAGTACAAAAAAAAGACATTAATATAAAATATTTCTGTTTTCCGAAGAACAAAGATTTGGCAAAACAGCTTGGCTACAGAAAAGATAAATTACATTTGAAGAATGGCAAGTGGAGGAACATGTTAATTATGTATATTGTATTTAAAACCTAGTTTTTAGTGATCTGGATGTTCACCTAAAAATGTCATAAATCACAAATATAGACCATGTGCATCATAGGCAAAGAGTAAATGATCATAGGATTAATATAACCTCCAATTTTTAGTTTTTGTAAATTTATTTTCAACTTTAATCATAATTTTATAATTTCAGCTTAGATCCATAATAACATTTAAAAACTCTCTCAGACAGTAGATATATAAAGTTTCAATATTGTACGTAGATCATTAAAAATGAACTGCTAATTATAGGTTGGATTTCCAGTCAACAAAAAGAATCTTATTTCATTAGATTTATGACAATTAAAATTTCATTATTAACGGAACAAGACTTTAGTTGATAGTATAGGAACCAAGCAGAAATTTTGATAAAAATGACATATTCAAAAATTTTAAAATGTGCATATTTTTGAGGTTAGTTGTGATGTCGCGTGCACGACACATTTAGGGCAATCATAGCCATCTACAGTTCCAAGCCATGAAGTAACAAAGGCAACATCGCATTACCTGTCAATGGTAGTCCTGTTTGTAATTCAGCCATCCCTTACTTTCAAGCACTGATTTAAGGATTTTGTTTAGGAAATAAAGTATAAAGATCCCAGAACTTGTGCTATAAATTTATTTCGCCAAAATGAATAATTTACAAATATATAATTCTAGAATATACACTTAATAGGGTAAAATCCACTCTAAATTGCTTGATGGCAATTCATGACTATTTACAAAAACGGTAACATTAAAACTTTGATTTACGCTAATACTTGAAACTACTTTTACTTCGCTACTATCAGTATCAGATTCTTCAGTCGTAGTCAATATTTAAAATGTAAAAATACAAGACATATTGTTCACACACACTTGTAATTCCACTTAATGAAGCATCATTTTTTTGGCACAGCCTGCACAAAATATTCAAAGCTTGATATGATGTCATCGGCAAGAAACTGGTCAATATCATTATTTTGCCTTTAGCATCTTGTCTTCTTTCTTCAGGATTACGTCGAGACACTATGGCTTAGTTGTAGAAAGATACTTCGGTTGATTGGAAAATATGTGAAGAACTGCATCCTCATTTAAACGAGGATATGTTATTTCTCTTCCTTTTCTTTTTTGGGATTTATTACCACATTCGTTTGAGATATGTTAGTTAGCCTCGTGCGTATTACCTATTTTTATAAAACTCCATGGTTGTAACTTCTCTGCCTTCAAAGTGCAAACTGCAAATAGCTGAATTTTTACTAATGCAGTAGTCCTCCGTGTGTATAGCTCTAAGCCAATTTATTGCTTTGGGAAAGGATAAGTACTATTTGAGGATTCAGTTTTTAAAGTACTTGCATAGTATACAGCAATGTCGAGGCATCTACAATATAAAAAATAAACGCATATTTAGTGCGCGTCATGATCATATGTAATGTCAAAGAATTGGATGCAAACAATTTATAACATCCACTGATAGAAACGTGTAATTTTGTAACATTTGTCAAATAAACTGTATTCATTTATAAATAACAATTTGCAAGGTGTACAATACTATTTTATTTTTGTTTTATAAGTCTATATCATTATTATATTATGTTATATTTATATCAGGTTATAAAATACTGGTAAGTCAATCATATATACATACCTTTTTAGTGCTTAAATATTTTTGTTTAATTAAATTATCACTTTTCCTAACTTTAAACATTGTTTGCATCCATTATCTGTTATGATGACGTTTTCACTAAATGACCGTATATAATGCTTTCTTACCTTTGTCCAGTTTAAAAACTTCAAATAAGCGAAGTTAATGAATTATTAATAATAATTCTTAATAACACAGTACTAAAGTACAAACAGTACAAAGTCTAAAAAGTAATTACTAAACAAACACCGCTGGTAAACAACACGACCAGAGTGGTCTACCTGTCGCGTTGCCAGATCTCAAACTTCATGGCTTGAAACTGTAGAAGGCTCTGGGGCAATGTATATTTATCTCGAGCTCGACGTCACATCCGGTTGCGCAATGTGTAATGTATCGTGAAATGTATTTAAATGATATTATTAATTTATAAAAACAAAAGTTGTTGAAATTGACTAGTACGTAAGTTACTCACAAGTTGGCAGCACATACTTACAAGTTAGGTTGAATAACTATATTACTTTATAAACAATGATAATTAATCGTTTGCATTACATACCTACCTTAATACTTAATACACAAAACATATAAGGTTAATTCTTATAATGTACCCTATACACAAAGTAAGGTATCTTTATATAAGATAAATCTCAACGAATTCATTTAATAAATTAAGAAATGATATCACAAAAACGAATATGGCAGTTGACAGTTGATGGGCGCCGGGCTCTCTATTTATTCGCGTTTTCAATACGTTTAACGTTTATGCATAACATAAGCTGATTGCATGGTCTGTTGCAAAAGATGTAAAAGTTTAACGCGTTCGCGAGTACTTTGTATAGTCGGCCTCTATCAGTCAAACTAGTGGTTGCTTTGTAATTCGGGCTCTATAAATACGACCAACAGAAAAATATGACCAGTGGCGGATCTAGGATGAAGTTAAGAGGGGCTTAATAAGCGATATGTAGAAAACTAAAAAAAAAAATTAGGTTCAAATAGCCTAAAGGTTTAGTTTAAAAAATGGGGCTGTTTAAAATTTTAAAATAAATTCTTATTATTTTAAAATTTTGTAATAGATGTCAACACTATAGATATCAAATAGATGTCAAAATGCATGTTTTATCAACTAGAAATTCGAAACTTTAAAAAAAAACTGCTTACTTTAATTATCAGTATAATTAAAAGACATAAAACATATAAGGAATAAAAATATTATAAGGGATAAAAGATACATTATTTAGTCCCAGTTTGCCATTTCTAGCCGACGACTCTTCATTTTACAAAAAGTATTAACTACTTCATCGATATCAACCTCCTGCGACGAATTTATATTAGCGAGTGCTAAGCCATTCAACCAACCTCGCCTCACCTATTGTAGGTACTTCGGAGATAAGAGATAAGTTTAAAGATAATAAGTTGGGAAAGCGGACAGATATTTTTTTTTCTGGTTTTTGGCCTTACGAGCTTAGCGTTTTGGCCAAATCGCGGACAGATATGTTTCCCGCGCTTTTCTAACAGTGACAGTGACAGTGAGCACCTAGGTAGGTATAATAGCGGGAAATTTTAAATCGATGTTCTTGCATCAGAGGATTTTGTGGTTGGATTGAATTTATCACAAAGAAAAATCATCTTTTAGACCCTAGAGATATTTAAATGCTTCATTTAAAATTGATTTTTATGCTTTAGCTAAAGTGTCAAAATTCTATAAAGATGTGTTTACAACTACAATAAATATCCAAATGGCTTCGATAAAATACTTACACCCTTATCATTATTGTTATTATCAGTCCATGGGGGGGGGGGGGGCATTATAGCCCCTAAAGCCCCCCCACAGATCCGCCACTGAATATGACTTAGGTAAATTTGCAATTTCAAGTATTTCAGGTGGCACGCACTGCATTTCTTAAGACTTTTTCGCTTTTAAATTTAAAAAACGGCTCGACGCGCGACGTCAATTTTTAAAATGACAGTTTATGACAGGTCTTAACTTAGATTTTTAATTCGTTGCCATGGATAAATTATTTCATTTTTGTACTAGGACAAAAATGAGAAATAGGTATTTGTACTAATACAATAATAGGCTCTCTCTACAGGACGTGTTGCATTATGTAATGTAAGTATTGGTATACGCTTGAAGAAAAAAATATTTCTACACAAGCAGATACAGGGTGAATCTTAGAGTGGCGGCCATATTTATATGAGGCGACACCGTTCAACTATGGGAACACAAAACTACAAATATTTTTTTTTTTAACGCGCTATGAAAAATGAATATTGTTTAAACCCTTTTTATTTGAATTTGGGTACCCCGCCAGTGGAATGCGCTAGCGAGAGTAACGTCTAATAACTGAGACGCACACGCCTGTCTAGAACAGTGCGTTGTTGCCAAACTTCACGACTGAAATAAAATACGGGGAATTTATTGTAAAGCAAACAAGAAACTAAATAAAATGAACTATCTAAACAATAACAAAGTAAAAACTATTCTCCGTGAGTGTAACAATAAAAAAAATAATACCTAAAAAACTTAATACTTAGTAACAAATAATGAACAGAAAATTATTTTTTCTAATAGCAATAAATCTTTACTTATCTTGGATCGGCATTTCTCATAGCAGGTGTTGAAACTGTCCTCCGTTATTTTCCAAACACGCTGTAGCTCGCCGCATCATAGAATCTAACTTTATTGTAGTCCGTATTCTGCCTTATGTGATTCGCAGCGTTTTCTACTATTTCCCGTAATTCTTCAACGTTGTTGACAGGAGTCGTGTACCCCAAACCACCGTACATTGTACGGTGCACCAAACTTTTCATGTGCCCCCACAGATAAAAGTCGCCTCTAAAACACCACTAAAATAAAACTACACACACGTAGAAGGTACACCTCACTCAATTATTAAACACAAACGCAAAACTTTTATAAATTTCTTTCACTAAAAACTGAAACAATTTAATTTTATAACCATAATAAACTACACTAGCTGCTGTCTGACTGGTCACTAACACTAAAAACTAAAACTAAAACATAGAAAAACAACTGGCACGCCGCCGTGCGAGGCTTTTGCATTTCAGGAGAACCTTTTTTTTTATCACCCTTTTTTGTTAATGCACCTGCTTAGTAACTAGGTCAGTGTCATAGTTTGTAAACAGTTCAGCGACTCTAACAGCTGATAGGTGGTTTTAAATGTCCTATCCTATAAACTAATTCTGTTTTTAAAATCTTTTTCATTTTGTGTCATAATAATTATGCAGACTATGCAGCCGGCTTTTTCATTTTGTTTTGTATTACAATTTTCATTATGGAAGTTAAAACTGTGTATTTCAATAAACCTGTTTATCCAATTGAATTAATTAATTTTTCATTTTCACTAGGTACCATTATCTCTCTCTCGTGATTGGGTATCTCTGAATTATTAATGAAAAGTGAAAATGTAAAATGTAATCGATTGGTTTTATATCATCTACACTTGGCAACACTGTCGACCGGGCACACGTAATGCAGCAAGTGCTTGCCCAGCGGCACCGGAATTACAGGAATTATACATGAATCGCGAATTTTTTTAAAAAATTCATAACTCGGCCATTTTACAACCTACAAAAAAAAAAGTTCGGATTCATGTTCATGACGACTAGTACTATTAACCCCAAAAATATGGCCGCCACTCTAAGATTCACCCTGTATAAATAAAAAAAAAAAAAATTATATTTTTTGGGGTATTAGGGCCAATTTAATTAAAACACTATTACATTAACTTTATTATATGCCAAAAAATGTACAATTAATTTATATCTTACCTGAGGATGGTAATAAATTATACCGAAACGTCCGCAAGTTAATGTTTTTTGTTAAATATTGGACCTAATACCCCAAAAATCTAAATCTTTAATTAAATTGTGGTCTGGAAATTCTAATTATAAAATTTAAATAATATTTTTCACTGCATTATAAGTTTGTATAATTTAAGATAGTTGAATAAACCGAAACGTTAGAAAATAAAAAATAATTTTCATTTAGCGCCGAGACACACGAGCGTTTACTTAACGTGCCTGTAAACGAGCATTATTTATATGAATTGAAATGCAATTAATAGTAGTAGAACGCTAGTTATAGGAGGCCAAGGATTGTAAACTGGATTACAATTCTTGATAGGAGGCAACGAGCCTAACGAGTGTTTACGACGCGCATTCATTTAACGCTCATGTGTCCCGGGCCTTATAACCATGAATTCTAGAAATTTACACTAGCATCTTCATAGGGACTTTTAGATTTCTTAAGTTCGAAAGCTACGGTCAAATCAAATATATTTTAGTTAAGTATGTAATCAAATATAAAATACATTTTTAATAAACAAATTCCTAAAATCAAGCAAGAAATTAACACTGTATAATAATAGGCCAATTACAAATTTCCATATACAATTCTTTTTAAAAATATTTCAGCAGGCATAATGCGCATGTGCTGTAGATGTCATTTCCGATCTGTGTTTTGTTCGATCACCAACACGACATAATAAATTATTGATTCATTTCCGCCTTGAAATGGTAAAAGAAAGACGTTCTGCGTTTAATATCGTGTTAAATATAGTAAAAATATATCTTTATTTGCGTTGTTTTATCTAAATAGTTAACAGACATTTGCGCCGATATATTATAAGTAATAGAGACGTTAAATATTAAGTAAAATTTGACCAGATTAATAAAACTCGTTTTTATCGTTTCAAGTTTCAACAGCGTAATGGAGGTCCAAGGCGTTGGCCTGCCAGATGGTTTCAATTTTAGTTGATTTGTTTTTAAACAGAATTGTGGAATTTAATATTCCTTTATCAAGACATTTATTTCAAATTATAGTGATTACATTTTTTCTAGTGCAACAAAAAAGTAGGATTTAAGAAATGGTAAGGTGATAATTATTAAATTTTCTGTAATTAATAAAGCATTTAATTTAACCTGTTGTTTTCATAGATTCTTTAATGTAATATGTATCAGTTATAAGCCATAGACCACGATTATACTAATGAGTAATAAGTATACTGGATACATTTCCTAATATGTTAATTTTATACGACGGCCATTTTGAGGATACGTCATTTGAAATTCTTCGGCTAATTTTAGCACGTGATTTAATTTTTCTTCTTTTTATAGCCGCGCATAGATCCCTTACAATTATTAAAGTGCCTTTCGGTGCTTTTAACTCCAGAAGGAGGTATATTATCAAGAGACGAAGTCCCACGCCTTGTAAAGTAAGCGCTTTTTTAAATTGTATTTTAATTTCGTGAATGTATAACATTTCATGTGACCTACTTAATCTACTTTCTATATTGCAGTTTAATGACGAAATTTTCCAAGAAGTTAGTAAGCAAATGTGTGTATGTACTAATTCTTAAAAACACCGAAACAGATCTAGTTGATATGTTTATGGCAGAGGGAGGATGGACCTTAATTCAAACTTGGTTGCAAGATGCTGTGCAGACAGGAAACTGGGATCTCGTCCGAGAAATTTTAAGTCTGCTTTTAATAACCCCCGTAGATGTGGAACGTTTAAAATTGAATATCCTCCCAAAATTAATCAAGAGTCTATCAAGACGAGATGAATTGGAAGGTAAGATTTGGAGAAACATTTTTATTTTTAAGGTTTTTATGAGAATTTATTTATCAAATTGTATAAAATTCTAGTAAAGTATTTTGCATGTTTAATTTTGAATTAATATACTAGAAATTGGAATGTGCCGTCTACATTTCTTTGTGTTAAACTGTACTATTGCTAATACTATTGGTTGTAGACCAATATGCGAAGCTATTGAATGTGTATATCTGTAGAAAAATTGCTCAACTATTATTGTTCGCGCTTTTGGTATATTTTATTTGCCGCCGTTTTATATAGTTCTTGCTGTGTTTTCTATTTGATATTAAATTAAAAAATTCGCTATACATTTAAATGAAATAAAGTTATTTGTTATATTTAATGTTAAAATAATATTTTTATGTAGGTAGCCAGATGTAGTGGAATTATATGTAAATATATCAACTCTGATGAATTTTAAAAAATCATAAATTTATTTTCTTAAATTAGATGATGTATTAAATACATTATAGGTACATCATAGTTGTTTTTCTCTAAATATATTAATTTATGACGTGTAAAACTGTATTTGTGTAAAGGATTAAGGATTACATTTTTCCTCTTCAAAAATCACATATTTCTCTGCTGCCAAAATTCTATTTCCTAGTATATTAATTTATTTTTAATTTGAAAATAACATAGATAAAAAAAAATTCATGTTTACTTATATAAATATAACAAAAATGGATATTTCTGCAACGAGCCCCTTCTTTACAGGTGTTGCAAAATTGTCTACACAACTAGTTCAACAGTGGCTGGCAATTGTCAAGGGCTCAAGCAATGTCCTGCCTCCACAAGTACAGGTGCAATCGGTAGAAATTAAGCAACCGGTGCCTCTAAATAATATACCCAAGGAAGATGTAACTAACTCGCAAGGTATAGTGGAAGAAAAAGCCGCTGATGAAAATGTGCAAATTAACAATTCTGATGCAATAAGCACAAATGCTTTCTATAAACCAACAGTTAGAGATGGAAAATTAGTTATTCGAAAACTAGCATCCGTTGAAGATAATCCAGAGGGAGTGGTAGTCTCCGAAACAGTGGAAGAAGTGTCATCTGAACCACATATAAAACCTAAAGAAGATGAGAAGAAAAGTGAGGAAAAAGACAAAGAAAAAAGTAAATCGAGCAGCTCAAGAAAAAGCAGTTCTAGTAGTCGAAGTAGCAGTAAGGATAAGGATAGAGATAAAAAGAAATCGAGTAGTTCTTCAAAAAGTAGTTCTAGTAGTTCTAGTAGTAAAAGTAAAACTAGCAGTTCAAGTAGTCGAGATAAAGATAGAAAAGATAAAGAAAGAGACAGACATAGACATAATGAATCCCCAAAATCTAACAGCAGTAGTTCGAGTAAAAACAGCAGTAGTAAAGATAGAAGAGATTCTAAAGACAAAGATAAAGACAAGAATAAACAGGCCGAGAAAGACAAAGATACTCTTGCAAAAATTAAACCACAAACTATAGAAAAACTAGGCAGGATTCCCAAGAAAACGAACAGTTTAACAACGGTGCCTGATGATAAGGTGAAAGAAAGTAAAGAGAACAAAGAAGTAAAGAAGAAGTCATTTTCTATTGGTATCAGAAAAGATAGCGAAGAGAGACCTAAGACTGTAAAAATTTTCAATTCAAAAATGAGGTCAACCGGACTGGAAGAGGAAGTTAAACCAGCCCCTCCTAGACCAGTGAAAAAACCCACTCCATCTGTACAGTTGCCTACGATTCCACCAAAGAGACCGTCGCCACCCAGGGAACATAGGGACCCTATTTTACCACCAGAGAAGAAACTGAAAATCGACAAGACGGATATTCCTGATAGGCCTGGTGCTATAAAACTAATTCCTCCTAAACCTAAACGTAAGTTTCTTGAACGCATACTAATCATGATCATTTTATTTTTCAGGTGTTCGGCGGAAAGCAGGAGAAACATATCAGCCAACCATACTTGGCAGGGGACTGTTTTCTTCTTTGCTGACTGTCCTTACAGGAAATGGCAGAGTTCAGCAGTTCTATCTCTTTCAAATTTAATCCCCTTTTAATTAACTTGTTATTTTTTTATTACAGTTTGCGCATGTTTAAAAATACACACATATTTAATGGGGTTGATAAGCTGTCACTTTTGGCCGTGTGTATTTTTCAACATATCTGCATTGTTGTCTAGTTTTAAAACTCCCAAGTTTATATAATTTGTGCAATTGTAAGGGCATAGTAGACAGTAGGCAAGTGATTAGTGATTGACAATGCGTGAACTATCAAGAGGCCGCTGCGGAGTGCAATCGTGTCTATGTTACGTTTGTAAAAATATTTTTTTATAAATTTTATTAACATTGCGATAGGTCTCCGTATGGTAAGTTAATCATGTAACTTTTGACTGTATTTTTCTATTAAAAGATTAATAAAAAACGTTTTAAATAATAAGGTATATGGGACAGGTCCTCTCCTTTTTAAATAATAAGTAAAGAAAGTATCATTATGAGAAAGCAAGGTAAAAAAATACATTGACCAGAAAAGCAGTAAGAATTGCTCTAGGCTGAGAAATAAGTATACTACTTTTTACTATGGGCAATAGAGGGCACATAACTGTTACAGCCTTTGGTAAACCAAGGGGACTAGGCAATATATATATATAAAATTGAGCTGCTACCTCTTCAAGGTTCTGGCGTGCTAGTTTTATGGTATGTAAGTTTAAAAAACGATTGGGGCACTTTTGTACCAGTGAAATTTATCTAACCCATTAAGTACTAGGTGTACATGTTATTTAAAAACATTCAGTTTTAAAATGATATTGAAAAAATATGCTTGTACATTAATTAATTTTATAGTTAACAGCACTTTTCGTAAACTGAAAAATTTCGTGGATATGCGCCATCTATTATTAAAAAATCGAACTATCGTAATGTGAGGTTAGTTATTGAAAGATTGCTTTCAGGCAATATTTTATGTTTATTTGTTCTGCAGTGTGACGCGTTTACAAGAGTTAGTTTTTTAAATGTTTAAACAGTAATTTAATATAATATATGTTAAATTTTATTAAAAAAAATTACATTAATTCGGTGATTCTCGTGTACTTACCCTACATGTATATAATTTAACAAGTTTAGGCGCTATATACTGAGCAAGTTATATATTATGCAGTTACTCCTGTAAGAAACTTTGATTATCCGCCTTTCTCATTGTATATACGCATTCGATTGTTTTTGGAGGTTTGAGTATATTGACTCGCGTTTATAGAATATAGTTAGATTTTTCTTTTTAAAAACAAACAAAATATAGAGAAACATTTTTTGGGGAAGGTCGAACAATAAAAACCGGGAATTTCTTTGAGTGGAATAAAAACGAAAAAAAAAAATGTAGGTAACTTATTTTGCCTCCCTGAAAGCGATTTGCGTGCCGTACAATTTCGTTAGTATTTCCAAAACGGGCCTATGAACTGAAAAGAACAGTTCGATTAAATATCCGGGGAATATTCGGCATGGCGTCACGAAAATTTCATCAAAATTCAACGAAACTGAATATTGTAGATTTATATAATGCGTGGGTGATTTGAATGAGAAAAAAATCGGAAGCGCATTTTAATTGTCTAGATGTGCGCTATATACAGTAGAAATCGATACATATAGGAGTCGTAAATTAAAGAGAAAGTTTATGTATTGATTACAAAAATGTTTTATTTAACTTAAAATTTAATAGAGCTTAATGTGTGTATATAATATATAAATATTCAGAACCACGGCATTTGAATTGAATTCGGATTTACGCGCTACAATATTCCTCCCAATCAAATTTGCCATTTCAAATCGGACCAATAACATCTTCGAATTAATAAGAATGCGGTGCGTTTTAAATCGCCTGATGTTCTAATCTATTTGCGTTTGTTTGTATTCTCGGTAAGGCTACGTCACGCGTACGTATTTCTTACAGCAGATTTATAAAAGCGTAAAATTTATTAAACAAAATCAAAATATATCGGCTTTTATTTAGTCAGTACCTACCTTTCTACTTCATATTTAAAATATAATATATGTATAAGCAGTATGAAATATTTTGTATGGCGGTATTGCAGTGCACTTATAATTTCCATTATGCATTTAATTAGTAAAATTAAATACAATTCTATAGCCTGACAGATTCGGTTTTAAGAGGCATTAAATGTAATTGAAAAAAATGTTTTATAAAATACACTTGAATTGATTGAAAACAAAATATTCAGTCAGTTATGTTTGGCTTATTTGGCCACATTCGGGGTCCATCCATCATCAGTTATACATATTGTGTGACTTTGACTTAGTTAACGGCATTTTCTTAACTTCATGATTTAATAACTAACGGAGTTTTTGCGGTTACGTGTTTGCACGACGTTATTATGTCAGGTTTTTTTATAATTATTTCAAATTCAAAAAAATATGTATAAATCATAATTAAATCCAAGAAAATTAAATCAAAGAAATAATTATCTATTAAGAGCACCATATCCAAAAGAGGTGGAAATATATTCTGTTTTTGGTTAGAACTTTCTTTCTTATCGACATAAATCGTCAAAACAATTATTATGGGTCCACCTAATTTAGATTAAGAATGACCTAAATACATAAATTTTTGTTTAAATTATCAATTGTTTGCAAAATTAAGTTATTCAATTTCACAATTACGAACATTTACTTATAAATTAGTTATTTAGATTAACTTTATAATTTATTGACGTATAAAAATTAAGAATTACTATAGTCTTCTATTAATCATATAAGTTATAGTTTTGTCGGCAATAACAATGACCATTAAGAAAAAAAAATTAACCAAGTAAAGAAAATATTTATCTATCGAACCTCGCTCTTAAATCGTTTTTTGTCTAGATTATAAAAATAGTTGACGTACGAAATTGCATGCAATATCCTATTGATTATTTTATTATAATTGGCATTGAAAGTAGTTTGTGGACTTTCATAATAGGACATCAGCCGCTTTATGGTAATTAGTCGCACAATATAAACTTTTTGCGCGTTAGGCAGGAACTTCCATAGCTATTTGTCTATTATTGAGCAACATAATTTTAATAAAATAGGGTGGTGAGGTTGTGTAAAGGACGCATATTGCGTGTAATAATTGTATAATTTTGTACAGTCGTTATTGTCTTTAGTAATATGTATTTATGCTTTACATACAAATTACTATCCCATCATAATAATTCCATCATTTTTTAAAATATTTGTTTTTTTCGGAAAATATGTGAAACTAGATTTTTTGTACATATGCAACACAAGATCTTTATTGCATTAAAATTATAAATCCAATTCTGTTAAATGAAACATTTAATAGAAAATGTAATTCTTCTAGTTTTTCTGATTTTATAAATTAATTTGGGCTCTCCAGGTTTTATCATTTTAAAGGTATAGCAAAATAAATAATTTTGCCGGTTTCAATTCGCGAAAATTTGTAATACCTATACATCGACTAACAAAGAAGATATTTATTCATCACAAAGAAACTGTCGTTTGTTTATACACTCATGGACAAAATTATCGAACATTTTTTGTTCTTAAAATGTGTGAAATAAACTATTTCTTTCTTGTGTAATGCGTTCTTTCATTAAAATTTATAAATACAAAAGAATTGGGAAAATTTAAAATATTCGACAATTTTGTCCATGGGTGTAGTATACTTGTGCGTTCTTGGGGAAAACATATTTATTTTACTGGATAATTTAAAAATCGGAAACCAAGAAATTTAATATTTTGGAAATTGGAAAAAAGAATTAAATTTCCCATGACTGCATAGCGTTTGGTGATTCCTAAAAAATCTAGGTCACATTGAAAAAATAGCGGAATAAGATGTGTAATTGTAATTAAAATTAAATACAATGGAAATTATATTAACATTTGTTGACCTTGTAATCATATGCGAAATTTAATAGTTGGCAATTATAGAGCGATTTTTACAGTTTAAAAACTCGTTAGAATTTTATAACTAGAAAGTTTATACTTATTTATAAAATCCTGCATACGTAGTAACGCAATAATTACAATACAAATAAAATTATCAGTCAATGTCAAATATTTAATCGTTTGTACTGGGTGAACCGTGTGCAGTAGGCTTGTATACTACTAAAAGATTATTGATTACCTACTACTAATAAATCGTAGTATACGAATTATGTAGGTATTATATAAAACTGCAAATGTTTTTTTTTATAATGGCTGTATTTGTACGCGTATAACAATATGAATTAATTATCTTTAGAATACAATTCAACATTTTTTTTTTGTACACTCAATTAGTTTAAAGACGGAGAACTGGCCATTCGGTTTTTTGATCTTTTATTAAATCTATCGGAAATTTTATAGGACTCATTAGTACCTGTGCATCCTGCACAAGGCAATTTTTATAAGATATCCACCTCATTCCTTATTTAGTAATTTAGCTCGAACAAAATTACAGGCTTAGGTTGTTTTCCATCTACTTGCATATAAATTAAATCCGAAGTTTAGTATACGTGAAAAAATGACCGGTCTGCAGTTTTAAAAATTCTTGTTTTTGAAAAATCTAAAACATCCCGACGAAAGATATCTGTTTTCAAAATGTCAATGACCAAGTATCAAAAATTACTTTCTTGGAAATTGTATTAGAATGAAATTTGATTCAAAGTGCACGTCTTTCTTTTACACCTTAAATTATTGCTCCTGCGCATTGTGAAGGTACTATGAAATTTTAAAAATCTATTGAATAATTTTAATGTAGCAAAATTTAAAATTTGCAGTATAGTTTGAGGACTCGTTACACATGGTGTTACGTATTTTTTTCCTAAATATCTTTTTTTTTAAATATTCAAGTATGTATGTTACTTTTTCGAAAGTAAAATAACTTTTTTTTTGTTCTTTATTAAATTTTGTTCGTTTCATCGCTTACCTTAACGCAAATATCTCGAAAACAAAGAGCAAAATCGAAAAACGTATATGATTTTATTTGTATAAAGTTTAAAAAAAAAATTCCGACAAAAAACAGGGTCGTACATTTTTTTTTTAATCATTAACATAATATTTTAAACCTCTGCATTTACTTCAAATCACTTGATTAATTGTATTTAGATATTTCGGCGTACCAAATCTCAAGTTAATGTAAAATGTGTCCACGGGAAAGCGGTATTATAGGTATCAATGACAAAACATTTTTGAGAATGAACACGATTTTCTGGATTCTGCTCTTGCTTGATCCAAAACTTATTTTTAGTATATTAGATTTTCAAAAATGTATAGAGGGCGCTAGTAAGAACTTAAAAATAAAAAATATGACATTATACCAAGTTTGATGGTTATTTTCATTATATTTACTAAATAGTTGTCTTTTTAAGAAGTTTTTCATGGAAAATAAATACTTTCACTTATACAAAATACATAAAAATACTACTGGATATTTGAGGTTGAACGATTTATTAAGTTTACCAATTATATTACTAGTCTAATAATATAAATTTAATCTACTCTATACAGGTGCCTCCAATTTAGAATTGTTACCAAAAACGAGTATTCTAAAAGAGTTGTTTGGTGTGCAATATTTGACAATGTTATAATCGGACCATACTTCATTGAAGATTAAATCGGCATGGATATTTAAATCTACTATAGAGACATTTTTTCAAGAATATTTAAATTATCAAGAGGGATTAAATTTATATTATTAGGTTATTATAATTATTTTAATAAACGTTCAACTTCAAATATCCAGTAGTATTTTCATGTAAAGTGAAAGTATTTATTTTCCACGACAAACATCTTAAAGAAGTAAATGACAACTACATATTTAGTAAATCTAACGAAAATCTAAAAATATAGCCAACTAACTTGGTACAATGTCACATTTTTTAATTTTGAGCAAGTTTTTCTTACAAAATTTTTCAATACCTATCCTTGCACAGAAAACACCGTTTACCTACCTCAAGCGATTTTTATTTTTAAGTTGTTACTAGCGTCCTCTTCAATTTTGAAAGTCTAATATACTGAAAAGAAGTTTTGTATTAGGCAAGAACAGAATCCAGAAAATCGTGTTCATGCTCAAAAATGTTTTGTCATTTACACCTATAATACCGCTTTCCCGTGGACACATTGTATGTATCCGGACCGTTTTTAAAAAAAAGCATCTCGAATTTGTTTTATTTTGGACCATAGAATCTCCAGTTTTCGTTTCTTGTGATTTTATTTAAAATATACCCTGTATAGTTGGACACGGTTATACAGGGTGTTCCATAGAATAGTCGAACATTTTCTAGTTGTTATTCAGTATTTTATGTGAGTTAACGGAGCTTTATATCAAAGTTGTATTTTTTTGAGGCGATTTACCTATTAGCCAGTATGCTAATATTATATGGGTATATCTGTATGACTCAAATGCCATAATTTAGCTTCTAGAATACACCCTTAAGAGATTGACCTGTATTTTCGGGATACCCTGTATATATGGAATTGTAGTCATATCCTGTAGAACTTTTCGACTTCGATATAAATTTTTTTATAAATTATTTAATTTCTTAACATTAAATATGTCGTTTAAAGTAAAGATTCGGCTTGCCATGTATATACATTCAGTTCACAATATTAAAACGCAAGTTTTATATTTGAACAGAAAGTCAACCAAAGTGAAATATGAAAAATTTGTTGGCTACTACTCGCTTGACCTCTAAGTACTAAATGCAAAGTATTTATACAGATTATTTTCTTAATACATCTTATTACTGCTAAAACCTTTCCACCCATAATGACGTTAGTAGACAAGATTCACTTTTACGTTTTAAAAAAAATCACATTTCAGGTAATATTTATTATTTTAAAATGCAGATTAAATGAACCAGATTTCAGTTTTGGAGCTTGGGACCACGCCAATATTTGAAAAGTAATATTAGAAATACTGGCGTTCCTTAAATAATGCGGCCGAAGCTTGCGAACTCAATTTTGAAAATGATGACTCACATAGCGAGGTAAAATCTTTAAATTTTTTTTAGTCGCATCTAATTTATCAATAGAATTAAATTGCCATTTAATAAAATATGACTTAAAAGCTTCTTATCTGTTATAATATGCACGCTTTTTGACAAATTTTTACATCTGTCCATGTATGGATGTATAAAATGAATGTTATTTACCACTTAAAAAAAATTAACTGTTGAAATATAAGTACAGGGTATTTTCGAAACAAGGATTTTCCTTTTAACACTAGATAGTTTGTCATATATTATATGTATATACTGTTTGCCTGATAAGCACCTCAATAAAAGTTTCCTAATAATAGGGCGAGTTGCTTTATTCACCGGTTGATCCACCAGATGTGTTTTATCTCATTCTAACCTCGGAGATAGAATGAGATAAAACACATCTGATGGATCCACCGGTGAATAAAGCAACTCGCCCTCGCCCTAAATATTCACATTTGACTACTTCAAGTTTCTAAAAAAGCACAAAGCTTGATTATTTGCCTATCTTGTAAGCGAATAACCCTTACACAGGGCAGCACTGAATATTTTTTTATTTTAAAATTTATTATATTAATTACATTTTAATTAAGATATTTCGAAATGAATAATATGCTAAAGTGGAACTTTATTTTTAGCATTTTAATAAAGTTAAACTTAGTTTTTAATATATTAATATTTTTACTGTTCATTGAAAAAGATAAACAATTGTCTCGAATCTGGGCGAGGTGAAATCTCAACAGGAAACTTTGTATACCTATATGCAGAACTGATCTTATATTTTCGTATGCGAATATTTCCCTTACTACGAAACTTTCATTAGAGTGATTATTTCTTGGAAACGGGCTACTATAATAAATATATTCCAATTTAAAAAAAAGTCCCACTTTCGAAATCACCCTGTATGTTGAAGCCATGAGATTATGTATCTTTTTTCTTTCTCCATTATTATTTTAAATAATTGTTTGTACAGGGTGATTGTCTTCTATGGGAATTATCCGATTTCAACCCTCGATCTCTTAATAACATTGGAGATGGGATTTCGTGTAGATTACAGGCGCATTAACAAACCTTTATTTGTCGTTCATACATACAAAGTGTACACGGCCATTCTAGATTTAATATAACATTGTTTCTTGTTATTCATACATTTAAACTTGGTCTATTGAATAGCTCAGTAATTTCTCAATTAAACGTATGTGTTATATATTTTTGAATTCAGAAAGAAACATTGTTTTTAAGATATTAAAGAATATACAGGATGTTCCATTATAAAAAAAATTGGTTTCTGTCGCCCCCTGTATGTATGAACGACAAATAGAGGTTTGTTAATGCGTCTGTAATCTTCACGAAATCTCATTTAAGGATCTTTTTCATTTTTGTTCATATATCCAATGGTTATGAAAATGTCGAGGGTTGAAATCGGATAATCCATAGACAATCACCCTGTACATGAATTTTTTAATAGTGGTAAAAACTTATTTTGTGACTACCACTAATGCAAATCTATTTAAAAAAATTGATTCATTTTACCTATATAGCTTTTTCGGATTTGTAAACATGTATATTTAAAATATCTCCAAGCTGCTTGCAAATTTTTAGAATTTAAATTTTTAAAAATTTTGGTTTAAAACTGGGATTTGGAACATCTTTGATGCAGATACTGTAGAGTACTGTTATTATGAGAAGATGCCAAGCAATTAAAATGTGCAGAAATGAGTTTATGCATGCCCTTCATTTTAAGCCAATGAGAGCGACTTGCGTCATATTCAGGGTTGTGCACAGTGGCAGCGTCAGTATACAGAGAGTTTTGTTAGCAGGCAGTGGGTGGTTGAACCAAGAAATATAATTATTCGCGCACGTTACCTCCGCCCCGGGCATCTTCTCATAATAACATTACTCCATGACATCGTTTCTTATTACTAAACAATTTTAATATTAACTTAATAAAACAACATTCTTCTTCAAGATAAATTATTGAAGAATAAGTTTAAGTTTCATTTACAGTTTATTTAACTTATCAATTTGATTTAGTTAATTAATGTAACAAAGTTATAAATATAATTTAAAAAAATATTGCTCGAATATACAGGTTACAGAATAGTATTTTTATTAAGCAACATTTTTTTTATAAAAAGTATTTTTCTTTCACCTACACTAGTATAAAAAAGTATAATTTGCACTAGTCAAAAAAGGAGGTGAAAGAAAAACACCTAATATAAATTCACCTATTATAATTGCCGCGATGTCTACTTAAGGGCGCGTACCGTAAATACAACATTTGGTGTGGTAAATTAGTAGAACCAATCAGAAATCAGAATGTTTCAAACCAACCAATACCGTATGACGAACCAGAATTTTGGTTAAAATTTTAGAATTACGGTATACGCCCTAAGTAGGTATGTACCTATGTGGTCAAATAACTTTTGCGTTCTGCGCAAACGTGAGAATAATTGCTTAAATTTACATAAACATTTTGAAATGTCTATTACATGTTATAATAATAACTGAAAGTAAATTCATGTTTTTTTTCTGAAGTTTACATCTCAGCAAAAAAAAACTGAAAAGATAGCATGATTCCCAATTTTGTGAGGAATAGAACTTAATTTTTTAAATTCAAATATTCAATCACGCATTTTCCTGAAAATCCGTAAATCAAATCTCGATTTAGTTCCCTCATAGTTATCTAGATGTCGCCACGATACCATGCACAATGAGTTGTTACTATTTTATTGGAAATGCCTGTTTGCAGAGGCGGATTTAGGGGGGCTAGAGGGGCTATAGCCTAGGGCGGCAAATACCAAAGTTACAATAATAATAACAAAATAAATAAAATTGTAACAAATCAAAATCGTGACATTTTAATACCTGGGGTGACCAGGTTAGGTATTTTAATTAATAAAAATAGCAACAAAGTCTTGCTTTATCGCATATTAGTATTTTATTCTAAAGTTTGAAATTTGCATTAGCACTAAATGATTTTTAATTCCCGCGCTTAATGACGTCTTAATACCAATTCCCAGCGCACGCACACAATTTCAATTAGGCCTGACAAATGACACTTATTGACATTAATAACATGTGTTTGTTTTCATTTTATTTTCATCTGTTTTAAATTTTATGGAAACATGGAACAAAAGTTTTGTGAAAGGTGCACTGCCAAAAGTGAATTCATGCATGGAAGACGAATTTTATACATAGACAATTTAGATTTTTTAAGTGCGGAATTGAGAAACGTAAAATCGCACCACGATTGTCACCGAGTTTATCTGCTAGTACCGTTACAAATTTACTTATAAATAATTTGTCCGGCGTATTTACAATATTATTTGTATATATTGGCACAAAGCAATGTTTAATCGTTCGCTGTATCAACCTTGGCGACAAACGCCAACCAATGCGAACGACTTGGGATATACGATGTCACGTGGAGCGCGCAATTTGAATTATTCTCTATTTAACTTTTTTTTCTTATATTAAATAATGCAATATAAGAAAATAAAAAAATGCAGTAGTTGTGTTTTTTATGAAATTTCATAATTTAAAATAAAGAAAATATGCGAGATGACCCTATTTAAAAATAAAAAATAACATGCTAGAATGACGTTGTATGAAATTAAAAGAAATTACTTAAAACCTACAGAAGGGGAATGCAGAATGCCTAATCCCCCCATAACTGAAAAATGGAGGCGGTAGGGTGCCGGTAGCCCCTAGGCGGCAGAAGTATAAATCCGCCACTGCCTGTTTGAATGTAAATTTAAAAAATTCTAACCTTTACAAAATTCCATCTTTTCAGTTTTTTTTAAGTCATGAATTTTAACATGTAAAGTATAGGCGATTGTTCAGCCTTAAGATTACCATTTTGCATTTGTGTCATAAGATAGGACCGATTAATTTTGCAAGGACAGAAACACTCTATACCTACCCTAATACTACGAAATAGTATCATGTCCTAATAACGTGATGAAGGGTATAACATGGCGTATGGCGTGTCCTCACATAAATGACTGCAAACTTTATTTTACCACGATTTCGTTTCATAATCATATTGACAGTGAGCAATGTATCATAGGCACGTGATGTATATTTTTATATCAAAAAACAATCTGATATACAAGTTTGAAAAAGTACCATTGCAGAAATAATGTTTAGAACTTATTCTCCATTTTTTTTAAAATTTATTTATTGTGTCTTTCTTTTTCCATTATTGAGGCCAATTACCGACGCCGACGTCAGGAGAATAATTATCCCAATCTGAAAATTTTGCCGAACCCTTTCTTTGTTGAAGAGTAGAAATGTTGTACTTGTAACATCTAATAAGCAAGGGGGCATCCCTTCTGAAAGATGGTAAATCCACTACATAATCCTCGCCTAAGGTTGCATAGCTTCTGCGTTTAAGCTGATATACAAGGGATAATATATTATAGTCATTTAGTGCTCGAAAAGAGAGTTACCTGGAAAGTTTTGCGGGAGTTTTGATATTTGGTATTTTTATAGATTTTGAGGTGCTCTTTTCGAATTTTCACTTTGCCACCTCGTATCTTTGCCGCTCGCGCCGCCATATTGAACAAATGAAGGCCAAAAGCAATTTTTTTATATCCTTTCCGACTCAATTTACGATGAAAATAGTTATGTAATAAATTAAATTACAGAGAATTTCCTATAATTTATGTACTAATCTTTTTTTTGTAAAATGAATAGTTTCAGCGTACGAGCACCGCAAACCAACACGCATCTACACCAATATGCGTATTGACGAAAAATACTTTACCACGTGTTGTAAAGCAGCTCTATCAAGAGTCTAGGGATCAACCGCAGAAGTTAAATTAAACTGCATTATGTGGTATGGCTCGTGGCGCCGAAACTACTCATTTTACGACAAAAAGGTTAGTACATAAATTGTAGGAATTTTTTTCTAGTTTAATTTACCACATAACTATTTTCATCGTAAAATGAGTCGTAAAGGAGATACTATCAAAAAACTGTTTTTGGGCGCCATTTTTCCAATATGGCAGCACGTCGAAATCTATAAAAATACCAATGTGCAAAAATCCCGGAAAACTTTCCTGGTAGTCCTGGTACAACTACCAAATTATTGTACTACGACTAGAAGGAGGGACGAGGTCTGGTAATCGTCCATCCACATATAGTTTATACAAAGTCAATTGAAAAACTTTTTATTAAAGCGTTTTTATATCTCAAAAGAGCCGACAAAGTACCGACTACCTTTAAGGCGGTGCAGATCAAACATACGTTTTCAATTGACTTTGTATAAACTATACTAGCCGCGAGTCCTGTTTCTTTTGTTCTTAAAGTGTCACACGAAGTAAAAATGATGTATACTTTGAAATTGGACCAAAATTTTGCAATCAGTTTAAACTTTCCATCTTTTGTCAATATTAATTATTACCTAATATCTTTTTAAGCGTTATTTTGAAATTTATTTAATAATAACGTTATTGGAAAAATCATTCAAAATTGTTAGGCTATTCATGGAGGTGAGGTGGATAATTTGGAGACCATAGCATTGGGTTTAAATACTCAAAAACCGTGAGAGTAGTAAAATCTATATGGGGTGTTTTCGAAAGCACGATTGTTCTTTTAACATGGAATAGTTATATCCACATTTCAAAATCTAGGACCTGTCTTGGTTACCTGTAAACTTTATAAAATATTCTTTAAAACTAGTGTGTTGTAGCAAAGAACTTATCTATACAAGTATTATAGTTTTTAGAAATTTATCAAACCAAATTTATCAAGTTTTCGTCGGATGCAGAATTTCAAGGTCATTTAAAGGTCAACCTGTTTTTTTTAACACAGTAGGGTATATTTTATGAGTGACTATTAATTTCTGCGTATAAATCCCTCCAATATTAAAATCTTAAAGCAGATGAGGCATATAAGATTATCAAAATGATTCTATTACTCATCTGAAAGCACCTCATCCTTTGACAGTGCTCCCGAATTTTCCATTCAGACGGTCACCTTGGTTTTTTTGCGAATTTCTGAGGAACATTCAAATCTACGAAAAAAAGTGCTGAATCACGTATTGCCCGAAATAGATAATGTAGTGTTTTCAATCAATTATGTCTGATCATTTAGACACCTTGAATATATTCGTGGCTATACACTCTATACACTGCTTGGTTAAAAAAAAATTGTCCTTCAAACGACCTCACCTTTATAAGAAATATTTTTTTTCTAAAACTTACAGTTTTCTAAAAATTGGACTTTTGGAGAGCTGTGTATAATGGTTTATGTCACAAAAATTGACACATTAACATAACATTCACCTTTTAAAAGTAAATTCCAACAAAATATAAGAATAAAATATTATCATTTCCATATGAAGATGCATGTGCTATTCGATTTTCCAAAAAAAAAAAAAACAATCTTGGCCAAAGCCCAAAAGTAATAGTAAATGTTCTTACCATTACTACTACTACTACTACTACTATTGTATATCAGTGAATTTCTAATTTTTATATTTTTCAAATTGCGGTATTGTCGGAATTTTTCCAAAATGTAACGAATATATTTATATATTTTTTAGATTATTTGAGTTTTATGTTAAGAATGTTAATTTATAATGGTTGATTAAATAAAAAAAATAGCAAATCCCAACAATATTAATATTGATACTTTTCATATCATTTAAATGTAGGTAAACAAAAATTAAATTTACGATTGTAAATTTTCATAGGTATTTTGCACCATTTTTCAAGTTTTTAACTTAATTATTACTTTTTTTAACACCTCGCGAAATGTTTGTGTTTGACAATTTTTAATTATTCGAATGCATTTCAATTTCTGAACTATATTTTTAAAGAAAACATGTTAGTCTAATAACTTCGTCACCTAAGTAATATTTTTCTCCGGAACAGTTAAGTAGTAGAATTTATCAAAAACTTTGTCTAGTTCTAAAACATTGTGTATAAAAGCTATGTATGCATAGTTTACTTAACAACAGATTTCTTTCCTGACATTTCTCCATACTCACCAAATTAATACTTCCATAAATATATGTATTATATTAAATTTTTGACATAAATACACAAAGTAGTAAAATTAAATATGAAATACATGAGATCGTCTAAATTAAATTATGTATAAAGGAAACCAAAAGACTCTTTTTTTGTGAGAAAAAGTCTTTTGGTTTTCTTCAACATCAACTACTCACATGGGATTGACCTTTCTTCTTTAAATTAAATTAATATGTATATCCAATATGTGTTTAAATATATATATAGGTACAGAGATAATGCGTCAAAGAGTAAATATGTCCACGTGTTAGAAAATAACAGAAAATAATGGCAAATAATTAAATAGTGACATTTAGAATTGTTATTCGTAGAAATTCCCAAGAGGTCTGGTAGAATAGCGGTTGAATTTGTAACACATGGATATGTGAACATTCTCTCCTTGTACATATTCGGTTTCTCCCAATTACCTTGTCATATAGTCCTTATATTGTATAATTATGTTCAGGGGAGTATAAAGGATAACAGTTTTTCATGCATGCTGTTAATAATTAATTATCATAGGTACAGGGTGGTTGATAGCTCTATACTACACATATTTTAAAATAATATATTTAGTTGTTGGCTTTCTAGTGTGTGAATTAATTATACAGTATGTCCAGTGTACATAGAGTATGGAATTAATAAATAATTTCTGAATACTAAAATATTTTGGAAAAATCCTCGGATTTTTATTTTAAACTGCGCATCTTCTATTTGATTTTTTTAGCTATGACGTCATCGCTGCTTCGGTTATGACTTGATATACTTTTTTTTAATGGAACACCCTTATATTTTCTCATTTTTCGAACCCCTGGAAAGCTGATTTCAAAAACATATACTGCTTAGGATCTAGAGTTCATAAGTTTGAAGCTACATACATTTGATAATATTATTTTTTGAAGTTAAATAGTTATGCTTGTTTTGTTGTGATATTTTGCATTTTCGAAGATATCTTGATCAAGTATATCAATGGTGGATAGGAAGACGTGGTAGCGTTGAATGACCATCAAGGTCGCCGGATCTTACCCCGCTAGATTTTTCTTGGGGTCACCTAAAAAATAAAGTGTACAAATGTAAACCTGACAATATTGAAGAATTAAAAAACAAAATTAGATTAGAATGTAACAACAATTCTCAAGAGACTATAAATAAAGTTCAACAAGAATTCATTGATCGTTTGGGATATTGTCAGGCACAAGAGGGTTTTCAATTTGAACATTTAATTAGTTAATTCTTATCTAGTGATCATTTGCTATTTTATTGTACAATATCACAATAAAACGAGAATTATTTAACTCCAAAAAATATTATTTTAATTGTCTGTAGCTCCAAACTTAGAAACCCTAGGCCTAGACCCTAAGTAGTATAAGTCTTTGAAATCAGGTTTCCATAGAGATTCTAAAAATGAAAAATATGCAGGGTGTTACAAAAAGCAGATGACGTCATTACCGAAGCAGCGATGACGTCATAGCTAAAAAATCAAAGCAGAAGATGCGCGATTCAAAATCGTCCAATCAGAGGATTTCCCAAAATATTTTGGTACCTATTAAGAAATAATTAATTGATTCCATATTTTATATACACACTGTATATTACGGACATAGCTATTTGAAAAATGTATTTAGAATTTTTTTGATGATTTTAACAAAAAACATACAAAATAACATAAATGAATCTAGGTAGTTGCCAGTTACGTATTTTTTTCTTTAGATTTAGGGGGTTATAATTTATTTCGAAACGTGTCGGCATTATTAAAAAACAATTTGTTGTTTTGATTATTGTCCTCAACCCCAACTAAATCTAAAGAAAAAAATACAAAACAACTTCGTGACTCCCAGATATTGATATTCACCGGTTTCTAACTTTGGTTATTTTCAACATCAGTGTTCATTTTTAAACCAGTTATTGTTGCATTCGTGGGGGTTGGGTGTTAAATTGATCATCCTGTACCTACCGAATAAAACATTTTCAAGGCTTAAATATGTAATAATTAGTGATTCTAAAACTGTTGGTTAATTCAATGTAAATGAATCTGTGAAATATTCCGTGATGTATTATTATAAATTTAATCTAGTTACACATATGCATAATAAAAGATAGTCTATATATAATTAAGGGCCGGTTTATTCATCTTCTGATAAAGTTACGGATAGCAAATATCTAAAAGATAAGCATAAAAAGTGTTTATTCACTCTCTGATAGATAAAATAGTACGGATAAATGACCTATCAGGCAGATTAATTTATATGCCGGTACATCGGCCAGATTCCCAGTTACCAGTCGATATATAACCTCTTTTATTCAAGTTGTCAACAAATCGCTCATTTTGAAAATGGAATTTATCGAAAATTTTGAGGATATTTTTACCACAGAAGAAGTTGAAATGTTTGAACATTTTAAATAATCGAAAATCCGATTATTCGGTGAATCGCATACAACATGTGGATTATTTTAAACGAATTAGATGATCGTGAATTTAAAAAAAGATTTCATTTAAGTAAAGAAAGTGTGCTCGAACTTTGTAATTCTATTGCAGATCATATTAAATCTCCGACTACTAGGTAAAATCATTGATTCAATGGTAAAATATTATTTACATACTTATAAGTTTTATTAATTGAAACCATTTTTATTTCTTAGGAATAATCCACTTACACCACACGAACAATTATTATTAGTTGCACTACGATTATAGGCCACATGTTCATTTTATATTGTTATTGGAGACTTTGGCAAAATGCACAAGTCAACTTGCTGCAAAATAATTAAAAAGGTAACGAGAGCAATTTGCAGTCATTGTTTTAATATAATGCAGAACGTTATTCACAATACCTATTACAGTTTAAAATTCGACAAGCTGAATCGCGCTCTTCAAGTATGTTACTATCTTTCTTTTACTCATTAGTATTTATATAAGTGTATCCTTTACATTTATCCACGAGTATACTACTCTCGCAAAAACGTCGTTTTCAGCCAGATATGTATCAGTGGGATAAATAAACGTGAATAAACCCAAATGATTATCTGCTACCCGATAAATTTATCTGATAGATAGTTACCAGCAAGATTATCTGAATGTGAATAAACCGGCCCTAAATGCTATATGATTCTTTATACTAATCAGCAAATTTACACAAAACCAAGAGATAAAAATGGTATTTCACCAATGTGATTTTTCAAAGCAACATACGACTTCTACCACCCCTTGTTCTTATGTAAATTATCTGGTTAATATACAGAGTGACCCATTTGAAAGCGAGGCACCTCTGTAAAGTGGATATTTTTCGTCCGATTTTGACTTTTTTTAGATTGTTGCTCATGGAAAATGGCATATTGTGGCAAATTGATATAATTCTATCACAAAAATTAAACTCTATTTTTTTAGAGCGATAATTCGAGAAATCATATTAACGGTTTTTTAACGTGAAAACTAAATACGCCACTGTATTCAGCGTCCCTAAAATGGGTCTGTATCTGTGCCAAATTTCATCCTAAAGTGCCGCATATTAATAATTTTTATTATTACTTTCAAAAATTAATTTATACCCGGAAATGCATTGTGAACAGCAAGTAACTCATGAAATAAGTGAATAAAAACAACTCATAAATAAATTATTTTATTGAGAAGATTATTTGAGCACTTCCGGGTATAAACTAATTTTTAAAAGTAATAATATAAATTTTTATATGCGGCACTTTAGGATTAAATTTGGTACAGATCCATTTTAAGGGACGCTGAATACAGTGGCGTACTTAGTTTTCACGTAAGAAAATCGCAAATACGCTTCCTCGAATTTTTGCTCCAAAAAAATTGCAAAGCATGCCTTGATTTTTGTGATAGGAATCTACAAATTGGCTGCAATATGCCGTTTTCCATGAGCAACAACCTAAAAAAAAAAGATGATCAAAATCGGACCAAAATTAGCCACTTTACAGAGGTGCCTTGCTTTCAAATGGACCACTCTGTACATAATAGACAAGTTGACTTTTTAACTAATACCTTTTTAAAACCAATACCCTACTACAGCCCTGCAGCACTGGTTGAAAAACACGCCACTGGATTAGGCAATCTATCGATTTTTAATTTTTTTTTCAATGACGTATACACGTTTATTACATTATTCGAACGAACATATTTTTCGACGAATGATGCTACAAAAAATATAGCATAAGAAAACAGCACTGTAGTCTTCTAAAGTATTTAAGGAATTGTTTTAAAATCGGCAAATCGCCAATAAATAATGAATATTTACTAATCGTACTATTTTATAAAGCAAATATATGACCAATAAATTTTTGGGTTTATAAAAAACATTTGTTGTTACGTTTTGACGGTAATTAGAAAATTGTATCGCCGCCGCCACTCTAGTTGCCCCCATATTTATTGATATTATTTCACAACTTGGTAGTATTACACATTACCAAATATTAAACTCTAAGCTCACGTAAGATATAAAATATTCTTGTGATATTTAATTTTTGTTTTGCCCCCTTATTAACGGATACCGAGTTTGATATTGCTCTATTACAAACTTGAGGTATTTATTAACTAATTTCATCAAAGCAAGTCACCGAAACATACCGACAGACATTAAATAGTTATTTGTATAACTAGTGCAAAAAGTATATATTTGTTGCATGAGGCATGAAGTTTGCAGAACGAGCGAAGCGAGAGCTGCATCATCATCATCATCATCATCATGCCGAGTGCAACAAATACACTTTTTGCAAGTGTTCCACGCAACATTTTTTCTACGATCAAATTAAATAGATTTTTTTTTAATTTTATTGAATAGAATATAACATTAACACAAAATATTCAAATGTCAAAGTCAAACTGACAACTAGATAAACTGTCACTGTTCAACATCATCCATAAATAACTATGAATAAACTTTCGTTGCCTAGCAACAAAACTACTTTTTGCAAAAAAGTACTTTTGCACTAGTGCAACAAAGTATTACTTTTTGCACTGTAAATAGTGCAAAAAGTTAATACTTTTTGCACGATCATAAAAAAAATATACTTTGACATAAAAACGTATACAGTAGCTCTATGGATAGAGTTATCAATAAGTGTAAACTTCTTTACTAATTGATTCTTTAAGCAAATATTACACATAACAAGTTTTTTTATCTTAAAATGTCATTAGCGATTGTCCAATTTAGTTAATCATAAACAGAAAATCCAAAAACCACTCCAAGGTTACGTCTTGTGTATTATTACGAAAATAGACAGTCCATTATTATTGTCAATATGAATACATATCTGAACTAGGTATGCATCTAACTTCCCGTTTAACTACAAATGATAAGATAACTTTGAAGAATGTATGACGACACCTTGTTATTTTTACACGTTTGTAAAGTAGGTGTCTTTCTGAGTTTTGTAATTTCAAATATACATCCTTGTTTTCAACACCGATAGGTATTTAAATAGGTATAGAAAATAAGGGGAAAAAAACTACAGTCACTGAAAAATTTCAAATTTTGCGACTATGAAATTTAAATTTTAGTGTTTATGTGTTTTGTTCACATGTTTATATGATATTATTATTTAATAAAATATATGTCGAATGACTGAAAAATTATGAAATTACTTGTCATTTTGACCTCTAGTAAAGCCTGTCGGTTTACTGTTATCTTGAGGTTATTGATTTTCGAACTTCTATAAATACATCCTAAATTAGATTATTCCAATATTGTTTCAGTATAAGCAAAACTTGTTACGAAAAACAAAAATAATAAAAAAATGTTTACACCTGTTGGCAACTCCGTATGGTGATCGCTGTGTATCCTAATATTCCTAATATACGAGTATATATAAAAAAATTTATAGATTCATTGATTTAAAGGTTTTTGACTTCCGTGCACATGTGCTTTTGTGCTATTTCACATTTCAAACAATTGCCTATTAAAAGTGTACAGGGTGTCCCAAATTGCTTGATTTTGGCTGGTTTTCCTATTTCCAGACCAGGTAGAGAAAAACTGACATATGAGTCTAGAGCTCGATTTTTGTGAAACGTCGATTGGTGAAAACCACATTTCGATATCTCTAACCGTTTCCAAGATATCGGCAAAAATTGACTTTTTACAGCTACCGAAAAACTTTTTTTTAATGTTAAAAAATGTAATTTTTAAAGAGAAATGTGTTATATTGGCAGCAAGGATGACTAGACATATTATATTGACATATATATTTTTGGAAAGTTTATTTTTTTTTCCTATTTTCTAAAGTCAAAACTATGGTTTCCATTTGAAATAACAAACTTAGCTTTGATATCAAACAATCGAAAAGCGATATATTTTTTTTGACGAGTGCATCTTATTCTACGTCAAAAAGTGCCTATAGAAAGTTTTTACCGAAATATATCCACAAATAAAAAAGTTGACAGTTTTTCGGAATCTGTAAAATGTCAATTTTTGCCGATATCTTGGAAACGGTTAAGAGATATCGAAATGTGGTTTTCACCAATCGACGTTTCACAAAAATCGAGCTCTAGACTCATATGTCAGTTTTTCTCTACCTGGTCTGGAAATAGGAAAACCAGCCAAAATCAAGCAATTTGGGACACCCTGTACATACCTAGTTCGTGGTACGCTCCTGACGTAGTCATTTGATATTCGATAATACTCGTAGCCACGCTGACTGGTGCGTCTAATTTATCATATTATCTCCGCTTTCAGAATTAAGGCGCCGATTTTATTGAGGGACAAATATTTTTTTTTTAAAAAGAGGCAGACAAACAAATTACCAACAAACATAAACGTATCGGTGATTTTTTATATCTATACATACCAAATAATATTGATTTATTTACATAATAAAAGTAGCGATAGAATATCTATTGAATTAATAACAATTTCAACGCATCATTTTTTATAAGAAATGGTATAATAATCATAATACTTTTCTTGAAATCGATTAAAACTGAAAAATGTATAATGCAAATTTTTATAGGAAAATTAATCTGTCTTTATATATTTACTAAATTATTTTGCTTTGCCTAGTTAACCAGAATAAAGCATGATAAAAATATCATTAATCAAAGAAAAACTCTTAATATGTTATCCAGTAAGAAAAATATGTATGTACAGGGTGATCATGTATATTTTTACACCCCCCTTAACTTTGTTAATTTTGGAAAAAGAAAAAAGTGTAAAGACAGACGTTTCAGTTATTTTTGTTATCCAATAAGAAAAATATGTATGTACGAGGTGATCATGCATATTTTTACACCCCCCTTAACTTTGTTATTTTTGGAAAAAGAAAGAAAGTGTAAAGACAGAAGTTTCAGTTATTTTGCGTAGCTTTTAAATATGATATCAGAAAAACAATTGGGTAATGCTAAAAACACTTATAATACAAGCTTGTGTTTATTATACCGAGTGTAAACGAATAGTGGGCCACCGCTGTAACTTCCTTGTTTTTAAAGATACCAGGATAAAATTATGTATGGTGAAATTAAGTAAGATTTCCAACTTTTTGAGCCCTATCCGCCATATTTGTCACTTCCGGTTTCACTGGAAATGGCCCCAATAGTCTTTTCTAAATGGACCACCATGTATGTTTTTACATTTTTGAAATAAAGATCACATTTTGGATACATTTATACTATTTTGAACAATTTATACAGGGTTGCACGAAAAATAATTCGAATTTTAGTTGTCAATCTATATGGCTGCGAATATGTTTAAATTATTTTTGTTCCAATGTAATCCAAAAATACATCATACAGGGTGCTCTAAACTCATTAAAATCACATTTTTCTAAACCACTCTTTTTTAAAATATTATGATATGGGCCACCCGGATATTCAGAAAGCTTTATTTAGTAGGGGTTAAACGGTACCAAAAATTCCGTAATATGTAATCGTTACCGGCAGGAATGACAATTTTTTTTAAGAAATTTATGATTTATATCGAAGTTCAATTAAATTTTGATCAACCATGTGTATTTGTGTTGATCAAAATTTAATTGAAGTTAGATATAAATCATAAATTTCTTAAGAAAAATTGTCATTCCTGCCGGTAACGATTACACATTACGGAACTTTTGGTACCGTTTAACCCCTACTAAATAGAGCTTTCTGAATATCCGGGTGGCCCATATCATAATATTTAAAAAAAAGAGTTATTTTGAAAAATGTGATATTAATGAGTTTAGAGCACCCTGTATAATGTATTATTGGACATATTGACGTTTTCGTATTTTTTATATGAATTACATTGGAACAAAAATAATTTTAACATATTCGCAGCCATCTAGATTGACAACTAAAATTCTAATTATTTTTCGTGCAACCCTGTATAAATTGTTCAAAATAGTATAAATGTATCCAAAATGTGATCTTTATTTCAAAAATGTAAAAACATACAGGGTGGTCCATTTAGAAAATACTATTGGGGCTATTTCCGGTGAAACCGGAAGTGACAAATATGGCGGATAGGTCTCAAAAAGTTGGAAATCTTACCTAATTTCACGATACAATATTTTATCCTGATATCTTTAAAAACGAGGAAGTTACAGGGGTGGCCCACTATTCGATTACACCCGGTATAGTCGCTGTACGAAAAAGTAAATACAAGTTCAAAAACCGCAGATGATAAATATACAGTGTTATATATTTTTGAAAAGCCATTTTCATGCTCTTTCATATTCCATACAAACATACAGGTATGTTATCAATCAAAAAGCACAAGTTTGTATTATAACTTTTTTTGGCGTTACTCAATTGTTTTTCTGCTATCCTATTTAAAATCAACGTAAAAATAACTCAAACTTGTCTGTACACTTTTTTCTTTTTCCAAAAATAACAAAGTTAAGGGGGGGGGGGGGGGTGGAAAAATATCAGTCGTGACATTTTTTGATTTGGCATAATGGATATTTAAAAAAATGGGTTACTTTTTATTTACCGAGTCCTTACTTCAGGTCTCTCTTTACTTAACATAAAATTCTAGGATTTTCCAGGGGTTACTTCGGTGACTTGAGAGGCTGTTAAGAAAACATTTTAAGTTAAAGAAGAGACGAAGTTCATTTTTGTTGAAAGTCACATCGTGAAATCGAATCGACGGATACTGAATCTAGACAGAACAGGAAACCTTGTAAAATTAGCATAAAAAATAAGTTGTATGTGTTTTAAATTTCTTTGTATCTACTTAGGGATCAATGATCATAAGTAGTTCAGATTTATTTAATTATGACGGGTAATATTAGAATCACCTGAGTTTTAATCCTATCTTATATAAATTTTAAGATAAAGAAACTGTATTGATGTAATCAATCATTAACCGGATTTCGCTAGTCTAGGGTGATTCAATGGAAGAGGGACATATGTTAACTGTGTGGATAAAGGTCACCGAGATGGTTCCAAATAACCGTTGATTGAATAAATACTTGAATCTACGAAATAACCCATATTTAATGGGTCTCTCGCCCTTTACAACCGAGATACAAGGTGTTTTATTAATTTTACCTATTTCTTTCTTGATTCACAACTAACAAACCACCCGGTATATTTTTTCGACATTTGGCACACGCGTATTCCACATAATTTGACAAATTCACTAAGACATTAAAAAGGAAGAAAATCCAGGCAAAAAATTTACAAAATCTTTCATCCTCAGAACAACACATCGTATATCCGAATTTTTAGAATTTGTTTCCATATTTCAAAAGAGCGATGAAAACTGAATTCGACCATCTTATTTTCCCACAGAAAATTTTACTGCTAAATTTTTAGTTAACATTGTATTTTATGAGCATTTTGGGGGTAGGTACACAATGAAACTATACGGATTTTTATTAATTTTATTATGTTATAATTATTGAGGATTACTTAATATGTACTTCTAAAACCTACATAGTTTGTATTTGTTTGCCTCCAGACCACTAAAAAATGTAATATTTAGGACTACAATAACAATCAATAAGAACACCAATAACTAAAGAAAAGAAATAAAAACCGAATTACTACAACAATTGCTCAAAGTAACCTCCATATTTGGCATTTGCTTGATAATAAGTTAATCGGATCACATATTTCCCTCATAGACTGATTGGCGAAGCCTATCTGAATTTTATTAAGAATATTTTGCCAGTGCAGGTGCAAATGTAGCCGGAATACATTTTCTCTATGATGGTGCTCTACCACATTATATGGGCTTATTGTTAAACAATTTTTAGACGAAAACTTTCCAAACACGTGGATAGGTAGAGGTAATTCTAATGAATGGCCTCCAAGATCACCCGACTTTAATCCTTTGGATTACCACATTTGGGAATATCTAATATCCAAAGTATATATTCCACTGATAAATTTTCTGTGGGAAAATAAAAAGTACATGGTGAAATTCAGTTTTCACTGCTCTTTCAAAATATGGAAACAAATTTTTAAAATTCAGATATACAGGGTGTTGTTTTGAGAATGGAAGATTTTCTAAAAATTTTTGTCAAGCTGGACCTGGATTTTCTTAGTGGATTTGCCAAATTATGTGGAATGCGTGTGCCAAATTCAAAAAAATATACAGGATAGTTTGTTAGTTATCTATCAAGAAAAATATAGGCAAAATTGATAAAACACCCTGTATCTCGGTTATCGAGGGCGATAGACTCATTAAGTATGAGTTATTTGGAATCATCTCGGTGACCCTTATCCACAGTTGACGTATGTCCCTCTCCCAATGAAACAACCCTGTATTCTATTGTTCTGGATAAAACTAATTGTATCGTTATTTTATCCTTTTTTACATACCTACGTCGAAGAAATTATTTCCATTGGATCCTGTAGTATGGAAATTTCGGACTAATTAACTTTGGCTACTAAAAACCCTATTAACAAAAATTGAGTGACAATAAAATCGATTCCCGTATTGCAAACGGCAGTGACGTAACCAGGGGGGAGCCGAGGGGGCCTAGGCCCTTCCACAGCAAAATCCACTTATACCAAACCAAAACAGAGAACACTATACTTTACTTTAGGTGATTAAAATCTATCATCAGAATTCAGAAGCTTAAATCATCATTCAGTTAGTTTTATCACTTGGCTTTGGCTCCCCCCTCAATTCAGTTCTGGTTACGCCACTGGGCAAACGGTGGTTTACATACATGAAAAAAATAAATAATTGCACAAATTATTACTGGAACTTAATACGGGAAACCTATGTTCTTAAAAACTTACCTAAACTTTACAAGTATTGCGTATTATTACGCTACTATACTATGTAAAGTAATTTTTTGTATATAATTAGTTTTTTTTTTTCAGATCTAACTGCTTTATGTACTGATTTTTATTATAATTACCTACAGTACATTTAATGAACTCTACCATATTCCGGGTACAATTATGCATAAAATATAGTAACTATAGGGAAAAAAATGTAAACTATTAATTTGTTTCAGCAGCTATGCTTCAGGAAAGCGATTTGTTCATGGATGCTCTTACCGCTTCAGCAACCGCCAAAAAAGAACCAAAAAAACGAAAACGAAGACTCAGTGTTACAAAAGATTGTCCTTCTTCACCATCGTCTTCTCCAGCCAGTGAACAACCACAGACCCCAACGTCACCACCGCAAAATGCTGCTGGCAATTCTCCTTTGGCTCTAAAAAATATTGCACCTATCAACTTTTATCAAGACACTTTGTCGACTGAAGAATCCGTGGAAAATGCAGAAAATGATGAAAAAGAAAGTGCATCAGAAACTAACGAGAATAAGGCAGATGATAATGAAGAAAATAATGATACACCTACCAGTCCCGCTACACCTACTGATGATAACAATATTGAGGAAGAGCCCATTGAATCTAAAAAAGTTAAATTAGAAGGTGGGCTTAAAGGTGTTCTGCTGTATGCGAAGAAAAAAGGTCCTAAGAGAACTATTTCCTGGAAAACTGATGCTGATTTAGTGGAAATTCGATATTTCGAACTAGATGAAACAGAAAGAGTAAACGTAACGAAAACCTTTGGAGATATGGCAAAAATGGAAATGTCTAGTGAAAGAGAAGCATTACAGCTTTCTAGAAAAAATGTGGGCGAGGACACTATGGAATCTCAAGTTATGTGGAGGCTGCCTTATGTCATAGAGCAACCAGAACCCTTGGCAGTGCCGGGACATAAAAGTTTGGAAAAGGACATTCAATTTGCTCGTGAAAAGAGTATACTACAATTTTTGTACTTTGATAAAAGAAGAATTCCCGAAAGTCCAGAAGAACCTATTCCAGAAAATCATCAAATGAGTGACCCAGTGGTTATTCCTTTAGAAGATCCTGACAGTCAAGAAATTGACCTAAGGAACACTCCATGGCCTGAACCAAAAGGATCTCCACCTCAGGTTGAACCTCAAATACCACATAATATATTCCCCAATATACCAGGACCTTTCAATCCTCCATTTAATAATTTACCACCACCACAATTCCCGGGAATGCCACCACGATTTGGCGGTCAAGTAGGACCAGTTGGCCCTGCACCAATAGGCCCTGGGAACTTTATTCCTCCAAACGTTGTGATGAATGGCAATATGATGGGGCCACCAAATATGGGACCGCCAAATGATATGATGAACCAAGGACCAATGAATCCAAACATGTTCCCTCCAGGCCCTGGGCCTGCTGATGGATTTGGGCCAGGCCCAGATTTCCCGATGTTTGGTAATCAAAATCCACCCAACAATATGAACATGTTTCCACCAAATAACTTCAACAACCATCGGCAGGGTAATAGAGGTGGGGGTTTCCGCCGAGGTGGCGGCGGTAACAACGGCAATTGGGTGCGCATGAGTGGACCAGGAAACTGGAAAAGAGGTGGAGGACATAGGGGTGGTAGACTTTGTAAAAATATTCAAAACCATGGGTATTGTCGGAACAGAGACAATTGTCCATTTGTGCACCCCTAGAATTTTACTTAAACGACAAAAGTGCATCAATTTGTTTTAAAATTGTGCAAGCAAATTTGTGATATTTCTTTCTAAGGATTACTATTAATATTTGAGTGTAGAATACTTGAATTTTATTGGGTACAAACTTGATTATACTTTTTATTGGTTGTACTAATGAGGATGTTGTTATTTAAACTCATCCTCCGTTTAATTTATTATTGTGATACGTTGGGACAGAATTGTGTGTAGATACGGATTGATAAATCGTGTACATATTTTTTATAAGATACGTTAAAAGATATTTAAAGATGTACCTAGTGAATTGTAATATAATAATTTAAAAATTGTTTTTATTAAGTATTGAATGTGTTAAACATGTAAAATGTATATAAAATTAGTATTTACTTTTTTACGATGTTTTTTTAAGAATAATGTTATTTTTTTGAATATAATTATAAAAAAAAAATATTTTTTTGTATCCTTTAGTGTCTCCATTTCAAAATTATCAAACGCTCAATGTTCAATAATGTCTATATTGTCTATTAATCTTATATCTAAGTTTAGGAAGTAATGTATTAGATCGGAGGAGATATGTAAGTACCTAATATACTTACATCTTAAAACTTTTAATACTATCACTAAAGTGGCCAGATCACAATGCCAAATTTGGTATTTAGGTGTCGCCTCCAGAATTTAGGTTCTATCTCTGAACTCTGGCAGACTCTATAGAGCAACTGTTTTAATAAGTAATTTTTTTTTTTATGATTTGGATCTCGGATCAACAAAGAAACATAGATAAATAGAGCTGATAAAGCCGTATAAAATACAATGGGCGTGTGTGTAAGGAGGATAACCTCAAAACGATAGTGGGAATGTTTTGACTGACCACTGTAGTCAGAGGCGTAGATATATAATATAAAAGGGTTAAAAATATAAAAATTAATAAAATAACTGACTTATTTTGATGAATTAATTTCAATAAATCAAAGGTAAAATATCTTGACTCAATACGTTATATGAAAGTATAATTGGTATAAAAAATTATTGGAATAAATAAGACACAATTTGAAGTTCTACATTTATTTCATCTACCTAGTAGTACCAAAATTTAAACGACAAATTTTTAGTAACACAGTAAGGCGAAATCTTAATTCAAATTTAACGTCACAGGCATTTAATAATCTTTTTTAAAACCAGCCAGAAAAAACGTTCTGGCTTATTTTCTGGTCAGAAAATCGCATTTTGTTAAACTGAGGCTGATAAAGTGATGGTTGCTATGGTGAGAGACCGGTAAAACTTTTACAGGTCGCTCACCATAGCAACCGAGTGTTTGTAAGTACGTTTTAAAACTTAATAGGTAAATAGGTATTGTCTAAAAGAAAGAAAATAGGTAACTTAACATATTTTGACGTTTAGTTGAAAACGTGACAGTCGTTATAAAATGGAATTTCCAAATGACGGTTGCGAATTATAGCTATTAACACATCTAGGAATGTTATGACTATCATAACTGCCGCAGATGTCGGTTTGATTTTAAGACATCTAAGGCTGTTATGATAGTCATAACATCCGTGATTTGTTCAATAGTTTATCGGTTTCAGAAAATAAAGACATTATTAATAGATATTACCTTTTGATATTCTCTTATTAATAACGTTTTCATTTCATTAGTTGGTCAAGTCTGTATGGGTTGATTTGTCGCCATGGTTATAGTTATATTTTGTTTGTTTTTATTTGTTATCTTTTTTCATATTACATAAATGTTTACATTTTTAATGTCACAACGGCTACATAAAAATGGACCTTGAATTGCCTGAAAATACATTTCAGTTGGATTTCAGTATTTAATTATTATTGTTTGGAGTTTTCTGTCTGTTTGTATTAATAAATAGCCTTATTTATTATTTCATCTGTTGACAGTTATTGACAGATCTGTATTGTAATAGTACCGTACAAGAATAGCTATTAACATATCTAGGAATGTTATGACTATCATAACTGCCGCAGATGTCGGTTTGAAATCCGAGCTCGTAGAGCGAGGATTTTAAGACATCTAAGGCTGTTATGATTCATAACATCCGTGATATGTTCAATAGTTTATCGGTTTCAGAAAATAAAGACATTATTAATAGATATTACCTTTTGATATTCTCTTATTAATAACGTTTTCATTTCATTAGTTGGTCACGTCTGTATGGGTTGATTTGTCGCCATGGTTACAGTTATATTTTGTTTGTTTTTATTTGTTACCTTTTTTCATATTACATAAATGTTTACATTTTTAATGTCACAACGGCTACATAAAAATGAACCTTGGATTGCCTGAAAATACATTTCAGTTGGATTTCAGTACTTAATTATTATTGTTTGGAGTTTTCTGTCTGTTTGTATTAATAAATAGCCCTATATTATAGTTTCATTATTTATTATTTCATCTGTTGACAGTTATTGACAGATCTGTATTTGTAATATTATTACCGTACAAGTTTTAAATATAACTGTACAACTTTAGTTATGACTTGTTTACCAGCCTACTTTTGCATATGTAAACAAAGGATTAATATCCTGAAACCGATAAATAAATATAACTGTACAACTTTAGTTATGACTTATTTACCAGCCTACTTTTGCATATGTAAACAAAGGATTAATATCCTGAAACCGATAAAAGGTATTACTGTGCCCGTTAAAAAAAAAATTGTACGTAACACATCCCAAAAGTGCTTTTACTGGGTTCGCAGCTTCCAGGATGAGACGCAGGCCACTCGTCCAGTAAAATGCGGTCTCCGTTGCTGAAGTGCCTATATTATGTCTCTCGATTCTCCATTATCTGTTGACCTGTGAAAAAAAAATAATATTTACATTATCTAAATTATCTTTTGAAGGGATATAGGCTCGATAGAGTATTTTTGGCAAAACATCGATTCTTTTGCTGATTTTGAAATTTTTGGTCTCAACTATTGCTTATGATAAATAGTATATCCTAGTAAATAATAGTAAAACAATTTTATTTCACATTTGGAGTTATTTGTAATATTTAAATTACTTATGTAGAGGAATATTATCGAAAGAATCACCCCCTATAACTTTTTTATTTTCATACTTGGAAAAAAATGGCAAATACAAAAGTTATATGACCTTTTCCTGCAATATCAGCGTCCTTATCGAAAAAACAATTATATACATGGCGTTTTCGAGATAAAACCTAACTTGTTTTTTAAATGGAATACCTGGTATATTGTTTTTATATTTTTGAAATCTACGTATTATCCCGTTAATTGATGCTTACCTATATAATTAACTTCAAACTTTGGTGGTAATAAAAGATCGACAAGGTGATTATTTGAACTTAGTAATATGTGATACATGTCAGTAGCGTGCGATTTTAAGGGGGTTTGAAAAGTCGATTTTTCAAAAAAAGTATTAGCGATATTTTTATTCAAATTTCGGTTTCATCATAGTGCGTCATTTAAAACCTCTAGGTATCAATTTTAAGCGAGATCCTTACCCACAAAAATTCCGTTTTTTCAGTCGTAAGTTGAGTTAAATTTTGCCAAAACTGATTGTGCATTTTCTGAGAAATCACGGCATTTCTTTTTTTGTTCATTACATAATCAGTTTTGGCAAAATTTGGCGCACCAGTGGCGGCTGGTGTCCGTGCCTTAAAACAGAGTGACCTTGAAATTTCAGAATAATTTTCGCCTGCGGCGCATGCCCCCCGCACCATCCGTGGCTCATACACTGTGTACACAGTTTTTTGTACCTCTGAGCCTCCTATAAATTTACATTACAAGCAGTCACTGACGAGTACATTAAGAAAATTGGCACTTACACAAAATAAAACATAAAACGCAAGAGAGAATTTTTTTGGGGGCACAAAATTTGAATCTTGCCCTGGCCTGGGTGCTATCATAACTTTAGCTACGGCGCTAATCAGGTTTTACTAGTCTTACAACTGGAAAACGCGAAATAGGGGTGGTTTTTGGCCATTTTGAGGGGGTTGCGGTCGCTAAAAACTTTATCCACTATTCTTTTCGTTTTCAGCATACCCTCGAAAACGAAGGGGGGGGGGGGGAAGTAAGTTTCGTTGCTGCAGAATTTTGTTGGCTTTTTTATAAAAGTATAAACTCGTTTTTATGCTTAATTTCAAATATGAATTTGCGTTTTGCACCTGAGTGTGATCATACCAATAAAACTGGATGTAAAATGTTTAATTTCCCAAAAGGATGCCAAATTAAAATAAAAGAGGTAAAGCTAAGAATGAAAGAATGTGTATGTTAGTTTGATTATCATTTCTTAAATATGTATGGATACCCACGAAATGACGTTCGTCTCTATAAGAGTTTTTTGGCGACCCAAACCATATCAAACTCGGTTAGCTTAGGTTTGCTTGTGTTTGAAGTTAGAGTTAGCAAGGGGCAAATCACGCGAAAATTCTTTTGGTTTGGATGGGTTTACCTAGATGGCATACCATGGCAATTGTTTTAATGTTAATTTAAACAGAAATATTGTGCAAATAGGTTCCATAGTACATAAATTGTGGATAGTTTGATAAACTGTGTTAAAATAGGCAAAAATAAGAATATCATCTAAAATCACAGACAAATCGAACGAGACCAAACATAATTAGAAAGAGACATATATACTAACTCAATCAAACTCATCTCCCAAGCACGGTTTGCCGGTTTGACAAACTCGACGTAACCGGGTTAACTTAATTTCTCGCCAAAATGACTAACTGCTGCAAACCACTCTAAACCGCGTTAGCGGTTAAGTCGCCAAAATACCCTTTATATCTTTTTGGAGTTCTTGGTTTTACAAGATATGAATGTCAAATTTGGGCACGTCAAATAATAGTTAAATATGCATTATCGCGACCGATTTTTCACTTTCTGTCGCTTTCGGTTTCACCGGAAATAACACTAATTTTACTTTTTTAAATGGTCATTTTGGATACAGTCATGGTATATTGAAATAAAAATATTAATAGTTGACATTTTTATGAGCCATTTAATTATGTATTTATCTAGGCGGCCGTGATCCCAAAAAAGTGTTTTGTTTTGCTTCAATAATTAATCAAAAAATACAATTATGGTATTATATGTCATATGGCATTTGTGTTATAAGATCTTGAACATTTCGGAAATCATTTTTCCAGAATTACTAATATTTCTTAAATGGCATCATGGTGGCTCACTACATTATTTCAATAAAGCATTTTATTACCGATTACTTGGTACCAAATACTTTACTATTACTTCATATTATGACGCATAAAATACATAAGAATAACATTCAACAAGAGATAAATGAAGAAAACTCATAATATTTAACAATGAATCTCTATTAAGTGGGTGCCTTTGCCCTCCTGAATAAAAAAATTTAAAACTATACAGTGTTTCGACTGTTTCGTTTCAAAATCTAAAAATCAAAAAATGTTAAATCGGTCAAATGAATGCATATTTAGCCGTTATTTGACGTGCCTAAATTTAAATTTCATATCTTGTAAAACCAAAAGGATACAGGGGCGAGAGTCATCTCCGCGGTCACCCGGTATATAATATACTTGGTTTTACAAGATATGAATTTCAAATTTGGACACGTCAAATAACGGCTAAATATGCATTCATTGGACCGATGTAACATTTTCTGTCGCTTCCGGTTTCACCGGAAATGATGCTAATTTTAGATTTTTAAATGGAACACTTTGTATATTTTTACATTTTTTGGTTCAGGAGGTGAAAATCACCTACCTTAGAGATCTACTGTTAAATATTATGAGTTTATTTCATTTATATCTTGTTGAATATTATTCTATATTTTTACGTATGATAATATGAATAAATAGTACAGTGTTTGATACCAAGTTATCGGCAATAAATTGCTTTATTGAAATAACGTAGTAAGCCACCATGGTGCCATTTAAAAAAATAGTTATTCTGGTCTTTTTGGTATACGTGAATAAGACAAAAGTGGGCTATTTTTAGACTAAGAGGAACAAAAATATCACTTCTGTTGAACCGGAAGTGACATCAACTTTTTTTCTTAAATGGAATGACCGTGTTTTTTTGTGGTGTAGTAAGGTAGTAAGCTTGTCTGTAAAGAATAAAATAGTTATTTAAATTACTGATAGATACGACTATTTTTAGGTTTTTCTCAAAAAACTGAATTTAATTTTCATTTTCATTTCCGTAGGGAGGGGTACTATGGAAAATTTTTAAATGGGACCGTACTATTTTTTTTTATTATTCGGACATAATGATTCATAAGCTTTACTTTTTCGCCAATAATCATTTCTTAACGAGATCCTTTGTAAAGGTTGATTCTCACTTACGCTACACTCAGCTCGGCGACGCGACACGACGTCGCGCTGCAAAGTGTCGTGACGCTGGGGGGTATTCTCATTACAGCGACCGACAGCGACGCGACACTACGCGCTGTTAGCAAAGAGTGAAGTCTACAGATGACATTTGTTTATCTTTGAATTAAATTGGATTTTTTTCTTACAAATTTCTAGTTTTTTATCGAGTACTGATGATGACATACATATTCGTGTTAGTTATGTGCCAAATATTCTCTTTTCTTTGCTGATTATTATAGTTTTTGTTCGTTAGATCGTAAAGTTCTACTGATTCAGCCACAAGGATGATTAATGCCTGCCTTTTCATCGGCCAAAGCAGACATTTTTAACAAAACAGCATGTGAACCGTATACAATCAGGATTGTACTGAACGACGCCGCGCGACATAACATAAAAAATGCTCACCGAACAATTCCAACGTTGCCGCGCGACGAAGCGACGCGTCGCAAACTGTAGTGCAGCGCAAGTGAGAACGTACTCATTTAAAACAATGCGATCATTACCTAGCGGCAATTTGCAGCGTCGCGTCGCGCCGCGTAGTCGAGCTGACTGTAGCGTAAGTGAGAATCAACCTTAATAATAAAAGTGTATTTAAAAAGGTAAGCACAAATTAAACAAGAAATAATTTTAATGAACCTTTTAATATTGGTAAAAAAATTAAAGCTTCTGAATCATTATGTCCGAATAATAAAAAAAATAGTACGGTCCCATTTAAAAATTTTCCATAGGAACCCTACGGAAATGAAAATGAAAATTAAATTCCATTTTTTGAGAAAAAATAGTCGAATCTATTAGTAATTTAAATAACTATTTTATTCTTTACAGACAAGCTTACTACCTTGCTAATAATTTCCGTAGCCTACCTAATTTCTTACATCGCATTCATCTGACGCGGCCATTTTGTATAAAATAAAAAATCATTCGTATCTCATCACTTATTTTTTAGAATTTTTGAAATTGGAAAAAACTGTTGCAGTTCTATTTAAGAAAAAAAAGTTGATTCGTGGCCACCCGGTATAACATAATACCATAATAATATTATTTTTTGATTAATTATTGAAGCAAAAGAAAACATTTTTTTGGGGTCGCCTAGACAAAAAATTAAATTTGTTCATAAAAATGTCAGCCATTATTATGTTTATATCAATTTACCATAACTGAATCCAGAATGACCTCCTGAATAAAAAAAATGCAGAAATATACACTATACAGGGTGTTCCATTTAAAAAAACTAAAGTTAGTATCATTTCCAGTGAAACCAGAAACCGTATTTGACGCGCCCAAATTTGAAATTCTTAGCTTGTAAAACAAAGAAGATATAGGGGCGAGCGGCGAGCGTCATTTCGTGGTCACCCGTATGTAAATTATTGTAAAGACAAAATAATACTTAAAATACCGACCTGTGTTTTCTTTTATATTCTATATTTTTTTTAAATAGGTTTAATTGATTTTTACTTTATTATCAAGATAAGAGGTTATAAAGTTTGCGTCAGCGACACTGACACTAACGACAACTGTAAGAACTCAGAAGATTGCTTATAAGTAGGTATAATGAAGTTAGCAGCAATGTAAACTTTTATTTTAATATTGAGTTATTATTAATAAAGTTTTCGTAATGTCGTCTTATGAACGTATTATGCATTAAGGGTCAATTTCCAGTGAGATTGAACGCAACCCGTCTGCCATGACAGTAGTACGTACGGTTGCATAATTATGTGACGTCACACTAATGGGGTCCATTGTTTAAACGTTATTTACCTACGATCACTAACGTAAATAGCTGAAAACGCTGAGGTGTGTTGCAATGTGACCACGTGACCAACTTTACACAACACTTGTAGTTCATATTTGTATGTATGACTGATGGTCGAGATGGTAGAGTACCTGCCTCTCACCCAAAAGTCCCGGGTTCGAATCCCGGTCGTGGCAATGGAAAATACTGTGAGAGGGATTTTTCCATTATACACGGATATTGGATGTGTGTCCCTTGTCTTTAAATGTGTAGCCTCCTCCCGCACAAAGCTCAGCCTTCTGCGATAAAGGGGGTCGTAATTACATGTTGTGTATTTATATTATTATTATTTCTGACACCAGGCTAAACTTATTGAAAATGGCAGGACAAAACTTAATTTTCTAACGCTGTCAAAACTGACATAAGCAACAAATAATATAAAATTGAGTTTTAATTTCAATATATATTATTATGATCGTAGGTAAAGTATAGTCAGGGGCGGTTTTACCACTGGGCACACTGGGCGAGTGCCCAGGGCGGCAAAATTGCAAGGGAGGCAAAATTTGTTTGCTTCTGAATTTTCCTTTAGCCGATTTTACGATTCCGCTAAGTTTAATCCACAGTCTCATTTAAGCAAGTAAACCGTAAACCGTTTGTCCGTTTACGAAATAAAAAATAAATTATCTGGACTACATCTTGATAATATAAGACGCATAAAAAACCGCCTCTCGTTTGATGCCGATAAAAACTTGAAACAGGCCGTTTTTTTTGCGTGCACTATAAAGATGTAGTAAAGTTTTTACAACTCGCTCAATTTCTCTAAACGATTTAACGGAACCAAAGTTTACTAATAAACTTTGACCAAAGTTTACTAAAAGTATTAAGTAAACTTTGCTTTGACTGAACTAAAGAAAATTGTAATAAATAAGCCTTTAAAAAAAATAGGCAATATTTATTATGTGTCTACTCTTGCTCCTGTGTTCCATGTTTTTAATCAAAGATCAAAGGCGGCCGCCTCTCGGCTTCATTTTTTAATGAAAAAACGTTAAGTAGTATTCTTTTTGATGGGATGGGACACATTTTTTGTATAGTATATTATGTTATATTTTTTAAGAGTAGGGGCGGCATTTTAAAATAGTGTCGGGGCGGCAAGCATAAAACCGCCACTGAGTATAGTACATAATTCGAGTTGTAAAGCAATTACGCACTCATGGAATTGCCGCACTCGCCGCTATGCGGCGTCGTGCGCAATTTTTCCATTCGTTAGCGTACCTAATATGCTACAACTCTCATTACGTAATATACTATATTGTGGCATTTTATAACTATTTTCTCTTTTTCATTTTTGGGATTTATTACCACATTTCTTTAAATTCCTATCCAAAAAAATTGACATCTAAAATATTCAAATTAACCAGTTTAACTGGAAAATAACCTCTACGCCTGTGACGTCACGACTGGAGTAATTATCAGTTGCCTTTTGCCGAGTTTTGCCTTCCTTGGATGTATTTCAAAATAGCGAAATATAAAAATCTATAGGTACACATTTATGGAAAATGGAAAATCTATTTTTTAATAATCATTGGCATGAATATAACTTGGCTATAGTTACCTACCGTTTTTATACCACACGTGCAAAGTTTAGTAAATACGTTCCTGTAGACTTTGATTTGCGATTGCGATCGGCGCAAACGTACAAACTAAATAATCGTATGATTCTCAAGGAGGGGATAGTGAATGTGATTCGTGATCGACGTGATCGTACTCTAACTGGATTTCGGCTCAGCTGTTAGCTTTGTTTTATGTCAAAGTCGCGTTGAATCGAAATTGTGATGTGTGAAGGTGAGGTGGTTATTCTTTAAAAACGTGCGCTCGGTGCGTATCGAAATGTGCAAAGTTTTGGGTAATTTATTTATACAGGTTTAATTTAATGAAATGATGTTGTGCACGCTCTGTTCATATCTTCTTAAGTCATTCCCAGGTAATTTTTTAACATTTTAATACAAAAAAGTGACAATTAGTGTACGTTTTATCTAAGTACTAGTTTAAAAACAGTCGATTTTAAATTGATTCGTGAATTGTACGACTCTGTTGTGTTGTTTTATAGATAGCTGACATAAAAATGCAACGTTGGTTTTTTCTTGAGGACCCCAATAATGCCGTCCTAAGGGCTGGTAAAGGAGATGCAAGTCTATCTACTGTTTCTAGGGAGTCTATACAGTATCCACCCAGGCAGTGGCTATTCCGTGTTAGAGTACCTGATTTATCGAAAGATGAAACCGTCTGTGTTATAGGAGACGTATCAGAGCTAGGTTCATGGCAACCTGAGAAATGTATCCCGTTAGATCAAGAAGAAGATACAGATGTATGGTCGAGTGTAATAGAAATACCAGATAAAAAGAATGTGCACTTTAGATATTCTATATGTTTGATCATTGAGGTTGGATTACAAGTAATTGTACGAAGTTGGGAGACTAATTTGGTACCTAGGATAGTAGATGCAAATGATGTATCCCCCATATTCACTGAAGAACCTCACGAGTATGGTAACTATGAAAATCTAGAGAGAGTAGATAGGGGCTGGTTAAGTAAAGAGACTGTTATACAGTTGAAACTATGTAATAATCCTTTGACATTGTTTCGACCAAAATACTACAACCGGGCTGTTAATATTAAAGTAACACCGATTAATTTGGCACGTCATAATTCTGCTTTCCCAAAAACTATGTCGGAGGCTCTAGAGGAGTCTTTAAGTGCAGATACTCAAGATACCGTTGAAAACCCCAAGCATTCGTTTACAGAAGTAGCCAGCCTTAATGATGATGATCCTACTTTCAGAAAACAGAGTCAATTTGGCCACGAAGTGCTAAAGGATGATATGTTAATTTTCCAATCTACGGTCTTATTTCCTGCTAATATAGCATTCTTAATTGATCTTTATATTTATAGCTCTCGTTGTGGTGAAGGAGAGCCCCCTTATCATGCCGGTTTTAGTTACTTACTACCTACAGTACTACAGTCGTCTGAGGGACATGCAGTTTTACCTGTAACTAGTACAAAGCACCGTCCTCTAGGGCAAATACGTATAGATTATATTGTGATAGGTCCAATGCCAAATTTCAAATGTGATATGAGTATTTCTTATGCTAGACACTGGAAAAAAACCCGATCCGGATTAGATGTGGGTCATAGAGGATCCGGTTCTAGTTTTAAAACTCAGAATTGTGCAGAAGTAAGAGAAAATACTATTGCTAGCTTGAAAAATGCCATTGAGCATGGTGCTGATTTAGTAGAGTTTGATGTACAACTTAGCAAAGACCTGGTGCCTATTATTTATCATGATTTTCACGTATGCATTTCGATGAAAAAAAAGAGGGATCTTCTAGATAATGACATGCTGGAGATTCCTTTAAAGGAGCTCACGTTGGATCAGTTGAGAATGTTAAAAGTAAGTGATTTTATTTAAATCTTAGTAGATATTAATTAAATAAAAAAGGAACATACGGTATAGAATCCTAGAATGTACAGGGTCATCACGCGAAAATGTCCTTTTTTGAAATAACTCAGCCATTTTTCATGTTATGACATAGATGTAAAGACATTCTGAACTAGTTTTTTCCACAGAATCTAAATTTTCAGTCAAAAAAACAATAACAAATCGCATTTCAGGAATACGACATAATAATTTCTCTTTTAAATAGAACACTCTGTATATTTTGAAACATTTCGATTCTGCTTCTCTTTCTGAATTCAAAAATGTCAACATATCTTATGTTATCTCAAATGGTTTTTTAGATATTTAGATTTGATGATATTAAAATCTGATATATAAACTTGACGATATTAAAATAACGTGACCGATTTTGTTAAATAAATTTTGAAAACAAAGGTTAAATATAATAAATAATTTTAGATACATTAATGCATATATTCCATTTAGTAATTGCTCAATTTAATATGTCTAACTCTATTTTCATGACAAAGTCCAAACCCCCGTCGATAAATCACCTAAACAATCACAATTATGATCAGGAATTTTCTAAACAATTTAAAACGGCGGTATAGACTTTGTCATGAAAATTGAGCAATTACTAAATTGAATAAATGCATTAATGCATCTAAAATTATTTATTATATGTAACCTTGTAATATTTAACATTGTTAATTCTTTGTTAATATTTTTTTATTTTTTTAATGTTTGTTAATATTTTCTTTGTTAAATAAATGTATGAAATCAACATTCTATGCTTCTCAGAGATAATTTTCTCATTATGGTTAATGTTTTTCTTTGTTTTCAAAATTTACTTAACAAAATCGGTCACGTTATTTTAATATCGTCAGATTTATATATCAGATTTTAATATCATCAAATCTAAATATCTCAAAAACCATTTGAGATAACATAAGATATGTTGACATTTTTGAATTTAGAAAGAGAAGCAGAATCGAAATATTTCAAAATATACCGAGTGTTCTATTTAAAAGAGAAAGTATTATGTCGTATTTCTGAAATGCGATTCGTTATTGTTTTTTTGACTGAAAATTTAGATTCTGTGGGAAAAACTAGTTCAGAATGTCTTTACATTTATGTCATAACATAAAAAATGGCTGAGTTATTTCAAAAAAGGACATTTTCGCGTGATGACCCTGTACATAACAACATATAACAGGTACACCTAATTAACAATATATTTCCACAACTAATTTCCACGACTAATCTTAAAATAGAGCTTACAGCATTAAAAAGTATAAACTGTCACTGTCTTCCATGTTGCTGCCAAAATTATAAATTGGAAAGGTGACATCCGCAAATGTTAATACCTAAATTATTATATAAAAAAAATCAAATAAGAATACTTAATTATGTACTATAATTAACAATGAGAAAACCAAGCAAGAAATACTTTTAAAATGAAAACGTGATGGTACCTTATCTAAGGGGATAATTATTATAATTTTTCTTTGTTCTTCGAATAAATGCTATCATATGTCTACTTATAGTTACAAGAGGTATATTGATAATAACCTCGATAATAACTATCAATACTACTTGGGTATTATTAATTATTATTACGGGTTAAATTCTTTATATTAATTATTATTGGCCCGTCAATATACAGTGTTTCCCCGGATTGAGTTCACAATAGGAAAAGCTTTTTTATTTTCGATTTTTCGACAAAAAACTTTTAATAAAAACTTCTACTTACTTTGAAACTAGGATTTCTGCTAAGAATGTTAATATTTTCAGTGTACAGGGTGACCGGAAAAGTCCATAATCTGGAAAGAATATTTTATTTTCGATTTTTTAACAAAAAGTCTCTTAATAAAAACTTCTGCTGACTTTGAAAATAGCATTTCTGGTAAGAGTGTTAATATGTACAGGGTGACTGGAAAAGTCGAGGGAAAGTCCATAATCTGGAAAAAAACTTTTTTATTTTCTATTTATTGTCTTTATTGATATAAACACTTGCTCAAGAAAAATGTTTTATTTTGATTTAATTTTAAATAAAGTAAAGTGGTATTAAAAAATAAACAAATTAATCTGAACACACAGAGTTTTCACAAAATTACCAAAGTAATCTAGACTAATACTAAAACTCGCTAAAACTTCCAAGATCAACAAAATAAAAACAGTTGGGTCTAATTATTATTTCAATCCATTTTATTTGATATTCTGTTTTTAAATGAAAATAAAAGTTACATTATTCTATTATTCTTGAGAATCTTGAGCGAAAATAAAAAAGTTTTTTTTCAGATTATGGACTTTTCCGGTCACTCTGTACAAATAATATTAACACTCTTAACAGAAATGCTATTTTTAAAGTAAGCAGGAGATTTTATTAAGAGAATCTTTATGTCGAAAAATCAAAAATAAAAAAGTTTTTTCCAGTTTATGGACTTTTCTGGCCACCCTGTCCAGAAAATATTAACACTCTTAGAAGGAATGCTATTTTCAAAATAAGCAGGAGTTTTTGTCAAGAGAGACTTTTGTCGAACAATCGAAATTTAAAAAAAAAGTTTTTTCTATTGTGAACTCAATCTAGGGAAACCGAGGGGAAAAATTGTATAATATATGGAGAGTCAGTTTTTGCAGGTAGCAGACCTTCATTTGTTGATGGAATTTTTTTTATAAGAACAATTGCCTAGTTGCAGTTGCAGTCTATGTGTATTGGCGTGAAGCGAGTGTCCCCGTCCCATAAATGATAATCCCTGAGTTAGGGTTTTTTTTTGTTTAATTTTTAGTGTTGTCGTATTAGGTAAGATGTCGGTAGGTTAGGTTTAGTTATAAAATGAATATATAAGTGTTTTCGTGGCTGAATGGAAAACCCAAAGCCAAAAAAAAATAAAAAAAAAAAAGTTTTTCCTATTGTGAACTCAATCTAGGGAAACCGAGGGGAAAAATTGTATAATATATGGAGAGTCAGTTTTTGCAGGTAGCAGACCTTCATTTGTTGATGGAATTTTTTTTATAAGAACAATCCCTTTAAACATTGGGTCATACAGCCTTTTGCTTTTGCCGCATTATGATTTTATTTTAAACAATCTCAAAAATAAAGCGTTCTACACCTCATGTTTATATGAACTTATCTCTCGACTTAAGTATCTTCTTAAAAAACTTTTTCTATCAACATCAACTAGTGAAGTCTCACCATAAAAAATTGATTTCACCTGTATATCATACATCAGAATTCTGTGTATTATTCTAATAAATGTATTTTTTTTTAAATATCGACAATAGGTATGGTTATAAATGTTATAATTTAGGTATTTTCGAGGTTATTTCATTACAAACTCTGTATTAATCGATTCATCCATACGGCAACGTTTCATCGCAATCATTGCTATTGTTTAGTTGCCACATTGATAACAGTAATTTATATTTTATTCTCTTTTACCATTCCTCCTTAGATCACGACAGATCCAGTTATCTAAATTTAAGTTTAATGAACTTATGTAAAATAAAATTTATTACATTTTGTCTTTGCCAAAAATTATGAATTAATAACCAGAGCAATAATCTGCTTTTCATAAAAACAAGCGCTTCATCTGCCTATTCAAATAAAACATTTTATAAATTGCCCAAAATAAAGATGTAACGGTGCATGACCTTGAAATTCGAAGCACCTGTCAAAAAACAACACGTGTGTTCGTTGCGGAATTAGTAATCAAGGACAAAATTGCGAAATACGAAGTTGTTTCCGGTCATGGCTCATGGCAGTCGTTGAATATCGATATAAATGTGCAGCGTGCAGCGGCGCCTTCCCATGAACTTTATAGATTTTGATGACTAGGCTAAGGCGGGGGCCAAGGCACATACACACGTTTCCAGGCCGTTAACACTAGGCACTACTATACTAGTTTATTTTTATAAACGATTACATTCAACATTCAACCGAAAAGCGGATAGAGATTTAATTAATTGCAAATTTAGAATCGACACCAGGCAAGGTCAATGTGCTTCAGAGACGGACTGGCCACCTTAACAGCAAAACATTCAAAGGATATAAATATAAATAGATACCTATTACTTATTTAAAGTGGCCATAGGTAGGTATTTGAAACTTGCTAATGCAGGACATAATAATTTTCTTATTACTTAGGTAGGTATATTATTAATATTATTATTATGAAATGGTTTGATTAAATTTTATTCTAAATTAAAAGAATTTTATTTGTCTAAATAGGTATACGTACATCATATTTTCATTTTGAAAATATTTTTCCGAAGAATATACAGTGTGACACACTTAAGATGAAGACAACCTTGTATTTAATTTAATTTTAGAAGTAGAGATTTGAATTTCGGTACAGAAGTAGAACTTCAGGAGCTGCATTTCTTACATTACTCAACTCAAATGTCAGGTGTAACCCCAGCCTACTGCGACCTCGTGAATAGGACACATTCTCATTATTTTGCGTCGCGTTGGAGATATCGAAAAAAGTTACTAAAAAAAGTAGTTCAAAATCTTATTTTTACCGTAGCTACCGAGCGAGCTACCGAGTTTCGAGACAAAATTCGAATTTTGAAATCGTTTGAAATTTTCACAAAAGGTCGAAATTTTTGTCAGTTTTCACTAGTAAGCCATGGAAACAATTAAAATTGTTAAAATTAAAAATAAAATCATGAAATAAAAATAAAATCATGGCTTACTAGTGAAAACTGACAAAAATTTCGACCTTTTGTGAAAATTTCAAACGATTTCAAATTTCGAATTTTGTCTCGAAACTCGGTACTTCTGTACCGAAATTCAAATCTCTACTTCTAAAAATAAATTAAATACAAGGTTGTCTTCATCTTAAGTGTGTCACACTGTATGTAGGTATGTTCAATATTATTTTCAAAATGACGGTACGGTGACGTGGTGCTCGTGTTTTTGCCTTGGAAATAAGGCTCGATTCCAGATAAGGCTTTATTAATGACCTTATGGTTGGACTATTTATTATCCACTCAGGTTTTGAACCGAGTTTTGAACAATTTGAAATTCTAATTTCGGGACTAAACTTTTTAGGTTATGTTATTAGAAAACAAATGCAGTTGCATTATATGCCCGTTCAGCCAATCGTTTGGCTCTGAATGCCGGCCACGGTCGCATATTCGTATGTTACAGACAAAAAACGCCGCTCGGGCTGCCGAAGCATGACTTGTATGTTACCGACATGTTCTCACGTTACGTCGGTAACATAATCATAATGTAGCTCCGAATTCAGATTTATGTTGCACTGCAAATTCCCATAGAAATGATATCGAAACTGCAACATTACATAAATAGGCTTTTGCAAAAAGACTAGCCCGCCACACGGCTATTACTATAAAGAAGGAATATGTTGCAAGTTGCATTTTCCTTCTTTGAAGTACGGTACATTGCACATGTATAATTTGACCTGCTTAAGCGGCGATGGCGGTGGCGGCTGAACGCGTCCTAAGGAAACAAATGAACCCGCACATATTTGTTTGCAGCGATCACCGCTATCGCGATCGCGATCGTGGTCGAGATCGCGCGTATGTGTTCTCCGCTTTAAGCTGAGCGCAAACCAGCGCGGTAGCGGGCGCGGTGGCGGCGGCGGGCGCGGTGGCGATCAAATAATGCATATGAGGCACAATGAAAGTGCGCACACAGACGGCGATCAGGCTATCGCGGCCGCGTACTTTGTTGCGTTCTACCGCGCTTCAGCCTCGCGGGCGAACGCTGCTTGCAGTATTTGCCCGCCTACCGCATTGAAAAACATGACTGAAAAGCTTATCGAAACCGTGCGACTACACCCTATTTTGTATGATTTATCAAATCGTGAATATAAAAATATAAAGAAGGACAAAATATGGGATGATAATATAGCAAAAGATTTAGGAGGAAATGCTTTGTCTCTATTCATCTTCATCCAATAATAACGCTAACAAAAATGCTTCTTCTTCCACTTCGTATCCTATGTCCATCCATCGTTGTAAAAATGAAACTAAACCAATAAAAAATGTAAGTTTAGAAGCGGTCTGCGGATGCAGAACGCGTGAGTGTGCGCACTAAAGTTCGCCACCGCTACCGTATCATGCCCGCCACCGTCACCGCGCCCGCTACCGCGCTGGTTTGCGCTCCGCTTTATAGTGCTTATGTTACCGTACCGACGTAAAGTGAGGACACGTCGGTGACATAAAAGCCATACTTCGGCGACCCGATCGACGGTTTTAGTCTGTAACATACGAATATGCGCCACGGTCGGTGGTTGGGTTAGGAGGCGGTAAATTTAAATGATCATATATACCTATACATATTTTATTATTATACGGCTTTTTTTAATTTATTTATAACAAGCAAAAATAAAGTGGTTAATGTTTATTTTGCATTTTTACGCTTCTTTTTTTTTGTATTCATGGTAGTATTTTTTATAATTTCAAAGAATAATTTTTAGATATAGTTATAATTTTAAGTGATGTTTTCTTACTATTTTTTATTTCACCTTTTATATTTTTGTCGATATCTCTTCGATGTTTATTTATTGAAGGTGGGTTTAGTGGATTATGGTTTATAAAATTACTGAGATAACATATTTTATTTTTGTTATTGCACACGTGAAATAAAGGTATTCGTTAGATAAGCAAATACGAAAATACATACAACGTATATATTTTTTAACATAGTTTTTTTATTATTTTTGGCAATGATTCTGTGTACATTCGCAGTAGATACATATGTCGTGTTTTATTTTTAAGCTACTTGGCTCCATACTTTATTATTATTAATAACATTTCCATAAATAAAATGATTGGTACACGATTTCCAAGTTTACTTGAATAAATAAATCACATACGTGTTCATAAGTTTTTTCAAGTCATTGTGTTTGTTAAAACTACGAGTAGAACTTATAATGTGATATACCGGATGTCCACGAAAGTATTGCCTACGGAATACCCGGTTATTATGAAAGTTGAAAGATATACTTCTGAAATTTGGAACGTGAATCATAGGTTACGACAGCCAGAATTTGACATAATACACAATAGACGTGTCTTTTTTTACCTTGATGCGCGCGTCGCCTGTGGAAAGTGGGAGGTTCTAGCTATGTATCTAGCTGTGTTCTTGGACTTCCAGGTGAGAATTTGACAATACATAATACATATCAAGCAGAACTGTCAACTGTAGTGTCATTGTAGTTTTGACACTGTCTTGAGGTTATGTTCTGATCTCGGTTTTGATTTTATGTTCATGCTTGATTTTGTCTTTTTTTTTCAAAAATGGTGCAAGAATGTTATGTAAAAGCCAAGCGGTTAAAAATAGTGGCATATCGTTTCATCAGTTTCTGGTGAACAATGAAGTTCTACTAAAAGTACTAAATAAATGGCTTCAGCCATCAACATTACCACTGACGCCTTCAAAGTCGCCTTCAAAAGAAACAAAAATTGGAACATGCCGCAATAAAAGCAAGCAACCAATATTAATAAATATATCACATTTACGAACGCCAGGGCTTTGCTAGAAGCCACACGCAACACGCGCAGCCTATCTCTGTTGCATAGTTCCATTGTTTGCTTGCAATACATCCCTCTCTCTTTTCACGAGACACGTCTATTGCTCGGTCCTAAAATATTACTTTCGGTCTAACCGGAAGTAACACCAACTTTCTAATTTTAAACGGAACATTTAAACGGTATATATTTTCTTTTTATGAATTCTGATTTTAGCTATATGTCACAAGTTTCAATTTCTTTAAAAAATGGCGTCGAAAATGTGAAAAAATTGAAAAACACATGTTGGATCTCTGCGGGATTTTATTTTTGAATTTCATAGAAAGTAGACGTTGGATTTGACGCATAGGCATGGTTGTGTTTTCTAACACTCCCTGTATGTAACCGTAAAGGCGGGTTTAGTGCTAGGATTTTCAAGCGGGTTTTGAAAGCGAATAATTATGGAAATGGCAAAATATAACTTCAAAGACAGAAAATTTGATGGTGTTTGTTGTAGTAAATAAATAAAAAAAAAAAAAAAGATAAAAGTAGGTACCGAGGTAGGTACAGTCGGCGCCACCCAAATGTGAACGGCAAAATTGTATAGTGTAATTTGCACTTTAAATCATAGTCGCCGTAAAATTTGAAAATAGTTGTCAAATATATTTGTCATAATTTGTCAAAAGTAAAAGTAAAGATAACTATGACAATACATTTAACTGAAGCGCAAAAAGCGAGGGCTATAGCTAAATTGGAAGAAAATAAGTCTTTGAGTGAAGTGGCTGCTGATTTAAATGTTGGTAAAAGTTGTATACTTTATATAAAAAAAAGCGCTGGCAAGAAGAACAAAGACTGCAAAGATCTATAAGGCAAGGTATAGGGAAGGTCTCCAATGAGAATAAAGACAATGCTCTGGTCGAATTTATCCATCAGAATCCTTTCGAAACCGCTGTCAAAACTCAAGAAGAAACATTATTCCCAGGGTCTTTCAGAATAGCACAAAGACGTCTTATGCTATCTGGCCTGACGAATTGCTGATTTTTAAATATAGAGATTAGTTTTTACCATTTTTATTTTATTAATGTTTTTCTGAATTATGAATTATTAGGTATGTGTTGAAATATATTAATTATTGTTAATACGCTTAGTTTGTGTCATTTTAGTTCTCACAATCGTTATACATGAATGAATTAAAGGAATAATTAATATTAACCTTCTTCCACTAACATGTAGGTAATATTAGTTAATTATTTTGCTAACTTCTTTTATATTATTAGTGTCGGCCTTCGTCCTTCCAATTATTATGGTAACAGAAAATAATAAAAGTAATATTATTTACTGTCAATATATCCTCTCTGTGTTACGCCACTCAACAAAGTCTGACTTACTACAATGAAATTCAGAAGAAAATTCCATGACAACCAAAATGCGTTCACATTTGGGTGGCGCCGACTGCACAATGGATGATATTCGACGATTGTTGCTGTTAGGAGCATTCTTTTTACTTAAAAAAAAACACAATAAACCGAGCAATAAACGTAAAATACACCGGCCTCAAATGCGGTAATTCAACATTCCGGTTTTAAACGCGGTACCTAACTAATTCAACAGATAGTACAGTCATTTTAGTCTCTATTTACGGAAATAGAAAAAAAAATGATACAAAGCTGGATTTTGGTACAAATGCTTATTTGAGCGTGTAGTTTAACATACTAAAAGTCCTCAAAGATTCCACGTGAGCTTCGGCTACTGTGCGACATTACGCATGACCGCGCAACGCGCTACCTGTGCGACTTACTGTGCGGACGTTCGACCTATTATAGGCCAGTAAAATTAAGTGAAATATACCGTAAATTCGGAACAAATTTGTAACAAGCTGTTTGTTGCGTTAAAATGTCGGGGAGGGGGTATTAAATATGTCAATAAAAATCCCAAAAATCCGAGTATCGGAACACACTAAAAAATCGTCCGCCATCTTGAAATTCGTGATAATTTTCGTTTAAAGTCAAATAACTTTATTATTTTAGCCGTTATCAAAAATTATGAAAATAGGAAAATTCGAGAAAACTTCAAAATCTATGACGTAGAAATTTGTGATAACTTAAAAATTAAAAAAGTTAGAGCTTAAAAATTATAAGATATCAGTTGGAATTTTGTAATTTTTTTCTATAAGAGTTGATTATTCTGTTCTGGTGCCTTAATTTATATATACAGGGTGAGTCAGGTTGTATGGTAAAAAATTAAAACCAATGTGAATAGAGCATGAAAAAATAGTTTTGACGTGTCTCAGGATTTTGCTATATAATCTTTAATTTTTTTTACAAGGTGTTAAAGTTGAAAATTTTTCGTTGAATTTTTTAAATAAGTATCCTTTGATTAAAAACAGTCGTATCAATGAAATTTGGTTGGTTTATATTTTTCACAGGGCGCTAACAACTGGCGATATTAGTTCTTCAAAACTAATCCAGTGGCATGCGTTTACGCATTTTTTTCTGATAAGAATGCCGAAAACTGTGCGTCACTGGATTTTTGAAAACCTAATGCAAAAATAATAAAATACTCTAAGGAAACAAAATCTTCATTAACGAAAATTTAAAAACAATTGTGATAAATTACTACCTATTTTTTAAAATAAATTTTCAAAATGAAGACCATTAACCTCAATGCACTTTCGTGCCCGCAAGGAAATATCATTTTATATATTCCTGAGTTTATGCACATCTACCCTTAGTTGACGTGAAAAATGTACTATTCGGTCAACTAGTACTTGTTGGTTGTAATTGATTAATCTTTAGAGTGCATTGAGGTTAATGTACTTCATTTTGAAAATTTATTGTCAACAGTAGTAATTAAGTCGCTGTTGTTTTTAAATTTTTGTTATTAAAGATTTTGTTTCCTTAGAGTATTTTATTATTATTACATTAGGTTTTCAACTAATAAATTGTATAAAAAAATGCAGCGGCGCACAGTTATCGGCATTCTTATCAGAAAAAAATGTGTTAACGCACGCCACTGGATTAATTTTGAAAAACTGTTATCGCCAGTTGATAGCGCCCTATATAAACCAACCTAATTTCATTGATACTACTGTAATTACCCAAAACATATTAAAAAAATTCAACGAAACATTTACAACTTTAACACCTTGTATAAAAAAATTAAGGGTTATATAGCAAAACGTCAATACTGTTTTTTTCATGCTCTATTCACATTAATTTTTTACCATACAACCTGACTCACCCTGTAAGTATATATAGAGTGTCCCTTAATAAAGTGCAAAAAATTTAACTGGAGATTTCTCGTCGAAAATTAAGGTGGGTACTTCATATGAAATTTTCCAAAATAAGCTTTCCCTGTTCGGCTACACCCCCTTACAGGGGTGGGCTAAAAAATGGTTTTTAATTTCTATCTCAAAATAGCGTAATCGGAAAAAGATGAAATTTGGCACATCTTGGTTACTAATCAAAAGGCATCTAACGAAATCATTTCATCCACCTAGCATGTACACAAAGGGGTGAAATTAACTACCCTTCTTGAAATTTTGTAAATATCTTTCTGCCCGCTAGCAAAAGCTATGAGCACGATTTAGTGTAAAATACTAAAAGTAGGCTGATGGTGTCAAATTACGTGAGAAAACATTTTAAAGGGCATAGTGAAGAAAGCTCACATGGTATCATTGAGGACTTTTAGTATATTAAACTGCATGCCCAATTGAGCATCTATACCAAAATCCAGCTTTGTATCATTTTTTTTTTCTATTTTTCCTATATATATACTGGCCTAAGAGAACAGAAATCAATTCTACCGTTATAACCTCGATTATAACGCTGGCTTTGAGTACCACGTGACTGTTAGCCAATCACAGTTCAGTATTATGTCAAAGCCGACAACGCCAAAGCCAAAAAGCTTGACATTAAAGTCGCAATAAAGAGCATACTTTCGGTTGAAAGTATAAAGTCCACCACATCTTTATAGTGCACGTAAAAAATGTCGGATTCTTTAAAATTTTTATCGGCATCAAATATGCCGACGTTTTTTATGTGCACTGTATAAAGATGTGGTCGACTTTATTCTTTCTTATAGTGTAGATATATACAGGGTGTTAAGAAAAAGTAGGTTAAGCCGTTAACCACAGATCTTTGGACGAAAATAATGTGACTTTTACAGTTTGATTTTTATTTTGGCACGTAGTATTCCTTATACAGGGTGTTAAAGTTTAAATTTTGAAAATTGTTTTTATTAATAATTCTCTTATTTTTTGAGATTTTTACCTGTCATTTTGCACAGACTTGTATCTTATGCAAATACACTTTTTATGTAATTTTGGTAAAAAAAGTCAAAGCGCAAATGGGGAGAAAGGGGATTGTGGTATCCATTAACTTCCCCAACTTTTCCATGCGTACGCCTATGGTCTCTAAATATTTATTTTTAGATTAAATACTTATTTCTCTAATTTCTCGTACTCTTATAAAATTTTAATTTAGGACTTGGTTAACGAGATATTCCAATAAATTCAGATGTGTGATATTAACTCGAGGGGTTATCACTATCGGTAGTCGATGTACACATTTTTGCTAGTGATACGAATTTAAAAAAAAGTCTGGAACGATTTCTGTTGAAGTAATTATGTTTCTGCATAACGTCACATCTCTAAATTAGCCTCGAAATTAGCACTTGAATTCAGGTTAAAAAAATATTTTTTATTTTTAGGTTTTGGGGAGTTTTGAAAGATTTTGTGATTTTGTTTATTCGGTTCCAATTTTAAATGAGCAACAATTACGAGAACGAATTATAGAACGTGCAAGAAAATTTACGCAAAAAATATTTTCTGTAAATCAGTATTTTTATTTGTTTCTTTTACCTACGCCAGTGGTATAGTTAATAAATGAGATTTAATTTAGCTTTTCTAAGCAAAAAAGTGTACACCACTGGTTTTTTTTATCATTTTCATTTTATTGAACTTTTCTAACCACGCACAACAAAAACCGTCTAGGTAGCATTTTTTGCCTAACAGTAATCGATTTAAAGAAAACCAATGGTTACTACAAACAACAATAATAAAAATAATAAATTCTGAAACTAAGATATTGAAAATGTATCTGAATTTATTTACTGGAATATTTCGTTAATCAAGTCCCAAATTAAAATTTTATAAGAGTAAGAAAAGTTAGAGAAATAAGTATTTAATCTAAATAAATATTTAGAGACCATAGGCGTACGAATGAAAAAGTTGGGGAGGTTATTGGATACCACAACCCCCCTTCTCCCCGTTTGCGCTTTGACTTTTTTACCGAAATTACACAAAAAGTGTATCTGCATAAGATAAAAGTCTGTGCAAAATTACAGGTAAAAATCTTAAAAAATAACAGAATTATTAATAAAAATAATTTTAAAAATTTAAACTTTAACACCCTGTATAAGGAAAACTACGTGCCAAAATAAAAAATCACACTATAAAAGTCGCATTATTGCATAGTTTTCCACCTTGAGCCTACATTTCCTGGAGTAATAATCTAGTGCATTTTCATGAAAAAATCGTCACCCACGACAAAAATTTAGGATATGTTCTAATTACAGGGGTGACCACCGTGGGTTTTTTACAAGAGTCGAAACGCGTAGTGTGCATTGTGAAAAGTCTTGGGGTTTTGATGCAGGGTCAAAACCCCAACTGTGAATCGACCTAATGTTATTAGCTGCTTTCGTTCGTGCTAATCATACATTAACAAGGTAATCACGATTCATATTTACATGTTCGTTTGTTCTGATTTGTTTTCTCCCTCTCTTGTTTTTAGAATCATGTTCAACAATCCCCTTGCCCCTTCGAATCATGGATTTTTCGTGTTCATTTTTAAGTAATCCTGTTTTCATCTACTTATAACCTCGGAAATTATTTGTCATTTGTCAGTCAAAGCCGGTAAAGTAAAAATGAATGATTCCAGACAAGAAGTAGAGCTTGTACATCCTACTAATGGTACTAAATTTAATGTGTTCTTAACAGAATGCCATAAAATACAGATTTTCTGTGTCTTGTATCATGCACCATGATGATTGTAGTTATGTTTTTGTTTTGTATTTGGATCGTGAACGTAACTTTTATGTAGGGACGCGTTCGATTGTTGACACTGTCGTAATCCATGATTTAAGAAAACATAGATTATGTTCACACGTGAACAGTGATTTACTTTTCATACACGAACGAAAGCAGCTATTCTGTGTTTATACCAAGATCTACATTTTCCTAACGTGTATAAAATTAGAAAAGACTATATCACAATAGTTTAGTGATGCATGACCATAATCAGAGTATATACAGGGTGTTCCACTTAAGTCGGATTCTTCCATAGCTCTCTTATTATAAATTTAAGAGAAAAATGTTTCAAATAAAAGTTACGCTGAAATATGCGGTGTATATACAGAAAATATTTTTGAATACACGGGATGTTCCATTTCACCTGGACGCTATGCAACTTCGTTATTTTAAATGGAACACCCTGTATATCTGTGTATTTTTGGATTCCTGACTTAATTTTAAGTTGATTTTATGTATCATACATTGTGCCCAAAACACTGTTTCCGAGATATTCAAGTTTTTTTGAGAAATTTCACGATTACAGCGCTCTGAATATTGCTAGATAGCTTCTAAGCCATAAGAGCTAGAAACTTGCGGTTTACATAGTTCGATTTACCACGAATTACGCTATCATTTCCACTATTAGAAAAATATGGTAAGTAGTATAAAGTGGTAAATATCGGTACCTGCATTTGACAATCTTTCAACAGGAATAACTTCTTTTTTTCAAATGGAATGACCCATATTTATTTCCACCGTTGGATTCAAAATTAAATTCTCTTTCGATTGATATAAGGTTGTCCATATTTATCTTTAACAGTTTTCGAGAAAGATGCAATTCTTCCTAAAGTTTGAAAAACGAGCTGCCTACAGCATAAAGTAGGCTTTGCAAATTTTGTTTAAAACATCGCATTGACTTAAATACGAGGTTTATAAATAGTGGTAACATCGAATGCAAAAAACGGAATCGCACTAGCACAGTAGTTACAGATGAAAACGAATATCTAGTATTGGGATGCATACAGGAAAACTCTCAAATTAGTGTGCGACAAATTAGTCAAACGACGGATATTAGTACAACATCAGTACATAGGATTTTAAAGAAACACAAATATCATCCTTACCACATCCAATTACACCAGGAGTTACTCGAAGGAGACTTTCAACGGAGGCAGACATTTTGTCAGTGGGCACTTGAGAGAGGAAGAAATTTTTTTAAACAGGTCATGTTTTCGGATGAGTCAACTTTCCACAAAAATGGCTTTGTTAACCGCCATAATTGTCATTATTATGACACGGTAAATCCGCACCAATTCCAGACAACCGGTAGGCAATACAGGTGGTCCTTGAACGTGTGGACGGGAATTTTAGGAGGCCACATCATTGGACCATTCTTTTTTAATCGACACTTGACAGGAAGAATTTATTTGGACTTTCTGCGAAACACTTTGGATGATTTGTTGGGCGACATTCCTTTAGCAACCCTTCGAAGGATGTGGTTACAACAGGATGGTGCTCCACCTCATTAAAAGACGGAGGACATTTCGAACACTTAATGTAAAAGTGCACTTTAAGTTCACGTACCCTTTTTTATTGCGTTTAGAATTTTCTATCATGTTGCGTTTTGTTTTCGTTGTTGGTAGTGGTTTAGTTTTGTTTGTTAGATCACTTTTTAAACATGCCAGTAATATTGTTACTGGCATGTTTTATAAATTTTAAATTCACGCGATATCATTGTTGGTGACCGGATTTTTACCGGGAAAAACGAAAACAATTCACAATACAATTTGTTTGTCGAGATGAACGTACATAACATTGAAACGATGTTTTAAGCAATATTGGCAAAGCCTACTTTACGCTGTAGGCAGCTCGTTTTTCAAACTTTAGAAAGAATTGCATTTTTCTCAAAAACTGTTAAAGATAAATATGGACAACCTTATATCAATCGAAAGAGAATTTAATTTTGAATCCAACCGTGGAAATAAATATGGGTCATTCCATTTGAAAAAAAGAAGTTATTCCTGTTGAAAGATGCAGGTACCGATATTTACCACTTTATACTACTTACCATATTTTTCTAATAGTGGAAATGTTAGCGTAATTCGTGGTAAATCGAACTATGTAAACCGCAAGTTTCTAGCTCTTATGGCTTAGAAGCTATCTAGCAATATTCAGAGCGCTGTAATCGTGAAATTTCTCAAAAAAACTTGAATATCTCGGAAACGGTATGTTTTGGGCACAATGTATGATACATAAAATCAACTTAAAATTAAGTCAGGAATCCAAAAATACACAGATATATAGGGTGTTCCATTTAAAATAACGAAGTTGTATAGCGTCCAGGTGAAATGGAACATCCTGTGTATTCAAAAATATTTTCTTTATATACACCGCATAATTCAGCGTAACTTTTATTTGAAACATTTTTCTCTTAAATTTATAATAAGAGAGCTATGGAAGAATCCGACTTAAGTGGAACACCCTGTATAGTATGTCGTCGGATATCGCGCATTAAAAAATGATGGGTGGATCCATCAGATGTGTTTATCTCATTCTAACCTCGGAGATAGAATGAGATAAAACACATCTGATGGATCAACCGGCGAATAAAGCAACTCGCCCAAAATTCCAGAAATACACTCAGTTCCATAAAAAGTGACGCACTCGATTTTTCGGGTAATTTTAAAGTTTTGTAGTTCTTAAACCGGTGGACCGATTTGAACATTTTTTTTTTCAGTTTATAGCAAAATTCATTCTCTATGAGCCGGATTGGAAGCAATGGTGAGTTCTTCCATATTTCATGGAAATTAATGGAGAATTTTGAACCTAAGTTTTTTCACAGGTTTTCAAAACACCCTGTGGATTATTCTCGCATTCATGGAAAAATTATTCATTCTGCATTCGATGAACCATTTTTTAGTAAACATTTTGTTTTTTTATTCATTGATTTATCTCTAAAATTGTCCGAATAACAGCTTTTTTGCTGAAACCTTGCGTATTATCCACTTTCTGAATTTACCGAGTTTTATAAACTGATACGAATTTTAAAAAAACATTTTTATTAAACACAAAGTTATAAACTTGTTCAGGATTTATTTGAGGCATTTTGCGTAATTTTAGTCTCTAAAACTTGTTAAATGACACTTAATTAATGACACAACAACAAAGTATGGAGGCATACAACAAATTAATTGCTATGGCAACGGCAATTGCTTTTTCAAAAGCAATGTGATCCTACAATGAAATAAATTTCCACCTCTTTATTTTTTGAAAGACAAAGGAATTGCCTACCAATAAATAAAAAAAAATTAAAAACCGGTCCACTGGTTTAAAAAAAAAAAAAAGTTAGTTCAAAAATCAAATGCGTCACTTTTTTTGGAACTGAGTGTATTTAAAAACCTTGACAATTTCTATTGGTTTATATGCCATACAATTCTGCAGTGAGTATGACCACTCATCATGTGCATCATTTCTCAAGACACGAAAAAGCAGGGTTCACGTAAAGACGTTATATCTCGGAAAGTACCAGCAATAAAACGGTGAACAAAAAAACAAAATGTTTATTAAAAAATGGTTCATCGAATGCAGAATGAATAATTTTTCCATGAATGCGAGAATAATCCACAGGGTGTTTTGAAAACCTGTGAAAAAACTTAGGTTTAAAATTCTCCATGAATTTTCAGGAAATATGGAAGAACTCACCATTGCTTCCAATCTGGCTCATAGAGAATGAATTTTGCTATAAAATGAGAAAAAAAAAGTTCAAATCGGTCCACCGGTTTAAGAACTAAAGAACTTTAAAATTACCCGAAAAATCGAGTGCGTCACTTTTTATGGAACTGAGTGTAGTTGTATGGGAAATAGCACCTCAAATTTTCATAACCTCAGAAATGGCAGTTTTTTCTTGCTGGGCGGCCTAATTTTTGTTAACTGGCTCCTCTATTGTAAAGTAAAGTGTAGTAGATTTCCGATTACCGAAAATCACAGACGAAAAATATGGAATCTGAAAACACAAAAGAGAAATTTGTGTATTAATGGGTGTATTAATAAGTGGGTAATAGTACATTACGTCATTACATACCGAGCTGGGATCATACTTCATTACAGCCGAGGGTTGATATCTGGGTCAGACATGAACGCGAGGCTTGTAATGAAGAAGACCAGCGGACTCCAGCAAGATATGTATGGTCTGTTCACTGATAGAATCCCGGTCGTATATAGTGTAAGGAATATCGTCCGGAGCTCTATTTCCTTGTCTTTATTGAAATATTGTTTGTAACCTAATCTATAACGTAAGTTTTAATCTTTGTGGTCAAGTTACGACCGACGTGCGGCATTTCTATGAAAACATCAACGCGCCTACGGCGTCTTAGTTGAGACGTTCGTGCCGTCACACCGGGATTCTATCAGTGAACAGACCATATACTATTTTATTCACAATTAGTAAATAAATAATTAAATAATAACATAATCTTAGCATACAATGTTTTTATTTAATTGAATAGATAGTGAATGAGAATTCGGAAATTCTTAAAAAAATATGGGCTGCAGTGATCATTGTGACTTAGAGAGTGTACTCCACCAGATTTGAAAACTGCTGCACAAAAGACAACCAGAAGATTTGCTACCGCAAAGTGACGTTTAATTTGCCGGGAGACATTAATATTAGTTAAAATCGTACATCGGAGCCCCTGGTACCTATATCTGAAATTTTTTTTGAAAAAAATTCATCCTAACCATAACAGCGACCGAAGAAATCTTCTGCTCCGTTTGAACCTGCTGATTGTTTTGACGTCACAAGCTCGCTAGCCTGGCTGACGCGCGTGTTTAATTTTCGCACGCGGCGCGCGCTGAGCTGTCAGAAGTGTCAGAATGCAGTCTACATTTGCAGTAGCTCTATTATTTACGACGTTGTGGTGTTGGTTTATTGCATCGTCTTATTAGTAAATATGGAAGAAGGTTTCCAGAAAGGAGATTCACATAATTTGCCAAATGTAAGCGTAATTAATTATGGTATCCGATTTTATGATAACAAAGAGTGATTTTAACCAGCCCCAAAGGAAATCACGAAAAAAATCTGTGTTTTAATGTAGGTCATTTAAATTCGGGTTTAAACTGAGGAGAACTAATCGTATAGCATTTATTATTATAGTAAATTAACTTAAAATGATCCTCGCAGCAGTACAAAGTAGATGTCGATGAAACGTTTTTAATATCACGTCCTACTGCCTCAAACCATTTTTTCTTGTTTATTGTTGGCTTTGGGACGCTTACAAATATTTTCGTTGACGTCTTAGTAGTTGTATTATTGAAGCAAGGAACAAAACATCATTTTCGTGCCACCATATTTCTTTTATAATACTGCTCATTAACACAAAGAACGCTCACTGCATGACGACCCCGTACAAGCCGGCCGGCGCGCGGCAACGTGCCTGCGAGGATGTGACGTCATGTTACTAGCCTCTATCTTGGGAACGTTTCTTAGCCTCTCTGCTTTTAGGTGATTTCTATTGCGAATAACTGGCAAAATGAAAATATACAATTTTTTTTATTGTTACATTAGTTTATAATACCAATAAATCTATCATTTCCAATTGAAATTAGTATTTTGTGGACATGCCTATTGCGAATAACTGGCAAAATGAAAATATATAAATTTTTTTATTGTTACATAAGTTCATAATACCAATAAATCTATTATTTCCAATTGAAATTAAAATTTTGTGGACATGCCTATTCAAGCAAAATACGAAGTTTCAACCAACTTGCAATAATGAAAATTTCGACTACTATTTTACGACTTTGGGGTGTTCTTACACCCCCTGCTGCCCATCGCCAAGTCGAAACGTTCGAGATGGCAACTCATTACCACTATGGCAACCTTTTGGAAAATTTTTAGCTTACTTTCAGTAATCATGCAAAATGTTCACTAGCTCTTAAACTATTAAGTCAGGTATGTTTCTGCCGAGGTTTCTGCCAAATATATTGAAATGCTCGCCCATCTTCAGTTGATATTGTTGCACATATCACTGGTTCATTGTAAACTTTTGACCACCCATCAATCGACATATTTACGTATTACCCCGAGAATGACAAGTGACAAAAAAAAAACGTTTTGCATCTTCGTCATAAATTTCATCCAACAGAGTTGTTCCTATAGTTTTTCGGGTTGAGGGGGTTATACCCAGATGTTAGTAATTGGATGGCTTTTTTTACTTACAAATTTTTAATGAATATGAAGCTATACTTAGTTTGACAAAACTTGCCTTTGCTATTTGCTTTTATGTTTCTCACGAAGTTTCTCAGTTGTGGTTATTCGCACTAGAAAACTACTAATAGCCGATTGATTTTCTTTTTTTTTTTTTAACTGATCCAGAAGTAGTGGTAGAGACTTCGTATGACTTGACATGGAACTTGATGCAGATGACGTACTGACAAAATTCTGGTGTACAGGGTGTTCCACGTAAGAGGCTCACTCGATCTTCTGGCTTTATTATTGGGCTAAAACGAAAAACCAAATCTGCTCTCATGTATTTTTTTATGAGGAATCCGATTGTAAGATCGAATAAGCGATAGAACTTCTCTCGGAACCTCTAATATACAAGGTATTGTCAAAAAACTGATTCTCCATTTTTTTTTCCGCCCTGTATATGTATTACGAAAATGGATACGGTATATTAGTGTGGTTATAAAGGCTCATGCCGTTCATCATCATCATATAACTTCCGGTTTAGCCGGAAATAGCAAACATCCGACAAAATTCGGGCGACGACCTGTATATTATGAAATAATTGAAAAATAGCATATCTCCTAATTTCAAAAATGGGTTTGTCACGACGATGGGCCGCATATGGAAAAGTAATCAGAATTGAAAATTTAGAAACAGGGGTTTGACACAATGGTCTATTCTATGAAAATATTTACAAGCAGCTGCCAACTTTGTTATTTTAAATGGAACACCCTGTATATTTTTAGATTTTTTATTTCAGCGTAAAATTATCTCTCCAACGTTCCTCAGATATTTTATTTTTTATGTGGTGTTGCCGAATTATTCGAAAAAATTTGGTCAGAACAAGGTTAAACGAAAATTTCGCTGTGTGTGCATTGCTTATTAACCGAGAAGGTTATATTTTGCTTCTATATCGACAAGGGCTGTACTTCAACGACACAAGCCCCAAATATTGATTATATTATACAGAGTGTTTTTTACACTAACGCCGAGGCTAACGCTAATTTAGTACATTTCAAAGTGCATTTTCTCAATTTTTTTAAATGGAACACCCTGTAAATTATTGTATTTTAGAATTGGCACCTTAATTCTCTACAATTTTTATGAATGATGTCTTATACCTAAATTCATTATTTTCGGAGATATTTTCACATTTTCATTCAATTTTTCAATTATCGTTAAGTACATACCTACCTAGTTAAAAATATGTTAAGTCTACCTACCTATGAAAATTGTATTGTATTGTACAAGTAGTCTTGCTAAATCTTTCCTGTAAAATGTGAAACTAGGAATACCTACTTTTTATTTTTATCTAATCATAATTACTCAAAAACTACCGAATAGAACCGTCGCGTCGCGTGTGTATCTAATCTAATCATTGTAGGTACTACTCGTAATCATAAAAGAATGATTGGAAATCTATCTAAATAGAAATATTCATTGTGTCCCATTTAAAAAACGAACAGAATCGGCAATCAATAATTTTTTATTAGTGCCAAATAAAATCTTATGTAACTTTTATAATAGGTACCTATACGTTTTTTTCCAATTTTTGCAGTAAATTCACAAACGTTTATTAAAGTGCGTAACTAACAGAATTATAATCAATGTGGACATCTGGTGTACAAATATTTTACCACGGTTTTTCATGTGATTAGGTTTGTAATTTGTATCTTGTTATTTTCTCCGATTTTGCATGAATCATTTAACAAATAATGAAAATGTCCTCAATTAAATAGAATAACGAAATCGTATATAACCCAGTCAATGAGTGCTCAAAAGAGGGATGTAGAGTACATGGAATATGCGAGAATTTTTTACTTCAGGACTTTGTTAGGAGTAGTTAGTAGGTAAATATACTAAAAGTCCCCGCCCCTGGGAGGTGAGCTTACGGTGGGGGAGGGAGGAGAAGGTCCCATTTTTGGGTTTTTCGATTATATCTCGGAAACGGTGGACTCTAGAAAAAATATGTTCTACCTATATAAAAACGAAAGCTAATTAAATTTCCCATAAAACTGTATATACATATTTGTCGAATATCCAACGGTTTTCAAGATATACGTTATTGAAAATCGATAATTTTCTTAAAAATCATTTTTACGCTTTTTGCCAAACATTTGCTTCAAGTGCCTCCAACGATCGTTTCTCAAAACTGTAAAAACGAAGTTGTAGAGCATTAAATTTCCTACACTTTGATATACACTTTTGCTACTTTATCTTCAACCAATCAAAAGTTATAGAATTTTTAACATGTACTCTCAATTTCGATGTTCCTCTAGAAATGAGTATATTGACGCTACCATGGTGATTATGATAATGATTTCCTTTCCAACTATCATAATTAGAGTCAGATGATAAACCTGCTGATGATGCAGCTGCAGAAAAATGGGTAAATATGCTCCAAGCTTCAGGTGACGCTGACGTTGATATTGTGAAGACAGCTATCAACAGATCGCAAAATTCCTCGGTAGCTGTTATTGGAGAGGACGTCGACTTGGCTGTTCTCCAAAACCCCAACTGATCGTGACATTCTGCTGGTAAAACTTAGAAGAGGAAAGGTCAAGACTATTTTATATTCCTCACAACAGCTACAGCAGGAGCTGAAATGAAGGACAATGCCCATTTGTTATTCTTACATGCATTCACAGGCTGTGACTCAACATCCGCAGCGGATCGCAACAGTAAAGTGAGTTTTGTCAAAATGTATCAGAAGTCCAAAATCATACAATGTGCAGCTGAGGTATTTGCCAGCGGTTCTTCTTCCCCTGACTCCATTGAGACAGCTGGGATTATGAGTACTATCTCATGGTACGATGCTCTAGCCACAGAAAAATCCCTCAACGAGTTCCACTACAAATCATTTGTCAAAGGAGCTGCAAACATGAAGCCTGATCGTTCAACTCTCCCTCCAACTGAAGGAGCTGTTAAGCAGCATGCATTCCGGACGTACCACCAAGTACACCTGTGGTTAGAGGAGGAACCTAATGGTGGGGCGCCGATTGGGGTTGGGAGAGGGGGAATGACCAACTAGTTCCGAAACTGTCAAAGTTGGATGCTGCTCCTGACGAAATCTTGAAGATGCACGAAAGGATGTGACGGTGGCAGGTGTGGTTGTAAAAAAGCATCGTTAAACTGCTCTGTCGCATGCCCGAATTGCAAGGGCAGTTGCAACAACAGAGTCGGCATATTAATTCAAGAAAAAGGCGACGACGACGACATCGATACACTACCAATCTCTTTGGACAATGTCTCCACTGCTGACGAAAATGAATGAGCATCTTCCCTTCCGCCTCAAAAAAACCAAGAAGTCACCTTGAATGATTATTTTTTCATTTTTTAATTACTATCAGTCCATGTAAATACTTTCATGATATGATTCGTAATAATATAATAAAAGCTATAATTATAAAAAAAGTGTTGTGTCAATTGCAACTACCTTATTTCTATTGTAAAAATGTTGTTAATCATCATGGTAGCGTCAACATCCTCATTTCTAGAGGAACATCGAAATTGAGCGTACATGTTAGAAATTCTATAACTTTTGATTGGTTGATGATAAAGTAGCAAAAGTGTATATCAAAGTGAAGGAAATTTAATGCTCTACAACTTCGTTTTTACAGTATTTCTGAGAAACGATCGTTGAAGGCACTAGAAGCAAATGTTTGACAAAAAGCGTTAGGTAAAAATGATTTTTTAGAAAATTATCGATTTTCAATAACGTATATCTCGAAAACCGTTGGATATTCGACAAATATATATATACAGTTTTATAGGAAATTTAATTAGCTTTCATTTTTATATAGAACATATTTTTTCTAGAGTCCACCGTTTCCGAGATATAATCGAAAAACCCAAAAATGGGACCTTCTCCCCCCTCTCCCACCGTAAGCTCACCTCCCAGGGGCGGGGACTTTTAGTATGTTTACCTACTAACTACTCCTAATTAGGTCCTGAAGTCAAAAAGTCTCCCATATTTCATGCACTCTACAATATATTCCTTGATTGGACTAATAGTATTTTTAATCAGTATGATAAAATAAATATTCATTGTAGTCTCACTCCTTCTTCAACGTGTAGCGATTAATACTCTGATTAACGGTTAGTACAAAGTACAAGTAGAATGTGAGCCTAGACATTTATATTTAGTAATAAATAAAATAAATAATGGTTTAGTAAATAAAATAAATCTGTTATCAAAGGAAATCAATAAATTTCCCATGCGTTATAAACCTTATTGTTTCGCATTGCTGAATGCTGCGACCATTGCCGTTGGAGTAAATTGTGCATTGATGAACGAAAAAATCTTATTCCAGAACTCGTTCCAGAATGACCAGCCTATTGAGGCCCGGGCCTGGGGCCTCACTTTTTTTTGTAATAAATGCCTAAAATGATTCTCAAGGTGGAAAACTATATAGGATTTGATTTTTATTTTTTTTTATACTGATCTTGGGATGCTCAATTTGGGTCTGAGTTTGTGGGACACAGCTGTCCCCGGAACATCCCCATCCACCCCCCCAAAAGGCTTTTTTTTTGCTTTTTGCTTTATATCGAGCTTCCGGTGCATGCTATCGCAAAAGTACCTATATTGAAAATTAAAGAGGAATAAACAGTGTACAATATAAGCCATGTTTGGTTGTTGTACGTCAAACCGTTTCTTTGCACGGGCACCTCAAAGTTGGCCCTCCCTTTGAAATTGGCACTTCGTAATTTTTTTATTGTGGCTCACAGACAATACTAATTAAAAATAAAACATATGGCAGTTTATCACCGATAAATACCTGATTTTTTGGTATATATCTGTTTTTTCTACATTGCTCATTTTCGAGATACAGGGTCGTCCATCCTAAAATTCACTCCATCGTATCACAGGGGTTGTTCATATAGGATAGTTCAAAATTTATGGTATTATAAACTTCAACGTGCTGTTTGAAAATTCGTATCAGACGACCAAATTTTTTCGCCGGAACTACCCCTTAACCTAAAAAAAAGAGTTTTTAGGTTAGGTTTTTCTTTAATATTCGCTCTTCAGGACACTCTATGAGAAATCGTCACGTTGTATGCTCGCTTATATGGTTTATGTATAGGTTTCATAATTTTTTTTTTTTACAACACCCTGTATTCGAAATTTTTTTTTATAGTGTTCTAAAAAAAATATTTTTTTAACGTTTTCTAATACGCATATGTTTTTACTATATGCTATCTACTTTGTATATCTCTATATGGTTTGTTAATTAGACTACCCCTTCACCCCAAAATCGATACCGCGGCGTAACAGTTTATCAGAAAATTACATTATTCATGTTGTTATGCACATATTCTATACGCATGTATGTATTGCAAACGTTTTCCTCAAATATTTTCTCTGAGGGTTATTGAAAACAAATATTCTTTTACTGCCTTTTAATACGCATTGTAAAAAAAAATTATTATGAAACCTATACATAAACCATATAAGCGAGCATACAACAATACGTGACGATTTCTCATAGAGTGTCCTGAAGAGCGAATATTAAAGAAAAACCTAACCTAAAAACTCTTTTTTTAGGTTAAGGGGTAGTTCCGGCGAAAAAATTTGGTCGTCTGATACGAATTTTCAAACAGCAGCTGTCTATAATACCATAAATTTTGAACTATCCTATATGAACAACCCCTGTCATACGATGGAGTGAATTTTAGGATGGACGACCCTGTATCTCGAAAAAGAGCAATGTCAGAAAAAACAGATATATACCAAAAAATCGGGTATTTGATAAACTGCCATATGTTTTATTTTTAATTAGTATTGTCTGTGAGCCACAATAAAAAAATTACGAAGTGTCAATTTCAAAGGGAGGGCCAACTTTGAGGTGCCCGTGCAAAGAAACGGTTTGACGCACAACAACCAAACATGGCTTATATTGGACACTGTTTATTCCTCTTTAATTTTCAATATAGGTACTTTTGCGATAGCATGCACCGGAAGCTCGTTATAAAGCAAAAAGCAAAAAAAAGCCCTTTGGGGGGGTGGATGGGGATGTTCCGGGGACAGCTGTGTCCCACAAACTCAGACCCAAATTGAGCATCCCAAGATCAGTATAAAAAAAATAAAAATCAAATCCTATATAGTTTTCCACCTTGAGCCTACGTTTCCTGGAGTATTAGTGGAAGTGTTCAATTACTTAAATTCACACTTCAGGAAAATATGGGCTGGAAAACTGAGGGAACAACATTTTCGACAAATAATTAAATGTTTGGCTGGAGAGATAGTATGTACCATGAACACACCTTTTTCCAATTATTTCGAATGAAACGGGAAAAAATTATTTTGATTAGTTATCGTTTACATATAGTCGAGTAAACTTTAACTTGGCGTGTGGATGAGTTGATATTGTGCATACTATTTCATTTTCTCTTGCACACAAAGTTAAAGCAATAACCCAAAACCATTGTTCACGTATGTTTATACGTAAACAATGGTTTTGGGCCATTGCTTCAATTTTGTGTGCAAGAGAAAATACAATAATACGCACAATATCAACTCATCCACACGCCAAGTTAAAGTTTACTCGAGTATACCATATACCATTCAACAATATATTGGCCGTCTCCAAATCGACAACAATTTCATAATTTGCTTCAAAGTTTAAAGTTAAATTAACCATCTCCTGTTCCTGCATGATAAATATGAAGAATATGAACATAGAACAAACATAACCTTTTACTTTTCAAGTCATAACCGCTTGTAACTTCAGTCAAGGTACCGGGAAGTAAATCAGTTCCCGTTAAGCCTGGTTCAGAGAACTACAACGTGTCGCTGGCGATAGTTCATTCCACCAATAGAAGTCAAACACCATGTACTCCCCTAATGTAATTCCTCAATATTTGATTTTTATTGGTCGAATAAGCTGCCGCCAGCGAAACGTTGTAGTTCTCTGAATCCGACTTAATACAATTAATGACATCATTAGGTGACGTCAACACTATACTCCCCTATTCCCACTAGAGAACGGTTACAATTTTACTGTTACCGTTGATCAAACGGGAAGTCGCGAAAAAATCCTTATAGTAGACAAACTGCAACAACATAGTATTTAATTATTAATATTCGTATTTAAATATTCTGTTACAGAATAGAAACTAGATCTAATTAATTGGTTCCTGACAGCTGCTTTAAATTCATTTAATTTATAGAGACTTTTTATGTTATTAGGGAGCTTGTTAAAAAGTTTAATACCCATAACAGTGGGACCATTCGCAACCAGCGACAACCGGTGATGAGGTACACTTATATTGTTATTCACCCTGAGACAATAACGAGCATTTCCATCTCGAGCCTGTATGAAATTTTCGGGATTTGACTTAACAAAAATCACCGAATTTAGAATATATAATGAGGGGACAGTTAATATGTTTAATTTTTTAAATAATTCTCTACAAGAAGTATTCATTGGTTTAAATAACATTGTGCGAATAATTTTTTTCTGCATTATTAGAATTTCATTGACTCTATAGTGCAATTTCCCCAGCAAAATACCGTAGTTGATACTCGAGTGAATATGTGCAAAATAATACAGTTTTAAAATGTCCAGATTAACACTGTTTCTGAGTTGCCATATTACGAAACAAGAAACAATGTGTCGCTAATTTCTTTAATAAAAAGTTAATTTGATTACTCCAGGTTAAATGGGCATCAAGATGCAGTCCTAAAAATTTAATGGAGTTTTTTGTTCAATGCTCCTGTTATTAATTTTAACTAAAACACTCTGGTTCATCTCTCTGGCAGAAAAAATCGCAAATTCGGTTTTAGTGTTATTTAAGGCTAAACCATTATTGGATCAAAAGGTTATCATATTATCTACAGCAGAGTTTGCATACAAACTGAGTTCACTAATATCTTCTGCAGAAATTGCGGCTGAAGTGTCATCAGCAAATAAAGACACATATGCGTTATCAAAATGATCAACAATATCATTTATAAATAATATAAAGAGCAATGGTGCCAGTACGCTCCCTTGAGGGACGCCCATGGTCACCATGCTGTGCACGACCTATAAACAACACCACTCACTGTCTCTTAACACCACTTCCTGCACAAAAAATTAAGTATTCTTTTAACTTATATGTATTTATATCTCGATTTATATATATTTATTATTTAGAAAATATAAAAAATCAAAAACATGAACACATACATTATAAAGCACAATAAAAAAAATGAAGACATTTTTAATACAAATTAAAAAAAAATAAATAAAAAACTATTAAATAAAAATAATAATCTTCGCGAACCCTTCCGCGCAAACCTATCGCACACTTCTATATTCTGTCACAGAACCAGAAGAATAACTGAATGACATTTTTATTGTTCTCGCTCAGACAAAACTTTTGGATGGGCGGCCATGTTCTCTGATTAGAAAGTCAGGTCCGTATTTTAAAAATGTAAACGAAATTAAACAGAATTGAACTAAGGGAAAGGTGGAAATTGTCAGTTTTTACTTTGCAATAAAAATATGAAAATGTGGGATTAAAAAATCTCATTCATTCCATTTTAAACATTATATTATTACAAATGAAAAATTTAATTTATATATTATAAAAGGAAAAGTATTCATCCTTGTATCAAATCAATTCATTAATATGAGTTTCCAAATTTTCATGAGGGTTTTAAGTAAAACACAAGAACACTAATAAATATACATATATTCATTTATTATTTATTGATGTCTCCAAATTATAAGTTTATTCTTATTTATAAATTTAAAATTTCTATTAATATATTTCAAAGTATAAAATAATCTTAATCTAAAATACAATTTCATTACAAATTTTTTGGGAAAATTTTCACATGGATCATAATAATAACTGTTCTATAATTTTATTTTCACAACATATATTTTCAAATCTATCCTGAAATAATATTTCAAGTTTAGTTATAAAATCAACAAAGGCGTCGTTCGGAACCCTCAAATTTCCAAACGTATTTAAATTTCCACTTTGATATGCTTTAAAATAGCAAAATAATAATGAATCATCCAGGTTCTGATGATCGTTGGAATATTTTTCACTTATATACATGCACATATGCTAAGACATTTCTTAATGAGGTATCCACAAACATATTTTTGAAAATTTTCTTGTAACACATTATTATTTTGATAATCATGAGGAATAACAATTGATATGGTTTCATCAGTAGTAGGAAGTGGTACAGAAGTCTCTTCAATTTCAATATCTTCCAATCGCAACAACATTTTATCTGAATCTCCTTCACAATTTTCTGTGCCTGAATGGAATAACTTCACACATAATAGTTTTTTAAAAGTCCGCTGAAATTGAATTAATGTAGGTTTTGTACAATTTCCATTTTGTTGACGGACTGAACCAAAAAAATTTTCCAAACAGTCTTGATTAAGCCATCTTGTAAAGATATAATCATAACCTTCATGTTTTAACAAATCCCACAGAAGTAATAACCCATTAATTGTTATACGAAAACATTTAATAAATTTTATTTTATTTGTTACATCCCTGCCATAGTGCGGCAGTTAGCTAGGATATATCAACATATTGTGCACTTTTTGATAAAAGCACCAAATTTGGCACAGAGGTAGACCGATGTAATATGAACAATTTTGGATGTGGAGCCATCGGCCAACTGCCCCCTGGCGGCCGTGGCGGCCATTTTCCAAAATGGCTGCCAGTGGACATCCGAAAGACAACAGAAGTTAGATAAAATTTGCTGCTGAAGGTTTTAGTGAATGTTTATTGAATGTTTTGAATGAGAGATAGTTTGTAAGCTATATACAGGGTGGGTCAATAGTGCGTATTTCTTCTGTATCTCCTGTCTCGTTAGAAATAGAAGCATGGTTCAAAATTTTAATTAATTTGTGAGAAAAAGTACATTTTTTTAAATTATTATCAATTATACAGGGCGATCCGTTAAAGTGGTAGATGAAAGAATATATATTTTTTAAATAGAATGACCCAATTTTTTTTATTATGTTTGAATACCACATACCACTATGATGGCCTATTCAGCGGTAAAATATTTTTAAAATTTCTTGGATGGTTAATAAAATAAAAAATATTTTTATGGAAAACTGTCGTTATCTTCATTTGTAGTCCTTTTTCTACGATTGACTGTTTTATAAGAAATGCCACCTGTTTCTTCAAATCTGTTTTTAAACTTTTGGAAGATGCTTCTTGTGGATGGGTTCTGTGAGAATACTTTTTAGCGTAAGTTCTGGAGGCAACAAAATTGAAAGTAACTGAAATTAAATGTCTTTGTTTCTATGAAATAGTTTCAAAGGTACATTGACTTTTCTGAATAAAACATACCTATTTACACGTAAACAACTACATCTAGAAAATTATTCATTTTAGGTATGGGACATAATATCATATCAAAGTTGCAGAGAAATAAAAATTACACAATTTTTACAAAAATATATAGTGTTCCCTTTGAAGAAGTTGAGTTTTGGTAGTTTGAATATTTATTTAGCAGTGCGTTTATGAACACCTTGTATGAAAAAAATATTTTCTACATCAGCTAATAGTTAAAGTATGGCATACACTACTACCATGTCAAAGAAAAAAAATTACTCTCCAAAAATAAGTCCAAATTCAATTTTCAAAATGCAAACGGCAGTTTTCAATAAAAATATTTTTTAATTCATTAACCATCAAACAAATTATAAAAATATTTTACCGCTGAATAGGCCATCATAGTGGTATTCAAACATAATAAAAAAATTGGGTCATTCCATTTAAAAAATATATATATTCTTTCATCTACCACTTTAACGGATCGCCCTGTATAATTGATAATAATTTTAAAAAATGTACTTTTTCTCACAATTTAATTAAAATTTTGAACCATGCCTCTATCTCTAACGAGACAGGAGATACAGATTTCTTCTGTATCTCCGCACGTACGCACTATTGACCCACCCTGTATATAACTTACAAACTATCTCTCATTCAAAACAGCAGCAAATTTTATCTAACTGCTGTTGTCTTTCGGGTGTCCACTGGCAGCCATCTTGGAAAATGGCCGCCACGGCCGCCAGGGGGCAGTTGGCCGATGGCTCCACATCCAAAATTGTTCATATTACATCGGTCTACTTCTGTGCCAAATTTGGTGCTTTTATCAAAAAATGCACAATAGGTTAGCTAATCCGCTGTACTACCAGAGTGATCCACAATTTTTAGTTGTAAAATTTTGTTAGCAGCCTCTTTAAGAAATTCTGTTTGATATTCAAGTCCCTAGAATGCCCTGTTAAATTCTTTGGCATGTGATGTGTGTAATGAATTCAAAAGATCAAACAATTTGTCCATCATCTCAACGAATTGAGCTGTAGCGATAGCCCTAGCAGGTAATACACCAAATCTTACATAAATATTGAGCCCTGCTGCTACAGTGTTACTAAATATTTGTGAGGCAAATTTAACCTTCATTTTTTCAAAGTTGTTAGGAGTAACATGAGAATCTGTTAACTTGGGAGCTGCTCTTAGCGGGTAATTCTTATCATTATTATAAAAATCTTTAATGTACTTCCAAAAAACTTCCTCCCCGTTTATGAAGTTATATTTTAGTAAATTATTTCTTACTGTTTTTATTAGATGAGGGGTGTCAAACATATAAATGATTTTCTGGCCATTTACTTCAAAATAGGGTTTATCTGGAGAAACATTATTTAGAAATTGAGAAACTTGCATATTGTTAGAACCCATGTCACTTATCAACGCACATATATTTAAACCAATATTGGATAATTTAGAAATTGCTTCGGTGATTATAGTTTGAAGAAGATTAGCAGTGCACATTGAATGTAAAAAATGATAAGAAAGGGGCTGGCTCCACTTACTTCTAATACTCCTAACCATCAGAACAAGTACGGTTAATGCAGGTTTGAAAGTTTTTTTACCATTTCCTGCATCTTCCAAACCAATAATATGATCTCCTGAAGTAGCATAAAATAAATTTGCTTTTATACTCATTTCGTCGATGCACAAAACGCATAGTCTCTCTTCTTTTGGAAAATTATCGATTTTCATTTTTAACATTTTAAAAAGTTCCATGTTGTTCAGTCCTGGATTCATTTTCAAATTTCTAACGGTTTTTAGTAAAGTTGCTGGTGTTGGCAAACAAAATTGAGTCATTAATTTTTTCTTATACAGCTTGGGGCCAGTGATATACATTGCCAAACATTCATTTTTAAATTCTAATGAATATCGTCTTCCTTTTAGGATGCTTCCTGGATTGGGAGATTTGACTATTAATAAAATTTGCAAGTTCCGGGGAGGGGCAAAATTTGTGCGTCAGTGACATGTACTGCTGGACTGTTATATTGTCCATTACATTTTGTCTACTCTCCTCCAAATCCAATTCCAATCTTTCATTTATTTTTTTTAATTGGTCATTTTCATTTCTTAACTTTTTTATCGATCTTCGTAGTCGGTCTTTACGTGGTGTACCTGTTGATAGACTCAAATCTGTTTGTGTGCTGCCTGTTGGAGACAGCAGAGGCACTGGTGTTATTGAACGGGGTGTCAATGTAACATCCTCTAATATTCTTATTTTTTTTCGGTGGCTCATCCACACTGGTTTCTGCAGGCAGTGATACACTGGCAGTATCTACAACACGATATTTTTTATTTATAAATAATTCTGTCTAGGAAAAGGACTATAAATTGCTTGACATTTGTTTTCTTACAAAAATTAAGTAAGTATTACATAAAAAAATTCAGGTATTCACACATTTCAGACTAATATATATTCATGGATTTTTTTTATTCCCTTTATATAATACAATTTATTCGCCTATCTGATTTTTTAGTATTCGCATAGCTGTATAACAATAAAATAAAAACTTACCAGTGTTTACATGTAGCTCTCTGTAATAGCTATGTTCACTGAACATAAGTCCACTTGTGCTTGAACATTCTAGAGAAGGAAATATAGTGGGAACAGCAGTGGCATGCAAACGACTTTTTAAATCGTTGAGAAACATTCTGTTCTCAAAATGCACTTCACACAATCTGTAACCACTCAAGTTATGAATGTTTTCCATAAGGTCCTCTCGTCCACATGCAGTTAACCAAATCTGAGCTCTATGAGAAAAACATATTGAATTAGAATGTAATTAAATATAACTTTTTTAACTAAAATTACTATATTATATTAACTATATAATAATATATTTTACCATGTTCTTTCTTTAGGAAACGAGAAAAAACTAAATTTGCAATTATAAATTTTGTTCTCACAATTTCTTGGAGAACAAATCATTCCTGCTTTTCTCTTCACCATTGTACAGTACAATAAAAGTAAATTATAATGTAAAATCGTAAAATCACAAAACACCAATGCAAAATCACAACAAAACTAAAGTACTACGCCACTGAATATTACTCTTCCAAACGTTGAATAAGCAAACAATTGAATGTCGAAACCCAACGTCCACGACGACAAAATGAGCTAATCAGACAAAATGGCGGCGTGCGCGTCCCAGATGCGCGGACTTGTCCCGCCTAAATGAAATATTCTTCTGATTGTTACTTGTTCTGTGATTCTGTTTTGTTTGCCAGTAGTCTTTGTTTATGAAGGATCATCAATCATCATGCAAAGTCCGTTTAGCCGGTCGTTGGACATGGTAGAGCGAAGCCCTCAAAGTACTGAAAGAACGCTCTACAGTACAAGTAGTAAATACATGGAAGAGTCTAGAATACTTGAATTGCTGCATGTATACTGTGATAAAAGTCGTTATATAGTTATGTGTTATTATTTGTTAAGACTAAAGACACGATTACTTGCAGAGAAAAATAAATATATATTATTTTGCTCACAGAATTTTATTCTCCGATAATGAACGACCCAAAGACAGCACGGGCCGCGAGTCTGTTACGAGTCGGTCACGGGGGGCCATGGCCCCTCCCTGCCCCCCTTGCCGACGCCCTTGCTTTTGACATATGATTTAGAATTTATAATTTAATTATGGAGGTTCATATCAAAATTCAACTTTTCCGGAATTTTACCGAAGGTGGGCGTTTTTTTTGTCTAATTTCTTTGGGTTATTTATCAAATAGTGAAACTCCAGAGACCGTAACATTTCTAAGATATATTTTTCTAAATATTTTTATATAAAATTACTAGCTTTTCCATAAAAGAACAAAATAGCAGTCCAAGATATTATTGTTGGTAGTTAGTGTTGGCCAAACAGTCCAAGAATGAATACATTTTTAAATTTCGTTTTGAATTGGGCACTGACGAATAGAAAATAAATATTTAATATTTAATTTATATTTAATATTTATGTGTCGTTATAATATCTATTTGTATGAAACGAAATGAAACTATAAATAATAACTTTATGAATCGATTTTAACAACTGCTACACAGTACACTTTTAGGTCAAAGCGCCTCGTTCTTGCCTACCTTGACTCAATTAATTTAATGCATTGCAGTATCATTCATAAATCATAAATGATATTTCGTGACAGTCTCAGAATTCTACTTTCTATTTCAATGGGATCGTCCTCGAAATTTTGCAAATTATACTAGACTATAGTGTTTTTTTAAAATAGCTCTGATGTATTTTTTCTTTTTTCTAGTAAGATATAATAATAATAATAATAATAATAATAATAATAATAATAATTTATTTGCATACATTTTTTACATTCTTGTATAATAATATTAAAAACATATATTTTAATAAATTTCAAAAATGTACAGCAAACCTATAATATAACAATAAAAACAAACAAACATGAAAAACCACAAAGTCAGTCGACTGTCTGTGGGAATAACATTAATTGTTTAATTTTACCATTTATGTACAAGATATAGGTATGTATAAAGTTTTAATATTGATGTAGTTTATAAAAAAAGGCAGCTAATTATAGGTTGGATTTCCAACTATATAAAATTCGAAACTCAAAAATACATATTTTTGAGGTATGTATTCACCTTTGACGTAAATCTATTAAAACCCTTTAATTCAATCAAGGTGTAAGAGCCCATTAGGCAAAATTTTTCCACAAATACATACAGCATTGTTTTATATTTAAACAATGATACAAGTAACTGACATGGGTACTATTAATGTTCTTTGTTAGTCTATTTGTCTAGAATGTCAAATTAATATTATCTTTAATCCTTATAATTATTATAAATTTGGCTATTTTTTAATTTATAATGATGTCACATTTCTTAAGATAAATTTATAACAAAATGATAATTCGATAAGTTACAGTACTGGCTGAAATTTGACATTATGTAAACACAAAAATGTATATGCTTTATGACATCCATTTTAAAAATATCCTGATAGGATAACACGGTCTGTGGATAATACAGAAGAATTTTTTAATAAAAAATTACCTATATTGATATTTGTTTTCCAGAAATTTAAAATGTCCAATTTTAGCTCATAATTAATTGCTGTATATTTTTTCTTCTTTTTTATTATTATTATTTTGGATACAGAAATTAATTTCACAAAAATTAGGTTTACTTGATAATCTGTCAATAAAAAAAGCTATCACGCAACAAGATATTTGATCATTATAGTAGTTACCATTTGTCAGATTGACATTATCAGCCAGTTTACTGATTGTTGTCGATGATTTTACTCTACAGTTATTTTATTTTGTGTTTCTGTTCCCTATTATTTTTATTTGCACTTTATCACATTTTTTTAAAATGCTAACATTTCCGTACAATTCACAGTATCTTCTCGCTACAGGCTACAACTCCTCCATCAAATTGATCTTGAATAGCCAGCAATCATATCAGTCATATCAGAGTTTGAAAACCTATTGTGTCGCGGCATTTAAAAAAAATGTGATAAAATGTCAATAAAAATAATATAGGTATTTCTTGAGGATTACATTGCCCCAGCCAAACAAATTTGGCAAAAGTATATATCTAAAGAGATATATTCGATATTTAGCTATCACTGTGCATTTCTTACACTTTTACCAACAACAGACAATTGTTTCGACCTGTTAGGTCTCATCAGTGTTGTACAGGTTTGGTACGGGTATATCAGAGATATCCCAAGTGAAGACAATTCCAGCGTAGTAAATATCGAATGTATCTCAGTTTGGATCCGATGAGAATCGGACACTTATAACTTGCGCCATCTACAAGATGAGTAAGGAAGACATATATTCCAGCATTCTACCTGACACTCCTGACAGCCGGGCGTTTAATGGCGTCCTAGCTCACCGACTGACGTCATGAGCTGCGCGATATCTTATCTCTTATTTATTGTATCATGCGATATTTAGCTATCACTGTGCATTTCTTACACTTTTACCAACAACAGACAGTTGTTTCGACCTGTTAGGTCTCATCAGTGTTGTACAGGTTTGGTACGGGTATATCAGAGATATCCCAAGTGAAGACAATTCCAGCGTAGTAAATATCGAATGTATCTCAGTTTGGATCCGATGAGAATCGGACACTTATAACTTGCGCCATCTACAAGATGAGTAAGGAAGACATATATTCCAGAATTTTTACGGTGAGAGCACTGTTACATGCAAACTCTCCAACTGCATAGCAGAAAAAAGCTTAGGTATATGCAACCCGTTACGCACAGCTACAAGTCGTTGCCTAACGGGTTGCATATACCTAAGATTTTTTCTGCTTTGCAGTTGGAGAGTTTGCATGTAACAGTGCTCTCACCGTAAAAATGCTGGAATATATGTCTTCCTTATTCATCTTGTAGATGGCGCAAGTTATAAGTGTCCGATTCTCATCGGATCCAAACTGAGATACATTCGATATTTACTACGCTGGAATTGTCTTCACTTGGGATGTCTCTGATATACCCGTACCAAACCTGTACAACACTGATGAGACCTAACAGGTCGAAACAATTGTCTGTTGTTGGTAAAAGTGTAAGAAAGGCACAGTGATAGCTAAATATCGAATATATCTTTTTAGATAAATAAAAATAATAGGGAGCAGAAACACTAAATAAGAGTACAGTAAAATCATCAACAACAATCAGTAAATTGTTTTAATAATGTCAATCTGAAAAATAACTACACGCTTGTGTAGTAGCTATAGTGGCGCCGCATAGTGGTTACATCGTGTCAAAACATGGCTGGTAAACAAACTGTATTCTGTTCATCACGCCGATAAAAACCACGATAAAAAGAGTTTCAAAAACAATTTTTTTGTGTGAAATAAACATTTTAACGCGTCAAATGAACAAAAGGGGTGTAAAAAACGTCGGGCATGCTTTTTGCGTCCCGGGTTGCGCTAATCGCCGAAATGCGAATCCGGAATTTGTAACCCCAGACTGAATAAATCTAATTTGCCTTATGGGCTTCTGGGTTTCAAAGTTTATTTTACCTGTCGGCTGCTCAGATTTTTCCGGTGGGTCGTGAGTCAGAATATGGTGTTTAATAAATTAACAAACTTATTATTAAATTTGGTTAAAACCCTGATTTGTTAACAAAAGAACTTGAAGAGTGCACTTTAAGTTTCTAGCTTAGTAAGATTTAAAACTGCAAGTTATAAGAGATTAAAAGTTAAGGAATTATTTATCAAGTAAAATTAAGATAAATTAAGATAATTTTTGGGCGCCAGCTACTAAAAAATTAGTAACAATTTGTATGATATCAGATTTTCACAACAAGAGAAATAAAACGATTCAGCTCAAATAAATAGTATATTAACAAATAGAATAAACATTAATATTAACAAATTACTCTTGACAATGATAAAAAAATATATATTTACCTGAAGGGCAAAACAATGGAAATAAGAGCCTGAAGGGCTATCACAATAAAAAATGAATGAATGAAAATATTTTATCAACTGCAAGGCTTACATTTACAAGAACAATTACTGGCAATTATTTGTTACGCTGGAACCGAAGACCTGATGATGGAAATATGTTCTACCACAGACTTACAGACCTTAATTTCCAAGGATTTCCACGATGATCTATTTCCTTGCCAAGATGGCCTATGCTGGTGTATACTGATCTTCTGGGTCTAGCTAGACTTCACCTGCACCTGGGAAAGATGTAACCAATCCTGGATAAGATAATAGGATAATCTGGATTTCAGTCTGATGTGGTCTGGTAAAGTTGAATCTGTCGAATCCTCTTCTTGGTCTCGTTCAATAAAACATAAATATACCAGTGTCAAAAATGTACAAAGTAAAGTTGGAAATATGCAAGTTAGCTTACGGCTGATAAAATTAGAAAAAAACTTACTGAAGGTAAGTTTCTTCTAGAAAAGTTGACTAAACAATTTAGCAAAGATATGAATTATAATAAATCAATTATTATAATTACAAAGATATGAATTTATTATTTTATTTTAAAAATAACTCAAGATATAAATTATAATAAACTAATTATTATAATTTCGAAACTATGAAATTTTAGAAATTACTCTAGATATAACTAGACAAGATTAAAGCAATAAAAATAATTCCTCTGAATAAGAAATTATGTTAGAAAGAAATTTGTTATATTATTTAAATTTAATAACAGTAATTAAATAGACAAATCACAATAAGACACTCAGAAAATTAAGTTTTAATATTGCTAAAACGCAATCTTTTCACAAATAGAAAATGTGTGAATCACAAAATAATACAATAAGTAAGAAAGTAAAAAGTTAGGTATTCTGATTTTTATAACTAATTTAATTAGATTACTAATTAAAGTTAATTTCTACTATTTAATGTAGAACGATAAGAAACAATAAGTTTATTTAATTCTCCCAATTGGAGTAAGAAATGGTAAGAAATGCTGTAATTTATTCAATTAAATTACGACAATTAGATAATAACTATGAATTTTAATTAATTCAAATCGTATTAAGATATAGCAGGGAATAATTTAAATATTAAATTAAATTACGAAAAATTACAATAATCAAATAGATACGATAAGATAAAAACCAATATTTTCCGTTAAGCGAAAACTATTAATTTCGAAGAGTTTTTTACCACCTTCCGCAAACGAAAGAGATCTGTGTAAGTGCATATATTTTATGAATAACTCGATAAAGATAATAACGATAATTGCAAATTTTAATTGCAAAAGATAATAAGGAACGGTAATAACATAAGTTAACTTGCAAGACGACACCACGTGTAGATATTTGCATGAAATCAATCACGCGTGGAGAGCACTAAATTTGGCTAAAATGCCGGCGTCAAACACACCCAATTGATAAATTCGATTTAAATCGATATTTACCACATTTGACTGTAATAAATAACCAACATGCTAAATATTTACTAGGCTACGTATTGCAAATAATACTTTATAACGATAAGATACAGAAAAATTCTACATCCGAGAAAAATAATTAGATATTCATAAAATTACGACTTACCAGTACGGAAGATAGGAAAAAGCTGGTGGAGGAGGAATGCTGTAGGATCGAGAACGTTTCAGTGCCGTCGACGCGCGCATAACATAGCTACATTTAATTGTCTCCGGTAGAAACCAGTTGTAACCGTAATTTACCAAATTATCGTTACAAATTACAGTTTTATATTTACTTTATATTGCTGGCAAGACTCTTCAACAAATGAAGCTGCAACTCAAACGAGTATTACAGTTAATAATTTACAGAAGGAAAGTGAAAAAGTTTTTGTTATTGAAAAACCACGGAAGGTTTGCACGCAATCTGTTCGTGTGGGTCCTGATTGTGAAATGCGAAATGGGTTTCAGTGGTACGATGATATGCAAGACGATAGTTCTTTCAAGCAATTGTGTGGAATAACAAAATCCTTTTTCCATATTTTATTAAATTTTATCAAGCCAAATGTGTATGGCCAGCCAGGTTATTTTAAAGTCATGAAAGCTGAAGACAGACTGCTAATATTTTTAATGAAAATGAAGTTGGGGTTGAATTTTGTTGCTCTTGCATGCTTGTTTCAAATATCAACCAAGGCAGCAAGTGATATTTTTTATAGTGTTTTGAAAGCTACTTTACCAGAAACCTTCAAAAATTACCCGAACTGTCGAAACTCCTCCCACTGTGAAAATGCGAGCATCTATGTATTCCACTTACAAGTCTCATTTTACATTAAAATATTTGATGGCTATTACTCCAAGTGGGTATATAAGTTTTGTATCGAAAGGATATGGAGGTCGTACTTAAGTCTGATTGCATTATAGTTAATGACTGGTTTTCTGACTCTGGTTGAGCCGGGAGATCAAATTTTAGCTGACAAGTGATTTCCTGGAATAGAGCAAGAATTGTCACAAACAAAATGTACACTTACTATGCCTCCTTTTGCTTTTAATCCGCAATTTTCGTGCGAGGAAGTATTACATGGATACTCAATAGCTTCAGTGAGAATCCATGATGGAGAAAGAAGCATTCAACGTATAAAAGTTTTTAAAATCCTAGAACACATAAATATAAAACTTATTCCACACATGGATAAAATCATGTACGTAGCCTGTGTATTGGCTAATAACAAGGAACCCCTTATCCGCAAAAAATAAAAAAAGGATTTTATAATTCTTTATTATAATAAAATATATTAAAATCTGCGTTGTAATTAACATTGAAATATGTTTTTTAATCATAATACGAATCAAAATGACGTTTGCCTATGTATTAACATTGTTTATAATAATACTTTATAAACAATGGTATTAAGAAGACTGAATAAAATATTCAAAATAAAACATTTCGATTTTTGGAATTAATATTGATAAAAATGACTCGCTTTTTGGTATTTTCAGGCACACGTGATCTTGCTACGAATATACGAAGAAATGGCATATTTGAATTCCCGAAATATACATGAAAACTTGAATCTGCGTGTAATACTTGTCATTTTCTTTTAAAAACAATTCTCCATTTTCATCCATGAGATATGGAACAAATGACATTTTAGTCTGGAAATCCACAATCTTGGTGTTCTCGCAACTGTACGGGCACTTGATTTCCAAAAGCTCCATATTTTCACCAGCGTCTATTATACCATCAGGGCTGCATGCCAGATATGGTTGTTTTAAAGACACAATCAGACCGACCTCGTGAACACGGTATCCGTATGTTTCTTCAAACAGTAATCTTGCTGTTAATTCCATTTCAAGTCCGTATTGGATAGCGATCGGTTTTAGTGCTTTATTTTTCTGCTCTGTCAGTGTGTGAAAATTTGCTACTCTTGTTTTGATTCTATGTGCCTTTTCACTGCAGGTAATCCTTGTGCATCGTTGTTGTAACCCCATATAAGTGACCTATAGAATTGAAAGACATTACCATCCATTTCTCTTTGTCGACTTTGATTTCCTCATATTTACATAAATATTCTTGTGGGCAACTTATTTTCGCAAATTTTGTCTTCATATTTTGCGTTGAGAAACAATTATAAGCATTGTAAATTTGAAAGCTCGAGTTGCTCTGCAAATGGTACAATTTTTCAAGAAAACTTTTCTTTGCGATATTTCTTTTTTCCTGCTCAAGCATTCTTTCGTGCATTATTTGATTGTGCGATTCGATCTCGCTCTTGATTATTTCAGTTTGTGGAGAGTCTTCAGACAAATGCTGGTCGTTAATGTTTTTTAAATCCTCAAATCTGAATACTTGGTCCTGCCTATTTCCTTTGCAAGGAAATAATGTTTCAGTTCTACATCCTTTATGGTATTTATCAAGCTGTATTTGTGGAGGTCGATTCCATATCATAGGTTGATACGTTTTTGAACATGTAGGATTTTTTACATTCACAAAAATGCAAATTGCTGCGGCGTGTTTACAGAAGCTCTTTCCTGCTTTGCAGTTGCAATGTGTGTCCAAAATTGTACGGTCAAATTCGAGCTGCAAAAAAATATTATAAATGTTAACACAAATATACAAATTCTCCTACAATATTCTACAACAAGCAATTTTTGCAAAAACTTAGCAGCATTACACCTGTTGCTAGGATTTCCAATACATTTTATATTCGTTAATTTTAACCTCTTTTATATTTGTTATTGTAATTAAGAAAATACCTGTACAACCGGAGTATACGTATTTTCGTGTCTTCGAGTGCTATGAGTTCCTGGGGTTTCCCTTAAAACTGTTCCAATTAATTTTCTACTCTGTCCGTCAACCACTTCTTTCACGTACTTTCAAGCAATTTTTTCCCTTTGCTCAAGCTCTTTTTGCGGAAAATACTTGTATTTACAGGTAAAAACCCTCAAGTAATTTCAATTATCATTTTATTTGGAGAAATAACACTTAATTTTACATAAAATCACTTAGATACTACACAGGCATTTCACGGTTAAATTAGGCAAATTTGACATTCACCAGCCACTTATTGACACGGCAAATCCGCGAGATGGCACGGCGGTCTCCCCGACACGCGACTACACAAGCGTACATTTTCAAATATCTTGTTGTATGATAGATTTGGTAACGCACTGAAACGTTTAAGTGCGTTTTTATTGAAAACGGTGCATTTTATCGACATGAATCAAGTAAACCTTATTTTAGGGAAATCAATTTCCGTATCATACAAAATAATAATAATAAAAAAATTGCGATAAAAATTATTTAAAAAAAGCTGTCGACAGCGCCCTCTACAATATGTAGACATATGCTTATATCCTTATAATATTCGGATTCCCTTAAAGTATAGGTGAATTAATTTCCAGCTTGCTCGATCGCTTTGTTTATGAAATATACACAAAATAAACAAAAAAAAAACTTGTACTTAGGACGCACTTTTGGACTAAGGTATGTTTGATTTAATCGACCCCATTTGATCACAGGAAGTTATACCTGAGCTGGATCCCATTACTTTCCGGACAACCTGTGAAAAAAATTTTTTTTTATATACAGGGTGTTCCAGTTTTTTGTAGCAGGACTTTAACAGTCGATAGACAATTGAAAATTATTAAAAAAAGTTCCTATAAACATAGGTTGAAAAATGCTTAGTTTTCGAGATACAGGGTGTTAAAGTTTGAAAATAAATACGGATTTATATTAATATTTCCAGAATGCTAAGAAGTATCGAATCCAAATTTGCCAATTCTTTACATATAATTTAGAGGTCTATTTTAGAATAACAAACTACTACTTTACTTAACCATGGGCGTAGATATATGGATTTACTAAGGCTCCTTTTTACAAAAAAGTAGTACGCCACTGATATTTTCCCATGTTTTCAGTTTAATTCAATAAAGCAAGAAAAAACAAAAATTTAATGTCTCTTGGCACTTTTTGATATGACAAGCCGTTTTCCAGAAAATTTACATTTAATCATTTGATGCACGCATCTGGACGAATTTTAGACAAACTTGAAATCGCTCAGAATTTCACCAAATTTGATGGTGCGAAAAGTCTCTTAAAAATAAAGAATGAAACATTTAAAATATTTATTGTAAAAGTTTATTATCACATAAATCAAAATTTTTATAACACAAATGTATTAAAACGCAACGGTCGAACTAAAATTACTAGAAACACAAACACAAAAGCTAGCAACATGTAAAAGTGTCTTACTTCATTACAAGCATCGTTAACGATGTTTCATTCTTTCTTTTTAAAAGACTTTTCGTACCATCAAATTTGGTGATATTCTGAGCGACTTCAAGTTTGTCTAAAATTCGTCCAGATGCGTGCATCAAATGATTAAATGTAAATTTTCTGGAAAACGGCTTGTCATATCAAAAAGTGTCAAGAGACATTAAATTTTTGTTTTTTCTTGGTTTATTGAATTAAACTGAAAACATGGGAAAATATCAGTGGCGTACTACTTTTTTGTAAAAAAGAGCCTTAGTAAATCCATATATCTACGCCCATGGTTAAGTAAAGTAGTAGTTTGTTATTCTAAAATAGGCCTCTAAATTATATGTAAATAATTGGCAAGTTTGGATTCGATACTTCTTAGCATTCTGGAAATATTAATATAAATCCGTATTTATTTTCAAACTTTAACACCCTGTATCTCGAAAACTAAGCATTTTTCAACCTATGTTTATAGGAACTTTTTTTAATAATTTTCAATTGTCTATCAACTGTTAAAGTCCTGCTACAAAAAACTGGAACACCCTGTATACCTATAAAACGGCCAGTTTCATAATCGAACTTTAAAATGTACTTTAACTAAAGGTAAAGTTCGACTTTAAGTTCACTTAAAAGTAGCATTAAAGTCGAGGTGTTTCATAATCATAGCCATTCGAACTTTTAACTAAAGTTTCATTACTTATAATCGGTACTTTAGACACAGCCAAAAATGGATCATGTGACTAGCATAACCCTGAATTTTTAGTTTTTACAAATTTATCTTTAGTTTAATTTTAATATTTATAGTTTTAGCGTGGACCCATTATAACATTTTAAAATTCTCTCAGACAGTAGATTTATAATGTTTCAATATTGTAGATTATTAAAACTAGACTGTTAATTATAGGTTGAAATTCCAACCAACAAAAAGCTTCTTATTTTATTAGATTAAGGCAATTAGAACTTTATGAATAATGGCACGATTTCAGCTGATAGTACAGGAACCAAGCAGAAATTTTGATAAAAATTGTTGTAATATTCAAAAATTTTAGAAAATGTATATTTTTGAGGTTAGTTATGACGTCACGTGCAAATGCCTTATTAGTAATACAGCGCATTCCTAAGCATTGTGAGCGCGCATTTGACAATTTAAAAATAGTCTTGCTAAACAACATTGCTGATTTAAATTATTATTACGATATTCTTACCTATTGTTGGTAACCTAAACATATTTTCAATCTAATTTAAAATGAATAAAGCTGTAGGTTTTTTTAGGCTAAATCTATCAAAGGAATCAACATCGTCGTAGCCATCGAGCCTGTTTTTCTATCTCTATCTCTATAATTTCCTTCGTCTTAAAAATATTTGTGGTTCATTGGATGAACTTGAACTTGAAGGCGAAATTTCTCGGTATTGGTCCATAATGTGGAAAATTGAGAACAAACAAATTGAAAAATTCATATAACGACACGTAAAACAAAGAATGTGATTTTTGTTAGGTTATATTGCACTTTAAAGTCTGCTAAAGCGTCAAAATTGGCACTTTAACTTAAAGTGCAGTTAAAGGGACTTTAAAGTATTATGAAACAGCACAATAATTTTAAATCTACTTTAACCTGACTTTAAATTTAAAGTTCGATTATGAAACTGGCTGTAAGTATATTTTAAGATTTAAAGATTCGACGTAATATAATATACTCATTACAAAAATATATCCAAAACTGTTTTGGAAATATATCGCAGGAACAAGTTAGTTATAAGACAGTAAAATAGGTATATCAAGAGTGCCTTGAAGTACGAAATGAATTAATTGTTGCCTACACCCGATGCAAACGCCCCCTACATGTAAGTCTGCTATTAAACAATAAAACTTTTAGAAACAGTTCAAATCACTTCACGGCCTTCTTGATATATTTTACTGTCTTATAACTTATTTCCAAAACATTTTTAGCCATAATTTAAAAAATGGTCAATGTAATCATATGTAACATATATACATATATATATTATATTTGTAATGAGAATATTACGACGAATCTTTATATATTTAAAATATCTATAGTTTTTTTTCACCCCTTGTGTATTTGAAAAGATTTCAAGAATCTGTTTCAAGATTCTTAAGCTTCATAAAAAACCAATTGTTTAATTCCATTTTTTGAACGTCTTAAATAGTTGATAATAACTAAGGAAAATAAGAGAGAGGGGTGTCAATTTTAAGTGACTTGCTCTGTAAGCATAACAAATTTTGTTAAATAAGATAAAATCATAAAGTCCAGTAATATAATTAATTTTGGAAGGAAGGCAGCAATACTTGAATAAACAGATTCTCATCCAACGTTTTTTACTTCAACCAAATGAATAGGTACCTACTTTCTTAATTTGTTTCAAATTTGTATCGTAAGAAAACGGATAATGTGAAGAATTGGCAGCGGTTGTGTGAGGAGTACGTACTAATTCAATAGATTTACGACACTTTTGAAAGTAATTTGAAATATAATAGTAATACTCCTCATAATATTTATTCAGAACTCATTATCTGCCTCCTTTTAACTATTTAACAAATTAGATGAACTATGCAGCCCTATGTATATATATTTTTTCTTTTGCGACAGAAGGTACACTTATACAAAGATACACAGCATCATCTTTTTGTTGGATGAAAGTGTTGATTTTGTTTATGTTCCATATTACTGTTTTTATGCACATTTATGTATGTATTTATGAAACAAAAAAATTTTTTACCAGATTTATTTTATTTTTCCAGGTGTATCATCTATCTGAGGGTAAGTCGAAAAACCCAAGGTTCTTTGACGAAGATCTAGATGATCATCAACCTTTCCCCACTCTACAGCAGGTTTTAGAAACTCTTGACTCAGAGACTGGTTTTAACATTGAAATTAAATGGACTATGCAATTACACGATGGTACTTTTGAGTTATACCACCCGACTGACTTAAATTTGTATCTGGACACCATTTTGGAAGTAGTTCTTCGATATGGGGGCAGTAGAAGAATTATATTTTCCTGCTTCAATCCTGACATTTGCCAAGTCATAAGAATAAAACAAAATAAATACCCAGTGATGTTTCTTACTATTGGAGAAAGTGAAATATATCCGAGATATAATGATCCAAGGTGTTGGTCGATAAAAGCTGCCGCTCAGTATGCTTTAATGATTGAAATGTTGGGAGTTAACGTACACACCGAGGATTTATTGAGGAATCCTTCTTTGGTAAGAATTTAGAATTAAATAATTATGTTTACATACATCTCGACATATATTATGTAAATATACTACCCAAAATTTGAGATAACTCACTCAAAATTTTAGTAAAGTTTTAATTGCTACAGTGCATAAAATGTTTGTTGGAGTTCAATGTATATTTTTTTATCTGAATTGGGCAACATAAAAGACCATAATTAAGAACAGTTCTGTATCGGAACATTTTATACATAATGAAGTTTATTAATTTTTTAAGCAAATTTCTGATTTGCATCACGAATAAATAAATCTTCTGAATAATGTTTAATAATATTATCATTTTTTCTTTATAAAGTTTTGTTTAATCTGGCTAGTGTCTCTTTTTGAAACGATTTATATTATGTATTTGGACGTGGTAGTCCAACCGTCAGGTCCTCGGTCAGGTCATATTAAAATGCCTTACCCGGAATTAACTCGGGAAGTTTTGAAATTTGGAAGGGTTTCTAAAACTAAAATTCACATTTTGCACAAAGCAATACCTGCTGCCGGCCGGCGCCGCCATATTGCCAAGATGGAATCCAAAAACAGTTTTTTCAAATACCGCCTTTAAGAAGTCAATCAGAGTTAACTATGCCCTAAATGGGATGATAGAAATACTTTAACCAAGCTCTAATAATATGCTCAACTGTGTAGTAATGGTTGTGTGAATTGTTTTTATTGCTTTTACGTTCGCACATCCATGGTCTTTTCTGTACCATTCGTAGTTATAGTTAAATAAAAAATAAAACATTTATTCCTGAAGTAATTTGTTGCCATGCTCTACTACTTATTCTTATTTAAATCTAATTGATAGTGTCAACCAAGATAAACTTCATTACTTGATATTGTGAAGGGAGGAACAATATATTCACAAGTACTTCTATTTGAAGTACTTGTGAATATATTGTTATGACAATACATACTTAACCTTTTTTATTTATACATATAATATATAACATAAAAATAAATAGTGAATAAAAACATAATTAAAGTATATTAAATTACTTTTTTTTTTAAATCGGCATTAAAGTAAAAAAAAATCGTCATTTTGTAGTTTAATTAATTAATTTTTTATTGCTTGTGATAATAATTGTGTTGTAACAAAAGGTAAATAAATATAGTTTTTAAAATTCAGAATTGTATTATCACTATTATAATTGCTAAAAATAATGGTTTTCTTTTAAAAAATTATTCCGACTTGACATTTAAAAATAATTATGACATTTCCTACTGTCACTTGAAATTTTAAATAATTATGACATTTCTTAATGTCACTGGAAATCATAGACTTAATAATACTATGGACTGAGCCTAGAGAGAGAGGTGATGAAGACGAGACCTCGAGAGAGACGCCGATAGATGCGAGTTCAAGGTTATGTATTTTGTTCCTTAACCTTCTTTAGGTACCTACCTATTAATGCATACATATCTGAGATGCACCTATTTTTATAGTTCACAAATCACTACAACGTGCTAAAATATATTTATAAAGAATCTCGGCAAAATGTTCCCATCCGCCGTGTAAAAAATTAACTTGGCCAAGTGACTGTGGGCTGTGGAAACAACACGTGGTCTTAAATCTTACTATCCTTGTTCGACGCACTCAATTTATATCGCTCTATCTCTCTTCAATGGCGTCCTCGCACTGGCGAACGGAAAGTGGAAATGCTTCGTCCATACGTTAGTATTATTAAGTCTATGCTGAAAATTATTTAAAAAATAGAGTTAATTAATCTTAATTTCATTTTTGGATTTAAAAAAAAAAATGTAATATGCACATCGGCATTAAAGTTCCTTTTTATCACTCATGTGTGTGATTAACTTTAATCATTGAGTAAAAATCGAGGTAAAAATAATAAAGAGGCGCAAACTGTCAAGGTTTCGAGATTTTAGTGTTGTATTTTTTTACTAATAGCTTCATGATTGTCTTAAATTTTAAGGGCCATACAGCCACATTACAAATACCTTCCCCTAGCACTAAAAATTAATGACAATCATGAAGTTATTGGCAAAGAAATACAATACTAAAATCTCGAAACCTTGACAGTTGCAACTCTTTATTATTTTTTACTCAATGCTTTAATGCCTTGATACATATATAACTATATTTGCCTCGATTGTTTTGACTAAAATTCAATGCATATTGTTGATTGTGTCGTTAAGATTAGATAAGCAAAATAAGAGAACACGTAAATGTAGAACTAAACAAAGAAGTCATATGATAATGAAAAATTGCAGTAATCACATTTAATTGGGAATCCTCTGTAATTTGTCTGATAATATGCACAATAATAGAGGCTTTATAAATTATTTTAAACCAAATGGCCAAAAATAGGCAACTAGATACACGCTTTCTTATTTCTGCATAATATGTAATAATATTGAGTATGTATATGGTTGCCTAATTCTGTGCTCATATTGCCCATGTGGATCAATTAATTATAATTGTTTATAAATTATTGTTTTGAGCAAGACAATAAATACATGGTAATAGACTCCATTAGTTGTGACGTCACGACCCCCACTTCTACTGGTATAAAAGTTTACGGCCGAAACTGTAATACGGGAATCTACCCGTATTGCGTTGTCCATAAGGACTATAATATATAGTACTAAAACATGGTCGGGAATTTTATAGTATTTTTGTATGTTGAAAGACTATTTTGGGACTTCCACCTATTTCACATTTAAGAAATATGTTAAAATATATGTACCCACGTATGATTTATAAAAACTTCATTTTAGTTTTCATAACTCTAACGGTTTTGGCAGCGTTTCGAGTTAAACGTGCCGGCGTTCAATTTCATTTATGGTTTTTATTTTTTTTTGCACAGTAGCCGACAATTTAGACACATAACAATCGTGTTCTACATATTTTTCTGCATCGAATGGTATATTTTTCGACCTGGTAAAATGAAGTGGAAATTAACTAGGGACGATGCGAGGCGCAGCCCGCGCGGCCCTCGCGGCCACCTACTCTGTCTCTTTGTCTTACGATTTCGCGTCTCTTGCGTTAACAGTTTGGCGACACTCTAACCATACGATACATTGAGGCGTTTCATCACCTAATTGTCACCGTGGTTTGGGCTTTGCACCTGAGTGTGATCATATAAATAAAACTGGATGTAAAACGTTAGTTTCCCAAAGGATTCCAAATTAAAATAAAAGAGGTAAAGCTATAATGTGTATGTTAGTTTGATTATCGTTTCTTAAATATGGGGATATGTAAATTGTAAAGACAAAATAATGCTTAAATACCTACCTGTGCTTTCTTTAATATCCTATATTTTTTTAAATAGGTTTAATTGATTTTTATTGTATTATTGACACCAAGATAAGAGGTTATAAAGTTTGCGTCAGCGACACTGACACTAACGACAGCAGCAGTGTAAACTTTTATTTTAATATTGATTTATTATATTAGTAATTAATAATAAAGTTTTCGTAATACTTTATACTTCTGTATATTTTCCGATATCTTGTGCACGATAAATGATAACTGAAAGTTCTTATATATTTCTTCCACAGGAGAAATAAAATAAAACTCCAGGCCATGTTTCTATACCAAAAAATGTCGCCTTATGCACATATGCATTAAGGATCAATTTCCAGTGAGATTGAACGCAACCCGTCTGTCGTGATAGTAGTACGTACGGTTGCATAATTATGTGACGTCACACTAATGCGGTCCATTAAACGTGCTTCTTTTCAAGACATGTACGCCAGTCATCTTAAACAAAAAAAAGGCAAAGTTCGCAAAAAATCCGGTATGAATTTTTGATATGTTGTTAGGATTCATATCAGCTGTATAAAGTCAAGTTTGCAGCTTCGAAAAACTTTTTTGCGAACTAGAATGTATTAAATGACTGGCCTAATGGGCGGTTTTTAATAAACTGAATACAATAATGACAGATAACAACACCAAAATGAACAGATCATATTACAACAGAATATCTTTCGTATTATATTTTGGCCTTTCCTATACTTTGAAGCAATAGAGAATTTATTTATTATTTTTAATTGTTAATTTCGATTTTTAATTTATTATTAATTAAAATTAGAGTTGACACCCGTACAGTTTCCAACACTAGGAGAATTAAATAATTCAAAATGTAACTAGTTTATGTAATTAATATATACTTTTATAGGTTAAACATGCTACAAATTCTGGTTTGGTAATCTTCTGTTGGGGAGACCAGAATGCTGACCCTGGAACAATTAAATTTCTTAAGGAACTAGGTCTGCATGGAGTTATCTATGACAAAATACATGAAATTTCGGAAATTTGTAAAGAACCTCAAGAAAGCATTTTCATGGTAGAGGCTAAGGAAAACCAAAAGGAACTTTTGCTTGTAGCAGCAGCCAACGCCGAAGTACCTCCAATACAACCTCCATCGCAGTCTGTCCTTAAAGAACGAATACTTGATTATGAAAAAGCTAGGGATCAGTTACCTGATGACATTTCTGCTGCAACTTCTTTGGAGAGTTTAGAGAGCCTGAAACCGACTTATGTAAAAGGAGAGACTAGCTAGCTAGAGGCGATGAATTATTTGAGTATAAGATCGGAAACAGATTAAGTTGTATTTTTTTTACTTTACATAAAACATTCGCTAAAATTATATTCATTTTATTATACAAAAGCATTAAAGTATTTTATTAATTTTGCAGGTTTTGGAATAGTTACTGTGATTTATTTAATAAACAAACAGGCTGCTCATTCTATTTTGTTGTGATTTTAGCTTACATTAAATAGTGGAAGTGACATGACAATAATTTCCAATTATATGCTCTCTCCATCACTAGAAAAAATTTAGGGAGGAGTGCCAAAAATATTTTAGCATCTTTAAGTAAATAAAATATTTCACTTTTTTTCAATATTTCGTTTAGTTCCTGTAATAATAACCAAAATATGCAAAAATTTATTAAAAATAAAATAGTGTTTGTGGTAAAAATTTCGAAAACGATACAAATTAATTATCGATGAATTACGAGGGAAACTTTTGTAAAACAGTTGTAATTGATAAACAATTTTGCTCGTCTTAATTTTTCGTATCCAGCGTTTTTAAAAAAAGTTTTGATTTTCAAGAAAGTCGTCCTCGTTTTGTTAATTTTTAACTATTTTCGAATTTATTTGCCATTTTATCTTATCAGAATCAGAAAAGGAAAGTTAAATATCTTAATTACTCAATTTTTTGTCGTACAGAAATGAAATGAGAAATAGTATTAGTATCCGACCGAGATGGCATGAATGTAAAATGCTGTAATAACGCTCATATCATCTGCAAATATGATTCTAAATACAAATGTACATAGATTTTCAAGACATCTATTGAACTATTTCCAATGTAACAATATATACTGTAAGAAATAAAAAGGTTCTGGTCTTTACGCAAACGTGACCTATTTCAAAGAAATATACTTTGGGACATGGTTCCAAACAAGTTGTGGAGTTTGCCAAATCCCATAATAATTACAACGGTAATAAAATAAAAATGCGAAACTGTTCAATTGGCATGAAAATTGTTATTAATAGTGTTGATTTTAAATCTGAGGGCAGATTTAATGTGTCAGCCTTTTTACTAGCTTCCTAATTAAAAGGTTAATGACGGATTCATAATTGACAGTCAGTATACATTGTTAAATCGGTTTACTTACGATCACTAATATAAATAACTGAAAACGCACTCTCTGCCATCTATGTAAAGTGAACCTTACCAACTGTAAACAAATCGCACGCTCATCCGCTGAGGTGTGTCGTAATGTGATCACGTGACCAATTTTACACCACACTTGTAGTTCATATTTCTGATGCCAGGCTAAAATTATTAAAAATGGCAAGTGCAAAACTTAATTTTCTGACGCTGTCAAAACTGACAAGTGATAAATAATAAAAATGAAATACAAAATTGTCTTTTAATTTCAATAAATACAATCGTAGGTAAAGTATAATACATAATTATTCAAGTTGTAAGGCAATTACGCACTCATGGAATTACCAATTGACATTTTTTCCATTTGTGCGTAATATGCTATTTACAACTCTCCTACGTAATATACTATTACATGAGTTTCTGGACTGATCTTGTGTTATATCAGGTTTAGCTCTGAATTTTTTTTTATATAATTTCTCTCCTTAATTAGAAGTTTATAATAAAAATATCAAAAAATAAAAATTGAACGATTGGCAAGAAAATTGAAAATATCAGTTTTTCAATAGTATCAAAATCAGTATCAATTGTTTCATTGCTCTCATTCTTAAAGAGGGGCTAATTTAAATGGTAAAAATTTAGTTTTTCTTAATCAAGGTAATACCATTTATCTAAATTTGAGATAGTAATAAAAATAAAAATATTATTGGTGAAAAAGTAAAGATTAATTATTGTTTTACAAAATCAATAAACAAAGAAAATTATTTAAAACAGATTTCTTCGGTGTCAGGTCTGATTATATTCAAACACTAATTAATTAAATTATATTTGTTTTAATAAGAATCTTAAGGGATCCTTAAAATATTAATGATAAAAGGTTAAAAACAATAAAAGGGTTAATGCAAGATATCTTTTGCAGTTTGGAAGATTTCAATACTTTTTTTTACTATATGTAAAAATATGTACGCATATTAAGTAGACTGACGAAAAATTACATAATCATTGAAATATGAAATCGGAACCATAAGGTAAATTTCTTTGGAACAGGTCACATAATTTGAATTTTTCAGACAAAAAAATATCAGTTTCGTTTAAAATAATATAATAATAATAATAATAATAATAAATGAGCTTTATTGAAAATACCTCAAAGGGCAATTGACCGAGGTCCTTCAGCCCGTGTTGATTAAAATAATATAATTAATTGAAATATTAAAACTTCTATTTCTTCTTCTATTTAATGAAACCAAGATAATGGTTCACGACAGAACAGAAGTATATAGGCATTATGTATCTCACATTTTGTGGACCAGCATTCGCATAGGTCATCTTGTTGGTTTACCAATATTATACATTTAGTTATCTACTTAATATTTGAATCAAGTGCTAGTTTACTTCATATTTCTTTATCTCTATTTAGCGTTTTATATCGGGATTCTTAGACTTGGGTTTCTCGCATTCTCCTCATTATTTCAAATTTCAAATGTTTTATTTTGACCATCCTATTTTCTGTTTCTGTTTCTGTTTCTTGTCTGATTCGCACAATTCTTGCCACTTCTTTGTCAGGTCTCTCCTCAGTTTAGAGAAAGATAAGTTATACTTGTTGTTTAAACTTAAAAATATAGTTGTAGTTTTGGTATTAGAAATTTGTAAAGATTTGTAATTTCTGTATATATTCACATTGAGAGTTTAATATTCTTCTCTAAGTTTAACTCTTTAATGTCTGGATTAGGTAATTTTCTGAGTTACAAAAACTTCTAATCCTGCTATTATTCTAGGGTTAAATTTAAAAAAATAAAGTTACTTAACATTTTGAAATAGATAAATCTTTAAAACAGCATTATTTTGATAATTTTTCAAAAATAATTTGCTGGATTATAAAAATTGAGTTAAAGTCAAAACAAATCTGTGAGCAACCTGAAGTTTTTTTATAGTTAAGATGTTTGGTTTTAGAGGTCTTGCAAACTTTGAAGATTATATAAGAGTATAGGCAGTTAACACTTTTTGTCTATCTATTTATTTTAAATATCAACAACTGTATATTGATGATATTCTTAATTTAGTATTTAGTTCTTTCTTTTTTGTGTTATGTCAATGAACTTTTTGAGAAAACGATTCCGTATTCTGTACTTTGTAAGTTTGTGGAATTTGCAATTACTTGCCTACATATATATTATAATTTATACACCTAGGGTGTCATGTTTATTATGGTACCAAGCTCAGAAGTGAATTTATCACGTCAAAATAAAAGAATTTAGCTAAATATATCAAATTTGAACGTTTTCTTAAAAAGTTGCAAGCTCTCAATGGTTTTTCTTTATTTTTTGCTTAAATTTCAAACTTTAGTGAATATACATTATTTAAATTTTGCATAATTTTGTTATTTGTGAAATGGAACATAATCGTCTACTTAAATGAAAGTGGGATATAGAGGACATTACTCTGAAGCCTTATTCCTTTTATTATAATTCCACGTAGTATTTATTCTCAAAATTTTTTTTAGAGTATAAATAATCAATTATGACTAAAAAAGTAATTGTACGTGAAAATTGCAATATTTGCTCATTTCATCAAACGTCAGTTGTTTTTGGGAAAATTGAGGTTAAAAATATTATAAAATGTATATCGTTAAAACCTTTTTCTTTTTACAGTTTCTGATAAAGTATCTGCTGTTATTGTAACGGTCAATTTGAGAGTCTAATTTTCTTATACTTGTAAGGGGAGCATATTAATTCCTGGCTTTTCCCAAATCTCACCACTTTTATTATGAGATCATCTACATTTAAATTGTTTGTATATAAACTGTCAAAACGCCTGAGAGTTTGTTCAAGCAAATTCGAATAGGGTCACTTACCTCTATTGTTGGAACTCAAACCATTACATTATTTTGCAATACAGTCGAACTTGAATATAACGAACACGGGATATAACGAACACTCGGTTATAACGAACGAATTGAAAAGTCCCGTCCGAAGTCCCTATTAAGCTCATGTATTTTTGTTCGGCTATAACGAACACTCGGTTATAACATACCGCATTTTTGGCCCGGCGGACCTCTAAACTCGGTTATAACGAACTAGCGAGTGGTTTGTTGACTCAATGTCGAATGAACGGCGCACGAATTTGCAAACAAGTCTCTGCAAGTTACCTACAATTAATATTTTGTTTGAGTGGGTGCCAAATTGCGTGTTGAATTTAAATTTGAACAATGGCTAATGTTGAAAGCAAATAGAAAATCTATGTCTTTGTCGGATAAGTTAAATATAATTCGCAAGCTGGAAAATGGCTGTGCAAATGCACAAATTTGCCGTGATCACGGGCCCTTTAAGTTAAAGGTTAAAGCTGTTTTTTTGTCGATCTTTTATAACGAACGTTCGCATATAACGAACAGTTTTACAAGTCCCTTGGAGGTTCGCTATAGCCGAGTTCGACTGTATGTGCTTAATCACGTATTTAATTTATCAAATTTCCAGTGAAAATCTCATCTGAAGTCGGTAAATTTGAGGTGAAATTTAATAGTTGCCAAAGCTAATTAAAATGAACAGATTAAGATAATGTCACAGTTTGTTTCTAGACTAGTGTCCAAGTAAATGGTTGGCTGTTTGCATCCTCTATCAATATAGGACCTTGATATACTATTTGTTCTCACAAATAGTGTTTGTCAACAGTGGGACAAAATTATATTTGGAAGTGAAAAATATATTAAAACGTGTAAGAGAAGATGACGGTGACATTGGTAATATAACTTGATACAATTTATAACCATAACAATGTACGTGCTAAACTTGTGACATCATAGTTATAGAAAGAAAAATATTAAACTTTAAATTCATTTTTCAACTCGGAAGAAATATTTTGGGGATTTTTGAATGCGAAAACAAAACCTAAAATACTATGTATAACACTCCATTGCTTTTCGTTCATTAAGGAGGGATGGATACTTATTCTTTAGAGTGTGACAATTTTTGCATAAACGGTCCTTGAAATCTGTTGAGGATGATGGTCGTCATTTTGGAAATCCATGATAAATTCTTAATGATAAATATTAATTATTGTGTTCATCAATTACACCAGTAACAAGAAATCGAAAATTACTCTTAACTTAACTTTTTTATTTATGAAAGAATTCAATTCACAATGTAGAATAATAAACATTGTAATATTTTAGCATTCACTTTGGCAAAAAAAATGTAAGAAATTTGAAACGGTATAAGTTTTCTGATGATATTTTTTATTTCCATTTTCTCGTAAACAGCTGACTTGATGAAATCAAATAGTGTTGCATTCTTATGCAGAATTAGTTCCTTTACCGTAATAATTGTTCATTTAAATTCTGAAAACGTAGGGAGATAAAAAAAACTACAAGAAATTAGTGATACAACTATTGCTATTTTAACGATTAGGATTAAGATTATCATTTTGATAATGATTATGGTGATATTCAACAAAACAAAAACAAAAAATTTTAAAAATAAGTATCACGTAAAATATAAAACAACACATTAATTAGTACTTAGTACTGGTGGTTCAATAAACAATCTTAATGGAATATCAATATCATAAAACAAAGAATAAAATGTAAAAATATATAAAACAAACATAAATCGACACTTTGAGTAGTATTTCTTAATACTCGAAGTTGACCGTAGACAAGTTTTTATTTGGAAAACAAAGAATCTGTAAGAGAAACTTCATGCGAGCCTACATAAATCGGTGATTATGGTTAATCGGAAAAATGCCAGTAACCGCCAATTACGATTAACCAAGAAATACAACTACAGAAAGGAGACCTCACATGCGCCTTTTGTATTTTGTTATAATTGTCTTGTTATCTTGAGTAGACAATTATGTTCCACTCCATAAATAGCGAAATTGTGCCAAGTTTATGTGGGAAAAAGCGAAAAACTTATGACGGCCTGTAATCCTCAAGGAGCACTTTTTTTCAACTTTGGTTAATTCGTGTTATCTTGAAGTGACGAATTCACTTCTGAGTTGTTTACCATTGATACATAGTAGTATGTTGTAATAATGTTATCTTTGTAATGAACATAATAATGTGATTCATAATGAAATATTCTTCCAAGAACTTCTTTTTTAATATTCGAATTTAATTATCTTAAAGCGTTTGCGTACGATTCTAAGATATGAAAAAAAATTTAAGCGATTCTTGACATGCGAAATAACATGGGCCTCATTATCAAAGTAGTTATCAAAGTAGATATTTGAATTTTTTATCTCATTTTCATAATGAATTGTAAAGTCATGTTTAGTTCCTCTTGTTGATATATTTATTTAACAGAATTACATTATGAAATGCCATGCATGAGTAATACAAAAAATAATCAATTTAATGACAACATTTAAATAATGATCTCCATATTCAGTGACTGACGTATTGATAAAGAATTTATAATAATTGGAACCAACAATAGATAGGTTGGTTATATTAGGTACAAGAATAACACACCTATATCACTTTGAAAAATTAAACTTCAGAAGTAAATAATCTATAAGCAAATTAAATTTAATGAAGGAAGTTGTACTTCGTAGATGGTTTAAAAGATCCAAATTTATTTCTAACATCAAGTAAACAGCATAATGGTCACTTCATCGTTTTCATTACAAAATGTTGTTTTATGCGAGTTAAATTATAGTAAATTATTGTCATTTTATTCTGAAGCACTACATAAAATATAAGAAGTCAAGCTGTCCCTATTTTCATTTTATCAATTGTTTACCGTTAAATTAGTCAAAGATCTACGATAACAACTTCATATTGACAACTTTAGTACCAGTATATTTTAATTATTTCATGAGTATCATCTGTACAAAAGAAGTGCAAAACCTAATATAATATTAGGTAAATTATATAAAAAATAGTATCGGCCTCAGCACACTACCTGTGGAACATGAAGTTGTACTATTTCAACAGGTTATAAGTTTAGCTCTTACACTGGTTTCATCATTTTATTAAATGTCATTAATTTCTTTTTGAAAATGCAATAAAATGCTTTATAATAATGTGACAAGAAGAGAGGAATTGTAAAGCAGAGAATGAATGGTTAGCAAGAAAAAAATACTCAGATATTTACATTTAGTAGTAATGATCTAGCTCTGTTTGTAGTAGCTGTAGAGAAATTGCTATTCCATATCATCAGTGATAAGAAAGCATTTCTAATCAATCTTAAGCGCCAGAATTTTTAGTGCCATTCCCCAGGACCAGGAATAGGTATTAATATTAATTAATCTCAATCTCAATTAATTCAAATTAATTAATACCTATTCCTGTTATGGGTGTGCCATTGTATAAAGGAAAACCCTGTAGATGACCACTTTCCAAAATTCACAAGAATATTGGCCGATATATACTTTTATAATATAATATATAGAAAATTGTTCCTATAACTTGGACAATGCGGTTTATGAATAATGGTAATGGATATTGCTCAAACTGGAAACTAATGCACTGCTGTCATGCAATAATGCAACGCAGAATAAATAATACAAATATATTTAGACATCATTAAAACCTTTATACACCATACACTACAAGGAAAAGGGTTAGATATAGGTACCCATTTAGAGAATAAATAAATATTCTGTTTTGAAATAAACTTTTCTATTTTAGTGTTGTGTAGAAGCATATTATATAGATTAGTGTAGTATATTTTGCATCGATTCAAAATGGTTCTATTGAAAACGTTATGTGAAAGTAACTAATTACAATAGAGTGAATAGAGCATTAAAGCAGATACGTTGTAATTAATAGGTACATCTTTAGTTGTATTTTGCAATAAATATACATTTTCATATACAGGGTGTTACGAATTGTACGGACCAAACTTTACGGTATGATAGAACTTCACAAAATATGAAAAAAAGTTCTTAAACATGGGGCGGGAAACGCTTTAGTTTCCGAGATACAGGGTGTTGAAGTTACAATTCTGAGAATGTTTTTTTTTGCATAATTTTGAAATGACCAAAGATAAACAAATCAAATTTTGCACAATAATTCAGATTTTTACATAAACTGAAGAAACTTCTTCTACCCAAATAATTCAGGAGCGGGTAAAAGTAGGTGGGGCAAGGTTAAAACATTACCCTAACTTTTTGGCACGTCACTTTTTTATCAATTTATGACAAAAATTTAAAAAACCAAACCTTTTTACACAAAAAAGATCTCTTGTATTTTTCCTCAAAAATTATCAATCTTTAACCCTAATAGGCTCATTTAGTAGGATTTCCAAAATTACTTTTTATATTTAATTTCGATAAAAAACTTTGTATTTGGAGCAGGAAAGAAATTTTTTTTAAGAATTGGCCAAAATATTGGGGTATAAAAAGACCGACTCCGTGCTGCAGATGTGACGTCACGGGCTCCCAATAGCGTATTGCGATAGTTCCGCGTTCCGTTGTTGCGATTTAAATTTGTTTTAATTCGTTGACAGCTTAAGATGTTAACGTTTCTATCGCCGTTTGTGGCAGTGGAGGCGACGAAATGTCACTCAGCTTGCGGCCAAAGCCGGCTTAAGGGGGCCGGTGACGTCACAACTGGCGAGCTCGATTTGGACTTTTCGGATTTTTTTACGGAGTAAATAAGCATCAGAAAATTATGAAATGTTGCATACCCCCTAAATTCAGTGTGCTCTTTCAGAATTTGTAATAAAAAAACATTGCTAAACGAGCCTATTACACTTTATTAATCATTAATAATGTTTTCACTATTACCAGCGATTTGTTATGCCATGATTTCAGTGTTTCAAGCAACAAAAATCTATTATGTAGTATGTCATGCTAATATGACATTGGTATTTTCTGTTTTGAAATTTATTTTTTGCATGTTTCTTTAACACCCTGTATCTCGGAAACTAAGCGTTTCCCGATCCATGTTTATAAGAACTTTTTTTCATATTTTGTGAAATTCTATCACATTGTAAATTTTGGTTCGTACAATTCGTAACACCCTGTATAATATTTACGGATTGATAGAAATTGTTTATAAATTCGATTGTAAAGTGAGGCACCGATGTTAATATTTGTGATAGGTGATAATAACTGTTAAATTATGAAAGAGAAATTATTTTTGAGATATTTTGTAGTTTGACATCTTTTACATAAATCACTAATATGCACCTCAAACAAAATAGTTGAGTTACATTTGTAAAACCAAATTGAACTTATCTCTATAGTAAAATAGAATAGACTGTATTCACTTAGAAATAGAATGCATGTCATACTTGAGTAGAAATTTAAATACATCTAGGTAGTTTGCAGAACCTTCTTACCTTTATGTAATCAGCTATGTTGATGTGTCCTGTGTATATTTTTAAATATGCTGCTAACACCACTCGGAAGATATCTGAAATCTGAACAGAATGTAATGACACAAATATTCTTTTCTGGGTAAACACCATCTAACACCGATGTCATTTCAAAGTTGCTGATATATATGGTGACTAAGTTTGTGTTAATATTTTCTATAAATTGTTTTATTGCTAGGAGAGTAGAAGGAGATAGGATTATTGTGAGAGCCAAACATTTTTGTTCAAACAAATTTTGTATAATTCTCCTGTTTGAAAAAGTTAATTCATTCATGCATTAGTTTTCATTCATAGCATTTTAGTCAATGATGGAAGTGCTATGCAATTTTTAGTTTTAGTGTGACAAAAATATGTCACTGTACTACGTGCTTGAACTTGTAGCTTTGAATTTTATTTAGTATCGTAGTATTTTAATGATCTCTTAGAATTACTTCACATTAGGGAAAATAAAAATATAACTAGGTAGTGATAAACGTATTCCTCACAGGCAGTTGATTTATATATTCCCTATATAAATTTCTACACATTTTATACATTATATAGGATGCCCTGTAGTTTCTTGCAAATAATCTCAATTTTTAACATAATTTTTATAAAGAAGTAAGATGTTGTTTTACATCAGATTTTTTAAGTAAAAATATGGCTACGTCTCTCAGTTAGACCATAACATAACCATAGCCTAAAGAAACAACCTAGTTATAGAAACATGCTTTGGTATTTGGTATTTTAGAAATTTGCTGGCCAGTGAATATACTCTACTGCGATGAGTATAATAATATAAAGTCTTATTAATAACCAGCCTCTATGTATTTTAATAATCGGCCATATTCTGATCTGATAACTATATTAGTGCTTTTAATGAGTATGAAATAAGTACAATGTTGAAATAAGATGGGACATGTTTAGAAGTTGATTATGTTAGATCATTGAGTAAAAATAGTATATTATTCTACAAGTGGTAACATACTAAATAACTCACGCCGATGTAGAGCGAGAGTTAAATTGCATAGCCGATCGCGGATTAAATAAAACAACTGTTTTTTGAATACTGAATCGCTTTAGTGATTAAATAAAGCTTTAGAGGCAAGTTTAGTAAGGAGATCAGAATACAGCCCATTTATTTTATTTATGCTTGTCATATAATTATTGAGTCTCATAAATATCCAAAATATATTTTTTAAAACTTGGACATGGTTAAACATAAAAAATCGTTACGCAGAAAATAATTCGTAACCTAAAACGAGTTCAATAATTAAATTAGAGTCTAATTTAACAAATTATTTATTCATCAATTTAGTTAAAAGTTTTTTCTCTTTAAGTACCTATATAACGTAAAACTAATTTTGTTTCATATAATACGTACATAATATATTAATGTTATGATTTATTTATGTATATATAAAATTCTGATTAGTTAGGTACCACTTCTGTTTTTGAGCAGAAACAGTTATATTGTTATTTACCATTTATGGTATTCATGATATTAAGAAACCACAAAACTTAGTCATTACATTAGTACAAACAAGACACTTGCATCGTAATAAATATTGACAAGCATGTTGTTTGTGCATACTTTCATGTATTATCAAATATATCGCTTGTAAAATACATCTCATTGTAGTCATACAGAAAATTAGAGCATTAAAAGTTTTTTGCGTGACTCTTAAGAGTGGCAAAATACTCATTAGAATGATTGCCAATCTGTTTTAAATAAAAGTAGCACTGGAAATAAATAGAGCTCGTTAAAATTAATCATATTTTCTGGAAATATAAAAATGAAAATTAAGTTTATCCAGTTTTGCACACAAGCTTTCTTAATTAATGATGCACATTTGTCCAGTAATTTTCTTGATCCATATTCTTGAGGGTCTTAAAATTACGTGGAATATTCAGGTTTAAACTATATTTTCATAAAAAACAGTGACTGAAAATATGTCTTCAAGGCGGGTCTAAGGGAGGTCAAAGTCATGTCCAAGGATGCCAGATGGTTTGCGATTGGCCCTGTGTATCTTATACTACAGCTATACTTTATAAGGAAGAGGACTGAGACTCTCACTTATTGAACATAACGTATAACGCAGTGGGAAGCGATATAGCGTATATTTTACATTACACTATAAAGATTATATACCTTCATTCAAATAAAGTATCTAGTAGTTATTTTTGACGCTTTATGATTACTTCTTTATTTTTGGGGCTTATATTAACCCTGTTCTTTTTATACCTAGTTATTGAAGTTTTCAACAGTTTTCTTTTGAAAATTGTATACAAATGTCCAAGTTTTCCTGAGTTTTAAAACTTTTAAACAATTTTAAATTGGTATCGTTAAAAGTAATTTAAATCAAAATATAAGATAGGTACAATTTTTATTTTCTGTAAAATTTACTTCGTATTGAAATCAATGGAAACAACCGTTTATTGTATTTAAGAAAATTAAGTAGTGTGTTCAACTACTGAGGATACAAAATTTGTGTTTAATCACAATTCACTGAAGTCATATTATTGATGCTCAAGGCATTAATTGTCTCTAAATTTGAGAAAACCTTTCATGTCTCTATTTTGGGTGCTTGCAGTTTTCAATATTGTCACAATTTTTATATTTATGAACAATATGCAATCTTGTACCTCACAGTAGAGCTTCCATTCATTCAAATAAAGTAATTCAATAAAATTTTAAACTGTTTATGATATAAGATTATATTAGTTAATGTCGCAATAAAGAAATATCAGTTCTTCTTAGTATTTATTTTAGTATATTATATGCAAGCTTATTTTACATATAATATTTTTCAAAGAGGCTTGTTAATAACGAGGACACAGTGGAAAAATAATGATGTGATATTTTTGTAAAATGGTACCGAATTAATAAGTATAATATGTTGTACTATATTATTTGTACCATTGTGATATTGTATAGATATTTTTAGATGGCAAGTTAAGAAGAATTTCTCATCTTATGGGGCGGTAAATATATGGTATGAGGAATGAAGATACTCCTGTGCAATAAATATCTTGCTTATTACCAGGATTGCTCCTTGTGAAAGAGAAAAGTGATATTTTACTTATATGTACACAACAAAATGCCAATAATGTGTATAGAAAATAGAAAGAATAAACTATTTTTATGCATGGAGTTGTATTTTATTTATCCTGTTCTTCCCCGCTAAAGCATGAAAAATTTGTATGTTCACATTTTTCAAGAGTTTTGTTTTTCTAAGATTTGTTAAATATAGTGCTTTTTTTAGGTGTCTCGAAAATTTTGCATAGTAGTTTATATTAACCCCTTATGGGTAGTTTTTCTTTAACATTGCATAAGCTCGTAAAGTTTGGAATAAATTTGATAAATCATTATTGAAGGTTTTTCACAGGAAATCCTCGGACACGTCAACTTTATTTTTTTAATAAAATGTCACTTTCTTCCGCCATTGACATTTTTTTTTTGTTTTCTGTTCTTCATCTAAAACGTCATTGGTAATTTTTTCAAATGAAAACCCATATTTTTTTCAACGGATAGTTGCTAGACTTTGCACCTTTTCCTCGCAAGTTTATGTTTTATTTTGTTGATGCTTGACCCACCCGATAGCTTGTGCATACATATTTGAAACTTTGGAACCGTATATCTCGAAAACTTTCAACTTCAAAGTCATACATTTTTGACATATTCGTATACTCAGAAAAATGTAGGTACTTTATCGAAATCAGTTAAAAAAAGTTGGGTTGCCGTTTAAAAAAATTACCGATGACGCCATAGCTCAAAAACAAAAAAAAAACGTCAATGGCGGAAAATTGTGATATTTTATATTGATGTGTCCGAGGATTATTGAGAAAAACCTTCAATAATGATTTATCGAATTTTTTCAAAACTTTACGAGCTTATGCAATGTTAAAGAAAAACAATGGGTTATATATCTACTGTCATGTTTTAAATTATGTTTTCTTTACTAAAATGGTTGAAATCTTGTTTTTTTATATTGTCAAACTTTACAAGAGTTTATTTTCTTATGTGACATCAAACGTCAAATACAGTGTGTTACAATTTGATCCGGAACACCCCTGAAAAATCTGACTCAGCAGAGCGTGATTTTGATGATATTTTTTTTTTATATAGGACACCGTTCTAGATGTATGTGAAAAACATATTACGGTGTCCAGATTACAAAGCCATGGCTTGCTATAATTTTTTTTCGACGCCATTTTTTCAAAAATCATAGCGATTTTTTTATTCAAAATCTGACAACGTAGCGTTATTCGGCACCCTTCGAAACGTAATCTCCCATATTTTCTTGAGAAATGTCTACTGTCAATAATTCTACTGTGAAGCAACGAAAATTGCGTTTTATGTTATTTCTTGCCTGAAGAATGCACGTATAAATAACAAAGACGTTACTAAATATTTTTTTTTCTATGAAATTCCTCTTGTGATCAACTTCATTAAGCTCCAAAGCCTCCTAGATGCTCAAAGTAAAGCATTTCTTCTTGTATTTTGTAATTTTTCGTTGCTTATTCACAATAGACTTATTGACAGTGATAATTTCAAGAAAAGGGGGGAGAGTACGTTTTGAAGGATGCCGATGAATAACGCTACGTTGTCAGATTTTGAATAAAAAAATCGCCAATATGATTTTTGAAAAAATGGCGTCGAAAAAAAATCATAGCAAGCCATGGTTTTGTAATCTGGACACCGTAATATGTTTTTCACGTACATCTAGGACAGTCCTATAGGAAAAAAAAATATCACCAAAATCGCGCTGCTGCGAGTCAGATTTTTCAGGGGTGTTCCGGACCAAATTGTAACACACTGTATAATCATATGTCAATAATTTGACAGAAAAATTTCCACGATTAATTTCGCTCAGGGCACCCTGGAGGGGATGAAAAATTTCCGGAAATTTTTTTCGAAAGACAAACTTCTGATTCGCTAAAAAAGTGAGGTGTGAAATTTTCAAAATAATTATCTAATGTCAAAATGTCAATGTCAATATTGTATGTTTTAAAAATATTACATTTCTAATCTAAGTTAAAAACAATATACAAAAACAAGTCAGGAAGGTTATTTTCTTGCACAATTTTTATTGTTTATTTTTTTTATTTAATAGATTTCGTGGTTTTCTTTGTAAGCGTTTATTTAAAACATAAAAGGGTTCATTATAATTACTACCTACACTACATTGATTAAAATGGAGAAAAACTTAAACACGGAAGTAAACATTGCCATAAAATATGTAAACAAAAACATTAACGTAAAATATAAAGAATAACAAACAAAATAACGAAAAGACACGAACTTTATAAAAAAGAAACTAATATCTAAACATCATCATCGCTGCTGTACGCTTCAATATCCGTTGCATCTTCGTCTGGGTCTTCCCTTATTGTATCTTCTACTGCGACAAGTATTTCATTCAATTTTTGCGGAAATTGTTTGCAATCAAACCATATTTAATTTTAAATTCATCATCTTCGATAAACCATACATTTTGCCTTGGATTAAAAAACGTCACAAGCGCATTTCCAAATGGAAGCAATTTTTTAACTTTCCCTCCCCACGTTTCTCTGTTATTTCTGTAGTTACAAAAAATTTATTCTTACAAAAGTTGTAGGGCTTTTTATAAAGTTTTTTAATATGACATCAAAAAAACAATTGAAAAATAAATGGCGAAGTTATATAAATTGTATTTTTTGGAGACAAAACAAAAGTATCCGTTTTTTGTTTAAAAATAACGGTTAAATAAAAAATTTGCAATGATATTATAAATGAACGAAGTACAAAAAAGTTATGATGGATTCTGTTAAACCAAGATAGCTTACGTAGCACTCTCAATGCTATATACCAAAAGTGATAACGAATTCGATTTTCTCACGTCAAAAAACCTAACTGTACCGACTTTTATGGTAATGTGTGGAAAAATAACTGAAATATAACAACATTATTGAATTATTTTTATAAATTTAACACCCTGTATCTTAGTAAGTATTAATATTTGACCTACATATTAAGCAAAAAACTTATATTTTCCGCTATAGAATCTGTAGGTAAAATAATATCCATTCCTTATGAATCACCCTGTATATAACTTCGTCATTTATTTTTCAATTGTTTTTTTTGATGTCATATTTAAAAATTTTAGAAGAAGCCCTACACAACTTTTGTTGGAATAATTTTTTAATAACTATAGAAAGTGAAAGTTAGTGAATCACCCTGTACGTTTAATTTTGAACGTCAAAGTGAAAGAATTAAGGGTCCTATCGATAAACCGAAAATGATTTCGGGATCCTGAAGTCGTCCGCATTCCGAAACTGTAATCGGTTCTGTCTTAGGACCGTTATAAAAAAAATAAAGTTCGCCAGATCGATTATATAGGCTGTAATCTATCGGACGGACTATAAATTTCAAGATAAAAATTTGGCGAAATTTCAACAAATCTGTGTTTGTTAAAAAATTAATTGACCGGACGCGTTTGGATATTAAGGGTTAAATTTTGGAAGGACCCGAGAGGAAGGAAGATTCTAGCTCTCCTGAAAATCCAGTCGAAAAAATCTTCCTGGGAAAGGAGCTAAGACCCCCGTAAAAATACAATTTTTCTGCAAAATCGACCTTTTCAAAAAATTCGTGTTTCAGCTAATATGAGATGGACGAAAAAAAAAGTTCTTCATTTTTCCTTCTTCTTGCCCGCCGTCCGGGTCCAGATCCTCTAGATCCAAAGGGAAAGGTTGTGGTGCGTCTCTAAAGGGTGCATGTCGGGAAAATCGCTAAAATTCGAGAAAATCACAACTTCATCGGCATGAGCAATGAGCATGGCACATGTGGACGTATACCTACATTGAGTTCTTGAAGTAAAAAAAATTGTCTAAACCACTGTTAATTAGAAGGGGAAACTGGCGTAGGCAGAATTTTGGTTTGAGGGGTGCCAAAAGGATTGAAGATCTAAAATACCAAAAACGTTTTGAAAAAGTATATTTAACATTATTAAATAATCCAAATTCTGACTTACAGTACTTATACCTATAAACTAATTATTTTGTATAAGTACGCGTATACGGGGTGACCCATTTTCGAACCTCATTGTTGGAATTTCGGAAACCGTAAGAGATACAGGGTCGGTTAAATGGCAAAGTATCTATCTGCTATCTTATTACTTCACTTTGCACATTAGTGCGAAAAATGAAATACGTAGTGCTTTATATTTTATTTTATACAAATATTTCTCACGATACGCACTTGTTGCATAAATAACAATTTTATTCGATTCTTAATTAGGAAGTGGAAAAAATATTATAAGCAACACGGGAAGAAGGTAATCTTGATCAGTTTCGGGCATTTTTACCGGCCCTCGCTTTCGTTCAGGCGTAAAATCTCCCCTCAACTGGTAAATAACACCTTCTTCCCTTGCCATTTAGATAACTATTAATTTCGTATAACTGGGCGTTTGGTTAAATCGTTAAATTTGTTTTAAAGAAACGCAAAAAGAAACTTCTGAAATTCAAAGTAATCTAGAAAATATTCGGTTTCCCACTCCCTATTTGGTCAACACCATTTTTACGTTGCTTAAGTGAAATTTACTAGAATATAGAGGTAAGTGAAATTTACTAGAATAGGTATTGGTTACCATTAGCGACAGGACGTAATTGGGAACTTACCTCCCTAGGGATAAAAAGTAAGAACACATCGATTTTGTAAGCTGTTTTGTAGCGTTTTTCTAACTTGCCTGGCAATAAAAAAGAACTGGCAGCTTCTTCTATTTCACCATTATCCATGTTAACAACTATAATAACAGTAAAAATACTAATTAAAAATCTTTCCGGATTTGCACTTTTTTAAAACGTCACGCGTCACGCACAAAATCGGCAAAAGACAAATAATATACAATATTATACATATTTTTGGAAAGCTATTTTCATACTCTTTCATATTCTGCAATAGCGTTACCATACAAAAAACACAAGTTTGTATCATAACTTTTTTTAGCGTTACTCAATTGTTTTGCTGATATCGTATTTAAAATCCACGTAAAAATAACTAAAACTTCTTCTTCTTCTTTACATTTTTCTTTTTTTTATAAAAATAACATAGTCAAGGGGAGTGTAAAAATATAAATGATCACCCTGTACATAAAAAAAGACATCGCAAACATTCACATATTCACTCATGATGTCAGACTAGTAACTGATAAAAAAATGACCGTAACGACAATTTATTTTGTCGGAGATGGAAATTTTTTTGATAGGTATGTATTTTATTCTAGGTCGACGAGCTATATTTATAAAGGTACATATCATGATTTGGATTCAGTATGGTAATTGAATAAAGGAATATCTACTCGTGGTATGGTCCTAAACAATTTTTGTTTCTCTTTAAAATTCTCTAGTTTGATCAATTTCCAATCGGTTTGTAGATTACGAAAAGTTTTATGCCAGTTGCTTTGTGGTGTTGTAAATAAAAGTAAATTATACAAAGAGTAAATATGTACCTATGTAATTATGCAAAATTATAAGAAGTTTAGGAAGTTCTCGTTTTTGAATGTTCGATAGAGTTTTCCGTTTTCTTATCCACGTTATTGATATTAACTTCCCGGCACTCAACCAACACACACAATACAAGCAATCCCTGACATTGTCATCAGCCACAGTTAGATTTGAACTCACAAGAGACACGAATAAGTGGCTAGCCATATTATCTTACGACGGTGTTTTTGCCCAATAGAATATCTTCTTGACTTGATTTGATTCAAAAGTCATGCATTTACTGATTGTGATTATTTTTGTAAAAGTTTGTTCTTTTTCCGACGTGTGCATTTTTCAAAAATTGTTAGATGTTTTGAGTTAATGATGATTTGGAAAGAATGTAATTCTTGCTAAATTGGTGCCATGTTAGATATATTAACGCCTGTTAAATCTTTGAATCCATGAAAAATTTCTCGACAACCCCTAACAATAAGAGAAAGTTCCAGAGATATGAAATATTTAATTAATATTTATTTAAAAAATTATCACTTACTATTAATTGAAAAGTTTTATTAATTAAGCTCCTTCATAATGTTAACAAGAATTATCTATTGATAGATTCATGTGCGTGCAACATACTTCCTTCCATCGTATAATTTTCTCTTGTTTAAAACAAACGGCATGGAAAACTTTTGCCACCGATATTAAAATGCATTATTAATTCCCTTAATTAGTTTATTTATCTCCGCTTATTCGACGAAGTTTGCGGGATCTAACAAACCCAGTTGCACGTTGTACTAGTAGTAGAATACCTATATTATTTGATATCTCTACTAAGAAAGTGAAGAATACAGAAGTATAATATCCCAACGTATAAATGTAAATAACATTGATTGCCAGTAAAATTTTGTGTGAAAGTAGTTCACATAACAATGGAATTGTTACAATGTTCAAAGTTGTGACCATTTACTGCCAAACCTCAAATTTATACTATATAAAATTATTGTCATTTGAATAGTTTTTTTATGAACTGAGAGCTACATTATTAAAAAAATTGTAGCAGTGAAGAAAACTGTATGCGGTGCACACCTCGCACACCCGCTCTACACGGCCCTTTTTGCTATTGCTATTGCGGCCGGACTCACGAGCTTTGCCGCCGTTGTATAGTGTTTTGAAATGAAGACGTGGTATATAAATAAAACCCTACAATATCTCATCAAAAGACGTAGCCATTTTTTCTCCAAAAACAAATAAGTTATAAAACGAAGGCAAGTGCACATATTGAAGTTGCACCTACAAGATTTTCCATATGCCAGTTTTCAGCTGCAGGTTATAAGGCCTAGAAGTGCATTGAAGACAAGAGGCGTTGTACAAGGAATACCTACTCGGTGCTTTTCTCTTCACTTTTATTCCAATCCATTCTATTCCACGTATACTATCTTCCATCACCAATCCGCCAAAAGTTTATTTCCTAGCTAACTTTGAACTTGCAAATGAACTTGAACTGAACTCAGAAGAAGAAAGGCGGTCGATGTGAATCTTAATGTTAACTTTTTAGTAAGGGTTGTAAAGTGAAAGTAACGAGCTTCAATCAGATTTGAGTATTTAATTGTTCTACGAGTATATGTGATGAGATAATATGTAAATATATTTTTCCTTATCGGTAAACAATTATTCTCGACGAATTTCTTCCTTCACAAAAATCTTTGCTGGATTTGCAACTTCAGGTAGGTAATAAATTTATGATTTCAATTGTTTTCGTTTTGCATAAAATCACAAAAAACATGTGTCACAACCAGTAATTACAGTAGCAAATAACATAAATTTTCCAACACCATTCAAAGTTTTGAATTTGTAAAAAAATTTCAAAGGTTTTGTTTTCATAAATATATAGATTTATTTTCTGGAGCAATAGTAACCAACCCTAGTAGCTCTATATCTGACGCAATTTTTCTATAGTCTTATAATATCAACATGAGCAATTTCTTCTGCAACAAAAGCTGATAATTTTCATTTTTTTCCAGTTTCGATACTATTTAATTTAAAATTTTTTCTTGCTTTTTTATTGTTAGTCAGAAAAACGTTATTACCTACCTACCGTCACATTTTGTGTTTTCTTCAAAAGCGATGTACAATATACCATTTTAAAGCTTATGATGTAGTCTACAACTTTTATATTACACAGTTCCATATTTTTATTTTCTAACAATCTACAAAAATGATAAAGGGTAGTTTTATAGTACATAGTTTGAGTGTTAAAAACGAAAAAAATTACAACTTTGTGATTATTGCTTATGGAAGTATGAGGCAGTGTATACTTCTGCACTTGTGTGGAAGAGAGCGGAGAGTTTTGGGAAATTATGTCTTTTATAGTAGTCTAACAATTGTCAAAAGTTCAGTTTTCCCCTAATTTTTCTCGACATTCCATTTTGTTTTTCCTATCAGTTCCTCGACAATAACAGAAAATCAGCTTAACTGGTAAAGTATAGCACAATAAAAGTGATGTTAGTTACAGTTGAAAAACTCACGTCTGTAGGTACACTATGCCCATATAATAAATTCAAAGTATGTACTTAACATGACTATATCCTAGATTTTAGGCAACAACCCAAGTCTTGCATATTCTCATGTAGGCAAATTTTCGTTACAATTTTGTATATTTGGTAGATAGGTAGATGACCGTAAGGATAAATGAATGAGCATTACTCGTATAGTTTGAGGCAATAGTAGTCAGCTAGGGTCTTTCGACAAAACTTGACCCCCCCCCCTATAATTACAAAACCGAAAATAAATTAGAATTACGCCGAGACCCGTCGATTTCTGTTCTTGGGGGTAGCATTTGACAGTCAAGTCAACTTGATATGTTCATCTCCCTAACCCCTAGCAAACACCAACTTTAAAATTTCAAATCGAACAACCCTACTTCTAACACATCATTTTAAAGCCCTTTCCATTGCGAATACACTGGTGTATCGTTTTTAGGAATCGGTTGAGTTGAGATTTGACAAAATTATTGGCTAAAAATGAAGTTGACAAACCGACATTCGCGTACTAATTTCTAAGGAAATGCCCACCAATAATAAACTTTTTATTTCTTGACGAAAATCCATTATAGTACAGAAAAATTTTTAATTGAAGAGAGAAGAAAAAAAGCAAACAAAGCTTTCCAATTATAAATTATAAATAAAAAGGATTATAATTGGAAAGCTTTGTTTGCTTTTTTCTTCTCTCTTCAATTAATAAACTTTTTATCTACTACACACCACATTACTTTCTTTTTTTGATGTATCGATCAGTTTACAAAAAAAAACAGTCTTAAATTAAAAAAGCTGAAGCAAAACAAAAACAAGTTTTATTTAATGTATTGCTCAAAATGACCCTTGTTAACTTGCAAACAATAGTACAGTCTGTTTTCAAATTCTGTTCGAACATTACTAAAGACATCCGGCATTCTTCCACAATTCTCTGACGCAACACCTCTAGTGTTTCAGGCTGCGCGTGGCGTACACTCACGATTTCAAATGGCCCCACAGGAAAAAGTCAGGTGATCTTGGTGGCCATTTGACGGGACTTCTTCTACGAATCCAATGTCCTGGGAAATGGTCATACAAAAATTGCCGCACAGCAACAGCATAGTGAGAAGGTGCGCCATCTTGTTGGAAAGTTATTCTATTAAATTATCGTCACTCTCTAAAATTTCTGTTATCATAGGGTCAATAATTGTAAATAGGTGTTCCCATCGAGATTTCCTTGAATAAATAAACGGTCCAACAAGTTGGTTGCCCAAAATTCCGGCCCCAACATTCAATTCTTGAGGAGTCTGAGTATAAAATTCCCTAATTAAATGAGGATTAGTATCATTCCAATAGCGACAATTGTGTCTATTCAGTTCACCATTCAACATAAATGTACATTCGTCGCTCACTAAAATATTTACTAAATTGGGTATCTTAAATTATCTTAAATGGATGAAACTTGTATTTCTTCAAAATTCGATGAACACTTGAACTGGATACGCCAGAAGCTTGAGACACCGCTTTGATCGACTGATTATTGTCCATCTGCAAGTGACCCAAAACTGCCACTTCAACTACTTCATTTCGAACTGGGCGATTTACTTCGCGTTTCTTGTATTTAGAAGCGAAGCCGTTGCAACAAACTTATCCATCAGTTGTTTAACGTACTGATGGCTTACATTTTTTTCTGGATGATTAGCATTAAAAATTCGTGCTGTAACTTTAGCGCAATCGTGATTTCGATACCAAATTGCAATAATTTCTACTCTTTCTGCGATAGAATAAACCATTTCGAAAACACACTTACACTTTCAACAACAGACTGAAACTAATGTTTTGCTGGTGATAAGCAAAAAACATCAGTGACTTTTTTGTTATTTAAAAATAGATAAGGTTTGAATTTGTCTAAAAAATGGATGTGCGCCTGGAAAATACCATACAGGATAATTTAGAATACGCATAAAAAAAATGCGGTTGTGTAGTAGATAAAAAGCTTATTATTGGTTGGCATTTCTGTAGAAATTAGTACGGGAATGTCGGTTTTTCAACTTTTCGTTTTTAGCCAATAACTCTGTCAAATCTCAACTGATTCCCAAAAACGGTACACCAGTGTATTCGCAATGGAAAGGGCTTTAAAATGATGTGTTAGAAGTAGGTTAGTTCCATTTGAAATTTTAAAGTTAGGGTTGCTAGGGGTTAGGGGGATGAAGAGAAGTGATGACAAACTAGGAGGTAATCATATGAACTTTCCATTTTGTCAGTTTATTCAACTAATTAATAGCTACTTATGTATCTAGCGCAAGGAGTTAGTGTTTATGGCAGCATGAAAATTATTCAACGAGGCGCAGCTAAGTGCCACAAACACACTTTTTGCACGTGTTACATGCATTATTTTTTCTACGATCGTTGTTTATTTAAGAAAAAATTTCAAAATTATAAAAAATTTAGTTCCGTGACAATGTGTGTCAAAATTAATGACATTATAAAAATTTGGAAGAATCGTTTTCTACATTTTTATTGCACTGTTACCAACGTGCAGCGTGCAAAATCGCGTTTTTATTGCACTGTTATCAAAGTAAAGTGCAATAAAAGTCACTTTTGGCACTACACTACACTGCAGTTTTATATGAAACATGATTTATTACATAATATAAATGTAACAAAAGTTAAAGCTTATTGAATATGTAAGGATAAATATTTTGTTTATAAGTATACATAAATGCACCTGAAATAATTATAAAGTGAAATGTAATTGAAAACAATTAGTTGCGTTTACTGACTGTTTCTTACATGTCAATAGTCTCGTGCTTGTGTTTTTACGGATGTTGTTGTAAAAGTAAGAAAATAGGCCGATTCAAGGGAGAAGAAAAGTTATGCTCGTTAGAAGAAATCTCAAAGTCGTTTTGCATGGTTAATTTGTACATGCAAGTTTACAGATGAGGCTATAAAATGATTGCGTTTATTATATACCGCACATTAGATTTATTTACTGGAGACGAGACGGTGCTATAGTCAACATTTTCAAAATGTGTTTGCGTCAATTTGTGGTAATATTAGTGATAGTGTGCAGTGTAAATGCGTCTCAAAAGAAATTCATACCCGAAAGTACGAAGGCGACTATCATCAACAAGCTGTTTAAGGAATGTTTGGACTCAGATACAAGGTATTTGAATAATTGACGAGTCCACTTTTGTTAAAGATTTTACAAAGCGTATAGGGATTCAAAAATAAGAATATATTATACAGGGTCCGGCAACAGGATTGAACGGTTTTTAATAGGTCACTGTTAAGAAACAAGGAATATATTTGGACTAATTATTATTACAAGTAAACACACGATTCTGGAAATTTCTTATCACACTTTTAGTTTGCAAAGATGACATCCCTAAGATGACCACCGTCTTCTTCTATACATTGCTGCAATTTCTTTCTGAAATTGACCATAACGCGTCTGAGTCCATATTCGTTTATCGAATTTATCTCTTCACGAATCCTTTCTTTGAGTTCCAGAAGTGTTTGGAGACGGGTAGAGTACACTTTGGACTTTAAGAAACCCTACAGAAAAAAATCCGGGACCGTAAGGTCCAGTGATCTTGCGGACCATGCAAAGTTGCCAAACATTGAGGCGATTCGGGAACATACGCTGTAAAACAGCAATGGACCCTTTAGCTGTATGCGAGTGCGCCGTCCTGTTGGTCCATTCGTTGAAGTTCCACAGCCACAAATGTTTCCAACATCTCAATGTACCGAAATGAATTGACTGTAACGATGTGGCCGATTTCTTCAAAAGAGTACGGCCAGGAAAAATTATTTTATAGCAGAAACCCGTTGATTAATCGGCCAATTTGCCATTGTAACACAAAACCTTCAATAATAATAGACAATTTTATCACTATTTGACGTTTGTCAAATAAACAGTATTTCCACAGCAACCTTTTCAAAACCATTCATCCTGTTGCCGGACCTTGTATAATCAATATTGAATTTATTAATTAATAAACACAAAATTGTACCGATTCTAATTATTTGTATTTGCTTCACTTCACTTCCTGTAATCTGAACAATTATTGACGTGATTTATAAAATATATATATTTTTTTTATTCACTTATTTAACGTCGGCCTATTTCCGCTACCAGGGCCCGACGCCAGGAGACGAGCAACCCCCAACCTGGAAATTTTGCCGAACCTCTTATCTTACTAAGAGTAGGGATTTTTTACTTGCCTAACATTTAATAGACAAGGGACCGACTGCTTTACATCCTCTCCGAAGGATGGTATATCCTCAATACACCTCTCGCCTACAGTTGTATTGCTTCTGCGATATAGCTGATATACAAGCCGCTAGAAGTAGGGAAACGAGACCGCGTCTTTCCGTGGATAGTCCAAGTACTAAACGCGGTAGCTGTTGCTTAACTTCATATCGCTATGAAGTGAGTCAAGTCAGTCCTCCGCTCGCTGCCCTTTTTATAAAATATTGAATTCTGTATATTATTATGAATTAAATATCTTTTCTGAATATAGCCTTGGAAAAGGGCAATTTAAATATTTATTTACAGAAAATTCAAATATTAAACTTAGGTACTAAATGTACACCTATACTTTATAGTATCATTTCGTGTACAGAGGATTTTCGACAAAAATACGTCACCTAGTTTTTTTTAAAAAATCGCTGACCTCGTCGCTGACCAACTAAATATTCTAACGCAGACCTGCAAAATTACAGTAAACTGCATATACTTTCACAGTAGATGAAATCGTTTCACAATGAACTGATAAATGACAAAGCTGTCTACTGGTTTCCTATGCGTTTCTGACGTTTTTCAATCCATTATCTAAGAAATTAATTGTTTACAAATTGTCACACGGGAGTCACATAGTGACCATACCATCTTGCTGTTAAATTAATTTATCTTCAAGACAATTTTCTTAATTTTTTAGTAGCTGTCTAAACAAGAGACCAACGATGTAATCTCCTATAACACTTGCTTAAATTTTCAGTTATATACGGATTTGTGTCAATTATTCGATTATTTTTCGTCTCCATTTGAGTTTTTTCAATTTCAACAAGTTCATTAATTCTTTGTCTGGTTGATGTAAAATACAAACGAAAGTATTGCCTACGGAATAACTCGGTTATGACTGATAGTCGAGACGGTCCCGGATTCGATTCCCGGCCGTGGCAATGGAAAATACTGTGAGAGGGATTTTTCCATTATATCGGTTGGTCCAAAAAAAACCGGAATTTTCATTTTACCTTATAACTTTTTTATTTGTTCAGCGATTTTCAACTTTTTGGATTCGTTCGACAGCTAAAGCTTTCAGCTAAACGATTCTCTATCAGAAGCTATTATTATGATCATAAATGTCAAGACAGACGTATTTAAACTTGAGCAATTTTTAATAACTGCTGGAATTTTGTTGAAATACCGAATTTACAAACGGTTTGTTTCATCATCATGACTGGTCTTGTGGCAATATTTTGATGGGTAGTTTTAAAAAATCGGTCAAAGAACTACGAAGCTGTACCAAAAAATGTAGAGGCGTGTTATCAACGTCTCGGCAGGAATGGTAAAAACAGAAATTTTTATTTTCCTTTATAACTTTTTTGATTCCTTACCGATTTTAATTTTTTTTGGAGCATTTAAAACCCAAAGCCTTCCTCTACAATATTGAATGTCAATAAATTTTTAATGAAAATATTGTCTTCATTTGACACCATTTTAACAAAACTAGGTACCACAAAACACTTTTTAAAATCAGCTGAAGTGACAGTTAAGTACAGCAATCGCAGCCAGTCGTGGCGAGCGGTGGGGATTGTAGGAGAACATAGTCGACCTCAAGGCTAATTATCAGCCTTGAGGCGACCTATCAGAGAAGAGCCACTGCAATCATGATAGCGATGCGTACGCTTGTTGTATACCACTCTCTACATAGAGATTCCCTTAAGCTCGCCACGACTGACTGCGATTGCTGTATCAATGTTCATTTGTTTTGTAACTATACCATGACGATAAGTGTATAGGTAACTCTGTTAAGAATTAATTTAATACTGTTGTTATGGGGACAAGTTCTTAACCGATTTTCGTGATCTATGCGTGAAAATGTTTTTAGAAGATAAGGCTTCCAGATTAACAGAATAGCCATTTAAATCGTCAAAAAAAAAAAAAAATCCCAGCGGCTTTTAAATATTAGGTAAATTTGACCACTTCCGCCATATTGGATTTATGATTCATGTCAATTTCTGATATTCAATATTGTAGTGGAAGGCTTTGGGTTTTAAATGATCCAAAAAAAATTAAAATCGGTAAGGAATCAAAAAAGTTATAAAGAAAAATAAAAATTTCTGTTTTTACCATTCCTGCCGAGAGATTTTTTAAAACTACCCATCAAAATATTTCCACAAGACCAGTCATGATGATGAAACAAACCGTTTGTAAATTCGGCATTTCAACAAAATTCCAGCAGTTATTAAAAATTGCTCAAGTTTAAATACGTCTGTCTTGACATTTATGATCATAATATCAGCTGCTGATAGAGAATCGTTTAGCTGAAAGCTTTAGCTGTCGAAGGAATCCAAAAAGTTGAAAATCGCTGAAAAAACAAAAAAGTTATAAGGTAAAATGAAAATTCCGGTTTTTTTTTGGACCACCCGATACATGGATATTGGATGTGTGTCCCTTGTCCTTAAATGTGTAGCCCCTCCCGCACAAGGCTCTTCTAGAGCCTTCTGGGATAAAGGGGGTCGTAATTACATGTGGTGTTATTATATTATTATTTATTATTATGAAAGATAAACTCCTGAAATTTGGAATGTGAACTGGTCACTAAAGTTAGAGTTCAACATAATTGTGTCTCTTCCGGTTCGCCCGGAAGTAGTATCTTGAGCACAATTATGTCAGACTCTGGCTTTAGTTCAGAAGTCTATCTGCGTTTTTTCTAATGTAGCCCTCTTCCGGGCAGCCTTTGGCTTTGGATTTGGGGGCTGTCTAATTTCTGTGGTGTGTTTTATAATAACCGAGTTATTCTGCAGGCAATACTTTTGTAGCCACCCGGTATGTTATTACTAAACATGCATTAATTTTGTATTTTTTTTCTAGATTGTCATGTTTTTCGGAAAAAGCAGCCATGGCCATCGAACGCTCTATGAACTGGGATATTCCTCTCTTTGACGGATTGAAGCTCCTCAGAAACGATGAAAAAATCAACACTAGAGCTGGAAAATCTTTAAGTGGTTTGAAGCGATTAAGGAACGCCATTTCAAATTTTATAGATTCCCATGCATTTTCTCTAGACTTAACTGATACCGAAGGGAGAGCTATGCAAGGTCGTCGTGGAGGTGAGGGTGGCGGTGGTGGTGGCGGAGGTGGAGGAGGAGGAGGAGGAGGGGGAATATTCCATGTGGATGAGAAAGAGTTGAAGAAAGAGAAAAAATATTACCAATACGCTTTTATGGTGCTTTTAGGAATTTTTGGATTAACTGGGCCTTTGGTGATGAAGGTGTTGGGAGTGATGGCTGCTAAGGCTTTGCTAGCAGCCAAAGCTGCCCTTATAATAGTTGGGGGTGTTGCATTGAAGAAACTATTCGAAAAGGACTATAGCCATCCTAAAGTTAAGGTTCACACTATTCCCACATATGAAAATGAGGAACATGATTATGACAGGATTGGACATTCTTATAATCACATTCCATATGGCTACAGTACTTTTACTTCTTCTGGCGGTAATCATCCTTATTCTTCTTACTCCAATAATGATTTTGCTCCAATATTTTATGGTACTCCTTATAATGCCAATAAAGCTGGTAAGGCAAGGTAGAATGTACAAAATGTCGAATTAAATTATTTATTTATTTATTTATGAAATAAGTGTATATAAACGTTTGCTAATATTTGGTAGTTTCGGTGTTTAATTTACGGTAGGATAGATAAAATCAAGTCGCATTTGATGAAATAAAAAAAAATACTTATTAAAAATTGAGTACATTTTTTTTATATAAAATGTTTTTAGCAACTTTAAACCCTCTTCTGCACAAAGTAGATAGATAAGTAAGATTGGTAACATAGAGGTGTAAAATTGATCAGCCATGTATGTAATATTACAGTCCTTCAAAGAAACATATTCAAATGAATAAAAATAAAAAATAAAATATAAACTGTGTTCCTATTCAAATAACATGTTGGGGTTAATTTCTGTATCACTCTGTATATATAATATAAACCTATTGCCATATTTCCTAATCAGCATAATAAAAATATCAGGATGCAAATTTTCAAATTATTTTATGAAACAGTTACTGATCTAGAAGGATATTCTATATTTTAGCTGAAACACTAATATACAATAATAGTAATAGAAGTATTTGCCAAACTTTCTTTGTTCAATAATATTAATGTCAAATAAAAAACACAGCAAAGCGTCCAATCGAGAATATTATTTGTTTTAATATTAAAATGCCCTTTCACATATAGGTATGAAAGGCAATGGCATGTCGTTTAAGTGACCGACCTTATAAAAAATTTACATCACATACGTAGATACATAAAATGTATCCACCATCCAAATAAAATGCGTTTTTATTGCTTATAGTTTTAAATAAAAAATAAGCCATCCTTATTTAAAAGTTAAAAGATGTGTTATCCACGTTTGGTGTCATTTAGAGTGCGACGTTTTTATTCCTTCGGGATTATTCTGGGTCAAAAACAAGTGTCAGTCGATCAGGGACGTTATGAGTTAACTGGTCCCCTTTTTATTCGAGGGATATGTTTATCGTCTAGTTAAGCATAAATTTGCTTTCAATATGACAAAAGGAAAATGAATTTAGAAGTTATTAAATATACCGACTCGTTCGCGCAGCGGGCTAAAGCATGAGTGGCAGTCATGGCTCTGGTCACACTGCCTATCGTGACTAGGTTCGAACCCCGGCACTGGCAATGTCGGTGGGTATGGATGTTTGTCTGCGTTTTTCAAATGTGTAACTTCCTTCCGGACAGCCTTGGTTTTAGATTTGGGGGATTGTCTAATTTCTGTAGTGTGTGTTTATTCAATCCTGCTATTGAAACATGCAGTATCTTACTTGGATATAAAACTAGAAACCCTTTGTTTTGTTCACTCTACTGCCACTTTCGCGCACCATATACTGTCAAATTGCCAATTGTCAAACTACAATAAATTTCAGACGAAATTTTTCCATTTCATTTAAATACCGTCCTTTAGATTTCTCCGGCAACATATGAAACATAACGGCATTAGCTTCTTTTGGAATGTCTGCTGGCACAGTAATATTATCATCATTTACTTCCATTATATCACAATTTTATGAAAAATGTTCACCACGCCAAGGTATATAATTTGCTTGACAACTACAAATGTTTATATTTACACGAACCACAGCAACGCATGATACAATAAACGAAAGATAGGATTGCGCACATGCGAATGCCGTCACCGCGTGAGTTAACAACAGTTGCTCTGTCGTCCTGCCCGTGTTAATTTCGTGGTGTATTCGAAGTTTCTGTTGATGTGGTGTATTTACTTTTATAAATAATTCTTAAAAATGAGGTGTGCAGTTTATGGGTGTGGTATGGACAATCAGGCAAACAATTATTTTGATAAAACTATTAGGTTTTTACTTTCCCTAAAGATAAAAAAATGGGTAGTGAATGGATACGCTTGTGCACCCGATAGGCAAAATTTAATGTAATATCCTCAAGTACTTGCTCAAAACATTTCGACAGAAATGATTATGTGCGTAATTTACAACATGAACTGCTTGGAAATTCACCTAAAAATGGCCGAGTTAGAATTTAAAAAAATGAGGCTATTTCTTCCAATTATATTTGCAAATTCCAAACAAAATACATCCAGGGAGGTACGTGTTGAGAAACGAAAAAGAAAACAATTTGTAGCAGAGATTTGCAAAGGGTAGGTATATAGATTAACTAACCTAAACAACCTACATGATTTCAATGTTAAAACGTACATAAAATAATGTAAATAAACCATTTTCTGTCAAATAAATTAGGTTAGCTCCACAAGTATTTATTATCAATAATTTCTGTTAAATTCGCTTAAAATTCTAAAAAAAAAATATTTGATTTTGACCATTGTGACTCCACCATATTTGAAAGCTGCTGCAGAAAAGATGACCAGAATATTTGCTGCCGTTAAGTGACTTTTAGCTTGCCGGGAGGCATATTCACATCCTTTACAGTCGTACGGAAATGGCAGTATTTGGCGCAATCTCATTGGCCGTTTCAAGGCCACGACTTGGCGCGGACGCAAAATGTCACATTTAAAAACAAATTTGGCTTTAATCTAATAAAAAAAATTCCTTTATCAGGGGAATAACACACATATCTACCCTGCCTCCGGCTATCGCCTCCGGCTTCTAACTCGCAATAGACCTCATGTCATGCCTGATGCATTTAATAAAAAAAAATTCCTTTAATCTAATTAAAAAAAATTCCTTTATCAGGGGAATAACACACATATCTAACCTGCCTCCGGTTATCGCCTCCGGCTTCTAACTCGCAATAGACCTCATATCATGCCTGATGCATTTAATAAAAAAAATTCCTTTAACCTAATGAAAAAAAATTCCTTTATCAGGGGAATAACACACATATCTAACCTGCCTCCGGCTTCTAACTCGCAATAGACCTCGTCATGCCTGATGCATTTAATAAAAAAAAAAACAAGAACGTGTGGGATTTGAACCCGGAACCTTCTGCTTGCCAAGCCGAGCTCGTTTCCGCTAGGCCATTACACCACTAATGAAATGCGAGTAAAGAAGGAATAAGTTCAGTTAGGTTTGGTTAAATGTGACATTTGGCCTTGAAACGGCCAATGAGATTGCGCCGAATACTGCCATTTCCGTACGACTGTAAAGAATGTTAATATGCTGCCGGGAGGGTGACGTTTAACTAGTAGGCGGTAAAGCTACTTTTCCGACTAACTGGAAATGAGAGTTAATAATTGCCTACTTCTTTGTTCACAATCATATACGTAATGCTTCAATTGTCAGTTTATAAAATGTTGGGAAGTAGGCATTTCTTTACTTTCATTTCCAGCTAGCCGGAAAATTAGATTTGCCGGCTAGTAAAACGACACTCTTTCGGCAAGTTAAACTCATCTTTCAAATCTGGTGGAGTACACTCGCAAAGTTACAATTGAAATGGAGGATTTCAGGGCTGTGTGGGTTAAGTTTGGCACAGAGGTAGACCGATGTAATACGAACAATTTTGGATGCTGAGCCATCGGCCAACTGCCCCCTGGCGGCCGTGGCGGCCATTTTCCAAAATGGCTGCCAGTGGACACCCGAAAGACATCAGAAGTTAGATAAAATTTGCTGCTGAAGGTTTTAGTGAATGTTTATTGAATGTTTTGAATGAGAGATAGTTTGTAAGTTATATACAGGGTGGGTCAATAGTGCGTATTTCTTCTGTATCTCCTGTCTCGTTAGATATAGAGGCATGGTTCAAAATTTTAATTAATTTGTGAAAAAAAGTACATTTTTTTAAATTATTATCAATTATACAGGGCGATCCGTTAAAATGGTAGATAAAAGAATATATATTTTTTAAATAGAATGAACCAATTTTTTTTATTATGTTTGAATACCACTATGATGGCCTATTCGGCGGTAAAATATTTTTAAAATTTCTTGGATGGTTAATGAAATAAAAAATATTTTTATGGAAAACTGTCGTTATCTTCATTTGTAGTCCTTTTTCTACGATTGACTTTTTTATAAGAAATGCCACCTGTTTCTTCAAATCTGTTTTTAAACTTTTGGAAGATGCTTCTTGTGGATGGGTTCTGTGAGAATACTTTTTAGCGTAAGTTCTGGAGGCAACAAAATTGAAAGTAACTGAAATTAAATGTCTTTGTTTCTATGAAATAATTTCAAAGGTACAGGGTGTTTCCTATAAAACTATACCCCCCCTTATTTCGGTCAATTACCACCGATTTTAATTTTTCAAAAACCTGTCTAACACAGAATTTTCCGTATATTTTGAATATGCTATTACTTTTTTTCGTACTTCAACCGTATACGAGGGGCAGAAAAAAGTATGGTTTTTTTAAATGGAACACCCTATATATTTTTACATATTTGGATTCGCCTCGTCCTTCTGATTACAAATATATATGACACTTTTATATTTGCTATACAAATGGCGTAAATAATTGAATTTAAACTTGGGGCGTTTCCTTAAAAACTATACCCCCCTTATTTCGGTCAATTATTTACGGATCAAAATTTTCAAAACCTACACATAGAATTTTTCGTAGATTTCATATATGCTATTACTTTTTTTCTCCCTTCAAGGTATACGAGGCGTGGAAAAAAGTATGTTTTTTTTATGGAATACCCTGTATTTTTTTACATATATAAGTTGTATATATATTTATAATCAGAAAGGTAGGGTGGATCTAAATATGTAAAAAAATACAGGGCATTCCATAAAAAAAACATACTTTTTTCCACCCCTCGTATACCGTTGAAGGGAGAAAAAAAATAATAGCATATATGAAATCTACGAAAAATTCTGTGTAGGTTTTGAAAATTTTGAATCGTTAATAATTGACCGAAATAAGGGGGGTGGGGGATAGTTTTGAAGGAAACGCCCTAAATTTAAATTCAATTATTTACGCCATTTTTATAGCAAATATATAAGTGTCATATATATTTGTAATCAGAAAGATGAGGCGAATCCAAATATGTAAAAATATATAGGGTGTTCCATTTAAAAAAACTATACTTCTTTCTGCCCCTCGTATACGGTTGAAGTAGGAAAAAAACTAATAGCATATTCAAAATCTACAGAAAATTCTGTGTTAGATCGGTTTTTGAAAAATTAAAATCGGTGGTAATTGACCGTAATAAGGGGGGGGTATAGTTTTATAGGAAACACCCTGTACATTGACTTTTCTGAATAATACATGCCTATTTACACATAAACAACAACATCTAGAAAATTATTCATCTTAGGTATGGGACATATCATATCAAAGTTGCAGAGAAATAAAAATTACACAATTTTTACAAAAATATATAGGGTGTTCCGAGGGGTGTTCCATTTGAAAAAGTTGAGTTTTGGTAGTTTGAATATTTATTTAGCAGTGCGCTTATGAACACCTTGTATGAAAAAAATATTTTCTACATCAGCTAATAGTTAAAGTAAGGCATACACTACTACCATGTCAAATAAAAAAATTACTCTCCAAAAATAAGTCCAAAATCAATTTTCAAAATGATCCCTGCAGACGGCTGTTTTCAATAAAAATATTTTTTAATTCATTAACCATCAAACAAATTTTAAAAATATTTTACCGCTGAATAGGCCATCATAGTGGTATTCATATAATTAAAAAAATTGGGTCATTCCATTTAAAAAGTATATATTCTTTCATCTACCACTTTAACGGATCGCCCTGTATAATTGGTAATAATTTAAAAAAATGTACTTTTTCTCACAATTTAATTAAAATTTTGAACAATGCCTCTATCTCTAACGAAACAGGAGATACAGATTTCTTCTGTATCTCCGCACGCACGCACTATTGACCCACCCTGTATATAACTTACAAACTATCTCTCATTCAAAACATTCAATACAAATTCACTAAAACCTTCAGCAGCAAATTTTATCTAACTTCTGTTGTCTTTCGGGTGTCCACTGGCAGCCATCTTGGAAAATGGTCGCCACGGCCGCCAGGGGGCAGTTGGCAGATGGCTCCACATCCAAAATTGTTCATATTACATGGGTCTACCTCTGTGCCAAATTTGGTGCTTTTATCAAAAAGTGCACAATAGGTTAGCTAATACGCTGTACTATTATAATTGCTAATAAAAACTAATAAATAATTTTTATTCACAATCATATATGTAATGCTTCAATTGCCAGCTTATAAAAAGTTGGGAGGCAGGCATTTGTTCACTCTTCTTTTCCAGCTAGCCAGCTAGCCGGTAAAGTAGCTTTACTGGCTAGTTAAACGTCACTTTTCCGGCAAGTTAAACGTCACACTTTGCGGCAGCAAATCTTCTGGTTGTCTTTTGTGCAGCAGCTTTAAAATTTGGTGAGGTACACTCTCTAAGTCACAAATGATCAGAATCAAACATTTTGTTGTAGAATTTTGAGCGAATTTAACAGAAATTATTGATAATAAATACTTGTGGAAATAACCTAATTTATTTGACAGAAGAACCTTAATGCTCGTTACCTAGCAACGCTCAACTTTTATCCCTGCAGCATACCTACTTTATTTTGCATACCTAATTTCCTAATTCTCATTCACTATCTAATCAATTAAATAAAAAAATTGTATGCTGATATTATGTTATTATACAATGATTGTGAATAAAATAGTATACATACCTCGCTGGTCGTTTTCATTACAGACTCGCGTTTACATCTGACCTCGGCGCTACGCGCCTCTGTCAGATATCAACCCTCGGCTGTAATGAAGCACCTCCCAGCTCGGTATGTAATGTACTATTACTTCACATTTGCAAAATAATTAAGATCTAGACTCATACCTAAATAGACTTGGCACAAGGCAAAAATAACCGAAACACTCAATATATTATTGTTATGGTGAACCATAGGGTTCTACTAGTAAATGCAATTATAAGGGCGCAGATGCTTTGATTTATCCGTAAAGAATGTGAATCTGATATAAAATTTTTTTTCCACATTTTTTTGGCCGTACAAAAAACAAGTTGTGTTGGGTGTTTTTATAATTTATTTTAAAGAAGGACAGGCGGGCCCCTCTATGATAAAAACAAGAAAACCACCAACGATGTATTGTTGGTGGCCTAATGCTCAGGGGCCAAGTATTGTCAACTGGCTTTGTTTACGATGTAGTTGCTCCACAGACCTAAAATAATTAGACTGATTATGAACGCTCTGCGCAACCATTGGCGCATGCAAATATAGGAGCCCTCCATTTTTACACACTTTTTGTTTACACATATAAATTGAACCAATTAAATGCTATCAAGTTTGTTTTGTTGTGAGGGTTGCATAATATGACTTTGGCTGGCATTTGGGAGACGATCCGAAACAACAGTACTTAAAGGGGAAAGTAGTTTTGTACGTTGTATGCCCTCTATGTAGTTTTTACATAGATATATTTAATTTGAGAATTTTATGGGCTTCAAAAACTAGTAATTAAATATAAACTAAGATTAATTTTCATTTCTAAATTACCTTCTACTTTTTTTAGTCCTTTATCTGCAACTGTAAGTATGTTGAAAAACTTCTAACTCTGAAATAACTTTTCATCGGCATGAAATACATTTGTAAGGAAACGGAAATGTGTATATAAGGATTTACCAAAGTCATCCATATACTTTTATTGAAAAATTAGATTTTGTAACGTAGTTAAGAAGTACTTATACAACCTTTCTATTTCGGGCATTCGTATTAGAAAAGAACTGAGTAAGTTTATTTTATTTCAACATCATAATAAAGTACCTATTTATTCTACTGCCGTGCGTAAAGTACTAACTTTACATACGCTGTGTAGTGCCTAAAGTAAAAATTGCAGATAATCGCCTATAATAATAATCATATCGAATTTCAAAAACGTTAAATATGGTTACATATTTAATTTTATATACACTGAGAGAAGATTCTTGAAGTGACAGCAAAAAATCACACTACAGCAGCAAAAAATTCTATTTGAATAGGCGCAAGCCAAGAACTTTGCTAGGGCAGTAAAATTCGCTTTGCTAAACTTACCTTACTGCAATAGTAACGCAGTGGCGTATCCAGAGCTTTGCTCTGGATGGGGTAATAACTAATTTTGCTCATTTTAATGTGTAAATAATTAGCATAGGTATTTCAAGAATATTACTGTTGCCAGTTAATTAGTGTATCTTGAAAATCAAATTAATAGAAATAAGGTTTTTTTCCGTATAAGGTACATATAAAGTTTATATTTGTTACAAAAATATTTATTGTCAAAAAACATAGGAAAAAGCAGATAACATCCTGATCAACAGTTAAAGACATTAACACAAAGTAATAATTAGGTAAATAAAACAAAATAGGTACCCAAAAGAAAAAAAATATGTAAATAACGACTTATAACTAAGAAAAAATAACATATTTAAATGTATAAAAACAAAAAACAACTAACAGGAACTCGAACCATTATTATAAGAACAATATTTTTATAAACGTAAAGAAAGCCTTAAATAAGTTACAGTCTCAAATCTGGTCTTCTAGTTTTTTTTAGATGCAAACCTATTAATAATTTTCAACTTTATTAGTGACCTTCTATAGATTTATTTTTTTTTATATTGTTGGGATTGGGATAGGTCATGGATCAAATAATAAAACTGCTTTTCTAAACTTTATAATAATAAAAATTTTTAAAAACAAATTCAGTAACAAGCAAGGAACACTTGTCGTATACAACATTTCAACTTGAACTGATACACAGGAATGCTACTATACTATTAATAATTGCATCTTTATCAATAGACACCGATCTGTGCACATATAAAAGTGTGTATAAAAGTAATATTAAAATAGTAACAGTGGCCGGTGGCCGGCCAGAGAAGCGTGATTGAGAGGCACACGCGACATGTGCTGTAAGTTATAATATATAATATTGTGACATTGTCGCATCGCTGTTGACTGTTGCCTCGCACTCCATGTAGACACAAATTAATACTATCACTATCACGGTAAATTAATTAAATTGTAAATTTCGAAGGGATTTATGTTCCACAGGAGAATTTTGATTTTTGTTAATTGTTACCTTTGATTATTGTTACAATTGTTATTCTAAGCTCTGGGGGGGTGGTAATTACCCCCATTACCCCCCCCCCCTTAAATACGCCACTGTAGTAAAGTTACTTTATAAAATGTTTTTCATCTATTAGCCACCGAAAATAAGCTTTACTGTTAGTATAAAGTAGGTTATATCATTCCTGGCAAAGATTTTTATTACCATTTAATAGCTTTATTACTACCACCGTACATATAAGACCAAATTATGTTACTAACTGTAGGATGGTCTATATCTATATTAGAAATACATAATATGTCTACGTGAATATTATCTGTACTTCTTTAATTTGCATCATAGAACCACTGCTGGGTGCTAAAATTATGTGCCGCTGTCACTTTTTCGTTAAATGTGGATGATACCTCTTTGGAGTCCGCGCGCCTCAAATATTCCTTATATTTAGAAATTAATCGATGAGGCATTTAATTAGCTCCTTAATTAAGATAATCTGGTTTTCCTAAAAAATAGTTTTAAATCACGTATTATCACAGGATATTACTATTATAATACATTTTTCGTCCTCTAGATCAGTATGAAAGTGAATAAATGCACAAAATTAAAGTATTATTCTTCCCCTCCTCGAAAAAATATGGCCGCTAATAAGATCATCGAATCTGAAGATATGGCTCGGCTGCGACTGCGTCTGATGACGTCACAACATGCAGTATAGTATAGTTATGGTTACAGCAAAAAGTTTCACTACCATTGCAAGGTTTTTCAACTACCCTACTTAATTTCTTTTTTATTGCAGCATATTTTAGTAAAACATTTATTTTTAATGGTATAGCTAAATGCTCTAGTGCTCTAGTAAAGTACTTTTTAAGGGCAGATACAAAGACGCAGTAAAGAGATTTTTTCTGATGAAGTGAACAGATATATTGAACCTAAATAAAATTATCGCTACTCTAGTTAAAAAAATCTTAGCAAAGAATTTATTGCTGGGGTTTTTCTCAGTGTAGTCCAATATGTATTATAAAGTTCCATTTCCGAAAAAATTTCACTTTACACACTTGTTGCATAGGTATATAACTATTTTCACAATAATGTTTATCACCTAAAGTCGGGCTCACCAATGTTTGCGGCTGACTTATTACTTACAGAAGATATTACGGACATGCATGCTGTAATACTAAATATCTCATATGCACATTTAGTACAGTTTGATCAACTGCACTAAACGTGCAAAGAAGATATTTAGTATTACAGCGTGCATATCTGTAATATCTTCTGTAAGTAATAAGTCAGCCGCAAACATTGGTGAGCCCGACTTTACTACCCAATATTATTTTTAAGGCACATTTAAAACTAATTACAGTAAAATATTAGTTATACCATTATTTATAAACAATGATTATACTTTCAATAACATTCATGACTCAAAACTACTTTCCGTTACGACTGCGATGTTATTTTTAAAAATTCCCGCTTCCAAGTATGTAAAAATGGCGGTCTTCAATATTTGCAAGTAGGTAGGCTTGAAAGAACCTTCTCCTATTTTAAGTTCTGTGCTCTAATTATGTGGTTTTGCTACGCAATGGTCAGAATCAAACTTTTTTTTAAGAATTTCGAGCGAATTTAACACAAATTATTGATAATAATAAATATTTGTGGAAATAACCCAATTTATTTGACAGAAGACCCCTTTGTTACCTAGCGCAACTTTTATCACTGCAGCCTATAATTCTCATTCACTATCTATTCAATTAAATAAAAAAATTGTAGGCTTGCCTCTTACGTGGGACACCCTGTACTTCTTTTGAGCGGTTTTTGAAATATTCTAAATTTTGGCGAAATTTTGGCTGATGTAGAATCTAAAGCAAAATGACATATTTTTCAAACTAAAAATAATTTTAATCTTTTTATTGTGGCAGCTGATCTAGATACGAACGTTCAAATGATGCATTAGAGTTTAAACTTTCGTCTACAGGGTGTTAATAATTTAATTTCGAATATTTCAAAAAACATAAATAACTTTCTTATTTTAAATGGAACACTCTGTATATTATTTCATAATCAAATAGAGAATAGGGTACACGCACGTGTCAGTTTTACACCCAAATTTGTTTTTATCGGAAGCTTTATGTTTGAAAAAGACCAACTACACCATAATTTAAATTATTTAGACACACAATTAATAATTAATAAATAAAGTTTCTTTGTTCCTGATATCTGCGTAGACAACTATTTTTATTCATAATAGGAATATTTACTTCCTGACCAAGATGATCTGATAAAGAAGAATATACGTTACTTTCATATTGATTGATATTTATAAATATATTGTCTATTAATGTTGCACTAATATTCTTGTTGGTTCATTAATGGTTGCTCGTAAGTTATGGCTTGTTAGGAGGTCAATGAAATCTTTGACTTCGCTATTTTCCTTTTTGATAAGATCTCCACATAATATTATTGTTTGGTTTGTTTTTTTATTTGAAACTTTGTGTAGAATTATATAATTTATTTAAAAATTCTTATATACTTCCTAAAGGAGGTCTGTAAATATTTCTAATCATCATATTCAATTTTTTTACTGTAATTGCTGAGCATTCTATTATGTTTTCTTTACTCTCTTTTCTTACGTTATCTAGTTCTTGGAAACCAAATCCGTTTCTACGTGTAAAACAAGATGCTAGGTGATATACATTTACAGAAATGAATCTTTTCTCTCCTGATTTTAGTCAACGTTCAGTTAGTACTATTATATCTATATCTGTTTCTAAGATAGGTGTTTATATGTTTCTAAGAATAAGGTATTCGATATCTCCAATTAATCATTTAATATTAATAAAATATTAATTACAAACGTGGCAAATATTTTAATTGTATCCTACAACATGAATAATTTTAATCAGAAAGAATGTACAAAAGAAGTAAAAGCACACTAGGGAAGTTTGAAAAACAGAACTGTACTTGTGTCCTTAAAATTTGTGTGAACAATTAAATATACATTTTCCCAGAGCACTCCGAAAAGTATACAACGTAGCTAACCCACGTGCATAAACTTTAATTTTGTTACTGCCACTAGTAATTCTCTTCACAATTTAATCCGATATCCACGTCAATTAGTCTGATTCAAATATATGAGCGAGTGGATTTCTCATAGGTATCGTTTCGGAGAATTATTGACATCCGATGCTTGGCCATTGTCCCTTACATAATCTAATTTGCTCCATTATCTGCCCTTATGACCCAAGGACATCCATCTCGTTGATGGTCACTCCAAGAAATGCTAACACAGGAAAGCTGATAATGAATATCTCTATTTGTCAATCAGAAACCCATTAGGAGAACTGTTATTAGACTTTTATACGCATGATTCCGTTTGCTGTAATTGAACAATTTTTGATTCCAACACTGTAGAAGCTTTTTTCAATTAGTAGTGATATATTGAATAAAATAAGATTATTTGCTTGGCATTTGGGGATACAGAGAAGAATACAAGAGAAAAAGATATATGAAGTTTATACTACAATATAACGCATTATACACTAATTAAAACTATTGTAGTGTAAAATAATTTTTTGTACTTGGTGGGTACAAATTAGACATTTCATATGCGTTTACGACTTAATGGTTTCGAGATTTCTTTCCACTTTTAACTATTTCACAGTTTCACAGTTGAGTAAAAGTGGCCAATAATTACGAAGTTGGCAAGTGGAAGTCTGGAAGATGGCGACTTAATTTCTCGATTTTTTTATTGTTTGCTATTGATTATTTATTGATAAAATAAATCGATTAGACATTGGTTTCTTGAAAGAGCCATTTTTTGATTAATTCATCTGATGAGATATAAGTCCCGTTGTTTTTCACTTTGTGGTTTTCTGATGGTGATAACGCAAAAGAAAGCGGCTAGAGTATTATTTTACTTCATACTATAGTTCATACATTACTTCTTGATAAAAGAATAGTGTTTAGAAATGATAGTAAACCACGTGATCACAACATTAGGCAACCAAGTGTTCATTGTTGAGTTTTGTGTTCAAATCAATCATGTTAGTCATATTTCAATTAGTGCATTTCTAAGGACACGTTTTCAATCAGTCTCGTCGGCAGTACAATTCGTTAATATACATTACTAATTTGGTACTGTGCTAGCAAAATATTTTCACAGTATAAAATATTGCAAACGTAGAATAACATTTGGCAATTTATTGTTTTATAGCCATGTGTGCCGCAGCCTCTTGCTTGTGATTCATGACTATTATTCGTGTTCATGAGTTAAAGTTGATTTTTGTCTTCGTGGTAACTGATACGAAAAATGTGCTAGATCATTTTTGGAATTGAACTCTTAATAGGACATGGACATAATAATGTAGCCAATCATGAATTGACTTCGGGAATCGAAAGAGATATTGTCGTTGGTTTACCAAATATTTGAATGATAAAAATTTGTTGGATAGGACATTCTTTATTTGTAAAGCGTGGTTTTATTTATTAGTAATATTAACTGTCAAAAGTACTAAATATGAGCTGCAGAATATCCACATTAATTTGCCGGGAGAGCTTTACATCCTTTAAATATATTCTTTCATGAAATTGAATTTCTTAAGATCACACAATTAGAATCATTTCCAAATGAGGTTCTTCCAACTCGGTAACTTCCAGGAAGGGGACGCTATTGCATATAAGTAGGTACATCAGGCAGAGCTACTGTTCAGTTTTTCGAGAATTTCTATGGCAATTTGGGGCAGTGGTCTACTACAGTGTTATCAGATTTAATAAATCTCGGTTTTTCCTATTTCGACACACTACTGGAAAATTACAGCAAGGAATACAAAGAAAACTTCTCAATATAAGTGTTGATTAGTCACAGGACATTTTTAAAAATGTGTAATGAAAATTATTTTTGGCAGTTCAAGTATCTTTTTTATTCTTTTTAGGAGCAGTAATCGAACCTTGTACTCATAAAGAGTTTTTAGCAGGCATATTTTGAATTATTTTAATGTAGATATACGCATGTTAAGCATCTACAAATTCAACATAATCGATTCTTTAAATTTACTGTTAAATTCTTATACTTTTGGGCCGTTTGGATGATATAAACGATAAACTACACTTTTTCAATTCTGCTATCCTAACGCTTTTTGACATTTTAAGTGTGAACGGTTTTAAATGGTTATTATGAGGTTATTATTAAAGGTAGAATGATGGAACAATCGTCATGTGAGAGGATTAGAAAAAAAGTTTATGCATTAAAGAGACAAAAACAAATGAAGCCCGTTTTGGAAACTATATTATTTTGAAGCCATGGCTATCTTTCAGTAATATCACTGTTGTAAGTTATTTCTACAATTTCAATAGTATTTTAGCTATACATATTAAGGAAACTATTCATCCAAACTACCATATTATTCACGTCATTATATTCAGAAAAAAATAGTCTATTAAATGGTGCAAAAATATATAGGGAGTTTTATAAAAAAAAACACGCCTAACATTAATATTTTCCAAAACGGGCATCATTTGTTTTTTCTCTTTAGTGCATAAAAAACTTTTTTCTAATCATCATACACGATGTTTGTCCCATCATTCTATCTTTAATAACAAAACCTCGTAATAACCATTTAAAACCATTCACACTTAAAATGAACACACTGTACATACTCCCTACAAGACAATTTAATTACATAAATCGTATAAACCTCATACTACGGATATCACCAAAGAGATGATAAAGTTAAAAGACGAAGCGTTTGAAGAATATAAGACCTCACGTTCTCAAACCCATTTACAATATGACAATATGACTTGAAAAACTACGTAATCATAATATTTTCAACGGATTTAAAAGATCGTTTGTCTCCCGAATATCCACATATATTATATGACACACAATTTTACAAGTCATGTGATCCAGAATATATCAACGAAACTGCACCCCTCTGCTTAATGTGAATCTTTCTGTAATATCATCCTGATCGAAGTCAAATGGTCTACTTTTAAATCCGACCAAGTCAGTGTCGTGAGTTCAACTATTGTGTGTGAAATTTTTCACAACGCTCCAAAAATCTCAGTGTGTTCATTGACACTAGATTAAACTCTCAGGTGCATGTTACGAAAGAATGTAGTTTGGGTTACTCAAAATTTAAGACACTCAATCAGTTTAAGTACATTCTGCCATCTTATGAATAGTCTTATATTGAGTCATCTTGACTACGGCTCTGCTGTATATTTTAATTATATAAATTTTGAATATAAGAAAAAAATTCAGTTGCTACAAAACATCTGCCTATGTTATTCCTATAATATCAATATCAATCGAAGAGAACATGTGACACCTCATTATAATTCTCACAATATTTTAAAAATGGAAAATCGATTGACTGTTTCATATTGTTGTTTATTGTATAAAATTGTATCTACGTTTGTGCCTACTTATTTATGCATTTACTTGTTAGAACAAATGCTCTACATACCCTAATTTTAAGAAACATATATATAAACATGAACACTCCACAGAAATTAGACAATGAGCAGTATTTCATCCCACAGCAGAAAACTAAAAAATATTAGTGTTGTTTTCAATATATCCCAATATTTGTATTAAACAATTTATGGACTTATTTACTACTGAATGCAATGTGTATAAGTTGTTATAAAATTCCTCCAATAATAATTGTCACCAATAATTTTTTGTAAAACAAATTTTTGTAATTGTAATCTGTGAAGATACTTTCGCTTTTTGGATGTAAGTACATCGAGAAATTTTGTATGTATGCAATATGCAATAGCACTCAATGATAGCATGCATATAAGCTTAATTAACATATTGTGTAATTTTGTATTATTATTTTTGTGTAAACTGGTATTGTCCAAAAGTTATTTGTGGCATCTTTCTGTATTTTCTTTCTGTTCTGATTTGGGATTTACGGCCACAGTTCTGAACATTAAAATTGTGTAATTTCACGAATTACACAAGAGAAAGACTATTAAGCATTGAGAAAGGAAACAGACTAAGTTTCCGAAACGTCTGCCAAACCTCATTGTTTTTATTTTATTTTAATTATATTTTATGTCAAAAAACCAACCTTTAACTGTTCCTTTGACGTAAAGTCACAGGCGTAAAGGTTATTTTTTAAATAATCCAGATATTTTTCAGATTATCAGATTAATGTTCAGAACTGTGGCCGTAAATCCCAAATAAGAACAGAAAGAAAATAAACTGGTATATCGAATAAATATATATATATATATATATATATATATATATATATATATATATACCGGGTGACCACGAAATGACGCTCGCCCTTATATGTTCTTTGTTTTACAAGATATTAATTTCAAATTTGGGCACGTCAAATAACGGTTAAATATGCATTGTTTCAACGGTTTTATCACTTTCCGTCGTTTCCGGTTTCACCGGAAATGACACTAACTTTCGTTTTTTAAATGGAACACCCTGTATATTTTACATTTTTAGATTCAGGAGGTCATATTGAATACTATACAGTTAAGGCATATTGAGATACAAATATTATTGACAGACATTTTTATTAGCAAATTTAATGTTTTATCTAGGCGGCCGTGACCCCAAAAAAATGTTTTGTTTTGCTTCAATAATTAATCAAAAAACACAATTATGATATTATATCGTATGACATTTGTGTTATAAGATCTTAAACATTTCGGAAATCGTTTTTCCAAAATAACTAATTTTTTTTAAATGGCACCATGGTGACTCACTATGTTATTTTAATAAAGCATTTCATTATCGATAATTTGGTACCAAACACTTCATTATTTGTTAATATTATACTTAATACATAAAAATTACATTCAGCAAGATATAAATGAAAATAAAAAATTTTACGCTGAATTTCTATCAAATAGGTGCCTTTGAAATGTAACGAAAGAAACAAATGAATAGTTTCATAGCTCAAATGTCAAATGATATTTAAATCTATGAGAATCAGGTATTATTATGCTGCGTATTAAAAAATTATGGTTTATTCACAAAGTGACAAAGTGGTGTTCTTGAGCTACTCTCTCTTGTCTCAGCTCCCGTTCTACACTTTCTTAGTGGATAGCGTTCTGCATATAAATCACGGGCTGCCAGACTATTTCAGCGACTTTCCCCGTATATCAACAGCATAATATATCCACTTTGTCACTTTGTGAATAAACCATAATTTTTTAATACGCAGCAAAATAATACCTGATACCTGATTCTCATAGATTTAAATATCATTTGAGCTGTCAAACTATTCATTTGTTTCTTTCGTTACATTTCAGAGGCACCTATTTGATAGAAATTCAGTGTTAAATGTTATGAGTTTATTTTCATTTATATCTTGTTGAATGTAATTTTTATGTATTATAATATGAACAAATAATGAAGTGTTTGGTACCAAATTATCGGTAATGAAATGCTTTATTAAAATAACATAGTGAGTCACCATGGTGCCATTTAAAAAAAATAAGTTATTCTGGATAAACGATTTCCGAAATGTTTAAGATCTTATAACACAAATGTCATACGACATAATACGAGACATAATATCATAATTGTATTTTTTGATTCATTATTGAAGCAAAACAAAACATTTTTTTGGGGGTCACGGCCGCCTAGATCAAAAATTAAATTTGCTCATAAAAATGTCCGTCAATAATATTTTTATCTCAATATGCCTTAACTGTATTCAAAATGACCTTCTGAATCCAAAAATGTAAAAATATACAGGGTGTTCCATTTAAAAAACGAAAGTTAGTGTCACTTCCGGTGAAACCGGAAGCGACAGAAAGTGATAAAATGGTTGAAATAATGCATATTTAACCGTTATTTGATGTGTCCAAATTTGAAATTTATATCCTGTAAAACAAAGAAGATATAAGGGCGAGCCTCATTTCGTGGTCACCCGGTATATATTATATTATTATTATTATTATTACATTTTTATTTGGACATTAAAACACCAATGATCATGAATTAAGGATTTTAAGAACCTACCTGTGTAAACATGGTAGCGTAGTTTTGCGAAGATACATGAAGGATATTTTACTTAAATATTAACCGGATCCTCCGCCAATTCTTTAAATATTCTTTAATATATGAATATAAGTGTACTTTCGCCTGCACTCTGTGAATTGGACAAATATTCTATCTTAGCGTTATTATAGTGCTTTTCACATTTATAACGAACATCGTGGTTATTTGGCTAAAATGTTTCTAGAAAGACTTAACAAGCAATAAGAACAGAACCACTGAAGAAGATAAATATTGTATTAATTTTTGATAAAACATTAAGTCGTAAACGTATTTAGTTCGTTTTATGTAAAGGTGGCCCAGCAAGTACATTATGGATTCTATAAGAAAAAGATTGATTTATTTTAAAAAAGGTACATTATTAGGTATTATTATTATTTTCTTATTAGAATTTATTACCATATGGTTATGAATTGAATATTCAAATTGTGTAATTTTACGAATTTATACAAATAAAAAATAATCAATAATCATAGTAGTGAAAAGATTATACGAAACGTCTGCGAAATATTATTTTTATTTTGTCAAAAATAACACCTCTAACTGTTCCTTCGACGTAAAGTCACAGGCGTAAACGTTATTTTTAAAAAATTATATATTTTTATAGAATATCTGGGACTTCAAAATATTCAAGAACTTGCTAATAAATCCCAAAATAAGAAAAGAAAGGAAATTAATCGATGCCACAAATAACTCTTAGACAATATTTAGAAAGTTATCTATTAGGTATAGCAAAAAAATGTCAAGGGAAAATAATAACCGGCATAAAATACCAACAAAATTTCGCATCATTAGAGATTGCGAGGAAATTGTAAATTTCAAAAGACAATGGTCACTATCAGATACGTTTGTAGGTAAAATGCTAAATTGTGTTCCCTCATAACCTTTACAACATGACATGTTTTAAAATAAAAACTACACATTTTCTTTACTTTCAAACTTTCAAAGTAAAATAAGCTAATATTTTTGTTTAATTAACGAGAACAACAAATTCTTGATGATGAGTTTAGTTAATAAATGATCATTTTATCTCCGCTTGTCTTCCCTAACTAAATCAAGAGATGGTAAAGGTATTTAGTGGCATGTAGGTAGTTAGGTGTAGTTGGTGGTAGGCAATGTAAATGTGCGTGTTGCTTGTGTAAGTATCTGGGATCGAGCAGTATGAATTTGTTGTTAGTAGAAAATGACGGGCCTATTCATTTGCGGTTTGTGTATTAAGCTGGAAATAAGTGGAATGCAGAGAGAACGTTATAAAGCGCCATTCAGCGTTCAATTACGTTTCTGTTAAAATTTAATTTGTGCCGACGAAATGTAACTTTGTTTTGTACACTAAGCCGCTGGGAGATGATTCACAACTAGATATAACTTTAGCACAGTCACTTCACGTACTTATTAGCGGGTGTAAATAATATTCATTTCCTAACAAGGATAAATATACACAATTTTTGCACTTTCGTGATTTTAAATAATTGATTTTTTGACGATTTTTTCACAACAAAGTTAATGACGTAGAAATAAACTAAAACTTTGAGTTCATCATATTATTGAATACTTAGAAATTAAAATTCTCTTATATTAAATACATGTCAAGTCAAATGATCTACAGATTCTAAGGTGAGTTGAGTTGATCGAGTTTTAACAAATATGCTTTCGATAATATTAGTTGTTCAGTTTTCTCGAGAGTTTGTTCTATATAGTGCCTATAGTGCCTTTGTCAAATAAGCTTAAATACACCTCGTTTATTTGGAATACCAGTTAAGTGGAATGCAAATTAAGTTACGTAACGTAACAGACTACGTAACTGTAAGTCAAAATTTGCCAGATTCAACATCAGCTTCCACTAAGATCACGGATTAGATGCACCGAATCTCAGTCTAAAGTCAATCTAAAAGTCTTGAAGAACAACAAAACCTCAAGAGCGGATAGCAACAAGCGTCCTTTTTCAAATTTTGTAGTGTTCAGTAAGCGGACATATTCTGTTAATTAATATATAATTTATAATATGTAAACAACACAAGAAAATTAACAGGTGACTCTGTTGTCACGCGGGAAAATTTTAAAATGTTTCACTGTTATTAAAAGTAAAATGAAATCCAAGGTTTAACTATTGAGAATTAATATCGACTTGCATGCTTTACGTCGACATTAAATAAGCATACAACCAGTAGGTGTATTGTAAAAGCTGGTAACTATAAGAATTTTGTCACAAAAATTAATAAAGTAAAAGAAGTGGGAAATTAACAGACCAGCAGTTGATTTTAATATATATTATTCAATCTTGTCTCAGAATATATGGTAAGAACATCAAATGCAAACGCTTTACTAATCCAACTTAGGCAAGTTGTGAGATATATCAAAGACCTACGTATATGAGGATAGAGGAAGATATTTAAGATAGTAAATAAATAGTAAACCAAGCTCATGAAAGAAAAACTTGATTACCAATTAAGAAATAGATTAGGAAAAAATGTAACTTTTTGGTGACTGACTTCTTGTAGCTGGGATTGAACACATTACTAATCGATTGATCTAGAAACTCACAATATAATGAATTTGAACATCAATAGACAATTTGAAAATAAAATACTTACTTGGAAATAAGAGACCTGTGTATGGACAAGCAAAGACTCCACATGTTTAACAATGATACTAAAAAAAGTACTGAGTACTACCAGAGGTAAGGGGAAATTTTTCGTAAAATCATGTTCTTAAAAAACGTAAAAATAGCATTTATTCAGCGTTTTTTACTGAGTCTAAGCTCGATAACTAATCTATCCATTTGTAGACTTTATGTTCATGGAGACTTTTGATGAGAATGGCTTGAAGTATAATATACTACGTTTTTAGGCGATTTGACCGGGATCCAATTTCCATAAGATTAGTGCGGAGATCGTTGCTGAAATACTCTCGACTCATTTCTGCCTTGATCCAAATGTAGCTCCAAAGGTACCCTAAACAGACATACCAGGTTATCTACCAAAGCTTGGGCGACAGTGATTTATGTCAGCCAAGATGCATTTATTGCCATCATTTGTCACTAGGAATGGGCCTACTATATCGATCGCAACAAAAGGAGTTCCGACATTATAAATGTTTTTGGATCAAAGTCAAAGTTAAAAGTTTCGTTTGACACCTACTCTACTCTTCGTCTGTGGTCTTTTGGTAGTCTTTTGATGGCCTCCAAAACCTAGCATTTATCATACCAAATCTCTACATCCTGATGGCTGTTTATCCAATAAAATCATTCCCGCGCTTTCGTTAAGGTCTTATTATTACTCCAAAATGTTCTCCGGACATCCCATCATGAACTTCCTGAAGTACTTTTGGAACCCGACACCTGGGAATCACCAGATGCATAGTAACTTCTTTTCCATCTGGGCTTTCTCATGCTCTCTTAAATAGCCTATAACCTTAAGGACGTCCCATTGCGCCCATAAAGCCTTCAGTGCGACATTTCTGGTCGAGTTCCTTTTTCTTTCGTTCAATTGTTCTTTCCTCAGAATTTCCTTTGCCCAAACATCCAGCTTAACCATATTCACCGTTATCATACCCTGCGCTTTCACAACACAATGACAGTGCTTGCAATCATCTTTGCACGGTCTTCTGGGTAGGACATCTGCATTTTTATAGGATATCCCAGGTCGATGTTCGATTTTAAAATCATATTGCTACAGCCTCTCTATCCAACGAGCCAGTTGAACCTCAGGGGAAGGAAGCTTCGTAATTCGTGAACGTTTGAAGGACTCGGCTACTCTCGTACTGCAGAAATCTTGTCCGGGTCCATTTGTATTCCATCCGAAGAAACAACATGTTCAAGGAATTTGACTTCTTTTTGAAAAGTAGAGACTTCTTTTTGGAAAGTACACACTTCTTTGGAATCAACATAATTTAGGTGTGCATTCTTGATTATCCCAAATACTTCTTGAATATTTTCCAGATGTTCCCTAAAGTTCCGTCCCATAACTATCACGTCGTCAAGGTAAACTAGACATGTTTTCCATATCAGTTCTATCAGTCTTTCAAAAATAGCTGACGCATTGCAGAGCCCAAAAGACATCACAGCAAACTACAGACCATTACCTTTTGAGAAGGTTGTCATTTCTTTATCGTTTGGGCGAAGTCCCACCTGCCAGTATCCGCTTCTCAAGTCTAAGGTCGAAATTTAACGTGAGCCTGCCAGCGTACTTAACGTGTCATCAATTCTTGGTAATGGATAACTTTCCTTCTGACGTAAATCAGCCGGTAGTTAACGCAAAATTTTAAACTCCCATCCTTCTTTACAACCAAAACTACTGGCGATGAGCATGGACTAGTTGACTCCTCAATGACTCCGTCTTGTAGCATCTTCTGATCATTGTAGAAACCTCTTCTTGTTTGATTAAAGGAAATCTCTTAGGTTGTTGGTGGATGACGATTGAATCATCAATATCTATTCGATGCTACACTATATCGGTTTTCGTAAGGGCATCTGCGTTCCTGACAAATACCACACTTTCTTTGTTCAAGAACTTGATTGCCTCTCTACGTTCGTCCTTAGATACGTGTTCAATCTGAGGAGTCATCAATGCCATAACTTCTTTGTCTACCTTGTTAAAGGAGTTTTTATTTATTTACTCCTCATATATCGCTATCCTCCTAACAGGTTCGTAGTATCCATTTGCCTCGTGTCACTGAGTAGTAATTTAAATTGACCACACCGATTGGAATTTTATCTTCAGTCCTGGTTAAACTTTTTGCTAAGATAATATTTGCAGTCGTAATCGAGTATCTTTTTTAACGACGCCAAAACGACCTTGATTATTTGTTCCATATGTGCAGGAATCTTGACTGTCTGTGCCGTAAATAGCCTTGTTCTATAGAACCAGTCGTCTGCTGTTAACAGAATAAATTCTTCATTACCAACTCGTTCACTCACGTCAAGAACAAATCCATATTTTTCAATAACGTCCAATTTCAAAATGAAGTCATCCGTAATGTCAGCCACTATCACTCTATGTCTAAAACATAGACATTCAATATGCAGATTTAGGTCCACTTCTTCACAAACCGTTGATCTGTCTCCCGTGGCTGTCCGAACGACCGTTATTGCCTTTTGTCAATTTCTAGCCTCGAACAGAAGTCTAGTCGAAACTCCTCGAAGCTGAGTAACTTGTATTTCTCTGGTGGCACCGCATTCCCTAGCCAACATAGGCCCCGAGTTGCTGGCTACCTCTAGTTTTTCTATATCTATATCTCTTGACTGTTTTGCTGCACTTATAACATCGGATACCTCCGCTTGGCATCTCACCACTTTGTTGTTTCTCCAATTGTGAATTTAATTTCATCAGTAATTGAGTGACCACGTTCGTCAATATAGCTTCCAGGTTCGTTTCCTCTGACTGTGCTTCTTCTATAGTCACGGCTCGACGTGAAATATCCTTATAAGCGTCTCAATCTCGAGTGCATGGTTCAATGGTTCGCTACTACTTTTGTGTTGAGATAACCTAAGGATTAGCCTAACCTCCTCGTCTCTTATGCCATTGACAAAGACGTCAACTACTAATTGTGTCTGAAAATTACTTGATGCAAGCCAGGTGGGCCTGGCTCTTAAGGGTAGCTTCAAATTTTTGTAAACGCTCCCTAGCCTTTTGTGTACGTGATTTCAGCTGAGGCCGGTATACTTGAGCGAGATGTTGGTCATCACATCTCAAGCTTCCAAGGTCTCGAAAGTTGTTAAGTTGTTGCGCCACCGGGGTCGTCTGGAGCAGCTCCTGGCTCCTTAGTGCTAGAATTAATGTCATAACCTTTTCCTTTTTATTCCAGTTATTTGCACACGCAGCTGCCTCAAACTGTCTCTTATAGGTTGACCATGAGTTTTGACCGCCAATGGAGAAAGGAGGGAGGTTGTAACCGAGGCCTTGATGACTAACTGACCTCCTTTTGCTTTTTCTTCCACCTTATCGATCTTACCTTGAACTTCATTAACTTCAGCCTTTAAACCGTCTATGTGCTCCTTGATTTAATTTTTGAGTTCTTCAGTGGCTGAAAGGATAGTGCCCTGTTGTAGTCTTAGTAATACTTCCTGGTATGTCTTTTGTTCTTCATTTTCTTCGTGACGTTTTATTTCCATGTCTTTCATCATCTTTTTGAATTATTCCTGACGCATGATGTCGTGTCGTCGCTCTTGCTCTTCTTTATCTTCTTGATGTTTCTTTCTTGATCTTCTATTCTTTTCCCAGTTCATCCCTGTGTTCTTTACGTCGTTGTTCCTGCTTTTTTTTCTTCTTGACGTCTCTTTTCTTCTTCTTCTTTTTTATCTTTTTGTCTTTTCTGATCTTCCAAAATTTTTCTCTGATCTTCCCTCATCATTATCATGAATTCTGTAAGCATGCCTTGTGTTTGTTTTTCGGCAATGCTTCTTGTTACCATTGGAATGTCCTGGGAAATTCTAATAACGGTACTAATGAGTATTATTACAGTTCCTGTAGGTTTAATTTGAATATTTCAACAAATTGTAGAATGGAATGTTCTAGAATTTTTCACAACTAGATCTTATTTAGTGTCTCTGTCAATTTCAGTTGTCAGAATTTCTAACCACTATCCAAATAGGATATTCTAGAAATGTTCACAAACTCACACAAATGTCTTATTTAGGATCCATATCACTCTTTAGTCGATGAATTCCACTATCTCCAGTGATTTCCAAATAGAACACTCTGGAATATTCCAGGAATTTGTTGCAATCTCGCTTCTAACACCAGTTGTTACGTATTTACTCCCCTTAGTAAACGCCCTAAACGTGGATTCAATCATTGAAACAAGACTAACACTAAACCACTGATTTATTAACTGGCTAACTATTTGCAATAATTATTCACTTAAACTAGTCACTACTTTCATTCTGTTCCTCTTTTGTTGTGTTCAGTTCACTTTCCAATACTTAACTGCCAGCAGTGGACCCGTTTGGCCCTTATAGATCATCCTTCTAGCATAATCCAGATGCACCTCTAGATCATTTCACCATTCTCTAATTTCCCAATTCATTTCCGTATCATTGGGGCCATCTCTGGGACGATTGTTAAACCCCCACTTATAATGTGACTTTGGAACCTGCTGTGAGAGGGCATACTCCAGACGTGTGGGTGTAAGTTCATCACAATATATTCACAAAAAAGTAAATGATGCAACTGTATACTTTATTGAATATCTAGAACACAAAAGAGGCGAGTGAACTTATAGGAAAAAAAAATAAATTGTGATGAAATCAAAAGAACGAACTGGATTACTCAGGGTCTAATAAAATCGATCAATACAAAAGATTTGCAAAAAACCCAAATAATTTACTATATTTCAATGAATTTAAAAAATTTATGGACAAATTAAATAACTTCCTAAAATCCTAAAAATAACATAAAAAACTACTATAAATGCTTAATAAATACTAATAAAAATTGTACCAGTAAACTATTCTTTAAAACATATTATAAATACACAAACATCAAATAATTATGACAATAAACTACTTACAAGGTTAATTTTGTGGTTTCCTAACTTTCCGTTTATTTTTGATTTACTTTTTTTTTTATAATAATCTTTATGATAATCTTTGCTTATAAAATATATTTTTACATTTGTAATACCGCAATATATTTTGAGTTTTTGGGTAAATACTCATTAATAAAACATAAAAATATTAAAGATTAAAATATTATACCAAATCATACCATTCAATATGTCCCATTGGAAAATTTGAACCAGAGAATCTCTCTCTCTCTCTGGTATAATTATATCAAAGATATGTTCATCATGTCAAACTAAAATAAAAAAATGTCACACTATACAAAGGTCGATTTTCTACCAGATTTTTCTTTGTCTTTGATTTTTTAACACCTGGGCTGAAATAGTTATTTTTCCTATATAATTAATAATGTTTATTCTAATTCTTGGAGTGTCGGCTAACGAAACTCTAATCTCTTACGTTTTAGGTGTTTAGTAAGTTTCTGTATAGGTACATACCTACTACTATTTTTGAATTTGAAATAACTTTTTTCCAAATTGTTGGTATGTTTTTATACTTAAATATCTACTACCCGGGCAGGTAGGTGACTTCACGATATATTTAAATGTGTTTGAAAAATATTTAAAATAATTTTAATTGTTATTTTAAATAATAAACAGTTTTACTATGTGTACCTATTATTCAAGTTTCAAATAATAATGCAGATTAGAGCATTTGCTGTAAAACTATAGCATTTGCATAACAATGCTTAAAAATTTTTGTGGCGGTAGCAGTTAGAGCTAATAAAATTTGCAAATCGACTGTGCTAATTCGCAGTTAGATATAACACGTAGATAGAACACTTTAATATAATTTCCAGTTGCGCGGTTTTGCTCAATCCCTTCGGAATTTGCACGTGCGTGTGCGGCTGCCAATTTTCCAACAGAATTACGTTCCATCGGAATTACACAATCCAGATAGGTTTTCATTTTGATCATTTCTGCAGCCGCCACCGAAGCCTCTTCTCTTCATCGGCCGGGAATGGTCTGGCCACGACCTCCGGGATATTACCAGGCCGCTTCCACTACTTGTAATATTTGGGGTTACTCGAAACATTATTAGACTTAAATTCTTTGAAAATACATAATTAATTCAAGGTTTACTTATAGTTAGTGCTTTTATTGTAGTTTTACTAAAACTACTGTTATTAGAAATAAGCGAACAGCGAACTGAGGATATGATTGATATTGAATTGCTTTATCTTTTAGTTTTACTGCTACTTAAAAGGTAGGTCAGTTTTACCATCGCTATCCTTACATAAACTATTAACAAATCTTTCGGTGTAATATCTTCAATATGAACGTATCAATCTTTAAATTATTGAATTCGTAAAACACAATTATTTCAATTCCTTTAATGCTAAAGTTTCAGGCTGATGATAAATTGTTGTTGTGCCACAGACATCAGATTTTAGTTGTTACCATATGGTATTCTCTATACGATTAAATATGCACTAATACGGTGGAAGTCAGAATGAGCTTTAGTACTTTCTGCAAATTTGTAGTAAAAGCATTCTTTTGTTTCATAGAAAAATTCTTCAGTAGTTTTTTATTTTTGTAGTCTTTGACAGATATCTATTTGAAACAATTTTTTACATGGTCTACTTGAAAATTAAAAGAATTATTATTAATTTCTTAGTTTTTTAATAGCCTAATATTATTTGATTGATACGTAGGCAGCTAATAAAGTTTTAATCAATATATCCAAATATGCTTTAAGTGTTCTTTGTTTTATTTAAAAAAATTAAAGACAAAAAAACCATTATAAATATAAATAAATAAATAAATAAATATTTATTTCCTTTTAAGACAATAATACATTTTATATAGGAATCGTCACAATTTACATAATTACTCAGGTACAAAAAATTTAGTAAGAGAATAAAAACATTTAGCAACTAACAGGTCATTAGGAAGAAGGTTAAGGTCCAATATAGTTTGGAGAGTCTGAGGATATCTTATATTTACAGAAAGGTATGCAAAAATCATCCTTATTCCTTACATTAACAGACAACAGAGTGAATTGATTCATTGGTTTTAAAACAATTTCTTTTGGCAAACACATACACACATAATTCGTATATAAATAAACCGATAAAAGTGTTAAAATCTTATATTTTTTAAAAATTTCTGCACGAAACAGTACTAGGAACTCCTTCTATACAATCTTAAAATTCTTTTTTGAGCAATAAATACATTCGGTGATAATATTTCAACCGAGATACAACTTGAGCGTGGTATAGATTTATTAATCGATTCTTGCACTGGACGCCTCTTAAATCGATGAATAAAATATGTGGAGTTTAATTTAGACATGAAGTAGTTGCAATGATCCTTCGAATTCAAACATTCGTCTATGGTCAACTCTAAAAACCGAACGACACTAGTCTGTGTAAATGGTATCTTTAATATTCAAACTTAACGTTGAACATAGTTTCTAACCTCATAAATTGTGTTTTTTTGATATTTAAATGTAATGTATTAAAAGAATAATAAAAATAATTTAAGAAGATTATTACACTATTGCTTGTAGATTCTAACAAAACATCAGATTTGTCTGACAAAACAAGCGATTTTTTCGTTAGTGTATAATAGAAATAGCACAGGACCCAAAATTGAACCCTGTGGGATCTCAACGCTGACTTCCCTGCACTCTGAATTTACCCTACTTATCGAGCCTTCATTGCGAAACATCACACTTACGTATTGATTCCTTTTATTTAAAAATAATCGAATTTAGTCGAGGGGGACTCCTCTAATACCATAGTTATACAATTTACTGAGGATTAAATCATGGTTGGCACAGTCGAAAGCCCTGCTGAGATCTCAAAAAATTCCAACAGGACACTCGTCTGCCTCTACAAAATCAATGACTTCTTTATAAAAGGAATGTAGGGCTGTACCTGTTGACTTATAGATGAACGAAACCAATGTTGATTGTCAGGGAGGATTTTATGATTTGCGATACAAATAACTGTACTCGAACACTTTAAAAAAACCAGAAGGTACCGTAATAGCTACATAATTATCCATAATATTTGTATCATTTTTTTTTTGTGAACAGGCACAACTTTTCCCAGTTTTAGACATTTTGGGAATGTACTAGTTTGAAATGATAAGTTGACAAGATTACGTTAAAGGTTTTACAACTATGAATAAAGCTTTTTTTATCAAAAACATTGGAATTTCATTCGGATTGGGGGATTGTTTATTTTTTAATTTGTCATTTAATAATATTTATCTGGTGGCGGGTCATAATGACATCATTATGTCATTTGTTTATAGTGACATAAGTAAGTTCATTATGGCACAAGGACCATAATGAAATTCCAGAAAGTACTAGTACCATAATGAGATTCAAAAAGTACTATTACAATAATTTTATTTGACTTGTGTAAAAATTCTATATCTTTACCATCAATAAAATAAGTTTAGAAGAAAATATATATGCTAGATCAAAACATTTTATTCAAAATACAATTTAACTTAATTAATTATTATAAATTGCAAAAGAGCAATTAAAACTGAACCTTCATTTATCATCACATTCTTCGTGTTCTTACTGGTACCCCATTCCTCATTACGAGCAAACACAGGTTCATATACAAGCCGTGATTTTTCAGGCAAAAGAGAGTCCACGACATTTCCTGCAATTTCTTCCAAATCGGAGGGTAAACTTTCATCATAATCACCATATAATGTTTTAATTCGTTCAATACATATTCAATTTGCAACTTATAGCAGTGTTTGACAGCTAAATAAATAATTTGTTGATGCGTTGTCAAGGAAACGGTAAGGCACAGGTCACTTAATATTGCACCTGCCATCGTTTTAAAAATACAAAATTTTAAATTTTTAGAAAAATATAATTTTACATTGATATGCCACACCAGATAAAATTTTGTATGTAATTTGGATCATAAAACACGCATTATGGTACACGCCGTGTCATCAGACTCGGCTAACGCCTCGTCTGATGATCTTCACGGCTAGTACCATAATGCTTGTCTTTATGATCCTTATTACATTAATAACTATAATAATTTTTCACATAGAAGAGGTTCTAGAAATATACTATGTTGATTAAAACTAATATCTATATTATGATTATCGTAATTAATTTGATTAGTTGTAGGAATTTGTTTAATAATTTCATTTATATTTATATTTAATAATTTCATTTATGAAAAAGTCATTAAAGCTAGAAGCTACCAGTGGTATATCATTTTAAAGAGAATAAAAATTGGATTTGTTAGTGTTAATATCTCAAAATCTAAAACAGTTAGCAAAAATATTATAATTTTTTCAAAATCTGCATCAAAAAGTGCTATAAGAGAAAACCGCATTAAAATACTTTAATAAATAAAAGAGTTATAAAGAAAAAATGAAATTGACAAAAATCAGTTACCTATGAAACAAAAACGAGTTGATTTTACTAAAATATTTTTGCACATATATGTATCTAATAGTAAGCCTTGATAAGCTCTACATTTAGTGTCATTTAACCTACCTTGTATCTCTTACCGTTCCAAAATACCCATGGTGAGCACCATAAGTGGGACAACCTGTATATAGATATACCTAGGTATCTGATTTTGTATTAATACAAATAGATTGTGTTCGGAGACGCTTATTTACAGATTTATATAGGTACGTTGAAACATAAATAGAAACCATCTTCTGCATTTTAAAAACGATCATTATCTTTCTCCCTCTGAATTTTACATATCTTCAAAATTTTTACCTTTCATCGTGAATTAAACTTTAAGAATAGGACAATTAGTTTCTTTGTGTACTTTTAAAAACTGAAAATTTAATAGTTAATCAAACCACGTTTCAAGTACATATCACCGTTTCTAACCTTATAGATATTTTTAAATTGTGTCTAGACGTTGTCCAGCAGCCCAAACTGAAACATCCTCATCCGATGGCATCACCGCGAGCGCACAGGCATGACTGAGTATTGCACGTGGACGACGACGCCAAGCGTCGTCCTGGCCTATTGATTACAGTGTGCATGTTAATGCCGCGAGGATAGTGTGGTAGTGGCGTTTTTAGTGAAACTGTCGTGCCCACAGGTTTATGTCGTGTCCAAAACCTAAGACCAAATGCCGGTAAGTACCAAGTACACCGGGGTATTGTCCTAATGCGACAGCGCTGCTAGCTTTTATGAACCAATGACGATATACAATATGATATGAGTCTCACGTGGTATCGATCCGTGCGCCGACGCCACGACGCCACTACGTCCAACCCCGACGCAATATTATTTCATATTTCAGCTGGATTGGCGGCGGGGAATGGTTCTTTAACCAATCCAGGGGAGCTTATGATATTTCATAAGTTCTAAATATGATTGGTAGAGCACGCCTTAATATCATAATTTGACGGCGGTCTCGCCATTGCACTCTCGGTGTCACGATGGAATTAGACGCGTGGGTATATGACCTTCATGAATTTCGGCTATTTTTAGATGGGTTCATTAATGCAGCTGTTTTTGTTTACATATTTTTTAGAATAATTTATGAACTCCTTAAATACATAAGTAGGTTATATGACACTGATGTATGGCAACGGTTTGAGATAGTTGTATTTGTTGAAAGTTGCAAGACGTGTCTATGGGGAAGAGTCAATATAATTTAATAGGTACCAGGAAATTAAATTCTAAATGCAATCTTCTACTCGTACAATGTCAAATGTACAAAAGGATAATTAACTAAAGTCGATTGTGCCATATACAATGTGTCTCTAAAGAAACGCATAAAATTCTTAACTCTTCTATTGTCTTGCCTTCGGAAAAAAATTGAATTCACAGCTACAACATTTATACGGCCATTGTAATTAATTTTTCGTATAATTTTTAACAAAGAAATTTTTTTGGTTGATGGATTTGTCTTTATTATACCATTTACCATGGTGACATCGTCACTAGTTTCATCAATTTCGCAGTTTTCTGTAAGTGTTGTTCCAATGTTTCTTTGAGCTTTTGTACTGACTCTATAATACTACCACAATTTATTATCTATAACACCATTATTTGTTGATTTTATTCTGTTTACAGAGGTAGATAATTTGACAGGATTAACCGTAGATTTGATTTTTTTCTAAAGTTCATTTGGGCTCTAATGGGAATTTTAGGTCTAAGTAAAGAATTGTTAGGTATATGATATTTTTGAGACATGGCTGCATTATTTAGTATAATTTCAGACATAACTTCCTTTTCTTTATCAAACTTATCATACACTTTAGAAAACATTATATCTAACGAATTTTCAATTGTATTGCGAAATGGTTAAGTTAAGAGTAACTGAATATTTATTGGCTATATACCTCCCCTAACCATTGTGTGGAGTTACACGATTTGACGATTTTTGCTAGTTTATTTACATTATTGCAATCCATATGAAAAATTGAACCACATAATATAATCCAGCACACTTAATAAAATTGCCATCAATAATAGGTTTATTACACCTTGTGCAGGAGTATTCGGACACATCGTCCTCACTGTCTGTCCTACATAGTAATATATAATATAATGCGTAAAATAAATGAGTATACATAAATATTAATGAAAAAAATAATTATAAATTTTGCAGTGTAGTTGGAGAAATAGTTGGCGATAGAAATTACACAAATATTTTATAAACATCTTAGCGCAAACGTCACCTTTTTTTTATGGTCTTATTTATATTAACGTCCTGGCGAAGTTTAGCTTAGAGCTATTCTAACACTTAACCAGGACACACCACATACACCCATTCCCTCCGACATTGCCATCTGCCGGAGCTGGGACTCGAACCCAGGAGAGATAGGCAGTAGCTAGTCGCCTTGTGACACTCAAGGGCGATCTAGCCCGCTGCACTATCCTCGGTAATGTAATGAGATACGGTCACCCATCCAAACGCCGGCTTCGACAAACGCTGCACTGCTTCGTTGATCGAAGACCCGCAATTGTACGCATGACCCCATCTCACTACATTCTCTTATTCTTCGTCTTATGAAACGAAATTTCTACTAAATGATTTATTTTAGATATTATTATAAACTGACATTTAATTGCATATCCACTGCAAAATAAACTTTGTGAATTGTGGTAAGATATACAATAACTATGTATATTGTAAATATAAATGGATGTAATTTTCATTTCCTGAAGCGGTTAATTTAAAGACAATAATAGTTTCGTTCTAAATACTTTAACAAAATATCGAAAAATCGACGTGGACTGTTATTTTATAATCCAACCAGTGTATTTGAACGTAGGAAGTAGTAATAAAGTGAAGTAAAGTTGTCGAAAGCACTTAACGTCTCTGCCGAGTAGCACCTCTTTGCCCCTAGGGACTTGACAAAGCTTGAGAAAAATGGACCGCTTTAGATGCGATGTCCAGTCAAAGGAATTGTCCAAGATGGACTCTGAGATAAGATGTTGATATTGCATTTCTCATTCTTTATAATGCAACAGGAGAATTCGTCTTGTAAATGGCAGAAATGGGCCGGAATAAGAGATTTTGAATTTGGTGGAGGTGTCCATATGGAATGATGCTTTAATATATAAATTCAGAAATATGAAAATAAGATCATAGGTTATTAAAGAAGCCATTGATTTTAGGCAAATATTTCATCTCTTTTATTGAATATTTAAGTACATTGAGAATAGAAATGAAAATAATTGTATTTTGATTTCTGTTATTTGTATGGTTTGTGAAACTTCTTGAAACTATTCATATTACTGTTGAGGTGTTAAGTTTGTTGACTTTTGTAGATACATAAGTATATATGTATAATTGTTTAGCATTTTGTTTTCGTTAGGGATCCATCAAATTATAGAATTAGAAAAATTGTTTCTAAAGACTTCGAGTCTGTTTCTTAGCTACATCATTAAAATTTTAGAAATGTATATAGGGTTTAGTCTAAATATGAAATTTTGATCACCTGATGCTGATGTCAACATTATTGGCCAGATATGTTGACTAAAATATTCGGTAGTTTGATGTCTAGCCGGAAACTACATCAATAAAGATATTGAAAGTTGATTGTCTAATTATTACACAATCAATTAGACTAATAGATTGAAAGAAATAAAATTCACAAATCAATTGCAAATACCTATAGGTATGACATGAACATCAGTGAATTGAAGAAAATATGTTGGTATAATTTAATGGTCACTGTTTGGTTTCTTATTTAAAAAGAATATTTTGCAGGCTTAGTAAAAATGCAATAATTAATTAATCTTCCTGGTGACCTACTTAATGAAGACTCTTGAATTTTAAAGTGCCGACGCAAATGTTGAACTGTTCGAAATAATTGAACATCGGCTCAAATATATAGGAAACTCCCTGGTATATGCAGAATATGTTATTCTGAATCGAAACACGTAAAAGTATTCTGTTTAAAAATTGGCTAAACTTATGATTTTGCTTGATTTGCCCAAATATTTTTATTTGTATTTTTTTAAAAACCACTTATTTAATGTCGACCTATTTCCGCTACCCCAACCCGGAAATTTTGCCGAACCTCTTATCTTACTAACAGTAGAGATTTTTCACTTGCCTAACATTGAATAGACAAGGGACCAACTGCTTTACATCCCCTCCGAAGGATGATATATCCACAATACAATTCTCGCCTACAGTTGTATAGCTTATGTGATATAGCTATGATATACAAGCCGCTAAAAATGGGGAAACGAGAACGCTTGCTTCTTCTATGGTCTCCATCCAAATACTAGACGCGTCTACCGTTGCTTGACTTTCGTATTCGATACGAGCGTGTCAAATGTGGAAGAGTATATTTCACACAGTTAATTCTATTGTTTCAACCGGGAATCGAACCCGGAATTTTTTTATGAATTTATTATATACATAGGTATTGTAATCAATGACTTTTTCTGATACAGATAAAACAGAAATGTTATGCCTCGTAAAGGAATAGATGAAAATACTAAATTTATTACGAAATATTTTATAAATAATGTTTACATAAAATTCAGAAAATCTGACAAAAAAGCGCCTCATCATGAAAGCTCCAAGGAAGTTTGCGATATTGCAATGACAAACCTTCACAATTTGTCTTTCGTGAAATTTAAAACACTTGCTTACAGCTGTTAAATGATATACTCTAATTAAAATTCCTTATGATATACAGCTTGCCGTTCAGACATCTGTATGATAAATTAAATATACTTCGCAGCTAAATTAACTTTTATTGATGTGGTCAAATATTTAAAAGTTACTAAAATAAATATAAATATTTGCTTAGAAGTGGACTCATCCATTAATTTTGAACAGAAAATATAGTCGACTTGTGATTTTTGCCAAGCGTAATAAGTTTTCCATTTAATGTTCTAGAAACTATATCATTTATTATTTTATTTTCGTCTATTTTAGATGAAGCATTTATTACTTTAAGTGAATGTTAGAATTTAGGCATTTGCAACTTGTAACAATGTAATATACTATTATTACCCATTAATAAATAATAATAGGAGTCAATTTAAAACCCACAAACATAAGAACACGTGGTTGCGCCTCGAATAAATCGCGATGAACGCAATTTGTTTTAAGTAGTACCTTTGCAAATGCAAGAAGACATATGAAGGAGAACTTGAAGAGCAAATTACTGGGTTCTATCTTGGAATGAGTTGATGACAAGAAAACATTATTACAACGATTTTGTCTCGGCATAGATATTGAAGAACTGATTTTTATTTATACTGAATGACATGGTTATTTTTTATTTATCGTGGTTACTTAGTTTTCAGGTGTCTCTGCCTCAACATTTTCTAATTTGGAATTATACACAGATTTAAAATTAAATCAAAGAAAACGGTTATTTTAAATTAATGTTATTAAACATAAAACAACTATTGTACGGTATTACAGATAAATCTACTAAATTAGATCCTTTCTTTAGATACCATACGACACATTCACATAAACTGCAAGACTGTCTTTTTCCACGATACTTAAAATGAAGCCAAAACTTCAAACTATCCTTTCGTCACTCAGGACCTATGTCACTACCCTTCTTCGAGAACGTAAGCAACAAACCTGCGCTAAGACGTAGAAGCCATCCCTGTATGGTGACTTAAGAAACTAATCTTAAATTGAACTGGGACTGGGACGTATTCTAGCCCTGCACTGGTATCCTAACCTAAAGAGGAAATACTGTCATAACGTTCTCTGTTCTATTCATGAAAATAATTATTTGGTGCAAAGTAAACTTAGTTACTAACCTATCATGAGGGTAAAATTTTGTTGTAAGCAAAGTAACCTTAAATAATTAATATACAAATTGTTTTTAATACAGTGAAATTAGACTAAAAATGGGCTATTAAGTAAAATAAATTAAAAAAATTGCTTCTTTTGGGATCCCACACGAAAAGTGGTGGACTTCAATATTCTATGGTCTCTCCCAATTTTATTAAAACCTCCTCTAATGTGCACGTTTGCAGTTTTTCGCATTTTACCGCAAAACGGTCACGATTTCGTAATTTTAGCCCCCGTACAAAAATGACCCTTATATAATTCTGCACAAAAAATGTATTTGCCACTTTTTCTTATATACAGTGGTTCTCAAATTACATGCTCCCCAATACAGAAGTAGTTTTTTGAAGAACCTTTTTGTTGTTGTTTTCCGTAAAGAAAATATTTTTTTATTTATAAATGTGTGAGGGACTAGGATCATAGTATTTGATTGATATTCAGACAATAGCACCATAATTTTTTGGAGAACATGAGAAACAAGGAACGATTTATTACTCGTTTTGTATCCACTCTACAGCGCGAACAAATCATCGCCAAAGATGATGCGGACACGCTCATTGTTCGCACTGTATTTAAAAAGCGTGAAGAAGTCGTAGTCGTTGGACAAAGCGTGGATCTACTTGTGCTATTAACTGCATTGATATGGGCATATTTTTTCCTGAAGGGGACCGTTGGAGGTGTCCCGAATCGTTGTTACGGCGTGCTCGACGACTCGCAATCATCGCATATTTTCCGAAACTGCAAGGAGTTGATTTTATTTCTCCACGCAATGACCAGCAGCGACATAACATCGTCGTTTTTTGGAAAGGGAAAGCGTGCTCAAGTTTCACAAGAAGAGCGACAAACTCAATGAAATAGTTGCTATTTTCAATAGCACAACTGCGATTCACGAAGAAATTGTTTGGGCAGGTGAAAATTTCAAACTAGTTTGTACAAGGCACCAAAAGCGGTTCACAGCTTGGACGAGTTCATATTCACTATGTTTAACAGATCTGCTGGGACGGCGAAAAAAAAAATGTAGTTGGGAAATTTGCCACCAACACTGAGCGCCACTTGCCAGCACTTGCGAAGAGTCTACTTGCAAATTCAAGAATGGCGAAGATGACACATTAAATTAGAATTTTGGGGGTGGATGAAAAAAAGCCAGCTTGTCGTCCCAATCTACACAACACAGACTCCAGCCACGACCGAAAATCTATCGCTCATAGCGAGCTTCTGCAAAAATGAATGCCATTTTTAAACATTTGCATCGAAAGTGTTTAAAAATGGGTTTTTAATGCATATCAATGTGCAAATACTGTACCGACTGACGTTGCACTGGGACAGAAGCAGAGCTCTACGAACCAACCTGATGATGAACTGCAGTCGTGGGAAGACTTCGAAACACAGGCACTCTTTGTAAGTAGCTATATATTTGTGTACTACACTGAGGGTGCATCGTCAATGATGTACCCGCAGTAATGCTGCAAAATCACCAATTTTGTTGAAATTTGTTGCAGGTCGACTGAAATGCTCCATCTACTGCTCAAACATTTCTTTAGAAAAATACAGAGGATCCAATTATACATAGATGACGTACACAAGTTTTTTACGTGTACTAAAAATGAACGTCGAATATCATTTGTTTAACCAATATTTTTATTATTTCAGTATTATTAAACTCATAATAAATTTCAACGAGACCACCTCCCATAAATAAATAATAAATAAATACACTACATGTAATTACGACCCCCTTTATCCCAGAAGGCTCTAGAAGAACCTTGTGCGGGAGGGGGGCTACACATTTAGAGACCAGGTGTTGCAGCGCGAACAGACCTGAGAGGTAAAAAAAAAGAAAATAAAAAAAACGAGATGATCGCAGTTGGGTCGTCGCTGTCAGAACGATAAAAGTAAGGTTGTCAAAAAGAGAAAAACCAGTATTAAGTGTAAAGAACCCCAAGTTTATGGTATAAATCGTACTGTACGTGTTAAAAGGAACTAGCCTTGCCTAGGAGTTACCACTTACCAGCGGATGGTATATTTCCAATTTTAACGCTGCAATTCGACCCATCACTGTCAACGACATCAAAGGTAATCCTTGCATTTTCACTTATCAGGGCTCAAACGCTAATAAGTCATTTCAGTCACTATTGAAATAAAACCCAAAACGATTACTTTAACTTAGTTTGCTCAAGAAACTTGCAAGAGAAATTTAACTTATTAATAATCTCAACTTACGTAGTTAACTCTATTTCAAATTTTATTTTTAGTTATCTTACTGAATAATAATTAATATTAACGTTACTTACCTTATCTTGCATAATCTTCCCACTCGGACTTATGTAGATAACCTAAAAGAAAAGAAATAAAAATTATTATTAATTTAGTTCCTTATAACTAAATTTACCCTGATTACTTACCTGTGATCGAGGAAATATTCTAAAAAAGAATTTATTTTAGTTGAATATTAGTATCATATTTATTCTTACCTGTTTGCATACAGGGAAACCATCACTTGGAACATAGTTTTCCTAAACAAAGATGTATGGTCAATTTTTATACTTGTTATCAGTTAATGTTGAATAAACTACTTTATTTTATAAAATATCTTAATCTTTTAATAAATTTCGGGCTAAAATTTTGAGCCCTGACCTTTTTGCTAAGGGTTGAACCTGTAAAAGAATCCAAAGAGATTAAAATAAATTAGGTGCCTCTCTAAAAAGTCTGCCAGGCGTATCAATTATCAATTGACGATCCAGGCATTCGAAACTCGCTTCCACCATTAACGTGCGACACGTCGCATCCTAAAATAATAAAAAATAATAAGAGAGACCCCTTATTATGGCGAACCAACAATGTGGGGCCGTGTGTTAAGAAAAGGAAAATTAGCACGGTCAAAAATAAGAGAATTTTGAGAACCTACGAAAGAGACCAGGTGAAAACAGTGAGAAAAAGAAACATACTAAACCAAGAAATTTCTAAGTGCACTCGGATCGAGCAGGGTGTACGAAGGGATGGACGGGTTTAGTAACCAAGGAGATCGGGAAGACCTGGTAAAAAGAATGAATAACATAACGACGTTGCTGAACTTAACTCGAAATCTACTACCGGAAAACGACCTAAACGGACCAAGTGAGTCGCTAGATTTTGACTGGACTTTCAAAACAAGACCAAACCAATCCTCAGAACACTTAATGACCACGGAAATGCTTCCGAACCCTCAGTCGACGCAGACCCAAGCAGGATCGAGGAACGTAGGTAATATGGATCAACTAGGAAAACAGTTGGCAGAATCTTTCGCCCAAGCCTTGACTACAGTAATGGGAGGAGAAAGCCGAGCATCAGTATATCGATCACTGCCAGTGTACCACGGGTACGATTATGAGGATCCACACGTATTCATTACCAGATTACGGGAATATTATCGTCGAAATCGTATTGACGAAGACAATGACAAAGTATCAATAGCAGCTGAACAACTTAAGGAAGACGCGGCAAGATGGTACGAGCCGTACAGACTACTGCCCTTGACTTTCCGTAATTTTCAGGACAGGCTCTTGAATAAATTTAATTCTACATCAACTCTAGCCATGGCTAGATCAAAATTATACGGTGACAAACAAAAAGAGAACGACCAAGTGACACTATTCATAACTAGAAAAAGAGGACTGTTTGCTAGGCTGGACCCCGACGCAAGCGAACAAATCATCACGGAAACTATCATAGAGCAGCTTAGACCTGAGATACGATCTCGCTTGCGAGTATACCCATGCAATGACACCGATGACCTTATCCGCATAAGTTCACAAATTGAGATGGACCTAGAAAAGATCGCCTCGGCGACCATGAGAAAACAAAAGAATTCGAACAACACAGAAGAGCGAGAACATGACCGACAAAATGACAGACAAAACAGATCTGATACTTTCAATAACCAAAATACCGTAAATATATGTCGACGATGCCCAGACATTCACCAATTTCGAGACTGTCCAAAGAATAGACGCCAGGGAAACGGATGGAGGGCCGGGAGCCAGAACGAAGCACCCGCTGCGACGCAACCGGCCCCGTAAACAATGTGGAGCCTAGCTTATATACACAAACAACGCATACCACAATAGCCACACAAACAGATGAACCAGAAAGAGATCCATTTGCCGACATGGATGTGTCAGCCTTACTCCAGGATTCTTTTGGTCATACTAACACCGTTATCAGGGAAACCAAAAAGTCGTCAATACTACCACGGATACGAGTATCTATTAATGGGACAGAACGAGTTGCGCTTGTGGATTCGGGCGCAGCAATGAACGTGATCCGAACCACCCTCCTGCCGAAATCCACACGCCAAGCAGAGCAACAAAGTTTACAACTAGCCTGCGGGGCTCAAACCGTGAATACCCAAGGAGAGGAAAGTGTTGAAGTAAGTCTCGGAGGAGGTAAATTATCGATCATTTGCCAGATCATTCAAGAATTACACGAAGAAGTAATACTTGGCACACCCTTCTTACAGGCCCAAGAAGTGGTATTAGATTTTAAAAGAAAGTGTCTGCACTATGGAGTAGAACAGAGGAGAACCATTTACTGGGAAAGTCCAAATCAGCCGAATGATAAATCATTCCGAACATTACCGACGACCCTTAAACTACCCGAAATTTATCATGATGAATTACGACCGGTAGTACAAGATTATGGACATTTGTTCACGGATGCGCCAATGAAGCGGACTACCCTATCTACAAAACACACCATAAGACTCAAAGAAAAGAAAATCCTAAACCTTCGACCCTACCCGATGACACCCACGAAGAAAAGAATTCTATATGAACAGATTCAAGAGATGTTGAGTGCAGGAGTCATCGAAGCGTCGCAATCAGAGTACAGTTTTCCTCCTGTGATCATAGAGAGGGAAAATAAAAAGCCACGCTTTTGCGTCGATTTTCGAAAGCTAAATGAAATCACCGAGGAAGACCCTTCAGTGCTTCCAAAAATACCAGAAAATCTCAAAGACTTGGGGGGAGCCAAATTCTTTACCCTCCTCGATCTTAAAGCAGGATACTGGCAAATTCCGATGGAAGAAAATTCAAAGAGGTACACGGCTTTTTCAACCCCAGACGGATCACTTTACCAATTCACCGTGATGCCCTTTGGACTAAACGGGGCACCTGCAACATTTCAACGTCTAATGACACACGAAGTGTTGACGGGGTTCCTGCATAAGTTTTGTAAGGTATACTTAGATGACATCTTGATATATAGTCCTTCCATAGAAAACCACATCACTCACATTCGTTTAGTACTTGAAAGATTACAAACCCATAACCTTCACATCGCAGCTGACAAATGCGTATTCGCCTCCAATTCACTCGATTATCTTGGGTACCATATAGATGGAGAAATTAGTACACCCCAAGAAAAACACATCGGAACAATCAATAATTTCCCAATACCACGAAACAAAAAGCAATTGCAAAGTTTTTTGGGAACGATTAACTGGGTGAGAGAATATATCCCAAATATCTCCTACCTCACCCAGCCTCTAACCAGAATGTTGCAAAAGAACATCACTTTTAAATGGGACGAGAAATGTCAGGAAGCGTTTGACGCTTTAAAGAAAAAAGTTGCTCAACCATTAAAGCTGCACCGACCTGATTACAACAAAAAATTTATACTCCAAACAGATTCAAGTACAACAGGAATGGCCTGCGTTCTCTATCAGCAAACTGAAACTGGCGAGAAACATATCATATCCTATGCTAGTACCACCTTAAATAAAACTGAACGAAAATACCATATAAACGAATTGGAAGCGCTGTGTGTGATATGGGCGGTAAAGAAATACAGACATTTGCTCGAAGACGTACACTTTACGTTACGAACCGACAGTCGCGCCTTACTGTGGCTCCATAAACACCAAGACTCTAAGGCAAAGCTTACGAGATGGTCTCTTTTACTCCAGGAATTTCGATTCGATATTGAACACTGTCCAGGGAAGGCTAACCAGCTACCCGACTTTTTGAGCAGAAATCCGCTAGAAGACGATGACCAACATAATGAAATTGACGTAGCCCGATTATTACCACCTGAACTAGAAAAAATAGATTCGACTATACAAACTATTGATCGTCTATCAGTGTACCAAGAGATTACGCAGAATCAACAAAACTTTAGAAAACTGAGACGGGACAAACGACGATGGGAAGAAATACAACGAACAGGTCCAAACAATTCCAATGATGAAAACTTTTACCAGAATTATGAAGTCCAGGACGACCTTCTATGGAAAAAATCAAACGGAAAGAAATTGTTAATAGTTCCCCGAACCCTCACTGGAAAAATAATACATGTTCACCATGATGCAAATCATCAGTTACATCCTGGCCGTGATGAGACAATCAGACAAATCAAACAGACCTACTTCTGGCGATCCATTTATAAACAAGTAGGAAGATACGTGAAGAACTGCCTGACCTGTTCTTCTATAAAAACCAGACAAATTCAACAACCAGCCCCGCAGAAAGCTCATACCTCCACTGCTCCCTTCGAAAAGATAAGTATGGATGTACTTGGACCGTACGTTACGACCAAACAAGGGAATAAGTACATAATGATTGCGGAAGATCTGTTTACTAAATGGGTAGAGGCAAAACCTTGCCAGAAAGCCGATGGGATCACCTTAGTACGCTTTATAGAAGAAGAAATTGTAGCGCGATATGGCTGCCCTCAGACTATCATTTCAGACAATGGTTCCTGTTATATGAGTAACAGATATAAAAATTTTTGTGAGACGAACCATATTAAGACCTTTTTCTCCGCGGTTGAGCATCAACAAGCAAACCCGGTGGAACGCAAGAATCAAGAGGTAAAGAAGATGCTCAGAGCCGCCCTAGAACAGAAACCAGAACGAACATGGGATAAACACGTACATCAAGTGATGTTTACATTACGGCGAAGACAGAACGCAGCAACAAGAGAATCGCCTAGTAAAGCACTACTCGGGTACGAGATCTCCATACCAGGCAGTTGGGAAATTCCAACTTACGTGGAAGAAAGAGAAGTCACCAATCGTATACCTCGAGCGACGATAGAACAAAGACAAAGGAATTATCAACAAAAATATGCTCCACAATCCCATCCTCCAAAGATAAAACTTTATCGAGGCGATCTAGTAATGGCCAGAAGATTGAAACATGATAGTAAAAACCGAACTCATTTTGGGCCACAATGGACTGGTCCGCACGTTATTACAAAAAAGATTTCGGACGAAGTCTTTGAAATAGACAGGAACGGTAAACTTACCCATTTACATATAGACGACCTCAGACCAGCTCCTTCTGGTAATCAACTTGATGAGGCCAGCACAGGCCTCGAAAGCAGTGACGAGGAGGCATCTTCGGAAGAAGAAGACTCAGAGCCAGAGGACAAGCCCTCTGAGCCTACCCTAGCTGAGACAAGAGATATTCCCTAATCAGACCAAAAGAAGAGCACGAGTCATCATGTTGGACTAAGAACAGTGAGTTAGTGTGGTAAACCAACGCCGACGTAGTGCCAGTGTCGCGAAGTGAACATAAAAAAGAGAAGTGTTAGAGACGCTAAGTAGTAATTAAGCTAGTTTAATGTTAAAAATTTTTTTTATTAGATATAGAGCAAACTAAGTTAAAAAGTAATCTTTCGAAAGGGAGGAGGTGTTGCAGCGCGAACAGACCTGAGAGGTAAAAAAAAAGAAAATAAAAAAAACGAGATGATCGCAGTTGGGTCGTCGCTGTCAGAACGATAAAAGTAAGGTTGTCAAAAAGAGAAAAACCAGTATTAAGTGTAAAGAACCCCAAGTTTATGGTATAAATCGTACTGTACGTGTTAAAAGGAACTAGCCTTGCCTAGGAGTTACCACTTACCAGCGGATGGTATATTTCCAATTTTAACGCTGCAATTCGACCCATCACTGTCAACGACATCAAAGGTAATCCTTGCATTTTCACTTATCAGGGCTCAAACGCTAATAAGTCATTTCAGTCACTATTGAAATAAAACCCAAAACGATTACTTTAACTTAGTTTGCTCAAGAAACTTGCAAGAGAAATTTAACTTATTAATAATCTCAACTTACGTAGTTAACTCTATTTCAAATTTTATTTTTAGTTATCTTACTGAATAATAATTAATATTAACGTTACTTACCTTATCTTGCATAATCTTCCCACTCGGACTTATGTAGATAACCTAAAAGAAAAGAAATAAAAATTATTATTAATTTAGTTCCTTATAACTAAATTTACCCTGATTACTTACCTGTGATCGAGGAAATATTCTAAAAAAGAATTTATTTTAGTTGAATATTAGTATCCTATTTATTCTTACCTGTTTGCATACAGGGAAACCATCACTTGGAACATAGTTTTCCTAAACAAAGATGTATGGTCAATTTTTATACTTGTTATCAGTTAATGTTGAATAAACTACTTTATTTTATAAAATATCTTAATCTTTTAATAAATTTCGGGCTAAAATTTTGAGCCCTGACCTTTTTGCTAAGGGTTGAACCTGTAAAAGAATCCAAAGAGATTAAAATAAATTAGGTGCCTCTCTAAAAAGTCTGCCAGGCGTATCAATTATCAATTGACGATCCAGGCATTCGAAACTCGCTTCCACCATTAACGTGCGACACGTCGCATCCTAAAATAATAAAAAATAATAAGAGAGACCCCTTACACACATCCAATATCCGTGTATAATGGAAAAATCCCTCTCACAGTATTTTCCATTGCCACTACCGGAATTCGAACCCGGGACTTTTGGGTGAGAGGCAGGTACGCTAGCTACCATCTCGACCATACATATGCAAATTCTATACTATAATTTGAGAAATAATTCTAGAAATATGGATGTAAAGCCAATTTTACCATAAAAATTTTCGTCATGTGCGGTATTGATAATAGGTAATGCTAAAGATCTCGTAGTTGCATCCTTGTTTCTTTGGAGGCAAATTTTAATTTATACCCAATTACCGGAAGCTGCAGAACATGTTTCTTCATTTTCTCTATTAAATTTCAAACTTTTATCGTATGTAATATCATAAGTGCTTAAAATTTTATCGATAAATTTTTTTCGAGAGCGATATTGCCTAGTAATATTAAGAGTGTAAATTGGCCACTTTATTATCTAATTAAATCACGAGCGCTTTAGCGCGAGGGATTTAATTTTTGATAATAAAGTGACCAATTTACGCGAGTAATATTACTGTTGGCAATATCGCTCGAGAAAAAATTTATAGGTAAAATTTTCAAGCACGAATGGTATTTGCGGAGAATATTTCACGAATAAATTATTTAAATACAAAAACATATCTTTAACGACGAAATGTCAAAGTAACGTATTAAGTGACAGTTGACATAAAGAATGATTTTATCGCGATAAAACTGTTTCAGGGATTTTATCGATATAATACTGCTGTCATTGGTCCAAATTTAAAAATTGTAGTAATTTCATTGGTTAATAATTTCTGAGTGAAATAATCTTTTTAAATAATAACGTTACAGTGTTGGTATATGTGTCCTATGTCACGTGGTTTACAGTGGGCACGTAAAGGTTGAAATAAATTTCTTGAAATCGTTACAAAGCAAGTGACAAAAATTCGCTCAAGTACGTGGATTTTCAAATAAGATTCTCACTTCATTTATTGCGATCTCGCATATGGGCTAATGTTATTCTTTTGTAGCTCGATGAATATCTAAATAAATATTTGCCAGCAGCGTATATTAGGTATACAGTGTGGAACAGAAAAATGAAATAAATTCAATTTCTACATATTTAGGCACATGTCGAGGATATGCCGAAACACGCCAACTTTAGATTCTGGAATGACATCCTGCAACGTAAAAATTTCATCCCTAAATTCAACCCCCTTCGAGTGATAGTTGCAACCCCCAAATTTTTAAATTGGAAATAGGGGTTTGTGATACCTCATTTGAAAGGTATTTTCACTCTCTATTCAAAAATGCTATTTTAAACATTATTGCAAAAATTAACAGTTAAAATAAATAAATTCATGCGATTGATGATATTCGGTCAACAAACTAAAAAGTTAATAACTAATAGCGTTTCGGTGTTGATAATCAGAAAGCAAGCAAAAACAATGTTCAGTGACCTTTTTCGCCAGTATTATATTATCAAAAACGAAATGGTATTAGTTATTAAGTTTTCAGTTTGTTGTACTGAATTTCGTCAATCACATAAATTTTACTTATTTTACTGTTAATTTTTGCAATAATGTTTATTTTTGAATAGAGAATAAGAATACCTTTCAAATGAGGTAGGAGGTAGGTATCACAAACCCCTACTTTCAAAAAATTTGGGTATTGCAACTGTTACTCAAAGTGGGTTGCATTTAAAGATGAAATTTTTATGTTGCAGGATGTCATTCCAGAATCTAAAATTGATGTGTTTTGCTATTTCCTTGACATGTGTCAAAATATGAAGATATTGAATTTATTCCATTTGGCTGTTCCACACTGTATAGTATATATTATATTACTAGCGAAAATACGCGTTCTTGGAATGGGTTGGGGTGAACGTTAATATTCCTGACCTTGATGATAGCAGGGCTCACGTAACGTTATTTTCCATAAGAGACAACCATATAAAATCTTAGTTTTCTAGCTATAGGTAATGGAAATGGGAGAAACATTAATGAAACTTTTTTATTTTCTTTATAAGGTCGTTACTATTGAGGAACTAGTTACCCATCGTTTCTTAATAACTTGTACGAGGTAGGTACATTACTCATATTCTGCTTTAGGTTTATTGCCTTGAGTGAAATATTGTTTTACTCAATTTAATGCTTATTGTTAGACCTATGTACAATGTCAGCTGTTGCGTTTGTTCTATAAATTTTATCGCTAATATAACCTATTTAATTTGGCCCGATTTTCTCGAGTATAAAATCTTTTGTTTCATCCAAGATGTTCGTGCCTTCTTATGTGGCCTCAGCATCAAAACCGTCGGCAGCGCTAACCCGCTCAGAAGCCGCGGGGGTGGACAGCGGGAGAAAGTTTCGAGTCCGGTCCGTCTAGGGATGCTGGATATGCTGGCCCTCACCCACCCCTGGGAAAGCGATGCGTGTGTGCACTACCAAGTGTTTGCTCAAAGATGTTATTGATTTTCAAGTTGTGCGGCCGAGCGCACGGTGTCCCGTCCGTTACTGGCCACAGCGGCGGATCAAAAGAACACCTGGGGGTGCAGTAAGTGATTTGTTTGGATGTTAATGTCGCACCCAAAAAATATCTTGCGTCAGTCCTTTAAAGGATTTTCAGTTGAACAGGTATATGCGTTTAGAGAAACAACTTGATCTATATTTCAATATAAAATATTTAATGTGATCCACACAAAATTATTGCGCCGCCAGAAATGGATCATTATTTACATCTACAATAATAAAGATAATCTTAGGGAAAAATGTTAAGGAAATATGAGGCTAGGTAAATTGCACTAAGATGTGCTTTGTTAACTGACTGTTGGCTTTTCAAAGCAAAACCCAACATTACTTTTACATTTTATATCCAAACAAAACGGAATTTTGACAAAAAATTAATACAAGTAACATTTTGAGGAATTAACCTACAATCCAAGAAAGTAGCAACGAATGCAACGATATATTAATTTTTATGGATTGACAGAGTCATACTAGTAACGGTTATTACTGTCCAACTGAATTTGGATGTTAAAAGGTTGGTAATAATGGGTCCGTCGTAACGATGGTAAATTTAGGAAAACATTGAAAAATATCGAATAAACGCGTTTTTATTCATGATTAATGATTGTGTAGATTATAATCGCTATTACAATATAATTTCGTGTTCGACAGGAAATGACTACTAACGTAAATTGAAAACCCACATATTTTCCAATATTTAGATCAAACATCTCTTTAGGATTAAATCGATATACGGTTAAATGGGCCTGACTGAATTGAGGTGGGCAGTAATTAGTTAATTTGATAATTTAATTTACTATAAATTCTGTCTAACAAAGTGAAGTATTCCTTATCTTTAGAGAATTTGTTGATTTCTATTCTAACACAGGGAACTAAATCGAACGAAAAGTATGTAACAAAACATATTGGGAATCACCAAAGTCAGTGTGGCTAATTTAACAAAAATAATTGCCTACAATCATTTGGTACTTCCGATTATATCGGAAATTGGTCCTAACTTGCTTATTTTAAATATTTTCGATTTTTCGAAATGAGCATGAAATTCTGACTCAAAAACATGTAGCATATCTTATACCTAAACCCAGCAGTTTTATGCTTATTTCGAAAAATCAAAAATATACGGGGTGTTCCATTTAAAATAGCAAGTTCGTATCGACTTCTGGTATAACCGAAACCGGTATAACAGAAAGTGCCAAATGGTTGTAATTATTTTTGTTGGCTGGCCCATACTGACTTTAATACCTAATTCCCAAAATTTTCAAAATGTTTTGTTACATATTTTTCCCTATATAATAGTAATAATAATAAATCGATCGACTCTGTTCCCGGTAAGACATCCCCCATTGTACCTATATCATGGGTTACAGGAAAATGAGCTACTCTTAAAAAGTTTTGAATTTGTCATGATAACGCGGGTTAAGCAAATCAACCAAGGGAAACCACATTTTAAATATGTTGTAATATAGAGATACTATTACTTTTTAATTCAATATTTCAATAGATATCAAAAATTTTAATATAATTATTTTTAATCAAATTTTTGGAATGGTTAACAAATGGTGATTTTTTGACTCCACGAACCTGGGCATTTACTACTGTAGCTTTGTTAGAATTAATCAACTATTTCTTCAATGCCCGTGGAAACAAGCAATCGCGTCTATCTGCCATTCAACAACTTTTGTTAATATTTTTAATCTATATCGGAATATCTAATAAATTAAAGTAGGAGTGCTCTCTAAAAAAAGCCGATGTTTATTTCTTCCATACCTGGACATTATATCATGAAACATAAAATAGTATTGAGAAGTAAAACCAGGTATTATACAGAATTTAACGTTTTATAATAATAGTAACAAAATAATAACAAATAATATTTATGTTTAGTATATTACAGTAACCATCATGTGACCATAAGAAAATTTATACTTTTTCTTTAGTTAAATATTTATAAACCTTAAAAATATTCTAGCGAAAAGCCCCTTTGTGCAAGATTGAGTGGAAAAACATTTTTTTAAATTATCCGTGACGAGAACCTACATTTTTTTATACAAAAAGAAATAAAAAAAAACATTTTCTCAAACGGTCAGATTAATTAGGGTGTCCGAAATATTAGATAAAAAAAAGACCCTGGAAAATTGCAATACTGATATACAATGTTGATAATTTTTTAAAATATGTACTTCTAACTGGTGTCACTGCCATGGATATAAGAAAACACGACCACCTGTTGCGTGCTGTTTACTACAAACTCTTTAATCAGAAAATTTGAGAATTTAAATCTAGAAGCGAATCAAAATGTCAAAAACTCAATAATACAGGTAATTATATTTGGCATTTCGTGCAGAACTATTCTCCATAGCGATGAATAAAATTTTGTACTCTAATAAATTAAGTATGACTGACATTCGAGAGACAATTGCACTTGGCTCTCTTAAGTTCTGGGTTCAATTCTTGGTAGTGGCTGTGGAATTAACTGTGAGAGAGATTACTTTCATTATACGCGGATATTAGGTTTGTCAGATGTCTCTAAACGTGTACTCCCTCCTTCACAACGATAACTTGGGCATACAGGTTGTGGTATTATTATTTAGTAAAAATGCAATAAAATAGAAAAGCCAATGGCAAAAATAAAGTAAAGGATATGAAATTTTACATATCTAATTATAATTATTACATTATATCTAACATGAAATATTGATATTTATTTATAGGTTACACTTTTAATATGCCCATTCTTTAAGAGATGAATATGTTAATCTGAACGGATTTCTAAGTTTTAGATTTTAAAAGAAAATATAAATTTTATGTTACTTGTTACTGATACAGAAAATCTTGTCTGTCTTTGTCTGTTGTGATAAACTAGTACGCTTCGAGGTATTTTGCATATGCCATGTAATAATAATAATGTTTATTTGCAAAAAAATAAAACGACAGGATATTTGTATTAAACAAAAGTAAAATGTGATAAAATAAGCATAAATACTAACTTTAGTATGGGATACTAGTCAGTGAGAAACAATACAGTATATAAACATATACAATATCTAAATTACAAACAACTCTAAAAATATTACATTATAATTTATCAAATTCGATGTTATGCAAAATTTGTCAACAAATACCGTGGCGGTGGGAGTGACGGGAGTGTTGGACGTATAAAAACAAAAAAGTCTACATTTCTTTCGAAACATTTTCTCATTGTTTCTGTAATTTTTTTTGTCTCAAATTTTTTAAAAATAATTTTTATAAAAGTACAGTGTTGTTTTACGCCAGATTTTTATCTTTGCTCTCATTATTTAGTAACCAGTGTGAACTGGACCTCTTGTAAGCTAAAGTGTATTTACTTTGGGACTTCCCAATAAAAGTCAAGACAAATATATTATTATATTATATGTTGTTATTTTATTATATGTAACTAATTATTATTCAAGAATGTTCGAAGAAAATTTCGTTTAGTTTCGTTTAAATTTAATTAAGTAATCCAAATGGGATATCTACTGCTCAAACCATATTTCTTAAAGTTTGAAATAACGATCTTAATTATTCATTCCTAATGGACATCACATTATTTATAGTCAGTTGAACATGTTTCTGTTATGTGTTCTTTCTATAAATAATTTGAATTACCAATAATTGATGAAGAAATATTCACATTGCCTTGAAAATTTTGTGTAAAAATATTTGGTTTTTATTGTATTTACTGTAACCTAATTTCCGTTACATCAAAGGTGTATTTACTATTATATATGTTCTGTTTTTGGCAAAACATAATAATATATTACATACATTAATACAGTTTGTCTTTTAGTAAAATGCTTAAAAAATTCGTCGTAAAAGTGTCTTCTTATAACAATTTTATTTTAAAAATTGTGAAGAAATACGAATATTTCCTAAGACTAATGAAGCTAAATGTGTCGTTCTTTTTCGGTGCAGAATCAGGTCAAACTGACATCATGTCGTCAATCGCTTTACAAATGGTCATTGGAATTAAAATAAAAATTTTTTGTGTCACATATTTTTTGTAAGATATTGCAGAAACATATTTGTTAGACGTAATTACGATCAATTATAATTCATTTGTTCAGAACTATTACATACTAAAAAGATAATGGCTGCCAAAAAGTATGGCCGAATGTTGTCTACTATCATTAATGTACGATAAGAAACGTAATATAACTTTAAGCAGCGACGTTAATACAACTATTTAAAGTTGTCTTTATGTTTTATTATATCATTAACAAACAACGGTATTTTTTTAAACTCTATTAAAATGAATCTAGAAATTGAAACTTTCCAGCAAAATGTATATAATATGTATTTGATTTCTCTCCAATTTTGCAACGTTAAATTTATTTCAAAACTCAACCTGAAGGATCTATATTTTACAGAACATACCTAAAATTTTATGACGATGGTTTTATGAATACTATAATAACTAGTTTTTATAGTATTTAGTTACCAACGTTAGAAAATTAGTCCCATAAACGCAACTATTTGTCAATATCTACTGAAGTTTTTGATTTACATATATTTTGTTACTATCGGAAAGTAATATTTATAAATATTGCAGAACTATCACTACTATAAACCTAAAGAACTAATAGTTCTATAACATGGTAATTGTTACCCTTATACACGCTATTAATTGTTTAGTGTATGCGCTTTAGTAGTAATAGTAGGAGAGCCCCTCGACCAAAATTTCGAGTTACCATGAAAACTGTTTAGTTCGAGTCAAAATAAACAACTTTTATTTATGAAGGAAAGTCTCAGGATATTGCGAAAAGGGTGAAAATAAGTTTTCACTCAGTAAAAAAAAAATTACGGTGATCAGGCGACTTGCTCTAATTTGTTGTGAAAAAAGGCTTTTTTCCAAGCGAGTGTCGGTGCGTGGCGTCGTATTTTATAAGTGTCTTCGTGTCGGGAAAATCTTTTAGGCTATAGGTATTTCGTAGCGATCCTCCGAGTATTAAGAAAGTTATGACGTTTCAATAACCCATGTCGGAGGATTGTGTAAAATTTCTGAGATTAGAAAGAGATGCGCCTATTTTCTGTGGCTATACAGGACCTTTGTCCATTGCCATTCCCCCCTCCCCACACACACATAGAAATGTCCCCCAAAATCGACTTGACGGTGGTTTTTTTCATTTATCTCATAAACCGTTGTTCCGGCGAAAAAATATCAAGAGAGCAAAAATATTCCCCATAAAATTTTGCATAAGAAAGATTATATATAAGCTATACAGCTAAACCTCATAATTTTCTTGCAATTGAAGCTCAAAGTTGTGATTTATCGTCAAACGAAAAAATTTTTTGTACAAAGTGCATGTTGTGCGATTTATTTCCTTAAATATTGAATTTATGTGGTTGGCAAGGTGAAGGTATAAATATGTTCCATCCACGATAGGGGTGGGAACTTTTTGGTTAGTACTCGCAACCCCTTTAAGAGGTTATTACCAAATTTTAGAAACTATATAAATTTTTTCACCTAAAAATTCTAATTTGACTGGAGTATCAGGAAATTTGCACACTTTAACCCAACTTGAAAATTTTCTTCAAAACGTCAAAATTTCACTTTTCGTTTGCTCCTACTGCCTCAAAAATCGCAGTGAAGACCGTATGATTTACGATGTAGTTTTAAGTTGGACCCTCTACCCTCGTTTTTCTCGATTTTGCCTCCTAAGAAAGTTATGAAATGAGGCAATTTTGTCGGATTTTAGCGATTATTCAAACAGTACCCTTTAAATATTGTTTAAATGTTATTTGTGGCATTTTATAAATTATTTCTTTCCTTTTCTTTTTTGGGATTTATTACCACATTCCTCGAGATTCCTATCCAAAAAATTCGATTTATCTAAAAAATATTCAAATTAACCAGTTTAAAACTGGGAAATAACCTCTACGCCTTTTTTTGTATCTAGAGGATCCGGACCCGGACGGCGGACAAGAAGAAGAAAAAATTAAGAACTCTTCTTTTGTTTAGGTCCATCTCCGATATTAGCCGAGATATGAATTTTTTAAAAAGGTTGATTTTGCCGAAAAACTGTATTTTTCCGGGGGCCCTTGCTCCCCTCCCCGGAGGATTTTTTCAACCGAACTTTCAGCAGAGCTAAAACCAACCTTTCTCCCATTTTTTTTACATCGTCGATAATTTTTTTCACCCCTTTAGCAACTAGACGTCAGTCGTAATGGAATTTTGTTTTCATATTGACTTGAACTGTTAAAAAAAAATCCTCGTTCGCGATGAGGTCGAAAATCCTGGTCGGGGGCTCTCTCCTACTGTATTTATAATAATATATCCATTACCGTTTTATAATATATCTTAAATTCCGTAACTTTTGTCTTTTGTTAATATACTGGGATTTTTTTTTAGAAAAAAAATGAATACTAATATACTCAGATATTTAACTTCTACGACCAACAGATTTTGTATTTGTATCAGAATAGAAGTAGAAGATCCATAATCAAATTGGATATTTTTTTATTATTATGATTTTTTAAAAATTTAAAATAAAATTGTAAACAATATTTCATGTTTCTTACAAAGTATTCTACATTGCTTGGATACGTATTGTTTACAACTTTATTTAGATTTTATGTGAGTAATAACGAAAATATCCAATTTGATATATTTATACAGGGTGTATTTTAAAATAACCGCCAAACGAAAACTGGAGATTCTTTGATCTAAAATAAGACGAAAATTGTTAAGTATAAATGATTTTCCGAAAATGCTTCCTAACCTAGCTACAGGGTTTTGAAAAAAAATTTATTAAATAAATAACCATAGACAAAAGTTTGCTATACTTACATAATATAGGTATGGGCCATTAAATTTAACGTGATAACCTAATTATTGAGAACTGTTGTAATAACGCTTTATTTAACCTGTATGATTGCAATAACGTAGGCGCCAAGATATCTGAAAATGAGTATACTTATTGATTAAGAACCAGTCTTTAATTCGTTACATATATACTTGTATGCCCTGTAGTAACAAATTAAATAAAAACATATTGCGAATATATAGCTAATGCGATTAGGTTTTTCTGATTTACGCATAATTTTTTAGACTATTTTATATTATTGTAAATCATGATTTTTCAATTAAACTTTGTTCTTTGCATGGAGGAAACTTGGTCTAGTCTAGGAGCGAACATGTCTCTGGATAGTACCTAACTGTTATTATCATTATCTAATTTGTCTTTTGTATTTTATATCTGGTAGCTCTCTTTCTCCTTTTGAAATTAATTTTCTTAATTGTCTGAGTAAACTTCATGAATAATGAATTTAAAAAATATTTAACATCCCTGTCATCCGCCTCTGTACTGTCCACTATTCGCACACACATATCCCATCAGCGTGCTAAATTGAAATCTTTCAGATGTGCCGCTGCCAGGCTTTGTGCCCCCCGTACTCCCACAAGTAAATATCGTTCCTCTTCTATAATGAGGTCCGGCGCTGTCCGGTAGGGTGCGCACGCATCTCGCGACTTCAGACGCAAAAATTCGATATTAATATCGGAGCAGTCGGGGCGGAGAGAAAGATGCCTGCAATGCGCCAGTTCTACCAATGGCAGCCACTGTTGAACCCGCGAGCTATGAATATGATGGATTTATGGAAGTAATAAGCACCAGGTCGGCCATTGGTCCGTGGAAGTCTCAGATCCCCCCTCGGCCTCTGATCATTGATTGCAGTGGCGTACATCAACCCTTTGCACCGTCTCCTCTTTCTTTCGCCCACCATCAAGCATAAATGTCCAGAGGGATTTGTTGTTTTGGCTATATTCGTTTTTCTTCTTAATGTATACAGTTATTCACCGAATTTGAGGCACATGTTCCCTGGACGCTGATATTTATATGTATACACTGTTTACTAGTGTTAAGGTTGCCAATTATTATATGTAGTTTAATTTTTTATGACGTGTAGAATACCACTGCAAGATGGCAAATGGTCTGTTTTTATCAATTAATTGAATTCGAACGTTGGCGATTGCACAAAGAGCACATTACTTTGATATTACACAATCTGGAATACATTTAATTTTAGATATTTGATGTATATTTACGTTTTACAACATAGTTTGCTGTAATGTTTCCATAAAAAATGGTTTATCTGTAAAATTAAATAATAGCCAGCTTATGAAAACAAAACTGCGTCTTACTGAAAACTGGCGGATAGCTACTTACATATACATTATACATACTTAGGCAAAATATATACAGATACATCTTTAATGATGAGTTTATATCTTCTAAGACAAATAACGAGGAAAACATATTTAATAAATAAGTGACAGAATTTACAAATCATGAATTATTTTTAGAATTGGCGAAGGCGCGGGTTTATATTTAGAGTTCATTATTTCACATAAATAAGTTCAAGGTTACAAGGGTACATTTTATGGATGTATGCAACTAGAAAATTATTAAACCAGTACTTTTGGGTTTTATACTGTATAATTTGTTTTCTTTTTTAGACTGTCTCATTAATTCCTCGATAGCACCGAAAGTTTACTCTTAATAAAAATAAATAAATTTGTTATATCTCAACTGACAAATCCCAAATGGCTCAGATATATAGAAAGAAATTTTACTATTTTAGATATCTTTCTTAAAAAATATTGCCAAAAAGTTATTTGTGGCATCGTTTAATTTTCTTTCGTTTTTATTTGGGATTTATTATCACATCACATCACATCACATTCTTTAATATTTTGAAGTCCCAAATAATCTAAAATGGATTTAAAAAAAAATAACCTTTACGCCTGTGACTTTACGTCAAAGGACCGACCAGCTGAAGGTTGATTTTTTGACAGAATATAAATAAAATAAAAATAAAAATAATGATATTTAGGATTATCTGGGACCTCAAAATATTCAGGAATGTGATAATAAATCCCAAATTAAAAAAGAATGAAAATCTCTCCAGAGATGTGGACAAATGAGAAGGTGAATTTTAACAAGGTGATATAAGAACATGGCATAACTAACTCTAGCGTTGCTCAAAATGCATTTGAGAGTAACTGTTAAAAAATTATATACCTACCTATTTAGACGTCCGAAAGTTGGAGAAGCAATCTATCTATAATCTCTTTTGATTATTTGTAATGAACATAGCAAATCACCTTCAACGATTATTAAAATTATTATACCTATACGAAGAAGATTTTGATAAAATATTGAGCGTAAAGCGTAAAATAAATATGTCCCGAGGTATTGCATTTGAATTGGAATATAGTAAGAATATAACAACTAAAGTGGTTGCCATGAGTTTGGTTATATATATAATGCCAATTCAAACATTAACTTCCGCTCTGCAAACAGTTATGTTAACGTCATTTAACTTGAGTCTGTTAAATCTTGGGAAGTAGATTAGGGCTAAGGGCTAAGAGTCTGGCGAGTGTCGGTATGCAGATCATGCGGACGGGACAAAGCAGTCGTAGCGTAAAACGAGGCGAGGAGTTTCTTACTTCCGGTTGAACGGGCATCGTCTTTGACAAGCAACGGGGCAATAGTAACGCCAAGTGCCAAGCGGTTTTCCGCAGGTAGCAGATGCCTTAGTCCGGGTGAACTGTTTAAAGGTTAAATGTGGTATATGGGATTTAAAACGTAAGAGCTATTACCGATACATTATTTAAGTGTTCCTTAAATAAATGTAGATTGGGATGGTTTAAGTACCTATACTTGTATCCTATTCTGAATATTTTTTACTTTATAAATTTATTTTATTTAACTTGATTATATATATACATAAAATATTAATAATTTTTTGTTCCCTAAACACAAACAAAATCAATTCTTAAATCAAAGGCACAGGCATATAACCACCCAAATATAGATAAATTCATAGTTTCTATTGCGATTACGTCCACAAGACGCAATTTCTCAATCAACAGGTGAGTTTCGTTTTCTGGTTTTTACTTCTTCGTCTTCTTCTAGCAGTGACGGCAAATTGCAAGCAAATTGGTACCAAGAATAGCTCTCATGTTTATAGGCATATGATGAGAGAGTGCTTTCTGCGTTGATACCACGCATACTAAAGGCTCAGGTTGGGTTTACCAAAGCTCCTATGAATTTGAATCAATCTCGGTATGTGGTTGATCCGAAATAAGCCCTGGCTAATGATAGAAGTAATCTTTCATGAAATTGACTCAACATTTAGTGCCAAAATGTGATTTTTTTTTTTGAAGTAATATCAGTAAGTACAAAAAATCTTCGAGAATTGGCACGAATATTTTTGTTGGCTCAATTGAGACGGTTGGGGTAAGTGGTGATGTTCCAGTAGCTCGTTGTATTATATGTGTGTATGCCTTGTTGTGTGGTAGAATGACTATAACTCCACTAAGATAATATAACCATACAGAGAAATACAAAAATTGCTTTTAAACTGTATTTCTCTCAATAGAAAATCGTAATAAGTATTAGAAAAATCTATTTTATAAATGGTTTTTCTTTTATTTCTAGGGAAATATACCTAGCTAAAACATTTTAGATTGTTATAATTACGATAATCCTTCAGAACCATTTTGAGTCCAAGTATGTATTTTGGTATGTAAATTACCACTAAGAGCTATCTTAAGCTTGATATCCAGAGGCGCATCAATAGGCAGGTCATTGAATTAATTTATCCATATTGCTCTTATTATATCATTTCCTTATACTTTGCAAATATTCATATCCTGATTCTTTGACAGCTTTAACGGGAACAGATATATTTGCAAAAAATCGTGAGTTTAAGCATTTTTAAGAAGATCAGATCCCATAATAAAAATAAATTTATGCCCATACAGCCGGTTAAACGATTTCTTATCAATCTCTTATTTTCTCGAAAATTCCAGGTGTGTTTCTAATTACTTCACCTTGAAGCTGGGCTTTATTTTTAATTCGTACAAAATACACTAATGTCTTAAAATGTCCCCACAGGAAAGAATCCAAGGGGTCAAGACCTGGAGAACGGGGAGGCCAAGCCACAGGCCCACCCCGTCCTATCCACCATTCTCCATAGTTGACTTAGGTATTCTCGGACTAAAATTTTAAAATAGGGAGGAGCCCCTTCGTTACCAGTATTCTATTCTAATTCTGTGGGGCGCAACATCAAATAAATTCAACAATTTATTCCGAAATCGAACTTTAAAAATAGCATGGGAATTTTCTTCCGCCCACATATGATTATTGTGGGAACTAACGATATTTTTAGGATTACAACCAGTTTCAATCGTAAATGAAAAATTCTTAAAAAAATGGAGATCTTGACGGTATTGCATGCGAATCCATTGGCAATATTGAAGCCTGAGTTGTAAGTCCTGCGGTTTTAGTGCTTGAACACGTTGCAGATGTTATGGGTCGTAGGCTAGGAACTTCTTCAGATTTATATAACGTATCGGCATTTTTGTTAAAAAATTTAACTTTTGTCCAGGAATGAGATTTAACCTTACTTCACGTCTCTCCCAAGGGGGTTCACCGCCCAATTTGGGAATTACTGTATCAAGCGCTTATTCCTGGGTTAGCTGCAATCTGCTCCAAAACTACTATTTTCTCCGATATCGGATTTCCGGTAGTACGAAGCCGTCCACAATCTAATTTTTTGGTGTAAACGTACTGATTTCCCTCATACGTTGATGCAGCATGACAAAAAACTCTCTTGATGGAATATCACGGTTTGGAAACGCTAACTGATACAACCTTTTTACCAGCATTTCTGAAAACGAGTAACGTTATAAAATATTTGTTAAGCAAACTTGCGGTTTAAAGTACTGCAAAAATGAACTAACTTTTAGACATTAGTAAATAAATACTTAAGTAAGTGCCTAAGCGTCTTTTGTTTATTTGCTCTTTCTTGGACATCTTACTATGATGACGTGTCTTGTTCATAATTTTTAACGAATGAACCATGTAATAATAATTGCTTTAGATCCATTCTTCTCAAAAGTGGTTAATCTGATGACTTACAAGAACACCTATTTTACTTTAAAGCTATCATAGAATCAGAATATCAATGCAAAGTATCAGAAAATGGCATAATAAAAAAATATGAATACATAAATTCAGCGACTTGCCTGTTGGTACGCCTCTGGCCATTAAAGTAGATAGCCGTTGGTTGCTTAAGTATTAATGGTAATTCACATGCCAAAATGCATATACTTGAACTCAAGTCATTCTGAAAAAATTACATAAAATTCCCACCTTAGGAGTTATATTTTAAGGGTTCTAGCGCCCTTGGAAAGCATTTGCGAACCTATATGTTTCTTTTAAATTCTTTTGTACTCAATGGTCCATTAAAGTATGGCAACGGAATTTCGGGACACACTGTATGGATTCCCATGCAGCCTTCTATCTAAATGGATACACGTTTCATATATGTTTTCTGTAAAACATTTTTGTATGAGCAGTTTGACTAATCATGTCATCTTCTTCTTTCGCAATATATAAACCATCTTCACGTGTATTTCCTATTATTCAATGTAATTTTTTGAATATTTCTGTCAAACAGATGGTATGGATTCATAAGTCGATAAAATGTAGTGGATAAACGGATCTGATTGCTTCATCATCTTTTGAGAAATGTTAAACGGTGGGATTTGCAGCCCACTTATGACGAGAACGATATTTTTTACTGACAAAATAACCATAAAAAATGAATAGAGATATTTTTAAATACAAACGACTTGATAAGGCAGAAAGGTTAGGTTTACTTATTAGGTACAAGTTGTTTTTTGTTTTTTGGTTATTCTTTATAAACTCGAAATAGTAATCGTTTTACCTTTCCCCATTCTACAGACAGTCAGATACTATTGAGGTAGTTGTCATTTTCTGGAAACAAAATTAGTAATCATTTTACTATATTTTATTAAATGCCGTCGCGAAATAGGGAAATTATTTTTGTACAAAAGTTGACGCAAAAATAAAGAAAATCGTTGACTTTTTAGAAATAATTACAAAAGGTGCAAAAACCTTCATTATTTTCTTAACAGTGTTAAATACGTTATATCGTAGCGGCACAAAATAATTTATGTAAAGACTTCTTTTATTGCTGACCTACTATCTAAACGTACGAATCATCTGTCGGTTTTGCGATCAATTTTAAACTTTGGCGAATGAATAATATATCCCGGAGTATTGTTTGAAGTAAGTTATAGTTTCTCGTGTAGAAAGTTGAAAGTAGTAAGTCTCGGTGTGTGTGGGGAAGATTTTAGTGGATGTTTTGGTGTGGAATATGCAGCCGACGTCCGCCTTGGATTATTTAAGACGACAGCGCTATGCCCCGCAGATTCCTAGCAAATCTCATCCGCAAACGTTCTTTCTCATTCTTCCTGCCTTTGTATTTACCTTTCTCTCGACTCGTGCTAACTCCAGTGGTGGGTTAGCAAATTCTTTAATTTTAATTACAAAACACTGCAAAATATGTCGCCTTCAAATGTCGCTGACTAAAATTCAATTATAGTTAATTATCAAATTTTATGCAAAAGTATTACATCTTTGTAATATACTCTATTTTATTACAAGTTCGTTTTATTACATCAGAATATATGATGAACATATTGTATTCTAAACGATTTGTTACACCTTTTAGATCTAATCTAATCTAATTTAATTTTCCGCCTCAGGTTGATGCCAACTTGCTTGGCAAATTATACGTCGAGTGCGGTTGTTAGTGATTTGATGTTTGTGGAAACTACAATTGAAATAGTTTTTATTGTCTCCGGATGATGCCAATTTGGTTGGCGAAACATACGTCTATTGCAGTGTTAGTGTTTAGGTGTTTGTGGAAACTACGTCAATGTTATCGTCACATTAAAGATTCCAGCTTTCCTAAGGATCAAAAATCAAATAGCAAATAATATAATTAGTCACCAAACTTCTATACTTTTCAAGAGAATCTAATCAACAGGGTAGGTATCACCGACATATAAACCACGAATAAATTATAAATGAAACTAGAAAATGATCTGTCATTTTGGTATATGCCAGGTGACAACGATATCACTAGCAGCTTAAATTTATGTATCGTGACTAGCAGCCCTGTTTTGCACCTTATTTTTTAGGACAAAGTGAAACTCGGTAGTTAATATAGACGTAATATGTCACATTTTGATGTATTTGGAAATTTTTCAGACTTCTAGTTTAGCCGGAAGTGACGCCAATTCTTGATTTTTAAACGGAACAATCTGTATATTAATACATTTTCAGAATCCTGGGAACATTCCGAATAAGTTTTTGTTTATCATGGCTTATTTAAAAAATCATCTATACTATTTTGCTATCATAATGAAAAACAAATAAGTTTTTTTTTGAGTTTAATACTCAATGGAATTTGGGTTTGACGGTACCGTTGGATTGGTCTTGAAAAGTTGTACTTAATTGAGGGGGTGCTGCAGGGTGATGTTATTTATTTGAAACAGACCGTTTTGCAGGAAACTAATTTCGAAAGATTAAAATGCACCTAGTTATTAAATATGTTGGTAAAAGTCAAATTTGTATTTGTTCATTATTTTTGTCAATTAGGAATGATTTAAAGTTAATCCCAGCACTCTAGACTCAAAACTTGGCTCTAAAAAAATTAGGTAGGCGTAAAAACTCATCAAAAGAGTTCAAACCCACTCAGAATTTTCCCAGGATTCTGAAAACGCAATAATATACGGGGTATTCCGTTTAAAAATTAAGAATTGTTGTCACTTCCGACTAAACCGGATGTCCAAAAAAATCTTTAAATAAGCCAAAATGAGACATTTTACGACTATATTAACTATGCCGAGTTCTTATTTTGAAAAACATTATTATTTTTCAAGGGAGCCTTATTTATTTATTTATTTTTTACCAGTTTTCAATAGAACCTTACATACTTTTGGTACAAAAAAAAAGTAGTAGAAGATATAATTTTTTAGACTTAAATAATAAATAACATAAGAATATGTGATTTTGCCTTAAAATTGTCGATAAACTCATAAACATGAATGTTTATTTCTTCTTAATGTAGTAATGGCAGACATACAGTAAATTTATTTTCCAAATATACGAATTTGTGTGTGAAATAGACATAGTATATGCAAGAGCACTATGCATTGAGTGAAGACTGGGATGATTGCCCGCCGTTCTTGCAACGTGCAGGGCTCTCACTTTGTTATAGAGGATGTTCCAGAAATAAGTGCATAAAAAGAAACTACATATTCCCGACGGCAAATAACTCGATTGGATCAAACTTACCTATATACCAAAATGCTTCATAAGAGAGTTGCAGGCCCTTAAATGTGGGCCACTGAAGACGGTTTCTATTTATTATTTCCGAAACTGTTCAAGTTAAAGTCATGAAATTTTGCACATCCACTAAACTTTCTAAACCTAATAAAATGAAATAAATTCATTTTTACATTTAAATGCAAGCTCTAAAATGATTAGGTAAGAGGACTATTTTTTTCCTTTTCTCGCCAAAACAAACTTAAACCAAGATTTTATTATTTATTTTAACAACTGCTCAAAATGCTTAAATTTTGTTTTCACGTATAGAGGTAAGTTTGGTCTAATTGATTTATTTTGACGTCGGGAATATGTGGTTTCTTTTTGTGCACTTATTTCTGGGACACTCTGTATATCTATTTCACACATCTATTGGCCTATTTGAAAAGTGAATATACTGTATTTGTAAAGTCTGCTCATAACAATAAAGATGTTTAGTTTTGCATTTGCGTTTTCCCTTGTTGCCTTAATCTTTAAATAGAAAAATGCTAAAATAAATATATGAATGTCGTTTTGCCAAGTCATCTCTTTTCCTTTGCCAATTTTCTTCTTATACCGGGTGACCACGGATCATGGTAAACCCCGCCATTTCCACAATTTTTGAGCTATCCAAATGAAATTTTGAAGCAGTAATGTACGTTCAAAAAGACTCATTCACCTGTCAAAAGTTACGTCTTTTAATTGTTTCTTCCATGGCTAGTGTGATTAATAGTAAAAAATGACGTGTTGTGTTCGACGATTTTTTCCCTTTTTTTATTACTTGCACATTGCAGATTTATCAAGGATCGGCACATCAATGGATTCCATATAAAATGTATTTTTTTATGGTATTGGTTTACCATTATAATATCTTTTGGGAAAATGGTCAAAATGGACAAAAAGTGATTTGGTCAAATTTGAATGCACGCCAAGACGCCATTTTTATATATTTTTGTCGATCTAATTTTTTGGGAGTTATACCAGTACATTTGAATCAAATTAGACCAATCATGGCACTCTAGATTGAAAAATGAAATTGGCTCTAAAAAAATCAAGTGGGCTTTTTAAGACCCCAGAATAGTTCTATCGTACTCAGAATTTTCTCAGTATTCCAAAAATGCAATAATATATAGGGTGTTCCATTTAAAATTTCAAAGTTGAGGTCACTTCCGTCGAAACCGGACGTCGAAAAAAAAATCGGATGGGCCAAAATGAGTCTTTTTGGACGTACATTACTGCTGCAAAGTTTCAGTTGGATAGCTCAAAAATTGTGGAAACGGCGGGGGTTTACCATGATCCGTGGTCACCCGGTATAGATATTTTTTTAATCTTACAAATATCAGTATGAACAACTCTTCTATAATGAATGTTTCTTAGTGCTTAGATATTCATCTTTTTATATTCACCTATTTCTGAAACAACATGTTTTGAGCGAGTTTGCATTTTCGTATTAAAGAACTAAATTAGTCCTTCCCATAATCACCGACAACTTTTCGCTAATAGAGCAACAAATACAAGATTTCACTTCCTTATCACGAATATGTTAAGTTTTATATGATACGTACGTATTGAAATTTCATTACCTCGACGTTTTTGCATAGGCCGCCACTGGCTGGACTCAGGCCTAAAGCCAAACGAACTAACAACAAAGTTTTAGGGATTTTAGGAGAGCTTGCGATAAAAGTTTAGCTGGACAGTAGTGCAGTGTATTGACCAAACAGAACAGCGCCCGTTTGGAATAAAACACCAGGATATATCACCAACTCTTCGGGATGAATTCCACACAGAAAAAGGAGAACTAAAACATTAATGTATCGACAAACACTAACTCTTTTCTCATGTTGATAAAGTTCCTTTATATATATAGAGTAACAAACTTATTGCCAGAATTTGTTCTATTGGGGAAAACTGAGGAAGATGTAGGTGCTAACAAAGAAATAAATAACGTAGTGGAGTACGGTATGTGGCGGAAAAAGCTAATGGTTTCCCATTTTTAAATGAATCTGTTAAACATATAATTTTCAAACGTTTTCTCGTAACTGAATACATAGTGCGTGGAAGTCCAATATCTTGGTTAATAAAAGAGATAAATAGATTTTTTTGCTGTTGGTCTAGTTTCTTACGTTCCACAAAATTAAAATAATGTTGATTATATAGGGTGTCTCATTTCCTCATTCCACAAATATATATGTTGACATTTACTCGGGTTGTTTTTAAGACATATGCCTCTTTGTGTAAAACAGTTCGAGTAGAATAGGTTACCATGAGAAAAACAAAATATTTCTAATAATTTCTGACAGTTTATCAGCAATTTTTATGCAAAAACACAAAATAGAATATTCAAATGTGGAAAAACATAATTTTATTTGTCATTCATCAATTATGAAACCTACTGATAGAATTTATTTATAGAATTATGAGAAAAGTGTAAAAACAAAAGTTGCAGATTTTGATGTAAAGTATATTTTGAAAACAAACGAACGTCAGAAAGTAAACTGTCACTAATTATCAGAAATATTTTGTAATTTTTTTTTTCACGGCAAAATATGTTCCACGCAGTACTGTTTGGCATAATATTTTCATAACGGATAGAGCAAATGACAACGTATTATTTATTTTTGGAATCAGAGAAAAAAGATCTTTCAAAATACGCGAAAATGTACAGGGTGTTCCATTTAAAAAACCATTTTGTTTTATTTATCACCAATATTAGATAGTTCACCCAAAATGTACAATTTTTATTTTCAAACTTATTTCGTATCTTTAAAAATAAAGGCTTTAGACAGGGGTCAAAATATCTCGAAATATATCGAACTACCCTGTAAGTATGTAATGCATACTTCCACAGAGTGTCAAACAACGTGTTAAATTTTTTTGGAAAACAAAAAATATAGCTTCAATTTACTTAATATAATATTATTTCACTTGCTTTGAACACATATTTTAAATCTAAGCGGGTTATAATCGGTTATAATATTGCAACTTTTTTTCATGCTAAAATAAATTTCAAATAATCTTGGAAATTACTTTCAAATAAATTTTGTTAATTTTCTTAATAATGATATTATAATAATAATAACAATACATTTTTTGTGGTGTATTATGTCTTTTTCAAATATTTTTGGGTTTTAAAAAAATATCAATTATGAAAAAGAAATGAAAAAAATAATGTCATTCAGGTAATAATTAAAATTAAAATAAATTTTATTCATTATATTCTTTTCGTCTGTTACATATGGTAAGTAGAGTTTTAATACGAGTCTTTGAAATACGCTTTTAATAATATTAATTTAAGAGCACTCTGAACTTTCATTTTGTTCAGGATATTTTCTCTGCCTCCAACCGGCTAGATTTTCCTTTTTTTGTTCATCTTTCGTGAACATCAATCTTATTTATGTGGCAACAAAACAAGAGAATGGCGGTAGACCAAAGCCATTCTCTTAGTGGTGGACCAACGGGGGTAGAAACACCTGCAAATAATATCCTTCCTGCCTGCTTTAGCCATTCTTAACAATATCTTCAAAGTTCCATTAAAGAAATCCAGTTAGGGTTTTATAAGTTTTTCTCCTTCATTCCGCACTTTTCCTTTAGGCTTCATTTATTTTCACTATTGTCATAATGACCAGTATAGACCACTAAAACTAAATAGTATTGGAGTCAGGCTATCGATTTCTTTTATAGCTTTTCTTTCAACTTCTAATGCGTCTTACAAATGGACTCGTTATGTTTTATATTGTTTCGTTCTCTGGATTACACAACGCAGAGATTTTTAAAACATAACTGAAAAGTAATAATTTAATACATAAGAATATTGTCATGGTTTATTATTTGATAATGTCACAGTGAAGGAAAGTTTAAGGTAAAGGGCGAAAGGGGCATTTTGTGCAAAAAGTGCCTATTTAAAATGTAAATATTATCATTTCTTGCCTAATTAAATATGTCAAAGTATAGTTTGGCTTAATTATGAAAGAATAAGGAGATTACCAATAATCAAATGGCTTAGTACACATGAATGAAGTAATCCTTTTATTGTTTCTATGAAATACATTTGATATGAATGAATAAATTGATATGAATGAAAAATTGAAAGTGATATAAAACGCGGACACGTTATAGACAGTACCATGAAAACATTGAAAACTTTATTACTAGCCCGTTTTGAAAGTAATAATTCATGTCTAGTTGAGTGAAATTTACAAAATTTATAGGAACTTATAATGGGATGGTTAAGAAATTTTCTTGCAGAAAGTTTGGAAACGTCTGGCGTTTGAATTCTGGAACTTGCCATAAATTAGTAACAAAATAGTAACGTTACTACTTTTTTTAATGAAATACATTTTCCGAAGGAGAAGTTTTTGAAAAAAAAAATGTTTTGCCCGATTCATGAGTTAAGTTTTTGTACAGTATGAAGAGTCTACGTTAGCTAATTAAAAAAAAATAACTCATGAATCGACAAAAATGTTTCTTTTCCCCAAAGGTATGGCACTATTAATTTTATTTTGGACTATAATCAATAGCAGTGATATTCAGGATTGCCTAAGGAAAAATTAGAACCTTAAAATATGGAATTTTCTAGCTGTGGCACTCGAAAAACTGATCTAAGATGTCGATTTTCTTCATGATATTCATAAAGGTGCCATTATCTCAAAACCTAACAACTTTTTACTAAGGTAATATTTTGATTTTCTGGTAAGTCATGGCCTATCAATCCTCCTTCCAATGGATGAAGTTGACTTTTGGGACACCCTGTATGTTTATTTCTCAACCGATTTTGTAAAGATGAAGATAATCTAGTAGATAATTGTGTTACGTATAACTTTTAAATTATGTGTTTCGGTTTTACATGTTGAAAGCTGATTTCTTTGAAACTCGAGTTGTAGCCTTTATTGAAGGTGCTATCAATTTACTTAAACAGTACAGTTTGACAACTTGAGACGATTTTCGATAGTTTTAAAATTAATAAGAATTCGACGTCACTTTTCTTCAGTGTTTTAAAAATGATGTTTAACCCAATGTCATTTAAGGGGTTCGTAGAAGAAATAGCTATTTATAAAACTAGTTGCAAAGATCATGTATACACTAGATAGTCAGTCCTATTGTTTAATTTTATCGCTCATAAATGGACCCCAACTTAAGCTTCATCTCACTTTAACTCATGATACTGGCAATACTTCTCTGTTATTTGGCATCCAATTTTGCATGTGTTAGAGAGAGAAGATGGGGCGATGAAATAAACAGTGGCTTTGACTATCTAGTATATGAAATGATCTTTGCTAGTTGCAAAATGAGCGTGTTTTTTGCACTAGATGTGAAGATTGGATCATGAGCGTAGCGAGTGGTCCAACTCATCGTGTGCAAAAAAACACGCAGTTTTGCATCGTGTTTTATACAATATTTTTTGCAATTTAGTTGTTACGAAAAAAATAATTTTTGTTACGTTTTCTTTACGTTTAACATAATATAATAAATAAGATAAGTGTTTTCCCAATAAAAATGTTGTACGTTTAATATTTATGTTGTATTCTTAGTAAAAATAAATGGATCTGTCGCAATATCTGTTTATGTGACTAAACGTGTTAAGTGTTAAAATGAAAACTCATTTTAGCACAAGTGTTAAAATGAAATCTCATATTAGCACTTGTGCTAAAATGAGCCACTTTTGACAATGACAATCAGTGTCAAAAAGATGACTTTTCGTAACTAAATTGCAAAAATATTATTTTTACTTCTTCTACTACTTTTAGAAATTGGCTCCCTTCACCGAGACATACCGTATATAATTGAAAATGTTCTCTGTGTAATATCTATTTCAATTTTATTATCTTCTTAGACTGTCTTCCATAATTTTTTCAGTGTTTATACTACGTAGGCCTGAAAAATATATATTTCCAGCAGGGTTTTTTATATGTTGTTTTGTAGATACAATAAACAAATCGATATCTAGGGAGTTATATGACCACATTAATTTTCGTTCTAGGAATGCTGGCAGTAAATATTTTAGTTCGGCGCCTGAATATTTATATGAACAAAGAAAATAGGTTGGTGCGCTTTATTTTTCAGATATATAATCTCTTAAGTCAACAATGTATTGTTATGAGCATGGTTTCTATCTATAGGTGCAGATGTTCACACGCTTGGATTAAAATAGAAATTAAAATACATTTTAATGCATATTGAATTGCTGGCTTTATTGTTAACGTCCCCTCTATTTACTAATGGAAACAGAATATAAAACCTTAATTTGGGCGAGGTAGAGGCCTCATATTTGGATTATAAATATTACAGATATAAAAAAATTAAATATTTTTAACATTGATCTCCCTTGTATGACCATCGTTAGAATAACACTTCTTTAGGTAGGTATTCAAAAAAAGAAAATATTTGTATGTGGATTGATTTTCAAAGAATGTTACAACGCCGTAATGCCCGTAATAAAGCTGGCTCCCAGATATAGATGGCGCTTCAGCAGTATTTATTCAGAGTTTGCCAGAGTGGTTAAAATAATTATAACACTGTACGGACAACAACGTTATCTCTACAATGTTGTGAACTACACTGACAATCTTGGAACTAATGTTGCGGATGCGTTAAGTAGGTATGTCTAAGAGCCCGCATACCTTGGAGCTAATTCTTTCATGATACTAACAAATATTTTTAACAATCATGCAATTAATATTTTCAATATTATTTTCCAAAAACTTGATGATACCAAAAGAGAATCTATTACGTTGACTGTATTCTTTTTTAATAAAATTAGACTTGGGGTTTACGATCAACAAGTAAGGCGAAGGCAATGATTGTTTTCAAACGAGAACAAATCGGTGTATCTTTGTCAGTACATTCAACTAATACTTATCAAACCAAGAACAAAAAAATATTAAATATAAGTTCTTCATTATAATTTTGTACTATAATTAAATGACGAGATTTAGTACAGTATATAACACAACGTTACCCGTCTATTTTACTACCTAACCCCTAAGATAGGTAATAACAATAGGTAAAAATCCGCCTAATTATGTAATCATAAAATGCGTATGCGGAAAGTTCACCGACTGGAAAGTTCACCGTGACACAATTCGTCAAAAGGATTATTCACCGACTCTACAATTATGATTTCTGATTTGACTTTGAATTATAGTTGGCAGTGAGTTTAACTTTTTATACACTTAAAAATTCAAAGGGTCGGTCAGTTTATTTAAAGTTCTTCGAATGTAGAACTTCAGTTACGAATATCCATTACCCATTTTGGAAAAAAGAAGCTTTTAGTGGACGCTCACTTATTTTCCAAAGAAATGCAAGCATATTGAAAATATGAAACGTATCAGATATTGTATGATACGAAATAAATTGATTTGTGTAACAAAGTTTCTTGGTTCAATTCAATCTTAGGCAATTGTAGAATCGGTGAATTATCCTTTCGATGAACTGCGGGGCGGTGAACTTTCCAGTCGGTGAATTGTTGTCGGTGAACTTTCCGTCGATGAATTGTGGTCGGTGAACTTTCCTAGACCCCCACAGAATGAGAATATAACCTACTATATTCTCTTGCTTATTAAATAAGGGAAATAAAGGGTAAGATAAAAAATGATAATGGGAGGCAGGATTAGTCTCAAAATTTTAAATATTTTCAAAATGCTAATATTTTTATTATGAAAATTTCAATAGAGTGATTCTTGCTCAAACAGTGTCATAAAAAGTACCATTCAAATATGAAAGGAGAATCCTATTTTCAAGAATACCATATATACAGGTGCGCGTGTATATTATTTAAGTAATGAAATAATAATAAATATATAGTAGTAGTAGTAATTACATTTTGGCTTTGATTTTGATAAAAATCGTTAGCTCAGCGCCATAAATATATTAAATGTCAGAAATTCAATAAAAACATATACCAGACACTTATGGTAAATGGGAAATTCAGATTAGGTGAATATGTTGTAAGGTATGTGGAACCACATCGTAGTTTCTCACAAAAATTACTTAAAAAGGTAAAATTATTTACAAAAAAACTGTACTCTATTGAGTATGAAACAATAATTATTAAAAAATTATTCGATTAAAAGTTAACTTTCTTCGCTAGTTATGTTCTTAAAATGTAATTTTTCGATTGCTTTGCCTTAAAGGGTTGCAGAAATCGCATCTTAAGACAAAGGCTATTAATTGCTACAAAATAAATTTGTTCAACTTGTCACTATTTTTGGAACTTTCAACGATTATGCACAGAATTACTGACTACATTTTGGTAATTATTGTTTCTAACGGGTACAGCATAATCTAATTGGAAGTAATTCGAGAGTACGGATGTCAATAGTAGTTATATATCGATTGGGGCGAGCATTTGTCATAGTGTGGTGGGTGCCGTAGCTGGGCCTGACCGCCGGTCAGCAGCCCCCGGGGTCCGCAGGGGGCGGCGGGGGCAGTTGCAAGGGGAAACTCTCTGATCAATACCCAGGTCTACCGCCGTAGTGCCAACAAAGCAACTATAACGGATCCTGGACTATTGTTCATCAGGAGATAAAATGGGAAAATGGATTTTCTCTGCGCTCTCTCTCTTCTTGTTTCGCAATTTTATGAGCTCCTTTCGCGCGGCCACGGTCCTTCATGTACTATAAAAAGTAATGGAAACACGTTCTCTGATTAACTACGTGATTATTCTCATTAGCAAAATGTTGAGCCCTCGTCAAACTTATCTTACAAGTTTATTACTCTTCTAGTATTTTTTCTAGCTATTATGTCTTGGGTTTCAATGCAACAATTTGTTAGTAGGTCTTGTTTGCTTAAGTAAGTATAATTTCTTTATATTGCAATTTTTTTTTTTGTTGAGATTTTATACAGATCTTAATAATGATAGCAACGAAAATCTTCGTTGGAAATTGAACGAAATAAAATTTGATGGATGGTATGCACGAGAGAAAATGGTATTAGCAAATTTATTAAATATAAATTCGTAAAAACTGGTATAAAAGAACAAGATAGTTACTTATATATGTTATATGAACGATAAAAATTGACACATATTTATTGACCGATACTATTAAATTACGAACTTTGTCTAAAATATATAGGTACGTCATAGAATATGAATGGTTTCTTAATTTATCCAGTATAAATACTTAGACATACCGAAATTGTTATGAAATCACACAGTGAGATCGAAAGTGGAACTTTTCTACAGGCACACAACTGGAAATTTTTTTTTTGTAACTTGACCTGCCTATATACGATATGAATCTTCTTGTAGAATTTTATAACTTGTTCTTTGTAATGTTTGTTTATTTTGATGAGTCTAGCGCAGTTGCCTAGGTCCTAAAGTTGGGCTGTGACACTGACGTAGTTACCAGTAAATATCAAAACGCCCAATACTTTTCGCCAGCCAAGTTGATATAATCGGTGGATGATTCGAATTAAGTAAGTCAATGAATTCAGTTGACTAGACCATTATTGAATTTTATTATAAATTTTAAATTAAGTTAATCAATTAAAACTCTCGCATTTGACGAAGGAACAGAATAACAGGAATAACAGGATTTGGATAAATTCAAAGTCAAAGCAAGCTTGTAAGAAAAGTTTGTTTTTAATAATTATCTCAAACAATGATTAATGTAACACTTAATAAGTATTTAAAAATTCACCATTCTGCTTAATTTACTTAATATTTCAAAAATAATTTTATATAAATATTTTGTTTAAGCGAGAGGTATGTCGATATACCTAACAGGACTCTTTATATATATATATTTCAGATAATGATATGATGATCATATTTGTTTGCCATAAAATATACAAAAGTGTAATTTTTCGGCAAACAAATCTGTAACATATAATATTTAAAATAATATACCTTCGAATTTAAGAGAAAGAAGATTAACATTTAAATATGTCTGGAATACCTGTAATATCTTGGAATATATGGGAGCACTTCAGAACACTGAAATACTCTGGAATACATTCGGATTATTTGAGCACAAGGGCTCTACCGGGTGGCCACGAAATTATTGCCTGTGGAGTAACTCATTGGTCAAGACTCTGACACAATAATTGTGCACAAAATACTATTTCCGGTTTAACAGGAAGTAAACCACTTGTGGCGAATTTTAAATTAAATTCCATTACAGTGTCATTGTAATTTTTATTTTATTAAAATTAATTGAATCATTAATTCGATTATAATCAGTGATACATCTAAACGTTGCGAAGTTGGAGTTACATAATTGTGATTTAACCTTTTGTGCACAGATTCTAGGGCTCACGGTAAGTGGACTTTTACGTTCTTTCTCAGCTTCGCTTCTAGAACCAGGTGTCTCGCATTAACAAACTTAATTCGTCTATATAATTCTTAATTTATTTAAGTTTATCATTTAAATATTTTGTTATATCCTTAATATTTTATTATATTAATGATATATTAACTGGATCTGTGGAGATTTTTTTTGTTCGATATTAATAATTATCGATTATTTTGAGGTTGGACACCATATTGTGTGGTAAAAATGTGTCTTCTATATTAAATTTTTTTTTCTTAAAGTGTTTTCTTAACCGCCTCTCAAGTCATCGCAGTAACTCCCGGAAAATCCCAATAATTTGTGTTAGGCTAAGAGAGACGAGGGCGTACAGTTTATTATGCAATCCGAATCACATATAGGGCTTCGATAATTCTCTCAATCTAAGTCCGAAGTAAATCAGAAATAAGTAAATGTTTAATTTGCCTCTGGATGAGGATTCGAACCATCGATCCTCACAACTAGGTAAGTACGTATATCAACGCATTTACTCACTCGGTTAACATGCCTATTAAGGGTTTAGTTAGTATTAAACAATTAGCACTTTTTGTCGGTGAGGCTTAATAACTCGAGGATAGGTTTTTGCTGGTGCATATTCTTTGTGTGTTATACACATTTGTGGCGAATTTATTCGGAAATTCTCGACTTACAATAACGTAGTAGTGACGTATCACGTGAGGGTCTGGAACAAGCCAAATCATCTAATCTGTCCACAGTGCCCACTATAAGGGATTACTGCTCGGATTATCTCATCCAGCCCAAAGTGAGTGATTTTTTTATTAAATTTCGCTTAGCAGAGATTTTTTAAACCAGGGAATTTTTGAAACAATTTCGGTACATTTACCTTTTTGTAATTAATTTTGAATAATTTTTGTCATAACTTCACATAAATATTGTCTAAAAGATATTTGTGTCACCGTTTAATTTTATTTCTTTTTTTTTTTTGGGATGTATTATCACATCGTCCACATCCTTGAGTAGTCCCAGATAATCTAAAAAATATCTGAATTTTTTAAAAATAACCTTTACGGCTGTAAGTTTACGTCAAAGGAAGTTTTTTTTGTTGACATGCAATATAAATAAAATAAAAATAAAAATGATATTTCGCCTACGTTTCGGAATAAAATAAAATAATTTTGCTTACTTTGAGTAACGTATAATATTTTTATGGTATTAGATATGTATATCTAACTTTGATAATTAATTGTAGTTTAAACTTTCAAGTTAGCCATCAAATTTTTCTTAAAGCTAATATTTTGATGTATTTCAATTATTGTCGATTTTTTATTTTTTATACAATTTTACAATCCCTAATTTTTTATTGGCTAAATTGTTATAATTTGTAATATTTTATCAGTCAATCTTGTTAAGCATCTTTCCATGTTGTATTTTCAACTGGTTTATCATTATTTTGCACACTTTTGTCCCTCATCTGCTGGAGTATTTGGTGACAACTTCAGGAATCACACTAGCCAAAGCCCTGAACAAACCTTGAATATTTTGGTCAGGCAATATAGGAATCTTTGGAAACACCAGTCATTTTTTATATGTATTCGATTTTTGCGTATTTTATATTGTCAATTTTGTATAGAAGTTTGAAACATTTTTGTCATTATATTATTATATTACATTTGTGTTTAATTTAAATATTTAAGAATATCTATAAATCTTTATATATTAATATTATGTGCTTTTTTGGTATCTAGTCCATTTGTGGATTTTTAATTAATAATACACTGGTGACTTATCATCAGTAACATAAGAAAATAAAATACATCATAAACAAACACTCATGACCCTACCGTAGAGCTAATCAGAGTTAATTATTACCAAGCTTAACTTAACAACTAAGTGAGTTTCGTAATACTTTTTTATTTTAAACGGAATACCATGTATATTTTTACATCTTCTTGTTTGTCATGAAATTCTGATTTCAGTAATATGTCACAAGTTGACATTGGTTAAAAAAATAGTATCTAAAATGGGAAAAAATTGCAAAAGTAAGTAGACCCTTGTGGGATTTTATTTTTGAATCTTATATAAAGTAGGGCGAGATGACGTATGGGGCATGGGCGTGTGTTTTGTCAATCCAAATACGAATATGATTAATGGGTCTATTCTCGTTCACGTCCGTTAAAATTAACACACCTGTTTTAATTTTTAACATTCCGTTAAGTTAAAATTGATAAATGCTATTCACGGGGGATATTTTTAACGGATCATCTAACATACCCACATTTAACAGATCCGTTTAATTCACATTACAGAAGCTAGCTACTAATGCATAGAAAAATAATTATAGTGAAAATTCCATGAACTATTTTAGTATTTCTCTGTTTACGTTTATTGTTTCTATGTATCTATAATCATATTCTACATTCTACTATCATAACCTCTGTTTTTCTAAATTAACCGTTTTCACCTTTTCGTGGTTTATAAATTATTAATATAAAAGGAGATAGCAGATGAAAATGCAGAAACTGTATAAATAAATTTTAATATAAAAATGTTTATCTTGAAGTCGCCGTACTTTTACAAGAATTTTTATAAGTTATAAAACTGATTTTTTACATTTTTCCAAAAATAAAGCAGTTATTTTATTAATCGCCTTAATTCTTTATAAAGAAGAGCTGGTACTGCCATTTTTAACCATATACTTATTTCTATACTCAAAATGTAAAAAAACGTGTGTAATATCTTCTAATCTAGAAAACGGGAAAACACCGAAAACGACACGGAAAGACGGAAATTAATTTAAAAAAATATGCTGTTTTTACTCTGCGGACACCATTTTATGATTTTATTCCAATAAACAGATCAGGTAATTTTTCTAACCTCTAACCATCCTTTATAAATAAACGGATTTGGGTTAATTTTTAACTGTCAAGAGTGTAACGAGAATACCAATTCCGTTAAGAGTTTCTGTTAATTTTTTTAACGGACTGTTAATTTTAATATTGCGAATGGGAATAGACCCGTATATCAATTAATTTTGATAAAGAATGAATATGACGAAGATTATTTAAACGTCAATTATATTTGCATGAATGGAAATATTAGGATTACTCCGGAATATGTTAAGACATGGGAAAATGAGAATCAATGTCGGTACTATTTTTAAAAGTAGTGGTTGAAGCTTCCCAAGTTCCTATAAGTATATTATATGTATTTCGAAGTATTCTTACTAATTTGCAATTATAAAATTGGTGACGGATGGAGTAAGTTTATTAAAAGCCAGTTTTGATACATTAGTTATGATTAAACTGTTTAAATCTTCAGATGATGCCAACTTGATATTCATTACTGATAACGTTAATGTACCAAGAGAAAACATTATTTTATCCAGGTTAAACGTCATTAATTTTGATAGGTGACAGAACAACTAGAATGAAGTAGACTTTCATAAGAAAACTTTGGTCAAAAATGTTTCCTAACAAAGATACAGGGTGTCAAAGTTGTAAAAAAATCTGGCTTTCTCATCATAACTTCCAAACCACTCTCACACAGATTAATGTAGTACATCTCTAAGTAATGATTAAAATCATTTAAAGACATTCTCCAGTGGCGTAGATACCGGTGGTCGGCACCCCCTTCTCACCTCCCAATCTTCGGCGCCACTGGATATTTTACAAAGAAGGTTCAATTTTTGGATTCCCTGTTTAATTTAGAAAAAGAAATTACCCTTGCAAATTTTTTATTTATGGCTTCGTTTTTGAGATACTTATTCTAATTTAAAATGTAGGCCAAAACTTAGGACTGAACTACCAAGAAAATATGATATGAGAGGCCAAAATTTTTTAAAACACTTTATTGCTTACTAGACATAATGTACATCAAAGATTCAAAAAAAGCAAATTAAATAAATAATTACACTAATAAGTTCTCAAAATTGAATCCACTTTGACACCCTGTATCTTTGTTAGGAAACATTTTTGAACAAAGTTTTCTTATGAAAGTCTACTTTTTTCTAGTTGTTCTATCACCTATCAAAATTAATGAATTGCTGTTAATAGAGGCTCCTTATATAGCATATAGCCTTGATTACCTAAAAATAAAAATATTTTATTAATTTGTAAATACATATAATAGAACATACGTACAGGGTTAGTTTTATAAATGTAAACCCCCCATTTTTATTTTTATTTTTGGCCGATTCAAATAATTAAAAAACTGGCCTTACACGGTTTTTTACGTAGATTCCACTTCTGCTAACGGATTGGCAATAGCGTTTTATATATACAGGGTACGCAAAAAAGTTAGGATTTTTTAAATGGAACACCCTGTATATTTTGACAAATTTGAATTCCTCCAATCATTCTGATTACAAATATATACACATATTGTATAATCGCTTTACTGGCTTTTGAGTTATTTTCACTTTATTATGGATACGTTGAAAAAAACCGTTATTTTAATAAATTCATATAATAAATCAATAAATGGAATAAATCAAAAACAAAACAAAATATATGAATTATTAAAACAAATTACGTAACATTTTCAACATAACCACCATTAACTTCGATACATTTCAAACAATTAATAAAATTCGAACGGTGTCCAGACCTGAATCCATTAGATTATTTTCTTTGGGGAACGCTCAAAGAAAAAACTTACAGTGAACCAGTGGAAAATTTTAAACAAAAAAAAATCTAATTGTAAAAATATAATTTTGGTAAATTTGGATGCAGCACTTTTTCGAAAAATTCGTTCGAATTTTATTAAAAGTGGTTTGAAATGTATCGAAGTTAATGGTGGTTGATTATGTTGAAAATTTGATTAATTCATATAAATTTTTTGTTGATTTACTGTATTTATTGATTTATTATATGGGTTTATAAAATGACGCTTTTGTTTCGACGTATCCATAAAGTGAAAATAACTCAAAAACCAGTAAACCGATTATACAATAGGTGTATATATTTGTAATCAGAATGATTGGAGGAATTCAAATTTGTCAAAAAATACAGGGTGTTCCATTTAAAAAAACCTAACTTTTTTGCGTACACTGTATATTTAAAACGCTATTGCCAATCCGTTAGCAGAAATGGAATCTACGTAAAAAACCGTGCAAGGCCAGTTTTTTAATTTTTTGAATCGGTCAAAAATAAAAATAAAAATGGGGGGTTTACATTTATAAAACTAACCCTGTACCAGAAGCATACAAATAATAGTAATTTGCAGATATATCTAGAATTTAATTATAAAGTTTCCATTTCGGCAACAAGCCCAACATAATGAATAATATATTTCCAACATCTGTGTCTGCCTGCAAAAGGCAGAAGAATTAAGGGCACATTGTCCTTTTATTTCAGGAATTTACTGCAGCTCTCCGAATTCACTTCCTACTACACGTCCGAGGTTATAATAAATACGGGAGATGAGGAATAAGTAGATACATATTGAACAAATATATTTTCACCATTGGATCCATATATTTAAACCTTGTACCACTAAATATAACTTCATTAATTAATTAGTATTTATCTAATAAATAATAACTAGAATCAATATTGTTCCATACTCACGTCAGCAAAGTCGCATTACTTACCTGTGGTATACTATTGGATTCTAATGCCATTACTAGGCTGTCGTTGAATAAGCAAACCTACAGGTGACATTGTAAATAGTCACGCGTCGCGTCATTTTTAAGTTTACGGGTCTCTGTTCGTGCGGTATAGTATGTAAATCTAAACCTTAAATGTTCCAAAGGATCTGGCATTACTCTGCTACGGTGAATATGATGGTAAATCAGAAATAGATACAAATGTTCCAATAAGTAAAAATATGATAATTAGTTCCCATATTTTTCATTCCGGTTAACCTGCGATTAATTAATTGTACATGCATGTACTGAAGCAGAAAATACCGACCCCAGAAATACAAACAATATGAAAGAAGTACGAGTTCGTAAATTCAATAAAATTGTAGGCTGTTTTAAGTTACTTTAGTGTTTTTTAAGACGAATTTAAAGAGATTTCCTTCTGAATGTTTCGTTAATTACTCTAACTATACTCGAGGATAAATAAAAGAAACCGAAAAAAATAGTATTACCTGGTAATAAAAATCTTGCAGATGAAATATAAAACTTTAAGAACAGGATCTAAGTATGTCGTATTGAAGAAATCAGATGCCAAACCCCTAGGAAACGTTTTCAATGACTTGTTTAGAGGTTTCACATAATATTATCTTAAGTAGTTACATTTAAGAGCATTGCAGTAAGAGCTAAAATTAATACTACCTGGCACTACGCTTTAAAAATTGAAAAAGAAATTCAGAATCTTGCAAAGCCATAACGCACCCGCCAGGAATAACTCATTAGTAAATAAGTTTTTATTATCAAGTTTAAAACACAACAGCAATAAATTTACCCTCGTATACACATAAATGTAAGAAGACAGCTGGATTTGTGACGTGAGGTTTGTTAAATATGAACTGAAGTGATATTCTGCAGAATCCGTAACTGACCGGTGGTCAGTTTCTCCCTATTTAACGACTCCCCTTCGAGTTATTGCTTAATCTCTTGGCTTACAGTCTAATAACATAGGAGAACAGAACATGGAATATGTCATTAACAAATATTCCCCATTTAGCTATCCGCTACTAATATTACTAACATTTATGTGTATTATTACTGAAACTTTGACATTTACTGTGATTAATTGTTATAGTACATGCTGTTGAAATGTGTAATGGTCATTGCTATGTCTGGAATTGATGGATCTAATGCCAAGAGAAAAATGGTGTATTGACCATAAATCATCAAACTGGAGGAAAATAAATTTGTTGAAGGGAAACGTAGATTCAGTAAACGGGTACAATGAAAAGTCTAGATAATAAAAAATATGAAACTATACAATCGTATAGGTACTTTTTATTACTATACTATTGCATGGCAACGTTTGTTGTAATCTTCAGTTAGCTGTTGGAGTTTGTACAACTACGTGGACAAAATAAATTGGGATTGAAAATTTAATAAGAAATATTTTGCTCCTCATATGTGCCATTCTTGTTAACTACACAATTAAAGCTCAAATCACAATTCAAATGACCACAACAGAAACAGTAACGGCGTATAACATACAATATAATTTGCTGATTTTACTAACTAATGTGAGTGTGCAAATGAACAGATCCACCTTCAACACTTTGATTTGAAATCACTTACTATTTTTTATCTTTTTTTATCCACTTAAACTGTTAGTTAATATAATATGACCCGCACGATCTGGTTAGTAATTCAATATACAAATTTCATTAAAAACTAAAAGATAGAAGTATGGATAGAATATGCTTAAAATGTAATGTAAGTATAGTGACATTTTTCACTATAATTTATAACGTACAACCGCAACAGCGCCTTAATTACGGCTGTCTCATTTTGATCGAATTTCTTTTACTGTGAACTTGCTATGTATATTGACACTGAATTATTATTCCACACGAGCATTCTAAAATTGTGCAATTATACTGAATCGCCACCATGCATCTACTCAGCAGTAATTGGTAAATTACTTTTCCATATTCTGAACAATTTCCTTGTATTGATGACTAATGAAAAATAAATAAAATTTGTTTTTATTTTAATTTACGAATGACATTTTTATTAGCTGGAAGTTATTAAATTTACAACTTATTGTTAGCATTTGCATATTGATTAGTTTTTCGGAGCAAAGAGACAATGGCTTCTTCTTTGTATAAGAATCCTGAGCATCTTGGAATTAAAATATTTACATCTCATCTCTGTTGATTACATTTCCAATTCTGAAATTAATTTTCTCCGAGTAAAATGCAAAATCACAAGCAATCTCAAGTTCTAAAAACGAAATTATTTCTCCCTATTCACTTTGTCTCCTGGCCGTAGTCGAATCCAAATACTCAATCATTTGTGGAAATGACGTATTTTAATGTAACAAAGTTTTAATTCTCTGCAAGAGGGTGGATGACATTGGAAATATCTTCACATTTCCATTTAAATGTATTCGAGGTCCGCTTTGGTCTGGCAGAGTGGAATTACTCGGGTTTTTATATCTCCGCCGAGAACAGTATCAAAAGTTAATTTGTGGTAAAATCTGAGGAACTGCCTGCTATTTACTCTCTAATGATGGAAATGTGCACTTCTTAACTTTACTTTTCCTTTACATTTTATATTTACTGGTGTTCTTTTAAATAAAACATAAACTAAGAGAGTTCTCGGAGGACCATGTTCTGATTTATGAGGTATATAGTTTTCACACGTATAACACAAAAAATTTACACCATAGGATTGATACCGATTTACAACTTCACGAAATTTTATTGATTGCTCTTTCTAGGACATTTTTTGGTTGAATATGATCTCTAACTTCTAACTCTTTTTAAATTTATTTATTTAATTCTTTAAATACCTACTCGTAGGTACTAATTCGTGCCTAAATTCTAAATTTAAATACGACCTTTCTTGCCTTATCGTGCTTATAAGAAATGAGATGAGATAGACGGGAGAATTTGTGAGAATTTTGAACTCACTCGGCATCAATGGTGAAAAATTCTTGTTCCACGATTGTAGAAATATATTTAAACATTATTTGGTATTTAATGCTTCAGTAACAGAAGAGCTTAGTAATATTTCGATATGAATTGATTGATTGCACACGCACACTGTCTAACTGACAAAAGCATTGATCGGCCCGACATAGGTGCCTTAATATGTCTATTATATATTTATTGAAATGGACGAATAATTCATTTAATTACGCCAATTATTTGATTAATTTTGTGGACAGGCGATTCAGGTATTGCACGGGGAATTATAAAAATGTAAAGCAATAAAATGAGTTCTGGCTTTATTTCTCAATATTTTATTAATAGAGATATACACAGCTTGTTCGATTAATTTATCAAATGGATATGAGTGAACATATTATTATTGTATAAGAAAAATCAATAAAATATAAATGAATCTCTGGAAGGCATTAGTTTATGTGGTTGATGTAGATTATATTATTTACAGCAGTTAATTTCTAATAAAATATCCTAATGTTAACTTTGTAGTTATTACCTAATTATGACATTTCTTGTTAGCAAATACTTAATATTTGCATTGGCGCCTTCGCCAAAAGGGTAAAAATGTATTAAAAAAGTTCAAAACAACGCAACGTATTCATTATGTACAAACATTTTATGGTATCAATATCTAAACAATTTACATATACATTAAATTATACTTATATTAATTTATAATATTAATATTGTTTACATTTTCAATACGTAATCCTTATAGAAAAATATGGTGTAAAATAACACTGCTGCTTTAAGTTTGAAGGAGACTATAAATAAACCTGGCAGTGTTTGATGTACAACGAGCCATACTGTAATTATTGATTTTGTTGTAACAGCAGTATTGTTCTTAAATTAAAAATTGAAATTAATTATATTTCAACTTTCAAAAATCGTAGGCCTACCTACTATAATAAATGTAGATAGGTACATTTGTGATTTTTTGTTACAAAAAACTTTTTTGTATTGCTACAGTTTTTTTTGAAATATAGATATTTATTAATTTAATAATCTAGGTTCCTACAAGCAAATAATGAATTCATTCCAAATAACTGATTTTATAGAAAAAATAGGTATTGGCAAATATTTTTGTTTTTAGAATATGAAATTTTCTACTACATATTTGTATCTATTAATTTTATTAATTAGGTAAGTATTCTTCAAAAACTATACAATTTTAGTGAAAACATGTGGACTCTTCGAAAAATGTTGATGAACTTTGGAATATGTATAAATCTGCATAGTTCAATGTTATATAAGAGCAGACAAAAAGCCCATAATAAGAGAGTGGCATGTGCAACGGAGGCGGCGAAACTAAAAAAATTAAAAAAATGTATAAAAACGGAGAACAACACAAGTTTCAAAATGCAAAAAACAAACATATTTTGTCAAAATAATCCAAACCGTTTTGAAAAAATAATAATGAATCATTAAAGGATTTTTACAAGATATCAAGGAATTATTTAATAAATAAAATTCAATTTTATCTATTCAAAGCTTGGTCAAAAAAGTTGGTTACTTTATGTCGTATACTTATTTATAGTTAAGTATCATAATAATATACTGTGCATGTCATAGCCCATATTCAGCATATTTAATAAAAAATATATTTAAAGCTAATATTTTGGTTTAATTAGTTTAACAGTTTAGTTTTTAATATTGTATACCTACTTATTAATTCTCAATTCTTAAGTTAGGCTATTGCGTAATTCTTATTATACAGGGTGAACCCCAACTTATTTAATTCCTTTTAAGAGGGGATCTCTGTTGATATTTGTAACACGAATTACGAGTAAAAAAATATAAAAATGAAAGTTGAAACACTGGCCTACCTTACGTAGAAATCTATCGAACCTTTGAGGAACAGTGCATATTTCTACCGATCCACATATAAGATGAACAACATGTTTTGTTTATCTAAGTTTATTACAAATTCCAAAGATATAAAAAAACACCATAAAATCACCGACAAAGTTGTCCAGGGGCTACACGTACTTCGAACGATAAATTAATTAACTTCACAGAAAAGCCGCTAATAAAGTTAGCGGCTGTTCGACGGGATTCGGATTTAAAGGCAGAGACATCGGCACGTTTGATGCTTGTGTAAACAAATGGTATAAATAATATGCTTTTCACAGACTTCCGAGCAATATTAATTGATAGTGGTACGTTAAAAGCTAGTGAACCAATGTAAAAAACAAGGTGACCTGACCTATCTTATTTTATTTTCGATTGAGATAGGCCAGTTGCTAAGTTTTCAAAATATTGACGTATTTTAATTTATTTTTTTCTCGAAAACTGCCGCGTGTATTTCTTTTATTTTTTTACATGGATTCACCATTAACCTATCACCCCTTAAAATTAAATAAATAAGTTGGGGTTCACCCTTATAAAATTTGACAAGAAAAGTTTGTGCAAATTCTATGTACAGGGTGTTCACGCGAGAATTGAACCCCCCCCCGCCTAGATCCTTCCCCTTTGCCACAATTTGACGTAATGGATGGGTAACCGCGGCCCTATAGCATGGCCAGCTCGAAGTCCGGACTTGAGTCCGTTAGATTTTTTCTTTTATCTGTGTTCAGAATGAAAAACTGCACCAACTACGAAAATTAGATACAGGGTGTCACAAAAGTTGACAAGTTGTATATGACGAGATATAGGAAATTATGATGGACATATTTGAAAACTACGGAAAAAATCGTATAGGAACGAATTTTTATTTTTCAAATTGTGTCAAAGGGGAAGGATCTAGGCGGGGGGTTCAATTCTCGCGTGAACACCCTGTACTATTATCGCTACAAAAATTGCAGAAATATTACTTAGGACTGCTATGGAACATAATTTTCTTTATCGGTTTCAGGATATTAATCCTTTGTTTACATATGCAAAAGTAGGCTGGTAAACAAGTCATAACTAAAGTTGTACAGTTATATTTAAAACTTGTACGGTAATAATATTACAAATACAGATCTGTCAATAACTGTCAACAGATGAAATAATATATAATGAAACTATAATATAGGGCTATTTATTGATACAAACAGACAGAAAACTCCAAACAATAATAAATTAAGTACTGAAATCCAACTGAAATGTATTTTCAGGCAATCCAAGGTCCATTTTTATGTAGCCGTTGTGACATTAAAAATGTAAACATTTAGGTAATATGAAAAAAGGTAACAAATAAAATCAAACAAAATATAACTGTAACCATGGCGACAAATCAACCCATACAGACTGGACCAACTAATGAAATGAAAACGTTATTAATAAGAGAATATCAAAAGGTAATATCTATTAATAATGTCTTTATTTTCTGAAACCGATAAACTATTGAACATATCACGGATGTTATGAATCATAACAGCCTTAGATGTCTTAAAATCCTCGCTCTACGAGCTCGGATTTCAATCCGACATCTGCGGCAGTTATGATAGTCATAACATTCCTAGATATGTTAATAGCTATAAACTATGAAAGATTTTACTTCTCAAGGTAAATAAATGGAGAATACCTATTATGATGTTTAGCTTTGAGTAAAAATGTTTATGTCCAAAGTATTAAAAGTTGTCGTACACAAATAAAGTTAAACTGCTGTGAACTCACATCAATAGTGCTGGAATTAATCGCGATAATTATAATGTTGATCACACACATTAACCAAGCTTGGTACAATGTTCGTACTTCAGGCGATTAAAGCTACTCTACCTATTTCTTGCACTTCAGGCTTTATATAATATCCTTTTTATTTCAGTTTTTCCACAATAGATTGAAATTAACTTTTGTTTTTTGTGCATTCTAAATTTCCGATTTCAATCTTTACTCTCTCAAATTAAATTAAAAGAATAATGTCCTCATGAAAATGTTAAAGAGTGATTCTAATTTACTACAAACTTTCAGTAAAGAGTGAAATATCATTCTTGTTAAACTGGCCTTTAAATACTTATAAATTAAATAATAATACATGTAAACTTAATAATTTAGTTAAATTGTGTCTCTGCTCTACTTCTAAATAAAATTTGGACACAATTTTTGGTGCAAATTTACAGTCCAGATACAATTATTGTGACCATTTTTATAAAGCTTTCCAGCAAAATTTCAATCTTAATTAATTTACCAAAATAGATACTTCTGCCATATTAGTCTACGACAGGCTCTACGTGTTTAAAAAAGGTCAAATTTAACGTTGAAAAATAGGTATGGCAATATATCCAGAGGGCATGTCTTCTTACATTCCGCTCATGAGAGGATAAAGTAATTGAAATGAGTTTAAAAATTGAAGGGCTGGAACTGACGGCCGGAGAACACACGCTTACAAATCGACTATGTTCACCTGATACGCCATCTATTAATAAAATCATGATTCAGAGATGTGCCTCGTCTGTCTTTCCGATTTTCTGTATTTGACAGAATTAATTTACCTTTGAAGTGCTTTACTTTCATGTGGCATTCAAGTGTTCATCCTCAATTACCGGAGACATTGCTAAAAATCTACTCGAATTTTTTGTGTCTGTGGATGAACATATTGAAATAAAATAGGTATGCCAATTTTAGTTCATTAAAAATGTTGGAAGAAATAAAAATTTATAAATTCCCATCATAATTATATAGTCGATGTTTAAAGCAGCATTATGACTTTCTCCGTATACCGTATACCTTGTTAACATATTTATTGTTGTTGTAAATGTATCATAATTGTTAACTAAATAATCACAACCCGAATCACTACATTTGCCTAAAGAAAAAGTTTTCAAAAATGACTATATATTAAATCAAGTAATCAAGTAAATCAAGCGCGAGATTTTTTAGTTATTACACTTGTTAACGTTCATCCGTATGTATGGACGCACTGTGTATAATCCTAGAGACGCAATGAACGCTACTACATACAACATACTATAATATTCTTGCTCTCTTCATACTCATTTGAAATAATTCGAGATAGCTGGATCCCAGTTCAAGATTTAGAATGCTTTACCTTCGAGATGATACGTGTTACTACTTCCAAATAGTCGCTAACGCGTGGTCGAATAACAGAAATTGAATTTTGGTAGATAAGACGGGACGAAGAGATCTCTCAAAGACTTTTAAAGAACGGATATTGACAGTGAGAACAATCGAACGCCAACAAAATAAGATAAAGAAAACAAATACAGACGGTGGGGAGGAATAGTCATAAGATCGAAATTCAGAGGTGGACAGGATAGGTTATAATAACCGTTAAGTTAATTCTTATAATAGTTTTTCTCATAATGATTATTAAATAATTTTTGTCATAGATGTTGTATTACTGTTCTTTTTCTTATTTGCTAACGAAATACCTGGTGCTTGTGTGGAAGCTGATGAAATAATGTTATTGCAAATCAGAAATGCTACTTTAAAAGAAAACGTTAATAATCCGTTAAGCATACTGTGTGGCATTTGAGTTGCAACACATAATACAAATTTAACCAAAAATGTTGTAAATAATGGATCTCATAAAATTGTTATCTACTGACAATATTTTGGTTCTAAACGATCCAATTGAGTGTGAAAGAATTTCGTAGATATTTCTTTCTATGTTCCATGACGAATCCCCATAATATTTGTACCATTGTTGTAGAAAATGGTAAGATATTTAGTTTTCTGTAGATACAAAGACTTTATCGGAGGGGTGCATGAATACACAAGAATACATTCACAGTATGATTTGAATGGAACCGGTTGCGTTACAATATCTTCAGAGGTTGTCATCTTAAAAAAAGTTGGAATTAATCTTCTCCATGGTCTTTCACGTATCAAACAGTTTTAGTATATACTAATCCATATCCATAAATGATTGTTAAGCTCTTACGACAAGATACTCTTTTGGGATACAACACCATTAGAAGATTAAGCTCATTAAAAAAACACTCGGATACGACAATTTTGTTTTTGAGGGGGACACTTTTTATGCGAGATTCACCCCTAAAATCTTAAATGGAAAGGGGAGTCGAGTGGCACCTCGTTTGAAAGGTCTTTCGATTCTCTTTAAAGACACCTAGTTTATGTCATGACACTTCAAATTGGAAATTTATTCGAGTGATTGGTAGAAGCCGTTTACATAATCAAAAAGGTAACGTACTTACACATTAGTCAATTAAGTTTTCAAACGGCTTAATGAAAATGTTAAAACTGCCCAATTGTCGTACTAGTCAGTATTATTTTTGTTGTATATAGGTAGTAAAGCAGCGGTGTGATTCTTGACATTACGTGATTTGTACTTCTAATTTATTTTATTTCCCGCGTGTGCAAAAATCTCTATTGCCAAAAGAGTGGAATTGATTTCAATTTTCTTTGCAAATAATGAATCTTGATACAGAACAGCATACAATTTTAACCAGCGGCATCCTGACAAACATGTTCATCGGAAGTAAGTCTTGGAACTCGTGCATAAATTTATCGAAACTGGATCGGTAGGTAACAAAAAGAGCGCTATTGCAAATCCAGTAGTCAATGAAGCGGTGCGAAGTAGCTGTTGTAAGTCACGTCATTCAAGCAGATGCAACACCAAGTACACAAGTTGGACACTGTGTCAGGTGTAAGTCGAACGATCATACAAAGAATATTAAAAAACATAAATACCATTCGTACAAAATACGAGTATTGCATGAGCTTAACGAAGATGATTTTGATAGACTTCTGCAATTCTGCGAAATCATTAGCGAACGAGTAAATCAAGACACATTTCCTATTTAACTTTTGCTTTTCTGACGAATGTTCATTCTTCATCAATGACACTATAAACCTTCACAATTGTTGCTACAGCGATACAAATCCGAGAGGCACACGCAACATCCAGTAAAGTTGAACGTTTGGGCTGGCATCTTCAGTGACCATAGTTGGACCCTTTTCTTACCTGGAACCTTAAATGGAGAAATGTGTTTAGATCTGTTGGAAACGACGAGCGGTATTTATAAAATCGTGTCATGCTCCAATAAGACGGCGCTCCCCCGCATTATGCTCGCCCTGTACGGGACTATTTAGACCAAGCATTTCCGGGAAGGTGGATTGATAGAAAGGGTGCTATTGAGTGAGATCGTCAGATTTGTCACCATTAGATTTCTTTTTGTGGGAAAACTAAATTTATACACTCAACCAACTTGTTTATTAAAATCGGGATGAATGTCGTCTGATAACACCAGATATGCTTCAAAATGTGATAAATCGTCTTGAACAGAACCTGTATCACTGCATGGAAGCTGGTGGTCAACAGTTTGAACATTTAATTAATTAATGTGACGTACATTACCTTTTTAATTCTGTAAACGGTTTCTGCTAATCATTCGAGTCCAATTTGATATTTCATAAATGAAGTGCCATCGCATAAACTACAAAGATTTGTAAAAAGAATCGAAAGACTTTTCAAATGAGGTGTCACTCGACTCCCTTTCCATTTAAGATTTTGGGCGCAAATTTCGCCATGCTCAAGATGTTGTAGATAGGGGTTTGCATATACGCCAAAAAAGTGTCCCCTCAAAAACAAAATTGACATGTCTGAGCGTTTTTTTTTAATGAGATTAACTGTCCAAAACCAGCGTCGCTTCGATTTCGTTGGGCCACCCTCTATTATCCTGACAGTGTAGAAATCAATAAATATCGGTTCAATAAATAATTGGCATTCCCAAGATTTTCAAAAAATACACGAATTTTTTTAATTATTCCATTGCTTTGAATTGCGTTTGAAAGTTGAAGGAAAGCGGCAATCAAAGTACAGAGAGGTCAGGGGTCGGACTGAGCACCTAAGTTCAAACATAAACACGTGTGCGCACTCTACCGCTTCCTCATTGTAAAAGAACTTAATTACAACGTGCAATCCGGTTTGCTTTCCGATTTACTTTGTCTTTGATTTCTGTTTTAATTATAACGTATTATTTAGATTAGGATATTTTGTAGTTTTATCAACACAAATTACGTTTTATTAAGGCGTCAGGAGAGGAGCTTATAGGGCATTACTGAATAGTAACAAAAGAAGTCACAATAGAATGTGTTTTTATTTGTGATATGTGATATATACAGGGTGTTAGGAAAAGTTTTAGGCACATTTAAATGGGTGTTGTAGAATGATCCAACAATCAAAGAAGTATGACTTATGAGTCCTAAATTGAAAAATTTTTGGCTACCCTCTATATTTATAGGAAGCGAAAATAATTACCTAAAAACATTAATTAGATGTCTCGTAACTAGTATTCACATATTTTTTCTTATAATCTCATAATTGTGACTGTAGTGATTTTTTCAATATGCATCTGCTCATTATTTCAATAAAAAAATTCGTTACATCCAAGTGGCCAATAATAATATCGGAGTGAAAGGAGTCTAGAAAGAGGTTTCAAAAATTGTACTGATATACATAGCATTCCATAAAAAAGGTACTTGATCCTGTAATATTGTCTAGGCTCGCCCTGTATATTCGAAAATAATTTCCAGTTTTATCCAGTTTACTTGAATATATATATTTTTTTCTAGCTATCATACAACTCGAAGTCTATTGAAATCCGACGCACTCACCCTGTATAACACATCCATATGAAATGCTCAAAGTAGATACATTAGATTATTTTCCGCATTAGCACATTACAATACACTGATGGTGTTATCTATCGGCCACGCAAATGGCATCGGGGTGTGAAATGACCGTGTGGGTCTCAGAGTCCCTGATCAGGTGGCGTATTTCGCCTGGAAAATGTTCAGTAATCAAATCATCTCGAGTGGATCATTGTGACATTAACGGTTCCCAACTGCTTTAATAAGTTTAGTTTCTTTTTGGCATATGAACTGTTTGCATTTCATAATGATTGTTATACGATTGGAAGCATATTTCTAATTTTATACGAGTAATACAAAACGCTTCCTACATCTTTGCGTGACAACCATGTCACCCTACGTTTTATTAGATTGTACTCTTTTGAATCGGCAAAGTCGAAACCTTGCTTCTCAGTTCTTAATATCTTTTTCCCGGAGATTACAGTATAAATAATATAGTATTATTTAAAAAAAAATTAATTAATTACGACCATTGCAGAAGAAAACTAATTAATTACTTATAATTTTATAGAAGCCCTTCTCTTTAAAGGTCTTTAACATTTAGACGAAAATGATATTTTCTTTCTCTTTGCTTAAACTAATTTTACTAAATAAATTGTTGAGTGGGCGTAATATGTCTACCTAGTTAAGTAGGCCTTTGTAGTCTTCGCTTTAAAATTATTTTTTTAAATTTGTGTTTATGTTCACAGAGCTAGTTCAGAAACTATTAGATGGGTCAGTGAGGATTGGTTAACTAACAGCAGTAAAAGTTATAATTAAGTTTGCATGGAGTTTTCAATTAATATAGGATTGTCATTTTAGCTTTAGAAAGTTTTTTCATCTTAGGGTCAAATTGCTGTGGGGACGGCGCGACACAAGTATATCTGCAGTCTTTATTATATTTAACTTCTTACAGTAAACCTAATGGTTTAATAAAATTATTTTATAGGTGACTGTGCTATAATAATAATAATAATAATAATAAATAACACCACAGGTAATACGTCCCCCTTTATCTCTCTGAAAGAGCCTTGTGAGGGAGGGGGCTACACATTATGAGACAAGGGACGCACACCCAATACCCGAGTATACTAGAATTAATTTCTTTGTCCGAAAAAATTCCAGTGCCTTTTAAAAAATAAAAGAAAACTAATACAAATATATTAGATTTCTGCATGAGTCTCTTTTAACCATATAAATAAATTAATGTTGATTAAAAGTAAAATGTGCTGTTTATTTGTTCATACTATGTGTTATATATGTTTGTACCATTAGAAAAATGTAAACCTATAAATAAAATTCTAAAGGATTTTGAAGTATGCGCAAAACTAAATATCTAGAATAGTTTTTTTTACTCTAATCATGAATTAATGTCTTGTTTATTTATGTATGCCTTTCAAATTCAGTTAACAAGCGCATGATTTACATTTGTATATTACTAATTAAAAATATTATCAATATAAAAGTTGTACCATAATAGCGCACTTATCTATATATTCTATGGGTATTCAATTTAATTGTCGTTAAATATTCTCACGATGTCGCCCAGGAAGTAATGTGCCAATTATAAACAAAAAACACAAAAATATATTTTTCGTATGAAATAAATAGACCGTATTTATTGATCCTACTAAATTTATATTAGATTTATTATGAATACATACAAAGTGATCGATTCTAATCGCTCACTATATTTATATAAGTTGTTAAGTGTTTGGTAGCTATAAAATAAATCATGTAGGCGCTATAAATGCCCAACATATGCAACCATAAAGATTTAATAGAAATATTAAAGATGAAAGCTTTCGTTTGCAAGGAACACAATTTATGTAAACCTCGTAAAAATACAAAACTTTTATATCCAGGTGTTTACAGACCGTTCGGGCGTTGGGAGAGTGGAAAACTGAAGGAAAAGAATAAATGGAAGTTTTGTTTTAGTTATTTGCGCTTTTATCAAGAAAGTTGAGTTAGAAGTGCCCGAGGTGCGGCCATCAAAGTTTGATAAGTTTCCCTCTAACGGAATGAAGCACTACGCTTCTGGACAGCGGTCATTTTTCTTTCGTTTTCCAATCTACGCAACTCTCAGTTGTTTTCTTTTGTTTTCGATTAGAATTATACTTGGATGACCGAGGCCGTAATCAGGCCGTAATCATTTTTCCAGCCGACAAAAGGATCATCAATCACTAGCAAAATTATTGCAAATAAATAAACTGTTATACATTGCACGCATGTATCGGTTTACCAAGTACTTCTAGCACGTAGGAGTAAACCATATGGTTTCTTGAAAAAAAAAAAACTGAGCTCTATTGCATACAAGGAGTAAGGTCAACCAAAAACTCATGGGTACCTAAAACAAAATAGTAATCGTCAATAAAATAATTTATTATGGACATTCGTTACAAATTTATGTTATATCTTAATCAAATATTCTGTGCATATTTTATCTTGGTTTATTTGATTAGTCATTCTTTATTCTTATTCTTTTTATTACTTATAATTCGTTTTTTAAAATTTATCGATATTAAATGAGAATAAATTATGTGTGTAATCCGAAAGAAAAATCATATTTTTTCCATTTACGATATGTTATTGATCTCAGTTATGCCTCGAATGACGAGGCGCCTAGAACGCAAATATCTAACTTTTTTAAAATTTACCTATTAAGGCCCGAATTTCTTTTTTAATTTTTTCTCAAAATTTTTGTATTATTTTAATGATATTCAACATAACTTAGTCAGAAATGACGATAAAATGCGATAAACACACCAGTTGTATGTAAAACGTGAATTGCCATATATAGCAACACTTATACTTAAGGCATAAAGTTTGTTGTATTTGTTAAATATTTTTTAATTTTAAAAACATTTATTTGTGGATAAATTATTTAGTAATTCCAATTCTATAGTATTTTACACCTCTGTACATTAGATCTGTCTCTTCCATTCCACTATTCTACTCCACAATGGCAAAAGGTCTGGCTACTTGGATGCGCTTTTTATCTTTTTTGGAATACATCTTTACTTGACTCATTGGGGAAATACTGTAACAGTTTGATGCAACTGTAACCACACTGATATTCAACCACTTAGCAAAGAGTATTCCGATAGTTCTCTCAATTATTGCGATATGATCTCCCTTCTTTCCCGTCTCTTATCTAGTAGAGGACATTCTTTCGGTACTCTGTTTCTCTCATTTTTGCAGAAGCTGTGTATCGACTTCCTCTTAAATAAATCACACTAATTGTTGTAACCATGTTGTCAAAACGAAGTTATATATGGATGCTTTTTCACAGACCCAATTTCTGAAAGCATTGTAATAAATGGAGCGGCATATTTACCAAACTGGTTTCCATGTATTCCTATAGACTTGGGATCTTTACCCTGATATTCAATAAACAGCCAGAAGTGTAATTTACACACCACGTTTTAAACCCAAATCGTACAAGTCCAAGTTCTTTTCAGGTACAAAATTGTTCAAAATAGTACATTGTGTACCTAGTAGGTAAAGTCGGACTCCGTGTTGCAATCTTAACAGTCGTCAATGTTCATTTACTACGAGGTTGTACTATTTATTCTGAAATCACAATCAATATTAATATAAATTAATTAATTTAGATTAAAAACCGTACGGGAAAGTTGTATTTTCCCAGCATAGGCCGGAAAAGTAACTTTCCCGAACGGTTTCCTGATGGTTGCATAGCAACGAACATGATTGTTTAACAATGGACTAAAATACTAGAATAGGCCATTTTGGGATCTGAAATTGCGCGAAGAAAGTAGTCATTGTTAAGCGATTTCAGAAAAATGTATTTTTTAGTTTATTCATTAGATGCCTGAGTTTCCAAACTTTGTCTTGTTCATTAATTTTGGTATTATCAGCGCAATGAATAAACTGCATCATTTGGAAAAAACGATTTCTGCGCATAGCTTGGCTAACCATTTTATTTCGGGTGCGGGAAAGACACTTTCCGCATGAGTTATGAACAACATTTTTTCAACGAGCGCCGCAAATCTCGAGCGCGTGGAAGTTAGCACTTTTCGCGTGCTCGTAGAAAAAAAATATTTATTTATCGAAGATAAGAATTCAAAATACATATACCTACCAGTCATATTTTATTATACCAGAGATTGGACCTGAATCAATCAGAACAAGCTAAAATCATAATAAACAAGTTGGGTACTACACACAGATGGTCAAAACATGTAAACAGTTTTAAGTTATTGAAACTGGCTGTATGGCTAGTGGTCGAATGCCAAAAAAAAAAAAGTTATTGAAAACACAGGGACACCTGAAGACTAACAAATATTAGAAAGACATAATATAATGAAGAAAGGTCAATCCCATGTGAGTAGTTCATGTTGAAAGAAAACCAAAAGTCTTTTTCTCACAAAAAAATCAAAAATTTATTTTTATTTTTACAACGACCGGTTTCGTGGACAAAATTTGATCCACATCTTCAGGCCACAGAAACTACAATATAGAAAAATTCTAAGTTAACTTAATTTTATAATTTAAATAAATTCAACCTAATTACTTCGCTGCAAAAATAAAAATAAATTTTTGAATTTTTTGTGAGAAAAAGACTTTTGGTTTTTTTTCAATATAATATAATCTATAATACTGTTGGACATAGTTTCGTTAACATCGCAATGTCAGTTGTATCTCTCTCACAATCAATGTAAGGTATTCCCAAATTGCACCAAAAAACTATAACCGCAGTTACGTAGAAACAAGAAAATTTTAGTTACACTTTTTCTACGCAAAATGCACCTCACCGTAATATAGCTCTCCAATGATGAATGTTGAAAATTTCCTTTCATTAGTACGTTTCAGCAATCCTGTGAAATATGAGGGAATCAAAGCAATTACTCACAAAGGGGTAGTTTGGTGATCAATGGATTGATGCTACTCCTATATTTTTTTGTCAATATCGAGGCTTTATTTAATGATAAATTAAAATATTTTTTATTTTGGTTTGAAGCAAACCGACGATTTCTCAAAAAAAGTGTGATATAATATGCGTTATATTGCAACAGTGGTCTTTTAATTTACGAGTTTAAGAGCATGATTGTAAATATATAATTAGTGACATACCTATATAATGATGATCCTTAAGATGGATTGCTGTTGATGATATAGAAGTATCTGATATGGTTATTACTTAAAGAGCATAGATATAGTCATTAATCTAGTTTAAGTGGGTAAACTTATGATGTTTTGTTTCTTTCTACTCGCTTTGTCATGGAAAAGAAATGCCGTCACAATACTATTTTTCAATTTTTATTCAACCTAAATTATCAAACGTTTTAAAGTAAATATAATATTTAACTTTATACGACCACACTGAATTTAGGTAATATGTTATTACTGTAATCAGCTCCCGTGTAAGTACATTTATATTTAAAATGTATGGATCATGATATTGTCACGATTGGGTTTAAACACCTCCACCGTATGTCGTGACTCAGGGGTTGATTTAATGAGACAAATATAAGACACTCTAATATAGTTATTTCACAAGATTGTAGACTCGCTTGGCATAAATTATATTAAGAACTTTACTTTAGTAAGATAAATGACTCGCTTGGCACACGAGATGGTTTTATTTGTAATGGTGGCATTTGGTAAATCAAAACATGGTGATAAGGTTCCAGAAATAACAAGGTTTATTAAAATAAAGAGACAATAACGATTATGAAAATATTATTACTTACAACGGGGGTCAGAGTAACCTGGGAAGGAGAATGCACTTTACTGCACTGAAGGGGTAATCCTTGAGGCATCTTGTCTCGACAGCCTCAAAAATACAACTAACTCTAACACCTCATTCATCTAGCTACGGTCGCGAGTTTTCTCGCGTCAGCAAAACTTTTCATACTCAGCAATTGTGAAAATTATTGCATTAAATTGCTATCAAACTTACCATAACATAAACATGTGAACCTATTTGTTGCACTAGTTTTGATTATGAAATTCGTGTACAGGGTGTTGCAGCATATAATACTTAAAATGATGGACCATTTGTGACAATATTTGAGAAAAATTGTGCCTAATTTTTGGAGACAAGGTTCAACACCTACTGGTAAGGGCCACAAATGTAAAATCTTTGGAAAAGTATTAAATAAATTGGAATAATTCACTTACTGTATATGTTTTCAATACAATTACCACACAATAAATACCATTTTTTGTTTAAATTTCGACACTTGCAAGCAAAATGAAGAAAGAAATAGATATTACTACGAATGTAGCAGCAATGGGTTATACAGTTATACATATCAATTATAATCTTTCCTATATCCTTGATTTTAAAGATATATGAAAGAGTAATCTACTCGGTAGTGCAGTAGGCGAGTAGGGATGTTGTGTCGAGCATACCCGTTCCTATTATCTATCGGGAACTTGGTCGCCTTCCAGCTCCAACATTCTTGACATGAAGCATTAATGTGAGGAAACTTTTAAAGCATTTTTTTATGGTCTACTAACAAAGCATTAAGAATGATTCGGATAAAACGATTTGAGTACTTGCCTCACCAAAAGAGCAGTCGGGCCGGATTAAATCTGGCAGGCCTTGGATGAAAAGAGCAAGCAATGAAACTTCCAGAAATGGATGAGCCCCTGGAAAATGTCCGTCTCTGGATAGGTTTAAATATTATATAGAGAAAATCAAACAGCAAATAAAGTAGACGGGAAATGGTGGATCTAACACCGCTCTGCTCTCGCTCCGGCGTACCTTAATGGCCGGATCCCGGAAATTGTGAGCACATATATCTCGCGCCAGATTTATGAAAGTGCTTTTCTTCCGAGTGCAGGGACGGAGGAGAGATATATATACAATAGTAGCGACCCCACCTGCACACCGAACAATTCTGCACTGCTGCTCTTAAAGCTGCTGCTAGCTGGACCAAAATATTACACCTTATATACCCCTTTCCGCTTTCGAGACGTGAAAATTGCCACCTTTATTTTATTGCACGTCGAGATTTGTGATAGTATCCTTGCTGATATTTGAACCAAATATATGCTATTTTCAGGCAAACCTTGTAGTAGCGGTATTGGTTCAATCTTGATAACATTTATGTGACAAAAAACAGTAACTAAATACGGTATAATGTGAAGGTCAGCTTCCATTAGGATAAGTAACTTAAGTGATGTGTATCTCATATACTTCCAATACGTTGTATCTGATATCAATATAAGAAGTCTCTATTGTTTATGTCAGTATCTAGATGTCAATCCAACGTTAGTTAGTGTTGCGATACAATAGTGTACAGGGTCCCAACTATTTCAGAAGAACAGTATTGGTATTTCATAAGGTATAGAAGATAGAGCAATGGATAAAAGGGGTAAAAGTTGCGCATTTTTGAGACCAAAAAAAACAACCTCTTGAAATTCCTAATATCTTTTATAGTTTTTGAGATATCTTAAATAATGGAAAATTTGAGATTTTCCTTTGTTCAATTTTGTGAAATTATTTAACAAAATATCAAAAAAATGTATTTGGGTTTCTTATTAGGTGTAGAAATTGCTACAACTTCATCTAACCAGATAAAATTGAAAAAACGAAAATCTTGTATTTTCCATTATTTAAGATATCTCGAAAACTTTGAAAGATATTAGGAACTTCAAGAAGTTGTTCTATTGATCCCTAAATTACGCAACTTTTATTCCATTTAACCTTTGCTTTTATAGTTTACGAAACACCATACTGTGCCTGTGAATTAGTTGGGACCCTGTAGACAGTATTATTGGTAATTCGAAACGTATACAGGGTGGAACAAAAGTATCAAATAATGGCTTTAACTTTATTATTTGCAAATTTACAAAAAAATGTTCAATATAAAAGTTGTTTGGTTCTTTACCATGCATGTTTTGAGTTTTTTAGTTTGTTGATATCATATTCTGGGTTGTTCCTATGTTAACCAACTTTTTCTTTTTAAATGCACCCATAATTTTTTTTCGTCAATTTGAAACAAGCATATTTTTCTCTATTCAATCATAAAATTTTGCAATTTTTTGAAAAAAAATTAGATTTAAAAAAAATTACACAGAGCTACTACAGTAAAATTTAAATACTGATTAGGTCATTGCGTGGCAGTCAACGGAGCTCAGTTTGAACATTTAGTATTGCTGTTTTTTTTTTAAATTTAGTCTACCTTTGTTACTCTTTTAATATTTAATTTTTTCTAAATTTTAATATTGTGAAATTAATCAATTTAATTGTGATTGAGTCGTAATAAATATTTTTTTTCGCGCTTATTTTTTTTCCAAAAATTGCAAAATTTTATGACTGACTAGAGAAAAATATGCTTGTTTCAAATTAACAAAAAAAAAATAAAATATGGATGCTATTTAAAAAGAAAAAGTTGGTTGCCATAGGAACAAACCAGAAGAAGATATCAACAAACTGAGAAACTCGAAGCATGCATGGTAAAGAACCAAACAACTTTTATATTGAACATTTTTTTGTAACTTTGCAAATAACAAAGTTAAAGCCATTATTTGATACTTTTGTTCCACCCTGTATATATTCGTGTAGAATTGTTATAGCATACCCATATTGCAATATTTTTAACTACTATATGTCTCTTATCCATAAGTCAGTTTTTGAGACATTTAAATTTTTATTTTTTGCTCAAAAAAGTAAATCTCCATGTTTCAAAAGTTAATTTTCAAAAAATCCACTTGAGACATTTTATAATATTTTTACTAGATTACTTGTAAGTATAATATTATGGTCATCCGCTTGGAATAAAAAATATCCTGAAACATGTTGATCATGTAAAAATTTCATAAACGTTATAATAACAATCCTGATAGGTAAATAAAGAAGGTATCATAAAAATAAAAAATTTCTAATAATAACAATGACAACAACCAGTTTACTAGAGAAAAAATCAAAACAAAAAATAGCAATTATTGCAGACTAGCGCTTTTCGCCTGAATTTTAAACCCAACAATAGATTTACCAAATAAATCGAGAAGACTGAGGTATTTGTTGACAGTCAAACTTATTTTATCTTCTTGTCGCACCACGATAAAATGAGCTGTTTCAGAGAAAAATATCTAAACTTTGCATAGAATTAATAAATACAAACAGTATTATAATACAAAATAGCATGCCTTGGAAACAAACACGGAAGTTTGCGTGGAATTAATTTGAGAGATAAAAAAATGATGGTTTAGTTGGTGCACTTGCAGCAATACGGTTGTATGATGAAGCATTTTCGAATAGAAGGATACCACAATCGCCACTGTTTAGTACTATCCCTTAAAGACTGGGATAATTTGGATAATTTAAAACTAGACTTTATGATGTAGACGGTTACTGAAGGACTCGAATTCCAAGAACAGAAGTTCGTGTTTTGAATTGAATAAAAAATAATCCTAATATAAGCGTAACATTAATTGCTACTAAGGAAAATAATATGTTGAAGAGGTCGGCACATGAAATTTTGTAGAAGCAACTCCTGTATCCCTACCGTTTACCAAAACGTTCAAGCCCTATCTCCTGAAGATCCTGTGGCTCGTATGAATGTGTGCAACACCATTAGAAATCTCCATAACGGCGATCGAAATGTTGTATATTTTATTCTCTTCATGGATAACGTGGATGTGAACATAATGGCTTAATCAATCTTCATAATGAGCATTATTGGTCTGATGAGAATCCTTATTTGCCTAAATAAGTTTACTGTTAGCGTGTGGGCTGGTATTAATTGGGCTACATTTCTTTGAACAAAGACTCAAGACTCAATGAAGAGATTTACTTCGCTTTTTAAGACATACAATGTGGCTGATTCAAGATAGCGCACCGTCACGCCGCATTTTAGTGTAGTGGTGGGAGAATTCTTAAACGAAAGTTTTCCTGAGAGATGGATAGGACGCGGTGGGTTTGTGCTGTGGGCTCCCAGACCGCCTGATTTGAATCCAAGGAGGGCATACGTCTAACCCAGGATCTTTCAGGACGCTAAAGTCACACAAATAAAAGTCGACCATGGGTGACATGGGAAGTTACAAGAGGGTATAGTACAGGTGAAGCAAATGAATATCCTTAGTTATATAACTTAGATGTTACATCCCGTACTTATGAGCAAGTCATACAGTAGTGTGTAGGTTTCAGTTAATTCAGTTCTCTTATTTTAAAATAATCGGAAGCCAAAAGGCAACAGATTATTTCTTTTCTATTAGCTTACATATAAATATTGTGGATTCATTAGCTTTTAAGGCCTAGGGAATAGTAATATTTTATTAATAAAATAGCATGAAATTTATGACATTGCTAAAAAAGCACCCCGTATATTCCTTCGTATTCAAATGGATTGTAAAATTATACATGCGTATTTTGTTCTACCAATAAACGTATAAATCAATTTCATTAAGACCCAATTTGCCAGCTTCTAATGAAAAAACTTCACTAATCAAATAAAAACCTTTCGTTCTTCCGATAAGGCGATAAATGCAATAACGAGTTGACATCTGAAGGCTGTGAGGTGGCCTATAGGAGGTGGTCGGGTCGTTCTTGCGCGGGGGCGGCATAATCAGGCCTAGATTGCGAGCCAATCCTTGGAAACTGATCAGACACAGTCATTATCTCAGCAATACCGAATTAGCTGGTAAATATTCATGGGCAGTGTCTCATTGGCAATGCCTGGTCTTGATTAGTAACTGTAAACCCCCCTGACCCTGTTCTCAATCGGACATCGTCATTACCATGTCAAAAGACCACCACCTAGCTTATATTAACCGTTTACCCGACATTCAACTAGACTGATTTAATGCGTTATTTAAACCATCAACAGACATTGAGAATATAGTGACTGATGCTATCAAATCTGCTATCCAAAATAAAAGCGAGTCAGTCGATCATTTACGAACAGTCTTCGAAGACAATATACCTATAGAGGCCCTGCACTATAGTTATATTGGAAAATATCCGTAAATTACTAAATAAATATTATCTTTCGATGGCAGAGATGATTCTACGAACGGTGAATCGAATTTTTAAGAGGGTTTCGGTATATTACCTCTACTAAGATCTCTTAACATAATAATATTTTTGTGATATAGTAGTATTACTATTAAATGAAAATAACTTTTTTTAAAACAATGGGTAAATCGATTAGTTTTTTTGAAACTAAATTTTTATAGTCATTGATAAATCTTAAAAGATGGCCTACCTACTAATCGAGTGAAAATTTCTTGATATTATACACGGCTTGTATCGTCTTTGATCTTTTAGATAATTTAGAAAATTTTGAGAATCTAAATTATCGCCCATTGATATATCTATTAACAATGGGTAAAGAACTACACCTATTACCATTATCCCTTCATCGATTTCTGCTACTAATTTAGATAAGGTATTATTAGGTAAATTCGTTTGAGGTATTATGTATTTTTTAAATTTTTGACATATTGATATTAACTTTTTGCTTGTTGCCTCCTAGATTTTAGTTTACCAGTTGTATTTCTGAAAATTTATTTTTACGCAGACTTGCACACTTTGTGGATAAATCTGTATCCCTGTTTGTATCTTTCAATATTTATCTTTTGGTGTAAGTTAGATTTAATTTGCCTTTTTGTAGTGACTAATAAAAAAAGGTTTTTGATACAATTTACCACTATTTTTACAGAATATATAAATTATTTAAATTTAGCACTTAGTTCTTAGTTTTCAGTACTGCTCGACAAGAATTCTATATTAGTTATAGTTTATATTTAAAAGAATTCAAATACTTTGCTATCTATATAAACTAACAAAACTATTATTTGAGATTATGTAAGACCATATACGTCATTAAGGTAGAGTTTACGGGAAAAAGTGCGCGATTAGGTAGGAATGAAAACAACTGCTGAGTGAAAATGGAGTTACACTAAGTTTATCTTATATATCAGCATATAAATAAATACGAGTAATATCAGTTGTAAACAGATCATTTTTTTCCGCATTTTATCAATATTATAATATTTTAGGAGACGTTGACCACGTCTTCTTTGGTTATGTAAAATTCTAGGATGCCGCTATCAATTTTCCACAAAAAATATTGCTCTAGAGTTTCATACTCATTTTAATTTAGTTACTCTGCTGACAACTGGATCAAAGGAAGTGGTAGTACATTACTGTATCTTTAAATTCCTTAATTTTCGAGGTTTTTCTGCCTGTCTAATCAACTCCTCTTCATTGTTTGCCTCCTGTTGATTTTGCTTCTTTTCATTGTGTTTTTTTTTAATTTATGCGAAACCATTTTCATCCATGTAGTAATTGGTTGACACAATACCAATAAAATAAACATAGTTTCTTTTCTATCTATTTTAAATTTAGCACACACTTGTAATTAGACAATTTTTATTAAAGCTACTAATTTTCGTAAATTATTACGTTCATGTTCAATTAGTCATTTAAATCTTTTAATCATATTTGTTTCTCGGCAATAAAAGCACAATTTCAGAGTGATATTACGAGAAAATTAATACCATAAAGTTGTCTCTGAATTTAATAATGAAATTCGTAAATTTCCCCTCATAACAATTTAATATCAAGAGAATGACAAATTTTCGCGTAAAGTAAATTCATTTGAGCCGAAGCCACTTGAGCTCTAATAATTCCAAGCTGAGGCGTTTTGCCGGAATGCAGGTAAACACAGCCATGAAAACGAAATCTTAATAATTGTGACACAAACATTATAAGAGACCAAGGGGATTGCACTGTATATACGAAGACCTCTTGCAAACATCACAGTCCTGTTCATTTTGACGATTAATGGTATGCTACATTTATCGATTTATATGTGTGTAGTTTATATATAATAATAATATAAAAAATATTGATACCTTGTAAATTTTGGTAATTGAGTTAAAATCGAATCCAACCTAAAACGAATTATTTATTTCTGGGTTGTTTCTGACTTGTGGGAAAGGGAACTGTAGAGTGTCCTAGATGCAGCAAAGGGTGCATAATATACCTTATGACTTCGTATTTTTTTAATTAACATACAATTTTAGATATTCAGAGAGGTACTTTCGTGACTTAGGAGAAATGGGAGAAACATTGATGAGTCAGTGAGTCAAACCTTTCTTGACATAATTATAACCGAAAAATTGAAGGTTATAGAGATAAAACAGTTAGGCTTACATAAATTGTATGGTAAGTTAGGGAATGTTATCTGGATATTTCTATAATTAAACTCTCTGATTCCAACTCATAGAGCATTTGAATTATGCTAAAGTTATTTATTTGTATTTATATTGTGAGTTGCATCGTTTTTCAAAATTAAAATGTAATACGCTTGAGAGAAGGCGAATATTGATTTAATTTGTATGTCGATTTTAAAATCAAACATTTACGCATAAATTTTGTTTCATATTCTATGATTGAAATACAGATTGTAGAGATTTAAAATTCCTCAAAAAATGTTTCAAGACAATTCAACAAATAATAATCCACTATGCCTATATTTTAATAAGTTTAATATCTTTGCAGATGCTTTTATTATCTTTTATATCTTTTCACACAAGTTACTTGATCGCAAAATTGAGAAAACAGAAAAGTGTGAAGTTAGCGAGCATCTGAGAGATAATCTAGTTTGCTTTAAATAGGCAAATTAAATTATAAACGTAATCCAAAGTAAACCTCCGATGATTACTCTTTTTTAAATTTTTGTATACCATCACTGTCATCTATGTAACATTAACCAAAAATAACAAAACACAGCTCTTCAACGAATATTTCTCTAAGATGGTACCATCTGAAACTGTATCAACATTTTCTATTTATGTTCGTAAATTATATAAGTAATTTACTGAAGTAATAAATACTACAAGGAAGTAAAGAAACATTAACTTTACATTATAATACTAAAAACATGCTTTGCAATTAAAATATGTTTTCTAATAATTTAAAGCGAGGTAACTGAACACATTTTAACGTAAATAGGGTGGGAAAGGGAACAGACGCAATTTTTGCTATCGTTGAATATTTATTTATTTAGACTTATAAAAGTGAACTTGACCTGCAACATATACTAGTAGGTTCAATACTACTTTGCTTCGAAGCCGACCGTTTCGAGGCGCAAATCTAACTTAGAATTTCAGTAGGTATAGCGGGATATTAAATTAAAGCAGCAATTGCAGGAAAACTTGCGTATATTACAGTGTATTCCCCTTTCAACGACAAGCTAAAAATTTGTTCTTACCCAGCAGACGAATTAATAACTTTGAATGTAATTAAATGATAAGTCTGCAAGAGAATATAGTAATCCATTAACGCTGCCTGATGAATGTTTAACTTTATCGGTATTATTTGAGTATTAAAACTGAATTAATTAGTTCTCAGACGCCCAGACTGTATCGAACAAGATATAACTTAATGTATTTACTTTTACTTTATTACCCCTTAAATTTTAATATAAGTCACTTTTAATTGCTCGATCGATTCTATATTCATTTTAATTTAGTCGTTCAATTTAAAATTTAATTACTTTTACCTTAATAGCTTATTTGCGACGCGAATAACTACAAAACATCTGTTAAATGTGTAAAGAGATAAATAGAATAGAAGTTGGGTAATATTATATACATATACCTATAGTATATACAGGGTGTCCCGAAGTGTACGGACCAAACTTTACGGTGTGATAGAAGTTCACAAAATATGAAAAAAAGTACCATCAGGTAAACATGGGTCGGGAAACGTTTAGTTTCTGAGATATAGGGTGTCGAAGAAACATGCAAAAAATAAATGTTAAAACAGAAAATATCAATCAATAGATTGTTGTTGCTTGAAACACTGAAATCATGGCACGTTATTGTTGCTGCATAACAAGTCGCTGGTAAATAGTAAAAAAATTACTAATGATTAATATAGTTTAATTAAGGTTAACTTAAAAATGGATAGTTTTTAAGAAAAAGCACAAGAGATCATTTTTGTGTAAAAAGTCTCGGTTTTAAATTTTTTTGTCAGAAATTGATAAAAAAAGTGGTGTGCAAAAAAGTTGAGGTAATTTTTTAACCTTGGCGCCCCTGAATTATTTGAGTAGAAGGAGTTTCTTCAGTTTGTGTAGCATAAAAATCTGAATTATTATGCAAATTAACATCTTTGGTCGTTTCAAAATTATGCAAAAAAACATTTTAAGGATTGTAATTTCAACACCATGTGTCTCGAAACTAAGCGTTTCTCGTCTCATATTCATAGGACTATTTTTTTATCATACCGTAAAGTTTCGAGGCACGCCTGTATAGGGTGAATCTTAAGTGCGTAGCTATATTTAAATCATCCACTCTTGACATCTGTACAAACCCACTAACTGATTTTCGTTTAAAAATACGATGATCAAGTTTTGGGATGGCCCTCTTATTCAAAACCATTATCCATCGCATTTCAAATGATGTATTATTGAATTAAATATCAGTTTTGCATCATTGGTCAGTTTCTACTAAAACTGTATTGCTAGACCGATTCCTTTCAGCAAAATTAGACAAAAAGTTCATATTTATATGGGCCCAAGTATTTCTCGCTATAAAGATACAGTTTTTAGATAGAAATAAAAAAATAGTTATAATCTGTCTGACCAAAAGATATAAATAAACTCCTCCCCATTACTGATATGGTTGCGCAGAACGGTGTGCGCAATAGTCAGTTTTACTCAATGAAATTAATGAAAGCTGTGATAGCCATCAGATTTCGATGAAAACCTAACCTTAAAAAAAGCGTTTTAACATTTAATCATAATATTAATCGTTTGCATTGTATCTATCTTAATACTAATACACAAAACATATAAGGTTATTTCTTATACGTATCTTAATACACAAAGTAAGATATATTTATATAAGATAAATCTCAACGAATTCATTAACATAAACAGGTGACATAAATTAAGAAATAATATCACAAAAACGAATGTGACAGTTGAAAGTTAGGCGGGCATCCTATTTATGCGCGTATTTAAGTTTAAGCGTTTATGCGTTTCGCGACAATCATAATATGAGCTGATTGGTCTGTTGCAAAAGATGTAAAAGTTTAACGCGTTCGCGAGTACTTTGTAGAGTCGGCCTTTGTCAGTCAAATCTAGCGGTTGCTTTGTAATTCGAGTTCAATAAATACGACCAATAGAGAAATTCCATTCAAATTTAGCGGACATTTTTGGGGCGGAGTCTATTTATATCTTTTCGTCAAACAGATAATAGCAGGGATTTCCAAGTTTATTAAATCTTAAATGTCAGTAATGCTGAGAAAATAATGACCACCGTTGTGATAAATGTCAATTATTTCAAAGACGGTTGGTCAGAGCAACATGCAATAAGAGGTTCTACTCTACTTGTACGTAACAGTCATTAAGAAAAAATTACGGTTTTAAAAAGTTATTGAGAAAATAATGGTCGTTACCCCAGATCACTATCCTTAAGGAACCACTACTGCACGTCTTTTAACATTATTTATAATTTAAAGAGTTGAAATTATTTCATATAAAATAAAACAATTTTCTTTGAAACAATTTACATTTGCGGCAACGTTAAATAATTGTTTTAGTGAGTACACCTAGTTATTTTCTCATTTGCACTAAAGAAAACGAAAACAAACTGCACCGTTTGATGCAGTTCCATCTGTTTATGATTCTGTCTGCATATAGTGTTTATGAGCCTGCAACAAATCGTCCTAGTATGGCGATCGATTTTTCATTAAGATTGATAGACGTTCTATACTTTCATTGTCCGCTCAAGCAACGACTCGACCTCCTGTTCGTTAGATTATTTCTACAAATACACACACATTACGACAGACAAAGTAAGATCATTCTCACTCAGGTCGTTCTATATTCAATCTATATCTAGATATGGTCGTAGGGGAATTGAAATGATGATTGCTATTTTAGTTTGTCGTTTTGTTTTGCTCTTTGTATATGTAGCGTATCATTCTACTGCGAGAATAAACTTATTTTGTCTTAAATTCATTAAATGGCGATAAATCTAATATTGACAATATTTCCTAGTAACAAGTTTTATTACGTGGAACACGTGTGGGAGGCCAATCCCCATTGAGTAACAATTAGCATTTATTCATGCCTATACCGTAAAGATGAGGTTATAGTTGCTTAAAAACGTGCTGACTTAGATAATAACACAGGCACACACAATAAAAGTAGCTTGTCCGGCAGGTCAGAGCGCAAAATCCGATGCCAGAATTGGCCTATTAGGTCCGAATTTTTCAGAAATCTCAAAAAACTACCGAAAAATTCGAAAATCCACAAAAATTCGCTTAAATGGAAGAGGTTCTGAATGGGGTTAGGTGATCTTATGTATTTTGACTCACCAAGTACAAATTCGAAGCTTCACCATCCGAACAGGCAATTATTTCGTATAAATCTAACAAAGCAACTCGAAAATCCAATTGAACAATTAAACCTCACAACAGTTAAACCCAACCATAACTCGATAGGGGGTGAAAGAAATAGATCCAATAACAGCCAAACTTGACGACGGAGTTCAACGGAGGGAGAGGAGATAATTCAACTTAACATCAACTAAATCTTACGTAATGTAAATCTCCAATGCCACTATGGAGTGAGTTTTGGAAGGATTGGGGGACAATGCTCCAATGTATTCCGACTCGACAAATAAATTTGGTACTAGAATTACTCCAGAACCCAATGTAGTAAAAATCCGAAAAGAAGTCATAAAAATTTGCCGAAAGATCATCTTTAGAGAAATAGAACTTGAGGGGATCAAATCTATAGGTTCTTGTAGTAGCAGACTCTCTTATCCTGGAAGAATCTGCGGAGTGGGTTTCGTTTCCGTTTCACACCTCGTTGGAAATGCTCACGTTTAAATGTCCAACAGTAGTCAGCAATCATGTTTACATCCCACCGTCCTTGGTATCTCTTTAATGTGTTGGTGGAAACGTTCACCTTGCTCCTCACTGTAGTCTCCCAAATCTTCTAGAAATTCATTTTTTTTTTAATTTTTTTTATTTCATAGCAAATTTACAATCTACTCTAATCTATATACAGAGTATTTAGCAAATATTTTGTTTTGTACTTCTCTTGAGTTGGGTACTATCCTCTGATGGTTCTCCATTTTCACCTAGTTAGTAAGGTCTTCTGGCCATGTTCTCTTTTAAGTCTCTCTCTTCTAACGGTAGCTGGTATAGTTGGTTTATGGTCAGGCTACTGTGGGCAGTATTCCGCTCTTTTGCTTTATTGGCATGGAGGGTAATTACATCCTTTATGAAGGGAATTCCAAGATCATTATGGAGGGTTGCATTGGACACATACCATGGAGCATCTGCTAACATACGGAGTGTTTTTGATTGGAAGGTTTGCAAGATTTTTGTATTGGAAGGTTTGCTGCAGCCCCAGAGTTCGATCCCGTAAGTCCAGATTGGCTTTAGGATAATCTTGTAGATGAGTAATTTGTTTTCTAATGATAGCTGCGACTTTTTCCCTAACAACCAGTGCATTTGTTTCACTTTTAGATTGAGTTGTGTTCTTTTAGCCTTAATATGATTTTTCCAAGTAAGTTTCTGGTCCAAGTGAAGTCCTAGATATTTGACTTCCGATTTTACTGGGATTGGGGAGTTATTTAAATAAACTTGAGGGCACATAATTCGTCTAGTGGTAAATGTGACTTGTGCTGATTTCTCGTTGTTGTTGTTAGTTATAAGTTATAACAATATAAGTAAACATCTTATAATATACGGGATTAATTACTTTACAAGTATGTAATGAAGGTAACAAAATTACATTTTACTGTATGATATTAGAAAAGTTTTATTTTAAAGCCGTTAAAAAAATTACCGTTTGCTCATAATGAAGTTTAACACTCATTCGGGTCTATTCCCATTCGCAATATTAAAATTAACAGTCCGGTAAAAACATTAACAGAAACTCTTAACGGAATTGGTATTCTTGTTACACTCTTGACAGTTAAAAATTAACCCAAATCCGTTTATTTATAAAGGATGGTTAGAGGCACCCTTTAAAAATTACCTGATCTGTTTATTGGAATAAAATCATAAAATGGTGTCCGCAGAGTAAAACCAGCATATTTTTTTAAATTAATTTCCGCCTTTCCGTGTCTTTTTCGGTGTTTTCCCGTTTTCTAGATTAGAAGATGTTACACACGTTTTTTTTTACATTTTGAGTATAGAAATAAGTATATGGTTAAAAATGGCAGTACCAGCTCTTTTTTATGAAGAATTAAGGCGATTAATAAAATAACTGCTTTATTTTTGGAAAAATGTAAAAAATCAGTGTTATATCTTATAAAAATTCTTGTAAAAGTACGGCGACTTCAAGGTAAACATTTTCATATTAAAATTTATTCATACAGTTTCTGCATTTTCATCTGCCATCTCCTTTTATATTAATAATTTATAAACCACGAAAAGGTGAAAATGGTTAATTTAGAAAAACAGAGGTTATGATAGTAGAATGTAGAATAATATGATCATAGGTACATAGAAACAATAAACGTAAACAGAGAAATACTAAAATAGTTCATGGAATTTTCACTATAATTATTTTTCTATGCATTAGTAGCTAGCTTCTGTAATGTGAATTAAACGGATCTGTTAAATGTGGGTGTATTAGATGATCCGTTAAAAATATCCCCTGTGAATAGCATTTATCAATTTTAACTTTACGGAATGTTAAAAATCAAAATATTAACAGATGTGTTAATTTTAACGGACGTGAACGAGAATAGACCCAATTATGAGTTCATTGTAATATTATGAAAAGGTTTTCAAAGTTTCCTTTTAAGAATCACTACACGTTTTCCATAATCAATCAACCTTTAATAAGGAATCGTTAAGTGTGTTTCTTGGCTATTAATAAAATTGAAAGTTGCCAGTCTGTCTCTTTTTAGTATTTAAAAATAGGAATAATAAGCAGCTTACGGTGAGCGAAGTTAATAGAGTTTTGAGGTAAATTTAAATGAGTAAATTTATTTTACGTCTTTAGCCTTAATATACTTAGTAAAAACAATGAAGGATAATTCAGCTTTATCATAATAGACTTCATGATATTAAAAGTCTTTCAGCGTTGCTGAATCACCGCAGGAAGTGCAACTTTCCAGCGTTCTAGCCAGTTTTGCAGCAGGTTGAGATAGCTTTGGAGTTTTCTGGAAGCTCTATCGGGATTTGAATCTGATGACAGGATTGCTGTGTCATCAGCAAATGTTCATCTATGTTGGGAATTAAGGAAATGTAATTTTAAGTTCATCAAGCAACCAAATTCGTACAAGTTTTCCACCATTTAGGAGACTAGTTTTCTGTAGTTTTCATTCTTGTGGTTACCCAAGGTATTCTCAATGACTCGACTCTTTGGAAACTGAACCAGGCAGCTTTATTCTCCTTATCTGACTTTTTCGTAATAAAGGTTTGATCTTCCAATATTTTTCTGATCTGTGGTCTCTCACCTTGATTTCAGAATGTTGTGGAAATTGATTGCCTCCTACCTTCTTGAGAACTTCAAGGATTTACTTCATGAGCTCAAGTTTGATATGGATTGGTTCTTCGGATTAATTCAAAGGATTTTTTGGTTAGGTTAATTTTTTCCATTTCGAACGATGTAATCTTCGAGGATCCTCGCTGTGTATGATACAACCACGTTCACTACTGAATCTTGATTGTTGTCCCAATATCACCCCAAGAAATTTACTGTTGGACATTGAAACGCGAGCATGTCCAACTAGGTATGAAACGGAAATATTATATTATTATTATTATAAACCCACTTTACAGATTTTTTCCAGAATAAGAGAGTACGCTACCACAAAAAAATATGTGATTCCCTCACAAGCTCACTTTAGTCACTTTCTCTAGAAATGATCTTTAGGCCAATTTTTATGATTTTTTTTCGGATTTCAAATGCATGTTTAGGTTTCGTTTTTACTACATCATTGGATTCTGAAGCAATCCCAGTATCAAATTTGTATTTGGAGTCGGAATACATGGGAGCATTGTCCCTCAATTCTTTGAAAGCTCATCCCAATGGCCCACTTGGAGATTTACATTACGTAGATTTAGTTAATGTTAGGTTGAATTATCTACTCCACCTCCTTTGATTTCCGTAACTGTTCAATTGAATGTCCGGGTTGTTTTATTAGATTTATACGAAATCATGGCCTGTTTAGGTGATTCCGGCCTCGAATTCGTACTTGTTGAGTCCATTTTCATAAGATCATTGTCCACTAGAGAAACCCTTCTAATGTCATTGAAAGGAATTTTTATTGGAATTATAAACAATTCTGATATGATACATCGAATTTTTTTTTAACTGCTAACATTTTAATAAAAAATTATTATCAAAAATAACTTCTATATCCGTAACATTTATTTACAAAGCTATTGAAAATAATGAATATCATAGGCAAAACAACAATTTCAACAATGTTGATAGGTAATATACGTATCTCTTACTGCAGATTTACTACATTAACATTAACATTTATTTAGGTAGGAAACAGATGTGCAAAATTTAAGATCATCTGCATATAACAAAATAATAGTCGAATCCAATGACAATACCATTTATAAAGATAATAAACAATTGAGTTCCTCGGGCAGACTCTTGAGGTACATCCAAGGTTGCTACTATTTTAAGTGACTTTAAATTATTCTCAACTATACGTTTTGGTATCTGTTACTTAAACAAGAAATATAAAACTTCGTCTTCACACATTTTCTGTAGTATTTTTCGAAGTATATAAAAGTCTTTGGAAAATTATATATAAATGATTCTCGGGTTACTTTATACAACTTCTAAAAGTATATAAATTACACATAATTTTTTAATAAATAATGGAGAAATAAGAAATGTAACTTTTTTTAGGAATGCTTCTAATACATATTTAAAACGAAGCACAAAGAAAAACAAAAGTCATCTAAAATATAAACTGAAGTTTCCTCAGAGTCATTATGTACACCATCCTCTGCGAAATGATGTAAAATATGCATGATGCAGAGCATGGCAATGAGATTTTCCCCCTAGAACATCGACTCATTAAATGTTAACGTCGATTGTAAAACTCGCCAGTTATAAATCTTCCGACCTAAATTATATTTGTCCGGAACTTGTTTTATGCTTTTCCCATTTCCACTAAAATGGATCAATCCATATTTTATGAAGAAGTTGACGAGGAAAATTTATCCTCCAATAAAATTATATTAACCCTCGTTTATCACCAAGGCGTAATTAAAACAGTATAACATGAATTTTGTTTCGACAGAATAATAAATAAATTTACATATAGTGAAATAATGTGGTTTTAATGTTTTATTGGATAATACAAGGATAAAGTATCGTATGTGTAGACATTTAAGGAGGCAATTTCTTGGGTCATTGTATAAAAAACATATGTCTGGGATTGCTTTCGAAGGGCCCGTGCCGTAGAAAATATTTTATTTCAGAAATATTTTAATTGACATATTTCGAAGGAATAATTAAATGTTAAGAACAAAGTTCCACTTTCAACAGCAAGTATATTCTACATGTATGGTATACAATAATAGTCACAATGTTTTAAGCAATAGAAATGAATTAAATAAAGCAGAGAAGGAAGCAAAACTTTCACGTGTTTCTTTGTTGTTGTTTTATTATATGTACCGCTTTGGCCAGAACCGGGGGTCCGATCCCCGAAGCAGGGGTCCGTTGAGTTATGTATTTCGGAATGTCATGTTTTATCGTCGGTGCGGTTTCTTTCAGAATTTCAGTTTGACAGGAATGGCGGGTGGCGTTATTGGATACCAGCAGCAACCAATACTGGACGCGAGTTGAACATCATATAAATTCCGGGATGAGGGGTTCTGGCTCCGGAACACTCGTCAATATTCCGGAGCGCGGGGAGTAAAGACGATGCCCATACTGTCCAAAGTGGACAGTCCATTTCTCTGGCCGCTGCAAAGCGCCGGCTCCGCTATTCTCTCCCGGAGCACAACCCCACAAATCATCCCAGCTTGACCCTTTCAAGGTACCAGGATGCGTATTAACAAACTCATACACATAAAATATTATTGAATTAAAATATTATTTAATAACAATTCTGTGTCGGGGTTTTAGGAGCCATTGAAATTATCAATACATTTGTCGTGTAGTGGATGTGATTATTATCAATATATATGAAGTTAAATTTGTAATTTGTGTGAATGGTAATCTCATTATTTGTAAATAATATGAGTCAGAAAAAGATTAATTTATAAGAAAATTGATATCTATAATGCAGGTATTGGCACAAATATATTATAATTAATATATTGTGGTACTGGGATCAAAATGTGAGTTTTAGAATTTAGTAATGTAAAATAAAGAAAAGTACCTACTTAATTAAAAAATTTGTTGAAATTATTATTCTGCTGTTTTTAATTTAAGTCGTTGGGGAATGTAAATTAATTTGAGGTTTACTAATATTTGTGAGGATAAAAGCAAATTAGAGACGTATTTTTTGTACAAATTCTTCATTATTGCAGCCATTATTTTTTTAAAACAATATAACATCACATTTACTTTCTGTTTATGTGGCAGCAGTGCGAATATGATATTGTAAGTTTTATCAACATTGTTATTGGCAGGTCACATAGGTATTCTTCATTTACATGATACTGTGAATTTTACAGTTCAAAGCTGAAAAGTTATTTGAATTAGCTTTCTCAAATTCAGGATCTATTAGGATAAGTTTATAGAATTTAAACTGAAACGTCACTAAACAGCATATTATATTAAATTAATATACTCACAAGAAGAATTTTTTTTCTGTTTTTTGTTCAATTGTTGTTGCTTTCATAGGTACCTATATGGCTTATTTTTTAGCTTCGATTCAGTTATGTGATGAGAAAAAGATCCACTATCATAAAAATTTCATGTTATCTTGATATAAATTTTTCTACGATCGTGCAGAAAGTTAGTACTTTTAACACTATTTGCAGTGCCAAAAGTGACTGTTTACACCACTTTCAATTTTATTGTTTTGATAACAGTGCAATAAATAGTAAAAGCAGGCATCTTCCAAATTTCTACAATGTCACGGAACTATATTTTCTATAATTTTAAATTTTTTTTCTTAAATTAAAATGATCATAGAAAATAGATGTTTAAGATACAAGTGTAAAAAGTCATTGTTTATTGCACGAACGGCTAGATTAAAAACACGAGCAAAACGAGAGAATATGAACCTGTGTTTGCTCATTATGAGAAATGGTGTGCCAGTAAGAACACGAAGAATGTGATAGATGAAGGTTCAGTTTTAATTGCTATTTTACAATTTATAATAATTAGTTAAGTTAAATTGTATTTTGAATAAAATGTCTTGATCTAGCACATATATTTTCTTCTAAACTTATTTTATTGATGGTACAGATATAGAATTTTTACACAAGTCAAATAAAATTATTGTAATAGTACTTTTTGAATCTCATTATGGCACTTGGGCTTTCTGGAATTTCATTATGATACTAGTATCATAATGAACCCTCTTACGTCACTATAATCAAATGACATAATGATGTCATTATGACATGCCACCAGATAAAGTGTATTTATGGTATGTACGCAGCATGAAAATTATAACATGCTAAGTGATAACATTTTTACACTAGATACATAAATAGCTATTAAAGATGGTTTGCCCTTTAATTTAACTTAACTATATGCACCTAGTTTTGCTGATGAATACTGTTCTTCTCAAACACAAAATTCAACTGAATATGACAAATCAACTGAAACTCCTGAAAAAAATTAATGGTGCATATTTGAGAAAAATCTTATGGATTTTTCCTTTATAATGTGTAGATTTGGGCTATATCTTCAATTATAAACCACGTTGAAGATATGACGTCATCGAATTACTATTATTTTTTTTGTAACGAGCATCAAGTATATTTTGCAATATATGAAAATCTAGTTCATATATTTGTTCCCAAATTACTTAGTTACTGAGTATGCTGATAAGGTATTGAATAAAATGACATTCTCAGAAAATATACAATTTGCGTGAACATTCAGAGGAAACCTAACTTGTTTTAATTTATTGTTCATTTAACGTCAGCGGTAAGTCAGTGATGGTATCTGATGGACTTCATCCACATCTTTTTAAATAAACACCTCCCATATGTATACCTAGAAGAGTTTTATGCAGCTCTTTGCGGTCACAAACATTTTCAATATAATAGAGCTAGAGCATGAGTGAGTCATGGCTCTCGCCATTCTGTCTATCGCGTCCGGGTTCGAAGCCCGGCATCGGCAGATGGCAATGTCGGTGGGTATGGATGTTTGTCTACGTTTTTTCTAATGTGTAGTCCCCTTCCGGACAGCCTTTGGCTTTGGATTTGGGGGTTGTTGGTTGTTTAATTTCTGTGGTGTGTTTTCTAAGTCGAAATTTTTACAAAGTTTACATAATACTGAAACTACATTGGATGTCCAAAATTTCGTTCATTTGCTGCCAAATTGGCAGCAACCCTATACATATAATTAAAATAAAAGCATAGTCCATATCTGAGCATTCTGATATTTGCATACTTGATTTAATTCAACATATGTATGCCTCACGTAGCAATAGAATCAGTTGCACAGCACGTATTTCTCTAAGAAAATCCTGAAAAATCCACAAAACCACAAAAATTAATATTGAAGAATACAATTTCCCATCCGCATATTGTCAATAAGCTCCGGTTACCTCCGGACCGAACGCGAAACGTGCTTCGTTTTTAATACTCTGCACGTCCGCCGGGGTAATATATGGCTCTCGCATCTACCCCAGCGTATATCTCATACATACACAAGGATGGACACAGGATTCTCGGCTCACGGCCCACACTACTTCCACTGTAATTAATGCATTGTGTTGTTTATTCCACAGTGATACAGTTAGAGACATAAGGTATGAGTGCTGAGGCCGGTCCTAGTCCTGCAAATTAATAGCAGCAATATAAGTCTCTCCCTGCAGCTTGTTTACTGCACGGCCATACCAGAAATTACGCCGAGGTGACCATTGATTAATCTATTCTAGTTATGCTCTGCAATTTATCTTCAAAACTGCTGCTATATACCTTCTGCGGAATATAGCTCTGTGCTTACTTTAATTCTCTTACCGGACAAATGCATTCGGAAACCATTAGGCTTTAGCTTAATATTGCACTTTGTGGAGAGTAATGTTGAAAGGAATAACTAATTTAGTCAATGATAATTTTCGTAAATTAAGGTAGAAATTTTCAACAACTTCCATTTATTTTAAAACACATCACATCACATTCAAGTAGTAGCCTGGTGAGAAAAGGTTTACACTATTTAGGAGTATATAGAAGACATAGACAACTTGATCACAAGACATAAAATTTATATTTACATAGATAAATTCCTTCATTATAAATCTAACCAATAAGAAACATGCAATTTGTACCACGTGACTTGTTTAAATAAGTGATTATTTTGCAAAAATAATCGGTTAATTTTTACCTAGCTGTTCATTTATCTTTGACATGTATACGCTCCTAATTCCAATTTACTCTCAATTGGACTAAAAACAAAATAAAATATTATATAGGACAAAATAAAAATAATGTATTATACATGGGAAAAAATTAGATTTTAGCTCTCGCTTTTTTGTCTCCCTCCGCTCCGCGTCGGGAGACAATACAACCTCGAGCTAAAATCTAGAACTTTTTTCCCTTGTATAATAAATAACTATTACAGTAAAGCCTACATAATGGTTATATCAACATTTGAATATAATTATATTTTATATATAGATATATAAATATACACACACATGTACAATATGTGATTAACATATACATGGAGACAATATTTTGTCTTAACATTACAGTAGCAGTAATAAGTATAAAGGTAAGTAGGTAATAGGTAATAGTATATTGCAAACAGTGATCATTATAATATATTCTAAATATTATTGTTGAGAAAAAGTCTTTTTAAGCGGGTTTTTAATGAGAGTAGTGATACATCAAACAAATCTATTTCAATTTTTGTATAATAATTATTGAACTGTCTAAGCATGCTACATAATGGTAAGTTGAGGTTCAAATTTGTGCGAGTAAATGGTTGAATGAATAAATTGTTATTTCTAAATTGTCTGGCTGGCGCATAAAACCTTATGGAGGATAATAAATATGGATACTCTATTAAATTCTTTAACACCCTGTATAATAGCAATAAATCGGACATAATTCTTCTATCATACAGGGACACCAAGTTAAAGTGAGATCTTAAGGCTTTATAATTAGGTACTAAAATCAAAGGTATGTTGAATTTTCTTGCCATAAATTTTAAGAATTTCTTTTGTATATTCTCAATCCTACTTATACCATTGATTAAAAAATAATAAAGATGCGCAACTGTCAAGGTTTCGAGATTTTAGTGTTGTATTTTTTTACCAATAGCTTCATGATTGTCTTCAATTGTAAGGGCTATACAGCCACATTACAAATACCTTCCCGTAGTACTAAAAATTGATGGTAATCATGAAGTTATTGGCAAAGAAATACAATACTAAAATCTCGAAACCTTGACAGTTGCACCTCTTTCTTATTTTTTACTCAATGCTTATACATATAAAAAACATAGAGCAGGTTCCAAAAAGATGTTGCATAATAAACTGATATTATTGACACAATTTTTAAAGTGTTTGCAATTTCCAATAATAAATCCAAGCATTCTATTTCCTCTATTAATCATCTTCTCTATATGTGGTTGGATGGACCATTTCTTATCAAGTATAACACCTAGATATCTAACTTCAGTAATTGAGTTAAGATTTTCCTGATTAATTTTGTAGATACAGTTTATAATATTGCGATTTCTTGTAAAGGATATTGAGTAGCATTTTTTATAATATCTTTTTGTGTACAGTACGTAGATGGTCTATTCAGATCACTCTGAATTTTTTGACAATCCCCTATTGAATTTATTGTATGGAAAATTTTTAAATCATCGGCGTACATTAAAAAATTAGAAAACTTGAAATATTTATTTATATCGTTAATATATAAAATATTAAAAACCAGTGGTCCAAGATGACTTCCTTGGGATACACCAGATGGTACATTAAATGAGGAAGATTTATGCCCGAGAATTGTTAACTGTTTGCAATCTATTGGTGATATAGGAATAAACCCAACACAGGATGTCCCCACGCACACCGGCTTCAGCTAAAGACAGCAACAGTTTCTGTTGGTTAATCCTGTCAAATGCCTTGCTAAAGTCACTGAAGTCAGTGTACACGGCATCAACTTGCAGTTGATTATCCATAGCTTTACCTAAGTATTCTGAATAACGGATCAAATTATTCTCAACAGAACGCTTGGGGAAAAATCCGTGTTGTTAATTTATTATTAAGTTTTTAATATTGTAAATTTAATTATTTGTGGCATCTTTCAGTTTTTTCTTTCTGTTCTTATTTGGGATTTACTGCCACACTTCTGAACATTACCCAGACAATCTAAAAAATATCTGGATTTAAAAAAAAATTGTGTAATTTCACGAATTACATACGAGAAAGATTATTTAGCAATGAGAAAGGAAACAGATTAAGTTTCCGAAACGTCTGCAAAACATCATTGTTTTGCAGTACAATTCTCATAAAAAATATCTAAAATTTTCTTTAGATCGTGGTTAGAAAAAGTAGTGTCCCAATTTATACTCTGTAATTCACTGTTTATTTGATGATGAAAAAGAAACATATTTAAGCTACGCTACGCTGATGAGGAGCAGCAACTCCGAAACGAGTGTCCATGACAGCATTATGTTTCTTTTTTATGGGATACCATTAAAATTTTTGTATGATTTAACCCCTCTAAAGCATAGGGGGTTAGGTTAGGTTAGGTTTAGCTTTAAAAATTTGAAACGATTCCGATGAATAGTAACGAAAATATGAATTTTCAAAAATATGTTGGGTACTATTATCCCCTTAATTGTGTCTTTTCGTATAGCAGCGGCTATAGATTTGAGGTTTATCTAATTTAATGGGCGCAGAAATAAGGAAATATTTTGTTTTTATATAAAAATATAATAAATCTATTATATTTTCGTTTTTTTTTGAAAAATCGAAATATTCTCGATGGGATTCGGAAATATCAACTTCTAATTGAATGTTTTCTACATTTCGTTTGTCTGTCTGACTGTCATTAAAAAATTATTTTAAAGATGTCCGCATAAGCAGACATAAAATGTATCTAGCATTAATTACAAATTTTTCTCTGAAGATGGTTATTAAAACCAAAATGTCAGAAAATAAATATTTTTTTATTGAATCATATGACCGAGAAACCTAAGAATCTACACATTAAATTAGTTAAAAAGTACCCGAATTCTTTGTCCAACATTTAACAAGTTTACACTAACGAAAGGTACCCACAGAAAAACCTTAAAAGATGAAAAATTGTTGGTCAACTGGACGTAATATTTGAAGATTTTCGTGAAAACCGTTATGATTAAAAAGCGATGATCGAGATGAGATAAAGAAAGATGCACCTAGGTTAGCTCTATAAAAAAGACAATGAAATCCATCCCGAAGAAGCCAAATAAAATTGGGCTGGACTGCTTTGGAAAATCGGACGCGTAACAACCTCTGAAGATTCATCATTAATTTTAATTGGATTAGATAGAGAAGAGCTTCTCGATAACTTTAAAGACTCCCTCTTTCAGCGACTCCTTGATATTCATTTCTGATCGTTTTGATGACCACTTCTATCAGATATTAAGCAATATAATTGCCATACAGTTCATTAAAAGAGTTTCCTATTAATATGCTTCTTTTTCTAAAATTTTTGAAATAAACAAAAAAATCACGTGATTATATTTCTTCTTGTATAAATAAAACCTTCTCCCTCTTTTCTGTTCTACAAGGAATCCACCAATGCAATTTCGTTCTCCCGGTGTGTATCTATTGCTATGAGTTAAACGTCATGACGGCAATAAAGGCATTTGCATGGAGAGGGCGATTGGAATTTATCTGAGCAACGGGCCGATAAATCCGTGCGACTTTATTAGATATCTCCTAATTTATGGCCCTTGTCTCGACCCGCCAGTACAAATAGCGGCTGATGTTACGCCGAACATCGCTTATAAAATATATCGGTGCAATGTGGAAGACTCCAACACCAATATAACTTGTCACTTCGGGGAGGAGGAGGGGTGGATATCGTGTACAAGACCCCTGGAACGGTGCGAAACTTTGTTTTCATTAAGTTTACAATCGAAATTGCTCTACATAAATTAATGAAAGCGCTAATAAAAAAGTAAGCAATATTGGAAGCATAGCATTAACGGAGCGTAGATTAAACTTTTCTAATGATTTGTTTCTGGGCTTGATTCCTTGGTAAAGTAAATCAGAGCAAAAACCTCGTGTAAAAATTAAGTAAAAATATGTGTGATATAATATGTTTCCATACACCGTGGAAATTAACTATAATAATAAAAGAGTGAACTTGCTCCAATAAAAACAAAAATAAGAAACAATATACCAGATTAAAAAAAATATGAAGCAGCTACCGACACATGTTTCTGAGCTGTTCCTTCTCATCAGCGTAACTTAGCAGTAAATACGTAATCATAGTGCTGAAAACAATTCGTACATATTCGTACCCAGATGTCATTGGTCATTGCCCAAATCTTAAATATATTTGTTCATATGTCACCATTTGCCTAGATGGGCTGAATTCTATATGTACTTCTCCAAAATACACTACATTGATGAGGAACACTAAGTACGAAACACATGTTTGTATCATCATCATCATGTCTCTTTTATAAAGTAATATGGTTCTAGTTTCCTGTTTTTGTTACCATTTTGATACTTTAGACGTTGCTTTTTTAAAGCATAAAATATTAGAACTAACTTTCAATATTTCTTGGGTTTTTAGGTTCGAAATAAAATATTCTGTTTTAATACATAATTTATATTAAAACACAGGAACAATAAAATTGTTAACGTTTCGCTGACGATTATCAGCTATTTCAAAACTAAAATAGAAACAATACATGGTCATGTTATTATAATTAATTTTTTATAAAATTGAGAACATATGATTAAAACTGGGATATAAACACAAATAGATAAACAAAAAGAATGTGTACGTACCAAAGTTAAAGACTAGACTATCTTACTATAAAAGAATTTGTTATTGTAAAACATATTGTTTATATATGTTGTGTCCATTTTTGGGTATTTATAACTGTATCCATACGATATAGTAAGCTGTTTTTATTTTTATTATTTTCTATTGCTCACTTTACAACGTATGATTAAGACTGAATTTGGCAACTATCGTAGTGAAATATTTGAGATATGGTGTGTTCTGAAACAGTGACACGGCATTATTGCATTATGTTTCAGAACACACCATATCTCAAATATTTCACTACGATAGTTGCCAACTTCAGTAATACACTGAGGAAAAATATTTGTAACCAGAACTAAAAATCTCATAACCACAACAAAATTTCTTAATAAAATAGAGGACAGGAAGGTAGATTTATACCCACAACTAAATACAACTTTCTGGAAATTCTTAGTTGTCTTTAATAAAACATTTTAGTTAAAATTAACTAGTTACACGTAATAAATAATACTAGTAGCCCTAACTAAAAAATAAAACTTTTTTTTGTAAAGGCAACTACATTTGTTTATTTACTACCGCAATAATATTAATTGTGATAATTAATTTAGGTAATTATGGTAAGTAGGTCACTTCGTTGCCACTATTAGTAAGAAATAGTAAGAAGGTAGCATAAAAGATTGGATTCTATATGTTTTTCTGATTTCAACCATATAAATATATCATATGTTTGCTCCGGTAGTTTATTTTAAATAATATTTTACTATCCCTTCCACATCTTGAATATTCTGCAACTACGCTGCCCATCATGTTAGCCTGGAAAAACAAAATTTGAGAAAACACGTTTGTGACACCATTAACAAACATTGATGTGCTTTCTCAAATTTTGTTTTTCCAGGCTAACATGATGGGCAGCGTAGTTGCAGTTTGTTATATTCAAGATGCCGAAGGGATAGTAAAATATTATTTAAAATAAACTACCGGAGCAAACATATGACATATTTATATGATTGAAATCAGAAAAACGTATAGAATCCAAAAATATAAAAAAATACAGGGTGTTCCATTTAAAAAAACATAACTTGTATCGGTAGATCCGAGGGTAGATCATCGTAAATACGATGTTCAATTGTTTTTCTAAAAATTGGATTTTTAAGCCCTTGTCCTACAACTTTTACTTGAAACTTTTTTTTCTAAAATTACAAATTAAAAAGTTATCGGGGTGATCATTTTCGGTGAAAAACCCTGTACACAGGTCTACAACAGCACTGCTGAAATTTAACACACCTGTACACCACGGAGTACTATAGACTACTGTCGCCAGTGCCGCCGCGCACCGTCAAGTCAAGTGATGCGAAAATGGCCGACGGACTCGGAGGCACCCGAATACATAAAATTACACACATATCTTTTTTGCTGTAACTATGCTATTTGTTGCAGCTACTAAAATACGATTGTATTTTAGGTACCACAAATATATAAACTATTTGCCACAACTAATAATTTATAACTAGTTTTTGTTAGTTGTCCCAACAAGAACCATTTAACAGTAATGAGTTTTTATTATTAAATACGGATGTTAACAAACTTATTTAATTGTGAATAAAGATCTTACCAGTAACTAAAAAGTGTCAACTAACTTTTTTAGTTAACAGGATTTTACTCAGTGTATAATTCAGTCTTAATCATACGTTGTAAAGTGAGCAATAGAAAATAATAAAAATAAAAACAGCTTACTATATCGTATGGATACAGTTATAAATACCCAAAAATGGACAGAACATATATAAACAATATGTTTTACAATAACAAATTCTTTTTTTTATAGTAAGATAGTCTAGTCTTTAACTTTGGTACGTACACATTCTTTTTGTTTATCTATTTGTGTTTTTATCCCAGTTTTAATCATATGTTCTCAATTTTATAAAAAATTAATTATAATAACATGACCATGTATTGTTTCTATTTTAGGTTTGAAAAAGCTGATAATCGTCAGCGAAACGTTAACAATTTTATTGTTCCTGTGTTTTAATATAAATTATGTATTAAAACAGAATATTTTATTTCGAACCTATAAACCCAAGAAATATTAAAATTTATAAACAAAAAGGTTCAAGAAAACAAAAATTTATATATTAGAACTAACTTTTCTTTTAAATGTTTCTTTAAATAAAGCACTTTTACTTATGTGCTTGCTGTATACACTTCTTTGGAAAAAGTAAGTTTGTTGTATAAATATTTGAATAAATAAAATATTTAGCTTTTTTACACAAAGCTAGCCTTAGGTATGACCTAAGGCTAGAAATATAGGGGATAGGCTATGGCCCATTCCCTATATTTACAAAATTATATTAAAACATTTCGCAGGTTATAAGTTATTATAACAGATAGCTGAACAGAAATATATTCGGATAGCAGAATCAGAGGAGTAACTAGAAATATCGGGCTCTTACGCACGCAAACTCGGAGACCCGATTTTTTGATAAAAATTAAAAAAGTAAATTTGTACTGTTTATTTTCTTCTCAGGTTACTCGTGCAGTTTCAAATTTAGGTGGGAATTATATACTCAAAATGTGATTGTTTTAACGTGATTAACTTTGATATTGCTTATTGGCGTGTGGGGTAAATTGAGGGCGAATTTTCAAAATAAAACTATTACGAATTTTTTTATAGAAATTTTGATTTTAGATTCGTATTCAGCATCATCAAAAGCCCCCTCATATAAATTTGAACAAAATACACTGACGATCAATTGAAGTGACCCAAGAAAAATTTGCATCAACTTCCAACTCATATATCTTTTGATGCAAGAATCGCAAAGCCATAAATCTTTTTAGGTATTATAGATATACGCCTCAAGAATATGTGACACATTTTGATTGTCCTTGTCTCGTTTATTTTTGGAGATACGGTGGTGAAAGTTGAGCCATGTTTTTCTACCAAAGTTTGAGGTCGTGCATGGAGTGTCCCAAACCGTTTTCGGATGTGACAATATAGTCATTTTGTACCCTCATTCATTGCGTTCATTTTCATTTTTGATTGATTGTGCTAACTTAATTGTTGTTGATTTTATAAGTTTTCTATACAACAGCACATTTTTTGACTTTAAATGCTTACTTTTTTAAATGTTTACAATTAAATCTTACACGTACATAATACACAAATAAAAAATTTTAGCATTAAATGTCAATAATGAGTTGGTCCACCTCTTGCTCCTATAACAGCTTGATACCGTCTGGGCATACTGACAATGCAATTATCTATAATTTGCTGATCCACAAGAGGCAATTCCTCTGAAACCGCAACAGCAAGTTCTTCCAAATTGATAGCTGGTACCATTCGTTTGCGAAGGCGTCTTCCAAGTATGCCCCAGACATGCTCGATAGGGTTATGATTCGGCGAGCAGGAAGGCCATACCATTCTTGTGATATATGTTCTTCGAAAAAATTGTTTACTACTCGAGCACGATGTGGTCTTGCATATATAGAAATTCAGGGTCTCTTTGATTCGCAAAAGGCAATATAATAAACCGCAAAATTTGATTAAGGTACCTATCCCGCGCATTCATAATTTCATTTGCGAAAAATATCAATTCAGTTCTCCCCCTGTCAAAAAGTAAAAAAATGTACTATTGTATAGAAATCCTCATAAAATCAACAACAATTAAGTTAGCACAATCAATCAAAAATGAAAATGAACGCAATGAATGAGGGTACAAAATGACTATATTGTCATATCCGAAAACGGTTTGGGACACTCCATACACGACCTCAAACTTTGGCAGAAAAACATAGCTCAACCTTCATCACCGTATTTCCAAAAATAAGCGAGACAAGGACAAGCAAAATGTGTCACATATTCTTGAGGCGTATATCTATAATACCTAAAAAGATTTATGGCTCTGCGATTCTTGTATCAAAAGATATATGAGTTGAAAGTTTATGCAAATTTTTCTTGGGTCACTTCAATTGATCGTCAGTGTATTTCACGACTTTCCGAGATACGAGCTCGCATTTTTTTTTAAATAAAATATTTTAAAAACCCAAAAACTGTTGTCTCGTTACTTTATTTCCTTCAGCTCGTTGAAATGTGTCATTAATAAATGATAACTATAATAACGAGAAATTTGTAACAAATAAAACAGCAGAACATGAAAAATTATTACTCTAAGCCAATGACATATTTTGTTCAAACTTGGTATAAGAAGGTTTTTGATGATGCTGAATACAAAATTTCCATAAAAGAATCGCTAATAGTTTTTTTTTGAAAAATTAATCCCAATTTCTTCCGCAGGGTCGCACGTCAATGAGCAATATCAAAGTTTATTGCGTCATTTTGAGTATATATTTCCCATCTAAATTTGAAATGAATCAGTTTCTTAATTCCTGATATACGAGGGTGTACTCATGAAAAGTGAAACACCCTGTATATATAATTGTAATCAGAAAAAGGCGAGAATTTCAAAAAATTAGAAATATACAGGGTGTTCTATTTTAAAAAACAAAAGTTTGATTTATATCTTCGAAATGTGAAGTTCAATTGTTTTTTTAATAGTTCGTCGAAATCGCAAAAAAATTTCCTACAACTTTGTTTCTCACCATTTTTTTTCTAGGTAAAAAACCGGAAAGGTAACAGGGGCAAAATGTTACGTGCATAACCCTGTACAAAATATGTTTTTAAGTCAAAAATTTGATTTCAAATTATGATGAGTTATTGTAATGTGATTTAAATAAAACCATTGAAAACCAATATTAACTTTTTCATCAAAATTTAATATCGAAACGGTTTTACATAAATAAAAATTAAATGTATTTTTATAGTTATATCTTTAACGTTCAATAAAATCAGCGTTGAAAATACAACTGACTACAGAGTGAGTATATTCTGTTCTGAGAATGAATAGGAATTTTAAAAAGATCGTTTCGAATAAGGCTTATTCCCTGAATCAGGCTGTCTGAATACAATAATAATAAAATAAGTCATGGATCGCGAACGCAAGGTATCGCTTGGCAGTTCGAGGATGACTTCGATTGGGCTTTATTGGTATTGCTGTGTCTGTAGAGATGGAAGAAACTGAACAAATTGAGCTGCATTTGAGTTCCCCCCTGTGGAAGAAGATGGATGAGGTTAGTTATAAATGTGAAGCTTTTGCTCGATCTGGAGAGATTCCTCGTCTGCTCGTTTCTTTTATACATAAAGTATCTCGAGACATCCACTAAGAGTTTTTTGCCTCCTCTTATCAGAGATGTTGTAAGAGTTTCAGTTCCATCATCGCAGAGAATGGATGCTGGGCCGGAGGAGCTCGCGTGATGGATGTTCACTCATCTCGGCTTGAGATGCCACGGCCCATCCCACCTACCCGAAATGAGAAAAATATGATTCGTCAAGTTCAAGTCTTAAAACAGACAAATCGCATCCTAAGCTGGGGTACAAAAAGTTGAACGTTTATTTAATGCCGGAATATATTTTCTGGGATATAAATCATGAGAAAAACATTTTCTTGGATTATAAATAATGAATTTCCGATGTGTTCCCAAGCAGCACAAATCGGAGGGTAACAAACGATATATTTTCTGAAAGTAAAATTTATTAAGAGTTTGAAAATTAAAAAACGTGTTTGGAAATTATTGTTTCAACAGTTACATATTATGTTATTAATGGTATTTTTTCTCCATAACATTAAGTATGTACATACAGTGTGCTTTAGAATATGAACATCATGTATTCTTGTACAATTACTATTACTCATCTCTATACAGGGTGTTAGAAAAAGTTTTAGGCAAATTTAAGTGGGTGGTGTAGAACAATAAAAAAGACCAACCAATCAAATTACAATAATAATTTTGCCTAGTGTCTAATATATACAGAGTATACTAAAATTTTATGTACTATTTCAACTAAAAGAAATCGACTTACCTGTGTTTACTTATGAACAAACTTAAATTTCTCTAGGTGGGATAACAAAAACCTATTTTCAATTTCATTTTTAAAATTGCTCATTTAACAATTTTGAGCCACGATAAAATTTGGCAACAATTGTTAATTGTTATTGAAAAAATTGATCATGCAAGATTTTAATTTAATGGAATTCGTGTTTTAAAGTATATAGTGATTATTTGATTTGATTTTATAATTGTTGATTGTTTCTTAAAATTGTGTTTCTTTCAGTTATAATGCTTTTGATATAAAGATATCAGAAGATTAAACATTTTATATAGGTAGGATATGTTTATTTACTGCTGTCACAGAATAATTTTTAAGGTAATTTACTAAAGAATAACAGATTTTAAATAATCAATTCTAATTAACCCTCATTTTCCTATATATTATCTGTTTTATGAAGGTATAGTTTACTACTTATCAGGAAGATAATAATATGATCACCATCCTCGGTTTCTAACTATCGTTAACTTACATCTTTTCTTTGTTAACTTAAGTATAGATTAGCATCGCTTATCATTTTTTTACAATTCTCTTTCTTTGCTTGATATGCATTGTTTATAAATGAGTTTATTTAGGCTCTATACAAGTATAATAATAACAAACATATCCTATCATGCTAACGATAGTAAACAGTCAGAAACCGGTCAACAGATAGTAGTTCCTGTAATTCAAAATAAATCTATATCTATTTTTTTTTGGCATTATCATTAGCCATACAGCCATAGATAATATAAAAAATTCGAGACTCTAATTTAAAAAATGACAAAGAAAAAGAAATACGATGGAGAGCAAAAAGAATAAATCTATCATTTCCTACTTATTGCAGTCAATGATTATTTGTCACTTGATATAATTTTTAAAAAATATGTCAGTATGGCATGTAATTGCCTTTATTGTAGAAATGATATTGGCGTTAGGCTAAAACAACAAGACTTATAGTATGTGCTTTGTGTCTTAATTTACTTCATAAATAATATCATAATTGAGTTTCAATCGTATCCGGGTAATGATAACTTTATCGGCGAAACACCCATCAAGTGCAATGTTAGTTTAGGTGTCCAAAAAGCGCAAGTTCTGACAACATTTTAAATGAGAAAAGCAAAAACATATACCAAGCACTTCGAAAGCTTCACCATTAGTTCAAAAATGGTACTGCCAAATTTGCGACAAATGCACAAACTGTCGAAAGTGGGTACTTGAATCTTGTGCCAATATAGCATTTAAGGAGAATTATATCTTTGATATTTGTTCTTAAAATCTTCTTTTTTATTCATTCAATAAATGAAATGATGAAATAGTTTGTAACTATATTATCTACCACTTCATCCTTTTACTGATTGCGATTATACAGTGTGAACCTAAAGAAACGCACAAAATTCATATCTTTGGAATGTGTCATTTTCAAACAAATCCTCGAACAGGTCGATTTTAGTTTTGTAAATGATACATTTTGTTACTATACCAAAATTTATGACGTCATTGGCTTTTGAGTTATGACGTCAACATAAATTCATTTTAATGGAAACAGACATTTTTGTTTACTGTTTTTGGTGGTATATTCCTTTAGCTTTCTGGTGATATAAAAAAATTGATATTACCTAAGCCATTCTTTTGGAAAAAAATATTTTTATTGATTGATACCTTACAAGTAATTGTCTCCATTGCTCAAATTCCCACCCTCCAACCATTTTGGCATTGACCCAGACGGGTGTAGACACTTTATGTGTAGGCAACAAGATTTATCAGTCCATAAGAAAGTGGAACATTACTCGTGAATTTGCGAAAGGTAAGCTATTTTTACATAAAATGTAATTCCATCTCAGATTTTGAAAAAACTTCTTTAGTTTCCTCAAAGTAAAAAAAATATATATGAAAACTGGTCCAATATAGGCAACCTCACTTATGTTGTTATATTATGGTATGCATGAGAAAAAATCCAATTTTCGAGACACACGTATCTAATATGTACACGTGGAACAAAAGTATCAAATAATGGCTTTAACTTTGTTACTTGCAAAGTTACAAAAAAATGTTCAATATAAAAGTTGTTTTGTTCTTTACCATGCATGTTTTGAGTTTTTAGTTTGTTGATATCTTCTTCTGGTTTGCTCCTATGTCAACCAACTTTTTCTTTTTAAATGCCACTCATAATTTGTTTTTGTCAATTTGAAACAAGCATATTTTTCACTATTGAGTCATAAAATTATGCAATTTTTGTAAAATAAATAAGCGTAAAAAAAAATATTTATTACGACTCAATCAGAACTAAATTAATTAATTTCACAACATCACAACACTAAAATTTAGTTGTTTGTAAAAATTTAATTGTCAAACTTCCATGGCATTCTTTACCAAAAGTAATGTTTGTGCTTTATAACTGCATGACTTTTTCCATGGCATCCTTTATTAAGAGGCGACGAGTGGGTCGTAATAAATGTTTTCTTTCTCGCTTATTTTTTTTTCCAAAAATTGCAAAATTTTGTGACTGAATAGAGAAAAATATGCTTGTTCCAAATTGACAAAAAAAAATTATGAGTGCCATTTAAAAAGAAAAAGTTGGTTGCCATAGGAACAAACCAGAAGAAGATATCAACAAACTAAAAAACTCAAAACAAGCATAGTAAAGAACCAAACCAAAGTTTTATACTGAACATTTTTTTGTAACTTTGTAAATAACAAACCATTATTTGATACTTTTGTTGTTTTTCTTACAATAGTTGATAAACTAAAAATTTAAATAAAAAACAAATGAAGTATTATACTTCATTTTAATAATAATTATAATAATTATCTGAAAAATGAAAATGGTTTTTTTCTCTTGTCATAGGACCAAAGACTATTTCATCTTCAGTGATATTAGTATTTTTTTAAATAAACCTTAAACAATAAGGCAAGTAAATCCATGTTTCAATTATTTAATTCTTATTTTTATTTATTTTTACGCATATAATCTAAAAATCAATTCTAAACTTAATCACCATCAAAGTATTCTGCTTTTTATTAATCTTTTAAGCTCTATCTCTATGACAGATGGATGCGTTATCCACGGGGTTAATTTGAAACAGGGCTACAGATAAATGTAGTTAATATAATAAAACTTGCTTCCCCCTTCGAATAATTTGCCACTTTGTCAAAGATGTAAGCCATAGAAGCGATAATAACTCGGTGTGAATGGTTCCCGTTAGTGGCTAGACTTCTGGCGACTTTTGCCACTTGCATTTATCATTATTAGCTGCAGCGGGGGCGGATCGGTTTTATATCCACGGTCAGATCATATTTTCTAGTTTGTATAGACATGAGGGCAGGGCCACGTTAATTTTATATTGCCCGGAAAAACAATGGTGGAAAATGCTCTGATAAATGTTAGGTTTTAATATATAGTGTATTCCTTTCAAATGGAAGACCTGTACATGTAATATTTTGAAATTTGTATAACCATTTGTAGGAAAATGCGTTACACCTATTTAATTGTTATCACATATTGCTTTACGAGATATTTTTAAGTGTTCAAACTGTTGCTTATATTTTGACAAATTAAATAGAAAGTGTTTTGAATTAATTATTTGTTATACCTAACGTAAGTTGCCAAATTTCGTGTGACCAGACTACGAAAAATCATAAAACACGCTTTTTCTGGTAGCTTTCATTATCCTGTATCTCGGAAACAAAGCACAATATGCTTAAACAATATAATTAATAATATATTTCAGTCTTGTACAAAGAATAATTTTCAAAGAAACGTAAACTTTTCTCAAAAAGACTGAATGTACGATAATTTTCCTCAGTTTCCCCATTATATATTAGTAATTTATGTGCGTACAAATTCTAAAGTAGTTGTTAAATTATTAGTGGCGCGTGGCGGAATAATTGTCTTCAATATCAATACATAAATGGGGGAGTAATAACAATGCATAGCGTGATATCTGTCAATATGCTGCTTTAACGTCAAGTTCCTCGTTCCGGTCACGCCATCTTTTAACTGTCGATATCAATAAGTAAACAGCATTATGAAGAGAACACGGATAATATGCGAATAAAAATTGGAAACGTTCAATTCGGATTTTACTATTTTACGTGATGTAACTAGTGGCTGTACTCTTACCACAAGGTGTCTAAGTATTAAATAAATTTTTCGTTTTTAGGGCATAAAACTGACAAACGAGTTTTTAAAGCTTCGATGTAAAAGAATAAAGCGTACGATATTATACCTAACAATATCCAAGTCGTTGCTTACATTCAAACCTTTGCTCATTTCCTCGGTTTTCTCAAGTCGTCACATCTGAGTGGTTTGGGTTGTAAACTGGAACTCAATTTTGCTTATGGACTCCACAATAACTGTAAGAATTAATTCAATTTCGTATTATAACCTTATATTAAATTTAATATCAAGTTAGAATTTGGGTATCTAAACATCTTTTTTCCACTACCGTGCGTAAAGTAAGTACTAACTGTACACACACTGTGTAGTGCATACAGTTAAACTGTACATACTAGTGTGAAAAGTATCAACAGCTGCCTTGTTATCTTATTATTTCACTTTACACACTAGTGCGTAAAGTTGTTTTATATTTTACTTTCTACATATATTTCTTAGTAATTATTTATGTAATAAGGATCATAAAGACAAGCATTATGGTACTAGCCGTAGCCGAGTCTGATGACACGGCGTGTACCATAATGCGTGTTTTATGATCCAAATTACATACAAAATTTTATCTAGTATGGCATTCAATGTAAAATTATATTTTTCTGAAAATTTTGTATTTTTGAAACGATGAACAGCACTAAGTTATTTATTTAAAAAAATAGTAAGTGACCTGTGCTCCATCAACAAATTATTTATTTAACTGTCAAACACTGCCATAAGTTGCAAATTGAATATGTATTAAACGAATTAAAACATTAAATGGTGATTCTGATGAAAATTTACCCTCCGATTTGGAAGAAATTGCAGGAAATGTCGTGGACTCTCTTTTGCCCGAAAAATCACGGCTGGTGTGTAAGAACACGAAGAATGTGATAAATAAAGGTTCAGTTTTAATTGCTCTTTTACAATTTATAATAATTAGTTAAAGTGTATTTTGATTAAAATTTTTTGACCTAGCACATATATTTTCTTCTAAATTTATTTTATCGATGGTAAAGATATATAATTTTTGGAATTTCATTATGATACTAGAACTTACTTACGTCACTATAATCAAATGATATATACTCGGGCCAAAAAGAGTAGGCAGTAGAGCAAAAAACTTACCGGCAATTCTTCAAAGGATTTCGCTGTTATGGAATACAGAAGCGGCAGCTCGTTTTACCATATAATCCCATATAATTCAGAGAAATATATCCAGTTTTCTCCGCCTATCAGAGATGAAAACCACAACTAGGTCATTATGTTTAATTGGTATAGTCAACCAAATAAAGTACATGCTTGAACGTGCCGCCCTAGTACCCAATAATTTGTTCGACTATTATAAAGGTCGTCTAGAGGGCTTAGATAGCGCATTCAGTGGCGTCACATATGCTGCAACGCAAAGGATGTGCATTGTTCAACTGCGTTGCTATACCTAATTCGTGGAGATAATGTTGCCAGATGTAAGCATATTATTTAAAATTTAAGACATGGTAACTCATACTCATGCATAATTAACACAATCCGCTTTCATTTGTTCGAATTATGAAATTCGTAAATCCGTACGCCCCTGGCTCTACTGACTACTCTTTTTGGCCCGAGTATAGTCGTATCTATAACTCGGGCCAAAAAGAGTAGTCAGTAGAGCAAAAAGTTATCGGCAATTCTTCAAAGCATTTAGCTGTTATGGAATACAGAAGCGGCAGCTCGTTTTACCATATAATCCCATATAATTCAAAGAAATATATCAAGTTTTATCCGCCTACCAGAGACGAAAACCACAACTAGGTCATTATGTGTAATTGCTATAGTCAACCAAATAGAGTACATGTTTGAACGTGGCGCCTTCTACCCAATAATTTGTTCGACTACTAGGAAGGTCGTCGAGCAAGTCTATCGTAGCGCATTCAGTGGCGTCACATATGCTGCAACGCAACGGATGTGCATTGTTCAACTGCGTTGCTATACCTAATTCGTGGAGATAATGTTGCCAGATGTAAGCATATTATTTAAAATTTAAGACATGGTAACTCATACTCATGCATAATTAACACAATCCGCTTTCATTTGTTCGAATTATGGAATTTATGAAATTCGTAAATCCGTACGCCCCTGGCTCTACTGACTACTCTTTTTGGCCCGAGTATAGGTAAATCATAATAATGTCATCATGACATGCCACCAGATAAATAACTATTTTTGTATACGTTCTCCAAAATTGTAACTTGTAAAGATTCCGAAAATAATTATTTATGTAACAAGTGCGTAAAGTGAGCTTTCTTCACGAATGGGATAAACAATAATTGCATACAATATTTTTTCTACTCTCGAAATGGTTACTAAATAATATATGTATAAAGTAATATATAAATCTACTTTACACACTAGTGCAGTTGTTGATACTTTATGCACTAGTGCGTACAAATGGGGAATTTAAACGAAATAAAATAAAAATAAATAGAATGAATTTCGCTATTTTGTTTATCTCTAGTAATGTCTTCATCGAATCGTAATAATTATATTTTTTTATTATTTAGTAAATAAAGTGTCTTTTTATACTTGAATAATAATGAAACGTTAAACATGGCAGATATCGTGCGCGAAATGCAAAACATCAGCACAGTTAGTGAGAATTGTTGACATATAATCGAAAGAAGGATGAAAAATCATAATCCTAATATTTTACATTAAGAATAATACAAAATAATTTGCAAATAACAGTTTTGATGAAGTGGGCACGGTAACCGAGTGTGTAACTGCATTGGTTGCGAATATCGATGGTTCGAATCCATCGTGAGGCAAATTAAAAATTTATATGCGATTTGCTACGAATTTAGATGGATAGGAAACAGTCGATGCACAATAAACTGTAGGGACTTGTCTCTCTTTACCTAACACAACATTTTAAAATTATTCGGGAGTTTTGGGAGGCGGTTAAGAAAACATTTTAAATTAGAATAAAGAAGTGCACGTCAAAATGTGTCAAAATTTTCTAAAATGTTCATTAGTATAATATATATCTTGTATTTGTAGTGACCAACAAAATTTGTCCTAATAGGGGGAGAAAGAGGGGAAAAAGAGAGGAAAGAGACAGGAGAGAGAGAGGAGAGAGCGGGAAGAGAGAGAGAGAGAGAGAGAGAGAGAGAGAGAGAGAGAGAGAGAGAGAGAGAGAGAGAGAGAGAGAGAGAGAGAGAGAGAGAGAGAGAGAGAGAGAGAGCTGTTTATCACCGCGCTGACAATTCTTCACGTCTTCATATACCATTTTAAATGCATATTACTCGTCCTTTGGTTATGATTACATGTCTATTCTGCATACATCACTATCAACAGCTATTTCATTTAAAATCGCTTCCATAAGCGTTAAACTTTTCCAATTTAATCCAGCCATCAAATTGTGATTGCATCAATTCATTCGTAATGTTGTTATTCAAAAATGAAAATGCCATGATAATAGCCACGAATCATGCATATTTTATAGCCAGGTTAATTGATTTTGTAAACATCTAGTAAATCTGATTTTCATGTTTACTATGCAGCGTATTTCCAATTTAGAACTGCTCTAAAAGGTTATTCTAGAGTTAAATAAATATATAGGATGTGAATATGTATTGTTAATTCCTAGTTTTATTGCTTGAAAGTGTGCTTTCTTTATTTAAATTATAAAATCTGTACATGAGATATTTATTGGGACTACCAAGAATTATTAAGTAGGGCATACGCACACGTCTATTTTTTTAATAATTCAGATATATTTTAGATTGCCCGAATTATTAAAACATTTAAAAGCATGTGGTAATAAATCTTAAATAAAGAAAGAATAAAAATTAAAAATTGCCACCAAAAACTTTTACAAGAATATTTAAATGATTATTAAAGTATTAAGTATGTGAAATTGTAATATCAGCAAAATTGTTACTATTTATCTCTATACACGTTTGGGTACATAATTAATGTTTAATGATGCGAGGAAAGAATATTAGGTATGTACCCTCATATACAGGGTGTCTCAACTAAAAGTAGACACCCTAAATAACTTTGAGGTACAAATTTTCTGAGGTGAAACACGTCGACCTTATTTTCAAGAGGACATATAATATAACTTCTATATCTATCATCATCCTTCTACCCTATACAGCCACCTCCTCAAAAAATTCAAATGGCAAGAGGGGTCGAATGATACATCTTTTGAGACGGCTTTCAATTCTCTACATAATTGGGTATTTTTGCAAAATACCACCACCGAGTTCCATACAGTAGTACAATCTGTTTTGAAATTCGGTATGAACAATCTGTTTTGAAATTCGGTATGAACATTTAGTTTTTTTATAAAGTCCAATACGCAGTGCCGTGTATTTTAGTAATTTAATCGATTTTGATTATGTGCAATCACCAAAAATAAAATTATTTTATTCAGGAACGAATCGATAAAAAAATACATAGTGTAGAGAATTGAAAAACCTTTCAAAGTCGACAAAATTTTTCAAAAAAATTGTATTTCCAAAGTTATTCAGGGTGTCTACTAGTGATTGGGACACCCTGTATAACCAATCTGTTCTGTTATTCTGTACTTCTTTCCAAATTTTGATAGACCAGTCAGATTCTAGACACTGAATTTTCAAATATTTAGTACAAGTTACAATAACTTTTATTATTATGTAAAATTTAGTGTACTTTTTTAATCAAAAAGTTAAACAAACCGCAAGCCATAAGCAATATTATAGACCAAAAACGCGTCTTTTGAAATTTTATTTTTAAATTTTACCTTCGAGTTAGTCATTTAGTTTGCACTCGTCGCCAGTCTGACATCCAGGTACCGAAAACGCTCGATTTTGACATTTATACGATGTTTCTCTGTCCATTTTCTTTGGTTCTTGTGTTTCTCTCGTCAATTTTAATTGACAAGTATTTATTGCGCACAGAGTGGATAACGCTTGTTTATTATTATTGAAAAGATTCGGGACTTGGCCCGAATTGTCAAATGTTAATGACGTGTGCGCAAGCTAAACGACTAACCTAGGGTGAAAAAAGTTATAAAGATCATCTTGGTAGATAATTTTGTACTCTACAAAAAAGTGATGTACGATTTGTTACTTAGTATTCGAAATAACGTTTTCTATTTATAATATTCTTTATAATCTTCTATTTATATACAGGGTGGTTCAGAATTTACCGATTAAACTTCGGGAACTAATGGAGTACGTTAAAATAAATGGACTTTCTTTAATACCATGTATCTAAAACCGCATAGTTTCTGAGATACAGGGGGTCAAAGTTTAATTAAGAAAATATATATTTTTAAATATGTTCTTAATTAGTTGAGGTGTTTTAACGATACTTGTTTGACAAATTAACAGTAACAAGTAACGTCTTCTGAAAAAAATTCGACTCGCTAATTTATACAGTGACGGAGTATTCAAGATACTAATTTATAGCTCTGCAGAACGTTTTCTGAACCAATTTTTTGGACAAAGCTTTGGGTTATATCAAAAATGCCAAGAATACTTTTTTATTAAGAAATAATTGTAGTTTTAAAAAAAATGTATCCAGTGGCGTATCACTATTTTTTAACAAGTAAAAATTAAAAAATTGAATACTCCGCCACTGTATAAATTAGCGAGTCGAATTTTTTTGGGAAAACGTTACTTGTTACTGTTAATTTGTCAAACAAGTTTCGTTAAAATGCCTCAACTAACATATTTAAAGAAATATTTTTTTAAAATTAAACTTTGACCCCCTGTATCGCAGAAACTATGCGGTTTTAGATATAAGTTTATTAAAGAAAGTCCATTTATTTTTACGTACTCTATTATTTCCCGAAGTTTAATCGGTAAATTCTGAACCACCCTGTATATTATATATAGCAATTTATATTAATTATTTCGTAGGTTTAATACCTAGATTTAGTTAGATAGAGCTGGTCTATACAGTGTGTAGGTATGTACCTAGAGTACGAAATAAATAAATTATTCCTGAATACGAAAATAGTTGGGAAAATCTTCGGACAGGTAGATTTTTATTTTGAATTACGCATCTTCCACTTTTATTTTTTTACCTATGACGTCATCGCAACTTCGGTTATGGCGTCATCTCCTTTTCCTTTAATAGAACACCTATATTTTCTTATTTTTAGAATCCTAATGAAAGCTGATTTCAATAGGACCTAGAGTTCATATGTTTGGAGCTAGAAAAATTTAAAAATATTATTTTTTTAAATTAATTCTTGTGATATTTTACAATAAAATCGCAAATGATCAATAAATAAAACAAAGAATTAACTAATTAAATGTTCAAATTGACAATCTACTCGTACCGGACAGTATCCCAAACGATCAATGAATTCTTGCTAATCTTTATTTATAATTTCTTGAGAAATATTGTTACATTCTAATCTAATTTTCATTTTTACTTCTTCAAAATTGTCAGGTTTACATTTTACACTACGTTTCTTAGGTGATCTTAAAGGAAAAGATCTAGCGGGGTAAGATTCGGTGATCTTGGTGGCCATTCACATTACTACGTCTACCAATAAAATACTTGATCAAAATATCTTATGTTATTATTTACTGTTCATTTGATATTCTATTGTAAAATATCACAATAAAACAAGAATTATTTAACTTCAAAAAATAATATTTTCAAATGTCTACAGCTCCAAACTTATGAAATCTAGTCGCTAAGTAGTATAGGTGTAGGTTAAAATGAGCTTTCTATTGAGTTTCTAAGTTCTAAGTTAGAATAAGAATATATAAAAAACAATAAAATGTGCCCGATTAGCAAATTCATATCAAATCACTCCAATAGACGATGACAATAATATCTAAATATCTATAATTATTCAGTAGACAGCGGACCAGTTCGAGAGCTTGTATGTTGTTCTGACAAAATGAATTTTACATTAACAATTTAGAGCATATCAAAAATAGCTTATTTTCTATCCGACAAGTTTTGAAAAGTAATAAAAAACTCCAAACACTCATTCCTGAAATCGTGTATGCTTTTTCTAGTACGTTTATTGATATTCCATCGCGTACATACAAGTTTTAATATTGGAAAATAAAACAGTTTTATAGAACTCTTGAATTTAAATGTCCTTTAACTTTCACGAGTTATTATTTCCAAGATTGAAAAACTTTGACAGTTCTGAATTTTTAGAACGCCTTTGGAATAACTTTCTGTGAGATATTGTATGGATTGATGCAGAAACTTCTAAATTCTGCTATTATGTAAACTTTACGATGAAATGTACTTTTTAAATTGGTTCAGTTTTAATTATTAACTTTTAGTCCACGCGATTGTGTAGATGTAGAAACACTTAATGAGAAATCACAATATATTCATTATTTGGAAATTGATTTTGTTGATCTTCTTTAGGATGCAGCTTAATATAGGGGCTGCACCGATTTTATACATGTTCTCTTGGTGATAGATTTAATAAGTAAAAATAAATAGAAAATATAGGGACATTAGTGAAATATTTGCAAAATAATTTAGAATACTGCTAAATAAAAAAAATTTTTGTTTCAAAAATATACTTTTTTAAATGGCGCAACATTCTTAAAAAATGTTGGTAAACTATTTTTTAATACTTCGTTCTTCGTTAACAGGCTTTTGGCAGTAATTGAAATAAATAATCTTCGGAAAAACAACAAGAAAAATATACCTACTTAGCTGCGTTTTTAGATAGATTGAATCCAGCAAACTGATTTTACTCTGATTATACCATGGCAGATAGGTCAGAATTAATCGAATTGGTCTGATTCCATCTTAAAGGGTAAATCCCAATTGCAATATTTAATTTTTGAAAGGAAAAGATTGCTTTATGAATACTGTTATCAACAAAACTGTGCACAGGATTAGATATTGCAGAGAAAGCATCGTATATAACGAAGAAATAACGTTGGCGATATAAACAAACGTTTACAGAACACTGCAAATGGTCGGTCGATGTAAAATAAAGAGGAGAAAGCAAATTTATTATTCATAACTTAATTTAGATGACAAGTTATAGAATGGTACTATATAACATATATAAAGCTATAGTTTGGAACTCCCCAAAGCTTTAGTTGGCATCGTTTCATAATATATAGGTACAAACCACCAAATAAACAACCTATAAACCTATAACCAAATTGAAATGTCTGTATTGCTGCAGTTAGAATTCAAGTCCAGGAGAGATAAACAGTGACTACTCACGATTGTCACATATTATAATTGGCTGCGGCAACAACAATGGATAGAAATCCAAAATCCATCGATTCAAAAAAAATGTGACAGAGACTGGCTGTTAACTATTTTTGGTAGTAAAGTATCAATGGATGTTATTTCCAGCAGTAAGAAGGCAATATTCCTGCAAGATCAGTAATGTCTCTTAGTATTGTCGCGTAAATGTTAAATCATGTCATTCACAGGAAAGATTGAAGAACAAGTAAACTCAAATACAAATGTGTTAGAAGCAATAGATATTATCCAAAATCCATCGCTTCAAAAATATATGAAATAAGGATTGGCGGTTAACTATTTCTGGTAGTAAGGCGTCAATGGATGTTTTCCTGGAAAAGTATAGGGGGAGTAAGAAAGAAATATTCTCGTAAGAACGTTTAGTATGGTCAATGGGTATTTTGTAGTAAATGAGATTAAGTTAGTTCTTGCCGAAGGCTTTGACCGTTAAGCGGAAATTTTGGCATCATATTGAAGATGAAGTCTTATTGTCATTCATTCTGTTTTTAAAATGAACTTTGGCTTCATTGTTCGACCTCGGTTAATGTTTACTAGTTGGGGGGTAAGTACAAATGTCATCTCATGTCACCTCACATCATTTATGTACTTGAGTAAAAACACACAAATTTCACTCCATTGAAATTGAAATTGAAAGAAAGTGCGATTACTATATTCTTCTTACATTAAACTAAGCTGAAGGCTATACTAAAAGGTTAGGTTAGGTTATGCTTTACTGGTAGATCATGTAGATTCGCAAGGTTTGACTAAATATATGTGCAAGAACGGTTTACGTATCATTTTTAGAGAGTAGGAAAGGTTGGTTCTGGGAATTTTGAACCATTGGGTATTGATTTAACCTGTTGTCATAAATCAGCCTTGCGAGTTATTAAAAACATCCTTTTAATAAAGTAATCTTCTATACCATTAAGTAAATTTCAAATTAAATTACATCGAGTGCCGTGCACCCTATCAGCTAATAGTCAATTATGCATAGATAATTGCTGCGCTTATGGCTTCGCTTATGCTTTATACATAAACATAAGCACAGATCCGACCAGGCAGGCATAAAGCAAATGACATGAATTAAGCATTATATCAATTTTGCGCGTGACAGGCCAGATAAAGTGACAGAAGGTCAAATGACGTTCCGGAGACTGTACTAGATGAGGGAAACGCAACCCCATTATGATATACAAGTAGGGATGATTTGTTACAGCTAACACACGTAGCTTTAGCTGGGGCATAATTAAACAACTGGTTTTAACATCAGGGCCATTTCACCAACAAATTTAATTTGTGATATGTCTAATTGTTTTGATATGATGTGGTTGGTCCTATTGTAAAAGAATGTAATTAACAATAAACCTGTAAACCCCAATTCTCAAGGTTTTACCTTCAGTGAGATACTTTGTATATCTATTTGCCATTGTTAAGTACATTATTTTTAATATAGGTATTCTTTAAGTGCATTGTTATTATATGTATATTTGTGTGCTGGAAATTGTAAAAACTTTATAATTGTAATAATTGTAAAAATTGTGTGGGAAAATAAATATAGTTATTATTATTATTATTAGTAATTGTTAATCATAAGATAATTTATAGCTAGTTATAAGACATAATCAAATTATTTTCACTAAGCATCTGATGATTGATAAGTAAAATTTGGGTTATTCATGTAACAAAATGAACTCATACCAAGTTGAAGATTGCACTTAAAAAAATTGTCATAGATCAATTTGATTCAGGATGGTGGTGTTTCAGTAATATTAGAGGTTAAAACTGGAGACACGCAACTCCATGTATCCCATGGGAACCTAATCAGCTTCTTTCAACTGAACGAGTCATAGACGTATTACAGATGGCTCGTGTGCTCTTACCCCTTGCTTCAGATAAGTGCAGAGCTCCATATTTGGCGATTAGTTGAAACTATTTCAAATAAGTATTTAAATTTGAACCGAGCTTTTCTGTCGGTTGGGTTTGTTATTGTTCAATTGAGTCAATTTAATTTCATTCAGTACAATCAAATAACCAACCAGATCACCTGGTTCAAAATTCTAAAGTATGGTACAATCTTTGAGCGCTGAGAGCTGTATCCTTCTTTACGTGAATGCGAGCATGGGTTCCATTACTTCTCTTGGACGTGTGTTCATTGCTCGTGTAATTTCAACGCTAACCATTTTAGCAATTTGCTTTGTCTTGTTTTATAGTTTATATTTTACCACCATACCAGTAAAACAGCTGACAATCGGCCCCTTAACCGTTAATAAGTATGATCATTAAATATATTTTTATTTTAAACCCCAGGTTTTTGTCGAAATCTACGACATGCTCAAAGAGCCGCAATTACTCTTTTATGGAATTTATATAATTTATTTTAATACGTCAATTTGCGTAAATGGTATATATGTTAAACAATTAACCATGATTAATGACGTTATGATCAACTTAAATTAGTCTTTTAACTACCCCCTTATTATAAAAGTCAGGGGCAAGTAGTAAATCGGCCAATCCTCGATACACAATATGTACCTGTCAGAATGAATAGTAATATCAAAAAGAAATAATATATGATTTAAGTAAATGACCTAGCAACCGGCAACACATCCTTGGACACCGCATCCAGAATCGCTCAATTTTATGAGAAGTTTATTTTACAGCTGCTAACCATGGACTGGATAAATCTTACGTTCTAATAGTTGATTAGTCGATGTAACCTTATTTGGCGGTTTGTTTGTTTGCAGAGGAGTCGTTATTGTGAAATCTTTGGTTGAGTTTTCTGAAAATTTTGGGTTCTTTGCTACGTCTTTCTTTTTCTTTTCAGTTTTTTTTGGATTTTAATGAACTCTTGCCATTGGTTGAATCTGGTAAATCTTGAAGTTTACTTGCTCTTTATATTTTCTAAAGGCTTGTAGTATATTGAGCGCGTACGCTATCGGTACTTTTAGGTATTTTGCTGAGAAATTTCTAATGTTACATTCAAATCTTCATTTTGTACATCAATGAATCCTAAAATTCGCTCGTTAGTGTAGCATAAACTATTGAGAAAAATAGCAAACATTTTTACACGAGGAATAGACCTGGTTAACGTCACCTGGTCACCACATCTGTGTACCAAAGACCAAAGACCACAGGTGTGCATGATCGCTATTTTAACCGTTTAGATAGTTATAATTACAGGCCACTGCATATTTGGCAGGACCTATATTTGAAAACAAACATCAGTAAAGTCAATGAACTCAATTTGAATTCAATAAATCTTTATTGAATCAAAATTAACAGAATATTGAGTAAGGTAATTTTCCTCAACCAGAAGATCCCTGGAACGCCCTGAAAAGGAAAAGGTGGGGTTTACAGCAAATCCATTCGCCTCAATGTACACACGGTCATTTATAGAAATAGCGGTTGGAGGTTACACCAGAGGCGAACAAATTCGTATACTGTAAATGTCATGTGGGTAGATAATTAAAGGCAATAAGTAAAACAAAAAAAAATATGATTCTAAAATAAACTTAAATTACAATATTTCCTAAATTAAATAATAATGATAAATATATATAAAATTAAATTAATATTCCAATAATAAGAATATACAAAAGTCAAGATAAATCTCAACTACCCCTATTACATTACAATATTAAAGAATATGTAACAAATGTATGCATCTATTCTGTGAATGAAGGGGATTCGCCAACTAGTGTTTATAATATGTAACAACATGTTAAGATATATCTTTTATGAAATTATAATTTCAAGAAATTGAAAACCTTAATGACACACTTTTCGAATTTACTTTTCGTGTTGATGACGATGATAAAAGTATTAATGCATTAAAATAAAATTATATTTTCATTAGTTTTTGTATATGGAGTATTAACATATACAGTAAACAAGAAAATATGCCACATTGCTTTAAATCAAATATCGAACTGGTGATACGTATCTAGAGACATGGGCAATCGAGGGTGGTTTACCCGAGGGGATTTACCAGTGCTACTACTGCCATATGCATATCATCCGCCACACCAAACACTATGAAACGACACTTTAATAATATAACACTCTCATGATTCATACTCAACCGCGGCTAAAATCACAACTAGCAGTCAGTATTTGAACATTTGATTTGTTTGCCTTCCTCTGACTAAGTTCATTGATATTGCCGTTTGTGACCGTGTTGATTTCATCAATAAACTTATTTTAACACCAGCAAACAAATGCTGGCACTTTGGTTGTATTCTTATTTATTATTGAAAATATGCAAATGCAGAATATTTATACATATGTATATTTAGTCCTAATACATGAAAAACAATATAAAACATAATGTCACTTTCTTAAATGAAAGAAAATAAATACTTACGCATATAATTAAATAAATTTAACAAAATGCTAGAAAGAATAATGTGAAACATATCACATATAATAAACAGCCCTATAATCCAAAGTCAATGATATGGTAACCACTAACCAAAAATAGACAAAGTATTATTTAAATTTCCTTAAGTTTCGTGGAGAGCACGTGAGTATTACTGGCTGTCGCAATAAATAAAAGGTGATTTGTGTAGATGGAATCAATTGTATTTAAAAGCTAAGCAGTATACATTTCGAGCAGCTATTTCAGTAGCATTCATTTCAGTCTCAATATTTATAAGCGCAGTTGAACTCATACATAGAACGGCGCTTTATAATCCCCTCGCAAAGCAAACTAGATGGATAACACACACCATTTACTCTACCAAAACAGCCCGAAAAATAACCAGCCATTGTTGACGGCTACATTTTATTGCATACACCATATGGAATACTGATTTGCGCGCCTATGATAAAAGAACCAATTCACTTTTGGCCTTTCACAATATTACCAAAACATGTCATTTATTAAGTGACTACAACACAGCGGTTCATTCAGGGTATATAGTATTTCTGCATTCTGTGACAGTTAATTAAAGAACTAAATAAAAAGCTGGGATATAGTAATTTATCATTGGAACCAGATGTACGTTGTTTGGGAGATTAAATTAGGCGTCATCGTTGGCTATTTTTAATATACACACTTTAATCCAAACTAAACGGTGGAAAACACTTATCAACAAAAATAGTTAAATCACTTAATACCACATATATTTTTGTGTAATAAATACGATAAAAATTTAAGAAATGTAGAATGTACACTACAGGGAAAGTCACTTAAAATTGACACCCCCTTAGTTCCCTTAGTTATTATGAATTTAAGTCGTTCAAAAAATTAAATTAAACAGTATTTTTATGCAGCTTAAAAATCTTGAAACAGGTTTTCGAAATCAACAGGGGTGAAATTTTTTTTTTAAATGAAACACCCTATATATATATATATATAAAGATTCGTTGAAATATTCTCATTACAAATATATACAGGGTGTCTCACCGGGAACTGAATCGATCGATATAGGGAAAAATATTTAACATATTTGTTTTGAAGTCAGTGTGGCCAATCCAACAAAAATAATCACAATTATTTGGTACTTCCGGTTATACCGGAAATCGATATCAACTTGCCTATGTTTACCCTCTATATGTTCGATTTTTCGAAATGAGCATAACATTCCGAGTCGGAAACATACCCTCTACCTAAACTCGGCAGTTTCGGAGATATTTGACGTTTTATAAAAATATTGACGGGTGCAAAGGTTTTCAAGACCAATTATAACTTTCTTCGTGTAGGAGATCCTCATTTGGTTTTTGGTACGTAGAATGAACATATGGTGAGCTACGTTCTACAATGAAAATAAGCTCCATAATGGGATACCAACTGATCCATTTTTCACGTTCACATTTTGTCAAATTTAAACATCAAAAACTTTTTTATTTTAAATGGAACACCCTGTATTTTTTTACATCAAGTTATGTAAAATTAAATTATCTTTTTCTGGTACAGGCATTGAACGGGTTAAAGTCACAACTTTTTGAAATATTAGCGATTTGAAACTCAAGAATTTTTAATCAATTTAGCCATGATTTAAAATAATCATAATGTCAGTCATTCCCTTAAGTCAAAAATGCCAGCACTTTTAAATTACACCTACGAGGATTCTTTAAATTTGTTATTATTTATGGAAAGTGATAAAGTAATATAAAGAACATGTAAAGGCCGGTCCACACGCAACGATTTATCGTTCAATTTGCATGTGCAAATTAATCGTTGCAGATAAATCGTCGCAAACTCAGTGCGCCCACATTTTACGACTTTTCGTATTATTAGTATTATTTCGTATTATATTTTCGTAAATTGCCAATTGGCACTTTTCCCCCTCTGTGTGATAGCCCATTTTGCTGTCTAATCATGGAGGAAGTGTTATTGTGGTGTATTTTGGCGGTTGTTTAAATGTTAAAAGAAAAAGAGAAATCAAGAAACTTCTAAATATAACTCAGCGTTCTAGATGGTCTACAATATGATTATTAAAACGACATTTATATTCTCATGTAGGTACGATTACTTAAAGAATTGCGAGGTGAGCCCGACCACTGGCGAAATTTTTAAGAATGGATTCCGAAACATAATTATTTATTAGAATTAGTGAGCCCACATATTGAAAAACAATGAATAATAATTGTGTTGCATTAAAAAAATTCCCGCCCCTTGTATATTTGACAGATTTCGAAAATCCGTTTTAAGATTTTTAAGCTGCATAAAAAACTGTTTGATTTAATTTTTTTAACGTCTTAAATTGATAATAACTAAGGGAAATAAGGGTGGTGTCATTTTAAGTGACTTTCTCTGTACATTACATTGTTGTCGTAACCAAAGTGTTAGGTGATAAAAATATGCTATTTAAATTTTCAATACAATAATAATTTTGCATTAAATTGAAAGTGGATCATTTATAGTTTATAAATCGGAATGCAATGTTGGAAGTTATGAGAAGACATAATTTAGAGATGCACATCATGGGAGGGTGGCGGAATGAGTGTATTATCTTTGGTTGATAATATTCTATTTTACGACTATTATTATGATTTTTGAGCTCAAAAATTTTTTTAAAATGTTTTGTTTATCTTAAAACGATTTCTTCGCTGAAGTAATTCCATGAAAATTCGTCAGGCACTCCAGTTTATTGTGGAATTCGAATAACATCTAGGGTATCCACAGTTCAAATTTCAAATTCAAATTCAAATTCAAATTCAAATTCAAATTCAAATTCAAATTCAAATTCAAATTCAAATTCAAATTCAAATTCAAATTCAAATTCAAATTCAAATTCAAATTCAAATTCAAATTCAAATTCAAATTCAAATTCAAATTCAAATTCAATATTAAGAAAGAAAATAGTTAAAATTTACATCGACAACAGGACCTGCGTTTGGTATGTATGGCGTTTCCTACAGAAGCTGCTTATTAACAACCCACGAAAAAACAGGAGTACCTACGGTCAACAAAAAGCAGAGAGAAAATCAAATTTTCTAAGAATTTTTTTTATCATAGTAGGTATATGACAAGGTTCATTTGGTATATTCAAATAATCTGTGTGCAACAGATTTTTCCTACATAATTTCAGGATCGGAAATTAGATCATTGTTTGTTTGCGTGTTTGTTGAGTTTCTCTCGTATCACGATCAAATTTCTTGAAATTTGAAGAATCATTTTTGTTCAATAGACATCAAGAACAAAATTTGAAATGCATTTCACAGACATAAAATGGAAGGACTAGACTCCTATTTTCACCTCACCTTCAATTTTTGTGCTGATGACATTTTTTGGAAAACTTAAAAATATGGAAACAAAATGTCCATGTTGATTATAAAATTAACGAAATTCTAGAAACGTACTTGGTATAGGACCGAAATCCAAAACTTGTATCAGCGTACAAGTTAGATATGATAAAAGGAGTATAGCTTCAGAAATTAAAAACTTAGGTAGGTATTCTGTTTAATATGAAAAATTTTTTTGCTCAACTATTCGACTGTGAAGTTATTATTTATTATTGTTACTTACTTATAATTAACCCTACTAGTAGTAACCACTATTAGTAACAAAATAACCTATGATTATGTACAGGGTGTTCAACGTAACTTGCTACCCCCCATAATTTCCTTATTTTATAAGGTAATAAAAAAATAAAAAATTTCATCTTATTGCATTTTTCACATACTATTTAAATATGTTATCAGATCATATCGATGTCAGAAAATATACAGTGGGTGCGAAAAAATGTGTTTTTCTTTAATGGAACACCCTATATGTTTTTACATATTTGGATTTGCCTATTTTATCTGATTTTAAAAATATATAATACTTGTATATTTTGAGTAATATTAAAGAAGTTATTAATAAAAAACCGTTTGCAATAACAGATAAATTATATTTATTTTATCTCTACAACAATCATTATTTGAAGGAAAAGAGACATGAACTGATAACATATTTAAAAAGTATGTGAAAAATGCAATAACATGAAATTTTTAATTTTTTTATTACCTTATAAATAAGGAAATTATGGGGGTAGCAAGTTACGTTGAACACCCCGTTCAGTGCTAGAGAGAGCATGATTAGCAATAATCTCTATAGCGAACAAAGCATTCTTGAAGGCGCCTTTAATGCCAGATCTTTAAAACTTTTCCAACTAGAAAATCAAAATTCATGTTTTTTCGTTTTATTTTTATCTATGAAATTTGTTACCATTACCAGATATTCTTTTGTTATTTATATATTACTCATGTTTGTTTTGTTAAAATGCAGCGTCTATCATTAATTAAGAATAATTTTTAAGAACCTACCCTATAATTTTTTTGCACTAGCCCCTGTAAATGCTAGCACAGGACCCGATCGACTATTACAAATTTTCTAAAAATATGAAATTATAGATTGTCTTATTTTTACATGATATCCATTGCCTTGAAAGTTTTTAGTTCCACCGAAACTACAATTTTCCATAGTATGGAAGTTAATGTTAGGGCCTATTTAAATGTTGCGTTTTCAGGACTGAGTGGAAAAAGAGGCGCTAGTAAATGGACCTCTAGATCTCCAGACTTGATTCCTTTTGATTATTTCTTATGGAAGAAATTTGTTCCAATAATATAGATGATATGAATATTGCAATCAGTACGAATTGAAAGGATCACCTTCATTGCTATGATTGAATTAATACGAGTATTTTGGAATCATTCATTGTAATCGTAATTACATGTGATGTTATTATTATTATTATTATTGTATTCATTAAATATGATATATTTTCTTGTACGTATATTACGCCTACTAATTATATTTAATTAAAAACATTTTGATAAATAAAACAGGTAATACTGTTTGAACATTTGTTGTTTAAAATTATATTAAAAATCATAGCAACTTGCAAAACTGTGCATGTACGAAGTGTAGTACGACGACACACCTGAATATCAGGTAACCTGTTTTTATATCTGCACTGCTGCTTGTTGTGTTGCATAATAGAGATCTATAGCTGAAGAATGCTGTTATTTAAATTGTTACCAAAGTCAAAGAGTACCTTTTCTTTAATCTTTGTTGCAACATAAAGCATGAAACAATTATGGTTCTTGAACGGTAGTTAGAGATGAATTTGTTAAAAGGTGATTTTAAAACTTATTCATAAGTACTTCAAAAGATATATTTAAGAATATACAAATCGTGTTATTGTGTATACCTATTATTATAGAAGTTAAGAAATACTATTTAATCATGAAGCCAATGTCAGTAACGATCAAACAATTTTGATTCTCGTGGAATGGAAAAATAGATTTAGTTTAATAGAAATAAATTAAAAAAATATATTAACCACTGTCCAAGTTCCAATCCAAGGGAAACAAACCTGGTAGGTACCTCTACAATTTATGGTAACTTATGATAAAAAAATTAATTGTAAGTGGGGCTCGAACCCATATCGCAAGATATGCACTAACCATTAGAATACCCCCGCCGTATAATAGGGTTGTTTATTCATTAACTTATTCTAGAAAAAAAAATGATACAAAAATATTAATAGTTCTAACCACCGCTCAACTAGCGATCTTTTATTGGTAATTTTAGTTGTTGGTCAGATGTTGGATATCTTAATTAACAAAATTATTCTTCATAAGAAGAATAACAATTCGTTGTGAATATAATTAGCGAATCAAATTTATGCAGCGATTATGTAACGTGCTATTTTATAACTGAAATGCAGCCCAACTAAAAACTATTACAACTTAAATTGCATAGGGTAGATATGTAAGATTTTCCCAAGACGTCTTGTGGGCGTGTGGGTGGCGCGTATCCAATTATAACTTCTCGACGAATTTCTCATTTCGAGACAATTAAGCGGCATATTATAGTCAGTGAAGCGTCTTTGCAATACAGCTACGTCCCGGCCAACTCGTCTCCACAAATTATACTTTGGGGAACATTAATTTTCATGATGGAGGACGTCGTCTTCCACTTCCATAACCTACCCTTGTAGTCCGGTCTATTCATTGAGGCAGTGTATCTGATCTTGGTAAAGAACTTACGTATTAGTGGAGGGAAATTAGTCAAAATAATTGCTGAAGAGTGACGTAATCGGGAAGTTAAATTTGTTTCTTTGTTTTCTTTTTATACATGCAAATGAGTCGAAAATCGAAAAAATTAGCAAAATCGGGCTGGGGCTTCGCGAGAAAAGCGCATAAAAGTGCATTTTCGATGCATTTCGAGTGCATCGTTTCACTATTTTTTAAATATCTATTGGTACTATTGGTCGTAGAAAAATTCAAAAAAAATCGAAAATACTCGTAAATGAATAGCCTATCAAACTGTTGGGGTATAGTTGCATTAAAAGTACATCCTAACCTCAAAAAATCCAAGTTGCTATATTTTTTTCTAATAATGCAATAAGTGGGGTACAAATCTTCCGACCTTTACGAAAATATGTATTTTCATGCTATAAATACGTGATTCACTGAAGGAACAGAAGGTAAGGAACAGAACTGGAGGTGTCAGAAAATAGAGCAGCACGAGCAGACTGGTCTATAGCCAATAATAGTACATTACATACCGAGCTGGGAGGTACTTCATTACAGCCGAGGGTTGACATCTCAGATCTCAGATGTAAACACGAGGCTGTAATGAAGACGACCAGCGAGGTATGTATACTATTTTATTCACAATCATTGTATAATAACATAATCTCAGCATACAATTTTTTTATTTAATTGAATAGATAGTGAATGAGAATTAGGAAATTATGCAAAATAAGTACGTAGGCTGCAGTGATAAAAGTTGATCGTTGCGTGATTAAATTAAAAAAATATTTATATTATTTTTACTGCCACAGTTGAACTTTTGGAGAAAAATTAAAACGCTTGCCATTTAATGCAAAATGGTAGTAGAGTAACCTTTTTTTTTTTTTAAGAGTAGGTCTTTTTATGTACTTTTTGTGAACATATACCAGAATCTGTTTGTGAAGTTGAAATGTCGCTTTTTTAATTAAAAAAAATAATGATTTAATTTCACTTTTTTGACATTTTCTCACATCATTTATGCCAGATTTTCATAAGTAGTATAAGTTTTGTATAAAACGAAATTCAATTAATTAAAAGAGTTTTCGTAAGTGTATTATTACATTTACCTACTTTTTTGTATTTAGTCTATATTTTTTTACCATAATTTGAGTCATTTAAATCACTATTTTCACTTGCATCATACAATAGAATCACAAATATCTTCTTCTATTTCACAAAGTGATTCGCACATGCTAGACTCCCAAATTTGGGTATACGATTCACTTGAATCAGTTTCTTGTAACGTTTGTGGCAAATAGGTATAGTATAGAAGCACAGTATTAAAATTTTTTTATGAAGTAAAATCTTCATAATGTAAATTTTTGGAATATGCAAGTAAATATTTAATTACTATTTAATAAAATAAAAAAATAGTATATTGTTTTATTAGGAGAAAAAGTGATACTATTTACTCGAATAAAACATGATATTTCTTCTTCAAACGTCGATTAGCAATAACAAATATAGAAAGAAAATCTCGAATTTTACCACTAAAAGCGCAATGTGTTAATCTACAATATCTACAATATAATGTATAAAGTGCTATTTATAACATATATAATGTTACATATGAAATATTTTAGTTTAACATTACAAATTATATTTTTATAACATTTTGTAGACATTTAAGAGAAAATGTTAAAGATACATTTAAGAGAGTGTATTACAATACATTTACAAGGTGTATCGTATGATATTATAAAAATATTTTCTAGTAACATCGAGTTAATATTGTATAAACATTAATTAAATATTTTACCTTTTAATATTTCTCAGATATAAACAATTTTTATTTTATGACGTGTTATTCTACACGTTACATAAAAATCTAAAGCCTAAACTTTGAGAAAGGAAACAGATTATAGTTTTCGAAACGTCAGCGCAGTATTTTTGTATTATTTTAATTCCTATTAGTTGTCAAAAAACACCCTCTAACTGTTCCTCTGACATTACATCAAAGGCGTAGAGGTTATTTCCCAGTTTTAAACTGGTTAACTGAAATATTTTTCAGATAAATCAACTTTTTTGGATAGAAATTTCAAGACGTGGTAATACATCCCAAAAAAGAAAAGGAAGGGAAAAAGTTGGTGGTATTCTACTTATATTTTTTCTCAAAATTATAGTTTTCTATTATTCAAATCAACTATTAAATTATACTAAGGAGAAAACGGGAAATTAATATGTATGAACTAAACTTGAAACATAAAGAATTATTTTTTTATTGGGATATTTGAAAAGATTAACCTTCCATGTCCCTCAAACTGAAATCTAGTAGACTTATATTTGTTTTGTGAATATAGAGGACAGAGTTATACAATTTATAGAGGAGTTCAAATTATTTCTTCTAGTTAAATAATTTTTTTATTACATATGGCAAATTATGTCTGTAAAGAAGAAGACAAGCACAAACGGCAACAGACCATAGGGAATAATAGCCACCATTAGATTTATAGGCAATATTCTTCAGTCAGAACTGATGGAGGGATAAAAGTAATACTAGTTAACAATGAAGTTTTCATTTTAAGACTGTAGAAATATTTGAGGTACCTATTTTGATTCGCTGTATTCTTAATATGCAGAAAATAATAATAAAAAAACGCTCATGTATGTATATCTTACATTTCGATGTTTGGGTATTATTCTTGGGGAGATCGAAAATAATAAAGAACTATTTTAATTAGTTCCGGTTAACTTTAAGTTATTTCACTATAATAAAAAAAGTACATAGCAAATTCTGGTATATATACACGTCATCTTCAAATGGAAGCTGATATTAATCCAAAGCCAGACAAATATTGTTTGGCCTTATAAGTTACAATTTCTAGCCGTAGTCACGTATATGGGGAGGGCCTCCTTTAGCCTCTGCAGATATCATCCTCGTACCCCTTCTGGGTTGTCATTGCCGTCACGGCCTCTGCTGATTGCGGCAACGCTTTCATGCTGGACACGTCCTTCCGGAAATGCAGCCTCCTAACATGGACCAGTAATATTCTGTACAGTCAACAACTTTCCAGACTTTACTGAAATATTGGACAGAGGTTTTCCTCTACTTCCCTCTCTATTTATTTGGTTGCAGTAAATAATAGTACAGTCAAGTATTCGCTGAAAAAATTATATATTAGTCGTATAGTCTTTTCCTGAATCCCATAACGGCTATAATATTTTAACTTTCAACGGCACCCCAATGATTATCAATAAATATCAAAAAAGCAAGCAGTAAAGAATTTGTTTTTGATTATAGAAAACTGTCAATGTCGGGCAGGGTTTAAATATCAACCTCGGATAAGTTTCTGTCCTTCAGCAGCAGAGTGCACGCAGATACACATCCGCACAATCAATTTGAGTTCCCCAACATACCGGGTGACACAAGAAGTAGTTACCCCCCATTTTTGTTGGCATTTTCATAGATGAAAATTTGAAAATTTTATGGGGAAATAAATACACTGATTCTCATATTTTGACATAAATCATGTGTTAAAACCACTTCCGATTTAACCGGAAGTGGTATCAACTTTCTTATTTTAAATGAGAACACCCAATTTTTTTTTCAATATTTGGAATATACATAAAATTCCCATTCTAATGATGTATAACACATTGACATTTGCTTTCAAGATGGCGGCGAAACATTACTTTTATACTAAATTTAAGTTGGCCATTGTGGAAACAAAAAAATGATTTATCGTTGCTTTGCTGATAGCATTATTTGCAAATAATTGACATGCATAATGTCTACTAGGATCATTTTCTTTTTTTCGTGTATTTGAAAACAAAAGCTGAATGTTTCACATTTTTTTTAAATAGGAACCTATGTTTTTTATGTGATGTGTGGATTCTACATCAAATTATCTTCATGATGATATACGACATGTTAGTAGAAGACTTATACCGGAACCCGGTCTCCCCCCACCACTTTTTTTTTCTGGTGGGGGGTAATTAGAGTAATTAGAGCATTGTCGGTAATTAGGGTAATTAGAGCATTGTCGGTAATTAGACTGTAATTACAATGGAGGTAATTAGAAAATTGTCGGTAATTAGACTGTAATTACAATAGAGGTAATAAGAGTAATGTCTGTAATTAGATTGTAATTACAATATAGAGGTAATTAGACTTGATGTAATTACTATTGTGGTAATTGGGGTGGTGCAATTGTAATTGTAATTAGTGTATGTATCAATAAGTGTTTCAAGTATGTAAGTGTACGATAGTAATTAGTATGGTGGGAGGTAAGTAGGTTGGAGGGGGCGAATGTTTCACTATAAATAAAACGCTTTGGTAGCTCAAAATCACATCCATAGTTGTTCACTCAAGAGTTAACTAGTGAGAGTAGTGCAGTTATCTCAATTTATTTCAAGTGAGCAATATATTTCAAGTGAGCAATATATTATATTATTCTTTGCGATTCTTTCATTGTGTACGTCAATTTTAAATTTTAACTATGGCACTTTCCGAATTCGATTTATTAGCACTTAATGCGATTATAAATGAAAATACAGAGATTTTAGTGCAAAGATCTATTACATCGTTAGTTATAAATAAACCTTATATTATAAAGAAAATGTCATTGGTCAATACGCGATATGGAAAATCAATCGTAGTACATTTATTTGAGGAAAGTGCGATTACAGATTTTAAATCATTTTTACCAAAACGGGTTGTAGAAAATATAAGTGAAGATACTATTAATAAAATTAATTCAAGCGGTGGTAAATACACATTGACATATTTAGGACAACGTCCTCCAATGTATATCGGCGCAAAATCCAGCGCAATAATACAATTTGGTATTTAATTTCTAGTACTTAAGAAACAATATTTGTATTAGTTAGTTATTAGTTTACATTTGCTACTATATAATAAAATGGGGTACATTTAGAAAGAATTTTGGGGGTATTATAAAAATAATTATCTGTTCACTTGTAAATATAGAATTATTGATTTGAACAATATATCAATTTTAAATTGAATAGATATCATATTTTGTGTAAGTATGTGATTAGATTTATTCTCTTTATATCTATTTTTAATTTATTTGTTTAATTCCAGGTTAACTCTAACCAACAAAAAAACATGTGGATGCAATATTCATCTCACGGATGGGTAAAGGCAGAAGACATTAAATCTGCCATTGAAAGATTGTCTTGTAAACTAGATGACATAAGGAGGGATTCACTGCATTCTTTGAATTATGACATAAATGTCTGCTTCGATGCTGAAGAAGTTCGACGTGTTAAAGAAACTTCCAAGGCGTGTAGCATTGGTGTAAATTTATGTGGTAGATATTCTCGTGGCTTCCTAAACTTGGATGAGTTTTGTGAGCATATGGGCGTAGTGGATCTAAAACGCTTTCTATATGACATAGTGGAGTACCTACCTAAGAATATCATTGAAAAATATCAACTCAACCAGTCTGATGAAGAAGATAATGAGGACAATGTAGATAAATAAATACTATAATCTGTTAATTTTGATTGACATATTCATTACACCAAATATTGTATATGTCTGCAGTAAACAATATGGTGCTGTATTTTGTATTATAAGGATAAATAAATGAAATACACATTAAAAGATTACATTCATTTTATTACATAATTAAAAATACCTTAGCATAATTAAAACAGTTTTCATTGTAATTTTATATTTAAATCTACAATCTACAACATTTGTAAGTACATCATGATTATTATTGATAAAATGTTCCAGACATCTTGATAGAAATGGTATGCTGCACTACTTAATTGCACAATAATAAATGTTTTCTTTTTTACTTAACATCGAGAAAGCCATTCTGAACCGAGCCATCTAATGCGTTATAACTTAAATATGTATCATGAAGTATAAGTGCATACACTCGAGTTTGTTCCGGAAATTTCGCTTTTCGTGTTTCAAATTCTATCTTTATGTCGACTGTAGATGATTTCACTGCAACAGGTTGGTGTGAACAATCAATGACAAACAAAGGATTCTTCCTGAATTCCCCAAGATCCATCATGGGTTCGCTCATATCTTTATCATAGTAACTACGTTGGAAGTTCTCATAAGCATAATATGCTGCAGAATCGAGCTTCTTATCGAAATCTAAATTCCAACGTTCATATGGATATACTTCAGAGTTTAGAAATAGTCGAATATTATTTATGTCTGCGTGTTTGAACTGTGTAACATCCTTTGTTCTATCATTGGCCTGATCAGTGCCTTGAAAGCCAAGAAGGATGAAAAGTGGACTTTCAAGACGGGTGGAGAGTTTAAGAGCCCATATGTCATAGGTAGTATCGCGTAGACAGGGAAGCTCATAAAAATCCCATGCACGGTAGACCATCTTAACTTTGGTATTATTACCACTTTTATTAATTCGATTCAATAATTTTAACTTTTGTCGATCTTCAGGTACAATGTGCCTTATCTTCCACTCAATTTTGCTGATATCCAACTCTGCATCAACCTCACCGATATAGGAGTCTTTAAATGAGCGTGCAATTATCATAATTAATTCTTGCTTCACATTCAGAATGCCTTTGGTATAATCTTCTGCAAAACCCATAAGGAACTTAAGGGGTAGTTTGCCACTGAACACGTGACTGGTGGTATCTAAAATATCTTGTCTCTTTTCAGTGAGACCCCAACCTGTTGTTATTAATGAGCGTGCATGCGTTTGCCCATACGACACCATAGTTTTCATTGTGGTAGTAATACCAGGTCTTCTAACTACTGCTACTTGTTCACCACCCATTTCCAGTCGTATCTCTTCAAAGAGAAATGCTAGTGCATTATTGGATAAATAACAACGCTTTGTGGTGTCGCTAGGAGTAAATTTTCCCTCTATGTATATATAACTTTCTGAAATGTCGAGTATAACATCTTGAAAATTGATGGGAATACGTATTTCATCAGAGTTTCTGTAATATGGGGATCCATATGGTTTATATGTATGCTCATGTAGGCTAACTAGGGAATGATCTAACACAGGTTCATCAAACACCTCAAGTTTGTCACTAGTTGCAGTAGCCACCATTATTATGACCAATTTTTTCGCAGTTTTAATCCAATAGATTTTAAAAAGGCTTGATCCTCAGCTGACAATCTATGTCTTAACTGTTTAAGGTATAGACTTTGAATGAATTGCTTTCCACATCTCCCTTTCTTTTTATCCATACTGTTGTTCGCTACAGTATCATACTGATGGTGATGTACTTGCTGTCGCTGTTTATATCGAAAACCCATTTGGTTGGTGATATCCGACTTTCTTCAATTCTAGCCTTACAATAATTTTCTCACCTCGAAAATCGATCAAATCACCGTTGTCGTCCAGTATGCGTAGTGTGATGTTGTCTATTAACTGACGCCCTTTAGGTCTAACAGGTAAATATATGATATTTTTGGGTTCTCTAGTAAGTTTGTAGCCAGGCTCAACGTCTATGTCAAATTCAAAGAGAGTGTGTGACTCTTCTGCATTCAGATAAGCTCCAGAAATAATATTGCAATCTACGCGTATCATCCTTACTTTCATAATATCAACAGGCTGTGTTGATTCGTAATTTTTATTTGGTTGTAAATATATTGGTCCAAATCCCAACAGACTTCCTATTGAATTTGGTTGTCTAAAATCTACTTCATACTTTGACAAAATCTCGCACTTTAAGGTATTGTTGTTTGCCCTTAAAGTGAATATTTGCGTGTAATCCTTTCCATCAATATTCATAGCTTTCAACATTGCAGCATAGATTTCATCAATTTCATAAGCCCCCAGAGGTATGTGAACAGTAGTGAATGTATCTTTAGCACTAACCCTATATTGGAAGATGTTATTTGTTTCATCCACATTGTATATGGAGTTGTAAGAGTAGAATCCAATTAAACCTAACCCATGACGACTGCTCCTATCCAGTTCAATGGGTGGATCAAAGTTGACACTTAGCTCACTTAAGCGGCTCGTTAGTGTGAACGTGTACGACATGACTGATATAATTAAATTGTGTTACCCAATTTATTGTGGATTACAGCAATAATGGTATAATTTCCTCTTCTTAGAAGTGGATGGTAATATATTTACATTGTTATTGGATGCCACATTTACATCGTTTACCTTACAATAGCAGCAAAACATTTTTCTAGGTGTTGGACCATCATTTACGTCAACATTGCTTTCATAATCATTAAGGTAATGTTCTGTGCAATATTGATATTTTAATATATCGATATCATTCTGAAGATGTGTAGGTAGCTTATCCCATACTAATGCAATTTCATGTGAAGCAAGCCCAATCATCACTTCTTTGGGCATATTTGCAAGTTGTTGTTTGCTCATCTTCAACAGACTACGCAAACGGGAGAATGCAATTAGTGAGTGACCCATTCGCTTGATACTTTCTCGATCCATTGCTGGGGTTATAGATTTCAGCTCCATGGCGTTTTATATTTGTTTTGTAGAGAGAAACTTTAAACACAAATGTCCACACCACACTGTGTTAAAATTCTGTACACGTTTGTAGTTATAGAATATTTGGTTGGCCCTCCTTGAATCGTTATTGAAATATGTAACTAATTCTATAGGTGGGGGTAAATCACCAAAACTATCAAAGTAATTTACTAAACCACCTCGTTTTTTATATGCCACCCAATGTGTCCCAGGACCATATATACTATCCAAATTGATTATTGAAGATTCATTGTAATGTGGCCCATGTCTTGGTAGTGAGTCGCGCATAAACACACCTCGAAAGTATGCTACCTTCATTTTCTTAGCATAATATTTAAGATCAATGTCGGTAAGAGGTCTCCGAGGTAGGGAGTCTATTAGTTTTTTGAATTCTGTTTTAGATAAAGACCCATTCCCTTTCGATATGGCTTCATAAACATCCCCTTGCCACTTTTCATAGCGATTGCTTCCATACTTCTGTTGTGTCGATTTGCTTCAGCTAATTCTTCTCTACCCTTTTTCACATCATTTACAGCTTTAGCAATACCAGCAGCCGTACCAGCCAAACTACCCAATGCAGATAATCCAGCAAAAATGGGTATTAGAGGTAAAATACCACCAACTTTTGGAATTGGTATAATTCGAGGTGTTTGAATATTGCGTTTTCCACCGGCCTGTTTTATATATCGACGTGCAGCTTTTAGAGCAATTTCAGTCACCTTCTTTTGGTCTTTTACTCTTTTGCCTCCAGCATTTCGCAGTGTGTCACGCACTTTTCGTACTATCCCAGATCCAAACGCTGTCTTTTTAACATTCTTCTTACCTTTCTTTGTTTTCTTGATGATTCGTTTCCTTATTGGATTGCGAGATATTGTTGAATTACATCCCATACCAAGACGTTGTTTTGCTTTCATTATAGTTGTGACTAACCAAGCAGCTGCCTTTTCTCCACGTCCTGCGTCTTTAGATTTCACTCGTTTCCACGCAGCCTGTTCAAGCTGATAGTCTGCTTTATGGCGGGCTGCTTGATTACTGCTATTTTTGTCGTATGCAATATCGTGTTGCTTACACGCTTTATCGAGCTGATTTATGCCAGAATCACCTCGTGCTAACCTTTTATTTAAATCTGTGCCTGGACCACAAAATTGATAACCTGGCAAATGCAATTCAAAAGGGAGCTTATTAATCAGGGAATTAACTAATCCTCCACCGCGCTTCGTACGTTTTTCACGTGTGTATCGTATCGTAGAAACCATTTAAATAAGAGTTGTAAATCACACATCTACTTATATAACATTTAGCCGCGGTACAATGCACATTGTGAAACAGAAACAAACGCTTTCTATAGATAATTTGGATGAAAAAGTTGGGCGTGGGTTAAGTGCTGATAATCGCCATGGACCACTACTACCTTCAACTGTACGTGCCCTCATAATAGGACCCTCGAATTGTGGGAAAACAAATGTCTTAATATCTTTGATCACGCATCGTTTAGGTTTACGTTTTTTAAATATTTACCTATACTCAAAGTCTATAAATCAACCCAAGTATGAGTATCTACGTAATGTATTAGCGCCGATTGAGGGGTTAGGATTTTATACATTTAGTAATGGTACGCAAATAGTGGAACCATCCGAGGCAAAGCCAGAGTCTGTGTTTATATTTGACGATGTAATATGTGAGAAACAAGATGTTATAAGGGGATATTTCAGTATGGGCCGACATAGAAATGTGGATTGTTTTTATCTTGGCCAGACATACTCTCGAATCCCGAAGCAGCTAATAAGAGACAATAGTAATTTAATTGTTGTCTTTAAACAGGACGACATGAATCTGCATCACATCTTTTCCGATCATGTGTCACCTGATGTAACGTTTACAGTATTTCAAAATATGTGTGCAAAGTGCTGGAATGACAAATATGGATTTCTAGTGATTGATAAGGATAGAGAAGTACAAGGTGGGCGATATAGAAAAGGGTTTGATAGCTTCATATATCCATAATGCATTTTATTAAAAACTTCACTTGAATTACATACGTCGTTAGGATTACTTCGTTTACGTATGCGCTAAGATGAAGGTTACCAAAGATAATAAAAAATATAACAATCTTGCACATCCCAGTAGCGAAATAACACTCAAGCGACAGCTGATTGAGGCAACAGATGCTGTGCGGAAGAAGTTTAACTATATCAAGAACAAAGATATGGAGATGCACGTAACACTTGAAAAGATCTACCAACCGATAACTGAACCTTTAAATGTTATATCTTCAGCAGCAGAGAACAAATCTCATATCCAACAATTACATTCAAAACCATCATCATCAAGGGTGTCCACCCAGAGGGCTGTATCATGGGAGAGTGCTTCTGAAGAAGGATCCGATAAGTATGTAGGTGGTGATGATGTTCCACCTTATATCCCCATTATGGAAACACCACCATCGTCAATAAGAACAACCCCTGTATCCGAAACTTCTCCAGCTAGTAAACTAGAAAAAAGACATGAGGTTGTAAAAAGACATATACAAAATTTAAAATCTGGTGATTCCAAGTATGATAGTTTATATGGAGTGCGTGTAGATCCCAAGACAGGCAAACTGCTGATGGGCAATGCCGAAATACGTTTTTCCCATGGAAATATTACGCTATGGTATGGCAATAAGAAACTTGGCGTGTATCTAGGTAGTCCTAAATTGTACGATCTAATATTTCTAAAACGCCCAACAATTTTAGATGATAATAGAGAGGGTGTTCTCGATGATGAATGGAGTAAGATATATGGAGAAATACTAAGAAAAACAAAAGCACCTTACAAAAAATTCGATGTAGCGAATGGCTATAACACTACTAAGCGTGGAAAATTTCACAAAATTATCAAACCATTAACATCTTCTACAATTGCGACACGATCGTCAACAAGTGGTCACGGCTTAAAACGTGTACCTACCCACAAATTGTACAGAAATAAAGATAAAGAATATATTTTTTGGAATAAACCCAGCGAACTCGTGGATCGTCTACGTCTACTATGGAGTTCGAAAATAGCGGGAAATAACAACCACGACAATGAAATAATAGAAATAATATCAGAACTTAGGGAAGAAAAAATAGTGTATTAAAGATGAAATAAAACATAGTATCATTATACTTAATAAGTATTATATAGTCTGAAATTTTATAAACTGGATCAGATGCAACCAGAAATGTCTACTGTAAACACTATCGACAAATTTGGACGCAGCAAAAGAATTAGTGAGAGTAAGTTAATAGCCCATCGTGGATTACCTGGCGTGGGTTTTAAACTTACCAGAGATAATCACTATGATATTGAAAATAAGCGTTTAAAAAATCTAGGGGAACCTGTCGATGATCAAGATGGTGCAACATGTAATTACGTTAACAAGCGTCTACAAACAAATGATGAAAATGCTGCCAAAGCTATTTTTGATACAACCGATGTAATTATTGGGGAAATAAAAAAATATGTTGCTGTGGGACTTATAAGAAGTGGAGAAGAAAATCGCGCTATTTTCAATAAACAAAATAATGAGATGATGCAGAAAATGAAAATAGAAATGAGGAAATATGTTGATAAAGCAATTTCTGAAGTTAAACGTTCGGCCATAAACAATCACAATACTTTAATCACTAGAATCTCTAAATTAGAGCATATTGCCACCGAACTCCAACCAAAGAAGGTGCAATCCGGAGGCCTAACATTTCCACCAGAACTAATGTCTGAAATTGATATATAGCTGAAGACAATTTTATAATGGAGGTTAGCAGCGAAAAATTACAAGTTGTTAACGAGTTACATAGAAATGCTCGACGAAATTTTCGTAGAAGGCGAACCATAATTAAGGGGTTTGGTGATTTGTGGCAAGCAGACCTAGCTGAAATGCAGCCATACGCTGATAAAAATAGAGGGTATCGTTATATTCTTGTAGTGATTGACTGCTATTCCAAGTACGTATGGACCAAACCTATTAAAAATAAAGCAGCTGTAGAAGTTACCAAGGCTATGCAGACTATTATTCAAGAAGCAAATTATTCACCGAGAAATTTACAGACCGATAATGGTACTGAATTCTATAACAGAAAGTTCTCCGCATTAATGAAGCGGAACGAAATTAATCATTATTCTACGTATAGCACAAAAAAAGCAGCAATTGTTGAGCGAGTAATCCGCACATTAAAAAATTGGTTGTATAAAGAATTCTCAGCTATGGGTAAATATAAATGGCTCGATATCCTACCAAACGTTACAAAAAGTTACAATGACAAAGTCCATCGTACAACTGGCAGAAAGCCCATTGATGTCAAACCAACTACACATTTAAACGTATATAATTATATTAAGATTGCTCTGAAACCGAAATTTCATCTCGGTGATATAGTTCGTATTAGCAAGTATAAAGGTGTATTTGATAAAGGGTTTACACCGAACTTTTCAACAGAACTTTTTAAAATTACCAAAATAAACATAACAAATCCCACAACTTACCTGATAGAAGACTTGTTTGGACACCCAATCAAGGGATGTTTTTATGAAATGGAGCTACTAAAAGCAAAATACCCCGATGTGTATCTAGTTGAAAATGTATTAAAGAAGAAAGGAAATAAAGTGCTGGTAAAGTGGCTGGGGCTATCTATAGAACACAATTCGTGGGTTGATATAGCTTCTATTGTTTAAAATTGTCATTAACTAGAAAAATATATTAATGTATCATTATATAGTTATGTCGATTGAAATATTTTAATATGTGTCACAAATGAATAATAAAATGAATATACTTTATTAATATTTATTTAATTTATTTCCTTCATTTTAAATTGTAAAAAAATTAAAAATAATCATTTTTTTTTTTTTTTTTTTTTTTTGTATAATTTTAAAAGTTTCCTACAAAATAATATGTTATTACAATACTAAAAATATATTTACAGTTTATGGTTATAATATATATTACATACACACATACATATATACAAATAATATAATTTATTTATAATTAAGACACCAACAGTCCCTATTATGGTGAGTCCAACTACTATAAAACACACCAATGCGATCACACAAGATGAGTGCCCCTGACATACATTTTATGCAAATGTTGTTCCAACAATTGTCCTCGTACTTACTACAGTACACGCATCGTTGTCTTAATTGTGGTTGGTCTGCTTTGCAAGCTTCACATACGTCTCGATATATACCAAAATTCGTTCTTTTGAGTATGGTAAGACAATTGCGACATTGTGTTTCATTTGGACAATTGTCTCGAAATTCTTTTTTCTGCACTGGGTTCTGAATTACACACTTTTTGCACAGTCCAGTGCATGGGTTGATAATTTGCTTCCTCCATGCAGTATAGCAATTATGGCAAATTCTTGAATTATTGTAACTATACGGTTGTACTGCTATTATTGGTTTTAATTTCCACTCTCTTGGTAGGACCATTGTATGCACTTCTGTTTTAAGACACGATTGTGTTACGTAAGAAGTTTGAATGCGTTCCTCTTGTGGTCACTCTTGGTTTAAATAGCTAATAGTAAACTTGACGCCATAGGAAGGGCGTCACCGTCACGAATTATAGAATATAAAACGGAGGAGGTTTAACATCAAATCAGTTGAGTTCCAACATTTAAAGATGGCTTATAGACGATTCCTCACTGAACTGGCAGAAAATGATATGGGTGCAATGGTGTTACACCGAGATGGTGTAAATCAAGAGCTTCAGGACTTGAATCAAGATGCTGTCCACCGGGAGGATCCCATCATCGTGGAAAATATCAATGTCGACCAAGAGGGTGCCGACTGGGGAGATGGCAACCTGGTTCCCGTCAGTGTAGATGAAGGTCTTGGGGATGATGTGGAAGACGAAGCGGGAGAGTTAGCCTTCTCCGGAAAAATATTAAACAATTATGATGATCGGCGGAGACTATATTGCACGTCAGCGTCTTTTGTCATAATCAGAACCAGGCCGGATGCAACCAAACACTTCCTGTGTGGGCTATGTTATATATCCTATACACGGATAGTGTCCGGACGTCACCAGCATGTAAATATTCACAAAACGACGACGTTGGATGGTGCAATGATAACGAAATGTAAATGTTGCAGCACAAACTTGGTGCAATTGCATCGAATTGAAGTATGTCATACATGTAATAATGTAAATAAAACAATTGCGTGAACGATACAACGTGTTTTACTAAATTAGATATTTATGGTAGTTATTTATAGTATGAGTATAAAATAGTACTGTTCTATATACAAATGTCAAGAAATTATTATGATATTAAGTGTTCACATGTTTTGGAGGGGGTAAATGTATAAAATGAAGTTCTTTGCTGCTGTTGCTCAGTTTGTATTGAGATGGAGACCGAACAACCTGTACAAGATAGTACCATCTCCTCAACTACTGGTGACTCCACAGTGATGGCTCCAACATGTTCTATAGACAGTGAGGTCATACAACATGCCAGTAGCCCAAGTGACTGGTGGTCGATGGAGACGGCGTCCAATTCTCGTGCTTCTTCACCGTCGGCTTGGTCAATAGAGACGGTTCCTAATTCTAGGCCATCATCTCCAACGGATTCAACTGTGTCCAACCTCACAGATGACCAAGTATTGGAACCAGAAGAAGATGATTCGTTATAATTAGTATTTATTAATGTAAATTTATATTTCATTTTATTTTTAAGTTTAATTGTATATATTTTTTAATTAATAAAAATATTTGTGCCACCCTGTATATTACAAGTTGTGAAAATTAGTAAATCATATAAATATTAAAACAAATGAACATATGAATGATTTTATTAAAAAGTATTTTGAAAAAAAAATGGTTATCTTTTATTTATTATTATTTAAATTAAATTAAAATATCTCAAGATATAAACTGATTCAAAATAATACAGTTCTAAATGTATAAAGCCGATAGCTTGGGTTGATTTTATAGCCTAAGGCCCCAAGGCGCTGCGACCCGGCCTGGTCAATACGGATCGACGAGCAGGTAGTTTTTTTGTTGAAATTATGAAATAGACCTAACTCTTTCGGGACGTTCGAATAGCCGAGCGGGCAAACACGCGTCGATCTTGAGGCCACTCAGAAGACCACGAGATCGAATCTCGGACGCCCCCCGGAGAAAGGAGGTGGTGGATCTCCGGTTTTTTTTTTAAATTTGACCTTTGACCTTTCCTAATTAACCATTAATTTTGATTTTCATGTGTTTTAAATTCGATTTTTTTAATTTTTTTTTTTTTTATATTGTTATTAACCTACCCAACCTAAATACTTTTTTTTTTGATATGAGGGTAATTTTTGAGTTAGACAAGTTTGTAATTTTATTAAAGTTTTTATTAATTTTTATTATTAAGAAAAATGTTTTAAACTCTTTATTTATTTAAATTAATTAACCTTTACATTATGTGTTTATTTACAATTACATAATCTAATTATTCATGTCAAACATGTACTCATAATATGCACAATTAATTAATTACATGTGGTGTATTTATTTTATTAACTAATTAATTTTTTTAACATTTTTTATTCACTTTTTAAAATTTGTTTTAAACTTTTTTATATTTATTTTGTATGTACAATTACTTACTACTAATAAAAGACAAGTTTGTAATTTTATTAAAGTTTTTATTATTAAGAAAAATGTTTTAAACTCTTTATTTATTTAAATTAATTAACCTTTACATTATGTGTTTATTTACAATTACATAATCTAATTATTCATGTCAAACATGTACTCATAATATGCACAATTAATTAATTACATGTGGTGTATTTATTTTATTAACTAATTAATTTTTTTAACATATTTTATTTAAAATTTTTTTATTTACTCTTTAAAATTTGTTTTAAACTTTTTTTATATTTATTTTTTATGTACAATTACTTACTACTAATAAACTAACTACAAATATTTACAATGACTTAACCTAACTTTTTTTTCTTCTTTACAATTACTTAACCTAATTATTCATTTATACGCTAATTTAATATATACAAATACTTATACTAATCAATATTTTTTTTTTTTACATTTATACGTATAAAAAAATTTATATATATTTTTTTTTATATTTTTTTTTCACTTTATTTTTATGTACAATACTTATTATTAATAAACTAACTACATATATTTACAATGACTTAACCTAACTTAATAACTAGAAAAAAACTGCATAACAAAGCCTCTCCACCATGTGTGTTGTACAAGCCTTACCGCCCGACTCTACTTAGACCCGATTCAATTGCTCTCAACGCCCTTTCGGCTTTCTCCAAAGCGACGCGGCGCCCAGCTATTTCGGCTAACTCATGGTTAGCCTGGCGAATGGCTTCAGCTAATCTTGCGTTAACCTCAATTTCACGGTCCGCATCACCTTGGGTTGCTGCCACTTTCTCCTGATATTCTGTCTTAGCCGCAGAATAGAAATTTAAGAATTTGTTTAAAATATTTCTATTCTCAGGCTGAGACAGAAATACATCCGGCTCTGAATCTGAAGAATCCTGAGCCGGCTCTAGAATAGGTAGTGGTGGTGATAGCGCCACCTGTGGAACCGACTCAACTTCTGAGGGATGTTGAATCAGTTCTGCAAGTGGCTGCGACACCACCAGAGGAAGTGTTGGAACCACCACATTAGAACAACTCGGTTGTTCTAATGTGCTGCTACCACTTAAAGGCGTCGGTAATATTGCATTAGAGCAACTAGGTTGTTCTAACGGAATATTATCAGGTAAAGAAACCGAAACAGACCTTTTTGCTGGTGCCTTTTTACCTCTCTTGCCCTTAACAATTTTGAAAACCTGTTCAACAGGTGTTGGTGGTGTTGCGGGCGTAAGAGGGGTAAGAGGCGTTGGCATAGAGGTCTGTAAATCGATTATATTTTGGATTGCATTGTCCTCCTCAGTCTTCGGCCCCAATTTAATTATTTCAACAGTTACTGGGGTCGGATTCCGAGAAGGACGACGCATTCCTTGTTTCGGTTTCTTTACAGCCTTTCTCTGTCTATTTCCTAGCGAAGCCGATGATGACGATTTTATCCTTTGAATTATGATTTTGTCGATCTTTGTTTTTTTCACAAAATCGTCATCAGAGTCGTCGCTATCTACAAGCGACACCGTGGGTAGGTGTTGAGAGCCAGAGAAATTATTATTATGATGTCGTCCACCCTGACCACCTGAGCCGGAATGTAAAGATTTACTTTTAAGTATTTGATTTCTCAAAAGTAACACCTCACCTTCCGCTTCAAGGTTATCTTGAATTTGCTGTACTGCATTTTGGTCGACGATGGCATCGAAATTAATTCCGGCGCCATCCTCGGGCAAATGCAATACAGGATATTCCGTGTCAGGGTGGTCAATCGCGTGCGTCCGTTGGTAGCCAAAATACGCCTGTTGAAGCTGTACTTCACCATTATTAGAGGCTTGCGAGATGGCCTCATATATATTGTTTTCCGCCGGGATTACAACATCTTGCAAAATATTTATTCCGCTGGTAGATGGCCCCGGCGGTGTTGCAACGTTCGCCGAACCCTCACCCACGCTGGTTGCGGCATTATTTGCATGTTGCTGTTGCACTACAGTACCAGCTTCTGTGGGTGCTTCAACAATATTGCTGACAATAGGGTCCGGCACAAAATTTTGCAAATAGGCCATCAAATTTAAACCTACTAATGCAGGTGATGTACCCTCCAACGGGCGTTTGCGACTACCACCGGCCGCATTCTTCTTTAGGTGTCTTACCATTTTCACAAAACGAACACAAAAACGATTGAACACAAAAAAACAATTACAAAAATGCGAAAACGGAGCACTTTTTGTGGCACTTGTACACACGACGAAAGTTGAAGGTGGAAAGAATTTTTGTAGCGTCTCAAAGAAGCTCTAGACCACTCTCGCCCCTCCACATCTGTCACTACTAGAGAGGTTGGGGTGGTCAACTTCTTTCTCATTGGTCGATATAATATCACGCCACCAATGCTCGCTTTCTATTGGTTGAAGGAAACCCACGCCACTACGTAACGGAGAGCATTATACGTTTGTGGCGCCAAGCCACGCCGTGCCAACTGATGTAATTACATCCATGACTATGAAATGACGCCAACATTGTTGCCACGTAACCCAAGCCAAATACCACACGATACAAATTTAGTAGAGTCGACGCCAGCATTGTTGTCACATAACCTAAATTAATCTGTACATCATTGAAACTAAACACAAATTTAACAAAGAAGGTGTGCTTATCCTTGCAGCCATATTACAATACCCAGCCACATAATAAAGCGATGCATTATTTTAAATTGTCATTTTGTGGTAATAATTAACAACAATTCAAATTCAAATTGAAATTTATTAACCAATTATTATTACATTTTAGTTACATAATTAATTTTAACCTTAACCTAAAATTGTACAATTGTCAAAAAATGTCTTACATACATACAATATTTGATAAGTATACAGTTAAACTAAGAATTTAATTTATAATGTATTTGTTGAAATCAGTATGAGTTCTCCTATATATATATATATTTTATTAAATACATTTTCCAAAAAGAATAATAATATTCGTAAAGTACACAACTTAACTTAGTTTTAGACCCTTGCATTGAAAAAATAATGTTTCAATAAGTTTTTCAGTGAAGTATTTTTATTCTTGACTTAACTCAGCTATGGCTGCGAGTAATTTATCCAACTTTTCGTTTTTTACAGAACAATTTTCAACTTCATTTATGGCTGACATTAACCAGCGTATGTTTTGTTCAGGTTCGTCCTGAAAGAATTGTACATCAGAATGCCCCCACGGTAATGTCTTAGTTGTATTGGGAATAACGAATCGCTTATCGTCATACTGGCTCAAAGCCACTTTGTTCTTTACTTCGGTATATATATCATGCAAATAGCTTCTAAACGTATTCATCTTTCTAAATATCAAACCTCCTCGTTCAACGATTTGCTTATAGTCGTCTATTGATAACTCTTTTTGAATGACGGATCTTTTTACACCTTTAGCTTTTTTTAATTCATTTGCCACAGATTGTACACAATATGCCTTCGCGCCTGTTCCGTAAAAACTAATTATTGGGTCCGCGGGGAATTCGTCTTTAAAATTACCTAAAATTGACACACCCTTAGGTACATTAAATATATTTCCTACTTGATAGTTTGAAGTATCGAACTTGTCGGGATTGTCTATTATAAAATCGTAGAAGTTATCTGTAAAAATTTTAATAATTAATGAATCAGTGTCTGTATATAATAAAGCCGCGTTCTCACCAAACTGACTTTTAATTATGTTATAGAAAAAATTGTATAGTACCGTCTTGGATAATTCCAATATACAAAATCCTACATAGATTGGTTTATTGTAAAGTACCTTTTGTCTACCCATATGAATAGCCACGAAATCCTCGGTAAATATTGAACATGTTTTAAAGTTTGGGCGAGATATTAGTGCATTTGCACCTTTACTACGCCTGATACTCTCCCAGTAAGTAACCAGCTTTATGTCGGATCTGTTATCAATATTTTCCATTGTTTTACCGTATATGGAATTATTCATTAATTTGTATTGGTCTCTTTCAAATTTATTTGTTGCGTTATTTCGTAAAAGAGTATTAAGGTTAATGTAATTTTGCAGCCAAGCCGATTGATTGAATTTAAGAATTCTATGTGTTTTTAAAACCACTAAACCATTATTAACAGCCTGCTTTAAATTTAAATAATGTACGATATATTTGTTTTTGTCGTTTAAATTTGGTATTAACTTCGCTAATTTTGATTTTGATTTGGGTGGAACAATATTTTCGACTAAAAATGGGAGGTCCGAGTGCAAATCGTGCAAATGTTGTGGATAATGTATATCTACCTCTAAAACATATCCGTGGGGGTCATCCTCCAAAATACTCATAATGTCTAATTCGTCAATTTCCGCTTTGGACAGCCATTGAAATCCCCCCGTTGGTAAACATTGACTCATTGAATATCCGTACAAATTCGTTGCATCGAGGTAAGTTATGAATGATGATGGCTCGTTGGGATCGTAATTGGGTAGAAATTTATTATTTGCAATATGCTTTCTTTCTGAGCACTGACTTAAGCCGCCCCGTATCCCTTTTTTAAAAAAATGAATCATATCGATTTCAGTTAATAATTGTAACTTCACCCCTGTTAATTTTAACATAGCATCCCACGATAAACCTGGAGCTGTATAGTATTGAGCTGGATCCAGTTTGTATTTATCCAAACAAATTTCACGAAAGTTTTCAAATATATCGCATAAAAGAAGCACATCTGATTTTAAATAAAGATCTGAATAATCCCCCAAGTTTTTACATTCAAATAAATTCCACACATCATTAGCACGTTGATAATCCGCAATCGATATGTGTTCATTGTTTAAATTATCAAAAAATTCCTCTTTGGCTGGTAATTCCAATTTATTTAATTTTTCTAAACTGTCCAAAAAACTATATGGAAACACACCCTTCTGTCTCATTAAATTGAATTTGGCATTATCGTTATAGAAACTTCGTGTTACCACCAACTGGTTATCATCTAAACTCACACCCAAATTTTGTAATGATGCAGACAAGAACTTGAAACTATCGATAAATCGTAGTTGTAAAAATTTTTTCTTTGTTTCACCCTTCTTATTTACATAATCGTGCATATAAATGTGTTTCGTAAAGGATATATATTTTTCTTTGTTTTGTGCTATTACATCAACCTTGTCTCGGTGTTTACACAGCTCTTTCACGAATAGGTGATTATCGTAATTACTTAACCCGTGGAATATAATAGGTGTAAATTTGGGTAATTTATAATTTAAATTGCAGATGGAATGTGCAGCACCAAAACGCACTTTACCCGTTAAGTGACAATGGTCTCTTACTTTTACATCCTCTCTTTCGAAAGGCTTATTACATATACCGCATGTGGTTGCATTTTGGTAGTCTTGGCTTTCTTGCGGTGTAAGAGGAGCCATTGGGACTATGTTTTTCATATGTTGATTATATATATTCCTTAAATCAGCCTCTATACGTGATACAAATACTTCGGCCGCATCAGCACCTCGGTACAGCTCAAACTTAGATAGAGAATTGTCAAAAGAACATTTTATGAAATATGCGAATGAGTAAGGGTCATGTTTAAAAGTTTTATTTGTGAAAGAACGTTCGGGGTTTGGTTCGCAAGTATTGATAGGTTTTAAAATCGATTCAAAATCAGCATATACTACAAATGGCACTTGCATTTGTCTTTCGAAATTCTCAAATTTTAATATATTTTCTGCAACTTCCTTTCCGAATTTATCTACCCGTATTTTTGTTGTTGGCGTTGTGGTGTAAATGTGATTACAATCGTTTCTCTGATGTTGAAATAGTTGACGTTCATTATTAAAATATAATAAGCATCCGTCACAAAAATGTTTTTTATGATCGCTACCGGAAATTTGGGTGGAAACTAACCTAGATATATCTTTTATCCAACAGTAGTGACTGTTGGCACAATCTTTATTGCAATGGTGATTATCATCATCACACTCGCTAGAGATCAATAATAAATTTATGTGTGTATACAGTTTTCTCCCCGAGTAACGCAAAGGTCCTACAACTTCATACTTTACTCTATTATTTTCAAATATCTGTTCTAACCCATATACGTTAATTGAAATGTTGTTCATTTCCTCAAACTTTGAAATATCTCGTAATTTTACTGGAGAACTCATACCTGTTACATTTAATACTGTTGAAAAATGCGGATATGACGCTGTGTCCGATGTATGACCATTTGCAGGGTATAATGCTGAAGTCACAGCCCAAAAAAAAAACAACTTTGATCCTGGTTTTCTACATTTATCACAGCTCCCTTATTTGAAATATATTTTGGTAATTTAATGTAGGATGAACCTCCCATAGGACTATACTTGTTGACATTGATTTCAAGAAATGTAATTCGTTCAAGAGCCCACCCTAAAAAATGAATAGTCGTTAATTATTATTCCCATATTTTGATAAATATTAACTTACCCGAATCACGTTCTTGAAACTCCGTAGTTTGCATAATCATAGAATCCACAAAGCTGTCCAAGATATTCCTCAGATCCATGGATTCATCCAAAATTCTGTTACTGGTATTAAATGATTTCATCTCTACCAGATCCTGTGTAGGTAATATGTATCTTGCGAACGTTTCCATATTCACTTTAATGGCTTTATGTATTTTTAAAACTTCTTCCAATAGATTTAAAATTTTGGGTCTGATCTCGTTGAAGAACATTGTGTAGTCTATATGATTATTTTCACTGTGCACACGATACGTCACAATCCTGTTCCTGAAGGCACTTTGGACAATTTCCACACCATTCGTCATAGGAACACATGACCTTGTTCTATGTTGTAACGTTCTTTTATGTGACTTCATCTGAGACGTTGTTAGAGTCACATTACAGCAATTACATGTTTGCATGTTTGTTGATGTTGAAGGAAATGTGTCCGCTCTAAACTGCTTTGCTGGTGGAGATCCATCATGGCTTGGTTGTATACATGATTGCCTTTGATGACGTCGCAAATTGTCACCACGTGTAAAATTTTTACCACAATCAGTACACACATACATTTTCACTTTTTACTACTCTAGAACACTAGGCTACACAATGATCGCATGTTAACTCCTCTCCCGCTTTTATAGAGATATGATAGAACTCGCCCCACCATCTGCGTATGAGAATGAAATGTGACAGTTAATTGCCTCCCACAACCATAATTACCTCCAACCATACTAATTACTATCATACACTTACATACTTGAAATACTTATTGATACATATACTAATTACAATTACAATTGCATCACTCCAATTACCACCATAGTAGTTACATCAAGTCTAATTACCGACAATACTATAATTACCTCTATATTGTAATTACAATCTAATTACAGACATTACTCTTATTACCTCTATTGTAATTACAGTCTAATTACCGACAATTTTCTAATTACCTCCATTGTATTTACAGTCTAATTACCGACAATGCTCTAATTACCCTAATTACCGACAATGCTCTAATTACTCTAATTACCCCCCACCAGAAAAAAAAAGTGGTGGGGGGAGACCGGGTTCCGGTATAAGTCTTCTACTCATGTTCCCTTTTATTTATTCATTAGCAGCCAAATTCATCTTTGTCTTATTAGAATTGTGAATTTTAGTTTCAATTGGAAAATGTATTTGCAGCAATCAAGAGTAAACATGTATTTTCATAAATTTGAATATCATCTTTCACTTTGAATGTTTATTTTTTTTTGCAAATAAAATACTTTTCAAAAATGCATCAAGGTCAAATATTTTAAGTCCTTTTATTTTGGATCTAGTCCTAGTTATTCGTCCATTTACGTTTAATTATTTATTTGTTTTTAAAAAATTATCGAAGCTCTTTGGTTTTAATCAAAAGCTTGTAAAATTTCTTATTTTTTTTAATGTTACCCTGATGATGGCGTTAAGCCGAAATTAGTTGGGTTAATTATGTATAGAAATAAAAAGGACTAAAATTTATGGCCTAGTTTCATATTTCAAATAATCCTTTCTCTATTACAATGAAATTTCGTCAAGGAAAAAACAAAAATTTATTGTATAATATCGTTCATTAATGCCGACAACTGTTGCAAATATCATTTTTAATTATGTTTAAATTGACGGTCGTAGCGGCTATAATTTATTTTGTAGCAGTAGTGTATTTCCTAATTTTTCGAAACTATTTGTGCAATTGGTAGTAACAAGGTATATATTGCATTTAAAACAAAAGCATTTGTAACCCTTTTGCACCAAAAGAGGCACTAAATTTCCTTCAAAACGTCTCATTCAGAGGGACCTTTTCCAGTAACGACGTGCGGTGTTGTAGAGCCGCGTGTGAACGCGATGCGTGGCCCACAAATCGAGGTCTGATGGGGGTGAGTTGGATGTTTTAATTGCACGGGATGTCGCGCGTGTAAACAAGGAAGCGGTTAGGGTTATCGAATGTAAGTGAAACCGAGTAGGAGCTAGAAGATCATCCCCAGCTGCACTATGTTTACTCCATCTGGTTGTATTTCGCGGACCGATGAACTTATCAAGGTTTTAGTTTGGTTTTCTAGCTTGATTTTTACTGGGGGCTCTTTGGATGACGACGCGACGCGACGGCAGGAATATTTTCCAGGGAGATAAAATATCGCTCAGAATATTAAAATCTTGATATATTGGTTTCGGTTTGGAATTGTTTCAGTTAATCACTCGTTTTAAAATCTTATGTTCAAATGGTCCAGTGAGTATCCAGTTGCGACAACCTGTTCAAGATAAATTTAATTGAATACCTAATCATTTGGATATGGAATTCTAAAAGTATCAACATGACTATTACCTATCTAAATTAACCTTGCGTGCATTTGTGTAGTAAAACCATGAACAGCTTCCGTATATTCTCAAACTGGAAAAATATAACTCAATACTGAGTATATTGGATTAATAACGATTCATAATTAATGAGAGTACAAGAAAAAACACGCTCACAAACAAAAGTATTTCTTCCACCGGTTATCAGAAGAAAGTCTAATAAAACTATATGAACTGGATTCATTATTGTTATTATTATTATTATTATTATTTAAATGGCACACATTATTGGTCTATGCTACATGTTCCATGCTCTATGTTACATGCGATGAGTATACTTAAAAGTTTCACATAAAATTTTTATTTCATTACTGTTATTTTTGAAAAAAAAAAGAAGTCAGTCCGAAGTTTAATGAAAAATATTCAGAGAAACAAATATTGCAGTCAAGTGTAAGTACCCTATTTAATAAGTTTGAAGAACATGGTAAAGCAAGAAAATATCTAAAACACCATCTAGGTGTAGGTGTATTATTTTTTAATGGAAATGCTTTAGCTCCAGAAAATGAAGTCTCTGTTTTTGAAGAAGTTTCTAAAAGGCGAAAAATACCAATTCTATAGGAATCACCTTGTGCGTTTCTAAGTAACATTTTATTTAAATGGGGTTGTTAAGGTACACAATAATTATTGTTTTTGGTTTCAGTAGAATCCACCTTGAATATTTGAGGCACACACTAAGTATCATCAAAATGAATGTACGAGCTGGCATAATACGTGATTCCGTTTTGGGCCCATACTTTATTTAAAATAAAATCTCCCATTGCGCTCCCTTATATTTTGATGTTAATGTTTGAAGGTTTTAGAATAAATTTTTCCAAACACTATCGAATGACCCGCCAAAATCTCCAGATTTGATGCTTCTGGACTACTGTCTTTGTTATTTAAAAGAAATCGTTTATCGAAATATACTTGGCAATGTTGAGGCTGTAAAATAGCGTATTAATCATTCGTGGATAGTTTTTATCATAGCACTGGTGCACCTGAAGGGGAGTGTAGTGCGTAGGGGTAATTTAAAAATTTATTATAGTATTAGTTAACATTGGGGCAGAAGTACTTCTAGTACCAACACTGCTTTTATTTGTGTCGCTCAAAAATTCACAATAAGTAGTTTAATTTCATTTTTAATGCTACAGCCGAATATGGATAACTAGGGGTCACAATCTAATATATTAAGCAGAAACAGTAGAATATTTAAATCCATTAAATTGTTTTGTGCGTTTGTTCAAAAACTACAGAAATAAGATGAATTTTATAAGAAAATTTTGGATAACCTTGTATATTACATATAACTAATGACCGAAAGACATGAGATCTTAACTACGGGTGCTATTCCAGGTTGTGGCAGTAAAATTACCTATGGGATGGATTTTTCCACTATACACGAATATTGGTAGTGTATTCGTGGTCTCCAAATGTGTACTCTTTTCACAATGTTAGTTTAGGAATATAATATATTAGGTATATTATAACATGTGAGAACTAGTATGAGTTCAAATATACTACCTTGTTATATTTTAATGTTTCTATATAAACTATTTTACTATCCAAAGACAATTTTGGGAAAAAGAAAAAATATAAACTATTTGAGAAGCCACTATTCGCACATTACGAATACTTACATTGTTGAAAACGATTAATGGTTAATAAATTGTTTTTATCATTTAGGTATGTACGTAATTTACGATATTTTATCTATGTCTGTGTCTGTATCTACTTTAGATATTTCTTGAATTTTGTCACGTGCTAAACTCTAGATGGATATATTAGGAGCAAGAGTCTCGACACACTAGTGCCTGTAATTACATTGCTTTCTTATTTTTGTAGGAATTGGAGTTATATTATTTTAGATTGTCTCCTTTAGTTTATTCTCTATTGTTTCTTGTTGTTATCGTCCGGAAATTTGATTTCTGAGCGGAAGCTTGAAAATCTTGAAAAACTGGGATCAGAGAGGTATAAAATCAATGTACTTATAAAATATATGGTTATTATTAAGTATCTAAACAACAATGATCCTATTAAGCGATTTAGAAAAAAAAACAAAACACAAATATATTTCTTTTAGAACATCTCTATATACATTAAATTAATTTTTGAAATACGTATACCTCTAGTTTATTTTTAAATAAGCTGTTACATCCTAAACTTTAAACAAACTTTAATTACTGTATTTATTAAAAGAAAACATTAAAAACCACAAACCATGCCACACGATCCCCCATCTGCCTATGTTTACTACATCTGGATTTCGTTTCGCGGCCCAGCAACCTTTTATCAAACATTTTCTGTTTTGGTTTTTAATAAAGACTGTTACAATTCAAATGACACGATTATATGCTCCCTGCAAACGTACAATTTTTAATCCGAAAAGAAAGACCAAATAATGAGACCAGTATGGCTCCCTGCCGGGATCAGGCTATCCGTGTGGAAGAATGTCTCCGATTGGAGGTCGTGTTATCATAATAATAGCGGCATATTTACCCTGCTTGCCCGTCGGTGTATGTTTGTCCTGGTGCACCCCCGGGGAATATTTCATGCTTCGATGATTGCATTCAATGACAAATGTCATTTAATCTGTTCATAATGATTTTGATGCAACCGTTGTATTTCTAGATATCGTGATTATTTACTGTGGTATCAAAAATTATAAGTTTACATTCAAATATCGTGGGAAAATTATATGTATAGATACTATAAAAATAAAACTATTGTTTTTTGTTTAAGAACCTTTTTCGCCCTTTTAAAATTCATATATTTCTACTGAATCATTTGATTGTCCATAATAAATGTATTTATTAGCTGATGTGCCTAGTTCTGTAATACAAGTATGCAGTTAGGTAAATAATATGCAAAAATATTCGAGGTGATGAGTAAAATTAATTCTTTATTGTTTTATAATTGAGAGAATCTCATTTGTTTCCGAAACAGTCATTCCGAAGTTTTACAGCACACATTTTATTTCTAATTTTATTCAACTAAACAAGATAATAAAGCAGTCCCAATGCTGCTCGAGTTTAATAAAAAATTAATAATATTATAATACCTCGAATAAACATACCATTTATTCTGAATAACTTTTCAAGATACCAATCTTTTGGAACTTTTTAAAAAAAGGCAGTTTACTTAATTATTTCAGTCATTATTCCTAATTTGCTGCCAAAAAGTACCCAAACTTCGAACTAATTCTATAGCTGCTTGTAATTCCTTTTTTGCGGATTCTTAAACTGTAGAGGGTATCAAATTAAAATATTAAAAAAGAAAAGATATGTTTTTACCCCTAAGAGGGTGAAAACCACCCCTGAAGTTAAAAATTTAATACTGACTCAAATATTAAGAGTTAATTATTTAAAAATTCAAGAAGTATTCAACTAAACAGATATGGTAGATATATGATTAAAACAGATTTAACAATGGGGAAGAATTAGTTTCAAGTTGGTCATTTAGGATTATATCTGAATTTTTCAATTTGTTAATTTCCAAAGATTCTAATAATGTTAATTTTGGTCCTTTATTTTCTGAATATAAAATATCAAAGTTTTCATTAAATTGATGATTTTCTTCGAACAGATGATTAGCGTAAGTAGAATCATCTTTTCTATGTGTAAAGCTTCTTTTGTGCTCTCCTATTCGTTTCTTAAAACTTCTTCCGGTTTGACCAATATAGACTTTAGGGCAGGTACCACAGGTTAGCTTATTCCTGATTTATTATCTTTCTTAATTTTATCCTTATTATTTTTAATAATTTTACCAAGTGTATTTGTAGTTTTATAAGCAATATTAATATTTTGTTTTTTCAAATTTTTAGCAACTTTCTCTGTAGGTTTGCCGATATAAGTGAGGGTGTTGAATTTTGATATATTTGTTTTAAATTTTGGATAAACTAATTCTATTGCTTTTTTATAAGATTTATTAGCGAGAATATTATCAATCATTGTTGCGGTATAGCCGTTGTTAATTGCAATTTGTTTTATTATGCCTAATTCTTTTTCGAAATTTTCCCTAGATTAATTAACATTCCGCTATACGACGTGCTGGGTCTGCCCAATAAATCCTATTTATCAGTAAAGACATGGCTGAAAAATAGTTACTTTATTGAAATAGGTGAAAAACTTGCTAGATATATACAATAAACCAAACAAACAACACAAAATATGAATACTTTTTACCTAAATCCAGTAACAAAAATAGACATAAAAAATAAAATAAAACAGAAGAATGGTGCCGCTGCTAGTAAAAATGATTTAAGTGTTAAACCTTAAAAACAATAAGTCAATTTATAACCACACCCTTACATAAGTACATTATAAACAAAATATTTGAATCATTTATAGTATCAGGATAATTTAAGGAGAGTGTAGTGAAATAAGTATAAAATGGAAATTTATAGACCTATATCATTATTAAATCACATAGGTAGCTAAAATATTTCAACAATGCCTAAAAAGACGTATTGAGACTTCCTAGAAAAACATAAACTTTTCTCAAAAAGCCAATATGGTTTTAGGGAAAATTTAAATACTGACAAGGCTATACAAGACTTACAGCAACAGTATTCAAAAATTTTAATGAAAATAAAAAAATTATAGCAATAATTCTGGATCTAAAAAAGCCTTTGATACCGTATCTCATAAAAAATTAATTGAAAAACTTCAACGTTATTGGAATAAGAGAAAATCAATTGCACTAAAAAAATTTACTCATAAGACAAATTCTTGTTAGCGAAATTTTGTTTAATTCTTAATTTTCAATTCTAATTTACAGATTTTAATACCGTTTCTTTTGTTTACGTTAACTAAGGAAGCAAGGAAGCAACATCTAAAAAAATTAGGGAGGTATCCATTTCGAATTTAATAGAATAAATTAAGAAAATTTTGTATAGAATACTTGAATGTATAACCTAAATTATTAAATATTATAATAACAATTTTTCTATAAACTAATGTTAGTAATAATATACATTAAGTAACTAAAGACGCTATTAAAATACAAGGTTCGATGCATAATACAGCAGGAGCGAAATACCTCCACAGAAGAATAGAAATTGTTGAAATATTTAAAAAGCTCATTATAGCGGAAAATATAAATCTGTTAAAATCGCGTTCTTATATGGAGGCGCATTTGGTGTAAGATGAGCGTCTGAAAGTAAGCATCAACAACATTTATAAAGGCAGCACAAACGACCAGCGATGGGGAATAAATTTATGGAGCATTTTATTAGTTTTTATTCGGAAATTTCATTGTACGTATGCAAATAAAACAATGAAATGCGTCTCGGAATCACGATCTATTGTTTCAAGATCGCCTAAATAAATGGCAGTTAGGCTTCAGAAGTGATCTGGCTGTAATGCAATATTGATTTAAAGAATTCACTCGGGTACAGAGTGCGGAGACAAAAAACAACAACTCGTGTAATGCATTATCGCTATGTTTTAGCGTTGGCTAATATTATTTTTAGCGAACAAACGGAAAAAGGAAAAAGAAATACTTCACATTGTTTTGATGCCAAGCTTTTAAAACTCTACTGCCTGCCTCTATTCCTTGGAATTACTGATAATGTTGCCTTTTTCTTTTTACTCAGATATTTGAGAATTTAGTGCTATATATTTCAGAAGTTCCTTTTGACTCGGAGAATGTTACTGAAAATAATTTAGAACGTAATTAAAATTTTAGTTTGAAAGTGACCTCTTTGTGGCATCTACTGTAAAATTTCTGTGAAGGTAACTTTTGGCTTTCCCAGAGCTCAGTCCATACCGGAAATATGGTATATAAAGAACTTTTATTATACTATATATGTTAACCTAACTAATATTCTAAATTACATATGAATCAAATCTGTATTGTGTGAATTATATAATATAATAATAATAATAATAAAAATGGAGTTCCGATGTCAGACATACCCAAGAACGGTAAACTGGAGAGGATAGCTAGATCCCTATACTGCAACGTTCGCCGCTTTGCCGGAAGTCTGTGACGTAGCGATGATTATCAGCTGTTCTTCAATCAGTTTAGTGGTCTTGCATACGTTCAAAATATTATTATTTCTCAGTGTTTGGTGGTGTTATTATTTAGTTTTATCTATCGTGTTTATTGTTTTTGGTTGTTCGTGTGTGTTATATAAGTTTTTTAACTTATAAAACTATTATTTAGCCTAGAAATATAGAACAATGTCCGGATCAAGCTGTGCGGTGCATGGGTGTAAAAATAGCTATTATAAAGCTCGAGGTCAAAATGTAATTTTCCATGCTTTTCCAAAATCCAAAGATTTATAAGTGTCCCAAACCATAAGAAGTGAATGGATACACAGGTGCAGAAGGAAGAATAAGTTTAACCCAGATACGGGTAGAATTTGTTCAGTTCATTTTGTGCAGAATACACCTATTTTAATTTGAGTTTTTCGTTCATACTGCGATTGGTATTAATTGTTAAATAAAACTATATTTGAGTTTATTGTTTATTTCATTTCATTATAATATTTTACTATATACAATATGTACAGGGTGTCCCAAATTGCTTGATTTTGGCTGGTTTTCCTATTTCCAGACCAGGTAGAGAAAAACTGACATATGAGTCTAGAGCTCGATTTTTGTGAAACGCCGATTGGTGAAAACCACATTTCGATATCTCTAACCGTTTCCGAGATATCGGCAAAAGTTGACATTTTACAGATTCCGAAAAACTTTTTTTAACGTTAAAAAATGTTATTTTTAAAGAGAAATGTGTTATATTGGCAGCAAGGATGACTAGACATATCTTGGCATATATATTTTTGGAAAGCTTATTTTTTTTCCTATTTTCTAAAGTCAAAGCCAAAACTATGGTTTCCATTTGAAATAACAAAGTTAGCTTTGATATCAAACAATCGAAAAGCGATATATTTTTTTTGACAAATGCATCTTATTCTACGTCAAAAAGTTTTTACCTTTTGAAAAAATATCCAAAAATAAAAAAGTTGACAATTTTTCGGAATCTGTAAAATGTCAATTTTTGCCGATATCTTGAAAACGGTTAGAGATATCGAAATGTGGTTTTCACCAATCGGCGTTTCACAAAAATCGAGCTCTAGACTCATATGTCAGTTTTTCTCTACCTGGTCTGGAAATAGGAAAACCAGCCAAAATCAAGCAATTTGGGACACCCTGTACAGAAACTATTCAAAATGCCATACCTACGCCCCAGTTAATTATATCAATAAATTGTGTTTGCATTTGTAATGATATCGCTATTTAAAGTTTATAGGTATCTGTTTATAAATAAATTTGTTTTTATATTTCAATCAATAATAAATTAATAAAAATTGTATGATAATAAAATCTTACCTTGAAATCCAAAATTTTATACTTATTCCTTTACTTTAAATAACTTATCCTCATATAATTTGAAATTAAAATATTAGTTATGAATATTTTATAATTTTGAAGTTATAATTTACATTCGTAATTTATTTCTTATTGTCTTTACATTAAAATTTATTTTATATCACCCTAGTCCTATAAACCACAACATATTCTTTTCTTTGTATATAAACTTTTTATTCTTAATCTTCTTAGGTGCACTTCTATTATTTTTATTATATATAAATTATACCATTTTATATTTCCATTTACAAATTATTTGTATTCATTCTTCTAATAAAACTTCTATTTTTGAATATTCTCTTCCTTTTACAATTTAAAATTTCCCTCTTGTCATAGCCGCCAAAATAATCTTATAAGATTATTACGAAAATTATGTTCCGCTCCATGCGTTTTAAACGGCAGCGCGCTGGACGAATAATCATAACTACGTCACAGTAATGGCGGTGCCGTGCGGACAGATTTGCTCGATGTAGCTATCCTCTCCAGTTTACCGTTCTTGAATTATACCAAGGGTTTGGTTCCCAATAGTACCAAAAATATCACAGAATTGTTTAATTTGCCGTATGTGGTTATATATTATGTTGTTTTTTCGGTTCGGTTCGATTATTATCATGTTCTACAACGTTTCTTTTAATTACGCGTTAACAATCTATTTCAGCTTCGAGAAATGTCCATATGACTGATGGTCGAGATGGTAGCGTACCTGCCTCTCACCCAAAAGTCCCGGGTTCGATTCCCGGTCGTGGCAATGGAAAATACTGTGAGAGGGATTTTTTCATTAAACACGGATATTCGATGTGTGTCCCTTGTCTTTCCCCCTCCCGTACAAAGCTCTTCTAGAGCCTTCTGGGATAAAGGGGGCCGTAATTAAATGTGGTGTAGGGGAGACCGGGGATGGTTGGGACAAAATTTACATTTGAATTTTTTGCATCTCATCTATAGATATAATTAAAAATTTGCTGTAGGGCAATGGCAGCTACTTTATTTGACTAGGTAATTAATCATATTAAACACAAATATAAAAAAGTATGTAGCCAAAAAAAAATCAATTGTCAGGTCATGTCATATGTACTAACATGCCCCTTAGCCGGGGTATGTTGGTACACACTACGGAGTTGGTTGGTGCAGTCTATATTTTTGGGTTTTTTTTGGTTCAACAATAAAAATAATAACGTTAAAAAGTAATTTAGATTAGGCTAGGTTAGTGTAATAATGTTAAAAGGTAGATTTTATTCTAATAAAATGAATTACTATTCATCTCTTTTTCGCTGCTCATTTTCGCACTTTTCTCCTTTTCAAGTTTATCTTTCATAGGAGTGTCAGTTAGACAGGAAGATCTTGTCTTGCGTCTGTTCTGTTTAAGTTTTTTTGGTGCAACCAGTACCAGTACCAACCGAGCTGGACCAAAATGTACCAACCAACCCCTTCGCCATAAATTGTCAAAATTTCACAGCTCTTGAATCAATAGTACGTTATATGTTTGTTTCAATATACAGAAATGAAGCAAACTAAATATATATTCGTCACTGAGCAAAATAGAAACTAAAACCTACTCATTGACTATGTTTTATAATGTTATATATAAATGAAAATATTTACTCACCAGTAATTAAAACAAAAAACATTTTATAACTCGGTAACAAATAAACATATGTAACTACCGCTTTCTACCGTCTGCTTTGATCATCTGAGGAATACACTTACACAGTCATGGTTGCCGTCTGTTGCACAGTTAAGGAAATATTAAGCTTGTACCAACCTACCCCTGTGCCCAACCATCCCCGGTCTCCCCTATTTATTTATTATATTATTTATTTATTTATAAAGTATAATGTCAATAGATATATTGAACCACAGAATATTAATAAAATGATGTAAGTAATGAAAATAATCTACAAAAATTAGCCTTCTGAGCTGTCTATATTTATCATATATATCGGTTCAAAATATAATTCGTTTAAAAATAGGTTTAACCACACTTATTAGAAAGTGATTGGTTTTGTTCCTGATATTAAACAGAATTCCAAGAAATGAAAACTTCTCTTGAAATGAAAGATCTTATCGGAAATTGTTTAGATCTAGGGAAGGACAATGGCTATTGATGGAGTTTTCCAAACGGAAGAGCAAAGAAGAGGAAGTAGCCGATATAACTAGCGGGTTAGAAATTTCAACAGCATCCTTCTTATTTCGAAGGGGCGAGGGGTGCTCATACCTCTCAATATCACCGCGAGGTGGTGAACTTTTATCACGATTGGGTAAAACATTTTTATCTCTCTCTGTTTATTTTATTACTTTTCTCCCTAGACTTGGCAAAGCCGTAATTCCAAGAACGTAGTTATAGGGGGATCTACTCTTATGTTATCTGCTAGTAAAATCTAAAAATCATGAATGTTTGGTTAAAAATATTTCTGAAAAAATCTTTTTATTTGGTTAATGCATTAGGAATTCTTTATAAAATCATTATGTTCCGAAAATTTTATTTAATAGATTTATATTATGCACCTGTTACTTCTTTTGGGATTCAGTATCTACTAATGTTTGATATTAAAGTTGTTGCTACTATGAGAAGCGGTGACGGCTGCGTAAATTTATGGAACTGTGGATGTTTGTAAATGTAAAGTATAGAATGGTTTATGTTTAGTAAACGAAAAAGATCTGTAAAGATCTAATTGCTAGTTATGGTCAACATATTGATGACATTTATTACTGATGAGTGCTAATAAAGCATGAAAATAGTTCACAAGTGGCGCAAAACGACTTACTCGATAGTTCCTTATTGAGGATAATTCTTTCGGCTGGTGTTTACTGCAATCAGTCCTAGCATTTTAGTGGTAATATGAGATTATTATACAAAATGTGGCCAAGTTGGAGGCTAATTCAGCTCTCGGCGGGCAGACACGTTGTCCGCAGAATGCCTGTTGGTCACAGTTTGATTCTTATTTATTAAAATTTACTTAGAGAAAATATTAGGCAAAAACATTTAGATTATATACAGGGTGTTCCGTTTTAATTATTAAAAATTGAAATAGGTGGTAGAAAATGTAATTTTAAGACAAAAGTTTCCTATAGACATGTATCGAAAAATACTTCTTAAGGGTGCTACAGTGCCTCAAAGAGGTGCTACTGTTAATGGATTTTTTTCTAATATTTAAGAAACTTTTAGCAAAGGAGTTTCGTATCCACAAATATAATAATGCCGTTGTTTAGTCGGATTGGATAAAAAGACAATAAATATTGTCGAAACGTCGACTAAATGAGAATTTGAGGTTTTCTTCCAATTTTTTTATCCAATCCGACTAAACAACGGCATTTAAGAAACTGTTGAGAGTAGAGTAGTAATGGCGGAGCTGGGTCTCCCCCCACCCTTTTTTTTTTGTGGTGGGGGGTAACTAGGGTAATTCGAGTAATGTAGGTAATTAGACTGATGTAATTGCAATAGAGGTAATTAGAGTATTGCAGGTAATTAGCCTGATGTAGTTGCAATAGAGGTAAGTAGAGTAATGTGCAGTAATTAGACTGATGTAATTGCAATAGAGGTAATTGGAGTGGTGCAATGCAATTGTAGTTGTAATTAGTGTATGTACCAATATGTGTATGAGTACTCCAAGTAGTGGTGGTGGGGTAGCTCAGCTAGACTGCTATAAAGAAGATGTAGTCGCAACACAAAATCATTTCTATCGTGTTCTATCGTGAACCATCTACAGCTAACAAATCAGCCTAGTGCAGTCAGTGACTTCAGTTATTTCAAGTGAGCAATATCTTATATTACTCTTTATAATTCTTTCATTATATTCATTTTAAATATGGCAATTTCCGAAGTTGACTTATTAGCACTTAATGAGCTAATAAATCAAGATATGCAGGTTTTAGAGCAAAGATCCATTTCAGCGTTAATTTTAAATAAACCTTATATCATAAAAAAAATATCTTTGGTTAATACAAGATTTGGAAAATCAATCATAGTAACTTTGTTTGAGGAAAGTTCAATTACGACTTTTAAATCATTTTTACCGAAACGGTTTGTGGAAATTATATGTGAGAACACTATCGATAAAATAAATTCGTCAAATGGTAAAGTTACATTGACATATTTAGGACAAAGTTCTCCAGCTTATCCTGGAGCAAAATCTAGTCCATTAATAAGTTTCGGTGTTTAATTCTCAAACAAAAATAATCGTAAAGTATTTAAGTTAGCTAAGTTTAAGTATTAAGTAGAAATGGAATATTGTGGAAGAATGCTAGGAGTATTATAGAATAGTATCACTTGTTAGCCTATAAAGATTCTGATATATCTAAATTGACATTTGTACAACATATTTTTACTTCGTGTACACCAATAGCTCAAACGTAAGTCCATTTAGTGCTGTTTTTTATGTATTTTTTTACATTTCATTTTTTATTTGTAGGTACGCAGCAAAGATGTGGATGCAATATTCAACCCAAACATGGACCCCTGCAGAAGACATTAAATCTGCCATTGAGAGATTGTCTTGTAAACTAGATGACTTAATAAGGGATGCATTGGTTTCATTAAATTATGATATGAATATCTGCTTCGACGCTGAAGAAGTTCGACGGGTTAAAGAAGCTTCTAAAGCGTATAGCATTGGTGTAAATCTATGTGGTAGATATTCCCGTGGCTTCTTAAATTTGGATGAGTTTTGTGAGCATATGGACAGAGTGGAACTAAAACATTTTCTATACGAGATAATGGAGTACCTACCTAAGAATATTATTGAAAAATATCAACTCGACCAGTCTGATGTAGAAGATAACAATGTAGATACATAAATAATATTCATCTTCTATTGTCATATTTATTACACCAAATATTGTATGTATCTGTAGTAAACAATATTCTGTATTTTATATTATATTATAAAACTGAATAAATAAAATACACATTAAAAGATTACATTCATTTTATTTCATATTTCTTATTACACAACAAAAAATACAATAATAGTATAATTAGAACAGTTTTTATTTTAATTTTATATTTAATTCTACAATTACATTCTGAGAAAATAAACAGTTGCAAGTACATCATGATTATTGTTGATAAAATTATCCAGATATCTTGATAGAAATAGGTTGCACTACTTAATTCCACAATAATAAATATTTTCTTTTTTTACTTGACATCGAGAAAACCATTCTGAACCGAGCCATCTAATGCGTTATAACTTAAATATGTATCATGAAGTATAAGTGCATACACTCGAGTTTGTTCCGGAAATTTCGCTTTTCGTGTTTCAAATTCTATTTTTATGTCGACAGTAGATGATTTCACTGCAACAGGTTGGTGTGAACAATCAATGACAAACAAAGGATTCTTCCTGAATTCCCCAAGATCCATCATGGGTTCGCTCATATCTTTATCATAGTAACTACGTTGGAAGTTCTCATAAGCATAATATGCTGCAGAATCGAGCTTCTTATCGAAATCTAAATTCCAACGTTCATATGGATATACTTCAGAGTTTAGAAATAGTCGAATATTATTTATGTCTGCGTGTTTGAACTGTGTAACATCCTTTGTTCTATCATTGGCCTGATCAGTGCCTTGAAAGCCAAGAAGGATGAAAAGTGGGCTTTCAAGACGGGTGGAGAGTTTAAGAGCCCATATGTCATAGGTAGTATCGCGTAGACAGGGAAGCTCATAAAAATCCCACGCACGGTAGACCATCTTAACTTTGGTATTATTACCACTTTTATTAATTCGATTCAATAATTTTAACTTTTGTCGATCTTCAGGTACAATGTGCCTTATCTTCCACTCAATTTTGCTGATTTCCAACTCTGCATCAACCTCACCGATATAGGAGTCTTTAAATGAGCGTGCAATTATCATAATTAATTCTTGCTTCACATTCAGAATGCCTTTGGTATAATCTTCTGCAAAACCCATAAGGAACTTAAGGGGTAGTTTGCCACTGAACACGTGACTGGTGGTATCTAAAATATCTTGTCTCTTTTCAGTGAGACCCCAACCTGTTGTTATTAATGAGCGTGCATGCGTTTGCCCATACGACACCATAGTTTTCATTGTGGTAGTAATACCAGGTCTTCTGACTACTGCTACTTGTTCACCACCCATTTCCAGTCGTATCTCTTCAAAGAGAAATGCTAGTGCATTATTGGATAAATAACAACGCTTTGTGGTGTCGCTAGGAGTAAATTTTCCCTCTATGTATATATAACTTTCTGAAATGTCGAGTATAACATCTTGAAAATTGATGGGAATACGTATTTCATCAGAGTTTCTGTAATATGGGGATCCATATGGTTTATATGTATGCTCATGTAGGCTAACTAGGGAATGATCTAACACAGGTTCATCAAACACCTCAAGTTTGTCACTAGTTGCAGTAGCCACCATTATTATGACCAATTTTTCGCAGTTTTAATCCAATAGATTTTAAAAAGGCTTGATCCTCAGCTGACAATCTATGTCTTAACTGTTTAAGGTATAGACTTTGAATGAATTGCTTTCCACATCTCCCTTTCTTTTTATCCATACTGTTGTTCGCTACAGTATCATACTGATGGTGATGTACTTGCTGTCGCTGTTTATATCTAAAACCCATTTGGTTGGTGATATCCGACTTTCTTCAATTCTAGCCTTACAATAATTTTCTCACCTCGAAAATCGATCAAATCACCGTTGTCGTCCAGTATGCGTAGTGTGATGTTGTCTATTAACTGACACCCTTTAGGTCTAACAGGTAAATATATGATATTTTTGGGTTCTCTAGTAAGTTTGTAGCCAGGCTCAACGTCTATGTCAAATTCAAAGAGAGTGTGTGACTCTTCTGCATTCAGATAAGCTCCAGAAATAATATTGCAATCTACGCGTATCATCCTTACTTTCATAATATCAACAGGCTGTGTTGATTCGTAATTTTTATTTGGTTGTAAATATATTTGTCCAAATCCCAACAGACTTCCTATTGAATTTGGTTGTCTAAAATCTACTTCATACTTTGACAAAATCTCGCACTTTAAGGTATTGTTGTTTGCCCTTAAAGTGAATATTTGCGTGTAATCCTTTCCATCAATATTCATAGCTTTCAACATTGCAGCATAGATTTCATCAATTTCATAAGCCCCCAGAGGTATGTGAACAGTAGTGAATGTATCTTTAGCACTAACCCTATATTGGAAGATGTTATTTGTTTCATCCACATTGTATATGGAGTTGTAAGAGTAGAATCCAATTAAACCTAACCCATGACGACTGCTCCTATCCAGTTCAATGGGTGGATCAAAGTTGACACTTAGCTCACTTAAGCGGCTCGTTAGTGTGAACGTGTACGACATGACTGATATAATTAAATTGTGTTACCCAATTTATTGTGGATTACAGCAATAATGGTATAATTTCCTCTTCTTAGAAGTTGATGGTAATATATTTACATTGTTATTGGATGCCACATTTACATCGTTTACCTTACAATAGCAGCAAAACATTTTTCTAGGTGTTGGACCATCATTTACGTCAACATTGCTTTCATAATCATTAAGGTAATGTTCTGTACAATATTGATATTTTAATATATCGACATCGTTCTGAAGATGTGTAGGTAGCTTATCCCATACTAATGCAATTTCATGTGAAGCCAACCCAATCATCACCTCTTTGGGCATATCTGCTAGTTGTTGTTTGCTCATCTTCAACAGACTACGCAAACGGGAGAATGCAATTAGTGAGTGACCCATTCGCTTGATACCTTCTCGATCTATTGCTGGGGTCATAGATTTCAGTTCCATGGCGTTTTATATTTGTTTCGTAGAGAGAAACTTTAAACACAAATGTCCACACAACACTGTGTTAAAATTCTGTACACGTTTGTAGTTATAGAATATTTGGTTGGCCCTCCTTGAATCGTTATTGAAATATGTAACTAATTCTATAGGTGGGGGTAAGTCGCCAAAACTATCAAAATAATTTACTAAACTACCTCGTTTTTTATATGCCACCCAATGTGTCCCAGGACCATATATACTATCCAAATTGATTATTGCGGATTCATTGTAATGTGGCCCATGTCTTGGTAGTGAGTCACGCATAAATACACCTCGAAAGTATGCTACCTTCATTTTATTAGCATAATATTTAAGATCAATGTCGGTAAGAGGTCTCCGAGGTAGGGAGTCTATTAGTTTTTTGAATTCTGTTTTAGATAAAGACCCATCCCCTTTCGGTATGGCTTCATATACATCCCCTTACCACTTTTCATAGCTATTGCTTCCATACTTCTGTTGTGCCGATTTGCTTCAGCTAATTCTTCTCTACCCTTTTTCACATCATTTACAGCTTTAGCAATACCAGCAGCCGTACCAGCCAAACTACCCAATGCAGATAATCCAGCAAAAATGGGTATTAGAGGTAAAATACCACCAACTTTTGGAATTGGTATAATTCGAGGTGTTTGAATATTGCGTTTTCCACCGGCCTGTTTTATATATCGACGTGCAGCTTTTAGAGCAATTTCAACCACCTTCTTTTGGTCTTTTACTTTTTTGCCTCCAGCATTTCGCAGTGTGTCACGCACTTTTCGTACTATCCCAGATCCAAACGCTGTCTTTTTAACATTCTTCTTACCTTTCTTTGTTTTCTTGATGATTCGTTTCCTTATTGGATTGCGAGATATTGTTGAATTACATCCCATACCAAGACGTTGTTTTCCCTTCATTATAGTTGTGACTAACCAAGCAGCTGCCTTTTCTCCACGTCCTGCGTCTTTGGATTTCACCCGTTTCCACGCAGCCTGTTCAAGCTGATAGTCTGCTTTATGGCGGGCTGCTTGATTACTGCTATTTTTGTCGTATGCAATATCGTGTTGCTTACACGCTTTATCGAGCTGATTTATGCCAGAATCACCTCGTGCTAACCTTTTATTTAAATCTGTGCCTGGACCACAAAATTGATAACCTGGCAAATGCAACTCGACGGGGAGCTTATTAATCAGGGAATTAACTAATCCTCCACCGCGCTTCGTACGTTTTTCACGTGTGTATCGTATCGTAGAAACCATTTAAATAAGAGTTGTAAATCACACATCTACTTATATAACATTTAGTCGCGGTACAATGCACATTGTGAAACAGAAACAAACGCTTTCTATAGATAATTTGGATGAAAAAGTTGGGCGTGGGTTAAGTGCTGATAATCGCCATGGACCACTACTACCTTCAACTGTACGTGCCCTCATAATAGGACCCTCGAATTGTGGGAAAACAAATGTCTTAATATCTTTGATCACGCATCGTTTAGGTTTACGTTTTTTAAATATTTACCTATACTCAAAGTCTATAAATCAACCCAAGTATGAGTATCTACGTAATGTATTAGCGCCGATTGAGGGGTTAGGATTTTATACATTTAGTAATGGTACGCAAATAGTGGAACCATCCGAGGCAAAGCCAGAGTCTGTGTTTATATTTGACGATGTAATATGTGAGAAACAAGATGTTATAAGGGGATATTTCAGTATGGGCCGACATAGAAATGTGGATTGTTTTTATCTTGGCCAGACATACTCTCGAATCCCGAAGCAGCTAATAAGAGACAATAGTAATTTAATTGTTGTCTTTAAACAGGACGACATGAATCTGCATCACATCTTTTCCGATCATGTGTCACCTGATGTAACGTTTACAGTATTTCAAAATATGTGTGCAAAGTGCTGGAATGACAAATATGGATTTCTAGTGATTGATAAGGATAGAGAAGTACAAGGTGGGCGATATAGAAAAGGGTTTGATAGCTTCATATATCCATAATGCATTTTATTAAAAACTTCACTTGAATTACATACGTCGTTAGGATTACTTCGTTTACGTATGCGCTAAGATGAAGGTTACCAAAGATAATAAAAAATATAACAATCTTGCACATCCCAGTAGCGAAATAACACTCAAGCGACAGCTGATTGAGGCAACAGATGCTGTGCGGAAGAAGTTTAACTATATCAAGAACAAAGATATGGAGATGCACGTAACACTTGAAAAGATCTACCAACCGATAACTGAACCTTTAAATGTTATATCTTCAGCAGCAGAGAACAAATCTCATATCCAACAATTACATTCAAAACCATCATCATCAAGGGTGTCCACCCAGAGGGCTGTATCATGGGAGAGTGCTTCTGAAGAAGGATCCGATAAGTATGTAGGTGGTGATGATGTTCCACATTATATCCCCATTATGGAAACACCACCATCGTCAATAAGAACAACCCCTGTATCCGAAACTTCTCCAGCTAGTAAACTAGAAAAAAGACATGAGGTTGTAAAAAGACATATACAAAATTTAAAATCTGGTGATTCCAAGTATGATAGTTTATATGGAGTGCGTGTAGATCCCAAGACAGGCAAACTGCTGATGGGCAATGCCGAAATACGTTTTTCCCATGGAAATATTACGCTATGGTATGGCAATAAGAAACTTGGCGTGTATCTAGGTAGTCCTAAATTGTACGATCTAATATTTCTAAAACGCCCAACAATTTTAGATGATAATAGAGAGGGTGTTCTCGATGATGAATGGAGTAAGATATATGGAGAAATACTAAGAAAAACAAAGGCACCTTACAAAAAATTCGATGTAGCGAATGGCTATAACACTACTAAGCGTGGAAAATTTCACAAAATTATCAAACCATTAACATCTTCTACAATTGCGACACGATCGTCAACAAGTGGTCACGGCTTAAAACGTGTACCTACCCACAAATTGTACAGAAATAAAGATAAAGAATATATTTTTTGGAATAAACCCAGCGAACTCGTGGATCGTCTACGTCTACTATGGAGTTCGAAAATAGCGGGAAATAACAACCACGACAATGAAATAATAGAAATAATATCAGAACTTAGGGAAGAAAAAATAGTGTATTAAAGATGAAATAAAACATAGTATCATTATACTTAATAAGTATTATATAGTCTGCAATTTATAAACCGCATCAGATGCAGTCAGAAATGTCTACTGTAAACACTATCGACAAATTTGGACGCAGCAAAAGAATTAGTGCGAGTAAGTTAATAGCCCATCGTGGATTACCTGGCGTGGGTTTTAAACTTACCAGAGATAATCACTATGATATTGAAAATAAGCGTTTAAAAAATTTAGGGGAACCTGTCGATGATCAAGATGGTGCAACATGTAATTACGTTAACAAGCGTCTACAAACAAATGATGAAAATGCTGCCAAAGCTATTTTTGATACAACCGATGTAATTATTGGGGAAATGAAAAAATATGTTGATGTGGGACTTATAAGAAGTGGAGAAGAAAATCGCGCTATTTTCAATAAACAAAATAATGAGATGATGCAGAAAATGAAAATAGAAATGAGGAAATATGTTGATAAAGCAATTTCTGAAGTTAAACGTTCGGCCATAAACAATCGCAATACTTTAATCACTAGAATCTCTAAATTAGAGCATATTGCCACCGAACTCCAACCAAAGAAGGTGCAATCCGGAGGTCTAGCATTTCCACCAGAACTAATGCCTGAAGTTGATATATAGCTGAAGACAATTTTATAATGGAGGTTAGCAGCGAAAAATTACAAGTTGTTAACGAGTTACATAGAAATGCTCGACGAAATTTTCGTAGAAGGCGAACCATAATTAAGGGGTTTGGTGATTTGTGGCAAGCAGACCTAGCTGAAATGCAGCCATACGCTGATAAAAATAGAGGGTATCGTTATATTCTTGTAGTGATTGACTGCTATTCCAAGTACGTATGGACCAAACCTATTAAAAATAAAGCAGCTGTAGAAGTTACCAAGGCTATGCAGACTATTATTCAAGAAGCAAATTATTCACCGAGAAATTTACAGACCGATAATGGTACTGAATTCTATAACAGAAAGTTCTCCGCATTAATGAAGCGGCACGAAATTAATCATTATTCTACGTATAGCACAAAAAAAGCAGCAATTGTTGAGCGAGTAATCCGCACATTAAAAAATTGGTTGTATAAAGAATTCTCAGCTATGGGTAAATATAAATGGCTCGATATCCTACCAAACGTTACAAAAAGTTACAATGACAAAGTCCATCGTACAACTGGCAGAAAGCCCATTGATGTCAAACCAACTACACATTTAAACGTATATAATTATATTAAGTTTGCTCTGAAACCGAAATTTCATCTCGGTGATATAGTTCGTATTAGCAAGTATAAAGGTGTATTTGATAAAGGGTTTACACCGAACTTTTCAACAGAACTTTTTAAAATTACCAAAATAAACATAACAAATCCCACAACTTACCTGATAGAAGACTTGTTTGGACACCCAATCAAGGGATGTTTTTATGAAATGGAGCTACTAAAAGCAAAATACCCCGATGTGTATCTAGTTGAAAATGTATTAAAGAAGAAAGGAAATAAAGTGCTGGTAAAGTGGTTGGGGCTATCTGTAGAACACAATTCGTGGGTTGATATAGCTTCTATTGTTTAAAATTGTCATTAACTAGAAAAATATATTAATGTATCATTATATAGTTATGTCGATTGAAATATTTTAATATGTGTCACAAATGAATAATAAAATGAATATACTTTATTAATATTTATTTAATTTATTTCCTTCATTTTAAATTGTAAAAAAATTAAAAATAATCATTTTTTTTTTTTTTTTTTTTTTAACACTTGAAAGATAATAAACATACACATAAATGTTTTAATTCCTTTTTATTTTCCTACAATCTATATTATAAGAATGATACAAATATACATATAACATAAAACATAAAATTAATTAAATATAATTAAAAATTATAATTAAACATTAAACAAACATAAAAAATAATATAAAAAGTACAAACTAGAAAATCTAATATTATTATATGGGTACTGTTCTTTTTCCAGTATTATTGCACACAAAACAACCTTCGATGGCACCGACTGTCACTGTGTCATCGCCACAAGCTTTGCACTTTATGGTAGGTACGTCCCACCACTCAACCGTGTTGTGCAGACTTGCGTGTTGGTGAACAGCCCCCTCTACGACCATGCGAGAATACGATACGTAGCACCTAGTGCACATAAAGTATTTTCCCTGGTCAATGCTGCATACCACAACGAAGGCCGCTGTAGCACACACCTTGTCCATTGTACCAGCCACCATATCTTTTATCTGGAAAGCCATCTCGTGCTGGTCTTCCTCGATGAGGTCCGCAACATCGACTTCTATACCATCGTCCACCATTTCGTCGACTCCATCGTCCACTATACCATTTTCGCCGCCTTCGATGACTTCCTGGATATCGATGTTGGCACCATTGGCATCAACATCAGCAGGTGCTCCAATCTCCACAGCCTCAGCAGGTACCCCCATCTCCGCAGCCTCATGATTAAACAGCATCCAATTATTGGAATCTTCTTGCGCCAACCGTCTTAGAATAGATATAATAGATGGATTTGCCATTTCGATACGTGGTATATAGATAGAAATAGTAAATGCAACTAAGTTTGGTTTAATATTACTCCCATATATATAGTAGTGTGGGGAGGGAGTCACTCTAAAATAATAGAGGGGGTATTCATATCCAATCATAGGATACGTGTTATTATGAATTTTAATTAGTGAAGTTTGACACCTTAACCACTCGGCCAACCTGACTTATTCATTGATTCAGTAAAACACTATACATTAAATGTTTACCCCCTCTCCATCATCAATAATAGAGGTGCCTGTAAAGTAATGTTTGTAGGAGGCGCCACTGCTGGGGGTGGAGATTAGTTTGCTTTATATAACACACAGCAACGCTCTTGTTTGTCAGATTTAAAATTATTAACATCATGGACACTTCTCAAGTAAATTGCGTCTCCTCCAGCACCGACTCAAAATCAACGTCATCGACCTGGTCAATGCCTAGTGAATACGGCCCAGACAGCAGTGATTGGTGGGAACGGTCACCTCCATCGTATTCGATAGACGAAGAGGACCAGGAAGACGAAGAGGACCAGGATGACCAAGCTACCCCAGATAGCATTGACGACAGACCAATATCACCTTCATCTTATTGGATAGGTGAGAATCTAGGCGAGGACCAAGATAACCCCCCGGACAGTAGCACTGATAGGGCAACATCACCATCAGCATGGTCTATGGAAACGGTGTTCTACGATCCAGACGGCCAGCCATCACCTGACCAGAGCCACTGGTCAGATTATCAGCTCTTGATAGAGTGCGATAATGTCTGCGAGGGAACAGATTAGGCATCCATATAAATTAAACATTGTAAATAATTTAATAAATAGTTTTAGTAAATAAATTAATTGTAAGTCATTTAATACATTTATTTACTTAATAAACTCTTAAATATTTATTTAATTTATTTCCTTCATTTTAAATTGTAAAAAAATTAAAAATAATCATTTTTTTTTTGTATAATTTTAAAAGTTTCCTACAAAATAATATGTTATTACAATACTAAAAATATATTTACAGTTTATGGTTATAATATATATTACATACACACATACATATATACAAATAATATAATTTATTTATAATTAAGACACCAACAGTCCCTATTATGGTGAGTCCAACTACTATAAAACACACCAATGCGATCACACAAGATGAGTGCCCCTGACATACATTTTATGCAAATGTTGTTCCAACAATTGTCCTCGTACTTACTACAGTACACGCATCGTTGTCTTAATTGTGGTTGGTCTGCTTTGCAAGCTTCACATACGTCTCGATATATACCAAAATTCGTTCTTTTGAGTATGGTAAGACAATTGCGACATTGTGTTTCATTTGGACAATTGTCTCGAAATTCTTTTTTCTGCACTGGGTTCTGAATTACACACTTTTTGCACAGTCCAGTGCATGGGTTGATAATTTGCTTCCTCCATGCAGTATAGCAATTATGGCAAATTCTTGAATTATTGTAACTATACGGTTGTACTGCTATTATTGGTTTTAATTTCCACTCTCTTGGTAGGACCATTGTATGCACTTCTGTTTTAAGACACGACAATAGGAAGGGCGTCACCGTCACGAATTATAGAATATAAAACGGAGGAGGTTTAACATCAAATCAGTTGAGTTCCAACATTTAAAGATGGCTTATAGACGATTCCTCACTGAACTGGCAGAAAATGATATGGGTGCAATGGTGTTACACCGAGATGGTGTAAATCAAGAGCTTCAGGACTTGAATCAAGATGCTGTCCACAGGGGGGATCCCATCATCGTGGAAAATATCAATGTCGACCAAGAGGGTGCCGACTGGGGAGATGGCAACCTGGTTCCCGTCAGTGTAGATGAAGGTCTTGGGGATGATGTGGAAGACGAAGCGGGAGAGTTAGCCTTCTCCGGAAAAATATTAAACAATTATGATGATCGGCGGAGACTATATTGCACGTCAGCGTCTTTTGTCATAATCAGAACCAGGCCGGATGCAACCAAACACTTCCTGTGTGGGCTATGTTATATATCCTATACACGGATAGTGTCCGGACGTCACCAGCATGTAAATATTCACAAAACGACGACGTTGGATGGTGCAATGATAACGAAATGTAAATGTTGCAGCACAAACTTGGTGCAATTGCATCGAATTGAAGTATGTCATACATGTAATAATGTAAATAAAACAATTGCGTGAACGATACAACGTGTTTTACTAAATTTGATTCGTTATAAGTAGTATTTATTAATGTAAATTTATATTTCATTTTATTTTTAAGTTTAATTGTATATATTTTTTAATTAATAAAAATATTTGTGCCACCCTGTATATTACAAGTTGTGAAAATTAGTAAATCATATAAATATTAAAACAAATGAACATATGAATGATTTTATTAAAAAGTATTTTGAAAAAAAAATGGTTATCTTTTATTTATTATTATTTAAATTAAATTAAAATATCTCAAGATATAAACTGATTCAAAATAATACAGTTGTAAATGTATAAAGCCGATAGCTTGGGTTGATTTTATAGCCTAAGGCCATGCGACCCTGCCTGGTAAATACGGATCGATGAGCAGGTAGTTTTTTGTTGAAATTAGGAAATAGACCTAACTCTTGTGGGGCGTTCGAGTAGCCGAGCGGGCAAATACGCGTCGATCTTGAGGTCACTCAGAAGACCACAGGATCGAATCCTCGGACGCCCCCCGGAGAAAGGAGGTGGTGGTTCTCCGGTTTTTTTTTTAAATTTGACCTTTGTCTCTTTACGTCGGCCTCTAATTTTGCGGCTCTTTCCCGCATATCAGCAGCACGACGCAAGATTTTCGGATGATCCCGACAAAGCCTCAAATTTAAATCATGTGTTCTCTTAAGTTGACCGTATATTTTAAAAAATTGTTTAACAGATGTTTTGGTGTCAACTTGCGAGAACACCTCCGATTCAGAATCAGAGTCCGCTTGTGCTGGGAGCGGATTCTCATTAACAATCGGAGCTACCTCTGGCGGCGGTGGCAACACCGCATTAGAGCAACCCGGTTGTTCTAATGCGTCATTGCGTGGTGGTGGCAACACCGCATTAGAACAGCTTGGCTGTTGTAATGCGCTATTGCCAGGTAGAGGTACAGCCACAAACGACGCAGACGGTTTTACCTGCCCTTTACCTGCCGAAACCTTATTTTTTTTTGGTGAAGCAGGTAGCGGACTTAGAGGGGCAGGTACAACTGTCTGCGCGAAATCCATTATCTCGTCCCATAAAGTCGCGTCACAGTCTATGGATTGTGTTTCTGTACGTCTACCTTTACCTTTTGATGGCGCCGACGACGACTTTGTGTTTTTATTGTTGTTTACATTACTAGGCAAAAAGTCGTCATCGGAGTCATGTGCCACCAGAGACATAGATGATTTGCGCGGATGAGATGCGCGTACATCCTGACACCCTGAAGTAGATGGTGTGACTTTAAATTTTTTGTTTAAAGCCAAACCATGTAATTTCGGGGTATGAACGGCTTTACCTGCATTACTCCTGGATACGGTGACATTGACGGTATTGCCGAGGTCACCATCTTCAAGGTGCAAAACAGGTAAATCTGCGCCAGGATGTATATTGCCGTGCATCTGCTGATGGTGCCCATGATACGCTAGCTGACTACCGCCTTCGTTAGAACACGAAGCGCCCCCAACGTCAGCAGCAATACCATCTTTAACAATAATGTTGTTTAAAACATTAACCCTGCCAGAGGATGGATTTTTTATTGCTGACTTCACAGCACCGCCATTAATGGCGGAACCTGACGCCGTAGATGCGTCAGGTGATGGTTTAAACGTAGCCAAATACGTCATTAAAGTCAAGGGCGGTAAAGTTGGTGGCGGTGTCGACGAGCGCCTTTTACGCCCACCAGCAGATGATACATTTTTAACGGTTCTTACCATTTTGTTCACAAAAACTGAGCAATGAAATTCACGAGAGCACACTTGCACACACTAGCACAGGCGAAGACGGAAAGAATCTTGTAAGCGTCCTCAAACCCAAGCCAAGCTAACTTCCCCCTCCAACGGTAGGGAGTGGGTGACCACTCTCGTCTCTCATTGGTTGGACGACATCACGTGATTTATGCAAGCCAAGCTTTCACCCCACTGTTGATTTTCTTTGTCTCAACAGAATCCCGCTACAAAGTGACGTCAAACTTTTCTAAATGTCATGCGCACATCGAATAACTGACGCAACAACTTTCTATTTGAAATGACATCACATTCCTGACTGCAGCATAAAACGACATTTTAGTTTTAGCAACGTCACCTACTCTTACATTGTAAAACTGTATCATTACACACACCTCTTCAAGTCACTACCTACATTATTTATAATTTACGATTTAACCTAATCGATATTTAACTTATTTTGGGAGAAAGGTTTACTAATAACAACACTGTGATTTTTATTTAGATATTTTTATTCTATTATTTGAAAGTACTTAAAATTATCACAATAATTTTGTATTATAATGTTACAATTAAATATTGGTGAAATTTTGTAGTTTGAATTTTCCAGTTTAGTAGTTCATGTATTCGAATTTTCGACCTTTACGTTAGAAGATGAAATAAAAATTTTAAATTAATTATTGGCTTAAATCAGCTATTGCTGCAAGTAAAGCGTCCAAGTTTTCATTTTTTTTCTCCATATTATTTATGGCAACTATCAGTCGTTCTATATTTTGTTCTTGTTCGCTCTGAAAAAATGATATGTCACGGTGCCCCCACGGTAATGTTTTAGTAGTATTAGGAATAACAAAACGTTTGTCATCGTGTTGGGACAAGGCCACTTTGTTCTTTATTTCTGTGTAAATGTCATGCAAGCAACTCCGAAACGTATTCATTTTTCTAAATATTAAACCTCCCCGCTCAACGATTTTCTTATAGTCATCTATTGACAGCTGCTTTCTAATAACAGATTTCTTCACACCTTTAGCTTTTTTGAGTTCATTATCCACCGATTGTATATAATAAGCTTTCGCACCCGTACCATAAAAACTAATAATGGGATCAGAGGGGAACTCGTCTTTCATTTTACCTAACACCGACAAGCCCTTATGAATATTAAATTTATTTATTTCTTCGTAGTTAGATGTATCGAATTTGTCTGGATTCTGTATTATGAAATTATAAAAGTTATCTGTAAATGTTTTTATAATCAACGAATCCGTATCTGTATACAGCAAAGAAGCATTATCGCCGAAATGTTTTTTGATAACGTCGTAGAAAAAGTTGTATAATACTGTCTTAGACAACTCCAAGATACAAAAACCAACGTAAATTGGTTTGTTGTAGACTACCTTTAGTTTACCCATATGGATGGCTACAAAATCATCAGTAAATATTGAGCATGATTTAAAGTTAGGGCGTGTTATTAATGCATTTGCACCCATACTCCGCCTAACGCTCTCCCAGTGGGTAACTAATTTTATATCCATTCTATTATCAACATTTTCCATTGTCTTACCGAATACTGCGTTATTTAATAATTTATACTGATCTTTTTCAAATTTATTCTTAGCCTTATTTCTCATATCGGTGTTTAGGTCAATATATTTTTTAAGCCAAGGTGATTGTTTGAATTTAAGTATTCTATGTGTTTTTATAACCATTAACCCGTTATCTAGCGCTTGTTTCAAATTTATATAATGCACAATATATCTCCTCTTATCGTTTAAATTTGGTATCAGTTTTGTCAATTTCGATTTTGATTTTGGTGGAATAATATTTTCTACTAAAAAGGGTAGGTCTGAGTGTAAGTCGTGTAAATCTTGTGGATAATGTATGTCTACTTCGAGAACATACCCATGGGTGCTTTCATCTGAAATGCTCGTAATATCTAAATTCATGATTTCTTCTTCGGACAGCCACACGAATCCACCTGTCGGCAATTGTTGCGACATACTATGCCCATATAGGTTCGTGGCATCTAGATATGTGATGAATGAAGAAGGTTCTTTGGGGTCGTAGTTAGGGAGAAATTTGTTATTCGCAATATGTTTCCTTTCCGTACACTGGCTTACTCCACCACGTATTCCCTTTTTAAAAAAATGGATCATATCAATGTCCGTTAATAATTCCAACTCCACTTTGGTTAGTTTTAACATAGCGTCCCACGAGAGACCCGGACAAGTGTAATACTGAGCAGGATCAAGTTTATATTTTTCCAAACAAATTTTACGAAAATTTTCAAATACGTCACACAAAAGGAGTACGTCTGATTTTAAATAAAGATCTGAGTAATCGCCCAAATTCTGACAATCAAACAAGTTCCACACATCGTTAGCCCTCTGATAATCTTTATCTGTTATATGTTCTTCATTTAGGTTATCGTAAAATTCATCTTTCGAGGGTAACTCTACATTATTTAGTTTCTCTAAACTATCCATAAAACTATATGGAAATACACCCTTTTGCCTCATTAAATTAAATTTTTCCTTATCTGTATAGAAACTTCCCGTAACAAACAATTGGTTATCAGTTAAGTTGCCCCCTAAATTTTGCAACGATGTTGATAAGAACTTAAAACTATCGATGAATCGTAGTTGTATAAATTTCCGTTTTTTCTCCCCTTTCTTATTGACGTAATCATGCATATAAAGGTGTTTCGTGAAAGATATATATTTTTCTTTATTTTGTGCTATAACATCAACTCTGTCCTTATGTGCACAGAGCTGTTTTATAAATAGGTGACTGTCGTAGCCACTCATATTGTGAAATATGATAGGTACAAAATTTGGTAATTTGTAATTTAAGTTACATACAGAGTGTGCGGCACCAAATCTTACTTTACCAGTTATATGACAATGATCTCTAACTTTTACATCCTCTACTTTAAATGGTTTCTCACATATACCGCATACGGTCGCATTCAGGAAGTCTTGTCTTTCTTGTGCTGTGAGTTTAGCCATTGGGACTATATCTTTCATATATCTGTTATAGATTTCCCTTACATCGGCTTCAATACGCGATACAAAAACTTTGGCTACATCAGATCCTCGATAGAGTTCAAATTTTGATAAAGAATTGTCAAAAGAACATTTTATGAAATATGCGAAGGAGTAAGGTTCGTGTATAAAAGTTTTATTTGTATAAGAACGTTCGGGGTTCGGTTCACAAGTATGAATAGGTTTCAGAATTGATTCAAAGTCTGCATACACTACAAATGGTACTTGCATTTGTCTTTCAAAGTTTTCAAATTTTAATATATTTTCAGGTACTTGTTTACCATATTTATCAATCCGAAATTGTGTCGATGGTGTTGTTGTATAAACATGATTACAGTCATTTCTCTGATGCTGGAATAACTGACGCTCATTATTAAAATATAGTAAGCAACCATCACAAAAGTACTTTTTATGATCATGAGCTGAAATTTGAGCGGAAACTAGCTTAGACAAGTTTTTTATCCAACAATAGTGATTATTAGCGCAATCTTTCTTACAGTGATGATTTACACCACATTCACCGGAAAGTAGTAACAAATTTACATGCATAAATAGTTTTTTTTCAGAATAACGTAAAGGCCCAACAACTTCATACTTTATTCTATTATTCTCAAATTTTTCTTCTAACCCGTACACGTTAATTGAAATATTATTCATCTCCTCAAATTTTGAAATATCCCGCAATTTTACTGGAAAATTCATACCTGATAAATTTAAAACTCTTGAAAAATGTGGATATGATGAGGTCTCAGATGTGCAGCCATTTGCAGGATACAACGCTGAAGTTACAGCCCAAGCAAAACAATACTGATCCTGGTTTTTTACATTTACCACTGCCTTCTTGTTTTCTATGGATTTTGGCAACTTGACATATGATGAACCACCCAGAGGACTATATTTATTCACATTGATTTCAACAAAAGCAATTCGTTCGAGGGCCCATCCTAAAATTAAATTATAATTAGTCATTTTCTTTCCACCTTAATGTATGTTTAAATACCTGAATCACGTTCCAGGAACTCCGTAGTTTGTGTAATCATAGCATCCACAAAGGTGTCCAAAGTATTGTTCAAATCCATAGCTTGATCCAAGATTTTGTTGGAAGTGTTAAATGATTTCATTTCAGATAGTTCCTGTGTCTGTAATACGTACGTAGCAAACGTTTCCATATTTACTTTTACTGTATTATGAATACGTAACACTTCCTCGAAGAGATTTAATATTTTTGATCTAATTTCATTGAAGAACATTACATAGTCTTGGTGATTATTTTCGCTATATACTCGATAGGTTACAATCCTGTATTTGAAAGCGCTCTGCACAATTTCTACACCTTCTATAAACGGAACACATGAATTTGTCCTATGCTGCAATGTCCTTCTATGGGAATTCATTTGGGTTGTGCTTAGAGTCACATTACAGCAATTACAAGTTTCCATATTTGTAGATGTTGAAGGATTACATTCCAGTTTAGGATATTTTGCTTGCGGACCACTATCATGTATCTTCTTACAAGATTGCCTCTGATGTCTTCGCAAATTGTCACCACGTGTAAAACTTACACCACAAGAAGTACAAATATACATTTTATGTCTTTACTCTGGGAGACTAGCACCACAAATGGCTGTGTGCTCCTCATCCTCATTTATATACACGGAGTGAAGCTGCCCCACCACCTCTACTTGAAATACTCATACACATATCAGTACATACACTAATTACAACTACAATTGCATTGCACCACTCCAATTACCTCTATTGCAATTACATCAGTCTAATTACTGCACATTACTCTACTTACCTCTATTGCAACTACATCAGGCTAATTACCTGCAATACTCTAATTACCTCTATTGCAATTACATCAGTCTAATTACCTACATTACTCGAATTACCCTAGTTACCCCCCACCACAAAAAAAAAGGGTGGGGGGAGACCCAGCTCCGCCATTACTACTCTACTGTTGAGGATAAAATTACGGAAATTTGCACACTAAATACATAGTTTTTATGGCTAAATGAATTATAAACTTTAAGAAGTTTAATCAGGGGTGCCCCAAAATGAAGGGGTTGATGTTAAAAAATACCGTAACTATTTTTGATGTATGTACTATCGTCTTGCTACTTCTAGCAACATTATCCAAAATTTCACAATTTCTTAGAAAAAATAAGTCCTATGCATTTTTTTCATAAAACTTACTGTTTTTAACTGACATCAATATCAAATTTATTTTACGAATTACAAATTGCATTAAATTCAATTTTAGATTAAATACAGAATATTAAACGTCAAGAAAGCTATTATTTTATTTTACATCATTACATTAATAATAAAATACATTTTCGTAAAGCTAAAGAATTTGTTTAAAACCTAGCAAGTAGCAAGAAGATACACCATAGTTAGGGCATTTTTTTCTCTCAACCCCCTCTCAGTTTGGGACGCCCCTGATTATAATAATTAAAATTTGAGTATAGAATTCGTTTGGGCATACAAACTAAGTATAAAAAGTATACGAATTTTCGTAATTTTATCACCAAAGGTTTCTCAAATATTGGGAAAAAACCATTAACAGCTCTTTGAGGCGCTGTTGTAGCACCCCTAAGAAGTTTATAGAAAACTTTTGTCTTCAAATTACATTTTCTATCACCTGTTTCAATTTGTAACAATAAAAGCGTACTCACCATGGGTATTTTAGAAACGGTAAGAGGTACAAGGTAGGCTAAATGACACTAAATGTAGAGCTTATCAAAATATAGGCAAAAAACTGATTTTTGTCATTTTTATTTTTCCATTAGAACTTCTTTATTTATGAAAATATTTTAATGCTGTTTTTTCATTCTTGGAGCACTTTTTGATGCAGATTTTGAAAAAATTATAATATTTTTGCTAATTTTTTAAATTCTTTAGATATTAACACCAGCTTTCATTTTCCAAATACAAGCCATAGCTACAATTTAGTTAAAATCCAATTTGTCTTCTCTATAAAATGATAAATATATAATAAAATAAATACTTTATTTTTAGTAATAATGGAGTTATCGCCATTATTTGATTTTTTTATTTTCCTCCCTAATTTTTATGAAATATAACAAAAAACACTTATTATTGATTAAAAACTTATTAGGTGCCTACGTATCATTCAAATAATATTAGGCTTTTAAATAACTAAAAAATTAAGAATTCTTTAAAGTTCCAAGTAGGCCATGTAAAAAATTGTTTCAAATAAATATCTGTTAAAGTTTTGTTTTTGTTGTAATAATTTATCTCGTGTGGCTGTGGACGTTTTGGAAAGCAATTTATTAGATATTTGTTACCTGCATTTCTTGAACTTCGTGTATTCTGTATATAGGAGGCAATCATATCCTCTATCTGCGTTATTAAAACTATTCAAACTAACAAAAGCTAAACTTTGACAGATATCTATTTAAAACAATTTTTTACATGGCTTGTTTGAAATTTAAAAGACTTTTTAATTTCTTAGTTTTTTAGAAGCCTAATATTATAAGTTTTTAATCAATATTATAAGTTTTTAATCAATTAATCAAAATACATATGTTTTAAGTGTTTTTCATAAAAATTAGGAAGAAAAATAAAAAAAATTAAAATAATATTGGCGATAACTCCATTATTTTTTAAAATAAACCATTGTTACAATATATCATTTTAAAGAGAATAAAAATTGGATTTTTACTAAACCATAGCCAACTATGACTTGTATTTGAAAAATTAAAGTTGGTGGTAATATCTCAAAATCTAAGAGTTAGTAAAAATATACTATAATTATTTCAAAATGTGCATCAAAAAAAGGAAAAACCACATTAGAATATTTTCATAAATAAAGGAGTTGAGTTGAAAAAAAAATAAAAATGACAAAAATTATTTTTTGCTTATGAAAAAAAAACGAGTTGATTTTACTAAAATATTTTTGCACATAATAGTAAACCTTGATAAGCTCTACATTTGATACCATTTAACCTACCTTGTATCTCTTACCGTTTCCTCTATTTAAAGGAAAAAAAAAACTGGTGAATAGTTTTTAGTCCCCAAATGATACAGGAAAGATACAGGATACAGTTAAGAAAAACAGTTTTTATAAATCTATACCCCAAACAGTTTCGTTTACTCCGAAATGTTCCCTTACAGAAATACACGATATTTAAAATAACACAATTTTTTTTAATAACTTATAAATTGTTTTACTAAATTTCAAGAGTTTTATATTTAACAATTAAGTATAAAAATGAGTCGTTTGCTTTTGTTGATTGATGGCTATTGGCGCCGAACAGGAATTAGTACACCTATATTAACTCTAGTTGTTACGTCATTGACCTAACGATCGAACACATTAAATGCATATTCTTTATTCGATTTTTGAGAAAAATTTATTCTTTCTATTCCAGTGCTTGTGGGATTAATAATTTTAATGTTATTTGAGTTTAAATGTTAGAAGATATATACAACTGCATTATGAACTTTTTGCTGAAGCAATTAGTTTCTTTCGTTTTCTCCTTTATAAGGCTGCCTAGAACTCAAACAAATCATTTTAAGGTATTTAGTCATTAAGTATAACTACTTAGTTTCAAGGCCCGTACCTTTGGGGACTAATGACTGAATCAGCGTAGATTATCCTATTTGGTTTCCGAATAATAAAATTCGTATATACTTATTCACGTTATGTTTGAATCAAACACTTAAAATGCGGTATTTTAGCTTGATAATATGTTCCTTAGCTTACTTTTCACTCCAAGTTCAGGTAACTGATCAAAATAAAAATTACCATTAGAATATATTTTCCTAGTTGGAATGTCTGTAAATAATTAGAAAAAAGTAGAAGTTATATAAGTAACAATCATTATTTTCTATTGTCGACCACTGCATGAAAATTTGTAGCTACGCCTCTGGGTGTCTGTTCTGTTCTAATCCCTATTCCGCCCTTACTGGTGCGTCAGCAAAATACAACATATAAGCTGGAGGAAACCTGACTTGATTATGAGAAGAGGACCCCAAAATGAGATAAAACACACGAGATTCTAAATGATCGCGCTTAGATTGCTATTTTTATTTAAGAAATAAAGTGGAAATCTGTAGGTATAATTGGACAACATTGTTTTATATACTTATATATTGTACATATCTATATAATTAAAAATAAATATTTCTCTTAGATTTTATAAAGGTATATACAGGGTGATTCATAAGTAATGGTACACAGACCAACAGCAGATTTCGAACGTAAAAATATCGCGATTTAGCCAAACTTACCTTAGTCCAAAAGTTAATAGTAACCATGATACAGGGTGTCAAAGTTTAAATTTATTTTTTAATTTACCTTTGTAATTTAATGAGTTTTTATAATTTTCTTGTGAAAATTTATGAGTGGGGGTTATTTGGGGTGAGGAATCATAATACACGTTCAATTTTGGTATAACTCCTAGAGGGCGCTACGTACGCTGCGCTGCGTTCAATGTGTAAAGATGACCATAACTTTTTTGTCGGCGCCCATACGGCACATTAAACGCAGCTTCCATTAAAGACAGCAATTTATTCCAGAGTTGATCATGTAACTTCTTAGCTGTAAAAATTGTCTTCCGAGATGCATGTGGTTTCTTACTCCAAGGCTCCATCCTCATTCTGCGCATCTGATATTCAGTAATCAAGCATATAATCCATTTTGATTGATCTTTACTAAACTCCAACAGCTATATTACTGTCAAGTTTTTAATTTGAGCGTTGATTAACTCAATGACTTCAAAGCTGTGATCTTGGCAAAGACTGACTCGGTACAAGAAAAGTATCTTTTTGTAACCTACTTTACCATTTAATCCACTCCTTTAATACCACCCAGATTTCCGTATAAATTTGACAAAGCTATGCTCACACAACTTAGCAAAAATCATATGAAAATTAGTACCAATTTAGAAGTTTCATTTAATTTCTTTTTAACTATAGATACATGTAAATATGCTTGATAACGAGTCCCTTGGTGAGTAATTCGTCCATGTATACCAAAATGATGTACGTTTTAGTTTGGAATACACTTGGATACCTACTTAGGGGTATTGAATTGATAACCTTGGATTTGCCATCCATGCGCGCCAACGTCGGCTTCTTCTTGAATCTTCGACCAGTGTTTATGCCATTTCAAACTTCAGATGCTTCCAGGTATGTTCTCAGTTCTCTATTTCGGCAAGTATTAAGTAAGTTTACTTTCAAGATTAGAGATTCATCAAGCCAAGTAGGTTGATGTTTTTATAAATTACTTGACTTGACTTGAAAACCAAGCTTTTCAAAAATTCACTGCTTGACTTAACTTGGTTTTCCATGGTTACTACTTGACTTGATATCAAGTAATTTCAAGCTACTTGATATTACTTGATAACCACCCGATTATGTATGAAAGCGCGCAAATGATTTTGCCGCCATCTTATTGCAATAAAATTTATTTTTGATGCTTTATTGGGTGCAATAAGTAAAGGTTCAGGGCATCTGGTTAATTCATTCCTCAAGGTATTGGGATTCCCAGCAATCTCTGTCTACCGATTTTAACACTTAGCACAAATGTAGTTATACCCTTATTTTAATTACATGGAAAATAATAAAAAGTTTAAGGGAAGGTGCAAGTCGAATATGCAAAATTGTTATGCTAATTTTTTGTCCGGTGGAGGGTTTTGATGAAATAATTTATTGTAATTTAATAAATTTTTAAAGAGCGCTCTTTAAAAATGTATTAAATCTCTTAAACTTTTTTAACTTATTTTCTATTATTTTCCATGTAATTAACTTTTAAAAATCAAAGTTACGTTATTTTCTTTTGGGAAAACCGTTCAATTTTCGACACATACGGTATAAGGCTTTTTTGTTTCTTTTAGTCCAATGTATCACCTATTAAAATAAGAGTACTTATACGTAATACACCCTGTATACATGTATATATTTTCGAAGTTTCGCGATACTCCAAAAAATCCTGGATGGTTCAAAACTCTCAGATTATCGAGGTTGTACTATGTATTTGTATTTTTTACTAGTATATTACTTCTTGTTAAAAATTTTCGCTTAAGAATTTGAGATTTAGTTTTGTAAATAAAACTTTATTGCAGTATCAAGTAGTCTTCAAAAACTACTTGATTTTTCAAGTACTTAAAATATAACTACTTGAGTAATCAAGTACTTAAAATATAACTACTTGACTTGAACTTGACTTGTTTTCAAGTCAAGTTAAGTCAAGTCAAGTAGCTTGAAAATCAAGTCAAGCTGTGAAACCCTATTCAAGATAGACCAATTTGTGTATGAAATAGTAAAGTGAGAGCACTGCATATTGAGGGATGCCTCGGATGTTTAGAAAGAGTAACCAAAGGTCGTTCCAGTCTTCACTGAATATGTATTCTTCTTTATACTATATATCTGTTTCACATACAAATTTTGAAAGTACGCTTGCTGTATGTAATAGCGAACAGGTATTTAGGATGATACCAATAATCGCATGATTATAATAACCCACTTACAGACTGTTTATTTTTGGACCGCAGGATTGAAAACACTAATTTAAAAAAATCCGGCTCTGATATTTAATGAGTAATGGTAGGTATTTTAAGTTAATTTCTAACAACAGTGAGTTAAATAAAATATTTTCACACACTATTAAAGTCGCCAATGTAGGTATATTGCCGATGTTTTGTTGCAGGAGGAGGATAAGTAATTATTTCTAAAATGGATTTATCGTGAAATTTACCTGTTAATTCTTGAACCATTGAATATGTGCCAAGAAAACTAAATACGTGGTTTACGTACACCCTTAGAGTAGGTACTTTTAAAGTTGCCATTGAAAATTGCCAAAATCCATATACAGGGTGATGTTTTTAGGTAACTTCTTCAACTAAAGAATTTTTTATCACGGCCCTGTTATTTTTTCTTTTGTTTGCTGAATGATGTAGACATCCATTAGTGAAAGATATCTGTCAAATTTGGTCCAATTCGGGGAGGCCATTAAAATAATATGGCCCATCGAAAAAATAGAAAACATGCTGTATATCAGAAACGAAGGGCATTAGGGAGTAAAATAAGGGTAGTTTTGAAACCGCCTCGGGATTCTCTACTTCCCACTAGCGTATGGCCAGTCACACAGGAATCACCCTGTATATCAATGATCAAATTATTATAACAAAATTTTTTATCAAAATGTTTTATTTGAAAGGATGATGGATTAAGTCGAGGGATTCTTAGACAATTTTATCTATCTAGACACAAAAGTAAATATCACTCAAGATAATGAACATTAGAAGCTGTGGTAGTATTATTTTCTTTCACTTAAGATTTTTTCCCCCTTACTCTCCCATACAGCCTTGTTTGCTTTGGCCCTAATCGAAAAACCTTTCGTTTTTAATAAAACGACTTTTTTCTTTGTTTCCACCCAAGAAGGGCAGGAGAAGAAATTCTTGCGGATGGCCAGCCAGGTCAGAGGATGACAAACGTTTATCCATGTTCGCGGGGCGGGTGGGGACGGCGTGGCAGCGGCGATGACCAAAGATGGCCGGGGTCGGCGTAGCGGTTATGATAAGGCGATGGTTTAATGACGAGGTGGTCGCCATGGTGACGGTGGGCACTGGGCAGGGCCGGTCAGCAGGTAGCAGCGGGAACGGCGGCGGCGGCGGCCATCACGCAATCTCAAGCGCCCGGCCTCGGCTGTCGATACGTTTCTTCTGCAAGTTCCAGCTGCTGGGCACCAGATGAGGATGAGTTGAGTATACTGTATATGCTGCTATGATGTAGACGGGGCGGCTGGGCCGCCTCCACGTTTTATTTGTTTTTAACAGGACGGTTTCATTGTCTGTAAATTATACATTTAACTGTAATGCTCTGCTTGAGATGATGGATTTATAGGGCACAGATTTTTCGCCTCGTTACTTTTAATACGCTAGCTGATTTTTTTGTTTGCTTTTCATATGTTAATTCATTGTAATAGGCAGTATAGATATATTTTTCTCTCTTTCTATAAAATGTAGATACTTAAGCATTTATTGATCATATTATACTCAAGAAAATGTTTTAAAAATATACAGGGGTTAACAGAAATTATTTAAAATTATTACGATGACATCGTAACACTTCTACACTTTCATACTCAGAATTTTGTTTAGTAGAGTTTAATGACACACCTCAAACTTTGATACTAAATAACTTTAGTATATTTCAATTTATATAGATAGATAGATAGATAGAGTGCGGCGTAATCACCTCCTAGATTTCGCTCTGTCACTATTAGGACTTTGGCGGAGTTGAGAGGATAGTATTACATTCCATTTGTATGATATGTTTTACAGTTTTTTGTTGCCATCATAGTTTGAATGACTGTACTATGCGATCATTATTGAAATGTTTATCAAAAACAAATAATCGAGATAGGGTGAAACGCTGTGATTCTGAATTGCTATGGTTAAAATTCAGGGGAGCCATCTGGAAAATTCAGGCATGTGTTAAGATAATGTCATTAGACAATGTCTAACCCGTTCAGTTAGTAAATAAGCTTCTGCTTTGGGAATATGTTTATTCAGTTCCTAAATAACCATAAGTTTGTATTGCATGCAAAATTCGCAAATTCGTTCTTTTTGATAAATGTGTCACTATCGAATGCACGTAAACCAAGATGATGATTGAAAACAATAGAGCATTTGTTACCAATATAATCAAAGTACGATCCTCTCAAGTACACCAGGACCCGTGAATGGCGAGCGAAATTTGGGAGCTTGAATTTTGTTAACTAAAATTGGGTCATTTGTTTTGAAACTATCTTAGAGCAAAATGTTGGCGACGATTTCAAAACTGTATGTTAGATAAAATGTTTTTGAGTTAAAATTAGCTTCACCATCTATCTAATTAATAAAATTTACGAGAACAAAAGTATGTTATTATTTTTTCTTTTATTATTCTTAAATCTAATAAAAATGCACGCTTTGAAGTACAAAGTTATTTATTTGCAATAGTATTTCTTTAAATATATATATTGTCACGTTTTTTTACTTCTCAAGCGCTTTTATCTTAAGGCAATAAAAGAGTTAAGCGAGTTAAAAAAACAAAATTAAGGAAATAAAGCTGTGGATAGAAGAAGCGTGTGTAGATGGGGTAAGCTGAATGTATGCTCAAGTTAACTCGACACTGATGGCGACGATAAACATCCGGTGGTTGGTAAGACTGCAACAGGTACGGCCGCACAGCTCGTCCTCATTACACCCCAGAAAAAACCAATCGGGGTTGCCAGTGGCACTTGCACAAGCTCTGTAGACTATATAAAAACCAAAGACACAGTGAAAAACGTTTAGTTGAGTTTAAAGATTTGTTTTTGTTCAATTGCCTCATTTTATTTAACATAAAGTAAATGTCGAATGTTTACGATTTTCTAGTAAAATGACTAAAATTAATTTAGCTAAATAAACATACCTATTATACTTACATGTTTTTAGTATTTGTTTTGGGATATGGATTTATTAATTTTTCCATTGATAAATGTCAATTCTCGTCAAATTTAACGATATTAGGGTTGATATTTTTTCAGTTTTAAAAAACTTCAGACGAAACGTTCATTATAACCAAACACAAATGATTTTAAACACGTGTAATAAATGAAATTTTAATTGAAATTAAATCCGAAGAAGTCAGAAATCGATAGGTAGAGGTAAATATTTAATAAAATAAAATAGTAAAGTGTAGTTCATATTTCTAAAACAGATAAAAAATGCCGCACTTACAAAGCAGAAAGGCGGCCTCTTTAACTGTTCAGTGGAGCCGCCGCACGTGCACCTTTGTCGGTAATTTTTTGTCTGCCTTAGAAATATCACTTCTACTTTAAAAGTAAATTTTACTATTTACGTCAAAATGTGAGTCTAAAGCCTCTAAATAACGTCTTAAAAAGACATAATACTCTTTACAGAGCTTATTTGCAAATTCTACATTTAACTGATGAAAATCAAGTAGGTACTACTAATGTAGAAAGCAAATAATTTAATATGGTACCATGGTCGTCATACATTCAATATGGTGATTTTTTGTCAAATCATTAATTTTTTACGAATAGAAATAAAGTAGGTACGAAAACTAAAATTTACGATAAGACAGTTAAATGTATAAATAAATTTTCAGGAACTTTAGGAAAAAATTATGGTTAATGTAAAACAGATTTTTTATGATGGATCTTAAGCATTTGCAAAAGCAGTGACTCTTCATAAAGAATGTCCGTTTTATTGCTGGGATATTAAATTTAGCAAGAAGTACTGTTCTTATTGCTCTCAGATGATAGATAATACCTATATTAGATTATATTATAACTCGTCAAAATTTGCTTCAGGACACCTTAAAATTGACCAAGATTTATAAGGCTGTAAAACTGTCAAAAGTGCATGGATTTGTGCCGGGTTTTTAGCGTTTCAAGGGAAATTTAATTGGCTTTCATCTTACCTATTTAACTCTAAGTTACAAAAACATGTTTATACAGGGTGTCAAACGAATGCCTGTTTTTTCAGTCAACTTTTATCTTGAGCACAGCGTTAACCAAACATCCTATATATTAGAATTTTATAAAATTTATTTGTCTTATGTGTCTGCTTTAAAACATTTTTTGAATTTTGCTCCTATCTTTTTTGTAGAAAAAGATGTCCCGAAGCAAATTTTGACGAGTATAGATATTAGTGGGCAAAGACCCTGTTCTCCGATGAATCAAAATTTAACATTTGTTCACTAAACGGGCGTGAACGTGAACATGAAGTAGATTCGGTTGTAGAGTCGTTTCGCTGAAAGAACAGCCTTTAAAGGTAGACGTCTGGACCTCGTTTTTAATTGAAAATAAATGTGTATCCTCATATTGTAAAAAATAACTGAGAGTAACTAGACGAAGTTGGAATTACTCGATTGGATTGGCCATCACAAATTTCAGACTTAAATTCCCCAAACAATATATTGAGAATTCATTATTTGGAATAATTTCTAACATTTAGCGTTGGCACCAGAAATTATGCGCCATCATAAAAATTGGTAAGTAGGTATCTTGACTTTTTCATATACCTAGCAGTGTATTTAATCTCTTTAAAATATTCTTGGGTTAAACGTGAACATTTACTATTTAGAATAAGACCATTTAGTTTTCCCTGATACTGAAAGATCTGGTAAGCAGTTAATTCCGAAAGCTGTCTATATCCTGCACAAAATTAATAATACCTCAACACTTTTATTCACAATAAGGGCTATAAATTACATCTGAATTTACATAGATATCCACTATAAGACCAATGTGCAAGGGTGGGTTATGAAGTGGAGTTAAGTTCATTAGTCATCTATGGGGTTTGATTCGCGGAGTACGAATCGCTGTAGGTGATTTGTATCCTGCAGAAACTGAATAGAATCTGTCGCGCTGTTCACTGCAGTTTAAAAGGCCCACAACTACCTGCACATTATTAACCGATTTGAAAGTCGCACTTGGTGCACGATTACAATTGCTTGAATCATTTATATTGCTTCTGAGACTGAAATGAAACATTATGAAAGACATTTTAATAAATAAATGGGGTACTGAAATAATTGTTTTATTAACTCGGTAACAATAGTAAAAAACACATTTACATTACATTTAACAGTTTATATTTGCAATAGGAAATTGTATCCGATTTTACTTATAAATAAACTAGCAATTTATGTTCTATTTTTGAAAATGAAGGTGTCAGTGGCGGCTTTTCCTCGAGGTTGCATAGCCGCGCACCCCTCCTATTAAAATGTCAAAGGCAAATCTAACATAATCTTTATAATTTGTTAATATTATCTACTGTGTAACTACTTGTTCTATCTAAGGTGACTTGAAGTAACGATTTGATCGAAACTGTACCGTTTTCAGTAAACACTAATCGATATTCTGTATAGAAAATGTTCTGGTTTAGATAAACTAACCATGCAAGTCCTATAGTAAATTTGCTTTTCTCGTTTACAAGACTAAATTTATAGATTAGTATATAAATTTACACCGTTAGGTCCCTGCCTAAAATAATTTTACCACATCCTCTTGTTAGAAAATTTCAGCTCCTTCGACAAACGTGGATCATAAATAGTAATAAGGCAAGGCAAAATCACTATGTGAATCTGTTTAAGAATATTCGCTTCCGGCGCTCCAGAATCTTGTGTGTGCACAGCTTATAAACCTTGACGTTTATATTATTCTGATTTTTTTTCTTTCAGATCTGCTTACCTTAGTTCTATGGGATATATTTTGAGCCTGTAAATTTCTTTACTAGCCTAATATCATAGATTTGGCAGCTTTTATGACAATAGTTCCTACGGGCGTAGGTTGAACCTACACAGCATTCAGATGAATAAGTTCATAAAATTGTTGGGTATTTTTGAAATAGATAATGCACCTAATTGGTATATACGCCAGATCTACGGTTAAACTCCTGCCTATACCCTCTCTTTTTTTTATAAATTGTTGTTAGCAATAGTAAATACTGCATGTTTTCGAATATTTATCTTCTGAAAAATTTCAAATACACATCTTCTTAGGAGCTCTTGGCTACAGACACCAGATAGCCTTTATGTTTAGAGATATGAACCCAGTGTAGATACAGAAGTTGTAAATTTTGGGGACAAATATCTTTTGCTGAAAAAATATAAAACAAAATGGCATTGTAAAGTAGAGAAAGATACACAACATATGCTTTTTTAAGTGGATCACCCTACATATTTTTACATATTTTGAAATATAATTTTTGGCTGATTTCAAAAATATGTATAATATGTTGGCATTTGCATGGGTTGTTTTTTAAAACAGTATGCCTCTTTGTGTAAAACAGTCCGCGTAGAATGTAGGTTGCCATGAAAATAACTGACAGAATATTTCTGATAATTTCTGACAGTTTACCACCAGATTTTTGTGCGAAATTTCAAATACTTTAAAATTCAGGTAATAATAATAATAATAATAATAATGATTATTTAAATAATACATTTCAAAACAAATAAGTAGTAACATATTTTGAAATAAACACAGCTAAGCCTACAAAAGGATAAAAATCCTGAGCATAGGCTACAAAGCAATATTTTTTCAAATCCGTATAGATAGAGAGATAAAATCATGTATGTAGGCTATCTTACTTAACATATTTAACATTACAAATTATAAAAATAATGAATATAATAAAAAATAATAACAACGTACAAAGAATGATAATAGCAACTTACGAGTATAACATATAAGAGAAACACAAAAGGGATATATAAATAGAGACAACAAGATGTGGAAGAACATAATTTTATTAATAATAAAAGAATTTTTTGTGGGAATTAGACATTTTTGTGTTTTCTTTAAGATAATTTTATTTGTCATTCATCAATTTTGTCACCTACCTGTAAATACTTAAAATTTATTTTAAGTATGTAGAAATATGAAAAAAGTGTAAAAACAAAAGTTGTAGATTTTGATGTGAAATATATTTTGGTGATAAGAAATAAAACAAAGGAACATCAGAAAGTAAATGATCAGTAATTACAGAAATATTTTGTTATTTTTTTTCTTGGCAACCTATGTTCCACCTACTAACCGTATTGCATAATCTTTCTAGAACAGATAGAGCAAATGACAACATATTATATATTATTGTAATCAGAGAAAAATGATCAAAATATGCAAAAATGTACAAGGCGTTCCATTTAAAAAAAGCAGAAGTTGTGTCTTCTATACTTTCTGACGCCATTTTGTTTTATATTTCTTATAGATAATCCACAGTAAAATCTACAATTTTTAGTTTCACACTTTATACCTATATCTAAAAATAAAGGCTAGAAGGTAGGTGCCAAAATATTTGGAACTTCCCTGGTACAGTAGCACGACTCTGAGAGTGGCTGTCGATAGTAAGTTCTTTACTAACTTCTCTGTAGCTAGTTGAGAATAAAATGCTCACAAAATACTCACAAATGGAAAAGTAACTTAGGGTAAGTATCGCCAATTTTACAATGTTGAATTATATTTTGACATCTGAATTCAGTATATTATGTCCAATAATTTGTATGTTCGCTTGTTTAGAAGCAGAACGTCAAAATAAAATTGGGAATTTTCGCGTTAAATGTAGAAATCTAGTTTGTAAGAATCTAAATAAACGATTTTAACTTTGTAGACTTTTAAGGATTTGTTGGAATTTAAATTGTATGTTTTAAAGTTAAATTAAAAAAAAAAGAGTATTATTATTATTAACATAAAATTAAAAAAATGTTTTCTTGTCTTCTCAATTTAAAACTAGAAAACACTCTCCAGCCATTTTACTGTGTCGTTTTTTATTCTTCGAATCATTGCCTTGTTTTGTTAAACTATTAATATTTGTCCTAAGTAATGAAACGAACATATTGGAAACTTAGAGCGTTAAAGGAGCGGAGAATCGGTCCTGGGATGACCCTCGAGTTGAGCAAACGGCAGCTGAGGTATTGTAACACACTAAGTCTTGGAAAATATTGATTGCCGGCTCAAAACTCCATTACAGCAGGCAGGCGAGCCGTGCAAATACACGGATACGAAGCCATTAATTAACGGTTAATTGAATTAATTACTCTCATTATTTCACATTGGGCATTGTATGGGTCGCATCGCAAGACACAAGCTAAGCCTTGATTGAGACAAACGGCCCCGGAGGTCATTCCACCAAATTGGTTTTTATTCCTGACGTTATCTAAACCGCCACTGTCAAGGTGTCCCTAACTCTCTGTGCTCTCTACTCTCTCACTTTGCTACTAACTCACTTATCCCACTATTCTTGCACTTTTAATGAACTTCCATTCGAAGTAAATCTAAGAAGTGGCAGGAATCTTTATTTTTACAACGTCAAACAATTGACTGATGTTGAATTTTTTATCGTCTGTTTACAGTAGAGTTTCAATGCTGCTGCATCAGTAGACAGTATCACAGGAAACTAGATATCATATGAAACCAATATAAGAAATATCTAGGCATATCTAGTAATTTTGCACCTATTTTGTCGTTTGATAGCAGGTATTATCCTTGTCAAGGGCATTACTTTGTTCCTAAACGTGTAAAGGTTATTTTTTAAATCCAGATATTTTTTTACATTATCTGGGACTCCAAAATAATTTATATGTCTGATGGTCGAGATGGTAGCGTACCTGCCTCTCACCCAGGGTTCGATTCCTGATCGTGACAATGGAAAATACTGTGAGAGTGTTTTTCCATTATACACGGATATTGAATGTGTGTCCCTTGTCTTTAAATGTGTAGCCCACTTCCGCACAAGGCTCTTCTAGAGCCTTCTGGAATAAAGGAGGTCGTAATTACATGTGGTGTTAAAAAAAAATTAAGAATGTGGCAATAAATCCCATATAAGAAAAGAAAGAAAAATACACATTATACATACATTTTATATATTCCCGCAGAACACGCTTCATTCTTTTATTACAAATAATTTTTATCAAATTTAGTTCCAGTACACCTTATGAATTGCACGTTGTAGTGAACTAAATGTGCAAAACTCTTACCTTTTCTTAAATTAAATTGTTAATTTATGCACCGAATATTATTCAAGTAGTTAGCATAAATACGCAGTAAAAGGGATCTTTTGTATCTTAAATATTCCGAGATTTCTGCTATAGGCATCGCATTTCGCATTAAGATAAGTAATGTAGGTGCCTACTATACGTCCCTACATAATTATCTACCCAGCTGTTTTAGAATTTGGCTTCGTAGGCTGGGGGGGGCTTTCTATGAAATGTAATACATAATAGGAAACATTATTTTAGCAACTTTAATTAAATAGTATATTACGTAATGAGAGTTGTAAATAGCATATTACGCACGAATGGAAAAATTGCGCACGATGCCGCGTAGCGGCGAGTGTGGCAATTCCATGAGTGCGTAATTGCTTTACAACTCGAATTATGTACTATACTTTACCTACGATCGTATTTATTGAAATTAAAACACAATTTTGTATTATTTGTTGCTTATGTCAGTTTTGACAGAGCTAGAAAATTAAGTTTTGCACCTGCCATTTCTAATAATTTTAGCCTGGTGTCAGAAATATGAACTACAAGTGTTGTGTAAAGTAGGTCACGTGGTCACATATTGCATTGCACCTCAGCGGCTGAGCGTGCGATTTGTTTACGGTGTGTAAGGTTCAATTTACGTAGGTGGCGGAGAGTGCGTTTTCAGCTATTTACGTTAGTGATCGTAGGTAAAATACACTCACAGACAAAATAATCGATCCATGCAAATTTTCGACGAATTTCAATCGCAAATAACTTTTTTATTTGATGTAAGATATAAACGAATTTTGAAGAATATTGTAGACAAATTAATGGAGAATCGCTCACATTTTAAAAATTTACAAAAAAATATACATACGTTTATAATATACAGGGTTAAACAGAAATATGTTTTTTATCAAAAGTTTAAGACGCTCTGTGGAGTGGCGAAACAGTAAATTGTTCTAAATTAAGTTTTAATTATCAAGTCTCATCTATTCTCAACATTTTTGTTTTTGGTTCACCTCGATATCTTTATTTTTGTGGAAAATATGGATTTTTTAAAAAAACATTGCAATTTCTAATAATTTTTTTGTATCCCTAGTAAATATGGGATAAGTTGTGTTCTTTCAATCAAGCAAACTTGATGAACTTGGCATTATAATAATTGACGAAGATCAGTCAACCATTCTGGATTAGTAGTTTTGCATAAAACTGTCATGATAGTACTCTTCCACGTGTGGGAAATACATTCCCTAATATCATTGATTAAGAAATGAAGAAGATACGCAATGCAAACGGTAAAATGCGAGACCAATTCTGGCCGCGAGATTATCAGTCAGTTGCTGGCATTCCTATGATTCACGTAATATGCTTTTGATAAACCTGTGTTGTGTCTGGTTTTATATCATTTATAATTTTTTGGTAAGAAAAATTTAATATTCAGATTGATTTTAGTTTAAAATTAAGTAATGGTTAAAAGTCAAACAAAGGTTGAGAAACTAAAACTAATCTGAACATTACATTTTTGCTCTTGGTTATCAAAAGTTCCATCTATTCCATCTAGATCCAAAGCAAATCAGAACACATTTTTAATTTGCTACAAGAAGGAATTAAAATATCGATTTTCGCAAGCAAGTGAATAAGTAGTTCTAAGTTAAGTGCGAGTTTAAGATTACACTCTATGCTATTATTACCCAAAGCGAACTTTTGACCAATAATTAAAACTGATGATTTAGAACTACTATGTTTCAAGATCGATGCTTTAAAATTCTAACTAAAGCTATATAAAATCCCGATTAATTTGCAACTAGGCTAGTAAAATTAGATAAAAAAGGGGTTGCTTTCCAAACACGGGTGGAATTGTGGAAATTGTTTCAATCACTCAAGTGTCTGATATGAATAATCTAAGTTTGGCCCGATTTCCGAGTGGAGCTTCAGCCGTGATGATAAAAAAACATTTTCCGGTTTTTCTCGAATTCCTCCGAAACTAAGCTTTTAATCGAAATGTCCATTATTACAAGAAATTTAGAGTATTAAATTCTGCGTCGACTGAGCACCAATACTTTGGAGTGTGATCAAGTGGTCTTGTAGAAAGGCTACATCAAAGACGCCAATTTTCACACTTTTCGAAAATCACTCGTCTCTATAGAACATACAATATGAATAATGAATATGAATCGACCAACATGAACGCAAGATGTTTTAGAATTAAAGTTGTAGATCATCAAATTATGTTTTCAGAAAATCCAAGAAGGTGCCAAAAAGCCTAACCAGTAAATAAATTTTCTGGCAATAGCATGGTTACTGACCCTTCGTCAAAGTTTGGTTTTACATTCTTCTTCTCCAACATTCAATTTTTTTTCAGTTTTTTACCAATATACAATGGTCGTGGTGGAAAGGATGTAAGGATGTCTGGTAAAGTGATGACCAATAGCTACAGGGCTTCAAGACAAAGATATGGGTTAATTTAATTATTATTTGCGCAAGAAACATCAGAAATGAGGTCTACCTCTTGATATTGCGAATAAATCCTTCTTCATTATGAATAACTACATTAATGTACTTTCTCCATTATGCAGATAAGTTTTGACTCACTTAGGGCCTTAAAACTAGGAACCAGTTAGTAGCAAATTAGAAAATAAGTATTAATAAAAATGATGATGCAGGCGTTACCTCCACTACAGACTATAATAGCTTCTAATTTAATTCTTATTTTACTACCTTCGTGCCTTCGTGTTATCTTTAAATAGATGGTTGATTAAACCAAAATAATTTTTAAAACTTACGAGTATTTATTATTATTGCTATTATAATATTTTTATTATACAATGATCATTTATAATACACTTATATCTATTATCCCAATTTTTCTTTCCCGATGTTAAATATTTACGCACATAAAACAGCACATTTCGCCACTATGCCCTGTGAAAATCTTAATAGTCGCTCTAGTAATAAAATTGGCACTGATATACTTTTTTCAATTACATGTTCTAATGTCGTAAATATAGCACAGCTGTCTTCATTTTAAATATGAAACTTTTAGAACCGATTTATAAAATCTTTGGAAGTAAAAATATATGAACTAGAATTTAACGACTATTTGATTGATGTTACAGCAACAAATAAAAATCTAAATATTTCTGTTGTTTATACAACACATTTTTACGGACCTATTTAAAGTTTATAACGTGGGAGTTTATTAAGAACAAATTTTTTGAAGCAGAAAAAATATAAAATTTAAGTAATTTTATGAAATTCTATGCTACCTACAATATATTGTAAAAAATGTGTTCATTTCAAAATACAAGGTTCCGTGCATAAAAGTTAGGAAAAACCAGTCATTTAATTAATTTGGCCTGGTTTGAATACAAAATAGCACTCCTCTAAATGCTTAGATGAAATCTATGTTCACCAAGCAGCTGAAGTGATGATGGATGCAAAACTAAGATTTAAGCTAAAATTTAATTTTACAAATACTTAATAAAATCTACCAATTATGCAATTAATTTCTAACATTTAAAAATGGATATAATATACAAAAAACTTATATATTGAACTGCTTATTAACATTATGATGACGTGAAACTTATATCAGGTTTAAACAAATCTTGGAATTTAAGGAGGATCCCAAGTTATCGCGATAGATAAGACAACTAGACAAACAGGCGGATGGACTGAAATTTTTTAAAACCATGTTTCGATATACAATTAGTATTTTCACCTAATTTTATTTCTTTACCGTCAACGCATAATTATTATAAATTCAATTAAAAATAGGATTAAACTATATACTAACAAAATTTCGTCAAAATTTTAAGGATATTCTCCAAGGATATTAAATATACAGACATGTTTATTTATTCAGAAAAATCGAAAATATAATTTCATTAGAATGTCGCAATGTTTTTTTATCATCATAATATATATTTTATGTAATTTAATTGCACAGGGTGTTTTTAAAATAAAGAGAATCTTTTCAGGAGCGTATTGAACAATTATGGTTTCAACAAGATGGGGCTCCTCCACATTTTGGAATTGCGGTACGGGCATATCTAGAGGAAACTATTCCTGGTAAATATATTGGACGTAGGGGGCAATTAAATGGCCAGCTAGGTGTCCCGATTTTGATTTTTTCTGTAGGGTCATATAAAACATTTAGTCTACAAAAATAGGCCTCAAACCGTCGAAAGGTTTCAAGAAAGAATAAGTTTCCAGTATTCCTCCAAATACCATTTTAGATTCACTAAAAAAATTGTTTAGCGAATTTATCACTGTCAGGAGGTAAACGGTGACTTTGAGTACCTTATAAAATACAATTCCAAAGAAAATATTTGTTGTTTATTAAAACTTGGTTTCTCTCTTCTTTTTGCGGCAGAACTATTGATTTCATAAAATTTAAAATATCAACTAATAATAATTTCGTTTCATGCCTTTCCATCAACCCTGGACAATTATTATGCTTAAATATTTTCTGCCAGAAAACTTTTTGACTGATCCTACATACTTTATTTTTCTTTTTTATAATAGATTTGAAAAAATCCAAAAATGTTTGTGTTTAACAATTTTCGCTAGCTATGTTGCTTTAGGAAATAATCGACCGTTTTCATACATATCAGCGACCCTGTTATAATATATCTTTGATCTTTCAATTATTTTATCTAATAGGATGGGTTCGTTATCCTGTTATGAATACAAAGGTACATTAGGAAAACTTGCTGATTTCATATATCATTATCGGTTTATTATAAGCAATAAACTCTTTTCTCTGTAGAATTAAATTAGAAACATTAAGCACACAACATTAAAGAAGGAATGAAAAGTATAAAGGGATATTTGCTGTACTTCTAAATAATTTTCTCTTCAAAAAGGAAATATGTAAACGTTTAATTTCACCAGCATCAAAATTGCCATTTTTATGTTTCAAAGCCAGCTTAGTTTAAATTCAGCATGTGGTGGAGGAAAATTTACATTTGCTTGTTATTAGCCATAACCCAAAGTGTAGTTACTGGGGAAATTAGCATATTAGACGATGAACCAAAGACGTTACCGCTATGAGACCGGAGCTGTTATACGTCAGGGGTGGGAATCCAGAATTCCGAAGGCAGCAGGTATCATCTCTGAAGCATCTAAAGATTCGCACCAATCAGCGAGTTCCGTGTCCAGAATTCTCATCACGTTCGAGCCTGTACGATATTACATTCGGGAAGGAAAAATTAACATCACTCGTTTTATGACTACTTAAAATTCAAACGGAGCGACCTGTCGAAGTCGACTCCGGAAGGTGGTGAAAGCAATATCCCGGCTAGGTGGCGTTGGCTTCTGATCGTTTTCTGCCAACTTTTAATTTAAGCTATCGACTCCATATGCAAATCACGCGTGTCGTTTAGCCAGATCAGTTATTTTATGGCAAAGTGCGAGAGCGGCATGGATATAAGAATCGATGGAATGGAATAGGGGATGATGGAATCGGGCGGTACCTGAAGCAGCCTCTCAGCCAGCCCAAGAGCAATAACATAAAACAGAAGCAATTCATTTCTATAGCACGCACTCGGGATCTTATTACTATTCAATGATGCAGCATCTGCCGCACTGTTATGGCCCGTTCGAGACGGAAAACTCCATATAGCATGGGATCATCGCGACAGAGAAACTCCAAAAATTCATGCTTTTCTATAACATATATGAAAGAGAAGCGGATGCTTAGCGGCTGATCCTCTTATCATTCGGAATAAAATCAAATTTAAAATAATACGTTCTGAAACTGAACGTGAAATTGTTTTGTTTATATCTTTCTCAGCTCAGAAGTTTTTAGAATAAAAGTGTAGGTACCTACTTTACAATAAGTACAAGGTGCGTTTTATTACTCATTTTCTTCTATAAATGAGAAATTAATGGAGTTATAAAATTATATTATTATAGAATAGAATAAAATAAAATAATTATGATACCAATAATTAATTAAAATTAATTCTATTAGTTAATTGTAATTTACTTTGCATGATTATTTAGCATTTTATTTAATAGGTAAATTATTGGCTAATATTTTTCGTAAGCATGATAAACATTTTATATCCATCTTTGCGGCAAATTTTTCAAGGCGTTTGTTCGGATTCCATTATAAATTATAGCACTCCGTTTCTTTTACTCAAATACATTTAAATTTGATAGATTTTGGCGGGTGGTTTTAATAATATACCGTATATAGTAAGTCATATTAGTTTTGACCTTTTACAATTATTATTTCAATATATTGTAACATAACTTTTGTCATATGGAAACCGAATCATTTGTGTCGTACAGGATGATTGCTTAAATTTTGTCAACTGTCTGGTTTTAAGAAAGCAGTGTTACTTACACAAGTATTTTAAAAAGTACGTAAATCGTGACCCTATGGGCATTTTCGGACCGCAGCAATTTGTAATAAATTAAATTAATTTCGCGTAGATGTGGTCCGCTGTGTAAATCAGTAACAATTATTATTGTTACATTATTACATTACTTCATTATTACAGCATTACATTATTACATTATTACATTATTACATTATTACATTATTACATTATTACATTATTCCATTATCGCATTATCGCATTATCGTATTATCGCATTATCGCATTATCGCATTATCGCATTATCGCATTATCGCATTATCGCATTATCGCATTATCGCATTATCCCATTACCACATTACCACATTATCACATTATCACATTATCACATTATCACATTATCACATTATCACATTATCACATTATTACATTATTACTTTATTACATTATCACATTATCACATTATTACGTTATTACATTATTACATCATTACAATTACATAATGACATTATTGCATTATTACATCATTACATCATTACATCATTACATCATTACATCATTACATCATTACATCATTACATCATTACTTTATTACTTTATTACTTTATTACTTTATTACTTTATTACTTTATTACTTTATTACTTTATTACTTTATTACTTTATTACTTTATTACTTTATCACTTTATCACTTTATCACATTATCACATTATCACATTATCACATTGTTACATTGTTACATTATTATATTATTACATTATTACATTACTACATTACTACATTACTACATTACTACATTACTACATTACTACATTACTACATTACTACATTATCCCATTATCGCATTATCGCATTATCGCATTATCGCATTATCACATTAATACATTATTACATTATTACATTATTACATTATTACATTATTACATTATTACATTATTACATTATTACATTATTACATTATTACATTATTACATTATTACATTATTACATTATTACATTATTACATTATTACATTATTACATTATTACATTATTACATTATTACATTATTACATTATTACATTATTACATTATTACATTATTACATTATTACATTATTACATTATTACATTATTACATTATTACATTATTACATTATTACATTATTACATTATTACATTATTACATTATTACATTATTACATTATTACATTATTACATTATTACATTATTACATTATTACATTATTACATTATTACATTATTACATTATTACATTATTACATTATTACATTATTACATTATTACATTATTACATTATTACATTATTACATTATTACATTATTACATTATTACATTATTACATTATTACATTATTACATTATTACATTATTACATTATTACATTATTACATTATTACATTATTACATTATTACATTATTACATTATTACATTATTACATTATTACATTATTACATTATTACATTATTACATTATTACATTATTACATTATTACATTATTGCATTATTGCATTATTACATTATCGCAATATCACACTATTACATTGCATTATTACGCTATTATGTTATTACATTATTGCATTATTGCTTTATTACAGTATATCATATTATCACATTATCAGATTATCGCATTACCATAATATTACCATATTATAATATTACAATAAATAAATAAATTATAATATTATATTATTATGATATGAAATATTATTAAATTATTTTTCCAATAAGATTTTATTGACATCATTCTTAAAATTTACAAAATTTTTCATTTCACAATAATTGCATTTTAAAATTGTTTTTGGTTTTTTTACTTTGAGGATAATTCACCTTTTTATTTTGGTAACATTTTATATTCTTATTAATAACAACAACTGATACTTTTCTACGATTGTTTAATGTTTGCATTGTTAGAAGAAAATACTAAGTAATTTTAGGTCCGTTGTTATCTATCAGGAATCGATTCCACATGACATCTAAGATCCAATTAGTTTATTTAGAGCACAATATTATGGAATCTACACCACTAACCCTACAGGATATGGGGAGTGGTTGCAGTTAATTTAACAGCGTAGCACCCGTGTTGTTATAGGAAAACCGCTGGAACAACAACAATTAAACTTTTTAATATACATACAGCTTAATTTAACATGTTTTAAATTATGACAAAAACATTACAATCTTATACTCTTAAAAGACAAAATACAGAATATAAGAGATGGTTTTACAATTATTAAAGAAATAGTAGCAGTACTCAAACCAAAGATTTAAATCATAAAAATAATACAGTGAAACAATTTTTTATACATATTATAACTTCAAAGTTAAGTCGAGATTAATCATTTTTTATTTTAAAATTGTACTGCACCACTGAATTCTAGAATCTCTTAAATGGGTTCATACTAAGTTTCAAAAACAATTTATTAATTTATTATACATATTTATACATTATATATTTTTTTAAATAATAACACCACATGTAATTACGACCTCCTTTATCCCAGAAGGCTCTAGAGGAACCTTGTGCGGGAGGGGGCTACATATTTAAAGACAAGGAACACACATCCAATATCCGCGTATAATGGAAAAATCCCTCTCACTGTATTTTCCATTGCCACGACCGGGAATCGCGAGAGGCAGTACGTTACCATTTCGACCATCAGTCATATATTATTATTTATTATTATAAGTACTATCTAGTGTTAAAAGTTGCACTGTCGAACATCCCATCCCGTGTAAAAGAGTCAGTACAGTGAAATATTTCGTATTAAAATTGGATCGTAAGATCTTCATAAGATAACATTAGAACCAAGCAATCATTCATTTCTTAGGTAAACTATTCAGAGTGATTTAAAAGTAAACCACATTCCTTTAAGAGCTGATTTTTGAAAACTTTAAACTATGGGAATGTCTCTAATCTCCAATAATTCAGGTTAATATTTTTGACCTTGGAATTTCTTATTTGTGTAAAATCACTTCTAGTAGGAGAGCCCTCGATCAGGATTTTCGACCTCATCGCGACACGAGGGTTCTATTTTTTTTCATCAGTTAATAATAATAATAGTAATAATAATCGACTTTATTAAGTACAAAAGTACATACGTGTGGTGGTTAGAACAAGTGGCGAAGTTTAGCTTGAAGCTACTTTTACACTTAACCACTTGTACTAATTATAAATAAGAGATGTAAGCTAGTTAACTACAGAAAACAAATACAAAAAACAAATGATAATAAATATGAGTATACAAATTAGGTAGGCACATAACAAAAATTAGGAAATAAATGAGATTGTTTTTTACCAAATCATGTAAATGAAACTAAAAGTTGGGCTTTAATGCATTTTCTAAAACGATAAAACGACATTTCTTTGAAAGTATTGTCAATATTATTGTACAAAGTGGCGGCATTATATGTAAAACTACGATAAAATAAAGCTGTTGAATGCTGTGGTATAGTAATCAAATATGGTTTTCTAATAGTACGGTCATGAACATTATATCTGTGAATTAATTTTACGCGCAAGTATATCGGTGTTGATGTGATAATAAGTCGGTAAATAAAAACAAGAAAATGATATTCAACTAATTTATTTATTTTTAACCATTTTAATTCAGATATTTTCGCTGATATGTGATCAAATTTTCGCAGATTACAAACAAATCGTGCACACATGTTCTGAGATGCCTGAATTCTATTTTTGGTGATCTGATCTAAACAGGGATAATACATAATGTTACAATAATTAAATAATGGAATAACTAACGATTCACAGAGTTTTTTTCGGAGTTTAAAATTAAAAATACATTTATTTGCATAAAGTATTTTTAAACGAACATATACTTTTTGTAACAAGTTCTTTACATGACTAACAAATCTTAATTTTTCATCAATAATGACACCGAGATTGCGGGCTTGATTAGAAATTGAAATATTCTCAGAGTTAATTTTGATATCAAGGTGTGATTTAATAAGGTCTCTTTTATTATCTGAACAAAAAAGTAACAAAGTAGATTTTTTAGGATTTATTCTCAGATTGTGCTCCACAGAAAATTTACAAATCGACTCTAAGTCTTTATTTATGTTATCATTAGCCTGTAGTATTTCTTCAGAGGTAAAGTAGTGGAGTATTTGCGTATCATCTGCATAAGATTGTAGATTTGAGGTTTGCACTATTTTAGATATATCAGATATATAAATGAGAAATAATAGTGGCCCAAGAATAGAGCCTTGAGGTATTCCCGAAACAATTGGTTTGAGGCTAGATGTCATTCCCCCTACTGATACCACCTGATGTCGATTATGAAGATAGGAAGTAAAGAAGTTAATAGCTACTTCGTTGAAGCCATAATATTTCAATTTAGAACACATCAACCTATGATTGATTTTATCAAACGCCTTAGAATAATCTAAGGATACTAAGATTACACATAATTTTTTATCTAACGCTCTTATAATGTTGTCACTAAGATTTAAAAGCGCATTGGTAGTACTATGCAATTTACGAAAACCAGACTGACTTATGGGAATAATATTATTTACTGTCAAATATTCGGATACTTGTATATGAACAATTTTTTCCAACAATTTAGAAAATACAGGCAACACACTAATAGGACGTAAATCAGTTAATTCTACAGGATTATTTACTTTCGGAATCGGACTTACTACTGCTTGTTTCCATAGCTCTGGAACATAACCAGTCTCCAGACAGAGATTTATTATATGGGTAATATGGACCAAAATAACAGGCAAACATAATTTTAACATGGTAAGAGAAATCCCATCAAACCCAGAAGCATTAGATTTTAATTCCTTAACTACAGATGAAATAACATAAGGGTCAACAGTTTTTAATGAAAAATGTATGTCAGGATTAAAGCACATACTCTCATATAAGTTAATCGTATTATCACATAGATTGTTCATGTCAATATGAAAAAAAATTTGCTAAAGGGGTGAAAAAAATTATTGAAGATGTAAAAAACAATGGATCATAATTAATAGTTATTCGATTATCAAGGCTCGGCCGCGGATGGATATTAAGTAATGCGATTTTCAGGGATCCGAGAGGAAGGTTGGTTCTAGTTCTCCTGAAAGTTCCGTCGAAAAGAAAATCCTCTGGGGAGGGGAGCAAGGGCCACCGGAAAAGTACAGTTTTTTGGCAAAATCGACCTTTTTAAAAAATTCATATCTTGACTAATATCGGAGATGGACCTAAAAAATAGAGTTCTTTATTTTTCCTTCTTCTTCCCCGCCGCGCCGTCTAGGTCCGGATCCTCTGCATCCAAAGGGAAGTGGCGCGTTTCTAAAGGGTATATGTTTGAAAAATCGCTAAAATTCAACAAAAAAAAAATCCTAATTTACTTAGGAGGCAAAATCGAGAAAAATGATCCGCCACAGAATTTTCTAAATTACATCCAGTTAAAAAAAAAAAAAAAAAAAATACGTCGCCGGTCTATCTCGAAGGAGGCGCGAGTTATTAAGGTCGGATGCGTGTTTGGAGAAATTTGAAAAATTGAAAAAATTGCGACAACACGAACTCTTTAAACGCTATTTTCAAACGAAAATCGCCGCCGGACCGCCGTTCTGGTAAGAAATCCTAGATAGAGGGTCCAACTTAGAACTACATCGTAAATCGCCCGGTCTCGCTGCAGTAGAAGCGAACGAAAAAGTGGAAATTTGACGTTTTGACGAAATATTTTGAAGTTGTGTTAAAATTTGTAAATTTCCTGAAGCGGTCATTGTTCTCGCAAGGACCGCTACGAAATATAGGTAGCCTAAAAGATATTCCCGACATGAAGACGCCTATAAAATACGACGCCACGGGCTGCCACTCGCTCGGAAAAAAGCCTTTGAGGCGGCAAAGTACATAAAAAACTCACCCGAAATTAGAGCGAGTCTGATCACCGTCATTTTTTTTTACCGACTGAAAACTTATTTTCACCCTTTCCGCAACATCCTAGGACTTTCCTTCATAAATAAAACTTGTTTCTTTTGACTCGAACTAAACATTTTTCATGAAATTACCCGTGTCGTGATAATTCGAAATTTTGGTCGAGGGCTCTCCTATTCCTTAATACCAGTTCCCTTTCTCACAAAATATATTCTCGTGATCAACCATTTATAAAACAATTGATGTTTACTTTATATTTGTAATGTACAATTTTTTGTTAAATTTTCGTTTAATTTTTCTAACAACACAAAAAACCTTTTATTTTTTATATATTATGTAATATGAAGAAAGTTAACAATAATTAATTTTAGCACCGTATTTGACTTAAAAATTAATATTGTCCTAAAAAAAATTGTATCATGACCAAGGCGAGTTAACCTTTTTAGTATACAAATTATTTGAATTTGGCAAATAAAGAAAAATGATCTGAAATATCTTGTGTTAGTGTGTAAACTTCATTGACAAGAGAACCACCCTATAAAATACATTTTTCACTATAAATAAAAAATAGTATCTATATGTATTATGCCACAATTAACATAAAGACAATACCTGTTAGTTGAGTTTACATGAATCAGCATTATTTGTTTTTTGGCTTCGCTAATTCTGTTTATTTCAAAATACCAGGCATTCGGCAAGGTTTGATCTGGCGGAGTACTTTATTTCACTTCATCGAGCGTAATAAATCGAGCGGGCCGAGGTGGACCGGTTATAAAAACACCTCTTCAGCTATTTAAGTTGGAGAGCGAGTAGAGAACGGGCCCAAAATGAATCTTATCGAACATCCCATAAGTCTTGACATCACCTATTTCTTTCTTTTCGTTTTGTGTGAATTGGGGGAGGAGACTTATAAATATACGTACCGAGAGAAAAGTTTCCCATTTAAGAAACCAAACGTGGCGCTCCAGTAATGAATGCCCAACATTAATAATCTGGACTATCGCTTTTCATTCTCCAGCTGTATCCTTTATTACACCCTCTTCTTGCTCTGGCTTCTTTCTGTATTCACAGTTTATACTAAAACAAATTATTTTTCCTCGCACGGAAGCCTACACATCACTCTTTTTTTGAGGGAAAATTTGTACGAGCGACGCGACGTCTTAAAATCTACATGCCTTATTTCATTTTTTCTTTAATTTGTTCAAATCAACATCCAGAGTAATTTTTGTATACTCTTCTGTTCCTCACCCCAAACACAATCACTATTTTTAATTTAAAAGCTTTAAAGTAAAAAATGGATTGTGTACTTAATTGAATGTGGCTGACGTCTTATTTCATCCATAAAAATGAACACGTATTTTTCAGTGAATTATATATTTTTATTGCTATAGAAAAAGACTTTTCAAATAGACAAAATTTCACATAAAGTTTATAAAAAGGACAAGACAAATGGAAAATACGTATCATTAGATTAAAGAATAAACAGTCCAAGCCAAGTTATTACCAACACCGTACTTTTCAGATGAGATCAGGAGAGAATTTTGGACTTCTAAATAGTTTTACTATGCACTTTTCCTTAGTAAATTAGTTTCAAAAGTATAAATATGTGAGGTGCATTGGATGATCGATATTGTCAGTGCACATACAGACGTACTCCATCGTCCTGCAGGCGATCTAGAGCAGCGATTCTGCCATTACATATGTTTTAATTAGCAGGATAGATTGCAGTGCTCCCGAGATTTGTGAGGGCCATAGTGCCATTTCGATGCTTTGCCGTTCATAAAGACGGTGTGTGGCGGTAGGGGTGCAATGCAGGGACAGGTCTATCCAGGGTTGAGGTAAGATTAGCGGGCGGCCTCATTAAAGTTGTGTAATAGGTTTGCACGCCTCGCTTGGTACACTCAGCTTTCATCGCAAACCAACCCTGTGCGAGTACTTACAGTCTACGCTATATGTTGTTGTAAACAAGGTTTTATCTGATGGATAATAGTTATTATAATAATTAGTTGTATGTAAAATAACTTAGGATTTAGAATTCTTTGAATTATATATGATGTGCTTTCAACAGAGAAACTTGATAGACTTGAATTAATAATAGAAGTTAACAAGTACAACATACAACTTTACAGGAAACACACCTAGAAGAAAACGGTGTCCAAAATGTGCGAAATTATACCTTATTTAAAACTGAGAATATTTGAAGAAACAAGAGATGATATACGCAAGAGGATATACGATACAACCAAAGCACTTTAATAATTGAAGGGGGAAGTAGAGAAATGGCAATCGTAAATATTCACAGACCAACTGAAGAAATAGAAGAGGAAGCAAAGTAGGTATACATATCATGAAGAACTAGAGGCTGTAAATGGAGAGAATATCAGATAATGAAGTAACAATAATTATGGAGGACGAGAATGCTAAAGTGGGTAGGGAGGATATTTATAAGGAAATCGCTGGTGCCGAAAGCAAGTATGAAGGAAGTAATGACAATGGGTCGAGGCTGAATCTTTTGTATCGATGAAAATAATGTGCACACACCTTAAAAGGAAGGACGTCCATAAGTGGACATGAATGATGCTGGAAGAAACGAAACAAACCAGATTGATCACGTGCTAATCCAGGAAAAGTACACGAGGCTTATAACTAATGTAAGAACTTTTAGGGGTGCAGAAGTCTATTCTGATCACTTTTTAGTTAAGGCAAAAATAAAATATGAGGGAGAAAAGAAACGAAAAAAGAGAAATACAACCGAGAAAAAATATAATATGGAAGATTGGCAAAAGAAAGTAGTGGTATCGAACTACAGGAAAATATTAAAGACGTATAAGTATAATAATAATATCAGTCAAACTGAAGAGGGAATAGAAGAAATGTGGAACAAAATGGAAGGGACCGTAAAAGTAGCGACTAAAAATAATTTAACGACAAGGAACAGGTATAAGAAAAAGGGATGAATGAATGAGGGATGTAAAAATGAACTGAAAATTAAAACATGACTAAGATAACGTATACTGCAGCCACAGAAAAAGGATAAACGCAAATTCATCGAACAAAGAAAGAGTAAAAAGTATCTGTAGCATGTAGAACACTGAAATGAGAATCCATGGAAGAAGAGTTGAAAAATATAGATGAAAAGTATGAGAAAAAGGTAATAAAGAATTTCTATAAGGGCGTAAAGGATCTCAGGAAGGGACACCAAAGTTCAGCAATCTTAAACCAGAGTCTGCTTTCAGTTGATAAACCCTCGTCCTCGTGCTAGAACTGTTTAAATACATTTTTGAGAATCTTTTTATTTGGGAGATTTTTAAGACTGTTAATCGCGAACCTGAGGTCAAAATTCAAAATGGTTGATCTAATATGGCGTAGAAAATGGTGAAATAAATTCAAGGTATCCAAATGTCATGTTGTTTTATTATGTTTGTGGTCCAGACGCTCCAGACAGAAGAATGAAGTTCTATGCAATCATGACTGAAGGAACAACTAAGATCCCTTGCTTTAATGATGAATGTATCTTTTTACTCAGTGGAATGTAAACAAACAGAATGTGAGACAGTGAGTGATCAGACTATATAATAATAGGGAAAACTATACATAATTTTCCCAATGTTTCCAGGAATACTCTGGATGATAATTTTTCATTAACAAAAATATGTTTCTGTACATTAATATAATTGGAAATGCCACGGTATCTGAGGTGATTCAAACAATTCAAAATATTGCTCAGGTAATAGCAAGTGATTGAAAAAAACTTCACTAATACGATGCCCCTTTATATTATTTTAGGCTTTAGAAATACCATGAGAACCTATGCCCTGATAGGTAAGTTATATCGTATATGCATTTGGTGTAATTTTTTAATTCTCAAAAACTAATTAATCATCAAATATTTGTACATTCCATATGGTTAAATTTCAGGTTTGTCTGGACTTTAACGTAACTTGGTTTACAACTTAGGAGAATGAAAGATATTTTCGATGGACACTGTACATATATTAAAACAATAATTTGATTATTTCAAAATTCATAAATTGTTGCCCCCAATAATATTTAATGATCACCTGATCACCACAACAAGGTGATATCTTTACTATAACTTTTAACAAATTTGTAGGATGCAAAGTTTCTATTAGATGGATTTCACTACCTTACACATTTCCATGGTATTTACTCGAGGCCATCTCAATCAAGAATGTTAAGATTGTAGTTAGCTAAATCTAAAACAGTAGCAATGAGTACGTTTTGTATTTTAAAACAAAAGTGATTCATTTAAATCTAAAAATAAGAAAGTGTTTTGTATCTAACAATACAAAATCCTAATTGACGTGTTGGTCACATATTAATTACACCTTACATCTATAAATAATCTTCTTGGTAGCCGTAGTGTGGAATAGATGAAATAATTTTACGCAATATACACAAATCGATAATAGACTTCGGCAACTACTGTATTAGGTAGTACGATAATTAACACTGCTTTAAAATTCTAGATGATACATCATAATACCTTACATATAAGTAATTAAAATAACGTTGTTTTAATGGATATACTTTGTCGGAAGTTTTATTACCATTTCTCAATGAATACAGTTTTTATTGTTTGCTCGAACACCTGTCTCCATCTTTCATATACTTTAGTATAAACATACTTTGTTTTATATGAAACACTATTAAACACATTAATAGAAGGACTATAAACTATTTTAAGTAGGTTTTCATACGGTCGATGGGTAATGCTAATGGAGGTCTTGGCTTAAATAATTGTATATATTTTCTGTTTATGTCTGACTAGAAAAGACAAAACAATTTGCTGTTTAGTTCTTACTCGGTTTTAGAATTGTTTTTATATTTTATTCAATAATTAATGTAATCATATAAGCACGAATATTCATTTGTAGAGGGTCCTGTTTTGGATAAAAATATATCTAAATTGTGGTTACTGTACCTGCACCATTTTTATTTTAGGATTTAAAAATGATTATTCAGGAATCTCGAAGAAGATTTCAAAAGAGAGATCAGTTATTTTTGGATACATATTTTTTTTAATGGATACAGATACAGAACCAATAAAACTATACAAAACTTAAGTCAAACTGTGAGAATACCACAGGCACTTTCCGAATGTTCATTCTGTTTAAATAAAATTAATACGTTTCCATATTTTGTTAATTTCCTAAAACTGTTCTGATTTGATAAATCCTGGAAAATTATTTATTATTTATCTCCCCTGCCGTTTGTTTTACAAAGGAAGCAGTTATGTTAAGCCGTGTAAAGACTATAAAGTTACACGATATTAAAACGATATTTATTATCATTATCTGCGAGCATATTATGCTTGTCAACATGAGTAATAACAATCATAATTCCCAGCACGCGCTCGGGACTGTGGGGGATTGTACTCGTGGCCGATAACAGGCGTTTAGACGGGGGATGCGCCTAGTCTGGTCCCTTACGCGAGAAAGCAGCCGTTGATGAACTCAGTTAAATTAGAATATTAAAATGGCGAGCTTGCTAATACATTTTTTAAACGTTTGCAAGAAATATATATTTTTTATACTTTGTAATTACTAATTACTATAATTATAATGTGAATATATTTTATATGTATTTACACTGCTTGTCAGTAGTAAAAAGATACTTTTGGAATATCTATAGAGACTGAAATATTCCTCGCTTCACAAAAATTAGTTTGAAAAAGAATATTTGATAAAGGTGGGTGATCAGCAATATTTTCGGCAATAATTTTTCTGGAACCAAAGAATCATTATCTAAAAAGTAAAAATAGACAAAATTCTCTACACTCACGTCTGTCAAGAAAGGTATTAAGTGTAATAATAATATATATATATATATATAGTTACAAAACAGTAATTGATAATAGGTACTTTCTACAGTTATCTTTAGCAATTTCTCCAGTTCTAAAATTTTTGATATATTATTTTATTTTAGTTCACATTAAAACTGCGGCAGTTGATGATTAACATGGATTCATACAGGAGGATCGGTTTATGAAAATGTATCGTTGAAGCATTATACAGTATATTCACTTTTAAACCAAAGCAGTTCGTGAGTGAATAGGAGATAGTAGTAAAGCGAGAGCACTACACATGCGTGACTGCATGTCGATCTCAGAATGTTAGCGCTCTCGCTTTATTGTCTCCTATTCACTCACAAAGTGCTTTGGTTGAAAAGTGAATTTACAGTATTAAAAAACTTAGGTGGACGTTATTTACAGTCACTCATCCAAAGCATGCAAAAGATTAGATCAGAGTATATTATTAACAGAATTGGAAATACGGACTTATCACATCTATCAAAAGTCAATTTCATTGGCATATGTATTGTCAAAAAGAAGAGCTCGACGTATATGTTAGCGAACAAAAGAGACCCTTTGGATGAAACGTACTCCAACAGAATAACCCATAGACTAAGAAGAGCACTACAGGAAGTAGAGAATGAGTCTTTCCAAGCCTATATCTTGCATCTTTCCCAGGAAGATTACTCTATATGGAAAGCTACAAAAAACGACCATGATAACTAACTCACCACTAAAAAAAAACAGACAGGACTTGGGCCCGCACAAACTAAGAAAAAACAACTGTCTTTGCAGAACACCTCGTAATTTATGCTCAACAGTGAATATTGATAACAATGATGACGAAATAATAAGATATCTTGAAGTCCCATGCCAACTATCTCATCCTGTGGCAGCATTTACTCCGTCAGAGGTTCGACAACAAATAAAACTTTAAATCCTAAACAAGCCCCAGAATACGACCATTAGGTTATTAAACCGGAGAGTTAATTCAAAGACTACCAAGGAAAGTGGTGGTGTTAACAACAATCTACAATCGTATTTTGCGCCTTCGTTTCTTTCCAATACAATGAAAATATGCTCAAATTATCATGATTCTGGAACCTGGTAAACCTGCAACAGAAGGTAGCTCATACCGCTCTATAATCCTACTTCCAATAATGCCAAAAGTATTTAAAAGACTAAATTTACATAGAATCGAATAAGCCGTGCACATAATGGAACTTATAATTTGGATTCAGACGTGGACATTCTACAATTCAACAATTTCACATAATTAAAAGAACTTTCGAGGAAAAGAAGTGTGTGCCGAAGTACCTGTGTCTCGACATACAGCTGGCTTTTGACAGAGTCTGGCACGATGGTTATAAATTGAAATTACACTTACCAGATCAATTATTTTTCATTTTAAAATCGCATCTAACTAACCGCTATTTCCGGGTCAAAATTGAAGATAACTATTCTGACTACCACATTATACAATATGGTGTCCCCCAGGTTAGCTTCCTTGGTCCATTCCTGTACCTAATATTTACAGCAGACGTTCTAACTAGAAACGATACCTTAATAGCAACTATTGCCGCCAAGACGGTCATCATGGCAATAGATTCCGACGATGGAAAATTAAAGTTAATGCCAACAAATCATCGCAAATCACTTTTACCACAAGGAAATCTGTTTGCCCACAAGTTTTCATCAATAACACTCCTATTCCCATAAAAGCAGATGTCAAGTATCTGAGGTTGCATCTAAATGAAAGATTAAGATGGAAAACACATTAAAAATAAAAGACAACAACTTGATCTAAAATGAAAAAATATGTAACTTCATTTATAAAGCTATAGTTAAACCTGTTTGGTCGTACGGTATAGAACTGTGGGGCTGCAGCAAACCGTCAAACACGAAGCTCCTCCAGACACTTCAATCCAAAACACTTCGTATGATATCTAAAGCTCCATGTATCTAATCAGACATTTCATCTCGATCTGGACATACCACTGATTAAAGACGTTATTAAGGCTCATTCTATAAATTACAAACATCGCTCCACCGGCCACACCAATGGATTGATAAATCATTTATTCAACCAACCTCCCGCTAAAAGAATACTGAAAATATTATGGTCAGAAGAATTCCCACAATAATTCTCAGAGAACCATCAGAAAATATCTTATAAATTATTTACTAAGTAGAGTGTAAATGTGCATAAAAAGAGATAAATAATATATATGTCGGTCTCATAATTTTCACAATATCGTCGTTACCAAACTGTTGAAGTGGTACTTAAACATAAGGTAAATAACGCTGGTTCCATATTTATTCTATTGTTATTTTATTGTTGATAACTTTGATATGCATTATTTACTCAAAGATGTCGACGATTTTACTGTATTTTTACATGAATTTTGATTTGGACTTCCTTAGGCGCCCCACAATCTTGACGTCCTTTTAATAACTAGTGCTATCACCTTCCTTTCAATTCCAGGTTTTTCAAATAATTTGATATAGACACAGTACGAATTAAACAAGTTTCCAAACATGTGTTGTTTTCCGCGATTAATACAATTTTATAAACTCGACATGATTTACGTGATAGGCTTACAATAATTACTAAGAATGTAATTTTATGATATTCATCTTTACTAATACGTATGTGTGTTTAGTCATTACACGATTAATCATTGTTAAGAATATTACGTCGAAACAAATATCAGTATACTATGGCTACTTACTTAAGAAGTTTCTCTAGGGAAAGATTTGTAATCACCAATTCTTGTATTATAGATTCCTGTGTTAATTATAAAGTACACAATTAGAATACATTACTTACCCCTCTTTCCTTTTCATAGTTCTTGTTTGAGAGGGTTACTTTAATTTATGTAGTTAATATCATTTTGATAATGTTGCTTGGATACTTTCCTAGTTTACTGTAAAGTGATACAGCACAGCAACAGATGAATAGATGAAAATTAGATTGCTTTTATAGTTATTTTTGTTTTTCAGGTACCTTTGCTGCCTTGCTGAATCAATACGAATGACGGTAGGTAAGTGCACCAAAAGTTTAAGACCAGTGTAAATTAAATTCAGTAAACCTAGTAAAACATAAAAATGATAATTTATCCTTCATTCTGTTCTTATTTCCTATATATATTTACAAGAATATTAGGAGAAACTGTATACATTTTGATACGCAGAATCCGTACTACAACAGTCATTTCAGCGTTTATTCACGGGAAACGCGCTAACGCTATCTCTGTAGCACCGCGCCGCCCCTGTGAGTTACGCTCATCAAGGATTATAATAACGAGATCGCTTTGCATATCTCGACAACGATTATCCTCAACTTCCATCTTGTTTATGCCACCACTGTCGTACGCCATCGTTTCGTTTATATTTTAAAGAACTTTCCATTGTTGTACTAATATTATCAACAGAAACAACTGAACAATTTATATGATACATAACTATTAAAGACATTGATATGCGTAGTTTCTAGTAATTTGTTTTAGTGTACAAACAACTATTATATAAAAGATGTGAATTATATCACCTTGGACACTGATGTGACTGATGCAATTAGATGTTACGTTGTCTGTCAATTTTGACATATTATTGACACAATATTTGCCTGTTGCTGACATGTCCAGTAACCAATATCAAATCAATTTTTTCAATAATTTTAGTATGGTTAAAATATTGTAGTCAAGAAAATGTTAGAGATAATCTTCCTTATGCTTCGTATACCTATGTGTAAAATAATTATTTATTACTCCTACAGGAAAATTACTTTCTGATACTTCATTGACGATCGGCTATTTTTATTATTAAACTTGTAAGCATATACTTATGCAATTTAAATTTTTTACTATGAAATATACCGTCTGTCGTGCTCTGTGCTTATTGGAGCTTGTAAAACACGCAATTATATGTAATTTTCACTAAACAACAAGTGTATTAATAGTAGGCGTAGTATGATAACTATGCTCTTATCCAATAAGATATCGTTTGCGGAAGGAAACTGTCAATCTTTTCAGAGAAATCGTGATGTGCAATTTGCCGCAATATCGTGTTGTTGATCTCGACCCGTCCCGTCCTGGATACCCACGCTTTGGTCTGACGTAGTAATTGTGAACCCTTTCGACTTAATTTTTGATTTTCTTAGCGGAAGACCATAATTTGTGCAGCAGCGTGTAATATTTGCTTCACATTGAAATGATAATAATGCCTGTTCTTGCAGGACGGACTATTCCAATCTTGATCTTTGTCGATCCCGCACGATACCCTTTATTTAACAGAACTTTCATAAAGAGCCTTTGTTATAAATTAACCAACGCAACGGTGCAATTAACTACATTGCAATATAATGCGGATAATCACCTAGGTAATACTTCTTAATGGAGTTTTAATGAATGTCTTAATATTGCGAATACAAGAGCGTCAAAAATGTGTACTAAATATTCTAATTAAAGTCAAACAAATTAGATATAAAATTAATTAATTTGTGACCAAAAAAATCTGCCAAAAATTTCAGGATAAGTCAAGAAAATAGCTATTTATGTAACTAGTTACGAAAGATTTTATTTTGTGTAACGAGTGGATGTAGTACTCATCAAAAAGTTCGTATAAACTTTGTTCCAAAAACAGTCCCTAAGGGGCTTCTAAAAAAGATGTTTTTCTCACATATTTCGAGAACCGATCAATGTAATGTAATGAAATTTTCTATGGTAGAATACTTTTTTGTGCTTAACAATATAGTAAACCTTAAATTTCAAAATTCTTCAGGGGCGTTCCTATATGGGGGTGTGTCAGGAATGTCGCCTCCTTATTTTCTATGCACGTAATTTTTCCACCATTTCAAGCAATTTTGCTTTAAAAAGATCCTCTTTCTAAAACTTCATAAATTTAACAGTTTTTGAGATAAATGAATTTGAAATTTAGTATGCACATCCGCAAAACACCAATGCTTTTTAAATAATAATTTGATTTAGTTTAATTTCTGATACAAACTGATACTATAGAAAAGTATTCTACCATAGCAAATTTTATTAGTTTATATTGATCGGTTCTCGAAATATGTGAGAAAAACATCTTTTTTAGAAGCCCCTTAAAGGGGCTATAGCCCTCTTAGGAACCGTTTTTGGAACAAAGTTTATATGAACTTTATGGCTTATTTTGATGAGTACTACATGCCTTTGGATTTCTGAATACCTTTACCCAAACACCCTGTATAACGATTTGATTGGTTATATGTATATGATTAAAATAATCATTAAAAACTACAAAAAAATTTAAAAAAATCACTCATTTTATAATAATTTCTAACTGTTCAGAATGTAAGATCTTTCAATATATTTTTGTAATCGAAGTTATTCCTAATATATTATTTTAAATCCAATATTTGTATTTTTTTACTACATCACTTAAGAAAATTTTCATGCAAGGAGTGCTTCCTTAACTCAGAAATCAACTGTGACAAAAATATAACATATTTACCCGCTAACTACTTAAAACATAATCATAAACGTCATGTGATGAGTTAAAGGGGTAAATAAGGGCACATGTTTAGGTAAATGATCTCTAAACATGAACATTAAGTTGAAACAAGCTTTAGAGTAGATTTTATCTAGGAACATAGTTTAACGGGCGTTCAGGAGCGTCGTAAAAAATGTTTTTCCTGAGTGGTTTGCTTTAGTATTTACTAATAGGATTCTGTTATTGTTTCCTAATATTTGTTTGTTGTTTTATTAAGAAATAATAATTATATGCAACCCAGTCACATTAATTTTCATAATATCAAAATATTTTCAGATTGTCGAAAGCGTGTTGTAGTAATTATAGTTTTAAGTAACTGGTGAACTGTTAGGTGCAGTACACGCGTGAACAAGAGCATCGCTGGGAAGTGTGTGTAGTAAACTTCATTGGTCGATCGCTTGTCATATTCACATCTTCATGGACCATATTATAAATAATTTCATCGGACTTGGGTGGAGTGAGGTTTATAATCAAAACAACAAACTGTTCTTGTAAAAAAAAAATTGTCGCAACATCGACTATATTAAGAAACAATTTGTTTATATTATTGACTTTAAGAAAATAAGTAATTATAGTTCAAAACGAGCCTGTTACCTCATTTCCAATAACTCTTTTATTCCTTAAAGCGCCTCGAGTTATGATTTTCACGACTGTGTTTCACGACCCACACTGTTTTAAGAAATAAATGGTAGAATATTTTTACATCCTGGGCATGCAGGTATATCCTTAACACATAAATAATACTTTAGAAGCCACGGCCTGTAATATAACTTTTTGATTTGTTCTCACCACAGAGCCAGCCAGTGTTTCATCAACGTTTCATTAGTCCACTTATTGAGGACTGTAGAAACTTGTAACGTGAGTTGTAATTGATTTCCTAGATGGATGCCTATCATAGTTGTTTTTAAGAAGCGACGAGTAACCAGGATAAAATATTTGAATTGAAGGATTTCGAAGACACTAACACATGCGATAAATCTATTCACAAATCTTATTCAGATTCAGATCTGAATAATAATAAATTTAATGTATCTATTCTGTTTAGAATTTCACGATGTAAATAAAGTAAAATATTTAAAATAAAAATAATTGCATTTGTAAATTGGACTCAAATTTGTGGAGTTTAAAAATTACAAAACTAAATGCAACAATCGTGACTATTGTGGTAAGCTCTACCCTTTTTCGACGCTCCTGCGTGTGTCGCATCCATTTAAAAGCAGTGGTGAACAAACACGTGTTATTATGACGGGTGCGATGATTGAAAACAGTTAACCTGCTCTGTTCCACCTCTAATGACTCTTCTGACTTACGAGCCACACTAAATTAAACACACTCAACACTTAAACGGTAACCAGCTGTATCATTCGACTAAAGAGTTAGTTATTTAGATTATGAATTATTATATTTACAAGATATTAATCTTGTTGGGTTATAAATTTTATAAAATTGAGAACGGCTTTTAACTCGTCGTCGCCTTTATGAATATGTTAAGCAGGTTATTATTATTTCTTGTATGTTTGGGTTGTAAATTTTGCAAATTATTACAACTTACGCGAGTGTTAATTAGGCAGGAGGCAGTTAATGCTAAGTGGTTTGCGTTTAAATTGCATTAAAAATGGAGATATGATTTTACTTTAGGTCGTTGTCTGTTACTTAGTTTTAAATATAATTTCAAACCAGTTTAAAAAAATTGTAATATTTGGAGATCATGCCTCTGTTATTATTAGATACATATGTTAAAGGACAAAATTTTACATAAAACAATGTTGTACTTACTTATATATATTTTCTTATGCAAATTATTAAAAGAATGCGGTTTTAACGAATCCTTTCGAAATGTTTGACTGTTTCGTTTTTTGAATAAAATGTAAAATAATGGAAATATTTCTGATTTTTTGTATTTGTTGAAAAACTCGTACGTGGGAATTGAAATATAACATCGTTCAAATGACCGGCTCGGCTCTTTTGTCAGACGATCATTCGTTTGGTTATATTTTCCAAGACTTTTGCACATGAATGCGGCTCTGTTTCGCTGATAATGCGCAGGATTTTCCGTTTGAGGTCAGGAATCGTTGAAGGGTTGTTAGCGTAAACTGATATTGCCAAAACGAGAAACAACACGATCAGGAAACAGTATTTGCAATAACGCCCTCGTATTGAGCGCAATGTGGCAGGTGGCACCATCCTGCTGAAACCATAAATTGTCCAATTCTATTTCATCCAATACGTAAAAAGGTTGCAATCATGTGACGATAACGGTTGCTATCCACCGTCACTGCAATTCTATCCACATTTTGAAAAACCATGCCAAAGAGTAACGTTTTCAGGATGTATTGGTTACTCATAAATTATTTCGGCTCCCCGGTTTTTTTATTAACATAACCATTCAGGTGAACATGAGCCTCGTCCCTAATGGCAATTTTAGTGAAAAATTAGAACAGAGACAGGTCTCTGCTCTAGCATCCATTTGGCGAGTATACGATGTTGTCCATGATCTTTTTACTGCTCTCTGTTTGCCAACATTATCACGCTCCAAAGGTATTGAAAAAATTGGTTTACAATTTCTTTAACATCAGTAGAGACATTCTCCACTGCGGCAATGGATTTGACTCACTCCACGGAAGTCACATTTATCCAATACCCAACTTTATACTGCCATATACGTCAACTAAATCAAAATAATTAATATTTCTTTATAATATCACGATTGTGTATTATACATTATTTTCCCATTTAATTAAAAATGTTGAAAAAACTTCAAGTACGGTTCTTCCCTAAAAAGTACCATTTCTACTCTATATCTACTCTATAATCCCTCCTGATAATTTTTTTTATAAATGACTAAACCACTGGATTTATTGTCAGTGCTAATAGCAGGCAGTGAGCCACTTTACTAAGTCTACTAATATACTATATGTGCTAACATGGAAAGGGTTATTCTATAAAAGCTCCATATTAGGTAGCTACGGTTATGTGACAGGTAAAACGTATTTTCAAGTCGGCATTTATTCTTCTTTAGAAAACATAAAAGTCTCAAAAGTCAGTTTGCGAGCATCGTTATTGCGTGGCTGGAAAAATGTCTTGTTATTCCCCTTATCAAAACATAAAACCGTCACCGACGCTGAAAATGTCCATTTTTACAGTTTCTCATTATGCTAGTCTATGAATAAATTCGCACTTTGGCGCGTTTCGTCGCGATCCACGCGCTCTCCCAACGCGAAATGGAGAATTACAGATAAGCCGTTTGTGCCTTATGGATGCTGGGAATAACAAACTAGGCCATGTTTTACCCCGTGCTTCATCACTTTTATGGTGCGATAACTAAGAATGCCGTCCCGAACAATACCTCTATCTTCCATGAGGCAACCGTGCTCCTATCTGCTTATGCCCCAACACCATCCATATGCCTTTGTCAGTGGCGCTTCCTTTACGCACTCGAAATTAGCGCCCTTTCAATGAAATCTCTCAACTTTCCAGACATAAAGTATTTAATGGTGAAGACCTCGCAAAGCCGTTCAATATAGTGTAAAACTATTGTAAAGAAAAACAAATGTGCAGGATCATGTTTTTTTAGGTATTACATAGATATCTTCCATATTTCTAATATTGTATTGCGATCGTGAAAAGACCAAAATGTCAACAAAATGTATCTTTGACCTTAGAATAGGATATAATTAAATAAAAGTGTTTCTAAAACCATGTCTGTTGGTCTTTATATTGGAGCAAAGTTAAAGAAAATGTGGAAATTGTGTCCTGCCATGTTTGATGCACAAGCTTACGCGCCTCCTCATGTTATGAGAAGCATTTTGTAGCATTATAGTTGCACATTCTTTAACAACTCTTAATTCCAGTTCATGAGAATTGTGTATAGAAGTTCTGAAAATCCTATTATTCAAGTAAGGAGTAACAAGATAGTCCATAATGGTCAAACAAGAAATTCTGAAACTTATCAGTAGGTTATTAAAAAACTCGCGAAGAAAGGCCATGTTTTGTCTTGCCGTATGTGCTCCGTCTTGCTGAAAATAACCATGCTGTGGTATTCCGGCAAAAGACATTGGCATTAATGTATCTTATATGGATGCATGCCAAAGTCTTGCTCTACAAGCGTTCAATATGTTTCGTAAAAAAATACAATTTCCCGAAAGATATTTTGCATATGCGGAATAATATCGGTAATATTTCGATTCTAAAAAAAATTACCCCCCTAATCCGCCCACCATATCAAAAATTTCCAGAGAGAAAATCTTTTGTATTTATATGCTCTTTTCGTTTTAGCGGTCGTCAGATGGGAACATTTCATCGTCGAATTTGCACGCCATTTCCTATACTAATCAATCTGTTATTCATTACACAAGCACACAAAACAAAAGTGGTCTGTTACTGGGATTCCACCTCAGTACTATGTATTTCGACCCATTGAATATGAATCCAATGTCGGCTTAGCTCCATCACCACCCCCCTCCCCCCCTTTTGAGGAAATCACCGATAATGTTAGGGAAATCCTGGATAATGTAAAATTTAAGCAATCAGTCTGTCATGAAGAGACGAGGATGTCAGTCACTGAGTTGTATTGGAGCTACTCTTAACATGGAACGTGGTCACAGGGAGGGTGAATCCGAAGCCTATTGGTAGGGGGTGGGGGTATAATGGACCAGGGGGAGGTATAATGGACCATACTGTAGAATCAAAAAATAAGAGTTTTTCAACTATAACAAAGATTCAGTTATAAATTCTACGAAGGCGTAGAAGGGCCATAGTGCTACATTCAATAAAAAATCTTAAATACTGCAACTTTCGACTTTACTCGCAAATTTCGACTTTACTCTCGAAATTTCTACTTTATTTGATTAAGTAATTTAAAAACATTCCCTTAGCGACTTCTGGGATAGTTTCTATGAGCAGTGTACTCTGGGTGCACAGTATAAAGTATCTACCGTATGTGAGGTAGACTGGTTGGCGGGATAACTTATGTATAAATCCACAAATATTAATGAAATTATATGGGAGAATACTCTATTACCAAAAAATATATTGCCATTATTGAAACCACTCTATTTTGTCATATTTAAAAAAGTACCTGAGAAATCAAAAGACGAAATATTAGAAACATTTTTGCGATTTTGCACTGGTGCTAATATGCTAATTGAAAATAACATTTCATTTTAATACTGTGGAAGGAATTAAAGTGAATTCCTGTTGGCCCTACTAATCCGGTCTCAATATGTGGACAACTGTGGATCAGAAAGGTCATGCGATCACACCAATTTTAATCGAAAGGGGGGTCAAAATTAGCCTATTGCCAAAAAGTCGGGATCCTAACGACGTGGGGTCACCCAGTTTTTTATTGAAGAGTGTTAAAATTTATTTCTTAAATATATCGCGTTCTATTAACGCTAAAGCAATTTTCTAAAAAGCATTGTGACGCTCCTTTCATTTTTTTTTATTAGCACCAAAGTAATTTATAAATAGCAATTTTTATTTTCAACTATATTTTTTGTTCCTATTTACATATGTTACTTTATGTTATTTTATGTTATAAAATGTATTGTTTAATTGAAAAACTTAAAAATATAGATGCATAACCGATTTTTAACAACAAATGTTTATTTTGCATAAATAATGCAAACTTTATAAGCACTCAATTTCAAATTTTTCGGTTGAATTTATAGTTAAATATTATGAGAAAGAAAATAGATGAATGTAAGAAATAACTTATTTGTCAAAACGCGAGTTTGACCCGATTTTTTTTTAGTTTAAATCATGGTCCTACAGGATGTGAGAGAAAAGCATGTCGACTATAAGTGTCGTTTTTTATATTTGTTTGATGTTCAATTTTATCACTGGTTTATGAGAAAAACATAATTTCTCAAATTTTTTATACTTCTCTTATTTTATAATACCTACTGTTTTTTAATCCATTAACATTCAAAGGTCTCTAAAATGTCTATTAAATCAGACGAAATTTTCCAGGCACTTTTTATAACAGCTGCATCTCTTGAATACACACACGTATTCAGCAAAATAATTTAAAAACTAATTTTCTATTTTACTCAGTTTAGACTGCTCCATATACCCAGGTGCTATTTTTAATATTTTGTCAATTGGATACCAATCTTCTGCTTCCAAGTTATGCCTCACATAAGGCTCTTTAGTGCACCCGCAGTACACTGCTTTAGTGCACCCACAGTACACTGCTCATAGAAACTGTCCCAGAATTCGCCAAGACAATATCTATAAATTCCTCTCAAATCAAAACCAATTTCCTTCTTCCCACTAGGTAGTATTATTTTATTTCAAGTTGATAATCCATAGGATGTTTTGAATAACTAAATCAAAGTCGAAATTTCGAGATTGAAGTCAAAATTTCGGTTTTAACAATACCACCGACTTAGTAACGCTTTAACAGGAATTATATAAAACTGTACTTTTGGGTTATTATATTAATGAACAAAAGTAAAATAAATTCTAATAATATAATAATGTATCTTTATAGAAAAATAGATTAATATTATATTAATAAATTTGTATTTTTTAACATTTTTTTTGTAAACTTATATAATCTGTAAACAGTAAGCCAGGTTTTCCGGTCAGTAGACGGTAAGTTTTAAAAAATATTAGAGGGCTGTAAGTGAAAAATGGCAAGCGACCTATATTCTGCATAATAAAGAAACCCACAGAATAATTTATTTCAATACTTCAAAAAGATAAATTAAACGTGGAATTTTTATATTTATTGATGGAAAAGGAGAAATTAAACATCACACTATTGAGTAAGACAAGAAAAATTAAAATTCGATATTTGTTGTGTTTTAAATATTAGTTTAAATGAACAGTATTAAAAAAGGTACATAAAATTTCTTGTCGGCCATGAGAAAACTTGTGTTGTTTTCTCGTTAATTATATTTTTTAGAAGTCAAGTACACCTCGTATACCTAGTTTATAATTACTATGAAAAAGTTGGTTTCGAGGTTGGTTTTAACCATGCAGAAGCTGGTACAATTAGAATATTAAGAAGTACATTTTCGGCAATATTTTCAAGGTTCAGAGACTGAAAATAAGATTTAACATTTTCACTTTCTTCTGCTCTTGATTTGTAAATTTTAAACCTTTTTACTAGAAAATTATCTGCAGAATTTGTTTTCTTACATTAATGATTTAATAATAATTATAAGAGATAAGATTAATGCCATATACCCCAAAAAAGAAACATGATGCAGCTACGGACACGTGTTTCGGAGGTATTGCATCATGGACCACGATTGCAGCCTCAAATGACAGCAGTCGGCACATTGAGTTCATATTTCTTGAGCAGGAAAAAAATGCCGCATTTACAAAGCAGAACGCGGCCTCTTTAATGTTCGCAAAGACGCCGCCGCACGTGTTCCTTTGTCGCTAATTTTTTATCTGCGCTAGAACTCTGAAGTGGACTGTACTGCTCTATTTCTACCCAGGCAAATACAAACAAAAGAGTGACGTCTAACAGGGTTAAATAATACAAGAGATAAGATTAATGCCATATACATATATTTTGGGGTATATGGCATTAATCTTATCTCTTGTATTATTTAACCCTGTTAGACGTCACTCTTTTGTTTGTATTTGCCTGGGTAGAAATAGAGCAGTACGCATAGAGCTCAATGTGCCGACTGCTGTCATTTGAGACTGCAATCGTGGTCCATGATGCACGAAAGCACGAGTTTGAGTGCTGTGTACTGTGCTTTCTAACCTTTATTAATTATTGCTTTGGATCTTATATTCTTTGTTTAGCTACGCTACGCTGACGAGGAGCAATAACTCCGAAACACTTGTCCGTAGCTGCATCATGTTTCTTTTTTGGGGTATATGGCATTAATCTTATCTCTTGTATTATTTAACCCTGTTAGACGTCACTCTTTTGTTTAAATAATAATTATGTTTGGTAGGGGAGACTCCCTCAAGATACAGCTGACGAGTGAAATTAAGAAGACATTGGACAACTACACATTGTTTTTAAGTGCTTTAAAGTTAACAATTAGTGATGATGCGGCTAATAAACTAAAAAGAATTGAAGTGTCATCATAGGAAATGTTGATTAATTAATATCTGGGTTTCTTATACTTGGTTCCCACAAATTTAAACACTTTAACTAATACTTTAAGTAGGTAATTATAAGTTTCTTAGACTAATTGTGTAAGTATTGTATAATCATCTGATGAGACCTCTTAACAAATCAAACATGGCCATTGAACTAATTGGTGTTTCAAATTGTAAAAATAATTTATAGGTGTTCATTTAAATACTGAGAAGAATAACTTAGATCTGTTTGTGGTTTAAATTCTATTACAGCACCGATACATAGTGTCAACGATGAATATAGAGGTACTAAATGGGTGGAAAAGACAAACAATTTTGGAGTTGGGTGTTCATAGTAGAATATTATGGAAATTCTGCTTAATATAAACTAAAATGTGTCAAAATTTTGTAAAATTACTTATACATATTATTTAGGGTGTTTTATTAGAAACACGAATAACAAAATTGATAGGAATAAATTGGGCCTAACTTTTTATTCCAAAAAATTCCTTCTAATGCGAATTTCTAGTAGCTTTAACAATAAAGATAGGTTGTTGTCTCCAATTTTTTTCTAAAACACCTTATACATATAAATTTTGCGGATTTTAATCTATTATGACATATATAAAATCAAAAACGACCATCGCTATGGTTGGTAAGTAAAATATCTCTATCATTGATTCATATAATAATAATAATAATAATAATAATACTGAAACAAACACCGCCTTGAAGGAGGAGGAGAAATGCACCAAATACAGAGATCTCCGGTACGAGCTCCAAGTGCTACAGTACCCAGGCTACTCTGTCAAGATGGTCGTCTTAATAATCGGTGTACTCGCTGCTCTTCGCATTGAGGACCATGCCCGCCTGCCTGCACCTGAAATAATAATAATAATAATAATCGACTTTATTGTATACCTATACACAGAAGCACAAGTTGTAATAAAAGAAGAAATTAGAAGAAATTCATTAACTCCCACCATGGCGTAGTCTAGCTTATAAAGCTACTCATACTCAACAAAGAGAAAGAGTATGATTCCTTCAAATTTAAAGATATATATAAAATAAGATTATATATAGATATTGTTTTTTTTATATGTATCAATTACATCATAAATAAAAATTGAAATAGATAGATAGGTATATTACAAATTCTGTAAAAAATTATTATACTTATTTCTCAATGGTAAACATACGTACATTCATTGCTCATTTAAAATATAGATTTGTATTTATTGATATTAAATGCTTTCGACGATTTTGCATGTTAAACCACGTGTACTCTTTTATTTTATGAGACGTGATCAAATTTTTTAATTCCAATTATCAATCTGCAGAACGCATTGAACTTTCTGTATACTATTTTTTACATTTTGATCGAGACATGGACCATAAATAAAATCACACTAATTGAAATAAAATGAAATCAATGATTCGCATAATTTTTTTTTAAATGAAAATTTAATATTTTCCGATTAGATTCTATTAAGAGTTGCATAAAATTTTTTCAACAATTTTTTTACATGTTCTCTAAAGCGTAAGTCAGAATCAAGAATTACCTCTAATTTCTTTGAATAGTTAACTATAGGCCGGGAGACATTATCAATTCTAAAATTTAAATGTTAAAAATCTTCGTTTCTCCTTACTCCCAAAGATTAAATTGCATTTATTTGTGTTTAACATTAAGTTATGCTCATATGGCTCTTTAATATTATCCAGCTCTTCATTAACCATATATAATTGCGTGTCATCGGAGTATGCTTGTAAAGGGTGGCCCATAATGTAGTGACACATTTTGAAGTCTAATAAATTGGCCTCTGAAAAACCTATAGGTAAGTTTTTGGTGTTGTTCGATAGAAAAACTCAAAAAGTTTTTGTGTTGCAAAAAAATACAGGGTGTACCAAATTATAAAACGATTTTAATCAAAATATGGAATTCAAAAAATTTAATCACAACGAAAATTAACATTATAATAATAATAACAGGCCTAATTTAAAAAACTTATGTCTAAAAGATGATGACCTTCTCTCCTTGAAGATTCTTCTACTCTAGACACCAGATTTCGCATAGTATTATGCAACATTAATGGAGAAATATTCCGGATTTCTGTTATGAATATTTTCTTTTAATTCGTCGATATTTTGGGGATTATTGATGTAAACCCTGGATTTTTAACAATAAAAGCGCGATGATTCATTTTTCGAAACCGGCAGTACGTTCTGTATATTTGTACTGTATATTTGACAATAATTATAACAATTACAAATCTCTATGGTTACTCTTCAAAAAATAGTAGTATACAGAATGTAACTTTACATAGTTATTTTTTGACTTGAATTTTTATACTTTGGAACACCCTGTATTTTTTTGCAACACAAAAAACTTTTTGAGTTTTTCTATCGAACAACACCAAAATCTTACCTATAGGTTTTTTAGAGTCAAAGTTATTAGACTTCAAAATGTGTCACTACATTATGGGCCACCCTTTACTTTACAAATGCTTATACAGAAGTTAAAATGTCAGCCGTGTAAGACCCCTGCGGGACACCAGATCTTATGTTCTTAGTTTAAATCAAACAGCAACTATTAATATGGCAATTTATTTAACACCTACATTAAAGTTAAGAAAATTGTTTGAAATAAATAATTTTCTTAACGGTAATTTACAACTAAGTATTCTACTGTTCTGCGATGAAATAAAGACATATTATTTGATAATTTTCATGCGTTACATAAAAATATTGAACTCATAAAATGTATTACCCAACTTTTAAACGTTACTGATTTGCGCGAAAAAGAATAGAATTCAATAAGCAATCGAATTTATCAAAATATTATTCTATTTATGCTTTAATAGAACAAATGGGCATTTTCACAAATTTGTATCTAAATACTTTTGATATTCCTTTCTCTCTATCTCTATCACTGTGTATATTATTAGAAATTCATTTATATGTGATAAGTTATGCAGTATTTCACTTCACTTAGAATTAAATTTCATAGAGTATTCTTTAAAATGTACATACAATATCCTTTAAAATAACGTTGAGAACGACACTGAAATCCATACTCGCCTGGCAGCGTTTATATTATATGTGATAACGCAACTCATTCGTTTTTCCAAACTTTCTAAATGGTTTCTTTCACGAATAAACAAAATTGCCATTTCACGCTAACGCCGATACGTATACTCTGAACGTTTCTACTTTATTGCGGCGATATCATCACAAAACAATAGAATCTTGGTTTTGCAACATACGAGTAGAAGGTAATCTAATTTTAATAAAATTTGAATTAAAATAATAATTAATATTATAAATATTTTTTTGATTTATTCCTAATAATTTCTTTGATATTTAATAGATGTACTTATATTTACACTTGGAGTAGTTTTCCACACACACCAAAACACTTTTGCACACACTCGACGCGCGTTTCGCCAACCAAGTTGGCATCATCGGGAGATGGTTAGTTTTAATCATCTCCCGATGATGCCAACTTGGTTGGCGAAACGCGCGTCGAGTGTGTGCAAAAGTGTTTTGGTGTGTGTGGAAAACTACTCCAAGTGTAAGTTCTACACCAAAGGTTCCAACCCCTCTTCAGGAGTACTTATATTAGAGATTTTGTTACATAAGTAACCTCCATAAAGTTAAGATTATTAATGCAGAGTACCGATGTTATTTCAATTGTTGTATTCAAGATGGAGCCTGTCAAATTTAGTCAATTGATGTTTCATACGAGGGCTACAAGATAGGGTAAATGACAGAAAATGATAGTGGATCCATTGCTAGTGAGCTAATAAACCATAATGTACAAGTTTAAATTTATTATTCGTTTTACTGATGTGCTAATTGGTGGTTGCAAACCTAATCTATAATAAAAATACATGCATTATATAATTATTTCAGACAAGTTTTAAATGCAATACTGGACTTCCCAATAATATATCAACAGACAGAAAATAAAAATCATGAGTTACAAATGCCTCAACTTTGAAGCTATGTGTAACGTTTGAACACAAAGTATAGCATTTATTCCTGTGGAATTAATTACATTTTTACCACATTCATCTATGTACTTTTTGAATCAGCAGAAGTTATTTCAAGATGTATTATAAGTCGTTATTTTGCTACAAAAATGTGTGCTACGTCAGAGTCGTCAGACTCGGATTTAGTAGCTCAATATACATAAGAGGATCATGGTTTCATACGTTTTCAGTTAACAGGCCAATAATTTCATTGTTAACAAGATTTTGTAGAATTTGTGGTATATATTGAGGTTAAAAAATTGTGGTGCGAAAAATATGAAATTCGATTCAACGACTCGAACTATATAAATATTATGATTTCATTCCCTTTCAGCAATTGTAGAACTATAAACTATTCCTTGAGACTAAAAAGAAACTGTGCTTGCTGGAACAAATCTGATGTCAAATTCGAATTCAGTAGGTATGGTGGTCTAGTCTGTCGGACATCACACTTTTTTGTGTCTGTATAAATCATTCTCAAGTTATTCTAATAAGAGGCAAACTTACAGGCCAACAGACTGACAGATAAACCACTCTTTGATATATATTGTATTTTTTACAATATTGCAATATTTTCAATGGACTTTTTAATAATAGAAAAGGAAATTTTATTAAAATATTTGTTTGAAAATTGTGTTCCTTTTATTACGTCTAAAATCGAATAAACATAAATTAGAATTATGTTAGAATCAATTTACTGTAACCACGGTACATTAAATACATTTATCACTTTTAAATAGTTGAAAATGAAAATAACAAATTCAATACAATAAAGGCAATTTTAAACGCTGAAACTTACGAACAGTTTGGTAATAAAAATAGCTTAAAAGGTATTTAATGTAATTTAATTTTCTAAGGCATGTGATTAGCTGTGTTAGAACATATACAATATTGCTTTAATACGTTTTCATAAAGTTAGGCCATCAATAAAGAACATGATAGTAATACAAACATCCTGAATTAAATGCGATTTCTACAAGAATCAGTTCCAATGACATTTTTATAGGAATTTTATGGACATACTGCACCGTTAATATTCAAATGAATCATACATAATTCCGTTAGTGGCGTTCTAGAATACATTTTTCTGTCACATTTACAAAATTGCTTTCCCATACTGTATAAAATATGCTGTGTATATTTATTATTCTCATGGCATGATCAGATCGTGAATTATTTTTGAACATACGCCCAACCAATTCATAATAAACGATGGCGTGATTGACGGCAATTTTGCGCGTTACGTAATGAAGAGTGCTTAATCAGCCGAAGAGCATTTCCGGATCGCACCGGAAGTGGACTGATCGGTTATGACTAGGCCACGAGGGGGCGGCTTTGATAGCACGTATCTATGTCTTGTTTGGACTTGTTCTATTTCATGTTTCATTTATCGTCATAAAGTTGATATAGGGAGGCTGCAGTTACTTCCGGAATCAGTAGACCGGGCGAACCGGAACTATTACGTTCGGTGAATAGGGGAAGGCATTTTTTGATGATAAAAAGTTGGCGATTTATATGTATTTTATTATACATAAGTAGAGAATATTATGTATTTATAAGATATGGGATTGTTGGAAATAATGTATCGATTATACGCGTGGAAGATATATGAATCAAATTGATGGCTATTGGGACTTTTTATTGAGAGTTAAACAATTTCTAATGATTATGCGCTGATCACTATTACACTCGCTATTACATCGCATAAAACTGTAATTTTTTATTTATCTCACACAAGTATTTATCGAGGTGTTGAAGATCAAAATAGTTATTTATGTAGGTAATAACATAGCCTTCTACAGTTCCAAGCCATGAAGTTTGAAATCTGGCAACGCGACAGGTAGACCACTTTGGTCGTGTTGTTTACCAACGGGGTTTGTTTAGTAATTACTTTTTAGACTTTGTACTGTTTGTACTTTAGTACTGTGTTATTAAGAATTATTATTAATAATTCATTAACTTCGCTTATTTGAAGTTTTTAAACTGGACAAAGGTAAGAAAGCATTATATACGGTCATTTAGTGAAAACGTCATCTGACAGATAATGGATGCAAACAATGTTTAAAGTTAGGAAAAGCGATAATTTAATTAAACAAAAATATTTAAGCACTAAAAAGGTATGTATATATGATTGACTTACCAGTATTTTATAACCTGTTATAAATATAACATAATATAATAATGATATAGACTTATAAAACAAAAATAAAATAGTATTGTACACCTTGCAAATTGTTATTTATAAATGAATACAGTTTATTTGACAAATGTTACAAAATTACACATGTTTCTATCAGTGGATGTTATAAATTTATAAATTGTTTGCATCCAATTCTTTGACATCACATATGACTCATGACGCGCACTAAATATGCGTTTATTTTTTATATTGTAGATGCCTCGACATTGCTGTATACTATGCAAGTACTTTAAAAACTGAATCCTCAAATAGTAGGTACTTATCCCTTCCCAAAGGATCCAGTGCTGCAATAAATTGGCTTAGAGTTATACACACGGAGGACTACTGCATTAGTAAAAAAAAAATTCAGCTATTTGCAGTTTGCACTTTGAAGGCAGAGAAGTTACAACCATGGAGCTTTATAAAGATAGGTAATACGCACGAGGCTAACTAACATATCTCAAGCGAATGTGGTAATAAATCCCAAAAAAGAAAAGGAAGAGAAATAACATATCCTCGTTTAAATGAGGATGCAGTTCTTCACATATTTTCCAATCAACCGAAGTATCTTTCTACAACTAAGCCAGTGTCTCGACGTAATCCTGAAGAAAGAAGACAAGATGCTAAAGGCAAAATATTGACCAGTTTCTTGCCGACGACATCATATCAAGCTTTGAATATTTTGTGCAGGCTGTGCCAAAAAAATGGTGCTTCATTAAGTGGAATTACAAGTGTGTGTGTGAACAATGTCTTGTATTTTTACATTTTAAATATTGACTACGACAGTGAAGAATCTGATACTGATAGTAGCGAAGTAAAAGTAGTTTCAAGTATTAGCGTAAATCAAAGTGTTAATGTTAGTGTTTTTGTAAATAGTCATGAATTGCCATCAAGCAATTTAGAGTGGATTTTACCCTATTAAGTGTATATTCTAGAATGATATATTTGTAAATTATTCATTTTGGCGAAATAAATTTATAGCACAAGTTTTGGGATCTTTATACTTTATTTCCTAAACAAAATCCTTAATCAGTGCATGAAAGTAAGGGATGATTGAATTACAAACAGGACTACCATTGACAGGAAATGCGATGTTGCCATTGTTACTTCATGGCTTGGAACTGTAGATGGATATGGTAATAAGGATCATAAAGACAAGCATTATGGTACTAGCCGTGAATATCATCATCATGATGACACGGCGTGTTAGACCAATCAAATTAACATTTTTTTTTTTTTCGAAAAAGGAAAAAATTGTTAACAGGGCTTTGGCAGTTGTAAATGGTAAAGTGGGGTATAATAATTAAAAAAAAAATCCATGCACTAGCAGGAATGTTCCGGGGGGGATTTAGGGGGGTCAAAGGGGTCAATTGTGTATTATTGCAGTTTTCGGATAAAATTGAAGTCGGAGAGAAAAATATTTAATAGAAAAGTTGTAGATCGTCAAAAAATCTATAACTTTTCTAGAAATCAATTTTTCACATATCCTCAAAATATCCGAGAAAAATGCGAAAAACTGGTTTTCCTGTTTTTTATTTTTTATTTCTATCAAAAAAATTTAATTTTGACGAAACTTGAATATCCACAAATTTTTTCAGACCAAAAAACCAAAAGATTATTGAATTGAATTTTACTTAGAAAAATACAAGATATCCTTAGTTTAATTATTTCGTAAAAACCTTAATTTTGTAATACTATCGCTATTAATATTCGGAAAACGAATATTCGAGCGACGTCGAAGAAACCTGCGAATACGATGATAACGCAGAAAATGAGAGCACAAATGTGTCGAAAAAACGTAAACTTAGGTAGTGTCAATTTGTGTTAATTAGTGTTAATTTTGATATGAATTATAATATTATCTTGTAAATATGTAATATTAAAAATTGGAGAATAAATTGAAACATGTTGCCTCCTCCTACCTGATTGTATTTTTCTACGTAAAATTCAATGGTGTAATCAGTTTTATAAGATTATATAAAAATTTCAATAAATTATAAACATATACAAAAAAAATTGATTTTTGCGAAAGTCATTTTTTGTTTTTTTTTTTATTTTTGAGCGTGTTTTTAAATGGAGACTACTATTTTTTATCATTTACTAAAAAAGTATAAGTAAAAACGAAGAAATTAAGACCTAAATCAAGTCGGTGCGATGATTTCCTGAAGGACAAATTTCATTTTAAAAAAAATGTTTTTTTCCAAAAAAAGGGAATATCTCGGAAACCTATGAATTTTTTGGTCTGAAAAAATTTGTGGATATTTAGAAGACCAAAAGGTATATTTCCACCAAGTTTCGTCAAAATTAAATTTTTTTGATAGAAATAAAAAATAAAAAACAGGAAAACCGGTTTTTCGCATTTTTCTCGGATATTTTGAGGATATGTGAAAAATTGATTTCTAGAAAAGTTGTAGATTTTTTGACGATCTACAACTTTTCTATTAAATATTTTTCTCTCCGACTTCAATTTTATCCGAAAACCGCAATAATACACAATTGACCCCTTTGACCCCCCCAAATCCCCCCCGGAACATTCCTGCTAGTACATGGATTTTTTTTTGATTATTATACCCCACTTTACCATTTACAACTGCCAAAGCCCTGTTAACAATTTTTTCCTTTTTCGAAAAAAAAAAATGTTAATTTGATTGGTCTATATCAATGTAAAATTATATTTTTCTAAAACTTTAAAATTTTGTATTTTTAAAACGATGACAGGTGCATTAATTTATTTATTTAAAAAATAGTAAGTGACCTGTGCCTTACCGTTTCCTTGACAACGCATCAAAGAATTATTTATTTAGCTGTCAAACACTGCTATAAGTTGCAAATTGAATATGTATTGAACGAATTAAAACATTATATGGTGATGATGAAAGTTTACCCTCCGATTTGGAAGAAATTGCAGGAAATGTCGTGGACTCTCTTTTGCCTGAAAAATCACGGTTTGTATATGAATCTGTGTTTGCTCGTAATGAGGAATGGTGTACCAGTAAGAACCCGAAGAATGTGATGATAAATGAAGGTTCAGTTTTAATTGCTCTTTTGCAATTTATAATAATTAGTTAAGTTAAATTGTATTTTGAATAAAATTTTTTGATCTAGCACATATATTTTCTTCTAAACTTAATTTTTACACAAGTCAAATAAAATTATAGTAATAGTACTTTTTGAATCTCATTATGGCACTAGTGCTTTCTGGAATTTTCATTATGATACTAGTATCATAATGAACTTACTTAAGTCACTATAAACACATGACATAATGATGTCATTATGACGTGCCACCAGATAAATAAATAAATAAATAAATAAATAAATAAATGTTTATTGTGCCACAAGAGAATCACACAAGAGGTGAGAATTCGGCATAGCCGTTCTTCCATTCCACCTATAATGGACAAATAATATTTAAATGTTCACAAATATTTTGAAAAATGAATCTTACACACTATAAGAGAAATATTACAATAATTATTAAATATTTACATGGTTAGTTAGTGCCTTAACATGTCTAACAAATAGTATTTATATGAAGTAAGAGTGATGACACAAAAACTTATCACTATAGTTTATGATACGTTTTAGAAAAGGTCTGGACTTATGATATCTTAAGTGCATTAGTGTGTGGCAAGCACACTGATGTCATAATAAATAGAATGTAGACACTGCTCTAATTTAACCATAGATGAAGTACATCAGTATATTATCTGTGGTGTTATTTATTTTATTTATTTATATCAAGGAGTCGTCCATGGAAAAAGTAAGAGATGGTATCGTACTACCTGTCACAAGGCAAGTATTGAAATGGATAATGAAAAAACAAATAAAAGAAATAAAAACAGCATATTTCAAGCAACTACTAGTGATAAAAATGCACGCTTTGCAAGAAAACATTCTTCTTGTTAAAGAGGCTGAACTCGAAGGAAAAAATAACCTTCTAAAGCAGTCCAAATATTGCTGGAACAAAGAATATCAGAATTAGAAAGTAGACTGGACAATAAAACAATCAACAAAAACAATGTATAACTTTACAAAAAAAGAACACCAAATCAAAGTCAAGAATTTCAAGAATCAAACGTCACACTAAAGCATCAATCAGTTGATCAAAGTTACAGTGTATCAATGAATAAAAATAAATATTGGAACAGTAGAAACTGAAGACACAAAAGATGAATTTAAAGGCAACGATTAAAATAAAAACTAAAAAACATGGTTTTTCATATCGTAAGTCGTAAGTAACATAAAAATTACATTAGAAGGAAAATTCAAATAGAAGACGATGAAGAGATTACAGTAAAGCATATTGCAACGAAATATGATAGCATTAGAAAATACTGTAAATGTTACCAAATAGGCATAAAACTTAATTTAAAAATAGGTTAAAGTAGCTTATAGTTTATAGACGATTCGACTTTGATGCAATGAGACTTAGTGAAAGTAATGGAGAGGATTTTCAATAAAGGACAAAACCCGAGATAAAGACACAGCAATATTAATAATCGCCTATACTGCACCTACAAATAATGTTGTCAATGAACACAACATAGACGATGTTGATGATATAAAAAGAATAAATAATGACAAAGACTAAAATTATTCAAACAACTATATTTATAATATTCCTTAAAAATGTTTAAAAAATAAAATAAAAGATATTGAGCTTTACATACAAAGTTTGGAAGAGAAGATCAGCAGCCTGTATAAACTTCCTTCCTCCCTTTTAAAATCTACAACTTATTTTGTTTTTGCACTTTTTTCATATACGCCAGTCATCTTAAACAAAAAAAGGCAAAGTTCGCAAAAAATCCGGTAGTTATGAATTTTTTATTTGTTAGGATTCATATCAGCTGTATAAAACCAAGTTTGCAGCTTCGAAAAACTTGTGCTCGCTGCGTGGTGGGGGGAAAACCACGATATTCTTTGACTGTTTTTAGTTTTTGGGTTATAACTTGTAAATAATGGATCCTACGTAAAAAAGTAATCTTAGCTTTTTTCAATCCGATAAAATTTCCTTCATTTAGAGACTAAGTGCAGCTTTGTACGACCAATAGGTTTTGAGATACTGGACTTCAAAAACTTGAATTTTTTTCTTTACAGCAAAACATCAACTATACAGGTGTTTCCAAATTGACTACCGTAAATTTAAGAACTTGTAGAGAACGTTAAAATAAAACTAAAACCTCTATACAGTTTCGTCGAAAAACGCTTCGTTTTCAAAATACAGGATGTTATAGTATCGACTGGCAGATCAGTTATTTAGCTATATCTCAACAGAGTAGGCAGAGGAATCTAAATTTTTGTGAGCGAGTGTTACTTAAGACTACCGATGACTGTATAATATTTTAAATCTGATACCATCATTCAGTGGCGTAGAAAAAGGGGTAGCATAACACTTTTTTGTTAATAAAAAATGTGCTGTCAGATGTTTTGAAAATATCGTCTCATTTTCAAATTCCCCAATCAAAATGCTATAATAAAGATGCTCTTATTAAATACCTCCAGAGGCGTTCGTTTTCGAGATATTCACGGTTTTATGTGGTACCTACTTAATTTGCGAAAAACATTAAAAAGGGGCAATCATCACAAGGTAGATAAAAACAAAAACAAATGCAACTCAAACCTGCTTAACTGCCAAGAAATTACATTTTAATCTCAAAGGTGCACTTCTTAACAAATTCATATTGAAAATTTCCTTTTTTGATTAATCGTTCAGTAGCAATATTTTATAAAAAGTACCTACTAAAATGGTAAATTACACATGTGCGGAAGTTTTTATTTATCTTGTACATTATTAAAATATTCTACCTTTGCTTTGCTATTTTATTGACTAAGTACATTAAAAATGTTTTATTAAACACATGAGTATTGCCACATAAAACCGAGAATATCACGAAAACGAACGCCTCTGGAGATATTTAATAAGAGCATCTTTATTATAGCACTTTGATAGGGGAATCTGAAAATGAGACAATATTTTCAAAACATCTGACAGCAAATTCTTTTTTTACCAAAAAAGTGTTAGGCTACCCTTTTTTCTACGCCACTGAATGGTGGTATCAGATTTAAAATATACAGTCATCGGTAGTCTAAAGTACCTAACACTCGCTCACAAAAGATTCCTCTGCCTCCTCTGTTTAGAGATATAGCTAAATAACTGATCTGCCAGTCGACACTATAACACCCTGTATTTTGAAAACGAAGCGTTTTTCGACGAAACTGTATAGAGGTTTTAGTTTTATTTTAACGTTCTCTACAAGCTCTTAAATTTATGGTAGTCAATTTGGAACACCTTGTATAGTTGATGTTTTGCTGTAAAGAAAAAACTCAAGTTTTTGAAGTCCTCTATCTCAAAACCTATTGGTCGTACAAAGCTGCACTTAGTCTCTAAATGAAGGAAATTTTATCGGATTGAAAAAAGCTAAGATTACTTTTTTACGTAGGATCCATTATTTACAAGTTATAACCCAAAAACTATAAAAAGTAAAAAAATATCGTGGTTCTTCCCCCACCACGCAGCGAGCACAAGTTTTTCGAAGCTGCAAACTTGGTTTTATACAGCTGATATGAATCCTAACAACATATCAAAAATTCATAACTACCGGATTTTTTACTAGAATGTATTAAATGACTGGCCTAATATTTCTATAAATAAACTCATAATAATTGTCAAAATTGATAAATGACAATTAAAATTATTTTTCCACATCTGAATAACTCATTTTCAAATAGGTTGGAATTTTGCATAAAAATCTGGTGATAAACTGTCAGAACTTACCTACTATAATCTACGTGAACTGTTTTATACAAAGAGGCATGCTGTTTTAAAAACAACTCCAGCAAATGACAACAAATTATATATTTTTGAAATCAGCTGAAAATGACTTTTCAAAATATGAAAAAATATACATGATATTCCATTTAAAAAAGCATACATTGTGTCAAAATAGCATCGGAAAGTATTCCGATGCTATTTTGTTTCACATTTTTTCGGAAAAAGATATTTGACACCAAAATATTGTCTTTACACTTTTTTCATATCTTTAAACATAAGGTAGATAGGTGTCAAAATATATTGAACTACCTTGTACCTTATTTTTCATATTTTAGTTGGGAAGTACATAAAGAAATAAGAAAAGTAAGTTTAATTTAAGTTTGGTGACCAATCCTAGTAGGTATATTTAAAAAGCAAAGAGAGTTGTTTTTGTATAAAGAACCAAATTTCAACATATTTTAATTTAACAAGAAGTTCAAATGCATTGTATCTTAGATCTTAGATATGAATTGAAAATTTTATATCCAGTTTAAAATTCAGATGTGTACGTACTAAAGACAAACCTCTTCAAAATTTGCAATTTACATATATCTTTAAAACATTGTCGCATTGTTAGTACTCCCAGTTTTATTTGTCGGTATTTTTTTGAAGACTAAATAAAATGAAATCACTTTGCAAGTTCTAATTAGCGACCAACCAACAAGTCTTTTCGTTTATGACTTACTTCACAACTGTCAAACGTCGAATCACTATTTATTCCATAAACAGGAAAGTCAGGAAATTTATTCCTCATTCGAGTTCGAATAAACAATAAATAGTTTCTTTTATGGTAAATGCAAATATTCACAATGATTTCGAATCACAAAACGTTATGACATACGAACTGATAGAAGAAATAAAAATCTGAATAAGTTAACCCCTCATAGTTCACCTAAATCAGAAACTGCAGTGATTATCAGCCTGACAATATATCAATCATCACAAGGTAGATAAAAACAAAAACAAATGCAACTCAAACCTGCTTAACTGCCAAGAAATTACATTTTAATCTCAAAGGTGCACTTCTTAACAAATTCATATTGAAAATTTCCTTTTTTGATTAATCGTTCAGTAGCAATATTTTATAAAAAGTACCTACTAAAATGGTAAATTACACATGTGCGGAAGTTTTTATTTATCTTGTACATTATTAAAATATTCTACCTTTGCTTTGCTATTTTATTGACTAAGTACATTAAAAATGTTTTATTAAACACATGAGTATTGCCACATAAAACCGAGAATATCACGAAAACGAACGCCTCTGGAGATATTTAATAAGAGCATCTTTATTATAGCACTTTGATAGGGGAATCTGAAAATGAGACAATATTTTCAAAACATCTGACAGCAAATTCTTTTTTTACCAAAAAAGTGTTAGGCTACCCTTTTTTCTACGCCACTGAATGGTGGTATCAGATTTAAAATATACAGTCATCGGTAGTCTAAAGTACCTAACACTCGCTCACAAAAGATTCCTCTGCCTCCTCTGTTTAGAGATATAGCTAAATAACTGATCTGCCAGTCGACACTATAACACCCTGTATTTTGAAAACGAAGCGTTTTTCGACGAAACTGTATAGAGGTTTTAGTTTTATTTTAACGTTCTCTACAAGCTCTTAAATTTATGGTAGTCAATTTGGAACACCTTGTATAGTTGATGTTTTGCTGTAAAGAAAAAACTCAAGTTTTTGAAGTCCTCTATCTCAAAACCTATTGGTCGTACAAAGCTGCACTTAGTCTCTAAATGAAGGAAATTTTATCGGATTGAAAAAAGCTAAGATTACTTTTTTACGTAGGATCCATTATTTACAAGTTATAACCCAAAAACTATAAAAAGTAAAAAAATATCGTGGTTCTTCCCCCACCACGCAGCGAGCACAAGTTTTTCGAAGCTGCAAACTTGGTTTTATACAGCTGATATGAATCCTAACAACATATCAAAAATTCATAACTACCGGATTTTTTACTAGAATGTATTAAATGACTGGCCTAATATTTCTATAAATAAACTCATAATAATTGTCAAAATTGATAAATGACAATTAAAATTATTTTTCCACATCTGAATAACTCATTTTCAAATAGGTTGGAATTTTGCATAAAAATCTGGTGATAAACTGTCAGAACTTACCTACTATAATCTACGTGAACTGTTTTATACAAAGAGGCATGCTGTTTTAAAAACAACTCCAGCAAATGACAACAAATTATATATTTTTGAAATCAGCTGAAAATGACTTTTCAAAATATGAAAAAATATACATGATATTCCATTTAAAAAAGCATACATTGTGTCAAAATAGCATCGGAAAGTATTCCGATGCTATTTTGTTTCACATTTTTTCGGAAAAAGATATTTGACACCAAAATATTGTCTTTACACTTTTTTCATATCTTTAAACATAAGGTAGATAGGTGTCAAAATATATTGAACTACCTTGTACCTTATTTTTCATATTTTAGTTGGGAAGTACATAAAGAAATAAGAAAAGTAAGTTTAATTTAAGTTTGGTGACCAATCCTAGTAGGTATATTTAAAAAGCAAAGAGAGTTGTTTTTGTATAAAGAACCAAATTTCAACATATTTTAATTTAACAAGAAGTTCAAATGCATTGTATCTTAGATCTTAGATATGAATTGAAAATTTTATATCCAGTTTAAAATTCAGATGTGTACGTACTAAAGACAAACCTCTTCAAAATTTGCAATTTACATATATCTTTAAAACATTGTCGCATTGTTAGTACTCCCAGTTTTATTTGTCGGTATTTTTTTGAAGACTAAATAAAATGAAATCACTTTGCAAGTTCTAATTAGCGACCAACCAACAAGTCTTTTCGTTTATGACTTACTTCACAACTGTCAAACGTCGAATCACTATTTATTCCATAAACAGGAAAGTCAGGAAATTTATTCCTCATTCGAGTTCGAATAAACAATAAATAGTTTCTTTTATGGTAAATGCAAATATTCACAATGATTTCGAATCACAAAACGTTATGACATACGAACTGATAGAAGAAATAAAAATCTGAATAAGTTAACCCCTCATAGTTCACCTAAATCAGAAACTGCAGTGATTATCAGCCTGACAATATATGGATTAATCCATAAATTGAAAGTCTGACAAATTATTGAAAATATTGCATTACTTCATAAGATCCTTGAAACACCCCTACAGTTTTGCACTCAGTCAAGAGTAAATTAAACAATATCCTTCCCAATTTCACTCATAGGGGAGTCCCTTAATTTGTCACGTAAATATATCAAATATGCATGAATTGTGTATATGGATAGTGAGTATGTTAAAAACAGTAAACCAAGTGAACATTCACATCTACTGCTCCGCTGCTGCATATTTTGAACTGAATGGTCGAACGGTGTAGGGTTAACAAGGAACAATTGAATTGTATAGCGACAATTCTATTCCCTGTCCTATTCAATATAATATTCCGTTTCCCCTAAGAGCGTATTGTGTGTACATTTACCATATGATGTTCTTCTAGTTGTACTCTGAATAGAATCGTGCACAAAACATTATTTTGGATTTTAGAAATTGACTATAAATCATTGAAATGGGGCTCTTCATTTTATAGTGGGTATGCGATGAATATATTACTGAATGTGCATACAATAAATTTTCCAATATGATACTGTGCATAGTATTTGAGAAACTTAGATTTAAGTTATATTTTTGTTACGCGTGGGTGCACTAACTTAGGTACATGTTGAAGGTAAATAAATTGGAATCGCATTATTATAAAAAAAATGATTAAAGCAGAAAATTAGGTATTTCTATCAAAGAAAGAAAATTCAAACGAATATCATAACTCATAGATTACGTCCATAGCGTTATTGATCAATACGAATATTTTTGTAACGACTAGGAGACTAGATATTGTTAGCATACATACTTTCATCTATAGTTTTGATTAATAACTACGACAGTCCTAACAATTCAGGAATGTATTCGTACGTATTCTCAGAGATTATAATCAATTTTCTCTTTTAAATTTCTAATTTACGGGTCTATTTATGTAAACTTGGCTTTTTAAGTAGTTTCATAAGAACGTCCAATGGGGTTAGATCTCACGACCTGGCAATTCAATGTTTCCCTTCTTCCCAAGAGCTTGTAGAGTAGGAAGCAATTTCAAGCAAACGCCTCGTCACGGTTTCGTGGAAAACTAAATAGTTATGTAGGATATCAGTACCTTCTTTGTTAGGAAACAGGACTGCAATGGTAGGAATTAATTATTCCTGGGGAAATTGTCAGGAAATATACGAAAATCCTATAACTCTGTTATCTACACTACATAAACATTTATTCCTAGGGATGAGTGTGCACATTTTAACCAAGGTAAATTCTGCTGCGCAGATAATGTCTGTGTGTAACACAGTTTAAATAGAAAGCCAATTCGTTTAAAGATAGCATATTATTTTAGAAATATGCATTTGCAATAACTTCCTACAAAACCAAATTCGCCAATAAAAATCATCCCCACTTGAGAATCCTCTAACTGTAGAGCAAGGGTTGTCCTTAACTACCAAAGTGAATTGAAGAACACCTTCATTTACAGATGGCCTTTTGAATTTAGGTAACTGTCCAGTGTGGCCGTATTCCCTAAATTTAAATTCAGTTCGGTTAACCAAAGTTCGGAAAATGTGTAGAAAATGAAGTAAGTATATATTCATGAAGTAAATTGTACCTTTCTCCTTCTAAATCCAAAATTAATCATTGACAGTATTTTAATTTTTTGCCTTTAGGTACTACACCATATTCATTTATTATCAAGTTTAAAGACATACACCCAATATCCGTGTATAGTGTATAGTCACAGTATTTTCCACTGCCACGGCCGGGAATCGAACCTGGAATTTTTGGGTGAAACGCAGATACGCTACCTCTCCACCATCAGTCATATTAGTAATACCATTTATACATCTCTGAGAGAATTAAGAACTCTATCAAAATATGGCATGATATACAATGTATAATACAAAATTAATAAAATTGATGCCATTTCTGCCACTATAATATACAATTATGTTAAAATCGTCTTTTATGCACACCTCATATAGGTATTTGATTTTTTTTTTATTTCACCGATTGCTGAATTTATAGAAAAAACTATATCAAGTATAAAAAGTTCTTTTTTTCGGATTAACAAAATAAATGCACTAAATATTTCACCAATATTTATATACTACTATACCGGGTACCCACGAAATGACGCTCGCCCTTATATCTTCTTTGTTTTACAAGATATAAATTTCAAATTTGGGCACGTCAAATAACGGTTAAATATGCATAATTTTAACTGTTTTATCACTTTCTGTCGCTTCTGGTCTCACCGGAAATGACACTATCTTTCGTTTTTTAAATGGAACATCCTGTATATTTTTACATTTTTGGATTCAGGAGGTCATTTTGAATACAGTTAAGGCATATTGATATAAAAATATTAATAAACACTAATTATTATTCTTTTGAAAACAAAATTAAATTAATAAAAGGTGAATTTCATTCTTAAAACGTTTTTATAATTTAAAAATAAATTAATAACCGCTTATAGCAGAGAAATTTAAATTTGGACATTCTTTAAGTTTATTTTAAAGATTTGGATGGAATTTAACATACGTGTTTATAAAACATTTAAATTATTTTTCTCTTATTATTACTTATGTAACATCGATAATTTTTGAAGTTTCACGTATACGGGGTGATTCACACGGAATGGGAAATATTTTACCTACAGATTCTATAGCGGAAAATATTAGGTTTTTGCTTAATAACTTTACTGTGGGTTACTAATACTTACTGAGATACAGGGTGTTAAAGTTAGAAAAATAATTCAGTAATTTTGTTATATTTCAGTTATTTTTCCACACATTACCATAAAAGTTGGCACTATTAGATTTTTTGACGTGAGAAAATCGAATACATTATCATTTTTGGTGTATCGCATATAGGGCGCTACGTAAGTTGTCTTGGTTGAACAAAATCCGTCATAACTTTTTTGTACTTCGTTCAATTATAATTTCATTGCAAATTTTTTATTTAACCATTATTTTTAAACAAAAAAGGGATATTTGTTTTGTCTCCAAAAAATTCACCTTATAAGTAAGTTTCATTTAGGTCTAGACTGAGAATTGAGAATTTGCAAGATAAGACAAAATTTTCTGTCTTTCTTTGTCTGGGCATCACTAACTCGAAGTAATGAATTATTTAAAGGCTCATTCCAAACATGAATACATATGTCAATAGAACCCAGGGGTTCTTTTGCCTTTAATCATCATTAGGCGCTTGTATTAGAAAACAGTCAAAGGCTCTTTTTGATTTTTATTATTCAGTGATTTTGTAAACCGTAGAAACGCAGTTTTTCCTTAGGTATCAAGAAAGAAAAAAAAAGAAAAAAGAAAAAACAGGAAAGTTTATTTTGTATCCAGAATGGGAAAAGAGGATGAGAACAGCCTGGATAATTAGACTACGCGTTGGCAAGCCTGTGACCAAATTTATGAAGGTTTGCTCTTTATGGGCAGAAGATTATTTTAACAAAGATAGATATTCTGATCTATGCTTTCAAACATTTAAAATATATTTTTATTTGTGCAAGGACAAAAATCGGTGTCGTGAATGAAAGAAAACAGCGGTTTCTTCTCAAAACCTTCCCACACCTACAACCGTGTAGAGGACTACCTCAAAGGTACAATATTTACAGGCCTATCGGACTGAAATATACCGGAACAGCTCATCCAGATGGTCCATGTCGTCAATCTGAAGTTGACAAAAATAACACTGAGGCTCAGATTATAGTTGCCCAGGGTTTGATTAATTTGCTTAACACTAAACAAGATGTCACGGAAATAGAAATAAATAGTGCCACTAATAGTTTAGTGAAAGTACGTGATGCTGAAGTTCAAGTAAACACCACACAAAAAAGATTTAGTGACTTGTTAAAACCGGACAGCTCTTAAAGAAGTTTTACTGGAATAAACAGCTATCAAAACAACAATAACAATAATTAAAAAACACAGGAAAATAGCCAAAAACGCTAGAAAACTTTGAAAACAACACTACCAAAAAGTGAGGTTTGGAAACGATGTCTAAAAGATTAGTTTGTGGATAATTCGTGATGGCACTGCGATCTTAATCTGAATTCCCAATAAGTATAAGACAATTTGCTCAATTCTATTCTGCCTATGCCGGATTGATCTTTCATAACTACTAGTTTCCTACCTATTATTTTTCAAATCAAAATTATCTTGATATTTAAATAATTCGTATTTCTATTCCTCTTGTATGGGATTTCATTGTAATAAACTCTCTAAATAAATTTATTAATAGACATTAAGACACCTATTTTCGAGTATCTAGGGTGAAGTATGAAGATATACATTAATATTGAATCACATAGGCATAATGTCATCATCGTTTTGCCCCCAGCGTAATGGTAAGTGTTCATACATACTTGATCGTAAATTGAATGCATTTTCTTGTTACTGGGGTCGCGCCCTCAAATAATATAACAGAACAATCATTGATTCAATTTAGATTTTTTTAGGTACAACGATTATTTGACGCCTGCTAGCTCTTGTACCCGCTACTTTTAATGAAATATGGTCTCCATCGGGAATTTAAGTGGAAGGGAAGCAAAATTAAATAGTTTAACTGAAGTAACGACGGAAGTGTTTAAATTCACTGAATAATTCCCCTCTATCAATTTATGGAAGTGTCAATATTTATGAGAATCATTCGTACACGTGTTAAAGTCAGTTTTGACAGCCCATGATCGATTAAGGACCTTTCAGCACTTTGCAATTTTCCTCTGATAGATGATGATGGACGAATTGAAATGGAAACTGATTATGCAAATCGCAAAATGAAATAAACGACCTCTTTTCATCTTAAACGTATTTTTCATAAGATGACTTGTATCTCAAGTGGCAGCAAGAAAAACATTTTCTTTTGGAAAATACCCACGTCCTAATAACTCTCTAGATCTCACAAATTTCTTATATGAAATATACTCCTGCAATATAATTTAAGTTCCTATAAAAATAAGACGGCAACTTTGAAAATTGAATTCCTCTTTAACAAATATTTAATAGAAATTATATATTTGATATTAGACTGTGTTAAATCATCATTGGCTAAGATATATAGAATGATTTAGTTTGATATTAGTATTTTATTTTACTTTTAACCTCAGATACAAATGAGACAAATCTAAATTTAATACACTTATTTCGTGCATAAGCTCTCATATTTAGTAATAATGATGCCAAAACGGTACAGAGGGCGGTACTATGTTCCTTTACCTCCTTTACGTGATCACTCTTGTTTTCCCAAACTTGTTACTACTACGTTACATTTTCTGGAATTTAAATGAATTGGTTGATTGTTTCGCTTTTTACGTGTCTTGTGTTGATTAAGAATCCGAGAGCATGAAGGAAATCGAACCTCAAAGACACGACGAGTGTTCAAAAAGATTTTTCCAAAATTTTAATATCCTATACATTATATTAATAAAAAACACATGGTTTTCTATTAAGCTGAAAATGTTTTGTATAAAAATTGTCTGCAAATTTGATAGGAAATTTTGACTACAACAACCAGAAAGTAGGTACCTTGTTGATTGCGAAAGTTTAGAAATATTAGATTTGATTGTGTGAAACAATTTCTGTTCATTTATGGTATGATATAAAATAAGAACGTTGTTGTTTTGTTATTTTTTAATACTACATATTAGATTTGTAACAATTTTGGTATTAAATATTTGGTAATAATATAAAAATTCTCATAAAATCAACAACAATTAAGTTAGCACAATCAATCAAAAATGAAAATGAACGCAATGAATGAGGGTACAAAATGACTATATTGTGATATCCGAAAACGGTTTGGGACACTCCATGCACGACCTCAAACTTTGGCAGAAAAACATAGCTCAACGTTCATCACCGTATCTCCAAAAATAAACGAGACAAAGACAAGCGAAATGTGTCACACATTCTTGAGGCGTATATCTATAATACCTAAAAAGATTTATGGCTCTGCGATTCTTGTATCAAAAGATATATGAGTTGGAATTTGATGCAAATTTTTCTTGGGTCACCTCAAATGATCGTCAGTGTAGATACTAGTGAAATCAGTCATTCTCCATGCTATGACGGTCAATAAAAGTGTAAATCTGAAAGATCGAAAGATTCCGTTTTAAATATGAAAAATTACCCATAGGTACCTATATGGGTAATTTTTCATATTTAAAACTGAATCTTTCAATGTCACCTTGCTGCATTCACTGATTTATTTTTGGGAAATCCGATTGTAATGTTTATTGATGATTACTGGTATACATGCTCCTGCTTTCTAAAAATAGCATGCTGTGTCATCTAGGTTGTTAGAGAAAAGGACGGATTTATTATTAAATATTCAATATTTAATATTTCCTCTACGGATCTCTGTATTTCAATTTTGGTATTTCTTTAAAGATTTCTTTGGCATGGAATTTGAATATTTAATTACATCAAAAATGAGAGTTAATAAGTTATTGTTAAAGTTATAGTTTCTTCAAATGATCAATTGCAAAATATTTTAACAAATTGTATTTTATTTTTAATTGCGTTACTTTTGTTGCTTTCATAGCAATGATTTGTAATACCTTCCTTGCTGGTCTAATCACTTGATTTTAGGTTGTATTATGTTTCTACTATGCTCGCAAGGATAAAAAATTGAGAAAGTAAATTAGTGGGATACATTTATGCACAAGGCGGTTGACCTATAGCCTTGAATTAAAATTAAATTCATTTGTGTATCAGGGTGAGCGAGAGACTCCTTAAGAATTCAATCTGTTTGAAATGGCTAGGGAGATGAATTGTGTCCCAGTGAGTAGTTGTACATATGTATAAATGTATGTATCACTGGTGATTGTGTCGTAGTGTGTGCAATCAATTTGGGCTCTATTCGAGAGGGAGAATCCTCTGGAGGATATACCGGGTCCGCTGACCGTTCGGCATTTTAAAAGACGCACTTCACAAATAGAATATTTCCACTGACCCTCGCAGTTTTCCTCAAACCATTCACCAAATATTACTTCCTTTGATATGTGAGATAGCTTTCTATTGGAATTCCGCCTACATATTAAAATATGTGATAGGAAAGATTGTAGATGTCGCCTCCCCACACCAAGGAACTTGGCAAATAAACGCCATCAAATCGGATTACGTTTCAGGATCCTTCATCCTATTTTCAGAGTTATCTCTCTTCATACTTTCCATTATCATAATTTCTTACATGCCGTCTCAAGAATTTCACAATAGACGCTATCCATTAAATTTTCATTTAATTTTCCCCCGGCTCGAGTTATACGAGTATATTTGACATAATGGCCTTAGATATTTTTATAGCGTAATAAAATTGTCTGCTTATTGAGCGAAATTTAATTTTTATTTTAAATTGAATTTTTCATTAATACTAAAAGCTTATTAAATTGAAGAATAAAAGAAAGTAATTTTGTTTAAATTAAATGAATTATTTTAAGAATGCACTAAATAAATAAATAAAAGTGTGTGTATATTATTAAAAATTTTCTAGTAATTGTAATTTTCTTATATAATAACAATAATTGGAATGGAAATAATGGATGGAAATTTTAAAAAATTGGTAATAAAATTAGTGATTAACATTGAACTCAACTTCGTAGACAGTCAATTTATTTATTGCTGAACAACTAAACCTGGTGCATGTCTATGAATTAAATTTAAAGTATGAAGTTTTATCATACGAGAATATCTTTCCACTTCAACGAAGGAATCATGATATTACACTATTTGACCTATCATCCTAATAAGATAATTCCAGTGTTAATAATATAAAGTTTCAATTTTGTGAACGTCACGAATAAAACAGTTGCATATACTGTAGAATATATCTAGCAATTATTGAAAATACCTAATCTAAATTTTTAAATGATTTTATGATGAGAAGCAGTGCTGCATCATATTAGATTTTTTAATTATAATCAGGTTATATTTTATCTTCCAGTGATACCAACTTGGTTACCGCTGTACAACTGTTTACATTGTAGGTACACTATTTTTTAGTATAATAGTTGCATATTTAGGTGAAAAAAAAAACAACAAAATTTTAATAGTGTTGATGTTGCCTTACTAGATCTAAATCATTAGTTCCTAAGAAATGTCTGTATACTGAACTTTTAATAAAATTGGAAATCATGAGAATGAACAAGTTGGTAGAAAAAAATTAAGAAAGTGAAATTTCAACAAATATAAATATAGGGGTGAAGAAAGGGGCGGGTACGTAATATTTTTTTTAATATAAAATTTATAAAAACAAAGTGCTTAAATATCAATTCTTCCATTTTCTACGCTAGATTCTTCTCCTGACGCTTATTGAAACCGAGTGTCATAAATACCAGCCATTTAATTAAAATAAAGAGGCGGTTTTAGTTCTATTAAATTTTCAATTAGCACCACATCATTTTACTCTAATTATGAAACTGTAGACCCGTACTATATAAGGGGACATTTTGTCATTTATATATACAAAAGTGTCAAGGGGAATTGTGAATAGATATGGCGGTATAAAAAATGATACCTCATTGTACAGGCTGGTCTGGTCAATAGTAAACGGTTAATTTAAGAGAATTAATTTGTATAGGGGCGGAGTGACAATAGCTTTAGACGTAAGACACAAAAAAATAACAAATGCCATTGTGGGATGACTAACTCCATTACTAGCCTGATAAATAGAAAATAGTTGCCACAACAGAGAAAATTTTACAATTATGGAATTATATGCAGGATTTTTTTGTATATTTATAAGGAAGTTACAGAACAGGAAACCTTTTGTACAATAGTGTAGGTTATTACAAATTAATAAAATAAATAATAAATTGATTTTCCTAAAAAATTAATTGAATTGTTATAATTCTTGGTATTTTTTGACCACATATTTACTACTTAACTAAGTACAAAAGATAAACGCATACCTATTTTAATCTAAAAAGTTTCTTCAAAATGGTTTTGATGTCACTGTAGTAAGAATAACAAATTATTTTGAAGATGTGATAGTCCAATTCTGAATATACTCTTTCGTTTTAGGTTAAAGAAATTAAATTTATTTTAGATTCATGGAATGAATAAGATTATTTATTATCAAAGCCAAAATATGTGGCATATATGTAAATACAGTCCAATATTAGAATAATTAATGATTTATAACTCAATATTGAATAGATGCAGAAAGAATATATTTACGTATTGCTTACATATGTTATTTAATTCATAAAAAACGTACTTTTTTAAAAGAAAAAATTTAGAATATTTTAAATATTACTTCAAATATTATCAGAAAATGTTAGTTCTTGTAGGTTTGCTTGAAATACTGTTATGACACTGCTGAGTATTAGACTTAATGAAACCAAAACTAAAAGACAACACTCAAAAGATCTCGGAAGTTGAGTACATTTTAATTTTTTTGTTAATAATGATTTAAGCATTAATTAAACAAGCAGTAGGTACATTTTGAAAAAAGAATTCGTAATTTTTTAAAAAATTTTCATTTTACATCTCAAATGTGATTCTTAATAATGTTAATAATTTATGAGAATATCATGGTCACGTATACTTGTCTTAAAAGGGCTTATAGCTTTTATAAGCAGCTATTAGCTTTCATAAGCAGTTAATTTACAAAAACAGTTTTGAATGCGAAGACACATTCTTGGAGCTTCTGATTGATATTTAAATCATAGTCATTATAAACCCTTTTGTTTTATTAGACATTTCATATTACTTCCATACGATCCACCATTGCGACATATTAATATAACAAACTCCAATTTCTCTCGAATTTCAGTGGAGAACGCAGTTTTTTGCTTATCATTAATTTATGTTGCCTATTATAAAACCGAAATAGCAGGGATCTTGATGAGATTTATTAAATAAAATTTTTCCATTTTAAATTCAGTATAAATTATTTAACTTTTTCTAAAATCAGACATTGCCTTGAAAAGATCCCTTTTGATCTATGGATTAGAATATCTAACAATATGCTTCACCTGTGACACAAAACCTGCCTTTTTACAAGTTTCAACTAAATCTAAATAATCTTCGGAAGTGTTACTTGTACGATTTTCTAAAACAACAATTTTTCATGGGAATATTCAATATTTTTCAACTTTTTTGGAATATAATGATATTAAAATTCAAAGAAGTTTCTGACATTAACTAATAATTCAGGTGTTTAACACATGTCGTTAATTTCCCTTTTGTAACGATTTGTAATTATTTGGTTGTCGATGGGTAAAATTTTCAATGATACCCACACCCAAAGTGGTATTGAATTGAGTTAATACCTTTATATTTGTAATTTTTTGTTTTCATATATTTAATAGTTTAAAACATTTTTAACAAGTAAAAAACCGAATGAATTGTAAAAAACATGGACTCATTTCTTATAAACTTTTCTAATTGCTGAATCTGAGCTTTAAATCGAAGGATACAATAGAGAGATATTTTGAATATTTTTTCATATATTTAATACTTTAGCACTTTTAACAAGTATAAACGTAAATACCGAAAGAGTTAAAAATGCATGGACTCATTTTCTATAAACTTTCCTAATTGCCAAATCTGAGTTTCAAATCGAGGGACGTGTGAGAGAAATCGTGCATACTAGACACACTCGTATCAACAACAGTGCTACAACACTAAAGTACAGCATTAAAAAAATATTTTACGATGTAATGTGTACACCAAAATCTAAATTATCTGTAATATATAGGTTATAGAGTATTCGCAATTAACACCGACTGAGCCAGACAACACTACTTCGACATTAGTACCATTCAATTATTAAAGAAACATAGTTTTAGTAGAGAGTAGACTGAAAAAAATATCTCATTCAAATTATGTTCACGATTTTTACATAGATACAATGTCATACTGCGCGCTTTAGGGGCAAAATTCACATTATGGGGATTTTGGGAGGTCAGGACATCGTATATGCACTGGACTCAAGTACCTGTTCATCAATAATGCACCGTACCCAATCTGATACATTTCCAGCATGTGAATCACTAGTGACGTTCAACGGTGGAGGACAGTTTCCTGGCTATTTCAAAGGCGTGCAGTTAACATTTTTAACAGAGTAGTAGGTTAGGCTATCGAAACAAACTAATAATGAAGAGGGGTTAATTTTATGTGAGTAGTTACTCATATTAATGAAGAACAATAAAAGTCTTATTCTCACAAAATTGTTCTTTATTAATACAAACTATTAAGTGCAATTAATGAAACATGATAAAATATAGATTTATAAAGGGGATGTTCAAATTTGTATGAATTAATATTTTAACTTAGAATGTTTCAGTGTTTCAATATTGGGCTAATATATTTCTACTTTAAAATATTTCAAATTCAGCGTGGAATGTTATATAAGCGAATTTTTATCAGTTTGTGTGTAAATAGTTATTATAATATTTAACAATACAGAATTACGAATCAAATATGTACTAAGTTCAAAAATATATTAAAACTAAATCTTTACAAAGGAATATAATAAAATCTGGGTAGAATCAAATATATTATTGGATACAAAACTACATGCACTTCGATTACGGAGGGAAGGAGTTGAATATCTCGAATATTGAATATCTCATCACAACACTCACACTTTAATCTCATATATTTTACGAGAAATTTAATACGAAGAACTAATGTCCTTTATCCTTAATTTTTTTCACGTTCGAGCATAATCAAATTTTTCTATTTTTTATGAACTCTTATCGGTTACTTAGCTTATTCGTAATATCAAAAAGTTTGAAATAATTGGAATAATTATACCGTATTCCTTTGTCCCACTTTAACATTGGCTAGCACGTCTGTGGCTATCTCCCATTACTTTGTCCACTTGAGTTTCTATTGTATTGCAACAGAGGGAGCTGGACGTTTATAAATGAGAATTTTCGAGTAAATAAGGAAATAAGTTACTCCTTTAAAGAAGATGGATAAAGTTTGATTATCAGGGGCTTTCTATGTGAATACATTGTTGTTGTTGATTGTTTTGTATGTAAATATAAATTTAAATCTATTTGCATATTATTAACTAAATAATGTGTCTTATATAAAATAAAATATATTGGCAAATATAGAAATTAAATATATACTAATTTGATATTTATATTATTGATTGACCTCTGAACACACAAATATAAAATATGATGGACGTAAAAATCTATCAGTGACAAATCGTTAAAACAAGTACTTTTTATAACTACTGTTATAAAATATTGAATTTAAATAAAGTTCATAGTATCCAAAGCAAAAAAATATAGATATTAAAAATACACAAAATATATTCATTACGGCAACTAATCAAAAATGATGATTTTCAATGAGAATTAAAGAACATATACATCCTTTTGGGAATATCGTTGGTTGATAAGCAACCCTCATATATCTTATATTATGAATTTTTTAAGGAAAAAATATTTTTGGGCTACGTTTAGTTACTTATAAACATAAAAACTGACTAACTGACTATAAATACAATTTAATTGGTAATAGCACTACAAAACATTTATCTTTCAATTCCAAATTAGATCGGAATTAACTTATAAGTTTAGGTTGTTAAGCTCCAAGTAGGCGGACATTGCAACACATATGAACTATCACAGGTTAACCAACCATAGACTGAATATCCCGCAAGAGCAATACAAATCAAACGGTCCAAAATGACGCTGTTGAGCCCGGGTTCTGGTTCAACAACGTATCGAGGTGTATACCATCACCATTTGGTTAAATATGGTCTTAGGACACTGTACGCTAATTTTAAGGCGGGCTCAACAACATGCTGTTCACATCTTCGTGTATATCTCGATTAATTCTCTCACGTACGCTGTAACAACTTTGGGCTCAGTAACGGTGCCTATGAATGGCCTTGAGTACTGTAAAAGAAGAAAAAAAATGCGATAAAATTTACTCATCTATTTTGATTATAAAGGGCGGGATCAACAGCGACCTGTTGATATATCGGGCTCAACAATGTACCGTTTATAAGTATATGTTCAAGCAAACGGTGAGTAGGATCAAACAAGGGCAATTAAGATCAAACAGTGATGCCTAAGATCAAACACTGGCGACTAAGATCAAACACTGGCGTCTAAGGCAAGGCACTGGTAACTAAACACTGACGACTAAGGCCAAACACTGGTGACTAAAATCAAGCACTGGCCATTAAGGTCAAACATAAGGCGACTAATTACTTATTATTGACCGTTTGTCATAATCTATAAACTATCTAGATCAGATAACGAGTTCATGGGATATATGATTTTGACGTCAGTTTATGGAACTCTTAATATAGACGATAGATCTCGCAAAAATAAAAATAAAAGTTCATATGAACTTGTATCTTTTAAAGCTTCGTTTTCGAGATAGAGGGTGTTAAAGTTAATCAAAGAAAAGCTTATTTCTTCAAATATCTTAAAAACTACTAGACTGATTTTGATGAAACTTTGTACGTTTATAGCAATAAAAAAGGAGCTTAATTTGATGTAATTGGATTTAATTTAACTATTTCAGGAGTCGCGCTAACTAGATACTCTAAAGCAAAATTTGAGAACGTCACTGTTTTTTTATAAATTTGATATTATATTTAGATTGAATAATAAGAAATTAAAAAAATTAAATTAAATTAAATTAAATTTTAAAAATTTTTTGTTACTTGAATTTGTTCTCTTCTCGCTTATCTTTCGAGAATAAATAAAAAATTCAAGATACAAGTAAATTAAGCTCCTTATTTATTACTAAAAACGTGAAAAGTTTTATTAAAATCGGCCAAATATTTGAAAATATAAGGTTTTTTAAATTAACTAATACCCTGTATCTCGAAAATGAAGCTTTAAAACAAACAAGTTCATATGAAATTTTGTTTTTGTTTTTGTGAGTTCTATCGCCTCTTAAGTTTTCCCAAGTAAAACCTGAGACACTCTGTATATTGGTTTCAATAAAAAAAAAACCGTAGAGTTCCTGGAACGACTTTTAATGAATGCTTGATCTTTCAGAACACTAAATTCAACTGATCTGTAAGTTTCCCAGATGAAGGGTGTAAGTCCTAAAGGCCTGAACATTGAATGAGCTGAAAACAAATTTGACTGGTAGTAGTAATTAATGAATTTTGTGATAAGTCAAATATTTTTAATTTCAATATTTTTTGTTTTGGATACTATGAATTTTGTAATGTAATACAATATTTTATAACATATAGCTGTGGAAGCAATCGGCTAGGGTGAGCAAGTGTGACTATCCAACAGGACACAAAGATATCGGAGCGCGTTCAGTAAGCCACAGATATTCTTTTCATGTGTTTCGAGTTTCCTGATTAACCAACGCCGATAACTACTGCCCCAAACACAGAGCTATGCTACCACGGAAGTTATTTCTTCCTTAACCGAAATCAATAATTGAGAGCATACGCTGGGGCCAAACATAACCACCATGAACAGGACAATGAAAGGTTTTGCCGGCGTATCTCATTCCTTTAATTGTTCCCATGTTTACCTACAGCACGCGCTAGCTATTAGATCATCCACAATAAAGCAAGCCGCCACCTTCGGCGTAACTTTGTTTAATTTAGTCAGTTTTATCTAATATTTTATGAGACCAAATATCTTCCATACTACGATAAGTAGAAGCACAAAAACCAACATAAACTTAAATCTAAACTATCGACCACAAAATGTTTGTGCAACACGAAAATGGAGCGGAATTTTCTTCTCTGTCTGGATTCATAGCATAGGCATAATATCTGCTATTTTTTTGACTTGTTAAACAAATAACTACTACTACTTAAAGCAAGTGACATGACAAGTGAACTAAAGAAACAAAATACATTTATAATACTGTACCAGAAAAATTTTAAGACATGCCAAACATATACAAATCTACGTCAGCTGTTCGAGCAATTATTCTACTAATATTCCTGACAGTAAAATAGTTCATTTAATTAATAAAATCCTTATTGGTAATATATTTATTAGGTTGCAAATATATTTTTTCCTCTATATTTTAATAAAATTAGGACGATGACCAATATGACCATATTATTAAACAGAAATGTATGGAATAAATTCATTATTACAAAAATAGACGACACTTGAAATCCTAAAACAAGTCAATTTTAATTTTTGAATGGCCACGTCATGATATATATTTAAGAGACGTTACGTCAGCAGTGTTGGCGTAATGACGTAATCGACGAATTTTTTAAATACAAACAGGGATCATGAGACACCTCATTCGAAAGGTCTGCTAATCGTCTGTCCAATGGTATAATTATTCGAATATTTATTTCTACAGGGCCAACCAAAATAATGTATTTATTCAAGTAGAATGAAATTACAATAAATGCTCATTCATTGAAATAAATTATGCCTCCACTGGGCATAAAGCATCGTAGTGTTTTCTACTATTTTTATTGGTTCAGAAAAAATAATACATTGACTGATAAAAAATGTGAAAATCCACATTTAATGGAGGAATATAGCAGGTAGGTGGATAGGGAGGAGAGCATCGATCGAATGGTCACCAAGGTCTCCAGATTTGGATTTCGTTAGACTTTTTTATGGGAATACTTGAAGAGCAAAGTGTATTAAAGTCGAGCAAATAATCTGGAAGAGTTGAAGGAGCGCATCAGAACGGAGTTTGCACAAATAACCCCTGAAGTTTTCGAAAACGTTAGAGAAAAATTTACTGCCCGGCTTTCTCATTGCATCATTGCTGGAGATCATCAGTTTGAATATTTCTTATAATTTCATTGTATTTTACTAAATAAACAGTTTTGTTTGACCCTGTAGAAATAAATATTCGAATACTTATACCGTTGGATAGACGATTAGGAGACATTTCAAATGAGGTGTGTATTAACCCCTGTTTGTATTTAAGAAATTCGTCGATTACTTCATTAGGCCAACACTGATGACATAACGTCTCTATCTATGTACAGGGTGATTGTCCATGGATTATCCGATTTCAACCCTCGATATCTCAATAACCATTAGAGATACATACAAAAATGAAAAAGATCCTTAAATGAGATTTCGTGTTGATTATAGAAGCGTTAACAAAAATTTATTTGTCTTTCATACATACAGGGGGTGACAGAAAACACTTTATTTTTTAATGGAATGCCCTGTATATTCTTTAATATCTTAAAAGAACATTTCTTTCTGAATACAAAAATATATAGCACATATATGTTTAAGTGAGAAATTAGTGAGCTATTCAATAAAATAAGTTCAAATGCATGAATAACCAGAAAAAAATGTTATATTATATCTAGGATGGCCGTGAGACCGTTGAAACAAAACAAAAGAAGTAAGCTGTCAACTTTAAACGTTGCTGTATTTTTAGTGTTATAATTTTCATTAAATCATTAAGATTCAACATTTAACAATAATTAACTTTTAACTCTTATTTTGCCAAAAATGCAGTATAATGTAAGAGAAAGAAAGGATATTCTTGAGTGCTACATATCATGTAATAAACACACTGCTGCAGCAAGACGAGAATATAGAAGAAGATGGCCAGAAAGAAGAGTGCCTAATAAATCATATTTCAAGTATTTGGGTGAAAAATTCTCTAATACATCAAGTTTGGTGAATATTAAACGTAAAAGGAATATGCCAGATAGAGAAGATAAAGAGCTAAATGTTTTACTATATTTTACGGAACATCCTACATACTATAAGAGATGCTGTAAGAGAATTAGAATATTCTTATTATTTTATTCAGCATACGTTGCATAAATATAAACACAGAGCATTCAAGTTTAGCCCTTGTCAACATCTAATGCACAATGACTGCGAAATACGAGTACTGTTTTGTCAAATAATGTTACAAAACCTTCAAGGTAACTATTTTGAAAATATATTCTGGACAGACGAGTCCACGTTCACGCTCAGTGGTATGTTTAATAGAAAAAATATGCATACATGGGCACCAGCAAACCCACATGCAATAATCCCAATAAAGAAACAGGGACGTCAGTCTGTTTGCGTTTGGTGTGGAATCCACAATAATAAAATTATTGGGCCCATTTTCATTCGTGGTAATTTAAATAGCCAACAATATTTGCATCTTCTGCAACATGGAATCCAGGATATTATAGATGACATGCCGATAAATGTAGCCAACAGAATTATATGGCAACAGGATGGAGCTCCCTGCCACTCGGCAAATGCTGTGGTTGACTTTTTAAATAATACTTATGGTGAATGGATAGGCAGGCGTGGAACTATTTCGTGGCCTCCAAGAAGTCCAGATATGACGCCACTTGATTTTTTTTTGTGGGGTACTTTAAAAGATAATGTCTATAAATATAGATACGACAATTTAGAACAACTGCAAACACGAATAGTCGATGAAATTACCAGTTTAAACCAAAATCCTGCACTTTTTAGGAAAATAAAACAGAATTTTGTAGGAAGAATGGGAATGTGTTCAGAACAAAATGGCAATGTTTTCGAACATTTATTATAAAAATAATACATATTTGTATGTTAATCATAGTAACTTCTTTTGTTTTGTTTAAACGGGCTCACAGCCATCCTAGATATAATATAACATTTTTTTCTGGTTATTCATGCATTTGAACTTATTTTATTGAATAGCTCACTAATTTCTCACTTAAACATACAGGGTGTTCCAGTTTTTTTGTAGCAGGACTTTAACAATCGATAGACAATTGAAAATTATTAAAAAAAGTTCCTATAAACATAGGTTGAAAAATGCTTAGTTTTCGAGATACAGGGTGTTAAAGTTTGAAAATAAATACGGATTTATATTTATATTTCCAGAATGCTAAGAAGTATCGAATCCAAACTTGCCAATTCTTTACATATAATTTAGAGGCCTATTTTAGAATAACAAATTACTACTTTACTTAACCATGGGCGTAGATATATGGATTTACTAGGGTTCTTTTTTACAAAAAAGTAGTACGCCACTGATATTTTCCCATGTTTTCAGTTTCATTGAATAGAGCAAGAAAAAACAAAAATTTAATGTCTCTTGGCACTTTTTGATATGACAAGCCGTTTTCGAGAAAATTTACATTTAATCATTTGATGCACGCATTTGGACGAATTTTAGGCAAACTTGAAGTCGCTCAGAATATCACCAAATTTGATGGTACGAAAAGTCTTTTAAAAAGAAAGAATTAAACATTTAAAATATTTATTGTAAAAGTTTATTATCATGTAAACCAAAATTTTTATAACACATAAATGTATTAAAACGCAACGGTCGAACTAAAATAAATAAATTATTAGAATCTCACACTAATAACGAAACACAAGCATCGTTAATTGAAAAAATAGTGTGCCGTGAAAACAAAAAAGTTAAATGTCAAATTTCTTTAACCGTTTCAAATGACATTTGCTTTTGCAGAAAGGTGTTTTTTTATTGTGAGTTGTTTTCTTAAAATGCCGTTTGTGTTTTCTAACCAAGAGTTAGCGGATATTCATTTTATTTATGGGTTTGTCAATGGAAACTCAGCAGAAGCAGCCCGAGAATATAGGCGAAGATTTCCGAATAGAAGACATCCACACCCTTCTGTATTTGTAAGAGTTCATAACAGAATAATTAATCAAGGATTAAATAATGTACATGGAAATCAAAATAATAACAATGTTCGACCACAAATAAACCCTATACGACGAATTTTGCGTGAATTCGACAGGGACCCAACGACGAGTATCAGAAGAGTTTCCGTTGCTTTAGGAGTTCCAACTACAAATATTCACCGAGCATTAAGACAGGATCACCGACGTCCTTATCATTTGCAACCTGTTCAAGGATTACACCCAGGGGATGAAGAACGAAGAGTGGCTTATTGTCGGTGGGTTCTTAACACACATGAAAATAATATGGATTTTTTAAGTCATGTGTTGTGGACAGACGAGTCGTGCTTCACTCGACGCGGAGTTGTAAATTTTCATAACCAGCATGTTTGGTCGCAGGAAAATCCGCACGCAATCCGCCCAAAAAATTTTCAACAAGAATCCATCCATCTTCCTGGATAATGATTGTCCAGCCAGTTTCTTACGTTTCTTGCAAAATGGGCTGGACAACCATCAAGCTGAAACCATGCGTTTCTTAAATGTAAGGGAATATCGTCCCACATATTCCCATGTTCGGCTTCCAAGAATTGTAAAAAAGCCTCAGCATTCACCCTTGCTGGTAAAAAGTATGGTCCAAAAAGGTGATTGTTAAAAATGCCTAGCCAGACATTGACACTAAATTCTTGTTGAAAATTTTTTGGGCGGATTGCGTGCGGATTTTCCTGCGACCAAACATGCTGGTTATGAAAATTTACAACTCCGCGTCGAGTGAAGCACGACTCGTCTGTCCACAACACATGACTTAAAAAATCCATATTATTTTCATGTGTGTTAAGAACCCACCGACAATAAGCCACTCTTCGTTCTTCATCCCCTGGGTGTAATCCTTGAACAGGTTGCAAATGATAAGGAGGTCGGTGATCCTGTCTTAATGCTCGGTGAATATTTGTAGTTGGAACTCCTAAAGCAACGGAAACTCTTCTGATACTCGTCGTTGGGTCCCTGTCGAATTCACGCAAAATTCGTCGTATAGGGTTTATTTGTGGTCGAACATTGTTATTATTTTGATTTCCATGTACATTATTTAACCCTTGATTAATTATTCTGTTATGAACTCTTACAAATACAGAAGGGTGTGGATGTCTTCTATTCGGAAATCTTCGCCTATATTCTCGGGCTGCTTCTGCTGAGTTTCCATTGACAAACCCATAAATAAAATGAATATCCGCTAACTCTTGGTTAGAAAACACAAACGGCATTTTAAGAAAACAACTCACAATAAAAAAACACCTTTCTGCAAAAGCAAATGTCATTTGAAACGGTTAAAGAAATTTGACATTTAACTTTTTTGTTTTCACGGCACACTATTTTTTCAATTAACGATGCTTGTGTTTCGTTATTAGTGTGAGATTCTAATAATTTATTTATTTTAGTTCGACCGTTGCGTTTTAATACATTTGTGTTATAAAAATTTTGGTTTACATGATAATAAACTTTTACAATAAATATTTTAAATGTTTAATTCTTTCTTTTTAAAAGACTTTTCGTACCATCAAATTTGGTGAAATTCTGAGCGACTACAAGTTTGCCCAAAATTCGTCCAAATGCGTGCATCAAATGATTAAATGTAAATTTTCTGGAAAACGGCTTGTCATATCAAAAAGTGCCAAGAGACATTAAATTTTTGTTTTTTCTTGCTCTATTCAATGAAACTGAAAACATGGGAAAATATCAGTGGCGTACTACTTTTTTGTAAAAAAGAACCCTAGTAAATCCATATATCTACGCCCATGGTTAAGTAAAGTAGTAGTTTGTTATTCTAAAATAGGCCTCTAAATTATATGTAAAGAATTGGCAAGTTTGGATTCGATACTTCTTAGCATTCTGGAAATATAAATATAAATCCGTATTTATTTTCAAACTTTAACACCCTGTATCTCGAAAACTAAGCATTTTTCAACCTATGTTTATAGGAACTTTTTTTAATAATTTTCAATTGTCTATCGACTGTTAAAGTCCTGCTACAAAAAACTGGAACACCCTGTATATGTGTTATATATTTTTGTATTCAGAAAGAAATGTTCTTTTAAGATATTAAAGAATATACAGGGCATTCCATTAAAAAATAAAGTGTTTTCTGTCACCCCCTGTATGTATGAAAGACAAATAAAGGTTTGTTAACGCTTCTATAATCTACACGAAATCTCATTTAAGGATCTTTTTCATTTTTGTATGTATCTCTAATGGTTATTGAGATATCGAGGGTTGAAATCGGATAATCCATGGACAATCACCCTGTACATCATGCCATGGCCCTTCAAAAATTAAAATTGACGTGTTTTAGGATGTTTTTCAAAAGACGTCTATTTTTGTAATAATGAATTTATTCCATACATTTGCATCATGCTGTATGTATATACAGTGTGTCTCACTTTTCACCACTACACCCCAATATCTAGGACATTTATTGATCGATTTAGATCAAATTTGGTATACTTCTTTTCTTTCAGATTGTGTTTAAAAAGTTATTAATAAAAAATTTTTTCAAACTTAAATACGCCTACTATGATCAAAAGAAATTGGCAAAAATTAGGAATTTATATTAGCGATTGAGATAGGATTTTTGTTTTTACAGATTCTTGTTCAACATGACCTAAAACGCCTGTATACCAAATTTCGTTAAAAAAAAACAAAAAAAAGTAATAAAAATCTAAGATTTCAATAATATTCACCCTACTATTCCAGTTATTTGTTGTCGGATATTTACATAACTTGGTAGTGGAGTGATAATGACGCTAATTAAGCATTAGGACACATTGTTTTTTATCCAAAACATTATTATTATCTAAATTAAGAATCTGTAAAAACAAAAACCCTATCTCAATCGCTAATATAAATTCCTAATTTTTGCCAATTTCTTTTGATCATAGTAGGCGTATTTAAGTTTAAAAAATTTTTTATTAATAACTTTTTAAACACAATCTGAAAGAAAAGAAGTATACCAAATTTGATCTAAATCGATCAATAAATGTCCTAGATATTGGGGTGTAGTGGTGAAAAGTGAGACACACTGTATATACATACAGCATGATGCAAATGTATGGAATAAATTCATTATTACAAAAATAGACGTCTTTTGAAAAACATCCTAAAACACGTCAATTATAATTTTGGAAGGGCCATGGCATGATGAAAGAAAAGAAGTATACGAAATTTGATCTAAATCGATCAACAAACGGCCTAAATATTGGGGTGTAGTGGTGAAAAGTGAGACACACTGTATTATATAGGTATGAAAATTTTATCGTAATTATTAAATCATGATTTAAAGCAAAAATAATCAATCTTCTCTACCTCTCCGCTTCTTTTTAAATTGACAGATACTCTACCTATGCATATAAGAATCTACGTTAAGATTAAGTTGTTCCTTTTTTATACAGAAAACTGAATTCTAATATATTAAATGCTCTATTATCAAGTTTCTTTCACAAGAAAAATACAATCAAAATATCGCAAGCAACGGTAAAAGCAATTTGAAAGATACATGCATGTAACTTGTATAATAAACCGTGAAAAGAATTAAGTTGTTCCCAGACATATAAAATATCTCATCAAATAAGATTAATGAATTTTATTATTATAAGTGCGTGATCTAATATAAGAATAAATTATTTACTTTAAATTGTTATTAATTTTTTTAAGAATATATTTTGAAATACATTATATCTACAATGAAAAATGATTATATTTTATATTATATATGAGCACATAATAAGAGTTCTAAATAAACCTAACTCTGGGGCGTTAAATATTTAACAAAGAAAATACTTATTTTTTGTTGAACATCCTGATCGGTTAATATGTTTTCATTTTGGGTAAAAAAGATCGTTTAATTTACTGCCAGCAGATTCATATTTTACCTAAGAGTCGACAAAATAAGTGGATGAGTGTGCATTTTTTGTTTAATGTTATACTATTACACAGTTCACACATCGGAACATCAAGGTGTGGGTAACCTTTGTTTGAAAAAGGATCTCAAATCTATTGTCTTCAGGTTATCCTTGGAGATTATTGGTTTTATGTTTTGATTTTTTCGGTACGTTTTCTTCTATGGGTATTGGGTGGTCGGTTGGATGAGCCGTTATTGTTATTGGCTGAACTTATTTTTGTATTCCAATTTCATCAGTTAATTAAACCAGACCGACTATTCGGTATGATGGAAGTCGGGCGCTTTATGGGATATATTGCCAATTGTTATAGATTATATTATGGCAATGGAACTAAGATCAAGATAATCTGAGGAAGGTGGACATAAGCGACAATATGGATCATAAGACCATAGAATAAGCATGGAATTATAAACAGAAATGAGTGCCACCGCCTTACTAAATAGATTTTTCACTCCGCTAGTTGTGGGAAAGTAGACAGTTTTAGGTTGGAAGATGCCTTTCACTACGGATCACGTCTTCGTGTTGTCTTGGCATTGCCGTTCCTTCAAAAACTGAATATTTAAATTCTACAGCAAAAATATTCTTACAAAAATTTTATACGGTGGTGTTTCTGTTGGCGATATGATCACTCTGATTTGTCTCTAATTGAAGATGTCAGGGATATGATTCGTGCAAAGTGGAATATTTACTTTTAATTCGCAAAATTTGAACTATTTGAACTTCAACTTTAAATTTAAGAGACCTGAGGGATGAGAAACAACTAACATGTCTAATAGTGGCCTTCAATTATTACTTTATATTACATATCACACTGGGAGACAATTTTGCAAAAAAATTCAATATTTCTTATCTTAAATTTTTGGATTAAAAAAAATTCAAATTTTTTGTTTTCCAGTGTTTTCATAGCAGAAAAATGTATATTGGCATTGCTATAGTTTTACTAAATTATTATCATTCTATTATTGCAATACTAACAAAACTTTGAAGCTCTGCGTGGTTATTTCTGTACCGAATATTCTTCGGTACTTTTTCATTTTATTTTTTAATATTTTCGAAGTCATTCCTAAATATTCCATTCTAAAAGAATTCAAACACAAAGAATCTTAAAATCACTCTACATAATACTAAATAAGTAAATTTTAATGGGTTTAAAAAGGCAATTTTCTTCTGAATTCAATGAATTACATATTAACATCGTATTCTAATGGCTTTTGATCTATTCGTATCTAGTATTATTGTATTTCCTCTGATAGATACATTTAACTAAGCATAATACCAGCCAGCCATGAAAAAACTATTTAAACACCTGATTTAATACATCCTTTATGCATTATGCGGAGGACGTTGACAGGTATTTTTGAAACCATGTTAGCTCATGGCAATTTGTCGATTTACCACAATTTTATTAGAAATGCTTTTATTAGAAATGCTGTTAGTCATTACTTTTTATATTCGAAGAAAATCGGCAAAAGTTCTAGGTATTGAGTAATTTATTGATATAAATCATTTACGCTTCCAAATTAAAATTGATTTTGTTATTTGTTTTGCAACTGTTGCGGATTCTTTAACAATGCTTGCGGATTCATGTTATAATCGATTTAAATAAATATATTATTTATATTTTATATGCAAATTGAACGCTAGAATTTGTGAAACTAGTTTTTTGAAGACAAACCACAGGTACTACACAATATTTAAGTCAGAATGGAAATTATTGGTTAAGACAAATCTTTGGATGGTAGAATTCCAAATTTGATTTAAAAGAGCTTTAATATATTCATTACGTGAAAAATATATAAATTTTACAAATATAAGATCGAGTATAAGATATAAGCCTAAATAATAATTCTTTAAAGTTTGTCTGTATACGCCAAAAAAGATCTGCTATATAATTCAAATTAAAGTTAAATACTAGTTACATATATATAATAATTTAAAAAGTACAGTTATAGATTAACTAGTTTTACATTTAATAAAAATTATAAATTATAATTTTCCAAATAAAATAATTTTTTTATGAAATGTTTTTAAAAACTTATTTCGTGAGTTACTTGATGTTCAAAATGCGTTTCCGGGTATAAACTAATTTTTAGAAGTAATAATAACGATTATTAATATGCGGTACCTACTTTAGGATAAAATGTGATACAGACGCCGAATATAGTGGCGTACTAGTTTTTACGTAAAAAAATCGCTAATACGATTTCTCGAATTTTCACTCCAAAAATTTTGCAAAGTAGGCCCTGATTTTTGCGATACAAATCAATCAATTTGCCACAAACTGCCATTTTTCAAGAGCAACAATCTAAAAAAAAGTTGATCAAAATTAAACCAAAAATAGCTACCTACTTACAGAGGTGTCCTAATTTCAAATAGAGACTGTATGTTTTTGTCCTGTCAATGGGTCGACTAAACAATATTATTCCACATTAAATTAGGGTTCAAACTTAAGGAATGTTCCAGTGATACCTTGTATACTATCTTGATCTTTATTTATAAGATCGCAACTATTTCTGACATCATCAGAGTGATATAAAAAAAATAACTGCGTAACATCTGCATGCAATTGAGTACAACAATATCGTATAAAGGTTGGTAAGAAATTAGTCTAGGTACATAGTATATAAAAGCGGACCCAGAATAGATCCTTGCGGTACACCTTGAAACATATCTATGAAATCAGCAGAAGAATTGAATTAATAATACAAAAATGTACATTATGACGCAAGTATGTATTTTAAAATAAATGAACAAAGTAAATATTTATTTATGAACAGTAAATGATTACTGATGCCAATTTCAGTAACCATTTTAAAATTTTGATAAGAAGTATTAATATCTCTGTAATATCTGTAATAATTAAATATATTGTACTTTGACTCTCATGAGGTATAGAGTTTATAAAATGATTATTAACATAAAGATGCAATACCACGAACAGAAAAGTGACATTCCTGAGATATCATCAAATAATCTAATAAGGTGACCAATATAATTATTAAAATTTGCGGTATATAGTAATACACTGCAAATTATTTGCAGGTTTGCAATTAACGCCGGCGACAGTAACTTCATCCTTCTATCACCTGTATAATCTAAACCTGAACAGCTGGTCGTAAAGTAAGCACAAACATGAAATATGGACCTTAAATTAAATGTGGTGCTCAATAAAAACTATGAAACTAACTTGTTAAAACGGGTGCAAGATTGTTAATATTTAGTTTTTCGATTTTTAGTAACACTATAGGTTCATTACGAAATAAAATAAATAATGCCCAATATATTGATACCCCAAGGAGAGATACATACGTAGATATTTGGATGTGCCCAGATAAGAGTTAGAAATTGAGACATTTTTTTTTACAAATTCAGTAGAAGATAATAATTTTATTATTTAAGGAACTATGACTGATATTTAAATATTTGCATTACAATAAATATAGGCATGGTATATAAACAAATAGTGTCACATTTATTTATTTATTTATTTATTTATTTATTAACACGATACGGGACACAAACAGGTATAGAACCCACTGCAGTATCCACTGCCTTATAATTATAAGAATATAAAAACTGTTACCTACATAAAATATATAAACTACCAATCTATATTATAGGATAAAATTTCCTATATACCTACAAAGAAAATTCTATTATAATAATAGAATTCTCATTGATCCGCAATAATTTTTACCATTGTAGAATAGTCTTTTAATTATGTAATCTTCAGCTTTTTCCTGGAATCGTTTTTACACGTACTCGCAATCATTTAATTACCTATTCAATGCTGATTTTCTTCACGTATACCTCTTCCACATATTGTGCGGTATTTTTATTTTGAACCACATACTAGTTCGTTAAACAGCCAAAGCTGGGCGCTGCCGCTCATTATCACCGTGGACCTGGGAACTCGTATCGCGCGCGCCCGACTCCACCAGCTATACCTACCATCTTATCCTATTTATTGTTTACCTAGCCCTCTATTATCTACATTGTTTACCTGGCCCTCTATTACTACTTTGTTTACCTAGCCTATCATCCTAGTCGTGCCACACCTATCACCTGGTGCACGCGAAGCCGTGACCTCTAATGCCCTCTACCTCCGCAATCCTCCAGGGGTAGGGATAGAACCTACTTATGGTGTGCCTCAAGGATGCGATTTCATGTCACAAAATGTGCAGAATGAACCTCCATAAGAAATAACATGGGATTTTGGCGCAGTATCGGCATAGATTATCTACTCTATTAGAATTTCGAACCATTCTACAAAGAGGTGAGTTTTGAGAACAATTAATTCTTCTAAATGGTAAATTGAATAGTTCAAAATTCCTTAAATGTCTTTGAGGTACAATAATAGAAATTTGTGATAATATATCAGAATTTTGAGTAACATTATAAAGAATTTTATAAAGCGGGAGGATATCGGACATAACCCTTCTATTTTCTAAAGAGATTAATTAAAGTGCTTTCGAGCTATTGAAATTTCGCTTTTAGGAATAATAGGTATAATGTTCTTTATAACTTAAGTATTTAATAAGTTTATTTTGTACATTTTCTAATCTTTCTATATAATTTTTATATTGTGGACACCAAATTATGTTTGCAAAATTCAAATTACTAAAAACAAATGCATTGACAGAAATAATAATAAATTTGAATTTTTTAAACATCATAACACAAGCAATAGAGGTCTCATTTCCAGAAAAATCTAAATTATTAAATACAAAATCTCCGTTCAAACTAAATTGGTTTACTGATGATCTTAGGCAAAAAAGAAATATGCTACATCTTTTGCAAGATAGTTATGAATGCAATCCATCAGAAAACCTTCATATTATTTTAAAACATCATAAATATACCTAACGTAATGATTTAATAAAAGCAAAGATATTGGCTCATGATAATTTTATTTCGAACTCCAATAATCCGCAAAGTGCAATGTGGAAAATAATAAATAATAATAAATTAAAAAATACAAATTCTGAAATAAGTATACCCTCTAATGAACTGAATAAATACTTTACTAACGCTGCTAACAACATAATAAGCAGTCTTCCACCAAATCAAGTAAACCATGCCGAGTTTTTAAATAATGCAAAATCAGATATCCCTACAAAAAAAATTTAATTTTACGGAAGTAACTTATAATGAAGTCTCAGATATAATTAATACACTTAAAAAGACAAACAGTAGAGACCCATACAATATTAATATGAAAATCCTTTACACGATTAAATACATTATTTTAATTCCGTTGACCAATCTTATTAATCTGTGTATAAGAAATAACATCTTCCCAAATGTATTGAAAATATCAAAAGTTATACCAATTTATAAAAATAACTCTAAGGATAACCCGTCAAACTACCGCCCAATTGTTATTGTACCGTTTTTTGCAAAAATTTTGGAGGTTATATTAAAGAGCCAAGTTACAAACCATTTTGAACAAAATAATCTGTTTAATCCTTGTCAATTTGGCTTTAGAGCTGGAAAATCTACAACTCTAACTATTAGTTCTCTAACTAAATACATAAACCAAGGATTCGAGGATGGTTTATTTACTTTTTCACAATTTTTGGATTTGACAAAAGCCTTTGACTGCATTTCGCATAGAATATTAATTGATAAATTAAACTTTTATGGTTTTAGTAACAATAGTTCTGACTTAGTCAATTCTTATCTGAAGGATCGTAACCAATTTGTATCTTGTCAAAACATGAACTCAAATCTTCTACCTATCACGCATGGAGTTCCTCAGGGTTCAGTGTTAGGGCCCACACTATTTCTGATCTACATAAATGACCTACTGAGTGTTACCTTAGATACAACTTTCGTTCTATTTGCCGACGACACAACTGTGTCTAAAGCCTCTAAAGATGTGAAGAACTTAATTACTGAAATAGAGTCAACTCGGATCATCGTTCAAAACTGGTTGGTAGCCAATCAACTGGCACAAAATGAATCCAAAACAGAAAACGTCATTTTTACATTAAGAAATATAGATATCGACTTAAATTTTAGTAATGAAGTAATATTCTTGGGAGTTTACCTCGATCAAAAACTGTTTTGGGTAATCACATACAAATTATATTTGTAAAAAAGTGTCAAAAAGCATTTACTTACTACGTAATCTCTCTTTTAATGTTTCCCAAAAAACTTTACTCAATGTTTACCATGGCTTAATACACTCTATCATAACATACGCCATTTTGGTTTGGGGTCATTCATCTTTTAGTAGCACAGTTTTCGCTACGCAAAGAAAAGCCATAAGAATCATTGGTAGACTTAACTATAGGGATGACTGCAAAGCTGAGTTCATTAGATTAAATATCCTCACATTACCATGTGTCTATATCTTGCAATCTCTGTTGTACGTAAAAGATAATGAAGAGAGCTACACAACACACAGTCAAATACACAATTACCCCACAAGAAATCGAGGTAAAATAAACATGAATTTCCTAAGACTTTCAAAAACATGTGATGGCATAAATTATTATGGTGTAAAATTTTATAATGCCTTGCCCCCTCATGTAAAGCAGCTGAACCTAAACAGGTTTAAAATTTCTGTAAAGAAATTTTTACTCCGGAATGCATTCTATACATTTGAGGAATTCTTAGAGGCTGAATTTACTAGTTTTTAAACCTTGCAATATTTTCAAAATTCTTAGAGGTTGGTTCTTACCAATCATTTTTATTTGACAGACTTTGTATTGTATTTCTTCTTTGTTAAACTTTAGTGTTTTATATCTTTTAAGGTTACCGTTAATTTTTTTTATCTAAATTATTCTAGTCATATTCATAATTGTATTTCTTGACTTGTGTAAATACTTCGAGTATTAAACACCAATAAACAATTATTATTATTATTATTATTATTAATGGAATTTGTTCTTGAGAAAAACTTGCACTTTATGCAAATATAGCCGAGCATTTTTCAGGACGAGATTACTGAGTCGATGTGAAGGTCGAAAATTAATTTGGAGTCAAATATAACACCTATATCTCTAATGTGACTCACACGATTTAGCGAACTATTTTCTAGACGGTACAAGAACACAATTGGATGCATATTCCTGGTAAATATTATGTTACAACATTTCGACATATTTAGAAAAAGACCATTATTATCACAAAATTCAACAACGCGGTCAAGATCTTCCTGTAGATTTAGACAATCATTATTAGATGTTACTTTGGTAAAAAGTCGTCTGAGTATAATAGGAATATACTATGCTGAAGACATGAATTTATGTTGTTGATATAAATGATGAATAAGAGGGGGTCCAGGTGTGACCCTTGCGGAACCCCTGGGGTAGTGTTGTACAGCACTGAGGTGAAACCTTGTATATTGACAAATTGTGACTGTTTTTTATGTAGGACTCTACCCATCTCAGTAGTATGCCGCCTATACCAACCTCAGCAAGCCGAACGAGAAGAATATTATGACTTATCTTATCAAACGCTGAAATCAGTATAAACAGCATCCACCTGAATTCTATCATCTAAATTATTATGTAGATACTCACTATAAATTAACAGGTTCGATTCCAGAGACCGTCCGTGGTAAAAACCATGCTGTTCCGATATTATAATATTTTTTACTGCTGAAAATATATACTTATAGATTAATTTTTCAAAAAGTTTTGGAATTATTGATAGTACTTATTGGGCGATAGTTTTTTACATCACTTTTTTTACCGCTTTTAAATATATGAATAACAGCAGCGACTTTCCATATTTCAGGAAATTTTCCAATTTTTAAAGATTGGTTAAATAGAATCAAAATGGGTTTAGATAACGACCCAGCGCAGTTTTTCAAAAACAAAGGTGGTAGCATGTCAAGTCCAGCTCCTTTCTTTGTATCCAGTTCATCAAGACCTCTTAATACCTCATTTTCACTTAATTGAATACAATTTAACTCGTGATTATTTACAGACTTTGGTAAATTATTAGGATCGTAATTAAAACGCTCTGGCTCATAAACATCTTTAAAATAGGAGCTGAACAGATTGCTAACGCTCTGTCCATCTCGGGCGACATTGTTCTCTAGTTTTATTTCTGCTGGAATTTTGCTTTTTGCCTGTTTCTTAATAGAAACATAATTCCAAAATAGTTGTGTATTGAATGAGATATCATTTTCTATTGTGTTAATATAATTTTTGAAATCAATGTCGATTAGGTTTAGAACGAGCTCGAAGCGTTTTAAATTTGTTTTCATCATTTTCATTTTTCTAAATTTTCCATTTTTTGTGAATTTTATTTTTCTGCTTTATTACTTTTATCGTTCTGTTAAAATAGTAGGTGCGAAAGTATTTGTTTTTGTAAAATTTTGGAACATAGCTATCCACAATATTTTGCAGATGATTATAAAAAATTTCTACATTATTATCGAGTGATATTTGACTTAATATTCACTCCCATTGAATAGACGATATTTCTCGATTTATTGATTTATAATCTGCTTTCTTGTAGTTATATTGAGATATGTTTGCACGATATTGTAAACTTCTATGGAAAGGGACCTCGAAAAAAATTCTTAAATTCAGTAACATGGAAACCATTACAAAATAAGAGATCTAAAAGTTTGTTATTCTTATTTACAATGGCTATTAAATTGCATTAAATTCAAAATTGACATATTATATCGGAATATCTATTTTCTACATTGTAAGGTTCTAAATAAATGTTTATCTAGATGAGTCCATTGAATAGAAGTTATGTTAAAATCTCCGCAAATTAAAAGAATATGATTATCACAAATAGACAAATTAATCAGCTTGGACGTAAAATTTGCATAGGCAGTATAATTGTCATTTGGGGGTAAATATACAGTACATACAAAAACTTTTTTATTTTTCACTGGACAAGAAACCCACACATCCTCGGCGTCGCTTTGATATTCGGACACTAGGGTGGCACTGAATTTATTTTTTATTGCAATAAATGCTCCACCACCTTCTGATTTTTTACTTGCACTTGATGCACGATCTCGTCGATATATTGCGTACTCGCTTAGGTCCACAATTTCATGATTAAACACAGAACTGTTTATACTTTAACCAAGATTCTGTAATGCATAATTATGTCCGGATTATTTACTGAGACATTTTGCTTAAATTCATGTAATTTTGTTCGTAGTCCGCGTACATTTTGATACATAATCGAACTATAATGCTATTGATATAAATAAAATTGCTTTAAATTGAGGCCCAGAGCCGAGACGCTTTTGGTCGACGTAGTCGGCAATAAATATAATCGGTAAGAATTGGTATATCTTCTTATTTAAATCTTAACAGTTGAAAATTTTATTAAGACTAATACTGATAAAAAAAACTGCATGAACGCTTAGGTATAATAGTTCAGGTTTAACTTTTTAAGATTAAGATTAATACTAATGAGCTGCATAAGCTGCATAAACTCACAATAAATATTATTAAAAAGCATATTATATTGTGTGAAATTGGATTGTCACGGAAACGGCGCTTTTTGCTATAAATGCATGAAAAGCTACTCCCTTATTGTTTTGCTAAGAAGCGTATTAGTATGTATGATGCTATCGGGTGGAGTTAGCAGTTGTATTATTTTATAGGGAGTCGAGTAGTTGTATTTGACGAGTAAATGTTTATTATCCGGCCCAGTGCGGCGTTATTAAAAACGGGAAGGCACCCTGGAATACGTGACAGAATTTTGTCTCGACTTAAAGTTAATTCCAGGGGCGTTCCCACCAATTTCACTATTGTATAATAAATATACTGAGAATGGTGCCAGTGTGTTGATGCATGTACTCATGTAAAGGTGTAAATGACCAAACATTTTTTGAGTTAGGTGTTCATGATTTGGATTTAATTCTTGCTTCATCTAAAATTAAGATTTATGACAATTTGTTAAATTATTTATATAAGAAGTTTTTCAGAAACAATGTTGGAAAAAATTGATAGAATACCTTTATTTTCAAAGTTACTCTTTTTCAAATTAATTATTTTCAGATGGTTAGTATTCTTCAATTTGATTAGAGTTTCATTTAGTCAAACTGCATTAATAAATAAAATATAAAAAATACTTTGGCAACACCCGTTTTGTTTATAATTTTTACACAAAAATATAACAAATCTGTTGTATCAAATTTCACCAACATATCAATAACCAAGATTCTGAAGCTGCTATGATCATATACCAATAAGCAGATACCTATTTTAAAAAAAATATTTTTTTGAATATCTCACTTTTGATATTTTTTCAACTTTACTACCACCTCGATTGTAATGTATTGAGATACCTTATACACTTCCCCCAATTTTATATAAATAACTACACAAGTTCACAAATTATTTCTAAAGATGGAATCTTTGTTGTGTGAACAGTTTCGTGGTTTCCTCTTGACACGAAAACATCACTTTGATCCCAGATCAGAGATAATTAAGACTAATCCTAATAATATGTATGGCTGTAGATCAAAATTGTAAAAGAAAAATCATTTATAACTAGTGACCGATATGTTTGGATAACTTTTATTATTTTCTTCAGGACACCATACCTACTACAGAAAGGGTTTTCTCAGAATAGCAAAACAAAAAACAGCCGAAGGCTTAACATATAATTGTGAGGCTTTAAAAAATATAATTGTGTACATAAAATTCAGATATAAATTGATTGCATTTCAATCACTTATTTAAAGAATAAATTAAAATTTATGTTTTTCTAACGTAAAGTTCTATTAGCCTCACCCAATATGAGTACTATTTTCAGTATTTTCGAAAAACGCTAAAAATAGAAAATGTAAATTTATAATATTTTTATGAATTTAATTTTGTTACGAGAAAACTAAGAAATCTTGTCTTGTGGCAACATGCAGTGAGCTACTTTTTGACAACTTGCCAGTAGAAAATAGAAAGAATTTTATTTATCTAGTATGATAATTTCTCGAAATATTTTACTTTGCATTAGCACGCCTATGTTTGCCTTTAGTTGGATCAAAGACAATGTTTGTTTTATGCAAATTTCTATACTCGGATCCCCTTCTTCCTATCATTGTATAAGGGCCTTGTTCGAAAGCAATATTGTCCGCCATCGTAAAAACACGATTAATTTTTTTAATTGCATTTTATTATCAAACTTATCTTACAATTTTTAGAAGCTTAAGGGAACAATGAAGAGAAATACAAATGTATGCGAAATTTAAATTTGTTATTTTTAACCAATTTTAACTTACCTATATATCTATAGCAAATTAAGCCAATGATGAGATAGAAATACACTATAATAGAAAAAATGTCCTTCGAGAGGATATATGAATATTTAGCATAAAAGCATTTTCTTTATGGAACGCTTGTGATGAGATCAGCGAAGTAACTTCTGCTACACGTAATCCAGAATATTAGAATTTCTTTGTATCTATGGACCCAGTACTCCAAATTAACAATTACTTGTATATTATAAAGATGTAGATAATCGGGGTAGAGTAGTACCATTGAGTAAATAAATAATATAAAGAGGCGCAACCGTCAAGAGGCCGATATTTTAGTATTGTATTTTTTTGCCAATAGCTTCAGGATTGTTATCAATTTTTAGTGCTACGGGAAGGTATTTGTAATTCGATTGCATAGTCCTATATATTGTAGGTAATTCTGTAGTTATGGCCAAAAAAATGCAACACTAAAATCTCGGCCCCTTGACGGTTGCGCGTCTTTATATTATTTATTCAATGGTAGTAGTACTTATCTAGATGATAATAGAGTTACCAGGTTTACGATGATTAAAATCAATTAAGTTAAATCCTTATTTATATCATGATGTGAATCAACTGATATTTTTAAATTAAATATATTTTGCAAACTAAAGGTCGGAATATTAAAATAAAAAAGGATAGTTTATTTTAATTATACATTAAAACAAACTAACACATAAGGAAACTATAAACATGTATATTATTAGCTTAGAATGAGCTAAACCAAATGTTGAAAGCACTCTCTCTCAACTGAAGAAGTTGTAGCATATAACAGTTGATCGATTATGGGGAATTTTTGTCAATAATGGCAACATGTCTTTGAAATTTCCACCAGCTAAGGGTTTTATTATAGCCTATCAATTGCAAGAGTAATAGGTTTAAGAATTTTTAAGTAATCTTCAGCAGTTCATTTTAAATGAATGTTTAAACTTTTATTAATGACTTGCTTCCCGCAACGTTTAACATTGCACAGTACAGAATATTGTTACTCTTCATGCAAGATTTTTCTTTCCACCAAATAGTGCAATCCTATACTCCAAGATGCAGACAAACCAACTTGTTACTATATAACGCACGAATATGTTTTGGTTCTGAATATTGCTGTCATATTTAACTAAAGCAACAATAAAATTTTGAATTCAATCCAAAATCCAGCTTCACGAATGGTTGGTAGTGCAACTCTTACAAGTTTGATAATCATTTTGTAATATTGTTGGTGATCTCAGTCTCTTTTATCGGTATTTTCATGAAAATTGTAGCGTTGTTAATACCATCACGAACGACAAAATGTAGCAACTCATTCGATTACCCTTAACCTTCATAACATCAGTTATCAGTAATCTTTTTTACATATTATATAACAACAAAGTTATGGGATTGTTTATCCAGCTCTGAGTCTTATTTTGCTCAAGTTAAGGTCAGAGTGAGTAGCTGTCGCCCTCAAATTCCCCATGTTCATGATGCAATACGCCGGACTCTCGTGAGGTGCAGTTCAATAAAAAAATTATCAAAAGTAAACTACTAGTTTTAATTATAATTGTATTCCCTATTTTAAGGGTTAAGCTATAATTATTTTTTACTGTTTAAAATACATCTTAACACTAATAAGAAATATTCTACATAAGTTGGTCTAAAGTAAATCTTTGAGAACAAATTTATTCGAGGTTCCAACCCTCCTTTTAGTTACACAATAATTTTTCATATTCGTATTCATTTGAAGTAAAATTTTTGGTCTATTCCTAAATTTAAGAAATCTCACTTGTCATTTAGGAGATAAATCAAATATTTTTATGCCATAATTTCATTTGTCATCATCGTGTCGTATAGCCGAACTTCCAGTTCGTCCAGGTGGGAATCGTAGCTAATAATTGGGACAATGACTGTGCAAAACTGCTTTTAATTGGATGTTTCAATAGTACAATATCAGTCTCAGCAAGCCACGGCGACCATCATCGAGATGAATAAATCAAAGCCGCGTGTTCTTGGAACGATGAAGACCTGGTGATAGCCGTCCAGTAGTCGAGCTGGCGCTTCGAATCCCTTATCATTCGATCTCTTTATACATGCAAAGATGGGACCATTTAAATTGGCTCTTTGTTTTCATTACATGTTCGATTATTCGCCAGCAAACTCATGTTTCTCTCCGAGAACACAATTCGAGGAACTTTCGATGGCAATTAAAAAGACTGCCTACTAAAATTTAACAGTTCCGAGTACCATACCAAACTTTTTTAGTAGATTCTTATTGAGGTATATTTGAAATAATTAATTAAATTTCTTTGAGAGCAGTGGAATGTTTATAATAGTTTTTTGCGCAATAAATCAGGTGCCAATGTAGACGGCGCTGTCAGAAGGCCCGCACGGGCCGTTCCCACCAGAAGAATGGGGATATCAGGACCGTATATTAAGTTATTGTCTTTGAAACGCCATGTTTAAAAACATCCGTATCTTGACCCCATAGTAATATTGAGTAATAAGAAAGCACACATTATAAGTATTATACTGTATCAAAAATTGGTGTGAATAATTTTTATATGATTTGTTAATATTGTACTAATATTGATTTAAAATAAAAGTTTAAAAACTTGTTGGAATATCGCTGTAGGATGCTTCGTTAAAGAGTTTGATTAAACATAAAATAATATTTATTAGTTGAGTTCACCTGCAACTATCGTAACTTTTTCTTCTTCGGAAAGATTAGTTTAAGAAATTGAAAGTGTTTCTAAAAGTAATTATGGCGATAATAGACAAATACTGAAATCATCAGTTTCGACAAAAAAGGTAAACTAAAGATTAAAAATAATTTTTGGATGATAGCAAAACACCATAAACAACCTAAAAATGCTTACAAGAAAGAAAAATGTATTACGATAAATACATACCAAACCACAGGAATATATTGTTGTATTAGATCAAAACCTTACAGGCCAGCTCTGTGATTTTCAAATTTCCACTACAAAATAAAATTTTATATGGGAAATTTTTGTTACTGGAGGATTATTTTCAAACCTATTTTTCAAATAGAGACCTAAATATTTAATATATTTTAACACTAGCAGTTCTAATACCGTCAAAATGTTTAATAATCATCTTTAGGATTACCTTATCGCCAAACCAAAGGTGGAATAACGTGACCTTCAATCTTTGAAATATTCAATTGATTTAATAAGCATAGGTTATCATTTCTAGAAAAAATCTGGTGTAAAACAACAGTTTAAGAATCAGTCAATAGTAAATACGGTTTATTTTGGCATAATATATATTCGTAAATATTTACGATTTTATAACTTGGGATCGCATTTTTGGATCTCACCACTTTCCATTAAAATATGTTCCCCTGGACATCCAAGAAAATGCCGTTTACTACGTACAAAAATCTTGAACGGTTCTTGAGTTAATAAGGGTGGCTCGTTTTAAAAAAATCACCTGGTATATCTTAGTATATTCTATTATTATTGTAATGACATTCTGCGAAGTCTAGTAACAAAAAGTAGTGACTACTATACAGGGTGTTCCTAAATATCATGTACAGGGCTCAGCCTTCTGGGATAAAGGGGGGTCGTAATTACATGTGGTGTATTTATAAAAAAAAAAAAAAAAAACAGGGTGTTTCCTATAAAATTATACCTCCCCTTATTTCGGTCAATTGCCACCGATTTTAATTTTTCAAAAACCGGTCTAACACAGAATTTTCCGTAGATTTTGAATATGCTATTACTTTTTTTCCTACTTCAAGCGTATACGAGGGGCAGAAAACAGTATGGTTTTTTTAAATGGAACACCCTATATATTTTTACATATTTGGATTCGCCTCGTCCTTCTGATTACAAATATATATGATACTTATATATTTGCTATAAAAATGGCGCAAATATTGAATTTAAACTTAGGGCCTTTCCTTCAAAACTATACCCCCTCTTATTTCGGTCAATTATTAACGATTCAAAATTTTCAAAACCTACACATAGAATTTTTCGTAGATTTCATATATGCTATTACTTTTTTTCTCCCTTCAACGGTATACGAAGAAAAAAGTATGTTTTTTTTTTATGGAATGCCCTGTATTTTTTTTTACATATTTAGATCCGCCCTACCTTTCTGATTATAAATATATATAATACTTATATATGTAAAAAAATACAGGGCATTCCATAAAAAAAAACATACTTTTTTCCACCCTTCGTATACCGTTAAAAGGAGAAAAAAAGTAATAGCATTTATGAAATCTACGAAAAATTCCATGTGTAGGTTTTGAAAATTTTGAATCGTTAATAATTGACCGAAATAAGTGGGGTATAGTTTTGAAACGCCCTAAGTTGAAATTCAATTATTTACGCCATTTTTATAGCAAATATATAAGTGTCATATATATTTGTAATCAGAAGGATGAGGCGAATCCAAATATGTAAAAATATATAGGGTGTTCTATTTAAAAAAACCACACTTTTTTCTGCCCCTCGTATACGGTTGAAGTAGGAAAAAAAGTAATAGCATATTCAAAATCTACGGAAAATTCTGTGTTAGACCGGTTTTTGCAAAATTAAAATCGGTGGTAATTGACCGAAATAAGGGGGGGTATAGTTTTATAGGAAACACCCTGTACATACGCAAGGGGGTAATTCTTTGGCTTATTTCATGACTAAAAGTTTATATAAACATAGGTCCGCAAACACTTCTTTACTGATCTACAGGGTGTTGAAATTTGAAGATTTTTTATTTCTTTTCTTTATAGCTCCTGAGTTTTTGAGATATTTAGCTCAAATTTGGAATGTAGGTGCTGTAGGCACAACACCAGATTATTCAAATAAAACTGGAGCCTACTAGACCATTTTAAAATTTTCAATTACAGAAAATAGTTTTTTATTATTTTTCTCGATAACGGTCGCAGATACAAACAAACTACAAGAGACCAAAAAGTTTCTAAATAAAACATAAAATTCACATTGTATTTTATAATCTACCAGCGGCTCATCGCAAAAAAGTTCAGGGGGAGAAAAAGGAGCATGACCCCTGAAAAAAAATCTTCCTGTAGATTCTCACAACCATTTCCATGCCCAATGATGTAAGCCCTACAGCATAACCTATATTCCAAATTTGAGCTAAATATCTCAAAAACTGCAGGAGCTATAAAGAAAAGAAATAAAAAATCTTCAAATTTCAACACACTGTAGATCAGTAAAGAAGGGTTTGCGGATCTATGTTTATATAAACTTTTAGTCATGAAATAAGCCAAAGAATTACCCCCTTGCGTATGTACATGATATTTAGGAACACCCTGTATACATATTGTACTGATCAGGTACTATATTATTGATCAGTTTCAATGTGTAAACGGTATGAACAAAGTGGAATGTGTAACATTTCAGAGACTAAAATTATTAAACTCTCGTCTCCTGTTTAACGTTCAAGAGCACAACAATTCCCAAATGACGACTGTCAAAAGCCACCATTAAGAAAGATTCTTTTGTATGAGGAAAATCATTTCTAATAATTAATTATTCACTAAATATTTGGTTGAAATTAATTTGAAAATTGAAAAATAGAACTCCCAGTTCTGGAGAATGATAAGAGGGCTCAAAGGCGTTAAAAGCTGCGATTGTGAACATCGTCATTAGTTCTTGCTTGTTCACCCATAGCCTTTGCAAAACTCTTATTAATGTTGAGGACTCTTTCATAGGATCCATTAAGATAATGTTCATGTAATAACAGTACCAACTTCTCAAAATATTGGTATGGGTTGACGAAGTTTTATTGAACCTGCTGCTTGCTCGCAACCGTCGATAAATATCGCACTGGGCTTTTAAATAATTATTATGTTTTAGGAAAGGATGCTTCCTTTGGTGTTTGATTTGCTTCAATAATTGTCCATTTAGCAGTATCTAAAGAAAAAAAAAAGTTCTCGATGATGGCAACCTTTTAGTCGAATTTGAGAAATCTTCGTCGTCCTCTTTATGCTAATTTGAACTTACTGGAAGGTTTTGTAGAAGGATAATACTAGATTAAATTTACGTTTGAATTCTTGTATGAATTGAAGGAATTTATATTATCTATGGTAACCTCCATATTTTTGGTTTAAACTGAGCTCTTACCATATTTTATTTTACGATAGACCAAATTCAGTCTAGTGCATCGAGAATACTCGATCTCCTTCGAATGGACAGGTGATAATATGAACCTCTTTTAATGGAACCGCTTTAACGCGATAATTTTTGTAATGATCTGCAGCATAAGGTTCATGAAACAGAGGAGGTAGACAAGTGATGGGTTTTGCTTGCAATAAATCTACGATATGTTTTATGCCGGTATATGTATGTTTTCTTTTCATAGTTTCTCTATCCTGAAACAAGTTTTGGTCAGGAGTAGAACCAACTTCCTTAAATTGACTTTTTAATAATATCTAATCTTTTAAAAAGTATAGAGAAGCGATAAATTAAGTCTGCATTTCGTTTAACCTAAAAAAATATATGTGAATAATAAACGAATAGAGGAGAAACAGTTTGTGATCCTAACGTTGATATCCTATTAGTAACAAAAAATATAACCGACATTCACTATGCAAGATTTAAAAGAGACAAATTTGCCCATTTCATATGAGTAGGTCGATGCGGACCTGGATACGATAATGTCAACTGTCTATCACAATGGGTAATTTCATCTGGCTGTCGATCACGTCAATTCTAGGAAGCGGCTCAATCTGTCTGCTTTTGAGGGCCCTATAATAATTTCGAGTCGTGGTGGCGACCGCAATAGGAATTCTGGATATGCTGTGTAGGCGACATGCGTCTATTATTTTATAATTATAAATTTTTATTAACATAGAGCGCTTTATTTTTATCTTATAACCTACTAATTTGTTGTTAGAATTATATAGGTCTGTCTACAAAAAGTATCCTATTTAGTTGTGTGTCTTTAATCGCCAGGAGATAATCTGATCAATGTAAGCATTGGAACCCTAGCATGAAAATTGTGACAAATTCCCATTTTATTGTTAGATGCAAGTTTTACACATTTTCGCTTTAATGGACTATTAACTATAGTAAGAAAATAACAATAATCGATATTTGCATAAAATTTCATTGAAATTGTCATTTTAATTTCAATAATTTGTTGAACGAATAGACTTTGCGTCTTTGTTACATTTCGAGTTTATTTTTATTGTAATAAGTAAAGCATTATAATGGCGAGATATTTACATCCCAATCAGAAAGGGGGAAATATAAAACTAACTCAAATAAGGCCAACGATATTAACATTTTGGCTCAAGTATACGAAACATAGATCAGGTATACAAAAATTTAAAAAAATATAAATTACATGATTATAAATTAAAAAATTTGCACTTAGGTAAGTATGCGAGATAAAGTGAACAATGATCATATCAAATTTCTAAATTTGGTGCTATGGACTTGAATAGAGATTCTCTGATTGTGGATTATTTATCGGTTAATATAAACATTACTGGGCTTTAGAAAACGCCCATTTGGTAATAGAAGCACTGGGATGGATATTCAGTAAGATTTCAATAAATTTGTGGTGTCTGTTGAGGATATAAAAATATTTTGCCATATCTTGGATATAAATCTAAATGATAAAATTTATTTAAATTTGTTTCAATCTGCGTTAAAGTTGTTTATTTATTTATTTACTTATCTAATACAATTATCCCAATTACCTACAATTAAACAATTATGGTAAGTAGGTACTGTTAACGGTTTTTATGAAAATGGTTCTAATAAAAATCTTCACGACCAGCTAGCCCAGTGGCTATACCGGGTGGCCACGAGTCAATGTACGCCCCCAATTTTTTGGTTGTTTTTTAATTTAAAAATTTCGTTTTTGGTATACGTGAATAAGACAAAAGTGGACTATTTTTAGACTAACAGTTACGAAAATATCACTTCCGGTTGAACCGGAAGTCACATCAACTATTTTTTCTTAAATGGAATGACCATGTTTTTTTTGTGGTGTTTTATAAAACATGAAATTCTAACTGCAACAGTTTTTTCCAATTTCAAAAATTCCAAAAAATTAGCGAGATACAAACGATTTTTTATTTTTTACAAAATGGCCGCGTCAGATGAATGCGATGTAAGAAAATTACTAAGTAGGCTATGGTATTTATTAGCAAGGTAGTAAGCTTGTCTGTAAAGAATAAAATAGTTATTTAAATTACTGATAGATACGACTATTTTTAGGTTTTTCTCAAAAAATGGAATTTAATTTTCATTTTCATTTCCGTAGGGGTCCTATGGAAAATTTTTAAATGGAACCGTACTATTTTTTTTATTATTCGGACATAATGATTCATAGGCTTTAATTTGTTCGCCAATAATCATTTCTTAAGAGATCCTTTGTAATAATAAAAGTGTTTTTAAAAGGTTCATTAAAATTATTTCTTGTTTAATTTGTGCTTACCTTTTAAATACACTTTTATTATTACATTAAGAAATAATTATTGGCGAAAAAATTAAAGCTTATGAATCATTATGTCCGAATAATAAAAAAAATAGTACGGTCCCGTTTAAAAATTTTCTATAGGACCCCTACGGAAATGAAAATGGAAATGAAATTCAGTTTTTTGAGACAAACCTAAAAATAGTCGTATCTATCAGTAATTTAAATAACTATTTTAATCTTTACAGACAAGCTTACTAACTTGCTAATAATTTCCATAGCCTACTTAGTAATTTTCTTATATCGCATTCATCTGACGCGGCCATTTTGTAAAAAATTAAATCGGTGGTATCTCACTTCTTTTTTGGAATTTTTGAAATTGGAAAAAACTGCTGCAGTTAGAATTTCATGTTTTATAAAACACCACAAAAAAAAACGCGGTGATTTCATTTAAGAAAAAAAAGTTGTGGTCACTTCCGGTTCAACCGGAATTGATATTTTTGTTCCTGTTAGTTTAAAAATAACCCACTTTTGTCTTATTCATGTATACCAAAAACGAACTTTTTAAATTCAAAAACATCCAAAAAATTGGGGGCGTACATTGACCGCACAAAAAGTCGGGTATCCGATTTTTGTTTTTCTACTTGTATATATTAATTGAGGCTAGTAGTGGAAAACCAAGTTTTCCAATTGCCCATTTGCACAGAAGAAAGTTGGGGTAGAAAGTGTCATGGCGGAAACTAGATTGGTATCCCTGAATCATGATAGCCAACAAACTTTTTCATTTTTTATGAACTTGACAACCATGACTATAAAAGACACTATTATCACGTCAACCAACTTCTGAATTGGTAATTGGCAGCAATGTTCACTAAATTATTTAGTTAGAAAATGTTCCAAATATAACATACAAAAAGATCTAATGAGATAATGTCTAACTAAGTAGGGTTAACATTAAATATAATAATAACAATGATATGATTAATAATGTATTTTAGTGTTCTTTACCCAAAGGCCCGTGGACCATAAATTCAAGCAAATTTCCACATTCTTTTAAAGAAGACGTAACTCTCAAATTCAAAGTTGTTCAGAAGGGAGTTACGCTTTTGAAAAATGTAGACACAGCTATTTTCTCCAACAAATGCCAATGCCGGAGCTCGAACCTGGTAGCAGATGATCAGTTTAATTAATCGCGGTTGCCACCAACGTGCTTACATGGTCCATGGCAGTTCACTATGACAACAAACACAGGTCGAACTCTGCATATTTACAATAAACTGTGTGCAGATATCAGAAATTCTTATCTGACGACCAGTTATTCAATCTTCAGTTCGAATTGACAGTCCGCGCCTGCAGATAAACTGATAAGTGAATGGGGACCATAGCAAACTGAGCCACCGACTAGACGATTTCTACATTACTCTATTTTCTACGAATTCATGAGTTTTACACTTTTTGCGGTTGGTCGTCAAGCTATATACGTTTGCCGTTGCCGTTTGCCGTTGTAGCTAGCTGTAGTAAACTTATAGATAATATTTTCTACTTACCTATCTGTCGTGTTATTTTAATCATTTTGATCTGGGATTAACTATTGGTACTCATATTACTAAAATAAATAAAGTTCGAATGCGGAATAAAAGGTTAGATATTTAGTAGAAAGTTCGATCGAAAGAAAATCTCACAGAAATATATTATTAATATTTTACATAATGAAATTATTATTGTTATACCTTAATGGTTGCACTAAAATTCTCGTTTTGTTTATTTCCTGTAATTTATTATTTTCGATGATTTAGGTTAGACGTCATTTTTAGAAAGTTTGGGAGTTGGTCACTATGTTTGAGTGTTTCAGGGATGTCAATCTAGTTTCCGCCATGACACTTTCTACCCCAACTTTCTTCTGTGCAAATGGTCAATTCGAAAGACCTCAGCTGAACTTTCTGTGGCCCAGAAACCATGAAATTCTTGGACTGGTTTTGTTTTCTTTAAAATATTTCGGCATTGGTTGATTCTACAGCTTTGGTAGTTATTATCAATCTTAAAGAGGACAAAATTGAACAAATTTCACCATTAGAAATTTTCCCAATAACAAGGTCATTGTAGCTTTAGGAAAATGGAACATTTTCTTCAACTTGGCGAAAAAGACACAAGTCAGTTTTCTAACACCATTACTCGATTATACATTACAATAAATTTATACACATATTACATATACACATAAGTACATGTGTATATGTGGCAGACATTTAGTGTAATTAGTCGTTTCTTGAAAAGTCTGGATATTTCATGAAACTCTGCCAGAGAGTGAAACGAATTAATTGTGTACACAGCACGTAAAGCGCAAATGATCCTTCTTTGACGTAAGAAAGGGCACTTCCGCCGCCCGGGCGGAGTTGACAGTAGTGGCATTTATAACCAATCACCCTGTACATATACATTATGCGGCAGTCAATAACAAAAAGATTCTAATCCGCAGTTCTGATGACATCACTACGTAGAAATATAGAATACATTTATAGTGCCTAATTTATCGATATGGTAGAACTTTTATTTTCTTGTTACTTCGGAATCACGTTTAATATAGGTATAAAAACTTATCTTTATATTCTAAATTATTCACTTTTTAGTTTAAGGATAAAAATTTGTGTTTGTTCTTTTGCTGGTGTTAAATTGTATTATCCCATAGAGAAGTTTTTATTTTTTACTGGGTGTGAGGAAGTTAAATATTTGTTAAAAATTATCATTAAGTAATAGGTGTTTAAATAAAATATTAATTCTCTTATTTTTCCCTTGTCAATTGCTATTTTTATAACATATTTTCTTATTCACATTAATATACTTACACCTATTCTAAACAACATAAAATTATTGACTTTAACATTTCTTTTTGAAAATATTTTTGTAACAAAGATTTGACCTGTGTTGAACTACACATTTGCTACGCATTTACACCCCACTTGTATTTGCAAGTATTTACAGTGTAAGCTATATAGTAATTAAATTATTAATTTGCTTTCTATTGGTTTCAACTTAAGTAACTCTTTCATGAAACATTTATATTTTGCTTTTTATAATGTAAGATCACTAACTAAAAATTTTTTGGATTTTAAGACTTTTGTTTTACAGGAGAATTATGATTTATTAGGCGTTAGTGAGACATGGCTTAATGAACATATTTTTAATGATGTATTACACATTGATGGATATAATTTTATTAGGAAGGATAGAGGTGCACGAGGAGGTGGAGTGGGGATATATCTGAAATCGTCTATTGATTTTGAACTGCTGGATGTAAGTACCATTGATTCTGTTGAACAACTGCGGGTCAAAATAAATTTAAATAAAATATCATATATTTTTGGAGTACTCTATAGACCTCCTAGTAAAAACGTTTCTAATTTTCTGGACCAATTTGAGGAAAATTTATCTAATTTTATTCTACAAAGTAACAAAATCATATGTGGGGGTGATATTAACATTGATCTTTTAGATAGTGAGAGCACAAATTCGAAAAATTTTTATAATACCATAGATTTATTTGGTATGAATCAAATTATTACATCGCCAACAAGATTAACTAAAAACAGTGCCACACTTCTAGATGTTATACTAATTTCTGATGAGATCAAATCTTCTACCAGTGGCGTAGCTGAAGTTTTTCATGTTTCCGATCACCTTTTGACCTTTTGTAAACTCAATTTAAAATTAGAGGGAGAATCAAGCAAAAATTTCGAATATAGGAATTTAAAAAACATTGATAAAAATATTTTACAAGATTTTTTGCTAATGACTCCATTTGATAATATATTTCATATCGATGACTTAAATGATAAAGTGGATTTCTTCAACACAATGCTTCTGAATATTTTTGACGTACTAGCGCCTATTCGTAAGATTGAAACTAAAAAACGTAGACCACCTTGGCTTACGGATAACATTAAATTGATGATGAAGCTTCGTGATAAAGCACTAGCGAAGTTTAAAAGAACAGCTAATCCACATCATTGGGAATATTATAAAAATTTAAAAAATATTACTACTAACGCTGTAAGAAGTGAAAAAAAGGATATTTTGAGTATTGCCTCCAAAATTATGGTGGTAATAGTAAAGTTATGTGGCAAAAATTAAAAGAATTAAATATCTACGGCAAATCACCCTTTACTACCATACCAGGTCATCTTAACAATCCGGACATTATAAATGACCATTTTTTACTGCCTTCTTCTCACATTGTTGCACCCGATATTAATTTAGTTCACTTTTATGACAACAATTTTAAAGTAAATTTTCCTTCTCTTTTTTCATTTACCGCTGTAGATGATATTATTGTTTATAAATACTTGGTAGAAATAAAATCAACTGCTACAGGGGATGATAAAATTAACATTCACATGTTACTTCTCAGTTGCCCTTACATATTACCATTTTTAACACATATTATTAACACTTGTCTTACTAGTGGCGTTTTTCCAGATTCCTGGAAATTATCTAAAATATTTCCCCTACCTAAAAAAAATTCAATAACTAGTCTAAGTGAACTCCGTCCTATTTCAATTTTACCTATCTTGTCCAAGGTATTAGAAAAAATTATGAAATTTCAAATTTGCATTCATATTAATGAATACAATATACTTCCCATAAGACAATCTGGTTTCAGGCCTGGACATAGCTGTACCACAACATTGTTAGATGTTACAGATGACATATTTAAAGACATTGATAATAATAAAACTGCGGCTTTAATTTTATTAGATTACACGAAAGCGTTTGATACCATCAATCATAAAATATTATTGTCAATTCTACAACATATAGGATGCTCCGAAAATGCTTTAAAACTGTTTCAAAGTTTTCTTGTAAACCGAAAACAATACGTTGTAACAAGTAATGAAGTGTCTGCCACTAAACCAACTGGTTGTGGAGTACCTCAGGGATCGGTACTAAGTCCCACTCTATTTTCGTTGTACACATGTGATTTTATCAAATGTATAACCCATGGAAAGACTTTTTTGTATGCCGACGATACACAAATAAAATATTCTTTTGACTATCGAGACTATCTTTTGGCCAATGACTATATTAACCAAGATCTTAAACGACTTGTTACTGAATCTATTGCTCATCATCTCAACATTAACCCGCTAAAATCTACTATATTAATTTTCGGGAAATTTCGTCACTCTATTCAAGATCAATTAAAAATAACTGTAAATGATAATGTCCCGTCATGTACAAAAGTAGCTAGAAATCTAGGTCTAGAGCTGGATACTGATCTGCGTTTTAAGAACCACGTCAATAAATGTTTAAAGAGAGCATATTGTAACCTTAAAATGTTATATCCGAACCGTGTCATATTATTCCACGCTCTTCTAAAATTTTACTAACGGACACGTTAGTTCTAAGTCATTTTAACTTTTGTGATGTTGTTTATAGCCCCTGCCTAGATAGTGAAGATACAAACAGAATCCAACGAATTCAAAATTCGTGCTTAAGATTTATATATGGCATTCGCAAGTTCGACAGAATTTCACATAAATTAAAAGATGCTATTTGGCTCGATATGAAATCTCGGCGCGAATTGCATTCGGTTACTCTATTCCATAGAATAATTTTGTATAAAACTCCTCCATATCTTTTTCAGAAAATTACCTACAGAAGCGACGTTCATAATGTTAATGTTCGTTTTCGAGGATTGATCTCACCTCCACCTCATCGCACCGCTATATTTAGAAGGTCATTCTCTTATTGTATTTATGCTCTTTACAAAATATTCCCTTAAATTTTAAATCCCTACGTTTTTTTCAATTTAAAAGATCTTACAAAAATTTATTGCTTAATAGATTTACTTGAATATCTTGAATATTTACTTTCCTGAATATCTTTTTTGATTTTGCATTCTTGATTTTTTTTACTGTTACTATTATGGCTTACTATTTAAGTTTATTAAAGTTAGAAACATTATGTTAATTGTATTTAGTCTTGAGGGCTGGCACATTGCATCAGTCTTACTGTATGTCAGCTCTTTTTTGTAGTTTATAACTATTTTTCTTTTCTTGTCATGTATATTTTGTGACTACCTGTTATAGATTGCAAATAAATTATTATTATTATTATTATTATTATTATTATTATATATTTCTTTGGCATTTTTGTATTTCCAAACTGTCTTGTCGTCTAAATTACGTTAATATCCGAATAGCCAATATGCTCGTTCAAACCTACAATAGTTGTTGTTCTACATTTACTCATATTATTATTATACCCATAATAGTTTAAAGTTCTTTTACTAGATTAATGTTCTACCACGAATAGCATTGTTACAGAATATATCATTTTCGATGCAACTATTTTCAGCGAAATGCAATCTTGCTAATTTATGATATATTAATATTAATTAGCCACTATTTATAAGCTAATCGTTAGTTGTCAGTCATAATTTCCGTCGAAGTAAATTTATAATATCCTTATTTATGTCCAGTAGTTCATGAATAGTTTCTAGTCGATTATGGTATTTTTTGCAGTAATTTGTAGGAGATATAGAGAGGCCGCCATCAGTCTTCGACAATGTTTATTGTTCGTCTTAAATATTTCATGTCGCGTAGAGACAAAGTCAGGGTAGGCGGATGGCTAGAGCACAGGGGGGCCAACAAGCGGACGGATAATTCATGTCACTTAACAGCATCGACGGGGCTTTACTCTGGCAGTTTTATTGGAGCTCTAAATTGGATAGCAGTAACGTGTCGTTAGACAGAACCATGCCGCTGTGTACCCGCTTCCCCTCGATTTACACCGTATCATTGATCACTAGGACTAATAATCCACTAATTTGTCCCGCGTTGGCTAATAGAAATTGTCAATCCGAGAGGCGGACTCCTCTTCCGGGCCTGCATCTGATTTACTGCGAAAACACGATGAGAAAACAGCAATAGAGACCCCAGGAAGCCGAGCGGCCTTCCAGGACCCTGCCACTGTGATTAAACGGAGTCTACTGATATGTCCGACAACTCATTCCTTCCTAATCCTTATATTCATTAAAAACTGTCATTTCGCTTTTAAATCTCTGAACATCTATTTTTATGTATTGGCAGCTTGAAAAGAATTAGCTGCAAGGAATATTGTTGAATAATGTAAGGAATCCTAGAGGCTGTAGATAATAAAATATATTATTTTAGGGGAATATTATAAGAGAATTTTTTCTATAATTTGCACTATATATTTTTACATTTATTTATTGTTATGTTTAAGTTAAACGATATCTCGACTTTCTTAAAATTCGTCTGTTTTCCTTCTCATTTTCTTATATGGTACTGGTGCAATACCATAGTCTTCTCGTAGCTACTTTGGTTTAGAAAATCAAGATATTTTTCTAGTAAACCGCTGATAATTATTTTGTGTACGTAAATTGGTCGCTAGTTTCATCTTTAGTAAGTTGTAGGTTCTAATGAACTCTCATTTTTGGTAAGCTGGAATTATTGTGAGAAAATGAAGATATTGTGATTTTTAACGAAAATTCGATTTCTCTGAGTACAATATAAAGATTTGTAATTAATGTCTGGCTATAAACATGATATCTTGAAAATATTATTTATCACCGACAAAAGGAAACTCGAGATTCTGTGATCTAAAATATGACAAAAATTGATAAACATTTTTCCGAAAATGCTTCCTAATGGAGCCATATGTTCATCCTAATATTTACTGGTATGGCATCGAACAATCCTGATAAATTTTCTCTAAAAAAATTGAGATATAACTCACCAGTAAGCCGTTGAGGAAGACGGTTAGGTCCAATTAAGCGATCGTCTACTAAACCTATCCAAATATTTTAGCTAAACTTATGTTGGTGGTATTTAACTATAATTGGACGCTGATCTTCATCTTATCACTTGTGGGAATTATGTAGGTTTGTTATTCCATCTCGTGAAAAAATATACTCATCCGTGGTCAATAAGTTTCTTACATATCTATTGAACAACTTGATAATTCTTATTTAATAACCATCATTCACATATGACGAAAATAGCCAGCAAGCAAAATGCATGTTGTTCTCGTAGAACTTTTATAGCCTTGACACACCAAATTCTAAACCTAACTCACGCGTATTTATTGCTGAATTTTCAGCAACTATTTCCAACATTTGATCTTCAGTTTCAATTGGTACCTACCTACGCGAGCATGTCGTCCGGAATTTTTCATTTTTAATAAACTTCTAGGATCTAGTAAGTTGTGATGAACAGTTCTAAATGGGATAGTAGCTGCGTGGGTAAATGTGTTGATACATACTTAATCGGTTGCTAAGATCGATGGTTCAAATCCAACCTCTGGGGCACATTAAAAATTTATTTCTGGTTTGGTTCGGACTTAGATGGATAGAGAATTATCGAAGCCCTAGATGTTGTTCGAACCCCACAATGAACTGTAGGGCCTCGTCTCTCGTTACGTAATACAAAAATCCTAGGATTTTCCGGAGGTTACTTCGGTAACTTGAGAGGCAGTTAAAAAAATATTTAAGAAGGAATTTATTATAGTGGATGTCTTCTATTTGGAAATATTTGTTGATAAAGTCGAGCAGATGCAATAATTAATATTATTGCCCTAACATATCGACTTGTTCTCGTTTGGAATAATTAATTTTAATAGTAATTAATCACAAGAAAAAAGTTCCAAAACACGATTAAATTAGTGTGGCAACTGGCAAATCAAAATATTTGTATAAATTATCAAATGCAATTCTATCCTCTGATTTATTTAATTTGCCTAATTGTATTATAATAATTGTAGAGGTTAATAGAAATTATCTCAAAAACGAAGTGCCTAATCGAAAAAACACAAGGTATGGTTTAATTTGCAGAATAGAATTGTGAATAAAAACATTTTTTAATTAAACGTATAAATTTGATATACTATCAACAAAATATGTAGAAATATGCAGAATGTTATATTTAAAATGTTTTTACCCTTTCGGTTCTCTTTCCTTGAGCCTTACCCTATATAATTAAGGATTCTTCGATTTAATTCCTCTTATGACTAATATAAAATTTATAAAAAATCAGAATAAAAAACGATTTGAAATGCTTTTGCTATCTCGAATGGTTTTCGAGATATCGAGTATTCAAATCGTTTAGACCATACTCAATTAATTAATATTAATAAATATATACTTTTTTGCTGACATACATATTTAGACCCTAGTCAAATTTACTTATTTGAACTAGCTAGTAGCCGTACTCACATGTAAAACAATGTATCATTCATTCAGAATTACGGTATCTGTTCTTCCCCTTTGTTTCTATATATAGGAAATAGAAAAAGTAGTCATTATACTTAATAGTAGAAATGCGGAGCGTGAGACAAAATAACTGACAGTCTTACTAATAATAAAAAGGTTCCATTCATAGAGTTATAGCTTTCAGGCATGGCTAATTTTCAGATCCCGACTAAAATTAAAAGTTACCATATCGTCAATCACAGGATATAAGCCCTGATGACTAGTTTATTAGATTTTATAATAGATAATTTACACCATATTACCTCTATTTCTCATGTTTATTATTGTTAAAGATCAAAGGATTTGAAATTAGTGAACTTTAAACTTTAGGATAGGTATATAATTTACCGTTAGAATACACAATAGAATACCTTACTCCCAAGTAATTTGCCTACTAGTAAATGTAGATACAAATAAAAATTTTAAAACTCTACAATATAAATAAAAATATATATAAATATTCCAAAAGCATTTAAGGTGTGTAGTGGCAACGGAATTATGACAGTTATTATATGTATATTTTTAATAGCATAATGGACAGAAATATTTTTGAACTAAGTAAGTTATTTTTTAACTAAGTAAGTTATAAAATTTGAAATTCAACAAACCTAAATTGTGTTTTCTTGAGACGTTTATAAAATTTTGCTATTTACTCTATTAGTAGCATATAGATTGAAAAAAAATCATATAATAATTAATTAAAAAAACGTTTAGGATTTAACGTTAACCCACACTATTATTTAATTTTTTAATGCAAGGTACTCATTTTTGAAATTAAGAATTTCCGTAACATTCCAATGCTTAACATATTTAATCACTTACTAATGTAATTAATTTTACCAAATTGAGCTGGCAAATATTGATTCGTAAATTCTAATAGACACGTTAAATCCATAAATTATAGAAATAAAGCATTTCATTGACTTGATGACTTTAGTGCTCCATTCACTTATCTTACGATCATAAAAATCACACATTTTAAATGTTCACAACTAACAACCGAACGCCAAATGTCTATAAAATGATAACGACTTCTGGGCGCTTCCGTGACGCCAAGATGTCATATTATGAAGGTTTAAAGACCAATAAATACACTTTTGGATATATCTAATTACAGTGTAATAATTTGATGATCCCAAGTAAACAAAGAATTGATACATTTTAAACATATAGATCTGTTGTATCCAGATGTACCATATGGTAGGTTTATTTCACATACACGATTATAAATAATTCATTCAATAAAGTATTATTTTCTCTATATAACGTGAGTGTGGTATATGTTTATAAAATCACGAATAGTTATACCCACTTCAAATATACCTAACTATAACCTGATTTTGATTTTTTTTAAATATGTAAGAATGTAAAAGATTTCCTGATTTTTTTGAGAAATGTAGTTCTCTGGATGTCCACAATATTAATTTTTAATATTGCAGTTTCGTGAGAAGAATTATTTATGGAGTCATTTTTTGTAATCAAATATTGGCAAAGGTAACGTAAACCTTACCTTCCCGTGTGTCCAAAATAAAAAAAATCCTAATATTGAGTCATGTTACTAATGTACGATGGCTCTGAAGGGCCACAGTAAAAATTAAAAAAAACGAAATTTCTACTTTAAAACTAGAAATTTCTACTTTGAAAACTAGAAATTTCTACTTTGTAAGTAGAAAATTGAAAACTAGAAATTTCTACTTTGTAAGTAGAAATTTCCAGTTTCAAAGTAGAAATTTCTAGTTTTAAAGTAGAAATTTCTAGTTTTAATGTAGAAATTTCTAGTTTTAAAGTGGAAATTTCTAGTTTTTTTTAATTTTTACTGTGGTCCTTCAGAGCCATCGTACCTAACGTATAATCTTCATCTAAAATGAATTCAGTTTATTTTAATCCATGGAATGTTTACGGTTTCAAGAAATGAGGTAGTGCAAAGTTAGTGTATAAGGATCTCTTACCACTCTTACTTTCTACATGTGAACAAGACAATAATACCTCGTAAAAAGCGTTTCTCGTTCTTTTTATGAATACAATAAAGAAAATAAAATTACAGCATAGTTGCTCTACTTTTAGTTTGCACCAATGCCAACGCTTTCAAAAAACATAATGTTTTTTCCTAACTTAAGCGGAATAAAGGAAAATTTTTTTAGTTAAATTTGCAGACTGATTTCTTGCATTCGAGTATGGTATTTGGATTTTGCTGCAACATTATTATAAAGCTGTACTAAGAAGACATAATGAATTTTTGTCTCAATGCTTTAGTAACTAAGTATCTCTTAAAGTAAAATGGATAAATGAAAGAGAAGTATTCTGACTAAACCTTTTTCTTTAGTATTTATATTATTATTAAGATTATTTCTGATGCTGAATACTTTCATCAGTGACCACTGACTTTTATGGGGTAGCGTCTGCGAATTATCTACATCCTGCAAAGTGGGTGTCTATACTCAGAATCATGTGCCCTCTGCAGATGATAATGAGTTGCTATAATTCTAATGGTAACCCATGTTTTTATTTGAAATAAGCATTTTATCATCAATACGAATGTTAATTTTTTTATGGAAAAATTTTTGATTTAAAACTCAATAGGCGGGGTACCTCTACGAATTTAAACTTAATGAAAGTAGAGTGGAGGAAAACAAAACAAAACAAAACGGAAACTAATGTAGAGAAAGTGTCACTTTTGTTTTTTGTCAAAGTTTACTTAACTTTTATTGCCAGTAAGTTTATAGTGGTGCTAATTTCCAAATAGAATTTACTCAAAAATGATCTTTATTTGTAACATTATGAGGAAAAATATGCATGGTATAAGTATTTAAAAAATAGTTCCACTCCAATCAGTATGTCCAAAATCCCTATGTTGAGGTAGGAAGTTATACGACCACAATATTTTCAGGGCTTGTGGGGGGGGGGGGGGGGGGGGGCTATTGATAAGTGTATTGGTGGTGAGTTGTCGTAAAAATCGGGTTATGGAGTTTGCCGCCATATTGGAAAATGAGGTGCCGGCGGTTTTATTCAAATATCTCGGTAACCGTTCAAACTAGAACGAAATCAAAAGAAGCATTTTAAAGCTTTTCAAAAGTTCTACAACTTTGTCTATATGCACCTTTTTTCAAACGATGAATGGTTTTTTAAAGATTTCGCGGCAGAGTTTTAATTTTGCTCCGAAATGTTTTTTTTTTTTGTATTAAATATACCTACAAAGTTACAGCTGATGAGAAAATTTACAAAATGGTATTTTTTATTTTTGTTTCGCATGAATACTACAGCATGTAGCATGCAGGAAAAGTCGACATTTCGGCGCACACATGGCAAACTCGTTTCCATACCACCCCAGGAGGAAGAATCTTTGTTGCATTTTTTTCACGTGCTTTTCCCAGAAGAATTAATCCACGGTTTACTATTACGTCACATTATTACTGACTACTGTTCCAAATTGTGTTTATCATCGTATCTTGGCTGTATCTTGGCCGTACATGTCTATTGTGTCTTCTTCACACCATCCAGGAATATCTGGGGTGTTTTCACAACTTTCGCCACTGCAATCTTGAGAGATGATCGAGCTCTTCAATTCCACTTTCTGGCATCCACAACCCTGCCCACCATTTCCTTTGCATTTGCACGCAATTAGTTTCAGAAGTGCATCTGGTACAGCTTTTCCACGCTTGCACTTGCAGGTATGTTCGAAAACTATGTTGTTTTGCCGCGTATCTCTTCCACCGACTTCCGACGCGGCAAAACGACACTTCTGCTTCGGAACCAACTTGATCCTGAAAAATGGGGCTGGAGTAGAATTCGGAATAACCTTGAAGCGGTGACCATCACAGGAAAAATTGCACTAGATGTGCGTCGAAATGTCGACTTTTCCGGCGCGGTGTGTTCATGCGAGACAAATATCAAAAATACCAAAAATGTTTTGGTATCTTGTATTGTATATTTCTCGTAAATGTGGCCGTTTACAAGAAGAAAATAGAAAAAATAAAGAATACAATTTAGGAGCAAAATTCAAAATTTGCCGCGAAATAATTAAAAAACCCAATCAAGGAATGTTCATTTTTACTTTAAATATTATCGTCACTTGGGTACACCCTGCCGCTGTTTTAGTAAGTAAGTCCTGTTTTAGTTAAGTTAGTAATGAGTTGTTATGAGTTGTTAAAAAGTCCGCTGGTAAACAAGCAGTCAAGTAATTAATTGATTAATTTTCGACAATCTCCCGTATAAATAAAATCCGTGAATTATTATAAATAATGGCCGAGTCGGAAATAAAAATCATTCGTTACTAAAAATGTTAATCCTTGCCCGTTTTAATCCGTTTCTTTTTGCAACATAGTCTAGAAATTGCAAGTAACTCATTTCCGGTTATTAACGTTCCGAATTGATGCTCCTAATTGCATAATCCGCTTGACCTCTGCAAATAACGCCGGGTTGTGCATCCGAATCCTTCGTTTCAACTCGGTGACCGCCCCTCTATCACGCCACCTAGATACGTCATAAAGGTAACAAAAGGGAGAGGAACGTCCGCTTCGTCGTCATTCCGAGAAAGTCGGCAGTAGTCCAGGTTCATTCCGAGAGAGTCCGCATCAGATCCGATCTACCGCCAGCCGTTCCAGATCAATCCGAATCCGTCAACATTTCCGTCCGTATCGCCGCTCCGAATTTAATAGTAAATTTATTTGAATATAATATTGGTAAGAATACACCGTAGTCCGCTGCAATTTGTAGGTACTGCCTTCAGTTAAGTATAGATATTCAGAGATCTTTATCGTATCGATCGTTGTATTATACTACTAAGTCAAACCAGAGCTAATTAGTAATACCTCCGTTGGTCTTCTGTTTTCTAATATATGCATCGGCTGCTGAGATCTGTTCACTTGGGCCATCTTAAACGCCTCAATGCATAAAAGGTTACCGGAAAACCTACGTTAAGCCAAATAGTCATTATATGCATCAACTGGTTAGATCTGTTTTGGGCCATCCATAAAGTTGACATGCATAGAGTTGACTCGGTAAACTTACGTTAATCGGCATAATCATTAACAAATAGCTCTACGTTTGTGGCAGTAGTTCGCCGTATGTTTAAACATTCCGTATAGACTACAATATCTATAGCTGATTGCCCGCCGATTGCCCGCCGTGCATTATACATCCTATTGGAAAGGTCCGTTTGCTTCGTACGCAGTAATTTATTAATCAAACTTATCCCAAATTCCGTAATAAAATCGCGTAAAGATTCTTGATTGCCAGCTTGACTTGTTTTTAATCTCTTTAAACAGTTTTATACATACTCGACTGTACAGTCGTGGAGGTATTAGAGTTAAATTAATTTGTCCATTAATATTGCTGAATAAATACGTTGATTTAAAGAGGTAAAATTCACGAGTTATTATTTCTGTCATTTATTTCTGATTAATCCGTTTGAGCAGTATGGTCGAAGTCCATTAGATAGACCTCCAGCTTCCGACCCCGGACATTCCGTATCTTCAGCTGTTTCGCTATTCAGGGTTGTTCTCCCTATAGTAGAGCCAAAAAGTGTAGTTCTTTGCACTTAAAAATTAAAGAACTGGCGCCCGAGTTTTCCGTCTAAAAAAGTTTACGTAAGTATATAGAAAGAAAGCACCGTAATAAGTAGGCACCATTACAACATACGTGAACAATGTTTTTGGGTTATTGCTTTAACTTTGTGTGCAAGAGAAAATTAAATAGTTTGCACAATATCAACTCGTCCACACGCCAAGTTAAAGTTTACTCGACTATATACTGACTGGCTTATACATTATATACCAAGTAGGAAAAGTCTAACATTCCCGGACGACCGTGATGGAACTTGGAGGCAGGGAATGTGCTTTACTACTAGGTACACACACATCCTATTTTGTATGAAATACCAATCAATTTTATTATAAACGAATTAATTTAGATAAGAAACCATACGGGAAAATTATACATTCCCGGCCTAGACCAAGAAAGTAATTTTTTAGGATGGTTTTCTGATGGTTGCTTAGCAACGAATATGGTTGTTTAGCAACGGACCAAAATACTAGAATAGGGTATTTTGGGGTCGGAAATTGCGCCGAGAAACATTCTTGAGCGATTTCAGAAAATGACCTGCAAATTATTTTCGAATATGCAGGGTGAGCAAAGATAATATTATAGGATCAAGTGTCTTTTTTTTTTCAATGGTGCTAGCTCAGTACATTTTTTGAAGCCTCTCCAAGAAATACTCCCAATACTTTAAAATTATCAAATTATCACAAATGAGAACTGACGACCAAAAATGTTCGTTTGTGCAAGACAATTTATACCAACCAATTTATTTAATTTAATTTATTATCTAGTTTATACTTGCAATTTTTTAAAATTTTTATCTATCATAAAACTCGAGTTATCGAAGTCCAACGTACTATTGCCTCACCCTGTATAGTATGCTACTATGAAATTGTTGGTATACCTGGAATCTGCATAAAAAATCACGTGCAAGACGACTCAGTTATGCACCCTGTACGTACGTTATCCAATATATTACTTCATAATTTTTGCTTCTAATCCATGTATTTTCTTATATCAGAGAACATCCTTTATCACCTACTGTTGATTAACTTTTAACTATAAAACGTCAAATAACAAGCTATCTAAGATTCTCCTTATCAAATTAAGGAAGACGTATTTTATGTATCTAGTTATTTACGCCGACACGGCAAAGTAGCAGAAGAAATTTAGCTGTGGAGGCATAATCGTAACATTAGATTAATTAGTAGTCAATTAGAATGTTTAACACGATTGAATGACATTAACGGGATAAATAGAATAATGAAGGCACAGAAACACATAGTTAAAGACGGCGTTGGTAGAAAATCATGGGCAATACTAATACATAATAGAGGTCAAAAGACTGGAAACGCAGTCATTAAGTCGTTCTTGACTAATGGGTAATTGAAAAAATAAATACCAATAAAGGAAAAAGTAGCTAATAGACATGAGCAATTAAAAATCTTTTTATAATTAAAATGAATTTAAAGGAGGTTTAAATGAGCAATATCTATTCTCGGCGCACGAGGTATGTCATGCATCAAAAGCCGACGGATTATCAGAAAACTGTATTATAATTTAAACTGCCAGCCGTCACAAGAAATGACAGCTCCAACATATACTATAAAAGCTACCAGGATGCATCAACCTATAATAGGAATTTTACTCGCTGAAATATACATAGGCCTATATATCGACCGTATGCCATTATTTAGCATTCATTATTACAAAGAAGGATTTTAATATATACACCACTTTGTGCTCACTTACCGAGGTTTAAAAAAAAGACAAGTCAATCAATAGTACTGATTATTTATATACATATAATGTGTATAGATTATCAATGATAGATTCTTTTAATAAGATTTTGCTGCTCGTGTATGTGCCAAGAAGAATAAAATAACGAGCCGAGTTCATAGAGTTATTATTAGAATACCAGAAACAAACGGCAAACGTTAATGACTCCGACTAATTTCATGTTCGCCCTTCCGTGGTCTTTACTGTAAGGATAATGAATGAATTTACGTTAAATGCATTTTTTTTTTAAATCGGCATTAAGGTACCTCAAAGTCGTCATTAAAGTGATAGAAATAGTCATTAAAGTAATCTATTATTGTACGATTTTTGTAGTTGGCCGAGATGACAGATAAACGTAAACATTAATGTTTTATTGCTTGTGATAATAATTGTGTTGTAACAAAAGGTAAATAAATAGTTTTTTAAATTCAGAATTGTATTATCACTATTATAATTGCTAAAAATAATGGTTTTCTTATAAAAAATTATTCCGAATTGACATTTAAAAACAATTATGACATTTCCAAATGTCACTTGAAATTTTAAATAATTATGACATTTCTTAATGTCACTGAAAATTATTTAAAAAATAGAGTTAATTAATCTTAATTTCATAATTTTTGGATTTAAAAAAAATGTAATATGCACCTCGGCATTAAAGTTCCTTTTTATCACTCATGTGGTTAATTTGCCTCGACCCTACGGGCCTCGGCAACTAAACTCCACATTCATGATAAAAAGATTACCTTTAATGCCTTGATACATAAATAACTATTGTTTCAATAATACTACTGAATTGCTCTTTGGATAAAATGAAATTCTATACCTTACTTCTTAAAGAATCATCGCATAGTTATGATTTTGTTAACGCTAATCATTTTTCTAAGTATGAGCATATATTTCTTCCATTAATAAGATTGAACCAAATTAGGTTTCTTATTCCAATTAAACAACTTGAATTATTGATGAAGCTTGCAACGAATTCGTCTTGGGGTCGATTTTATATTTAGATCATTTCCAGAGAGGTTGTGTAAGTACGAGTTACAAACGAAACACATTTGGTTTTGTTGCAAATCTAAAATATTTTCATAAAAGTATAGGGCAGTAAGCTACAGCTTTCCTAAACCATTGAATTAGAAATTTAAAACAACACCATAGGTAAAACACTGGAATTAAATTGATAATTTGCTAAACAATACCATCAATAGAGTTTTCCTCTATTTAAATAATTTAGGCACAATAAATAAAATTGTTGTAATGTTGAACTCTGAGAAACATCTTTTGAATCTGCAATGCAATTCTTCATCTTTGTCTTAATTTTCTAAAGTATGTGTCTATTATTCAACAAATGTATCTGTTATTGTTATATAATTCAACTATCTACATCTACAGTATCAAATACAAGACTAGGAACGCCAGTAACTGTACATAAATCAAAAGTACTAAATAAGAGATTTGTTCTACTAATTATTAGTATTTAAGGTCAATGACAAAATGTAATGAGTACCAAGAAAGTACCTTTTACCAGTAACACCGACGTAGTTTGCACAAACACCAAACCAATCATTACATGACGTACGATGACGTAGACGTAGAGAAATTATTACAAATAAACCAGTGAGGTATTACAAATGCAATCACTGCTACGTCTTCGAGCACTTCCACTTTGGGGGTAGATACTGATACTGACTGATTTCCCATTTATGTGATAAACTTCATTATAAGAATAAAATAAGTTTTGTTATAAATGACGATGAAGTTCTAGACAATTTTGTTTAGAATATTTAATATTAATGATTGATGATAATATTTTAAATATGTAGTTTCTTAAATAACCTCTTTAATGCAGTTGAAAATGAATTTTGAATTAAATTGTAAAGTGCAAATAGTTAAAATATATATTTTTTAAAATATGCTTACATTTTTATAAGATTTCTAAACAAAATTTTTTATTATTTCAGTATTTATAATAATAATAACACCACATGTAATTACGACCCCCTTTATTCCGGAACGTTCTAGAAGAGCCTTGCGTAGAGAGGAGGGCTTTTAAAGGACAAGGGACATACATCCTTTGGACCTAACATATTCTCACTTTTCAAATATGAATGTCGAAATGTATCTTTCCCTTCACGTTGATACTTCATTTACAAAATAAAACTTTTTGTATACAAATTTTGGCTGGGGACTTCATTTCCATTATTTAGAGGAGTAAGTATTTAATTTTTTATTTTAACGCAACTCCAAAACTGTAGGTATGTTAACATAGTGTTGTAATATAATAGCAGCATATAATTTTTCAAAGTATTCGGTCGATATTTAAAAAAGTATAGTTCTGTAGCGTGTAGCATCATATATTCGTACACAATTTCTTTGGCCATTATAAAACTTTTCTACTTTTCTTGGTAATTTCTTTTTTAATTTTGAAATACTTTCCAGCAATTAATAATGGACACGATACAAGTTGTATGTATTGCAATTTCCAAGTAAGCTTAATTGACTGCTCTACATAGAAAATATTACAGAATACTGCCAACTTAACCCCGTAACTCAATATGACAATAGTATTACAAGAAATGACGGGTTGAATTAGTGGTCAAAGGCTGAAGGATATCAGAGTTGTAAATATTGGATCATAGGCCTGGTCTGTCCTGTCGGCTACCACCCACGATGAGTTGGCGGACGCCAGAGTTAGTTCTAGACCGGACCCATTTGCGATCCAAGTTGGTGTTTTTATTTACCGGATTGATGCAGGGACGGTTTTAGCTTGAAGAACGGCTAATTGCAGCTTGGGTAATATTAATATACCATCTAATATAGTGAAAAGATTTATACAGGGTGTTTCAACCAAAAGTGGACACCCTGAATAACTTTGGAGGTAAGTAAACATTTTCTGAAATATTGGTGAAATACGTCGATCTAATTTTCAAGGGGGACATATTTTAATGTATTACTTGTATACCTATCGACCCTAACAGCCACATCTTTAAAATTCTCAAATTAGCACGAGTTTTTCAACAAAAAACACTTTCCTTGTCAATTTGGGTGTAACAATAAAAAAATTATAAGTATTTAATAGCCTTGGCAATTAATTTATTCGCAAATAATTTTTAATCAAGATACATTTTAACAGAGTGAGTTTTCAAAATGGTCTACACCTTTCAGGAGAGAATACAAGTTGTCAGTATTTATCTCGGTATTTCTTTTTAAAAATAATAATTATGCTAGAGTTAGAGATATGGGCGCACATATTCAATAACAATCGCCCAGATAGAAATGTTGGTATTCAGTATGTATTTCAGTTGAAAAAATATATGGAAACAGGTTCTCTGGGAAACAAAAAGCATGCACCCCTACCACCGATTAGAAATGAAGCAGTCAAAGTGGCATTTCTGGGTCATTTGTGGATGGAAAATACTCAATCGATAAGGAAAGTGTAGCTGATGCTTCCGGTGTGCCACGAAGCATTATCCATCGAATTGTAAAGACCAACAAATCGATATAAACTTAAATTGATACACGAATTAAACGATGATCATTGGCTTCAAGTCCTTGAAATTTTTAGTGAACAATTAAACGGTAATGCCAATCTACTTTACAATACGTGTCTTTCTGATGAATCGACATTTCATTTAAATTGGGAGGTAAACAGACACAATTGTAGATATTGCAGTGAAACCAATCCACATTTGTTCGTGGAGACTCATACCCAAGGAGCCCAGAAATTAAATGTTTGGGCTGGCATCTTAGAGAACCACATTTTTTTTTATTCCTGACAATTTAAATGATGAAAGTTACCTCGATCTGACAGAAAATAACATCGACCCAATGATTACCCAAATCTTCCAAGAAGCCGATAATCTTTTAGACAGTGAACTGTTTTTTCAATAGGATGGGGCACCCTACATTTTGCTATAGCAGTCCGACAATTTTTGGGATAATCGGTTTCCTGAGCGATGGATTGGAAGAGGAGCTCCTGTGAACTGGCCCGCCAGGTCACCCGATTTACTTCCCTTGAATTTCTTTCTGGGGGGACATTTGAAATCGAAGGCAACAAAATCTGTAGCTCTGGAAGAATTACGTGAAAGAATTGTTTGAGAATGCCGTTCATTTTCTCCAGATATGTTCAGAAATGTTCGCACAGAATTTCAAAACCGATTTTGTGTCAAATTGTGCTTATGTACTTCTAAAAGTTGTTGAGTAGCTTATGCTAGACATTGCGTTTTAAATAAGTCTTTTATTATTTTTATTATTATCTATTATTATGTTACTTGTTATTCATTCGGTCATTTTGAACAATACACACAATAATTTAAATTGCTTTTTTATTTCCCTAACCTAGAATAATAAACAGTTATTTATTTCTCAGGAACGAATCGATAAAAGTAAATATTCAATTATGTAGAGAATTGAAAGACCTTTCAAAAGATACAATCATACAAAAACACTAGGTAGTTGCAGATTAGTGTTTAAAGACAGAATTATTATTATTCACTCGGGAAAAACAATTAGGGGATAATGGCCTCATGTAGCATATATATAGCTTAATCAGAACCAGAACTAGACTTTCACTTTTTTGGCTGTATACTGAGATTAGGATATTATGCAGCTATTGATGTGCCTCAGTGCCACCAAATGACTCCAATAGCTGCTATGGGAGTCATACTTTGGATTTTTCCTATAAATATCTTCGTAGATGAGGTATTATGAACAGCTCTAAGGCTGCACTCGCCACATATAATGTGATATATCAAGAGTACGATTATGGGGCATGCTCATACACTTGAAGGCTATGACCCCATAATGAATCAATGTACTAATTTTCAGCAATGGCTCAAAAATGTGCTGCAGATCATAGCCTGTATTTATTTAGAAGGCACTCTATAAATTCGCTAGGTATTCCAAGCGAAATTAATGGAAATGTTAAGTTTGTTGAGGGTTGTTGGGGGTGAATTTTTTAACACCGCGACAAGCACACCGTGTGAGATGTCGTAGGATCGGAAATAGAGATAGGAATCGAACACACATATTTTGAATCGTCTTTAACCACGAAAAATTTCGAAAGTTACATATTTCGATGGAACAAAATAAAATAGATTATTCGACGGTTTTTGGGGTTGCTGATGGTGGCCTTTATAACGCCGCGACAGACTAATCGTGTTTATTTACTTTCTGAAAATGTTTTGTGTTAATGAAATAACTATTTAATACATTGCAACACATTTTCAGTTTTATCACGAAATTTCACAAAGTTTGCATTCTACTTTAGCTTTTTCAGTGTCTCCTCCGGTTGCATCTTTGTGTCTTTGACTGAATTTTTGTATGTAACTAGTCTATTACTTTAACATTCCAAATATATAGTCCATAACAAACATTACAATAAACTTAATATAAAAGAGTATATACTTGGAAACTGCGTCCAACTATATAAAGGTAGATAAAACGATCCTTGTGATATACGGATAAGATATTAAATACAGGGGCCGATAATGATCCTACAACGGTCCTGGGCGCACATTGTTGATCTCTGCATGCAGCAAGCTCGTCAATCTTGCAATCTACCGTCACCATCTCGACATGACCACCGCCAGAAACATGTGCGAAAAACTGAATGACGGCAGCCGATACATGCCTCTGATCTTTTGACTGACAACTGATGCTGTGCGATGACTGCGTGACGTTCATCCGAGAGGTTTTGTGAGCCAAAGCGATGTTGATTGTTGATTGTTGTAGAAGAACCAGGATGTGTTGGACGACGTTGGTTGTATATGATCACGCGATCTATGGTCTGTAGTGCTTGAAAGAATGAATTTTTTAAATCATTTTCATAACAATATTTTATTAGTTTATGTAGTGTTGTTTAGTTTCTTGGTGACTTACACAGTATAGTGTATATTGTATTCAACACAACTTGGTAGATGTATATTTACTGAATAAATATAAAAGTGACTTGAAGCGCAGCTTGTCTAGTTTGTTACTTTTAATCAATTATATTTAATGTATCCAAGGATGGTGAAAATAATCAATTATATTTAATGTATCCAAGGATGGTGAAAATGGAAGTTGTAAAACTAAAAATATTGGAACCATATTTATGTTTATGTTTAGGGACTCAGTTTGCTTAATTTAAATTTAATTTTTAGAATACATGGTATCCTATAATTTCGTGTACATAGAGCCCGTATATTTCTGGAGAGAAAATAAGTCCTTTTAACCAAACTTATCTATATTCCATATGCTTGTGAGGGGACGTCAAAGTTAAAAATAAAGTTAGTTTCTTTTAAATTACTCAAAAACGCTAAGATAGATTTTCATGAAATTTTACTTCTAGGCATTCGAATAAAAGGGCTATTCTTTTAAGTACGTAGCAAAACAATTGAGATCCGGAAAGGGAGCAAATGACACTTATCCCACCACAAAATTGATCATAACTTTTTTAGGAATTATACAAGCGACTTCATTTTTTGACAGAAAGAAGCTTTCTTTTGCTGCAATTTTTATTTCTTTTAAATTACTCGTATCTCCCAGAGTTTCGGAGAAGTCAAACTTTTTTATTAAAATAATTGGAAAATAATAATAAAATTAGGCACAATTGAAAGAATTTGTTTGAGTTCAAAAGTGTTAATAACAATTTTATTAACTTCACAACAAATGTTCAATATGGCCACCACCTTCGGTTCTACACAAATTAATTCGGCGCAAGAAATTAAAATGTAGGTACCCTTCACAAAGTGCCTTCTTCTTGGAATGAGTTCGCAGCATTTTGAATCCTATCCCACAATTGTCGTGAATTGAAACCTCGTATACTTTAATTTTCAAGGCGCCCCCGTCGAAATAATCACTAGGATTTAAGTCCGGGGAACAAGTTGGCCAATGAATGGAAGCATCTTAACCTTATGCCGACTCAACTTGTTAAGTACTGCTACTGCTCTCACAACAAAATGAGGTGGTGTACCATCGTGCACAAAAAATTTTCACGACGTAAATTAAGGGACAAGTGCCAAAAAATGAGGCATATTTTCCGTAGAAAATGCAAATAATTAGCACCATTAAGACGATCTGGCAATCTAAATGGACCAATTAATAATACCATATTACCAGTTAAGCAGTCGAATGTCTAGATATAAAATTTCATGAGTATCCATCGTAGCGTTTTTAATTATTAAAAAAAAAACTAAATTTATTTTTCAACTTTGACGCCTCCTCGAAGAATTTTAGTATATAGGTAAGTTTGGTTAAAATTACTTATTTTCATCTAAGAAATACACGGGTTTATGAAACACTCTTGATATTCGATTGTTTTATTGAACTAATAAATCTAACTAAAAATGTGAATTTAATTATTAGGTATATAATTGTTTAGGAAACTTTATATTAGAAACAGAATTTAAAAGAGCACTAAAAGCGAGATTTATCAATCTCTAAAATATTGGAATAAAGCCAAAGAATAATGTTTTTTTTTAAATTTTTTAGGCGAAGATGATATTAGTAATGATGGTAGTATTGCAAATAAAATTAAAGTTTTGGCAAAAAAAATGTTGCTGACTAAAAATGATGATGTTTGGTGTGCAATTGCACGACGAAATAATAGGATATAATTTTTTAAAGGAAATTTGAAAATGCTTATGGATACTTTTTTTTCATGGAAATGATTTAAACGAATTCAACTTAAGTTCCGTTTTCTTCAACACTTAGTTAATTCTTACTGACTTAAATGCGTACATAGGTTTAAATCATCATAGTCTACTCTTTTAATATCCACATTTAGCGGTTTTTTTTAACAATGAATTGAACTTATTGGGTAAGAAACTACGATTCACTAAAAACAATTATAAATAATTCTGAAAAGGTTAGTACACTGTGAGAGAAATTGAAGAAAAGTTTGAAGAAAATTATTATTGTTGTTATTGCCACTACGATTGATATTACCCATTCTCATTGATACTGACGTTACCATTTCCAATACAATTTTATTTGTTATAGTAATTGGCTATACATTTTCATTTTATGTATTATATTCCTGCACGATATTTCAAGTTAGTTTTTGTGGAAAATAATCATTTTAGGATCCTTCATTAATATGTTAATTATTTAATTATTATTTGATATTTTGAGAATTAACTTATTTTTCATATTCGATTTTCTCAGTTCTTAAATAAGAAACATTCATGTCTTCAATAGCAGTCACGTGCATATCGGCGATTATAAATTAATACCACAATCGCAATATGCAGAATAATAATATTGATTGCAATAAGCCAATAAGCTCGTAGTGAAAGTTTTACTTTAGTTTTAGAGAATTATCCAATCGGACAGGGCATAAATAGCATGCTTTAAGCTATTATGGGCTTCATCAGCAGGGAGTAAGTATATGCTCATTTACAGGAATTGTTAACTAAGTAAAAGAATTGTTTTTGATAAATAAAAATATATACCTACAGTGAGGTTGAAAAGTAAGGAACAAATTCAATATCTTCAAAACGCCAAAATTTTGGAAAAGTCGCTCGGACAGGTCGATTTTCATTTTATATTAGGCCTATTTAAAAAAATTTTTTTCTACAAGGCGTCCCAAAAAAGCTGGGCTGTGATTTTTTAAATGGCAACCCCTATATTTTTTTGCAATTTCGAATTCCTTGTAAAGTTCTAAACATTCTCTATGTATTATATCCTCTACCTAAAATAAATTGTCATTTATTTGCATTGAACAGGCTTATAACACCAGATATGATTAGAAAAAATTAAGAACAATTTATCAATCGTTTAGGTTATTGTCAAGTAGCCAATGGGAGGCATTTTGAACACATGTTGAAATAATTTTAATTTGTTGCTAACCTAAAAATAAAATACATTTAATATTAAAAATATTTCCTTTTTCAAAAAAATTAATTTTAAATATCAATAACTCAGAAACGATTGATTTTAGATATAGGGTGTAATACATAGAAAATATTTAGAATTTTACAAGGAATTCGAAATTGCAAAAGAAATTGGGGGTTGCCATTTGAAAAATCAAAGTTGATTACAGTCCAGCTTTTTTGGAAGACCTTGTAGAATAAAAAATATTTTTGAAATAGGCCTACTATAAAATCAAAATCGACCTGTCCAAGCGATTTTTCCTTAGGCGTTTTGAATATATTGAATTTGTTCCTTTCTTCGACCTCACTGTATACCTATACCATACAAGAAAAAACAACGGTTTTGTTTTGTATGAAATACTTTGCAAATTTATTGTGTAGTTATAACACAAGATCTGACGTTAAACACTACGTCAAAATATTTTACTTTCAACTGGTCAGTTTTATATAAATAGTGATTTATATACCATTTATAAAAAATATCGTACACTCATCGGCCCGTTGTGAAATAAAGTAAATTTACAACAACGTCAATTATAAAATTTGTGTAACATAAAATCACGTATACTGAATCAAACGTTCGGAATTTTTATGGTTGTAGAGAGAAAAAGAAACTAAACATTTACTTAATTAAACGCGCAATTGTAAATCGTCCTAAGTTGAAATAAAGAATGGAAATTAAAAATAGCCGGACAAATATGGACTGAAGAACAAGTCCCAGTCTCTTTTACTAAACTTTATAACTTTTGTACATGATTTGACTGTATATTATCATTGATGTGACAATTAATTTGTTTGCCATGCGCTTGCCTTTATTAATTACACCTTTTCATAGAATTAAATGCGTACCTTTTAAAAGAGCTTTTTGTACCTTGTACGTCAGACCGTTACACATTGTTTATTGTATGTAAAAAATTAATTGTCTTCAAGTATAAAATATACATAATAAATAATGAGATGCGGTTTGTTAAAGATGAATGATTTTCATAATGAAAGTTATTGACTGTCTGAATTATAAAAATAGTGTGTATCCGGCCAAAGTCACTGTCTTCAAAATATGCTTCAGGCCTGATTAGAGACCCATCAAACGTTAAAAATGAATTTATATCGGCGGTTACGCAGAAATATTAAAAATAATAAAAATAAAACACGGGTGCTTTATTATAATCTCCTGCATGTCTGGTACACACAGGGAATAAATATATTTATTACCCACCCAAGCCCAATTTCTAGACAACAGAATTATTTTGAACAAAATAATATTTACGAATTGCTTTTTTTGTGAAAGAAAAAACATAAATATAAGACGATCTCACTACTAAAAAATTTCTATTCATGATTTGAAACTTCATACAAGCAAAGAAAAAGTATTTTAAATTATCTTTAAACTTAACATTTATCACATCAAGTCTATTGATTACTGAACTGCAAAATGACAGAAATTATGAGAAATCATTTAATCACAATAAGTTTGTGGAAATATCGAAATTATATTTTTCTCCAGGAATTCTACAATGAGACTATCTTATAATTAAAAAAATTTCTGTAGCAATAATGTGAAGAAGTGCATTTGTGATATTTTAATGTTGGTGTCTTTTCCAGGAATAAAACGGCAATGCAGTAGCAGGAGGTAAGTAACAATGCAATTTCTGCACATTTATGTTCCAATAGGCAATTATAATTTTTGTCGTTTGCCAAGTCATACCCGTATATTCCAGACAGTGGCGGACTGTTGAATGATTTTGTTAATAGAAATTAAAATATTCTGTGCGATTAAGGTTCAAAATGACAACGCAAACTATTGCAGTATGTTCAGTGTATTGAATGTTAATTGGCCACCTTCAAAATTGACCTCTGAAATCTAGGAGATATTTAAGATTTTACGACTGAAGAATATGAGACGCTACAGTTTATTTATACTGGAGTTCAAATCGCTTCAAGGGATTAATTTGTAATGAAAATCTTGGTAATTTAAAGATTTTATTCTATTATTTTAAAAAAGATACTAGAACCGATTTGGATTCATCAAAAGAATTGAATAGCAATATATCGTCAGCGCAGCCTACCAATGATCTGAGAAATTATAATTCCATTGCATTAAGAAGTAAATATAGGTATGTGTTCTCATGTCTATCTCTATTAAAAAAATGTTAATATTTTCGAATATTTTTAACGTCTAACCTAAAAAATCACTAAATGCTTCTACTTTATGTTAATTTGTTCAAATTGTTTTAATCCATCGGAACCAACTAGGTTTGCCATATTGACATTTCTTGGATTTTTGTGGGGATATCTAAACAGGTCGATAATTTGGGGGAATTCAAAGAAAAAATGCAAATTAACATATGGTGAAGTTATAGAATTTATGTGTTATTATTTACACACCCTGAATATGGCATATATTCATTTGCCAATTATATTATAAATTTGTTCCCCGCCGCTGCATTTATTATATACGGTTATTATACATCTGTTAGCGAATTTACGGTACGCTTACCCTTCCCGGAATTAAGAAAACTTACTCTATTCTTCACTTTACCATTTCTTGGTATGCAGGATATTAAGTTTATTAAAAGATGGAGACGTATCAAATTGCTTTAATAAAGTTTAATAATGGTAGTGGATTTGAATGACGCTGCCAATGCTCTTAACAAATTGAATTAATTTACTAGAAATTGAAAATCAACAAAATAAATAAACATCTTTGCGTAGGCTCTGCTGTGAGAAATCTAGAAGTAATTAAAAATGCACTTTGATAGGTCAGGCCTGATGTATTAGACGTCGGTTGTTAACACCTTATGTTAATTCTACATAGGTACGCAGTTTTTTCGTTAATAAATCCATAAAGTCACATCAAGGACAAGTTGTTAGAATGTAATAAACAAACTTGAAAGTAAAGGGGTAAAATCCGAGATGAACCAAAAAAAAAGAAAGAGTTTTTCGTTTATCCGTCTTTTTTACCTCCGTCAAGGTCTTGATCCTCCAGCTCAAAATAGAAGGGCTCCGGAACATTTCTAAAGGGTACGTGTTGGGAGGATGGCCGAAATACGACAAAATAGCCACTTTTAAAAAATAATAACTTTCTTAGCAGGCAAAATCGAGGACAACAATTTCGCCCAGCATTTTCTAAATTTCATTTAATTTCCAAAAAAAAAAAAAATGTTTCGTCTGTCCATTTTGAAGGAGACGCGAGTTATTAAGCTCAGACCGAACGTGTTTTTGGAGAAATTTGAAAAATCGAAAAAATTGCGAAAACACGAAAACTTTAAAGACAAAATCCCAAATGGGTGTGCTATAACATACAACATTTGTTTTATTTATTCTATCGCGTTATGCTATGTGAACTGTCTTTATGATTCAGGGTAGTCACGCGAACATTAGAACCTCATTTAACTCGATTATTTTTGCAGTTGCGTAAAGAAGTTCAGAAAAAGCCATAGAGATTTATTGTATTTTGTATCTGCAACTTTTATATTTGTATTTTTGTACGTAACTCTGAAAACAACGAAATTTAATGGGGTTCGATATGACTGATGGTCGAGATGGTACCGTACCTGCCTCTCACCCAAAAGTTCCCGGGTTCGATTCCCGGTCGTAGCAGAGGAGAATACTGTGAGAGGGATTTTTCCATTATACACGGATATTGGATGTGGTCCCTTGTCGTTATATGTGTAACCCCCTCCTGCACAAGGCTCTTCTAGAGCCTTCTGGAATAAAGGAGGTCGTAATTACATGTGGTGTTATTATTATTATTATTATTATTATTATTATTATTATTATTTTTTTTTTTTTTTTTTTTTTTTTTTTTCCGTTTCCGGAAGAAATTGCTGGACAGTCTCCCTGTGGCCTCCGACACCACACAGAGAGAGCGCCAGCGAATAATCTACAGCAACTTCCCACATCCCGCAGGGTTAGTCACTGTAGATTCCAGACTCATGTGCCCTAAGTAGACGAAGGGATCCCAGGATGACCGCTTTCTGCATTTGACCAGCCAACCATTCTGCCGATGTTTGGCAGGCAGGCATGGTCTTCAATGCGGAGAGCAGCGTGGGCTTCATACCTCCGAGTACACCGATAATCAGGACGACCATTTTGACAGAGTAGCCTGGGTATAGCACTTGGAGCTCGTACCGGAGATCTCTGTATTTAGTCCGTTTCTCCTCCTCCTTCAAGGCGATGTTTGTCTCAGCAGGTGCTGAGAACTCGATGACATACATCACCTTGGTCTGATGGTCGAGGAGGACTATGTCAGGCTTATTGGCGTGAATTCGCCTGACGGTCGGGAACGAGTAGTTCCAGTAAATCCGGCATTTCTCGTTCTCGACAACGGACTCGATATCTCCGGGGACGTAAGGCAGCACTGGTGTTTGGTCTATCTGGTACGAGTGCCGTAGATGGTAGTATAGCACTCGTAAAGCCGCGTTATGTCGTTGGACGTAGACCGAAGTCGCATAAATCGGGCATGCAGATAATAAATGCATGAGCGACTCCGGCGCCTGACGGCAGGTCCTGCAGTTGATATCAGGTACCTCTACACCCATCACGCGACTGCGATAGACCAATGTGTTAATAACACCATCTTGGCAGGCCACAATGTATCCCTCGGTCTCCGACTTCAGCCCCGCTGACCTTAAAAATGCGAAGGTCAGCTCTGTCGATAAACCCAGTGCTTCTATGTTGTTATAGAAAACACCGTGCAGGGGTTTATCGACGTGCTGCCTGAACAGATTTCTCTGTTCGGCAGCTTTGATGTGGGCTGTCAGACGATTAGGCGGAAGCTCAGTGACTGAGTCACCTCGCCGGCCTTCTCGCCTGTGGTCGAACACTAGACCGAGTTCATCTGCGGCCCTCTGTGCTGCCCTAAACAATAAAGCGCCAACTCCCACAGTTTCATGATCTCTCACTAACTGTAGGAGTGGGTCCGAGCTCCTGATAACATTACATGCCATACTCAGTGCCACTCTGCCATGCATGCACTCCAGACTCAAGAGTCCTCGGCCCCCCCGTTGACGTGGGAGGTACACACGAGGAACGGACGATCTAGGATGAATACTCCTATGAATATTCATCATCTTGCGGGTATTCCTGTCCAATTGACGCAGCTCATCTACTCCCCATTTGACTACGCCAAAGGAGTAGAGCAGAATCGGAACGGCAAGCATATTAGTGGCAGACACCTTGTTCTTCCCCGAAAGTTCTGATGACCAGATCTTTCGGAGTCGGTGTCTGTACTTGCCACGGAGAGAATCCTTTATTTGGTTCACATCCTGGATGTGGCGTTGTTCCACACCCAGGTATGTGTAGGTCTCTTCGGCATCCAAATGTCGTAGGATGCTTCCGTCTGCGAGCTGCGCATCTTCGTGGAATTCCCCGCATCGTCCTCTCTTGAGGTGGACGACTGCGCATTTGTCCAACCCAAACTCCATTCCAATTGCCCGCGTGTATTCCTCGACCACCCTGAGAGCATTTTGAAGTTCTCGCTCTCCGGAGGTATACAGTTTAAGGTCATCCATATAAAATAGATGGGTGACCTTATGCCTCCGGTTGCTGGGTGGCCCACACTGATACCCGCGGGTTTGGCGGAGTCCAACAGATAGCGGCAGCAGTGAGATGCAGAAGAGGAGCGGACTCAAAGAGTCACCCTGAAACACTCCTCTCTTAAATGTCACCAACTCTGTCGAAACTCGCTCGGCACCGGATGTTATGGTGAAGCGAGTTCTCCAAAGCGGCAACAGTTGTTCGATGCATCTCACTAGTGGTGCTGGTACCGCAAGACATCCGAGCAAGTGTAACAAAAGCTCGTGGGATGTTGTATCAAATGCCTTGCGATAATCAATCCAGGCCATTGACAGATTCCGCTTGTACTGCACAGAATCCTGTGTAATACAGCGGTCTATCAGCAGGTTTTCTTTGCAACCTGCCAGGCCCTTCTTGGCACCACGCTGTTCGTTTATCTGTTGGTAGACCGGATCAACAGACCTCAACATCCTGGTATACAAGATACGAGTAAATAACTTGTAGCAGGAGTTGAGGCAGGTAATCGGCCTATAATTTTTTGGGTCAGACAGATCCCCCTTTTTGGGGATTAGCACAGTTCGCCCCTCGACAAACCAGTCCGGAATTTGCTGCCCCTCGTTCAACCATGAGTTGAAAACTCGGGCCAGATGGCGGTGGGTGGAAGGAAACTTCTTCCACCACCAGTTGTTTATACCATCTGGACCCGGGGCAGCGAAGTTCTTGGTTCCAACAAGTGCTTGTTGAACCTCTTCCGTACTGATTGCCGGGCACACTTCGTCTGGCTCTTCTAAGACTCCACGACAGAGAGCCTCGAAGTGTGCTATAGCTGGAGTGTCATTATCGAATGGACTCGCGACTTCGTAGATTCCTTTCCAGAAGGCTTCGACATTATCAACAGTTGGCGGATTTTCGACAACACGCTGTGGCTCTTGGAACAGGCGAGACGGGTTTGTTTGAAACAATTTGTTTTGTTCCAAACTGCGCATTCGCCTGATCAAAGTTTTCTTAATAGCCATAAGCGCTCGAATCCTATCTAGACAGTGCTGCTTGATAGGATTCGATTATTATTATTATTATTATTATTATTATTATTATTATTATTATTATTATTATTATTATTATTTTTTTTTTTTTTTTTTTTTTTTTTTTTTTTTTTTCGGTTTCCCGAACCTAATGCTGGACAGTCTCCCTGTGGCCTCCGACACCACACAGAGAGAGCGCCAGCGAATAATCTACAGCAACTCCCCACATCCCGCAGGGTTAGTCACTGTAGATTCCAGACTCGTGTGCCCTAAGTAGACGAAGGGATCCCAGGATGACCGCTTTCTGCATTTGACCAGCCAACCATTCTGCCGATGTTTGGCAGGCAGGCATGGTCTTCAATGCGGAGAGCAGCGTGGGCTTCATACCTCCGAGTACACCGATTATCAGGACGACCATCTTGACAGAGTAGCCTGGGTATAGCACTTGGAGCTCGTACCGGAGATCTCTGTATTTAGTCCGTTTCTCCTCCTCCTTCAAGGCGATGTTTGTCTCAGCAGGTGCTGAGAACTCGATGACATACATCACCTTGGTCTGATGGTCGAGGAGGACTATGTCAGGCTTATTGGCTTGAATTCGCCTGACGGTCGGGAACGAGTAGTTCCAGTAAATCCGGCATTTCTCGTTCTCGACAACGGACTCGATATCTCCGGGGATATAAGGCAGCACTGGTGTTTGGTCTATCTTGGACGAGTGCCGAAGATGGTAGTATAGCACTCGTAAAGCCGCGTTATGTCGGCGGATGTAGGCCGAAGTCGCATAAATCGGACATGCAGATAATAGATGCATGAGCGACTCCGGCGCCTGACGGCAGGTCCTGCAGTTGATATCAGGAACCTCTACACCCATCACGCGACTCCGATAGACCAATGTGTTAATAACACCATCTTGGCAGGCCACAATGAATCCCTCGGTCTCCGACTTCAGCCCCGCTGACCTTAAAAATGCGAAGGTCAGCTCCGTCGATAAACCCAGTGCTTCTATGTTGTTATAGAAAACACCGTGCAGGGGTTTATCGACGTGCTGCCTGAACAGATTCCTCTGTTCGGCAGCTTTAATTTGGGCTGTCAGACGATTTGGCGGAAGCTCAGTAACTGATTCTGCATCAGCACCTCGCCTGCCTCCTCGCCTGTAGTCGAACACGAGACCGAGTTCATCTGCGGCCCTCTGTGCTGCCTTAAACAATAAAGCGCCAACTCCCACGGTTTCATGATATCTCACTAATCGTAGGAGCGGATCCGAGCTCCTGAGGATGTTGCATGCCATACTCAATGCTACTCTGCCATGCATACACTCCAGACTCAAGAGTCCTCGGCCCCCCCGTTGACGTGGCAGGTACACACGAGGTACGGACGATCTAGGATGAATACTCCTATGGATATTCATCATCTTGCGGGTATCCCTGTCCAATTGGCGCAGCTCATCTACTCGCCATTTAACTACTCCAAAGGAGTAGAGCAGAATCGGAACGGCAAGCATATTAGTGGCAGACACCTTGTTCTTCCCCGAAAGTTCAGAAGACCAAATCTTTCGGAGTCGGTGTCTGTACTTGCCACGGAGAGAATCCTTTATTTGGTTCACATCCTGGATGTGGCGTTGTTCCACACCCAGGTATGTGTAGGTCTCTCCGGCATCCAAATGTCGTAGGATGCTTCCGTCTGCGAGCTGCGCATCTTCGTGGAATTCCCCGCATCGTCCTCTCTTGAGGTGGACGACTGCGCATTTGTCCAACCCAAACTCCATTCCAATTGCCCGCGTGTATTCCTCGACCACCCTGAGAGCATTTTGAAGTTCTCGCTCTCCGGAGGTATAGAGTTTAAGGTCATCCATATAAAATAGACGGGTGACCTTATGCCTCCGGTTGCTGGGTGGCCCACACTGATACCCGCGGGTTTGGCGGAGTCCAACAGATAGCGGCAGCAGTGAGATGCAGAAGAGGAGCGGACTCAAAGAGTCACCCTGAAACACTCCTCTCTTAAATGTCACCAACTCTGTCGAAACTCGCTCGGCACCGGATGTTATGGTGAAGCGAGTTCTCCAAAGCGGTAACAGTTGTTCGATGCATCTCACTAGTGGTGCTGGTACCGCAAGACATCCGAGCAAGTGTAACAAAAGCTCGTGGGATGTTGTATCAAATGCCTTGCGATAATCAATCCAGGCCATTGACAGATTCCGCTTGTACTGCACAGAATCCTGTGTAATACAGCGGTCTATCAGCAGGTTTTCCTTGCAACCTGCCAGGCCCTTCTTGGCACCACGCTGTTCGTTTATCTGTTGGTAGACCGGATCAACAGACCTCAACATCCTGGTATACAAGATACGAGTAAATAACTTGTAGCAGGAGTTGAGGCAGGTAATCGGCCTATAATTTTTTGGGTCAGACAGATCCCCCTTTTTGGGGATTAGCACAGTTCGCCCCTCGACAAACCAGTCCGGAATTTGCTGCCCCTCGTTCAACCATGAGTTGAAAACTCGGGCCAGATGGCGGTGGGTGGAAGGAAACTTCTTCCACCACCAGTTGTTTATACCATCTGGACCAGGGGCAGCGAAGTTCTTGGTTCCAACAAGTGCTTGTTGAACCTCTTCCGTACTGATTGCCGGGCACACTTCGTCTGGCTCTTCTAAGACTCTACGACAGAGAGCCTCGAAGTGTGCTATAGCTGGAGTGTCATTATCGAATGGACTCGCGACTTCGTAGATTCCTTTCCAGAAGGCTTCGACATTATCAACAGTCGGCGGATTTTCGACAACACGCTGTGGCTCTTGGAACAGGCGAGACGGGTTGGTTTGAAACAATTTGTTTTGTTCCAAACTCCGCATTCGCCTGACCAAAGTTTTCTTAATAGCCATAAGCGCTCGAATCCTATCTAGACAGTGCTGCTTGATGGTCTGCAGCACTGTGCGATTTAGAGTGTGGTGTTGGCGTCTCAGTCCGGCTGCCACTCGCCGGACCTTCGGTGTAAATGATCTACCTGCGACTATATAATCCACCGCACTCTGGATTCGAGAAGCGTGTTGCCTTGCCGATCGAATTTTAGCTTCGATCTTCTGTATGCGCCGCTTAGCTTTCTCGACCCTATCAACTGCGCTTGCCAGGCGCTGTTGTGGGACGAGTTGCTTGGCGGCAGCGTACACCGCGCTGTTGATCTGCCAGATGTTGGCATCTTCTGGAAACTCCTCACTAATCAACGAATCCATTCGTGCCAGGTCTTGTGGCTTTGGGTTAACCCTGGTGTTAAGGTTAACCCTCGTCCTTAAAGCGATATCGGTGTACTCAGGAGGATGTTGCTCGTCAGCTGGTATTTGCCGCGGTGGAAGTGCGGCAGGCACTTCCTCACGCTGACGAGGTGCCCTTACGTAACCTGTTCTGCACAGGAAGGATACTTGATCTCTCAGATGTTGTTGAGAGAAGGCGCGATACTCCGGGTGCATATCGCACCACAACCGGTGTAATCGCGCCATGTATCCCCTGCGCGCAGGTTCGCTGCTCTCATGGCAGTTGAGCAGGTCATCCCGTAGTTCCCTCGTCCACCTAAAGCGTCCTTGAACAATTGCAGGGTCGTCATTGTGAAGACCGTCCGGTAAGGCCCCTCCCACCTGTCTTTGACCCCCATCCGAATGGGGTCGATTGTGAGGGGCCTGTCCTCTGTAGTGGTCTAGAACCAGAGGTTTTGGGGTTACAGGGTGGTTAGCCCTGAAATCCCACGTCCGACATTTGTCAGAGAGGGTTGCCCCTCCCTGTCCAGGGTGCACCGCGAGGAGGTTGCCGGTCCGCATTTCGCACCCCTTATTATTATTATTATTATTATTATTATTATTATTATTATTATTATTATTTTTTTTTTTTTTTTTTTTTTCCGTTTCCGGAAGAAATTGCTGGACAGTCTCCCTGTGGCCTCCGACACCACACAGAGAGAGCGCCAGCGAATAATCTACAGCAACTCCCCACATCCCGCAGGGTTAGTCACTGTAGATTCCAGACTCATGTGCCCTAAGTAGACGAAGGGATCCCAGGATGACCGCTTTCTGCATTTGACCAGCCAACCATTCTGCCGATGTTTGGCAGGCAGGCATGGTCTTCAATGCGGAGAGCAGCGTGGGCTTCATACCTCCGAGTACACCGATTATCAGGACGACCATTTTGACAGAGTAGCCTGGGTATATCACTTGGAGCTCGTACCGGAGATCTCTGTATTTAGTCCGTTTCTCCTCCTCCTTCAAGGCGATGTTTGTCTCAGCAGGTGCTGAGAACTCGATGACATACATCACCTTGGTCTGATGGTCGAGGAGGCCTATGTCAGGCTTATTGGCGTGAATTCGCCTGACAGTCGGGAACGAGTAGTTCCAGTAAATCCGGCATTTCTCGTTCTCGACAACGGACTCGATATCTCCGGGGACGTAAGGCAGCACTGGTGTTTGGTCTATCTGGTACGAGTGCCGTAGATGAGCGACTCCGGCGCCTGACGGCAGGTCCTGCAGTTGATATCAGGTACCTCTACACCCATCACGCGACTGCGATAGACCAATGTGTTAATAACACCATCTTGGCAGGCCACAATGTATCCCTCGGTCTCCGACTTCAGCCCCGCTGACCTTAAAAATGCGAAGGTCAGCTCTGTCGATAAACCCAGTGCTTCTATGTTGTTATAGAAAACACCGTGCAGGGGTTTATCGACGTGCTGCCTGAACAGATTTCTCTGTTATTATTATTATTATTATTCTGCTCTTCACGTTACCACCCGGTGCACATTTGATTTTCTCATTTATGACGTCTTATGGTATCTACATAAATAAAAATGTTTTGTCTGTTTTGTGTCTATTTCACAACAAATATTAATTAACGTCGATAAAACGGAAAGGAAATGTAATAAAAAATTAGACATTATGTAACGGTCGCAGGAAACAATTTTTCGGAATGGTTACAAACAATGGATATACAAATTATAATAATTGACGGTTACTTTAACTACTATTATTGATTTATACCATATAATGAAACAAAAATTAATAAGAAGTAGTAAGAACGTTGGGAAGAATATCGAAAAAGTAATAATTCGTATTTAAATGTATACAGCACTGTCTCGTAAATTTAGATATTGGTGTAATAGAATAATGCAAAATTAAAAATGAATGATAAAACCATATGACTAGGTTGAAAACTAATTATGGACAATTTTCCACCCACTTATACAAAATTGGTATTACGCAAACTTCATTCAGTATGTATTTCTAGAGATGATTTTATTGATCTAAACCGCATATTATTCAAGAGCATCCATAATTAAAATCAAATTTTAAAGTTTCTGGGTAAACTACGTAATAAGAGCTTTAACAATCCTTATAGTTACCATCAATAATTCTTGTACCAAATGCACTAAGTTATATCAATATTTGAAAATGGGTTCAATATTTAATTAACTGAAATCGTTATGGTCTTTGTTTTTTAATAAGCTATATATTCCTACTGCGATCCTTCATTTGTATGTTTTAATAATAATAACAATGTGTCCTGATAAACAGATATACCTCTGGGTGAGAAGTGTGCTGTTTTGTTTCATTCCCATTTTTTTTTTTAATTTTATAGTTATAGGTTAAGTTACGGGTTATTAGTAATTTTGAACATTCTTAGGCAACAAGAAGGAAAAATAGGAGAGAGGAAAAGTAGGAAAAATGTATATATGTTGTATAGAGTTGGGCTATAGGAGCTCGATAAGGATAAGGGTAAACATAAAACATAACATAAAAACATAAAACACACCACAGAAATTAAACAACCCCCAAATCCAAAACCAAAGGCTGTCCGGAAGGGGGTTACACATTAGAAAGAACGTAGACAAACATCCATACCCACCGACATTGCCATCTGCCGATGCCGGGCCTCGAACCAGAACACGATAGGCAATGTAGCCAGAGCCATGACTGACACTCATGCTCTAGCCCACTACGTCACCGACTTGGCAAAGTAAAGGTAAAGTAAATAAAGAATTTTTAAATAAGATATAAAAACAAATAATAAAACTATACTCGATCTATAACTGTCTTCAACTAGCAACTACTACTGTTTGTTTTTGAAAATACAATATTGTTTACCATAATGTACGTACTAAAAAAATCGTGAAATATATTCACATTCAATATTTTGTCCCACTTTCGTATGTTCCTGCGCGTATGTGTATAAAACTTTGGTCTCTTACTATCTCTTACTGTCTACTAATCTTTATCGTAAAATTTAAGTAGCCCATCCCGTTGGAATTTTATTATTAATTTATAAGTAACTTCTTAGGCAAACAGGCAATAAAAATGAAGAAAATTGAGAAACAGTTTCAGCTGCTCATTGCTGTAATTTAAAAATAATATCCTTGCAGTAACCGCAACATGAAATTTTATGATAAAGAGCTTCTGGTTAACGACCTAATAAATTATTTTTGAATTTATTGGTTATTTTAGAGGAAGTTATCAAAAGAAAACATTAAATTGGCAACTATTTATATTAAGTGCAATCGAAAATGTATATTTTGTAAGAGACGATTAAACAAATTTCTAAATATTTTGAAACATTATTCATAGGAAATATTATAGATAATATAAGAGCTTTAAGTAATAACGCAAACTTGTCTTTGTCTTCCTGAAATTATGTAGTGTGTTTGTGTTTTCTACGAGAGATATAAAAAACTTTAAATTCCAAATTCATATACTACTGGATACTCTATATATTTTGAAGATATTAATGAAAATAGTATTTATATTTCTTGTAAAATAAATAATATCGATGTTTTCATTTGCCCTCGATATGAGTAATATTAATATTAGTTTTACATACTTCCTCTTTAGCAGACATAAATCTATAATATAGTATACTACAGATAGAATGATGTAACAAAGGAGGCATATAACGCGAAAGTTGGCAAGTATATTGACGCGATTTGCATAAATGCGCACTAATAGTAAAGTACATCAGGTGGGTGAGTGATTGAGGTATCAGAACACGGTATGGGCATGTCCGCATAAACTTCCAACTCTATCCGGGCCACAATGTTCATATAACCCATCGCACGAATGCGATCATCCTGGATACTGGATACAGAGTGAACAAGTCTACAGTGAATTTTTGTTAAGAAATTATATGGTTTATAGTCAACTATAAGAGGAAACTCTAAATTTTATATCAGACAATTTTGGGGTTCTTGGTTTGGATCCTGGACGTGACGCTATTTTTTCTGAAGAATAATTAATCCCAATTAAAACTAAATTAATCTAAAGATGCATCATTTATATTTTGTAATTTTTAATCTTTCAAAAGTATCAAATTTTATATTATCTTTTAATCAACTTTCATATCTATTGCATGGTTACTCTTAAATGCTTGTTGGTATGGTTCTATCGAGGGTTCAAACAATTTTTTAAAAACGTACTTAGTACTTAATCTATTTTTTTGTAACGTCAAAAACGGATAATTATTGGTATAATGTAGATCATATGACTCACATAACCTTAAATTTTTTGTTTTTGTAAATTCATTTTCAATTTTAATTTTAATTTTTATAGTTTTAACATGAATCCTTTATACCATTTAGAAACTCTCGCAGACAGAAGATATACAAAGTTTTAATACTGATTATTAAAAATAGACGGCTAATTATAGGTTGGAATTCCAACCAACAAAAATAATCTTATTTTATTAGATCAAGGCAATTAAAACTTCATTAATAATGCACTGACCAAGATTTTAGTTGATAGTACAGGAACCAAGCAGTTTTGCCAAAAGCGACATAATATACAAAAATCGTAATAATGCATATTATTGAGGTTAATATTGTGACGTAACGTGCACAAACGTATTTGTTTGATGATTAACCAATAAAGCAACTTTAAGAATGATATTATATTTAATATGTAACTTTGAGGTAAATATATTAAAAACCTCTAATTCAATTAAGGTTAAAGAGCCCATTAGATAGTTTATTTGTCCACCTGGTACCTACATGTTGGTATAGGCGAATAAGTTTCTCATATGCATATTGAAGCATTTCAGTGTTCGAAATACAATGTCATCGCCGCTCTGCACAATCAGCTACTTTGTTATTATTTCTATCGCTTACGTGATTTATAGAGAATATATTCAAATTTTATAATATATTGCTTTTGTAGTTTTACTACCTCTAACTTTTATCAGTTGTTGATATAACAGATGAGACTTGGATAAGTCTTACATATTATATTTTTGATGCATTAGTTACAGTAAAAGTTATTAATATTCAACATTAGACAACCAAATTGGTTTTTGTTGGGTATAAGAAGAAATAATAACGATTCTCTATTACCAACCAATACAGTTTGGATTATCTGCAATACCATATCAGTAGGTCATTTTTTGGGCTCCAATAGATGCATATTAGTATTATGTTACGTATATACATATTAATATTTTACTTTTGAATCCAATTCCAGAGCCTTTTCTTGCATTCGAAACAAATTGTGTGTGGTTTCTTAAAATAAATGTTTTTATATTTGTGAAGCAAACTGTAATAAAAGTAAGACGTATACGAGTATCTAGTTTCTTATTTTTATAAACCGATATTTTTTTTATATTTCCCGAAACTAAAGAAGTAAGTAATATAATTTTTTATTTTTATTTTAATATTCATTTTTCTAAGCTAAATGTCGAAATAAGCCGCTTTCTAAATTTTAATACAATATTATAATGGTAAACGTTTTAAAATTATGGCGAATGCGCTAGTCAACCTACGATTTCAATAATTAGTAAAATAATAATGTCGTCATATCAGCGAAAATTTTCGATATTCGGTAATGAGAAACTGAAAGGAAGGAACAATTTTTTAAAATATGTTTTGGATGTTTTTAGGAATACCTACCTAATTTGACGACTTACGGGAACCATTTTTTTACATCGTCGGATTGATAAAATACAAAAAAGGTTTTCTTTGTTATTCATTTTCCTACAATTATTATTGTATTTTTCTCTTTCTTTTCTTTTTTGGGATTTATTACCACATTTCTTGAAATTCTTATCTAAAAATAAATAAACTTTTTAGATTACTATTGTAGGTATATATAAAAACAACATAATAAAAAATATTTCGCTTTATTTTCGTTTTTGAATAACAAATAATCCACGGATCTTAATAAAATAAATTGTGTATGATTAAATTTAAGTGGGTCATGTTAAAAAATTAATATAAAAGAACTGTATTCCTATTATATTGTATAATGAAGTGAAAATATGATTGTCTTTATTTAAAAAGTCAGAAAATTATTGATAAACAATATGTATGAAGTATTTTTTTTTTATCCCAATACTTCTGTACCCTTGCCAACGAGATTTTTATTATTGTTAACTGGTGCCACCTTGCGTAAAACCTAATGTTGGGTAACGCCCATTGGACATTTGTATTCTTCCACAAACTTTATAATTTGCGTGGGCAATTTATTACTTGAATTGGTGCATTGTATTTCAATTATTCTGATTGCGCGTCTCTATAGCTCGTATGCATGCTGAACGCTATTAATTCTGTAATATAATACATTTTATGACAGATAAGTTTAAAAAGTAGTTGTTTTATCATTATTCGACGATAATTACGTTTTAAAGTGATTTCAATAATTTTCGCCTCCAACATTTTATTTTTGTATGTTCATCATAAATATAAATATATTAAGTTAAATATTTTTGTTATTATTATACCTACAAACATAGGTAAATATCTTGGGTTCTAATTATGCAAAATTAACTTGCAAGTTATAAAAATATAGTACCTAATATTATTTTTTTCCATATATTTCTCGATATATTTTTTAACTGCATTAATTAAAAAAAATAGTGCAAAAAAAATGGAAAAACTATTTACAACTATCGTAAAGTGAATGAAAAGCCTACAAATTGGAAAAATAGTCCACCTATTATCACATAATGACCAAAAGTTACGAATAAGTTATTTTCTTCTTAATGCGTCTTGCCGTTCTAATACGAATTATTATTTGATATTAATTTAGATGCAACTATAAAAAGTATCTTCTCATTTTATTAAAATCTATTAATTTATTTGTAAAGTTTGTTACGATCTAAAATCGTAGTGATAATGTGAGGTCCAGGGTATTACTAATCCTTTATCGAGAGCAATAAAAGTCGTGTTTTAAAAAAAATTATATAAACGTTTATTAACAATTTAACTAGGATAATTACCAACAAAAAAAATAAAGATTTTAAAATAACATTTAGTCTAGGGTAGATTTTAAAATGCAATAATATAGTCTGTATTAACAATAATTAAATAATGAAAATAGATCAAGACAAATATCTGTAAGGAAAAAAATATTAATCTAATTACAAGCAACTAATACAATATAACAGCTGGAATTCCAAAAAACAAATGTACAAAATCAACTTAACTTAATGAGAGTTAATCGGGTCCAGAAACAAGATTACTTCATTACGCCTAGGGAGCCTTCTGAAAGAACTACAGTCCCCCGTTGGATATAGTATTCGTCTCAGGTCTTAGTTACTGCATAAGATGATGTTCACAAAGGTATTCAATAATAAAATAGCCAGGCTTATCTTCTATGTAAAATAATGTACCAAAATCAAGTCCCCAAAAATCGCCAAAAATATCCAAAGTCCAAAAAAATCCAATTACAGTCCAAAAATACTCAATGTCAGTACGAGCTGGTGGTATCGCTCAAATTACACCGTACCAAAATCGTCTAAAATACATTACATCAAAATTATTCTTAAAGTTAACTATAAAACATGTGGTCTTTTAAAAGACAAAAAAACTACTAGAACTTACCCAGATTATTCTGGACAATGAGTTTCTTACAAAAATCCGAATAAATCGAAAGTAAGCTTAATCTAAAATGTATTAAACTAACCAAACATGTAGAAATTGTGTTATATTCCGGAAACTAGCCGAAAGCAACCAAAAGTGCTTTTACCACAATTATCATACAACGAAACTATCGGTTCATTAGTTGATGAACGAAAGAGAGAAATTCCCTCATTTTCAACGCGTTTTATAAAGTTTTTCATTAACAAAAAAACACATAGCACCTAGCTGGTATTATTAGCAGAGTTGCCAACTTACTATGTTACATTAAAAAAACCCTATATTTCTGGACCATTGAATATTTCGATGCGATGGACTATTTATAAAAAGTAACTTGTTTTTTCAAACAATTTCTAAAGGTTAATATTTACACAGCATACTTATTTATCAATAGCTTTGTTCAAAAACTATTACACTAGTGTAGTGCAGTGGCACATAGTATAGTGTAGTGTAAGTTTATTTTGCTGTGACACTACACCAGTGTAATGCAGTTTGTAAAAAGTGTAAATCGTCTGCATAAAATTGGTTTCTGAACACAGTTCAAATTTAACCTTACTTTATATATTTTGATCATGGTGATCCCGTTGTGCTTATTTTTTTTGAAGCATTAAAGTAAATTGGTACTAAAACAGATAACAGATATCTAATGGAGAGATTAGTTTTATCAGAATTGGTATCATCTGATGATGATAGTTACGTTAAGGTTTTTATTAAATTTAAGACGGTCCAAGAGCAAATCATTTTTTAGAATTGTGCAGTACAATCGCTAGACAAATTTTATCTTTATATTTTTAAGTAAAATAAGCAAATCTTGTAGGTGAGTACTTATGTGTACATCACGTTTCGAGAAAACTCGACAACAGAACCGTTTCTGAAATATACGCTACTACTCCATCATAATGTACGTATGGCATCAAATCTAAATTTTGCACGAAACAAACACTTTAAGTTTATGTTTCTAAAATAATCATATTTATTGCCAACAGTATCGAAAAAAAATGATTCCGGTGACTCTCCAAATGAAGACCATTTATACAGAAAAAACGTTTACTATTAAGTATTTGTACAACACCATTGACACCTCGAGCAAGCATAACCTTATTTTTCCGTATTTCTTGTTCTCAAGTTCTCCACATTCTACACTACACTTTTGCACTACCTTTCAAGTTCGTGTAAAAGTGTTACACATTTCTGCACTACATTGGAATATTTGAACGCCAAATATTTTTGACATATGCCAGATGACATCTACACTAGAGTTTGTGAACACAGAATAATGGATCCAATGTAAAAATTTTGCACTAGTGCAGCTAGTGTAGGGTTTTTGAACAAAGCTAATGTTATTCCAAACAAATAATAATTAATTGTTGGTAAGGTTGAGAGAACTGTATTATCAATGGCCGTCGACCGACTTCAGATGGTTCACTGAATCAGCTGTGAGGGTACGTTCCGTATCTCAACTAGAGATCGGTTATGTTCAGTGGAAATCTTCCACAGATATTTTAATTATTTTTAAGCCGTAATAAGTTATCAAAAATTTTTTTTAAGTTTTTTGTGTTTTTTAGATTAAAAATATATTTTTTTATCTTTTCAATCTGTTCAATAGACATTCACTAAAATGCATTAAAAGGATTACTTTTAAAGTAAAAAGGAAATGTAGGTCGCCAAATGTAAAAAATTTATGAACATGTAAAAAAGAGATTCGAGCCTTATTGTTGTATTGTGCCTTTTTTCTCAGTTTTGATGTTTTTTACTATATGTTGTTAACTAAATTGATGACGACAAATGAATTTTAAGAGTCCTGATGATGGAATAAAATATTTCGAAACGTCGACTTAAAAAAAAACAATTTGTTGTTTTAATATTTGGCCTCTATCCCACTAAATCAAAAATCAAGAAATTATCAGCTATAATATCCCTGGGACATTGATAATGTACGAGATAATTTTATGACAATCGAAAGCACGTTATGAGGCATTGTCAATGTCAGAGGGATATTCGGTCAGAAAATGTTTTGAAAAAATAAAATCAAAAAGTCGCAACCTCGGTCGCAACACAACAGAACAATTATTTATTTATTACAAGTTTATAGATTGAGAATTGGCATTGACAAAACGTGACATTTTGATATTTATTTGGCAGTTATTTTGAAGTTGTCAAAGTTAAAAAACAATTTTGTTGTCATTATAGTGATTGAAAATTTCCCTGGATGGTGTTATCAGTGTAATGTTGAAATGATTGGGAGATTTCTGTCACATGACAAGAAATAACGAAATTTAATTGGTTGTTAGAACTGTCAAAAAATTTTCTGTAAAATCAAACTGTTTACGACTATGTAAAAAATACATACAAATAGGTGTAGTTGGGTATAGATTGAATATCGTACACAAGAAAAATCAAATCAAAGCTAAGAAAAGAGCGATCTGTAATCATACCCATAACTTCTGAATTTCTGCTGAGATATCTATCCCTAAATGAATGAGTATGATTATTGATAATAATATCGCATATCTCACCCTTAACAAAACTTAGGACCAAATAAATTTGTATAAAGACGGACGTAAATCTTACTTCTATGAAATTTCAATAGGAATGTTAGAGTGTCACAGTCACACTGTTTAACCGGGTCTGAATCTCCAGCATTCGAATTTAGTACAGAGGCTTTATAGAAAGCTTTATAGAAAGCCTCTGTAGAATCTAGTATTGGTGGGTAATTAATGGATCTTTGAAATTTTTTTCAACATGTAATCCCCTTCCGAACAACATTGTTTTTGGATTTAAATTTGTCCAATTTATATAGTGTGTTTTATATTTTTTGCTTAAGTACATTTAAAACCCTCCTACGATTGGACGAAATATTTTCGTAAATTGAATATTGATCGGTTCATAGATCGACGTTTGACAATAAACAGATGTGACAGTTTCAACGGAATTTTGAAACACACCATGGATGAGAAATACTCATGTGGATGTTACTTAAAATAATTTTCCCAAGTTTGGTAACTAGTTAACGGGCCATTTTGCATTTACAATCACAAATATTTTATGTTTATAACATACGAAAACAATTCTCAAAACCACCGTTTAATATGAACATCATGTTCCAGATAATAACACCGGTATACAGACCTGATTATTAATAATAAATACAAATTCGTATGCGCCGCATATAATTCATTCATATTTATATGACAATGTGTGATTAATATGAACCTGTTGGTATGTGCATGTTCAAGACCGTGCGAAAATATGAATGACATATTTCTGTTATAATATTTGCATATGACACTCCTTTATATTGTTTTATTATGTACTTCGATGATACTACATGCATTACAATCAATATTTACTACGTGGAATTGTACATTTGTAATTGATGTACCGTATCGTATATTATTTGTTTACAATGGGTGTCAGGTCAAATACGGTCACGCTGTATTATGAAATGCTCTGTGTAAAGCGTAAACTGTTAAGCCGGACTCAGACGACTGGTGTACTTGACAAATACACCAATATTGGTATACTTGACAAGTGTACCAGCTCATTTAGGCCATTAACAAGCAACGGCGCTCACACGACGTGTACATTTTTTTTTTAAATACACCAGCAAATTGGTACAATGTTGGTGGAATGAAAGAAGATTGTTGACCATCATGGATATCGGTCGTCTTGAAAATGTCGTCGCGTGTGCAGCTTTTGTGGTAACTACTTCATTTTACTACTTTACTCATCAGAGGACGAAATGTTGACATCAAAGATTCCTTTTTATTTTTAAGTTCTTTTATGGAACACAGAATACTAATTTTTTCTTCGATTCTCTTCCAAGCCATAGTTAATTGCATTACGGTTTTTATGTTTCAAATGTTTTGCACACCATATGACTGGTTCGTTTTGATTTTTGATTTTGGTATTTAAATAATAATCAAAAAAGCATTTTTAAAACAAGGAACCTCTTCCATCCGCTTATACAAAATGAATAGTAGCGAAGCAAGGTACAATTATATGTACAACTCGTGTGAGCGCAACTACAAGTATAGACAAGTATGCACTTGTCAAGTGTACCAATAATTGTAATCCCTTTGACGTGTGCCATTTTTACCGACAGACGATGGGAAACTGACCAATACTCACCAATGACAAATAATTGTACAAGTAAACCACTCAGACGACATGGCAAGTATACGCCATTAACAAATATTGGCCAAGTACACCAGTCGTCTGAGCCCGGCTTTATAGTTAATTTAAATCAGAAAAACGATAAATGTTGCTACAGAAGAATTCTCATGATTTTGAACTGGGAGACTTTTGTTAATTTTATTCTGAGGGAATATCTATTAGTGGAGTGTATGACAACTCTAGATTTTTGTTTTTTCTCTTCGAAGAAATAAACCTTGATAGAACAAATAATCATTTATAAAGTTTTTCGATAAGTCATAATCAAGTGGATTGAAATAAACATTTTAGACGGTGATTTCCGTATGTTCTAAGAAGAAACTGTTTTGTAGTTTTCATTTATTTATTATTATCATTATCATCATCAAGATATAAACAGGTAAAGAACCCACTACAAATACACTGTCTTATATAAATATACATATAAAAAAAACATTAGGTACCTACATAAAATATATAATAATAATAATAATATTTATTTATAACATTTTACATATGGAGTAAAGAGCGGCTTACATAATAACAAATAAATATTTACTCATTTCACATTTGCTTAATAATTCATGAATAATCAATAATTAAAGGTTACAATATTCAAGGATGACTAAGTTAAAAGAAAACTTGTCAGCCATTCTTGAGTATGTTGTATCTAGACCGTGTTTCCAAGATTAAGTAAAATTAAATTCGACATTTCTCGCCAAATAGTAATATTAGGCATTACTTACATGAACAATCTATACTATAGGATATAATATGGATATTTAAGGTAACGGTATAATTGTATTCATATACAATAAAATATATCGTAGGAAAACCAAACCAAAAAATACGAATAAATATTAGTTAAAAAAGACCGAAAAATTTCTTAAATACTTAAAAAAATAATTTTATTAGTAATAAATACAAAAGTGATGTTTAGCAGGGTTCAATATATGTGCCTGGGTGGAAATTGAGCAGTGCGCATAGAGCTGTGCTGACTTTAATCTTTTGAGGCCATAAATTGGCACATGGTGCACGAAAGTACAAATTGAGTACTGCGTGCTGCTACTTTCCTACCGTTATTAGTTATTGTTTCTGATCCTATTCATACGGATTCATTATTCAGGCTACGCTACGCTGATGAGGAGCAATAACTCCGAAACACGTGTCCGTAGCTTCATCATGTCTCTTTTTCAGGGTATATGGCACTATTCATTTATTCATTTTCTTGTATTATTAAGAATTTTAAAAAGCGCGAGGATATCGGACATAACCCTTCTATTTTCTAAAGAGATTAATTTAAAGTATTTCCGAGCTATTAAAATTTCGCTAATAGGAATAATTTAAAATGTTCTTTACATCTTAAGAGTCTTATATACCCACTTAAATCGTAGTTTTCGAATATCTCGTTTAAAACTTATCTGATTTGAATGCAATTTTTATCACATTAATCTAAAATATGTATAAAAAGTAATTTTTTTCTTCCAAAGAAAAAAAATTTTTGCATGCATTTTATATTTTTTCTGGCCAAATTTACTAACTTTCCGACATTATTCATTGCTTCTAACTTTTAAATTAATTTTCCCCAACTCTTGGTATGAGCTGTAAATTAATTTATTCGAAAAACAAAAAGTGCATATCTATGCCTTAAAAGTGCTGCCATCTCGCGTGAACTTGTGAAAACACATATGCACCTGCAGTTGTGGTAGTTTCGGTTTGACTGCATCATGTCAAACTGACCTGTGCGGGGTGTGGTAGAATTGAGACTTGTCTTGCATCTGATATAGACCCTTAATATGTATTTTTAATAAATTTGTTTCGTATATTTAATGTCTCTATCTATGTAACTTTTTTTACGTTTTCTTTCTTTGCTTGGTACATATTGGTTATAAATGAATTTATTTAGGTTTTATACAAGCATAATCATAACAAAAATTTCCAATTTGTTATATTTAGTTAGAGCTCTTTCAGACGAGGATACTGTATGCGAGATACAGTATGCCGGATACAGAATCGCGGTCAAAGTTTTACCGGCGACTGCATCAGATACTCGGGCTTTTATTCAGTCAGTGTGAAAACAATTCCATTGCAATACAGTTATGGATGTTAACGAGTGCGTTATGCTATCGAATATATAAAATAAAAAGAAAAAAGTAAACCCATCATTTGGGTTCATCCTATAGTGGAATTAGGGGAAGCCAGAAATTTGGTATCGGGATACTGTATGCGTCGTACAGCGCTGTGTGAAAGGCTCCATTTGAACGTATGGTTTGTCGGTATCTCGGATACGTGTATCTTGCATACAGTATCCTCGTGTGAAAGAGCTCTAATAAGGATATTTCACTTCTAAAAATACAAACATAAAATCTATTGCACTTTTTAGCTATATGATAGTTGGATTAAAATTACGAAATTTAAAAAGTAGGTAGGTATATATGTATTAACGTAGTTTCCCCCTGATGAGTTACAATAAGAACGAAAGAGCATGTAAGTAGGTACATATGATAGCGCAAAATATTGTTTTAAAGAAGATTTATATAAGTTGCAATAAGAATTCACATTTCCACTACATCTTGGGATATAGTTTTTTGATTGGTAACCATAATGAATGAATTTATGATGAGTTAAATATTTAATTTCAATAATTTTTTTTTAGACATTTTGAATTTTATAATTTAATCCAATTTTTATCATGTAGTTAAAAAGGTCAATAGATTTTATATTTGTATTTTTAGAAGTGAAACATCCGTATAAATATATCAAATTTTATATTTTTGTTATTATTATGCTTGTATAAAACCTAAAAAAAGTCTATATACCTTTTATATTGTGGACACCAAATTATGTTAGAAAATTTTAATTTACTAAAAACAAATGCATTGTATACAGAAATAATGGACTTTGTTTTTGAAAGAGACTTGCATCCTCTAAAAATATAGCCGAGCATTTTTGATGGCGAGTTAACTACTGAGCCGATGTACAGGTCGAAAATTAATTTTGACACCTAGATCTCTAATGTGACTTACACGATTTAGCGAACTATTTTCTAGACGGTACGAGAACATAATTGAATGTATATTGCTGGTAAATGTCATGCTACAATATTTCGACATGTAAAAAAAGGCCGTTATTATCACAAAATTCAACAATGCGGTCAAGATCTTTCTGAAGATTGGACAATCATCAATAGATGTTACTTTGGTAAAGATTTTCAAATCGTCTGCGTATAATAGGAATCTACCATGCTCAAGACATGAGTATATGTTGTTAATATAAAAAATGACGAATAAAAGGGCGCCCAGGTGTGATCCTTGCGGAACCCCTGAGGTTATGTTGTACAGAACTGAAGTGAAACATTGTTTATTGACAAATTGTGACTTATTTTTTATATAGGACTCTACTCATCTTAATTGCCTCCTACACCAACTTCATCTAACAGAATGAGAAGAATGTTATGACTCTTATAAAATGCCTTGCTGAAGTTAGTATAAACAGCATCCACATGAATTCTATCATTTAAATTATCTGTGCTGTTCCGATATTATGAGATTTTTTACTACTGAAAATATATAGGTACTTACAGATTAATTTTTCACAAAGTTTTGGAATTATTGAGAGTTTACATATTGGGCGATAGTTTTTTTTACATAATTTATTTTGCCACTTTAAATATTGGAATAACAGCAGCAACCTTCCATTTTTCAGAAAGGTCCCCAATTTTTAAGGATTGATTAAATACAATCGAAATAGATTTAGATAAAGATACAGGGCAATCTTTCAAAAACAAAGGTGGTAGCATCAGGCCCAGTTCCTTTCATTGTTTCCAGTTCTTCAAGACATTTCAATAGATTATTTTTATTTAATTAAATAAAATTTAACTCGTGATCATTTTCAGACTTTAGTAAGTTATTATGCTTAAAAACATCTTATATAAAATAGGAGCTTAACAGATTGGTAAAGATCTGAGCGTCCATCTCGGGCAACGTTGTTCTCTAGTTTTACTTTTGCTGGAATTTTGATTTTTGCTTGTTACTTAACAGAAGTATAACTCCAAAATCGTTGTGTATTGAATGATATGTCATTTTCTATTGAGTTAATATAATTTTTGAAATCAATATCTATCTACAATATTTTGCACATGTTTATAAAAAATTTCTACATTATTATATTATTATGGTGTGAAATTTGACTTCATATTCGCTCCCATTGAATAGATGATATTTATCGATTCATTGAATTATAATCTGCTTTCTTGTAGTTATATTCAGATAGCTACGTTTGCACGATATTGTAAATTTCTATGGAAATAAACCTCGGAAAATATTGTGATGACTAATGTCGATGAAAAAGTAAATCCACGTAAAAAAATGTTACCGGCGGCAGGGTAAAAACGTTTTCCGAGTTAAAAAATAAATTTCACCTTTGGTCATCCCATTTAAAGAGACTTCCTTCTTAATAAGCATTTGCAGATTCTTGTTCACAGGAAATTTTATTTAGGATACTTTCTCATGGTTTATGAAGAATCAGTCCAAAATTTGATTTTGGGAACACCTTGTATATGCTTTTATACAGAGAGATGAGAAAAAAAACTAATCGCTGTCAGTTATGGATTTATAAACTTGTTTTTGATTACTTACTTTACTACTCAGTATGATGTAAATGCGGTTAAGTTTTTATCGCTCTGTATAATAACAAGCAGATATTTTACATTTGTAGTAAAAATAAATTTACCTTTGTGACTCTTTAAATTTTATTTTCCGCACTTCTTGACGACCAAAATCTCCGATGTCCGCTTAGAATAAAAAAAGTTTTTTTTCTCAGATTGACAGCTGGGAGACCACCAAAGCATATAAATCTGCAAAAGAACGTTGCTCATTGTCGCTGTGCCTGGGATGTCCCCTCTGCGGCCACATAAACCATTCTTGGGGTTCTACTTCTTCTGTCAGCAGTAAATCAAAGAAGGTGCCACCTCACCTGGGAGTTGCATCTAGATTTTCTCTGGACCACTGCTTTATTGTCAGAAGCGGGTATATAGGGGCAATGTTAGAACAAAAATCATATAGAAAAATATATATCGATAATCCGTTTAGATTTGTGTGCAGGGTCTCCATGTACATTTCGATGCATTTGTAACTTACTTTTAGTTTTTGAGTAAATCTTTAAAAGTTTTAAATTTGTTTTTATTTAACCAAAAGATTTATTTAAAGTAAATAATAATTGAATTATTCATTCATTAACAGATATTAAATAAATCTATATTTATAAAATGGTATATAGGTAAACTGTTGTAAACTGAGAATTACTTTGTTATTTCAAAAACATATAGATTTCACTATTATTCTCTTTGATAGATTTCGAGGTATCTTGTGAGATATGTTGTGTTATGTAAACATTCTTGGATTGTTTCAAGCAATCGGCCACGTAAGTTGGCAACACTGACTTCAAAGTTGTAACATTTATTTCTTGGTGTTTATTTGTGACGCTATTATCTCACAATAATTGCAGATCAATGTAGCAATTTTAGTTCTTCTCGGAAAACCTCCATTATAATTGTTGCACCATAAGTCACTCTGGTCACAATATAATTGTGTATTTGCATATTTTTTAAGGTACCGAATGAAAGATTTAAGAAAAGACACAACTAAGCAGGTTCCGAGATTTTAGTATTGTATTTCTTTGCAAATACTTTCAGGATTATCATCAATTATTGATGTTGTAGAAAAGTAATTGTAATTTGATTGCGTTACCTTAAAAATTAAAAACTAATCTCATGTGTCGATAAATTCTTATACATATTCCCGAGCATATTCCCTTTAAAATGTAAACGTATACATGGAACGCCTCTGGCCTGTCTTATCTGCATAGGAAGCACTACCTGGTATGAATTTTATCAATGGATCCCCTAACTGTTACGCAATTTTGGGTAGGTGTTTCTAAAAGTCTACAGTGACAATGGTAGTAAGTAGTCAATATTTTGATACGGGTAGCAATAGAAGGAAATGATTTACTGCTTTTTATAAATTGTGTTTATGGGATTAAAAATTTAAGGATAGTGCTATAGATAAGAAACAGTTAAAATTGTAATTTTTTGTGTATAACACTAATACAAATATATATATTTTCAATTACTAATATTTAAATTAAAATTTTTACACCTTTCATTATAAAAAAATGGTTTATTTGATTTTTGAATATAGTTTTACTACCAAAAAAAAACATTTAAAGTCTACAGCGATAACTGACGCAAACTTAAAATATGTACCTACAATTTTTTATTTAAAATAGGTATTCAGTGTATGTAAGAAATTCACATTTTTTTTTAAAGCACTTTCAAATTTTTGTTTTACCCTCTGCATTGTTTTTCAATAATTGATAAATACATTGATGGATATAGAATACAACATTCATTGAGTCAATTGTAACAAATTCGGTTATTTTTATAATAATTTATATAATGTCACTGATTCTTGTTCGCGGCCTCTTATTACCGAGGCCACGCTACTACAACTATAGCTACATTTTTTCTAGTAAAGAAAATTTAATATCAAACATTGGTTAATTTCAACTACATCAATAAATGTTAAATTATTGATTCACCTTGTATGTGTATATTGATATTGAACATATCCATAAATGATGGTTTTAAAGCTTTTACTGATAATTTATTTTATTATGTTGATACAAGTTTTCCTTATTCTGATATTAAAGTAAATCGTGTTAAAAAAAGATGGATAACAAAAGGAATTCGAATTTCATGCGAGAAACTAAAATTACTAAGTAAAGTAAAGAATGCAACTAGGAGACCTGAGGACATAAAATATTATAGCAAATATAAAAAGGTATATGATAAAGTCGTGGTTGCAGCTAAACGCTTATATAATGATAATATGTATAACAACGCCTCCAACAAATCTAAAGCTGCCTGTTCTATTATAAATAATGATTTAGGTCGAAATTATATGGAATGCAACAAAATCCAGGAATTGAGAGTTAATAATAAAATAATAACGAATCCTCAAGATATTGTCGATAGCACTAATGCCCACTTTGTAAATTTACCAAATAACTTAGCTGAAAGTTTCAAAAACAGTAAGAACCAGTCTATTAATATAAACAAAGAATATCCAACAATATTTCTTGATCCGGTGTCTGAAAATGAAATTTTTAATATAATAATATGTCTCTAAAAAAATCTAATTCTTGTGGCGTAGACAACATCAGTACAAACATGCTAAAGTATATTGTAATTCCCCTAACTTATTTGATTAATCGATCCCTATCAGAAGGCATATTTCCAGATATTTTTAAAACGGCAAAAATTACACCTCTATATAAAAAAGGAGATACATTATTACTGGACAATTATAGACCCATTTCTCTGCTTTCATCCATATCCAAAATACTGGAAAAAGTTATTTATAACAGAATGTTGAGGTTTTGTGATAAATATAATAGACTGTGTAACGAGCAACATGGATTTCGAGTGGGCAGATCAACTCAGTCCGCTATACTTTGCCTTCTTAACAAGCTTTACGATAATTTAAATAAAATTAAGAAATGCTTTGGAGTTTTTATGGATTTGAGTAAAGCCTTTGATTTGGTGAATCATGCTTTACTCATACAAAAGCTTAATAAATATGGCTTTCGAGGAAGGCTTGGCGAGTGGCTTGAGTCGTACCTGTTTAATAGGACTCAATTGGTAGAAATTAATAACGTAAAATCTGAAAAACTGTCTGTATCGTGTGGCGTTCCATCCTCGGACCCCTGCTTTTCATACTTTTTATAAACGACCTACCAGATATAGTCAACTCATGTCTCCTAGTAATGTTTGCAGATGACAATTCCATTTTGAATGCAAATGAAAATATTTACTCTCTTATAGCTGATACACAAAATAAAATTAATTCCTTTGTATCTAAATTTGAAATTGAAAAACTAATACTAAATAGTGCTAAAACCGTGTTTATAAATTTCACTCCAAGGTCAATCAATTATAATGAGAGTTATTTACTTAAAGTTCAAGGTAAATCTTTAGAACAGGTTACCTCTACAAAACTCCTAGGCGTACATATAGATAATGCTTTAAATTGGGAAAATCATATTACTCTATTGTGTAAAAAATTATCGCCAGTTTGCTTTGCCTTGTACAGACTGCATAGTATTACAAATAGAACTGTTTCACTAGCTTACTACTATGCGCAGTTTTACTCAAGAATTTCATATGGTATCGTGTTTTGGGGCTCCTCTCATCACTTTGAGAGAGTTTTCAAACTACAAAAAAAGGCAATTAGAAATATAGTGGGAGTTGGTATGCGTACTTCTTGTAAATCTTATTTTAAACAGCTGCAATTATTGCCACTGCCTTGTATTTATATAATGGAAATAGTGGTATTTGTAAAATCAAATTTGAATATGTTTTTAAGAAATAATTACAACCATGATTATAATACACGAAGGCAGAGCAGTTTATTGACACCTAACCATTCTTTGTAACTTTATGAGAAGAGTCCCACATACACTGGAGTAAAATTATATAATAAACTTCCTAAATTCATTAGGCAGATTGGCAGCATTAAAAGTTTTAAACGAGAAGTAAAAAAATTGTTACTTAATCACGTTTTTTACACCGTGAATGACTACTTGCAATATCAGTTCGAATCTTAATATGTATACCTATATTCTTTTTAATTGTATTTATACCTATATTCTTTTTAATTGTATTCTTCTCTAAACGTATGTTATTAATTTTAAATAATTTGTTTAATTGTTGTAAATGTCAATATTTTATTTTTTTAATTGTAAAGTTTTTTATATATTCTATTTTCATTATACACTGTACTTTTGACGAATCCAATACCTTAATGTATGTTGGTCTGATGGATAATAAATGTATTATTATTATTATTATTATTATTATTATTATTATTATTATTATATATCTGAAGAGAAAACATTATAAATTTGAAGTGAGGCAAATTGTTTGCCTATAACCAATTCAAATTCAAAAGCTTTTCTTTGTCTGACGATCCTACAAAAGAAATGATTTAGCGAGCATATGAATATTTGATGGTGTTAGGTATAAGAATGAATCCATGGTTCTTAACAAACCGAGAATTGGTAGTTGGTATTAGATGGAAACGACATCGGCACGAAATGCGATCTCCATAGCTCAGCCGTTAATGTTTGATGAGATTAAGACACAAACCATGTTTCATCATCATTCTCAATACGTTCATGCAGTTTACTCATCTCTCATCTCGAAATTCACCACCGTTACCCGCTTATTTTGCATATGGAAGTTTGGTTTACTGCTAACTGATCGGTCGTGCAAGGTATATCTCCTTTGGAATATCATAAAAGCACTTTAGATTACAGACAATTCGTTTGAGGAATCACTGATTTATTTAATGTCGATCCAAGCAGACAACATACTACCAATATAATAAATAATATAAGAAAATTTCCGTCTCCTTTAATTTTATATTACTGGTTTCAAAGCAGGAATTTTAAAAATATATAATGTCTGTATACTCAATAACTTGAGCAGATTTTATATTTCGATGAAATTTGGCGATAATGTATGTTAAATTCGTGATGGAACAATAATATGACAAAAAAAATGTAAAATAAAATCTTAGGATAGGTATTATGTTTTAATTAATCATACTAACCAAAAAATATTTTGCCTAATATCTGTCTATGTGTCAAGATAATTTAAGAATGTTTCATGATAATGTATACAGGGTGATTCACATAAAACTCTCCAAGCAGTTTCTGTGGTAACGAAAATAGATATTCAAATTCTGTAAAAACCAGTCGTTAGACATTCTTGGTGACTTTATTTTGCCTTTCAAATGTTGCCAATGACAGTGTCATCAGCGACGTCGCGATGCCGAAAAGAAATTTTTCGATGACAGGAACTTTGGAAGTATAATATTATTAAAGTATCTTTAATTCTAATTACTTCTTGTAGTACACATTTTTTCATTAAAGCCAATGGTTTTCGAGATAAAGCAATAAGAAATTCTCCAGTCGAGTATTTGGTAACAGGCAAGGAAATTAAAATTTTACAAAGGGGATCACTAGTATTTATATTTAAAGTAAATGTTCAAAATTATTTTGCCTATTGTGTTCTCCCTTTGCGAACCTACTCCACCATTTCAGTATCTCTGTACCACTCATCAAGCGATACAAATCCGTAACTGAACGAGTTTTGATAGTTTCCGGCTCTGTTTGAGTTTGCTCGAAAATATTGTATCCTGTCAGCTAATGAAAAATGATGGTCCACTGTTTCAAGTTCCGATCCTTTCTGTATAATCTGCAGTTTCCCTCATTTCCCCATGGTATGCAAGTGCTTCTTAGAGAAGTGTCCTGCTTGAAGCTTATTATTATTCTCAACTGAAACCTATTCTTTGTCAGCAGTTCTTCATGTTGGTTTCCTGGGACATTTCTCCAGTGATTACTATGTTATTGTCCTTGATCCAGTGTCTTACAGCTCCTCTTAAATCAGACATACGGCCACTAGTTTAAATAATTAACAAAGATGCAGGGGTTAATCCAAATTATACTTTGATAAATAAAAAAATAGAAAATATCAAATATGTATTTTTTTTTAAATTATATATCATTTGGTACACTCGTATGCTGTTTCAATGTTGAATCTATCGATAATAATTTTCCAGGTCAGTGCAATCTTTGAACAGCCATTTGAAAAATTGCGAATCGCTTAAAGTTAAAACTACCTATTGTATCTAGTGATCGTACTTTTAGGCGAATTTTAATTTCCTTGCTTCTTGCCAAATATTCGATTGGGTTTTTTTGTTCTATTTTGAAAACCACTGGTTTTAATGGTGTAAAGTGTGTACTACAAAACGTACTAGAATTAATACTTTAATAATATGATACTTCCAAAGTTCCTGTCATGGAAAAAATTATTTCCGGCGTCTTGACGCCACTGTCATTGTCATTGGCAACATTTGAAAGGTAAAATAAAGTCATCAACAATATCTAATGATTAAATAGAGTGGTTTATTTTAAAAACATTTCCAAAATCGAACATGTCTGGATAACATACTTAAAATAGAGCTTCCTAAAATATTATTTTTTTGTAGTTTGAAAGCATCTCCTGCAAGGCAAATTGCATAGAATAATGTTGTAAAACAATCATCATGAAGCTGTTTAGCAAATAAGTTGCATCCTTACGCATTTTATCAGCCATCAGAGGAGTTCTGTGCAAACGAACTTGATTTGAAGGGAAAATGAAGAGAGATGAGATCCTACAGTTTATAATGGACTCCGAACCACATCTAGGGCATCGACAGTTTCCTATCCATCTAAGTCCAAAGACGTGGGTGAGATAAGTAGATCCCTCTGGTGGTCAGTGCTACAACCTGTCAAGACATCAAAGATGTTTTTGTGATAGAAGCAACTTGCCAAGCAAATACCAAGAGCGCCGACCTCTTGCCCTGGTGGACTAAACTGAATGCTAAATACGATTGCAGGAAGTAACTACTCACCGGACAAACACCCCGATTACACCTGTAAATTATGATTGGTAGCCAAGATTATTGTAGCACTAACCATCAGAAGAATATACTTCTCATAACATACGCCTGTTCTGTTTAGTGTGCCTTAGACTAGTTTGGTTATAATAATAACTTCGAAACCGGTCTATGTTTGGTAAGGGATAGGCAAATAATCTTGGCTACCGATCAGGATTTGCAGGTGTAATTCAATGCAGGTCGGGGCGTTTGCCCACTGAGTAGTTGTTTCCTGCAATCCTATTTAGCAAATAAATTACAAATAAATTTTTAATTAATCTCAGGATGAATTCGAGTCATCGATCTTACCAAGTAAATACGTATCAACTTATTTACTTACCCACTCGGCTACCGTGTCCATATAGAAAGTATATTATAATTCTATTGCACCTATATTAATTTCATTTCAACATTCAACTAATGGTGTGAATTACGTAGGCATATGTATTCGTGACATAATATAATTTGGGCAGCTACCTGTAATATTATAGTATAGAAGCTTGATTTTCTGTATAAAGAAACTGCAACTGAATTAAATATTTTAGATTTAGGTACCCCAAAATTGAATCCTCCGAACTGTTGGTAACCCAAAGATTACTTACCTCTTTGAATTGACATCGTATTTATTGTTAGTGATTTCTGTTTATTTTACTGGTAATTTTATTTCTATGGATATTGTCCAGTAGAAGTGACTCTGGATGACACGCGTTGCAGTTCTACATTAAGGACTGTAAAGCAAATTATAGTTCAACTTCAAGAAAAAGTACCGCATTCTTGTACCGCCTTAGTATAATTTATGTTTTAGTAAAACATGGACGAAATAATATCTATATGGCATACAAACTTTGCGCCATTGTGAAACTAATATTGTTATAAGCACATTTTGTCTATGAAATTTTATAACTACACATTTCAGTTTAGTTTACATATAAAAAATTGTCCTATTGTTTCTTTGCCAAGGCATCATCAGTGGGCTGTATCGTATGAGCAATCTATTATTCTAATTCAACGAATAAAACTGTTATTTCCTCTACTTCTTCCAGGAATATTAGAGCTGCACTCCCTACTCCAATTATGACGATTTAATTTGAAAAAATAATCCAGAATAAATCTGTAGGTGGTCCTTTGTTATTCATCGAATAATTGCGTCATTAAAATAAAAACAGTGTATGCTATAGAGAAGTTGAATGTTTATATATCTATTATAAAATGGAAGAACATTAAACAGAACAATAATAGAATGACTATGGATTTATTTTAGTAAGAAATTTAAATGCCTCATACATGTGTTTGGATCATTTCTCAAAGAAAGCTGTATCCAATTATAAATTCAAAAGTACACAATATAAAACCTACATAAATCGTTTGAAATAATTCTCACGAATAAATATAAATTCATCGCATATTAAATTAACCATCAGGTATTTGTTTTTGGTAGTAAAGGTTTTAACTTTAGCGGACGCATTATTTTAACAACGAGAGGGGTTGTTAAATGATCATAAAGTGGCTCAAATTAAAAGCTTACCATAAATATAAGGTATGTTTATGTCAGTATGAGTTGTGGCAAGGCACCAACAAAAAATTATGGTACATGTCACTTTGTCATAAAAGTTATGGTCTATAAATCAGATTTTAACGGACTCTACGAACCAGATCGAAAGATAGCATCCATCCTACTTTATTAACTTGACATAGTCGCTAATTTCTTAGAAGTTTTATGCCACTAATGGATATTATTTTTCATTTTTTTAAACTGATACCTGCTTAAAGTCAACGTATTGTCCATTTTGAAGACGCTTACAGCTAATGTTCATCTGTCTATAATTTTGAAGTTTTGGTGATGTTTAGTAGATGTTATGCCAAACATCAATGATCTACCAAGAGGATGAGATAAGATTAGTAACAACAAAAGTTAAGCTTATTGCGTAACTCGAATCGTAGCAAGAGTAAATCGTTTGAAATTTAATATCTTAATTACGGAACAAGTAGTAGTTGATAGTAAAAATCGTGAATATCATTGTTCTGCTGACCGAAGCATATAACTAAGGTATTTCAACGACTCAGTAATAACTGAAATACATTAACCGCAAAAGCTACTACCAAAATTTATTTCTTTATAGGCAACAGTAAGCTAACAAGATGAAGATCAAATTTAAGAAATGGATTGTTTGCTCAAATGTTTTCTTTCAATTGACTTGGTGTTAAATTAATGGGATGGAAAATGCAAAAATTTGTAGATATTCGTACAACTCCATGCCGTAAAGTTTTAGCCATCTCGTCAATTTCATATTTCTCTGATAAATTATTCTTATACGTTATTTTTAAGAGTTGCGCATTTTAAAATATTTTTTTATCAAGCAGTCATGAGTGGTGTGGGGCATTATCTAAAATAATAAAGCTATTTATTTTCACGTTTGAAAGTAAGGTTTTCCTGATCTATTATATTTTCGTAGTAGTCAACGGTTGAATATTTTAAATTTTACACTCAGTTTAAGGCAATTAGTAACCTAATATTTCTTAGTGTTGGTCATTATTAGTTTTTGAATTTTTTAATATTCAAGTACTCTTAAATGTTTAAATATAATATTTCAAACGTACCCACGACAGATCCAATACACTAATTTTGTTAAACGTTTTATTCAGGCGCTGAGTTATACATATTTATGCATGCACTTTGGCAACACTGAACAGTTTGCGAATATTTTAAGGTAAAGTAAGGCAAACAAAAATGAGTCAATTAAAAGATACGCAACTTTTAACCAATACGATTTTATTACACGCTTTTTTTTTATTACAAGCTTTTATTTAACTTGCAATGTTTGTATGTCAGTTTGTTTGTTTAGGTCAAATCTTGCAACTGAATTTTAAAATAGTTACCACCAACCGATTGAGCTGAAATTTTGCATACACGTTTAGTTTGGATGACAATGCATGTTTAGCTGAGTGACGTCATTCTAAATCCAATATGGCGGACGCCGCAAGATGGCGGACTAGTTATTTTTTATGCGCCCCCATAATATGGGTATCAATTAAAAGGGTTTGCTGAGAAGAATACGAAATATAAAATGACATCACACTAAATTTATATTATTATTTAAATACTCTAAAAAGAAAAAAATAAACTTGAAATTAAATCAAACCAATCAATTTATTACATTATACAATTTATATGATATAAAAGCTTGTCGCGAGATTTGCCTGGGTAAATAAACAAGAATACAATATTAAACTCTTTCGACAAGCTTTTATATCATATAAATTGTATAATGTAATAAATTGATTGGTTTGATTTAATTTCAAGTTTATTTTCTTCTTTTTAGAGTATTTAAATAAAAGCTTGTTTTTAAAAATGTTTTTTTACTATTAATTTTGAATTTTGTGCTTAAATTACGTATTTAAGAATTATGATGATTTTTTAAAAAAACTACATTTGAGGCTATTTTTGTTTTTTGATCATTCACAATCACCTCCTCTGCTAATTGTTGGCATTATTTGAAGGCTTTTATTAGTTTTAATGGATGACATGGCTAACCATATACAGGATGTATCAGAAATAAGTGCACAAACAGATGCCAAATATTCCCAAGGTCAAAATAAATCTATTGGACCAAACTTACCTCTGTACCAAAATGCTTCCTAAGAGAGCTACAGACCACTAAAACTGGCTCCCCAAATATGGTTTCTATTTGTTATCTCCGAAACTGTTAAATTGTTAGAATTTAGCACAACCACTAAACAATTTAATCCTAACAAAATGAGGTGAACATCATCTCAAAATTTTTACCAAGAGTAGGCCAGGGCATAGGGTTGGGGGTAATAATGACCACAACTTTTTTATTTATAATTTTTTTTTTAGTTTTGACATCGACATTTTAATGTATCAGTACCGGTTCTTCACAAAGGAAATGTTCGACTGTGTAACTTCGATCGGAGGCACTATTTTCAAGTAAAATTGATTTCAAAAGTTTAGTACATGTCTACTACTTTTCTCATTAAAGACGGCTAAACAATGAGCATAATTTTGTAATAGCATTAGGAAAAATCTGCCTTGACATTAAGGTCTAGTTGTATTTATAAAAGTGTTTCAGCGAATGTTCAGCTGAACTTGGTTCAAAATCCAAGGATAGTATTTGCATCCTTGCAACAATCGGTATCCTTGAATTTTGAACCAAGTTCAGCTGAGCTTTCGCTGAACCACTTTCATACAACTGGCACTTAGTAATCCTTTGCATTCATCATGGCCCAAGCATTTTCTTTTGTGGAACAAACTGACATGTTGGTGTATACAGTTTTTGTCAAGGGAATAATCGTATAATCAATGCTGTTTCCAAGATTTGAAACATTTTCGTAATGTTGGTGATCAAATTTATACAAATTAGCACTGCCAAGTTGCTCATACTTAAGACTGCCCACGTATGGTCAGGACGGTTGAAGTCGAAGAAGACAGTTTGGAAATTGTAGGGGGCGATCCAAAATTAAGTACTAGGCAATTAGGATTGCAATCTGGAATATCCAAAAATACAGTTCTGCGAGAACAGTTACCTCATCCTCTTCATATTCAACAAATTCAAGACCTGTTGACTCTGTTGCCTATTGTTCCAGACCTCAGACGAACAAAGAGACGTAGATAAATAACAGCTCGTCGTTGTTGGAAGTAATGAAAATATGAGTTTGTTTATACGGTACCGGAATGTTATTGGTCACTTGCACTTGCCCTCTCACTTTTCGCTCGTAGTCGTTCGATCTTATTGGCCAGCGGTCTGTATATGTTGCATTTGTTGTTAACCAATACAAAGTCGTATTCGACGTAAAAAGTTAAACTGTACACGCTCCATCATTTCATTGTCGCTTCTCAAATTATTGGCGTTGTTTTTAATCCGTATTCACAGCTCCTTTTAGTGTTTACAGGAGTAGCGTATACTACGGTTTTCAGGGCACCCCACAAGAAGTAGTCGCACGGCCCGATATTAGGTGAGCATCATGACCTCTTCCTATTCACATATTTACAAGAAGATTTAATGGCATTAAATTTTAATCATCCAACAAATCTTCAAGCGTTGTTTGCAAAAATTGCAAATAGTTTACAACTTTAAAGCGTTGGGGTAGCCTGACGGGGCCTACGATGAAATTTCCTATCACTCCCGTCTATACATTTATCTGGAAAATAAAGACTTTAGAAGAAATAACCTAACTAATAGAAATATCAGCTACTTTGCATGAAATAACAAGTACCGACCGTGCTAAAAATGTGTCACCTTTATGGCATGTGGATTATCATCACAGTATCATTACACGTGTTAGTTGTGATTATTGTGAAGCACGATTCATAGGTGAGGTGAATTTTTTTGTGGAAATTCACATTTATTGCTGTTTTTTCTTCATTGAATCGACAAAAACGTAAATGATGATTAATATTCAATGGGTCTTGAATTGGTTAAATATGAAAAGGATGAAGTAATTGTCGCAGAACTGTATTAAAGGTATCTCCAATATTGTAATCCTAATTTTGGATCGCCGCCTACAGCATTCAAAATGTGTCCTACTTCAACCGTCTTAGCATTACGTCGGTGTCCTCGATTTGCAACTGCTGGATGAAAACGACCTGTTTCGCTAAAACGTATTTCAATGGCGGCAAAATTGGGAGGATTTGACAACCGCCGCCGATTTGGACATTTTTCGCTGTATTCTCTGACACTTGCCCGACTATTCCCTTGACAAAAACCATACACCAACAACATGTCTGTTTGTTCCACAAAGGAAAATGCTTGGACCACGACAAATGCAAAGACAAATTACTAAATGTCAAGGCGGATTTTTTCTAATGCTATTACAAAATTATGCTCATTGTTTAGTCGTGTTTAATGAGAAAATTAGTAGGCATGTATTAAATTTTTGAAATCAATTTTACTTGAAAACGCTCCGATCGAAGTTACACTGGAGGACATTTCCTTTGTGAAAAACTCTGACAAATCGTAATTTGATATCAAAACTCAAAAAAATTATTAATAAAAAAGTTGTATAAAAATTCCTGTGTCTGAGGATGTGAAGCATTGTTCGCGAAACCGGTTATGTTAATAAAGGGAATTTTTTGAGAATTATTCTTTTCTCTTCTCAATATGAACAATTATATGTGATTAACCTACCTACATTAAAAAAGTTGTTTTCATTTTTACCCTCTGCTCCTTGGTAAAAATTTTGAGATGATGTTCACCTCATTTTGTTAGGTTAAAAAGTTTGATTGTGCTAAATTTCAAGACTTTAACTTGAGCAGTGATTTCGGAGATAATAAATAAAAACCATCTTTGGGGGACCAATTTTTGGGGCCTGCAGCTTTCTTAGGAAGGAATTTGGTAATGAGGTAAGTTAAGTCCAATCGATTTATATTGATTACTGGCATATTATGTACTATCTTTTTGTGCACATATTTCTGAGACACCTCGTATATCTGGAATAGGTAAATGCTATTTATTACAAAGCAGTTGCTTTATTTTACACATTTAAGATATAGAATTCAACCGATAACATAATCTTAGTAAAATAAATTCTAAGGAAGGATTTTTCAATCTTTTGCTATATCTGGATTCTTATAGGTATTATCATGGGAGCTGTAGGTGAATTTACAAACACACTGTATAAGATCAGTTGCAGTGCTATTTAATTTATTACACAGAGCCTATTTAAATGTTTCTTACGACAACTAACAACCATATTTTCCACTGCTAATTTATTACAATATTTTTTCTTCTTTCTTCTTTTAAGAAAAAATACACGAATTTGACAAAGCAATATATCTAGGTTAGAAGTACTACTCGTAATGTTTACATAAGCACTGATAAGTTTCTATCCTAGCATCAGTGATTGGACTTGATGGTGAAAATTGTCTCAGACTAAATAACTAATGAAAGAAAAACAGTAAAGAACGAATTTTTTTTACTTAATTTTAATCTACTTAACATACAAGAACAGACTAAAATTAAGAAACATTAAAGTGGCCACATTTACATAGTTTGCTAATTTTCATATCCTGTAATAAAACTCGTAAATTTTGCCAAATTAAAGTTTATCGTCGTCGTAGGCGCATTATAAAACCACAATATTGATATTCTTATGGAACTGTGTATTATTATTATTTTATGTATTCTGTCTTGGTCAAATCCCCCACACTCTCAGACAGTTTTCTATACCTGCCAATCGAACCCATTAGATAGTTATATGGCATATATAATGAGTGAGGTAATAAAATTTAATTAAAAACATTTACTTTAATGCCCACGCATTTTAGAAATTACCTAATTAATTACTTGTCTCTATAACTGCTCCGATCAGTTCTAAATTTCAATTAATAACAAATAAATGTTGGAACTCATAAGAATAATAAAAACTCGGTCTTGAATGCGTTAGTTGGAAAAGGAATGTTCAATTTTGTATAATTAATGAATTGGCGCTAGGCTGATGGTAATGTTAATTGGTGGTAAAGGAGTGGCGTGGCATGTCGATGGTTGTCCATACAACGGTGTAATTGTGACTTACGACGCAGAATATGAAGAAGACACGATGAAGATAGTCATAGTTGGATAAATGATAGTATTGATATCGCTTAACGACGCAGATTTTCAATGGGCTTTCCCACGCTACCACTCGTGTCTTTGGTAGACATCACACGTCCTTTATTTTGCTTATCTTCTGCTTCCTGGTTGATGGAGAAAACAAATCAGAAGGTAGAAGTTATTAAAAAGTTTTTGTATTCATTTGTGATGACTGGAGTAGATATGCTTTAAAATATAATACGGATACGCTTAGGTACGTATGATTAATAGAATATTAAACTGGGAAATATCAGTTAAACCAGGTGACAAAATTTATATCAAGTAGGTACCTATTAGGATGTAATATTCACTATGCCGCAAAAATGAAGTGTTTAAGTTGAAGAATTGTTAGAAAACTAGTAATTAAATTAAATTTTGAGAACAGTTAAGAATAATTTAGAAATATAAACGTTTCAGATTTTTAAATATATAGAGTGTTAAAGCCTTGCAGTTTATATTTAGATATAAAATATCTGCAAGGATTTTGGTTTTTAAAGTCCATTTCTATTATTATACTTATCTCAGAGAGTATTGCATCTGTCCAGTATATGCCTTCTGTTTCTCTGTTTGTCCATCCGTCCTCACGTGAGGTTTCACTCAAGAACGGAAATTTCCATCGAATTGGAATTTGAACTATAAGTGTCAGAGAATGGTCGTTGTTTTGGAAGAAAATCTATAAGTAAACAAAAACATTTTAATTTAAAAAATGAACCTGAAGTGATGAAATCTATTACGAAGTACTAATGCTGAAGCACCTTCTGGAAATATAAAAATATTACTTTCCGTCAATTAAGATGGCCTCATCAGGAGAGGATCTTTTACTAAAATAATTTCATGTGAACACTTTGCTGCCTTAAAAGAATTATTAAAAAAATGAAGAATAATTTCAAAATTCTAGGGCGTACGCAATGGGGTTATTTCACAATTTATATTTATGTTAAATGTACAATCAGGAACACTTAGAAATACTGTATATTTGAAAAAAAAGTATTTTTTTTGCGCCTACGTATTTTTAAACTCGGTTTGTAATTTGAAAATATTAAGTTCCCGCCAACAGCCGTGACGTCAATGTTTACGCATGCGCAGTATAGCGTAGATGAAATATCTCAAGAAAACTAACCTCACATTTTTCACGCTCTTAAACTCGACACTGAAATAGTCCATATTTTTCGCAAAGAATTCCTGAATCATAACGTAGTTCACTTCAGGTAAATTTTCACTGCTAGCTTTAACGAAATTAGGCTCCATAATAGTAAAAAATGATCAACTAACACAAACTAAAGCAAACTGTCAAAAGTGTCAAATGGTACTGGACTCTTAACAAAAACAAATCTTCCTAGATTTAGTTCTAAACCGTGACGTCAGAAGTTAATAAAATTTGAAATTATTGACTATACTTTTTATTGATTTATGAATAATTAACAAATAATAAAGACAGGGTATTTACCAATACATTATTCTTGCATATTCTACTATCCAAATTGATAGGTATTTTTAAGTTTTTCTTTAACATGAAATAACCATATTTTTAGTTGCTAACTTCTATGAGTTAGCAGAAACGTGACTTTATTGTTAGTTCTGAGGAGGTAGCTTTTCGCGTTAAGAATTGAATAATCAAAAATATATTTTTAAAACATATCTGGTTACTGGTCCAATCTGTCTCTTTATGATGATAACTTGAGGATGCCTCGAAGTTTCTTGATAAAAGATTGCGTGTCACAATTTTCATGGAGCCATTCCTATATGCATCTCAGAAACTACTTATGCGATTTCTTTGAAATTTGGGTGGCTGTTCACTGTCCCCAATTAGAATTTAATGACGTAGTAAAATTTGAGAATCATCATTGGCGTACCTTTACATAGGCTAATGTAAGGGTGGATTTTCCGAATATTTATATTAGCGATTTTTTTAGAAAATATCTAGTCGGATATTCCTAATCAGCACCTTTTAAAATCCATTTGTACAAAATTTTGTTATAGTGGGTTCAAAGATGGTCGAATTTCTTTCAACAATAAAATTTTTATTTGCAAAACGGTTACCCAAATTGAAAAAAATATTCTTTATTTTTAGTTCAGAACAATGTATTTTACTAGTGTGATTTGGATTTGAAAGATAATTCTTAATTTTTTAATATAATTTTCTTGTTCTCGGTCATACATTATTTTTAATTATGTATAATGTTTAATTCGAATTTTTGCATTATTAAAAAATTAAGAATTAGGTATCTTTCAAATCCAAATCACACTAGTAAAATACATTGCTCTGAACAAAAAACGAAAAATATATTTTTTTTAATTGGGTAACCGGTTCTGTAAATAAAAATTTTTTCGTTGAAAAAAATTTATTTTTAGTGGCCTATATTACAACCACTATTGAAGCTACTATAACGAAATTTTGTACAAAGGGGTTTTTGAAGGTGCTGATTAAGAATATCTGACAAGATATTTTCTAAAAAAATCGCTAATCTAAATTCTCGGAAAATTCACCGTTACGTTAGCCATGTAAAGGTACGCCAATGATGATTCTCAAATTTTACTACGTCAATAAAATCTAATTGGGAGCAGTGTAGATCCACCCAAATTAAAAAATAAATCGCATCAGTAGTTTCTGAGATATAGGAGTGGCTCCATGAAACTTGCGACACGCTGTATATATGTATATACAAAGTGAGTCAGATTGTATGGTAAAAGATTAATATGTGAATAAAGCATGAGGAAACAGTATTGACGTGTCTCAGGATTTTGCTATATAACTCTTAATTTCTATTATACAACGTGTTAAAGTTGAAAATGTTTTGTTGAATTTGTTAAATACCTTTTATTGAAAAACAGTCCTATCAATGAAATTTGGTTGGTTTATATTTTTCATAGGGCGCTATTAACTGGCACTATCAGTTTTTCCAAATTAATCCAGTGTCGTGCGTTTACACATTTTTTTTCTTATAAGAATGCCGATAAACCCAATCTCATACTTTTGTTATAACTGAGATTACTAACATTTGTTTTCCATATCACACATATCCAATAATGACGTCAATTTACCCATTTTTATAAGAAATCTAAGATAGCTCTAAACCCGCACATTTTAGGTATAGGGAATGTCAATATTGGTAGAAAGGTAATAAAACAGTGCATCGAGTGGCATTATAAAAAATGGTATGTTCCATTTGAAATAAGCGACATAATATAGGTTGAAATTGCCGAAGTTTGACTTCCATTTCTGAGCACCCTGTACATCTTACCATATTTGTAGGTTGCTTAGAGATAAGCTCAAACATATGAAAAGATATGGTAAAAATTTCGGCTATTAAAATTTACCATAGCAGAAGTTATTAATTTTCAAATATGGCTTGGTCTTTGTAGATGATTTCAATAAAATCGAAATAAAAATTATCTCAAAATTATGAGCAGATTTCGAATTTAGCATAAAAATGTAGCATTCCATTTAAAATAAGGAAGTTGACGTCGACTTCCGGTATAAGCGGAAGTGCCATTATTGTCATTGAATTTTCATTGAAAACCCTGATGCGATGTATACATTTTCAGGTCCAAATTATTTGCGGTTTCCCAGAAACGTCTAATGGGCCACTAAGCGTGAAGCACCCTGTATAATTGATATGGTGACAAATGGTTGATACCATATTGTTTATTATTATATAAGAAAAAATACATTTGTTGATAAATTTCTAACAATAACTTTTAAAATTCCGTTTCTAAAAATCTAAAATGACAAAAAACACCTCTCTGTCGATATATTTCGGAGAAATAATTATGTACATAAAACATTAAACGTAGACAAATAATTTGTGAATTTTGGTCGGACATCTACTAATTTGATGCACCGATTTTTTGTGAAAGTTTCCTGGCGCCGTAAAAATTTGAAAAAGGTTGGACATTTACACCTTGAGAGTATCTTTAAGATTTAAGAGATTTATATCTGGTTACAAATTTATTGCTGCGGAGGCATAATTTTGGCAGATTTGTTTCTGGATAACATTTTTGGTATGACTGAATATGGAAAAGTATTTATTTTCTTATATACAAAATATCTAAAATTTTTATACACATTTATTTTTGTGGCAAATTATAATTCAAGTTAGAAATCACAGTATCATATAATTATAATTATATGTAAATTGACAAAAATTTAATATTGAAATAAAAAGTAATTAAATATATTTTTAGATATGCTAAATGTAGGGTCTCGTCTCTCATTCTCAGGAAGTAACCTCGAATACTGAAAAGGCAGTAGAGAAATTTAAAAGAAAATTATTTAAAAAAATAATTTAAATACGTGAAACAAACATTGGTTTTTCCAAAGGTTTTGGTTTTAAAATTTTAAATATTGATGATATTTTGTTTCTCAAAAATCGCTAGAAATAGGACTTGTAAAAAAGTAGATATATGTATTTTGTTATAACACAATACTGACTGAATTAATTTTTGGTGCAGCAGATGATTTTAGAAAAGGTACAGGACTCAGCTTATTAGCTTACCTTCAATACACGTGGGTTATTTTGTTTAAAATAGAACTCTATTGTGACCTGCATAATTATTATTGTAGTGGTGTGGATTATTTCTTCAATATTTGATTCCCATCTTAATACATTAAATTAAACAAAGCACTGTTGCGTATTCACTATTCATATCATAATATGCATATCTTTAACTAGTGTGAAACATGTACAAATTCTGTGTCAAGCATAATATCACGATTCTAATGTGCAAGGTGTGGCTTAAACTAAGTCTACTGGTAACCATATAATTGCTAGTCGATTTCAGCAGTTCAAGGCCATTGTAGGCCGTATTCCCATTGCTTGTCAATCAGCTATTTTAGTTACCGAATTATGAACACGGCATTCTATATTGGGACAATCGAGTATCGCATTCGAAATTTGTCAAAGCTATTTGATATGGACGAAACCAGATCACGAAATTGGAAATACCAATCATTTTTGGATGTGTGTCGAGAATAGATAAAGGATATAATAAACGAATACTCAGTTAGAAACTGTAAATTGTCTACACTTTGTTGATGTATGTAGTATGTATGTGTGTAGTTCTTTATTGATTTAAAAAAGAGCACAAGTGCAATACGTAATTACAGAAATTTAGCCATTGTCACCAACAAATACACACTCATGGACAAAATTGTCGAATAATTTAAGTTGAAACTAATTATTCTTAATTTTTATAACATTTTGCATTAATATTTTTTAGCATTTTCTGCGAATGAAAACAATATTCTTTACTGAAATAAACTATTTCTTTCTTGTGTAATGCGTTTCTTTCATTAAAATTTATAAATACAAAAGAATTGGGAACATTTAAAATATTCGATAATTTTGTCCATGGGTGTATTATATACACAGAATACGCCCACAAATATAAAAATTTTGCTTTATACATACTTTATATTTATACTCATTAAAAAAAACTACAATTATTGAAAAAAAAATTGTGATCTTTTGCACAGCATTGATTTTACTGGATATAATGAAACATAATTTGCAACCAATAAATTATGTTTTATTAATTTATTTACAGCTGCATTTGTATTATGTGCGTCAGCGAATTAGTGCAAAAAATCTACTTTAGTAATAGATTAAATAAGTCGTTGGCTTTGAGCAAATATTTCTAAAAATCATCATTTATCAACCGTATTTAGATAAAATCCCCGGTAGTTTTATCCACCCTTCTGTGTAATTTCCTTTTTCTCTGACCGTTGTCGTCGAATTAATGCATAAGTCAACTCTCGTAATATCGTTATGATACGATCTAGGACTTGATCCTTGTTTACACTTTGTATTATTCCCGGCTATTATATGTGTTATTATATTCGGCACAGCTTATCTTAATCTACACTACAAACATCCGTTAAATTGTTACGTAATAAGGGGATGATAGAGTAATAGGGACGATGGGGGTGCAGTGACTCCTCGTGCACTTGGAATAGAATGTAAAGCTCCTGATGTTATGCATTGATTATATCAGCATAGATTTTAGATTGTAATAAACATGACTGAAAACTTTTGAACTTAAAAGAATGAGATTCGTCACAGTCACATTATCTTTTTACAATAAAAACACTTCCAGTCGCTTCCAATAGAGTCACATCCATCCAACAGGCATTCTGGGTTCAAGTAAAATTCTGCTTGGACCGATTTTATGCACGTTCAAATAAGACTCCTTCGAAGTGTTACTGTTCAAAATCGGTTCAGTTTTTTATTTGAAAATATTTTATATACTTTTCATAACTTTCCACTATTGTACAATCCCGATCCGGTTTGTTTCATTTTGAGTTTTACCTTAACTAATAATACAGCTCTATCTGTATTTGTTAACTGAATTGACCTAAATCATACTTTTAAGATAATTCATTGTTCTTTATCAGAATAAAATCGTATTTGTATTATATTTTTTTATAATTAAGTGCAGAAAAAGTTTGACAGAAATTTTGTTTTGCGTTTGTCTCAAACCACTTAGAGCTTTCATAACTGGAATTATAATTAATATATCAGTTATCCACAATAGAGCTTTCCTGACGTAAACTAATTGATACAAAATTAGTGAATACTAAGTCTAATAAGAAACAAAAGTAATACTTGGCCCAACTGCAAAAAGACGATGCCCAGATGAAAATCGAAAGTCATTTCACGGTCGGAAGGATTTAGCGCAAAAGGCAAGGTCTGATAACAATATGTCGCATGCAGGTGTCATTGTAGTGTATTGCAGTCTTCCTGGAAGGATATGGCTTATGTCTTGCATTGCACTTCAAGACCTGTATCTGAACTGATTGACGATCTAACCTTACCTTCTACACAAAAATGGTCAGCATTTACTGTTCTTCATTACCCATATTATATATTGTTTGAGAGAATGCAAATAATAAAAAATCATCTAGATAAAACTGTTAAGAGATGTAAAAATGTAAAAGAGTTTCCAGGTTCACTTCCACGTTGATTATTTTGCCATTTCGATAATCTTGTCCTGGCCTTCTGAGACGAAGTTAATACTAAACTGAGCTGAAACAGGTGTTCACAAGGTACTGTGGTAGAGCTAATTTTATTTTTGATGTGTATGAACAATCTTTTTAAAAATTATTTGTACTTCGTTATTTTAATTGTCTTTCTTTCTTATTTGGGATTTATTACCACATGTTCTTGAATAATTGGTCTCAGATAATCTAAAAATGTCTGGATTTTTAACAAAAAGTAACCTTTGCGCATGTGACTTTACGTCAAAGAGACAGTTAATGGTTGTTTTTTTACATAAAACATAAATAAAATAAAAATAATGCTCTTTCGCAGACGTCTCTTTGATGGTCCTTTCTGATTCCAGTCAATTTCCTCCTCGACGCAGGCCTTACTTGACTTTCTTATGATACGTTAAGCTGTCTGCAGCTGTCTTTTATATTTTTTGTTGTCTTCACATTTGGGATGTCTGGTAAGTTCTTATTTTTACAAATAATGGAACACTTCAAGCCAGCTCTGTGTCAAATACAAACTTTTCCTCATTTTATTGTACAGTTGCAAGATATTAATTTAAAAAGTTATGGTAACGCAGGTTCGGTGCCAATCCACGATCGAATCTGCGCTAACCTCATTCCTTAGGTTTTTTGTCTAATCTGAGCCATGTGTGTACTTGATATGCTCTATAGATGCTTTGTCGTGCTGCAGTTTTTGTTGGGGGCCATATACATTTCTGAGTAACATCGAGGAAAGCATCTAAAAAAGAAATAGTAACAATGTATTTATTAGACTATCGAAAGTGTTGAAATTAGAACGATAAGGAACTTTTTACATGCACCTTTTCAGTTTTTAACCCCTTAAAACTTTTTCCATTTAACCGTCTTTCTAATTCCAATAATACCCGATAGCCAATACATGCTACCTCAAATTGGACCACACGGTATGTAACACAAGTATATAATTTCTTTCAACTTTAGGACTACACCTGTTACTCCTTGTGAACTAATTATTCAGGCGAGCCGAATACTCACGAAACTGGTAGCACGTAAATAACATAATTCATAAATATGAAATTTTGAGAAAAATAGATATTATTGCATTTCTATATTTTCCCATCTTAGAGTTTGTTGGAGGAACATACTTTTATAACCAACATTGATCATAGGAAAAGTAGTTTATTAAAAGTCTAGCCTTCCCCTATTATACTATTAAAAATAACGTAAAGCAGCGAATGTATTTCTTCCCTAATTATATTTTTCCACGAGACAGGAAGTTAAAAACTAATACTAGCTAAAATCTGGCATCTTTTCGATTTAAAAGTATTATTCAAGTTAAAATTACTTCTCAAACAAAAAAATATCTCGAGGGTAGCATAAAATACGGTTTCGTTGTCGGTTTATTTTTATCTAAATTGCTTTAGAAAGGGAGAGAGCAAGCAATGGCAAAGTCGGAGGGGAAAGAGGGTTCGAAAAATATTTAAAATAATGTAAAGATTGACTTTAAAACTCGAGCTAAGATGGCACAGTGTTGGGTGACAGCTGGAGCGACGAAACTCAGACGCACAAATCTCCCCGTCTCATTGTTTCCAACTTTAAAACAACACGGATTTTGACATATTTACGAGCCACGCCTGGACTGCATCTCTACAGAACTCACTTTTGACGTTCATCGGTAAAAATACTCTTAATTAATTAGGGTCTATTGTGTACATTTGGTACGCTGAAATGTGCCTCTTACGGAAATAACCTCCCCTTTGTTTTAATGTATGTCTGTTGAAGATATTGAAATAATATTAATTCACGCTTTATGCCGAGAACTACGAAGTTGGTTCTCTAGTATTATTTACATATGATGTAAATATTTTCTCCACGTAAAGGAATATTCAGGATATTCATTTTAGTTTAGTTAGTAAGACTAAGTTAATATTATACCAAAAATTATGTCTTTAAAATCTATGTTCTACTTTGTACGTTATAATGGACGATTTGGACATATTTGCCAGACAAATGTAGTTATTTCAGGAGATACGGAAAACTTAAATGAAAACTAATGGAAGAAATTTATTTAATAGGTATTATTCATGTAATATGTAAAACTGTTTCGTGAATTACTGAAGTAACTATTTTCTGTTAGTTAAAGAGAGACGAATCCCTACAGTCTATTGTGGAGTCCGAACCATATTTAGGGCATCGATAGTTTTCTCTCCAACTTAGTTCGGAACAAATAAGAAATACATTTTTAATTTGTCTCAGGATGGATTGGAACCTTCGATTTGCGCAACCGAGTAAGTATTTTTTATTTTACCTGTGAAGTAATATTTTATTTAAGGTGAAATTGACTCTTCTATAGATACTAATATAATTTCCTATAAATAGTCTCTTAAAGTATTCAGAAAAAGTATCATTTGTTCTCTACAAACTTCTAGTGGCCGAGTTTCGTGAATCAGCCTGTATGTACCTATTCTATGCAGATTTGATTTCAATTTAAACGATATATTTATTTTTATTTAAGTATGTTTATTATTAAGTATTTCAATTTCTGTAATTTCTTCTATAATTTAGATTATTCCTCTTTCATGTAGAAGTGCTAAATATTAATAAGTTTGACAAAAATGTGAACTAATGGTTACAAGTCTTTAATATGTACAGGGTTATTCATTATAAATTACCCACCCCTTATCAGCGTTATTATTGCCTATAGAAAAAAAAGTTTTAGATAAAAGTTGTGTGGTTATGACTAAATTTTGTTAAAATGCTATCAAAAGTACAGTGGCGTGCAGATTTCAGGGGATACAAAAAAATAATACATTTTTTTAAATGGGATACCCTGTATATTATTACATTTTTGGAATGTTCCTTTTTTCCTGATTTCAAAAATATACCATATATTACCCCCACCATATACCGTTTTTGAGTTATTAAATGTCGAATATCTTAGTTAAACTATTTACTGTAAATATGGAAAAGTTAACATTGTTAAAGTGAGCTATGAAAATGACAACTGTTGTGTTTGATAAATGACATTTCTTTAATGAAATTATCAAAATGGTTTACAGTGTCATTTTCATAGCTCACATTAACAATGTTAACTTTTCCATATTTACAGTAACTAGTTTAACTAAGATATTCGACGTTTAATAACTCAAAAACGGTATATGGTAGGGGTAACATATGGTATATTTTTGAAATCAGGAAAAAAGGATCATTCCAAAAATGTAATAATATACAGGGTATCCCATTTAAAAAAATGTATTATATTTTTGTATCCCCTGAAATCTGCACGCCACTGTACTTTTGATGGCATTTTAACAAAATTCAGTCGTAACCACACAACTTTTATTTAAAACTTTTTTTTCTATAGGCAATAATAACGCTGATAAGGGGTGGGTAATTTATAATGAATAACCCTGTACATTGCTTTCACATTGTCGAAATTTGTACTTATTTAATGGTAAAAGTAAATAAATAAGATTTTTTAAATAACGTATGTTTCACGCTAAAACCTGAAAATTATGTCCACTTGTTACATAGCCGAAAGGACACCCGGTATAAATCACGCTTATTTATTTACCTACCTGCTTCAGTTTTATCCGCTGATGTCAGTGAAAACAAAAAATATTTAAAGGAAATGTTGTACCATTAAAAGGACCCTCTTGAATGAACATTCGATTAATTCTTAATTTATTTGGATTCACTATCGACAGCCTTATCGGAAATTTGAATAGATTAAATGAATATTTATGTTGGAAATGGAAGTTTATTTATTTCTTTTAAATGATGCATAATCATTAAAATTTGAAATTAAGTATTTATTTTGGCGAAAGATTTGATGCCTTATCTCAAATGGCTTGGCACCATGGTTGATTACAAATACAGCATTCTTATTTTCATTAATATATTTCGAGTGGAAGGTGAAGACAGAATAGATATTAGCTTAACTTAATTAACTACAATAATTATGCTTTGTTTTAAATTTGGTTTGAATTAGAATGAAATACAGAAAACATACAATACAAAATTATTTATTAATAGAATTATTTTTCTAATGTCAAAAACTACATCTCGTTCACATATTTTAAAGACGTTTTGATAAGTCTTTTAAAATATATAATAGAATATTTTAAAACAGAATCGTATAATAAAATTATGTATTAGATCAAAAACATTGCATGCAAAATTGCAAGCAAAACCTTTCGAGTTAAATCAAACTTAACATAACAGAATGAGTTGTAGGTTCCTGATTATGTTATCTTGGCCAGTGAAAAGCATGTCAAGTGGTGACTATTTGTTATTTTGGTGATCAATGGAAATCACGTCAGTGTTATTATATTATATTGCCTGAAATAAGAACAGAGCCTAATATTTTAATAGTAAAAAAAATTCTTCTTAAATAGCGAAATTTAAATGTTGAGTAATTTTTAAATACTCCATTTATTTTCTGCATAAAGTTGACATTTAATTTAAAAGTACAGCTCGGTAATTATTTGACTGATTTTTTAAAATGACCCCACAAGACAGTCATGATGATAAAATAAAATAAACCGTTTGTAAATACGGAATTTTTAACAACATCCCAGCAGTTATTAAAAATTGCTCAATTTAAATACCTGCATCTGCTTTGGCATATGATCATATCAATTTCTGATAAAGAATCGTTTAGCTGGAAGCTTTAGCTGTCAAACGAATCGGTGAAAAAATAACAAAGTTATAAGATAAAATGAAAATTCCGGTTTTCTTGGACCACCCGATATATCAAATAGATTTTAGAGATCTAATCTTCTATACCTACAAAAGAATATATTGTGAAGTATGACATATGTAGAAAGTTGTTAGCAACTCTCCTGGAGTTAAAACTTTTGGCATACTTACTAGTAATTAACAAAATTTACTTTAAATGTGTATATAAAAAAAACCCTATTATGTATTAACTAAAATTTTAACAAAATCATATAAATATATTCTTTAAGACAAATCTCACGATTAGGACGAAACAATCATTAAACCACACGACACATATCCACAATAATTAATAGACAGGTTAGACAAATACTTGTTTTAAATTGACGTACTTCTCACTTCTCACCAACCTGCTACATTTTCAACGTAAATGTTTACTTCAATTACTGTTTAAAAATATTACCATGTTCTAATCTGCATCTTATTTTATATAGTTAGGATTTCATTCTTCAAGAACACCCTCATAGTGTTATGTGGTAAGGAGTTTTTGCCATATCACATTCGACACTTTTTTTAATTTTGTCGCTAATAATAATTATAGCCCATGTGTATGAAGCAGGTTATGAATGGATATCTAGAGGGAATTTTATATACACCAGACTATAGAATGCGCTTACTCATGCCGGCTGCTACTGTTCGACTTCAATTCATAACAAAAATTGGTTCAGTATCAGTTAATGTTACAAATTCACAAAGGATATGATGAGAACGCATTTTTTTAATAACCTGTGTCACGGTGGATAAAGATACATCCTCCTTTTCAGACCCAAAATTTACCGTGGAAGATTACTAAATTATTAGCTTTAAATTTGGTTGTTGGGTTGTGGGCTGCAGTAAATATAAAAATATGGCTCCCGCCAGCATACGCTCACATAAGAGTTACTTTCCACTAAAATCAATTTTTTGTTAAAGTTCTATACATATTTACGTACATTATAGAGTATGTTTAATAAATCGTATTGTATTATAGTATAATCACAATGATACATTTTGTATTTTTCATCAAACACCCAATTAAGTATTCTTTTAAATGGGATAACATTTTTTTGTACGCTTTCATACCAAAACTATTTTTATTTACTTAATACTGTATGAACAAAGAAAACGTCATCGGCATTGGTTTTTAATAATGGCAAGATAATATTTCTTTGAAGAATTTAATGTTCAGAAGTGTGGCAGTAAATCCCAAATAAAAACAGAAAGAAACAATTTAATAGTATTGTTTTCTCTTTTAATATATCTACAGATCATTAATTTGTATACATTTATGGGAAATTTTCGAGAAAAATGAAAAACCGTAATAATAATAATAATAAGCGTGGCTGGTAAAATGCAGAAAGCGGTGGTGATAATGGGATCACTCCAGCATCGGACAACCAGGGAAAGAAAATAATAATAATTCATTTTATTGATAAAAGATATATTTACATATCAATGGAGAAGTTTAATCAATAGATGAATTAAGCAAACTGACATAACAACTATTATAAGGTATGGTTCAAGTAAAGTAGAGTTAAAACACAGACACATTTTTTTGTTTAGCGATATTGCCAGTGCCTGAGCTGGAGATCAAATCTAGTTCGTGATATACCTATACCTATAGGTGATCATAGTCTATAAATTATTGTTATTAACGATCTACGTCGCAAGGTTGCTGTATTTACAGCTTGAAAGGTGTATATTTTTAGTGATTTTTAGGAAGAAAAGCAACGCAAACTACTTAAAATAAAACAAAAAACTTCCACTTATATGCATTTTTGTGCCTAAAAAATATATCTAAACACTAGTTTTACACTCATAATCGTATGTTGTGCATATATCAGAATAACCATAATAATAATAAATAATTGTAAAATTTGTCAATTTTTAAATTTCTGCTATGAATCTTATAGCCTATCTCTAACAAATCCGTGTTATTCCGAGTGTTATTCATATGCTGATTTTTGTTTATATGTTAAAACGACAAGCTATTTATAACTCCAATATTCATATGTGGCTTGCATAAGTATTTCCTGTATAAAACGTTAAAACAATATTTTTCGGTAGGTACTCTATTTACTTACTTTAGTCACTCATTTATTTAGTCAGTTATGACTAAAGTCTGTTTCATCTTTCTAAGACACTAAAAAAAGGCGGCTTTGTTTGATGTCGATAAAAACCTCAAACGGGCAGGGTGCTTTTATAAGTCTTAGAAAGATGAAACCGACTTTAGTTTTATTGTATTATTATACAGGGTGTTCCAAAATTATGCGGCCAAACTCTTAGAGTGTGTAGAAAGGCTCAAAACAAAACGAAAACTATCTATAAATATTTGGTCAACTGTTTATTAAAGGCGTTATAACCTTCCAAAGATGAAGAGAAACACATTTTTTTATGCTATAACTCGGAATTGAAAAAAGGTAGGTACATCAAAAATTTGATTGAGATTATTTAGATTCTCAACCGTGTCCAACATTCATTTTTGAAAAAACTGCTCAGGGGCGGAGCACTTGGGGCCTATGTTAGTTATATCGAAACATATTTTTGAATCCGTTAGCGTTATTAAAAGTTTGACTTTAAAATTTGATTTTTCAATCATTATGCAGCTCATTTGGTCGAATTTTGTGGAAGATAGGATAAAAACTAGATTTTAAAAAATCATTTTTACGCCCTGTATCTTGAAATTCTATCAGGCCCTGAATTTATGCTAGTGTTTTTCAGAACACCCTGTATATGCCAGATTTAACTTGTTTATGTTTATTACTGTTGACATAATTTCGTATTTCAGTACCATTAAATGTACTTTGTGCATAATAATAAATTTCCTATAAGTCTCTTTATTTTTTGAACAAATATAGAAGTTAGTCATTATTTTTGGATTGATTTTCGACTTTGATGGTTTATATTAATTTATTTAGCCTTCTTTTAATATATTTTCATTCAGAAATATGTGATAAAAGTTTAACGAGATCAAACTAAAAGGAAAAACGTAAACTACATTTCTACATGTTTTAGCATAATGGCGCGTTGTCATTTGTATGTTCCATGTAAGTATTAATCTGGAGATTTGACTCACCACTCATCCCTTATTAATGATGTTTCGCCATATAGCCAAAAAGCGTTATTATAAAATAAGGGCAATAATTAAACCGTATAGTGAAAACAACAAAGTTATATTTTCCAGCGAATGCAAATTTAATATCAAGTTTATTATCTAACTTAGTACTTATTAGTATTAACAAATTGGAATGAGATACGCAATATGTGCATTTATTAATGAAATTAAATCAGTTCAGCTGCTGACATTTGCTACGACATCGACAGCCAAAATGAAGTAGATCGCAGTGGTTAATGATTTTTCCTCAAAAAGGAAGAAAAAGCAAAAAATTATGGTATTATTATATGATTTATTAGACAGGATTAATCGTTTCACACCACATATAATTACGATCCCCTTTATCCCAGAAGGCTCTAGAAGAGCCTTGTACGGGAGGGGGCTGCACATTTAATAGTCAGGAATCTAGCATCTCGAAAGACGCTCCTAAAAAGTCACACCCACCACTCGAAGATATAGTTTTGAAAAAATATGTACATTGTCCGGAATGACCTTGCGCATCTAAATATAGAGGGCGCCATTTTGTTCGCAATTGCAAAAAAGCGTAAAAAAAAAATTTCCGAAATTTTTTAGATTACTGAAAATTTATTAATTTTGTCTTTATACCGCATTCCCAGGCTTATTTTTTAATATTTCTTAATGATTTTCAAAGCAATTGAAAGTTTGTTCTTTCTAGATTCAGGTGTTGATAAGTTATTCTCGAAATTTTCATTAACAAATGCTACATAAATTGTTTAAACAATGCGTGTCAGAAAAGTGCAATGTAAATTTCAGCATTGAGTGATTTTGAAAACTATTACAGATAGATGCATACTTCTACGATACGAAATATGCAGAAAAGAATGGAGCAATTTTTAGTCAAAGAAATATCTGCCTTGCTTTACCCTCATAAGAAATATGATTATTTTTGTACAGCGCTCCGTTGCTCCGTCGCTACCGTTTTAAGTGTGTGCAATATCCAGTCACTCACGTCAGCGCATCGCGCGCGCTCTGGATCAGTGACTATTGACGATATACACTGTGTTTACAAAACCTTTACAATGCTTTCTTAGTGTACCTATTACTTTTTCGTAAATATTATCATTTTAACATGGACAATAAAACAGAGACATTTAAGGATTAATTTACTTGGGAACAAAAATTATTATAACAACTTAAAATATTTAGGTAGGTAAGAGGTATGTAAGAAAACAACTAAATGAACTTAAATGTACTACTTGGGTGGGCTTAGAAAAATGACAATATAGAAGTAATATACACACAAAAATTCTGTGCGTATTCATTATGCACTGTAAAAAATTATTTTTAAAAGTAGGCGTTGAGATACAGCATTATCAGAGTAAATAAAGATAAATATTTATCAAGCATGCATAAAAACAAAAAGTACCTGTCAAACAACCAATCTTTTAAACATTAATTAATTGTTGTAGAAGTGTTGTGTTTTTATTTCTTTCAAAATTTTTTTTAATACCTAAAAACTGATCGCTACATATTTTTTTCGAATTCTGAAAAGAGAGAAGTGATCAAGTTGAATATTTATTGTAGTATTTGTTGTTATATGTTGTTGTTATTATTATATTTTGTGATGCATTGTTTACCATGGAATAAAATTATTTATGCCTACTAGTTAAAATTGTTTTGTTGTAATGTCTGAAATTTTGAGAAATTGTTTAACGCCAATAACCACTTAAACGGGATTAACTACATAAGAGAAAACTACATTTTCAACGAAAAATTGTCGAATTTTGCCGCCAAAATAATGAAAATAATTTTTTACATCTCATAATGAATTTGCATGGAATTTTTGATTTGCACTTTTCTGAAAATCTGTTGTATTTAGAGACTTAAAACAAGTATACCTTTTTTATTAAGAAATGATAGAAGAGAATAATTTTTAAGCGAAATCTGCCGTATGGGTGCGGGTAAAAAGTTACGACCTTTTTTACACATTAAACGCAGCGTACGTAGCGCCCTCTAGGAGTTATACCAAAATTGAAGGTGTATTATGATTCCTCACCCCAAATAACCCCCACTTATAGATTTTTACAAGAAAAATACAAAAATTCATTAAATTGCAAGAGAAAATTAAAAAATTAGTTTTATTGACACCCTGTATCTTGGTTACCATTAACTTTTGGACTAACGTAAGTTTGGCTAAATCGCAATATTTTTACGTTCGAAATCTGCTATTGGTCTGTGTACCATTAGTTATGAATCACCCTGTATAATAACAGTTAAGTATAATTTTTTTGAATCGAATTGATTTTAAGTTATATGTATATTAATTATAATAATGAATCTGGCTACTGAAACACAATTTAGAAAATTATTCTGAAGACATTTTAAATGCCGTTCGAGAAGCAACTTCGAGCATACTTCCTTTAAAATCCAAGGAAAAATACGAGAAGGTATATGAAATACTTTCTGTCAAACTGTTTTTTATTAACACTGACATTACTATAACAGTAAAGTGACATTTTCATGTGGTAAAGTGCCACTTTATTAAACGATTTTGAATTTAGTAGAATAGCATATTATGGGTCAAAATACGAAAAACACATTTACCCTCACAATAGCAACCTATTATGGACGACCATTTATAGTTATTAATTTAGGGATATATACATTATTCTTCAGCTCCCAACCAAAATCATTTGGATTGGGAATTTCTGGATTTACCTCAGTCGCATTTTTCCAAACAATTATTTGATACGCGGCTCTTAAAATTTGTTGATAAAAAGAATCCTCGGTTGGTGGTAAATTTCATATATCAACGCCTTAGTGCGGCCTTAGAGATACTGTGGCCTTAGTGTCTAGGCAGGTACTCATTCGGTTAGAGCGCGCGAGATAGGTATGTTACAATAAAATTATTCAGCGCAACAACGCAATGCCGCCGCGCAAAAAAATTCGTATCTTTTATAACATTAAAGCAATGTAGATAATTCTTTGACTAAAAATTGCTCCATTCTTTTTTGCATATTTCATATCATAGATGTACGCATCTATCTGTAATAGTTTTAAAAATGTCCCGATACTGAAATTTGCGCTACACTTTTCGGGGACGCTTGGTTTAAACAAATTCTGCAGCATTTGTTAACAATATTTTCGAGTATAGTTTGGTAGCATATGAATCTAGAAATAACAAGCTTTTGATTGGTTTGAAAACCATTAAGAAATATTAAAAAATAAGCCCAGAAACGAGGTGTAAACATAAAATTAATCAATTTTCAGTAATACAAAAAATTTCGGAATTTTTTTTTTGCAATCGCGGACAGAATGGCGCCCTTCACATTTAGATCCGCAAGATTATTCTAGATAAGGTACCATTTTTTTCAAAACTATATCTTTGAGTTCACCCCATATGAAAGAATTTGCGACTCCTGATTCCCGACTATAAAGACAAGGGACACACATAAAATATCCGTGTATAATGGAAAAAATCCTTCTCACAGTATTTTCCATTGCCACGACCGGGAATCGAACCCGGGACTTTTGGGTGAGAGGCAGGTACGCTACCATCTCGACCATCAGTAATATGAAAGGAAGTGGACATCTGTTTCACTATGATTTCTTAATTTATGCAACTCCCAAATCTAAGGCCCAAACTCTTCTGAATGCACACTGCCATTACCCAGTGAAATTGTCAGTTGTGAAGTTGGAAATCGAACCAAGTTCACAACAAACAGTGAATAAACATGCTCGTCACAACACATTTCAGTCCATCGCGCTATCGAGTAGGACTTTTTTTTATAAAATTATACTCTATTTTTCTAATAGAGAAATCAAAAACCACCGTTGTAAGAACAGGACAATATATAGAGCTAGTACTAGACAAATCAGTTTATATCAAGATATACATGAATCTAACAATTATTTATAATGTATTTAAATGTATTTAAATGGATTACTTACTCTAAATAAAATGGTGACATAATATAAGGGAGCAAAATGGGAAGAGAACAGAAAACATCAGAATGTCTGCAAAAAATAAAACTCTGGTTTGATCAGCATTTATTAAAAATACAACAAAATACTTACCTTTTTGTTCATACTAAAAAGCTCTACCAAACTATGAAGAAATTAAATTTTTACAGGAAAATATTGAAATTAAACAGACAGACACAATAAAATATCTACGAATCATAATAGATTCGCATTTAAACTGGGATAAATGAATTGAGTCCTACGTATGTAAAAAAGTACGATAGTTTTTCTATTTTTAAAGAAGCAAGCTCTATTTTATCTCACAAATATTATGATTATTATTTATACTGCTCTAATACAATCTACACTACGGCATTATAACCTGGGGTGGAGTAGGGAAAACACATTTAACACACCTATAAAGAAATTATAAAAAAACTTTGGGTATCCTAGTGAAATTTTATATAAAAAATCCAACATAATTAAAATAAAACAACTCTATGCAAAAACTTTATTAAATTATCAAATAAAAACTAATTATATCAAAGTTATAAATATAACACCAGAAATAAAGATAACATTATTGTAGTGCCAAGAGCATAAAAAACAATAGGAACCAAATGGTTTTTATACATAGCACCCAGGCTACATAATTTGGCACCGAATAATTTGAAAACTTCAGTCGCAAGAAACAACAAAAAAATGGTAAAAATGGATACCCAACTATTTTGATATTGAAAAAATATTAAAGGATTGATAGTGGAATTTATATAAATATATTTTTTATTTCACTTTCCTTTCTATCGTTTTTTATCTTACACCTAAATAAAACAAAAATATCTGATATATAAGTATGTAATGAATGTATGTGTATTGAAACAATAGGAACCAAATGATTTTTATACATAGCACCCAGGCTACATAATTTGGCACCGAATCATTTGAAAACTCCATTCGCAAGAAACAACAAAAATATGGTAAAAACATGGATATCCAACTATTTTGATATTGAAGAAATATTAAAGGATTGATATTGGAATTTATATAAATATATTTTTTATTTCCCTTTCCTTTCTTTCGTTTTTTTTTTATCTTACACCTAAATAAAATAAATATCTGGTAGCTATAAGTATGTAATGAATGAATGTGTATTGTGTGTATATGTTAAAAATTTATATTGTATTATTAAAAAATTAAACTATTACAAATTACAATAAAACATAGAAAAAGCACTCACACTCAGGTTTATGTAACATAAACTTAAGTGAGGTTTATTGAATATTTATTTAACTTACCTTTTCGTATTTTATTTTGTGTATATTTAATTTATGTATATTTACTTGAAATATACATACAATTTAAAAATAGAAATAAATATTATTATTATAATTGTTATTATATTATTATTATCATTATCATTATCATTATCATTATATAAAATGCAAAGAGGAACATTAACACTATTAAGGGCCATTTATATGGCACGACAAGCTGGAATAAATTTTAATCTGTTTGATATACTAATTTTTTACCCCTTGACAACCCAGATTTAGCCATTATCATTAAGAAACGGGCCAAAAATTTATTTTTTATTTTAGTATCAACTATAGATTAAAATACGTAGTTATTGAAAAAATTTTCTTTACATATTTCTCATACTTGCTTGCATCGAAATATATTTTTCTCGGGCATGTCAAATATTTCTATTATTGACATTAGTCGCTACAAAAATTCCTTTTTGGTGCTATACGATTTCTATTGTTTAGGTAAAGAAATTATGTGTCTTACTGTGTAGTCGTTTCCACACCACTTATTAGACTACTCGGTGCGCTTTTTTTAAAGTGATATCCACAAAGGGTCTAATCCTCTATGATAAGTTTGCTAACTTCAAGTTTCTTTTGAAGTTGACGGCTCATCAAATTTTCTTCTTCTTCTTTTTTATGTCAAGGGTTGTTCAATCTAGACCTCAATAATATCATCCTGATTCGACAACATATATATCTCATATTCCGGATTTGGTTGATTGATAGTCTTCAGAATGATCTATTGCGTTTTCTATAGATCCCCACCATTCGATTCATCAGTTTTCAATCTCATTATGATCTGTAGCCATTTGATGAAACTAAGCTCACGTAATTTATGAAGATGTAGATGAGTGACGGTTGAACATTTCTGAAAGGAGTCACATCTAAATTTTCATGGGAGATTTACGTTACAAATAATGGGCAGTCAATATTGATTACAAAGATGTATTCTTGAATGAGCGTGGATAATGACATCATATTTAGTTTATGAGCGAAAGCTTAAAATACTTGCTGATGCGACCTATATCCTGGTTTACAAAAATAATTCAACTAAGCTTTCATTAAACAATTAATACTATGGATATCAACCATTTTTTGGTAAAGAAAAACTTGACGATAGAGACTATCGTTAAGCTAGCTCAAACCATCACCAATAATTATGTTAGTATAGCAAAGTCTTGTTATACGAAGGAATCAACATTGATTGTATGTAAATCTTATAAAATACCATAACCACATTTACTACAAAAAGTATCTTACGGCTGTCTTTTGAGCTGGAGCAAACTGGAGTGTCCACGTTACAGTATACATAGTAAAATTAGATGTGAACCACGCATGCTATAAATTACATTTTTTGTATTGCGCCTTAGTAGTGAAAATTACTTAGCGATATTTTTATCATAATTTTGCATGTAATTACAATGGTTAACGCATTGGCAGGATATTTAATTTGACATACGTGCAGAAATTGTTAAAACGCCTCTTCCGGTTAATTTTTTGGTCGTATGATTATGAACATTTTTGTTTAGCATTGGTCAGGCTCTCAATCAGTTGTAATTCCCATTCTATACACCATGGAGTAAACTGAATTTCAATGAAAAATTGAGATGGTTGCATTTCGTCAATGTCTACTATTCATTGTAAAAATTAAATAGCATGTTCTTGACAGACATTTTTGAGCTCTGTTAAGTAAACTTCTCCAATATGAAATCGGAATTATTAAACTCTTTCGAAAATTAAGTATGGAGTTGAAAAAGTCAATTTCGATCAATCAATTCCAATGTCCAACATTGGGCTCATCAAGCTTTATCTAGATCGAAAATGCTCTCGAAAGTTATCGTGCTTTTGTGGAGCTAGTCATCTTTGGGTCATTATAACGTCCCAATCGGTTGAGCCTTTTTTAATTATTTACCAGTTTTTATAAAAATTTTCATTTGCTAATCTTCTTCACTTTTGGTTGGCTGACAGTGTTCTGTTTTCGAAATAAGATTTTTTTTGTGAGTAGGATTTCATTATTGTGAATTTGATAAATGTCGGATAAGAGAAAAACTTTTTTGTGACAGACAGACGGAATAAAGCAAAATATATAGTATAGTATAGTCAATAATTCAGGAAATCAATAATTTTATCCGATTTTAATATTAAAAAAAATAACGAAAATTTGTTTTTACAAACTTGCCTTTGTTGAAAAGTCGTACTAAAAAGTAAAAAATAATTTCTTTTTGACAAAGAATTTCATGTACGAGTGCAAGAAAAGCAAGGCTCCCAATTGTATGACTGATGGTCGAGATGGTAGAGTACCTGCCTCTCACCCAAAAGTCCCGGGTTCGAATCCCGGTCGTGGCAATGGAAAATACTGTGAGAGGGATTTTTCCATTATACACGGATATTGGATGTGTGTCCCTTGTCTTTAAATGTGTAGCCCCCTCCCGCACAAGGCTCAGCCTTCTGGGATAAAGGGGGTCGTAATTACATGTGGTGTATTTATTTATTAATTCCTACTCCCTTCATACAATTTTGTGTACAATCATACAAAGTGCGCACGCCTTGCTTTTCTTGCAACATGAAATTCTTTGCCAAAAAGAAGTTATTTTTTACTTTTTAGTAAGACTTTTTCGAGTACTTTTTTAACAAGAGCAAGTTTAATTTTTTTTTTTATTTTTATTTTTTACTTTTTAGTCATACTTTAATTAAATTATTATCATTAACTGTGCAATATTTCATCAATTAATTATGTCAAGCTTTGTTTTGATTTTAGATTTCGTCAATAAATGTATATTAATATCTATTATTCTATAGTGCTATACTTCCATTCTATTTGTCAAATGGTATACTATTTTTGAAATTATTATATAATTTTCCCATGGTAAACCGAATTCATAAATAAAAAAATAATTATGAAACAATAATAAAAACGTTGTTTCGTTACATGAATAAAATTCCATATCGTTTTGGTATTTATGAAATATTCTTGTGAGGCATTAAATCATTTAGATTCTATTGTTTTTATGGTAATATAATATCTGTAGAAGTCCTTTTGTGTAAACCGCAAGCGCATTTGGAATATTTTTATTTATAGTTTTTAATATGACATTGATTAAGGACAACATAACATTTATTTAATTGGTGATGGGCAGTCCTCACATAAATCAATCTTTTATTCCCACACTAGGTATATTGGAACAGCGGCGTACAAATCACGCTTCATAAAAGTCGGTTTATATGCAATATTCCTAAAGAATCTGCTTATTCCTGAAAAAAATCGGCAAATATTATTTAAATTATTTAAAATATTTTAGTACCTAATACACAAAAATATCTACTAGGTAGAAAGTGCTTGTTTTAACGTTTCATTTATATAACATTTATGGGGGTAAGTAATATTTCTTTCAATTATATCCGTTTTACAAATTATTTTTCTCATGCAGTTTTTGTACAAAAAACCCGCCGCGCCGCGCTAAACAGCCATATTTCTAAATGGATAAATAGGTAGATAGAAGAGTCCCGCGGCAAATGTCTAGGATTATTTTTATATAAATAATACAATAATTACACTAAAGGATAAAATTGTATAAGTAATATCCTTACTCCTGGGCAATGTGTGCATATAAAATTTTAATAATACATTTAAATTCTAATTCATTATTCTTACCACTGACTGGCAACCAAAAAACAGTGTCGTATCATAAGTAATTGAAGAGTTAAAAAATTGTCAGCAAAATTACATAAATTGCTGCCTCACAATATTTACCAATAATATTTATGGCATTGTTGATCTTCAGAAAAAATTAATAAAAAAACAATAATATAATTTTTTTGGCCGTTTATATTAACATTCAAATTAACTGAGATTCCTTATATTCGTTTGAACTTCTTTTCATTATGTTGGTGGTTTCTTAAGATTTGCACCCTTATTTTAATCATTTACTTACCCTGGTATATTTACGTTACTAAAACCAATCACATACACCAGAAGATAAGTTCAAAATAACTCGTGTAAGCACTGGGACCCCCACATTGTCATTGAATTAGCGATCGTTCAGCAGTAACCCCTGGCATTACTGTACAAACCTCAGGAACAATATGTTAATACAGTACTAAAAATAGAAACTATTTTTAGTCGTTCAGTCCTTTTGCCAAGAATGGTACTTTTTTAAATAAAATATTCTTCTTTTTTCTTGGTGTATTTGAGGTCGTTAATCATGAGCCTAAAGTCAGAACTTCAAGATTCAAAATTGTTGATTTAATATGGATGAAAATCCCAATAAACACAACATACGTGGCCCAATAATGGTAAATCACAAACTGCCATCTAACTCATCAATGGTACTTCGATGGCTGCTTAGTACTGGACTGTGCTGGACCGGAAAAAATATGTCCCACCGGCCATCAGAGATTTTGCCATCATTTAACCAGTAATGTGTCGCCACTGCTTAGCCTCCAGTGGTACTTCATTTAATTAATATTGGGCCATTATTAGACCACAATTCAGCCATTATTCAGCCACTCCAAGACCAATAATCTGTTACCAGTGTCTAACCAGTACTGTCTGTGCTATTGGCCATTTCGTGTGCCAATATAGGTACAGTGCTATCAGTGGCGACTGGTGAAATTTAATTTGTCATTTCTTCGTATTGGAGCGAGGGTCAAGCGACACTTTAAATTAACTACCTACTAAGACTGAATGAAGAAGTTCTGCAGAACAGAATTGAACTTGAAATATGCGAAAACAGTTGCCAAAAATGGGTTTGCTGCCCCTGATAATTTTGTAGATATAATTTGAAAAATGTTTGCCAAGCTTTCGTTCAGATTCAGATGTCAAATTTATCTACGGATTTCAATTTGTATTAATATTTTATTAAGTTGACATTTAAAAATACGATAAGTATAAAAATTTAATCAAAAACAAAATGTACAATCTGATATCTGAAAAAAATGTTTTGCAAACATTTTTCAAATTATCCACAACATTTATTATCAGGGAAGGCAATCCCATTTTTGGGCAACTGTTTTCGCAAATTTTAAGCTCAATTTTGTTCTGCAAAACTTCTTTATTTAGTCTTGGTAGTTATTTAAAATATCGCTTGACCCACGCTACAATAAGTAGAAATTACAAACTAAATTTCATCAGTCGCCACTGAGCACACTGTACCTATATTAGCACACTAAATAGCCAACAGCACATGTTTTACAAACCATTTACAAATTAAATAGATCCCATTTTTCAAAGCCGCCACTGACATGCTATTCACATTTTAGTATATGAACATATTAAATAAAAATATATAGCATTTAAATACAAATGTTACTTTTTCAATGAAAGGCAGTATATTTATATATTAACATATTTATTGTAAAACAAATAAAAACAATTTGTATCATTAAAACTACAACAGAAAACGTTTTTCCAAGGTGAACATCAATATAGGTACATATAATTACATATACATATGATTTTTAGTTTATTGCTTACCTAAATCTACCTAAGCTAAGATAAGAACTAGTTTTTGCCAAAAAGTGCAGGTGACCGGTGTTTGGGTAGATTAGGAGCGGCCTATCACAGTTATAGGGTTTATCTATACCAAAAGACACAAATCGATATCCACTCAAAAAGTTCAGCTGACGTACGTTACCTGTAACAAAGGATTATCACAATAATTATTTTTTTTTTCGTTGTTTCACTTCACTTACTAGAGAAACTAATTGTTCGGGTTTGTCGGTTAATAACCCTGTTTTCTTGATGTTTCGTAACTTTTTTGAGAGATATTTGTAATGAAGGAGGCGGCAGGAAAAGATATGACGGTTTTAATTTTTACTTCTAAATTACACGTTTGTCAGTACTTATTATCCATATTTCAAACACTTTACACTAACAACTGCTTAAACACTTTTCTTTACTAACGACATTGACGACTGACGCCACCACAGGTTAAAATGGCGAATGATAGTGGTGGTACGGAATGTGACGCGCAAGCGCAGACTCAAATAGATTGCGCCGGCAATGAACCATTATTGGTACTGAAATGGCAATAATGCAATATATAAAATACTGGCAGAAACTCAGTAAACCATTATTGGTACTAAAATGGCAAAACGTCATTCATAAACTACTGGTAGGACTGTACACAACTTGTAATGGACCATTAATGCTTAACCAGCAACATCACAAAACCATCAATAACTCTACTGGGCCAACAGAATGCCACACATCATGTGTTTACTGGGATGGCCTTTTTTCCTTTTACTTGCATTGCTACGCCACTGGTCAAACCCCACAGACCTGAATGAAAAGTTCAATTTAATAAATTCTGCCGTAAAGAAGTGAAACAAAGTCTATCTGATTTAATTATGAGGTGTTTTAAAAAGGTTTTACCTCTTGTTTCCCTTTTTTTCATAAAATCTTTTTTTACCTATAACTCAACTGTAATGCCGTAGTTCTATAATGTTCCGATGAACGGGTTAACTATAAATTAGGCATGTCCTGGCCTCTTATTACCTTATAACTCAAGACAAGGGTGTGGTGGAATCTAATTATCGCTTCAATCTATAAGCTTTGACCGCTTCCTCGGTATTGGAACTATTTCTCCACCAAAGTTGATAAGCGGTATAAGATAAGTGCGAAAATATTACTTTGTTAATTGCACCTCAGATCACATGTTTCATAATTAAGTTTGATTATATGCGTTTTTAATCACATCATACCCATTCAGTTTCTCTAATTTTCGTACGTACCTAACGAACAAGCATTTCTTCTTTAAAACTCGATTAGTCGAAATTTCCTTTATTTTCGCGAGGTAAAATATGCCAAACGCCTTTGTATCACCATATCAATTGAATAGGTTGCTATTTTTTGCCACTAATAAAAATACAACAGAAACTATATTTTAATCACAACGATCAACTCCTCCCTCCCATAATGGCGTTGTACATACATAGGTATTTATGGGATGTAGTTGTTCTACCTGAATATTGTTTTTTGCTTTTGTAAATAACGCTAGACTTTTTGGATTGGAAAAGGTATATATTGTCATGCGCTGAAAATTCGATTTGTCATTGTTTTAAAAATACTTTTTTTACGGAGCCTGCAGCAATGCAATGATGCAGGTCGGTGTATCTATTGCAAGATCATCTTCGCCTCTAGAATCTTCATCTATTATTTCAGCCATTGCATTCTTAGGGGGAGAACCGTTATTTCTTCTACTGTACCAGGATCTTCATCCAGATAATTTGACATACCATAATCTTATTGGAGTGAAAAAGGATCCACATCTTCATTGATAACCACGAAGCTTTAAAAGCTTTGGGGAGGTTATATGTAAATTTTGAAACGATATGAGACTTGCCCGTAGATCCTGGTGAAATTGATAGAACACAACAGCGTTCAAATGGAATAGACGCTAGGAGACTGGATCAACTGAGGCAACGAAGAACTAGTCATGCTAGTCAGAAAAGATCGACCAATGGTATATTATTGTTGGTCATGATCGATAAAGGAACTACTAACGCAAATGCACCTCGGCCAAAAGCAGTGGAAATGAGGCAACAAACACGCGTTAGTTTGTTAAGGAACTGTCCAAGTTCCAGTCCAACAAATTGCTAAAATTGAGAAAAAATAACTGAGATGTACAGTGGAGATTCTGACTGTAAATTGTTCATTAAAGAAAAACTTAACTATGTTCTTTAGAGTAAAAAGATGGAAGCATATCTTCTGTTACTATATAGATAATTTTTCAAAACAGTGTGGTTTGGTTATTTAAGGTAAAACGTACGATAGTTTTATTATTTAAATATTTCTTGTATATTTTAACGATTGTGCACCTTCCCTTTTGAGTTAACCTATAATCCGCCGTCGAATTTATCCTTGTGTTATTTTAAGTCGCCATGACAGACTCCTGGGAGTGAAATTTGTGCATCCCCATTCTCCCCCTACCTTTACCTGTGCAGCTGGCTGATGGTTTTTGTCCAATGCCAAGACGGAATAAAAAAAACACCAAACCAGTATGAATGGGAAAACTCGTCTGTAAGACGTGAAATAAGAATGATGTGTGGGCCAGTGTACACTTTGGATGACCGTTTGCTCCATCGTCGGCGTCGGTACAAATAGGGAAAAATTGGGTCTGATAAAAAGTGAATCTATGGGATATAAAAAGTAAGCGGTTTCACGTGACAATTAAATTTATAGTTGCATTTATTTTTTTTAATTTAAAATCAAATTCATTCCATTACTAGTATTTATCTCTATCAGATCATTAGTAATGAACAAACAATCAAAATCATCATTCGCCTACAGTATCTCGAAAAAAAAAAAGTACTCATGTGTAAATTACATAAAGTTATTTTATTCCTGCAGAAATAATTCAAACATGAAATAATATTCTACTTAGATGTTTACTCCATATAAACAAGAAAGTTCTTTGGTGGAATTTCGACATTATTAAGGATCTTCTTGGTAGAGTCTGTTCCGGAGTGTGGTGGTCAGGCTACCTTAAACCAACACTTCTATAGTGGTGGAACTTCTCTTAACTACATGCAAACTTCTTTGCACCCTTCATAAACTTCCTGCAGGATATTCGACCCTAATTAACAACAATAGTCAACACTCGGTCATTAAGCAAAACGTAAATATCTACTTCAATTTGCGGTTAATTTTATATACCTATGCAGAATTGTTTGCTAAAGCGAGGAACAATCTAATTCATAATATATATCATTGTTTTAGAAACCGTTTTAATAAAATAATTTTAAAAACTGTATCTATTTCTCAAGTTTTTTTTTTTTGTAAACTCAGTTGAAATTAGTTGAATATTTTTATAGGGACATTTTATTTTTTAAATCTTGTGAACGTATAAAATTGCAAATTTTTGTAATGTGGCAAAAATAATGCTAAAGACTTTAATTATAGGACATATTATCTTTCTTCTACTTTTCTACTCTCCTCTCTCAATTGGCAAGAAAGCTGAAATTTTCTTTAAGATGACAGTATAGATTATTGAAACTTTTTCATCAAGCAAGTTTTCATATTGGATATAATAGATGATATATTAGTTAAACAGACTTACAAATGAGTTAATTTTTTGTCACTGTGTCAAAAGTTAATTAAAATATGCGAAGGAAAATAATGTAGTTGGTCGCTAAAATAAAACATAAAATGCTGAATTTTATACCGTTCTCATAAAAAACCGAATAAGACGAAGTATTGCAAAAAAATCAAAGAAAATTAATGCTCCAAATGCCTTTTTAGGCAATATACAAACGTGTAGATAGGAGACTTAAACAACCCTTATATTAAAGAAATGCAACAGAATTCATCCGTTCACATAAATCTCTGAACGTATGGGTTTAGTGAGATAAAATTACTTATAATTAATTGAGTAAAATAGAAGGGCTCGTATTAATTATTTTAAATTTTAATTTAAAAAAATTGTTGGTCGCATGTTAAAATCGTATGACTATAGAATTCATCATTTGTATACAATTGTCAGTTTTTATGGACACTACATTTATAAATAGTCAGTGCTTAATTGAGTCACATTGTTGAATTTTTAATGTTTCAACCTCACCAGGTATAAAACTTACCTGGTCGAGTCGTATTTTCCGAAATTTGTACGAAATAATCTATTTATTGGCAAACGTTTTTTCTCGCAAATAAAGATAAGATATTTTTGATAGGTTTACAACTTTTTGGGCAATTTTATGATCTGCCTCACTGCTGACTGTTATAAATGTCAGAAATAGCTCAGGTCATCGTTTTCTTTAATGTTTATTTACCTGTCTCTTTGTCATATTGCTTTTACTACCTTATGTATTTATTCTTGTAGAGTGCTTAGGGTTAACGACAACATAAATCAAAGAGGTAACAAATTTTAAATAGTAATATCAGACAACCAACTGTCCACATTGTTACTTCATTGAGGTATTGAAAGGATAGACGTTAAAAAATAAAGAATATTTTTGCACAGAAATAGTTCTTAGTATTCAGTCACTAGTGTCACTGGTACCCATTAATCGTAATTCCAAAAGAATTTATAGGTACTGTCGGTGAATTTCTTTCTGTTAGAACATATATGACCAATAGTCCTGGCAGACATTTTTTTTTTAAATTAATGATTAGATTATAAGTTTCAACAAAATTGTTGTTGACCAAATTGGTAGCCCAGGGCTAGAGCATATTAATTGTGGACAGTGTATGCTTCATCATATCTTTATATTTTTAGTGTATTTTTATGGTGCGCTCCATATTTTTTATATACGCTTCAAAAAAGGACAATTTTTATTCGCAATTGAATTTTTCTATAACTTTGTTAAAATTTTACAATTTAAAATAACATGCATAACTACAAATACATAATAAATAATGAGTTTAAAAATAATTTTCCAAGGTCAGTAATAAATTTCAAAAGTCTATAACGAATATATCGAATATAAAAATAAAAGTCAATTATTCATTTGTAAACTGTTCTTTGTAGATTTTCAAATTTTGAGGCTATTTACCATATATTAATATAATATTAATGTCTTTATTACTTATATGGTAAGTTTCAAAAATGGTGTAGGTACAGTATCGTCGCTTTTAAATGATCGCTGTATCAACTTTACAAATCGATTTCTGATTTCGTCGCAAGTCCTGGGTTATAAATAAACAGGTAAGAGCAAAGCAAAGACAATTGACTTGCTCATTATCTGTTTAATTATAACATCGGACTTACGATAGAATCAGAAATCCACATGTTAATTTGATATCGCGATCATTTAAAAGCGACGACACTGTACATGTTTACTTATAAATTAAATACATAGATGGTGTTTCAGGATTAACTAGATAAACTTAAAAATTTGAGTTCAGGACCTCAAAATAAGAGAAAAAAAGTTTCTCTAATGGAAACGATTGGTTAGTTACGTATTTTTGAAAATGGCAGTTAGCTTCCATTTTAGGTTTTTAATATTTAAGTTTGGAAAAAAATTATTTTAATAAAGATTTTTTACTATAAGAATTATTCTAAAGGATATTTTTTTTTGTAATTCCTTATCGATAAAATAAATGAAGTCAGCAACCTTCTTTCACTATTTCGTTACTTAAATTTTTATGCACCCCCAATGCTAAAATGTGCCATAAAAAGTTTGAGTTATTTGTGTTTCTTTAAAAAAAAAACAGATTCACTCGGACAACCCCGTAGATCGACATTTATTCAACTTTTTATACAGAAACTGGAAGTTCTGTGAACAAGATAAAAAAGTTGGATGAATTACGTAATTTGTTTTATTTAATGATGTATACACTCTACTAATTACGCCAATAACTCTCATTTGTGAACTTCAAAGGCATCATAATGAATATTTCAGTCATATTGATTTATTTTGTAACTCATTTTAACAAGGAAGACCTCAGACTATTTCAGTCTTTAGTTAACTTTTTTCATTATTATTAGAATTTTTTGTTTTTTTTCCTTTTTTCTTTATTTTTCTTTTTTTCTTTCTGTATTTTGTATTCCTAGACGTTTCTTTAAAAAAAAAACAGATTCACTCGGACAACCCCGTAGATCGACATTTATTCAACTTTTTATACAGAAACTGTTCTGTGAACAAGATAAAAAAGTTGGATGAATTACGTAATTTGTTTTATTTAATGATGTATACACTCTACTAATTACGCCAATAACTCTCCTATTTGTGAACTTCAAAGGCATTTTAATGAATATTTCAATCATATTGATTTATTTTGTAACTCATTTTAACAAGGAAGACCTCAGACTATTTCAGTCTTTAGTTAACTTTTTTCATTATTATTAGAATTTTTTGTTTTTTTCCCTTTTTTCTTTATTTTTCTTTTTTTCTTTCTGTATTTTGTATTCCTAGACGTAAGTATAGTTTGTATTGTGAAGTCATTAGTGATTAGTGTGTGTTCACCAAACTATGTATGTGTGTGTAACCCTGTAATTAGGATTTCTGTAACTCTGTTGGGCTGCCTTTGTTGAAAATAAAAATAAAATAAAATGAATCGAGTTTTCCAAGGTACATTTTTATACAGGGTGTTCCCGTTTTTTCGTTCACAATTTTTAAAAACGAAAGAACATATAAAAATAATAGGAGTCTTACCTATAACATTTTTCACTAAAACTCTTTGTTTTCAAGATACAGGACGTTAAACTTTTTCAAAATTATTACTATTTATTCATTATTTTCTAAAAAACAAATAAAGATTTTGTTTTCAAACATTGTACACTTTAGTCATGATAAAAGACCACCTTTTGACTTGCAAAAAGTTTTTCACATAAAAGCAGTGGGGTTCTGTCCCCCTAAACTTCTACGCCAATGATCAGAAATTATAATTTTATACAAATTTTAAAACTTTCATGCATTTGCTATAAAAAAGTACTCCTGGTAAAATTCGCTAGGAGGTTTTCTGTTCGAGATATTTAGATTCTTTTTAATCAAGGATATTTTATGGAATTACATAAAATTAAGTAGGCGTTAAATTATTGACAGTTATTTCCAACATAATTGATAAATGTCAATTGCATTCTTAATATACCTACCTCACTTTACAATTTGGAGAACTTTACGTAGAGATCGTCAAAGAGCTTACAATCTGCAACCAGTCATAGCTTTACAACCAGTAATAGGAAGCACGGAGAAAGTGGACTAATTGCTTGGGCTCCTCGATCAGCCGACCTCAATCCACTGGATTTTTTTGCTTGAGGCTATTTAAAAAATAAGGTTTAAGTGGCATCGATTTATAATAGAGATGATCTACTCAATCAAATTCAATCAACTTCTGATGTATTAATTAATAACAAGACGTTCGTTAAAAAATCGATGTCGCAGTTGCATTCAAGAAAATAGATATCATTTTGAGAATTTATTGTAAATTATTAATTTTTTATCGTTTTAAATAATTATGTGTTGAAAAAATTTCTTAATTTGCTTAGCAAATAGCCTACCAATAGAAAATCCGTAAGATATCCCTGATTAGAAAGAATCTAAATATCTCGAACAGAAAGCCTCCTAGCGAATTTTACCGGGAGTACTTTTCTATAAGAAATATATCAAAGTTTTAAAATTTGTATAAAAATATAATTTCTGATCCGTAGAAGTTTAGGAGGTTCAAATACGAACAATAACTACGCCACTGCTTTTATGTGAAAAACTTTTTGCAAGTCAAAAGATTGATTTTATCATGACTAAAGTGTACAACGTTTGAACACAAAATTTTTATTTGTTTAGAAAATAATGAATAAATAGTAATAATTTTAAAAAAGTTTAACGCCCTGTATCTTAAAACCGAAGTGTTTTAGAGAAAAATGTTATAGAGAAGACCTCGGAGAAGACTCATTATTATTATTATTATTCTTATATATTCTATTGTTTACAGAAGTTATGAACGAAAAAACGGGAACACCCTGTATAACAAAATTCGGATCCTTCAAATAGTTCGAATAATAAAATAAAATTGAAGTGTTGGATTCTACCCACCTTACCAATAAGGGATAATTTGAGAATACCACCTTTAAGTGTTTCTCTTAGTAGAAAATGTCTAAAATTAATTTTTTTATATTTTCCCATAGATTTGAGGAATATATTAAAAACTTAATTTAGTCCCCATTTTTAAAGAGCTGTACCACTTTAATGAAGCGATTCCAGACTTACTCCCATCGGATAGTTTTTCTTATTTTGAGATCCCAATTTTATATTTTGGATAGATAGGATTCGTGGGGTCAAATATAAATAAATAAGAAACTAAATCGGATATACCCCAAAAGATGAAACCGACTCGGTGGCGCAGTGGGCTAGAGCGTGAGTGACAGTCATGGCTGTGGCGACACTGCCTATCGCGTCCGGGTTCGAAGCCCGGCACCGGCAGATAGCAATGACGGTGGGTATGGATGTTTGTCTATGTTTTTTCTAATGTGTAGCCCCCTTCCGGACAGCCTTTGGCTTTGGAATTGGGGGTTGTCTAATTTCTGTGGTGCGTTTTATGTTTTTTATGGTGCAGCTACGGACACGTGTTTCGGAGTTATTGCTCCTCGTCAGCGTAGCGTAGCTAAATAAAGAATCTAAGATCTGAAGCAATAATTAATAAAGGTTAGAAAGCACAGTACACAGTACCCTATTCGTGCTTTCGTGTATCATGGACCAAATTTGTGGCCTCAGACAGCAGTCAGCACATAGAGCCCTATGTGTACTGCCCTATTTCAACCTCGGCAAAAGTGAATATAAAATAGATAGGATTCGTGGGGTCAAATATAAATAAATAAGAAACTAAATCGTGCCATATACTCCAAAAGATGAAACTGGTGCAGCTACGGACACGTGTTTCGGAGTTATTGCTCCTCGTCAGCGTAGTGTAGCTAAATAAAGAATCTAAGATCTGAAGCAATAACTAATAAAGGTTAGAAAGCACAGTACACAGTACCCTATTCGTGCTTTCGTGTATCATGGACCAAATTTGCTGACGAGGAGCAATAAGGAAGGAATTCTCTAATTTCAGTTTATAGTAGAACTAAACCATTTCTTGGCGATAAATTACGAAAAATGTATCCTATTAATTGAATTCATATAACATTATTTACATGAGTGTTAATTCTACAAAAGAGCCCGACCTATTAATCCAATATACAATGACTTGAAGACGCGACTATTTTCAAATATTGGTTATTGAAATCAATACAAATAAAATTTTTGTTAAATTTAGAATAGTCCATTTTCATCCAAAAATATGGAAATAAACAGAATTATTTAAATATTAGGACCTTTAAGGACTACCAAATACCACTCACTACACAATTAAGCTGGAACTTTGACAGCCAGAGCTAGTACTAGAACTGGAACTAAAATAAAACCAAAGCCATTCAATGATTTACCACCAATTTTACTGACGTTTCGGAATTATGAATTTTCTCTGCTGTGTCAAGTTTGGTTTAATTTGATTATAAATAAATACTTCTGTTCTATGATAACCCTCACTTAGCTTGATAAAAATAACTTTTTAAGATTTTCATATTTTATTTGCTTATAAGTATAACTAGAATACATACATTCCTACAATTATTTGTCCTACTATAACGATTATTTTGTTAAAAAAAAACAAATGTGTTGACAATAAAAATAGGAAGGCCGCTCTAATTGCTTGTCCTATCAAAAACAGCCAACCAGATCACATCAGATGCATGTACAGGGATTGGAATTGATAATTTAATAGGCTTTGATTTTCCTTATCAAAAATAGGATTAAATAAAGGAATAAATAATACTCCAATGTAATACCACTAGAGGTTTCATTTGGTTGGATATTTTCACGCCTTTCATGAAAACTTAGGGTTGTACCAGCAAAAATTTGGATGACAAAATCACAAGAGTGAATGTGTGAGTTAGTGAGTGAGTGAGGAAGTTACACAATTTTATAAATTAAATAATTTTACCGAAATAAAATATTTAGATTATGTTAACAAGATTGGAAACTCACAAAGTAATTTAAGTATTTCATTGTATAACATTATAAACATAAATGCAATTTAATTTTATTTATTTGACATTGCAATACAAGAAAAATTATTCATTGTTAGGCAAACAGGAGGCACATACAAAAATACCCAATTTTTAAATCAGTTACACGATATAATATTATATATATTTGACTTATTTAGGCTTTATACAAGCATAATAACAAAAAAACATATCCAATTTGATATACTCACATTGATGTTTCATCTCTAAACATACAATTATTAAGTTTATTGGATCTTCTTTAATGCATGATACAAATTGGATTAAAAATTACAAAATTCAAAACGTCTAAAAATAAATTATTGAAATTTTTTTTTAACTCATCACAAAACTCATTCATTATGGTCACCAACCAAAAACGATGTCCCCAAGAAGATGCATACATATTCTTTATACATATTCTTTCGCCGTTATTTCAGCTCTTCATATAATAATTTAAGCCTATCATTGCTCAATTATAATTTCTGTTCCTTCATTTTTAACTGTCAGTAGTAGACAATATTATTCATTTGATATAATTTAGTTAGTTCATGGTAATAGAACTAATAATATTTAATTAAAAGTGCATTTGCACTCTGTAGAGAAAATCTAGCAATAAATATATTATATTCGCACATTATAACAAAGAAATATGTTAAATAAGGTACACTGAAGAGTATTTTAAGTCACTACCTTAACTGCAGTGAAAAATGCAGTTTTTAGCACTTGTAGTAAATTTGTTGAGTTATAATGGCCTCTTTAGGGACAATAAATCATGGGAGGGAGGCCTCGTCGGTAGTCGGGGGGAGGTCTCGCTTATTTACTGATAACTTCATGTCACGCTGATGAATGGAAATTTAATGCTAATTCCGGAGCTTAGTTAGCTCCTTTAATAAATAAGGTTACGTTTAATACGGAAGGGAACAAAGCGACTGCTTTAGATATTCTAATTTTCCACTTATATTCTCTCATAACTTTAGGGAAACACTCGCAGGGAACACAGTGTTATTGCTTTATCATGGATTAAATAAATAAATGGCTTTCCTCTGTTTGTTTCTCTCCATTTCATTGGCTGATATGACGCATTAAGTAAAGCGGGTTGTTACTTGGGTGTATTAAATAACATGTTAGGTAAAGATTGTAAAACACCAGTAGGTATTATTAATTTTTAAGATTGTTGAAATTATTTGATTATAATTAATTATAATCATTAAGTTCATACGCTTTTCATGTTTAGATCCGATACATTTGGCTTGTAAATAAGTTTGAAACGAGCTGGCCAGACAGATATAAAATAGAAACATTATCGTCAAATCTTCATTTGTATTGTTCCAGCTGTTTTAACCCATCACCAAAAAAAAGAGTAAGTTATTTTTTCGAATTCTCCCCAATATATCTATTTCCATATTTCCACAGTACAGAAGTACTGATTGAATTATAAAATAATATGAAATGTTTAGAACCATTTCATTTTGAAATATCTTGTTCAGGTATCGATGAATTCCTATAAATTATGTGCCTCATTGATTCCTTCTTCTTCCTCTTTTTCTGCTTCATCTTCTTCCTTAATTGAAATTAAGCGAGCGCTAGCAACAGCAGAGATCGTAAATCTTTCAGCCACTACTGCCGTCCAACCCTCTTTCTTTTGGTCCTGGTAAGAAACATATTAGCTCTGTGCCATGTATGTTATTAATGTTTTCAGTATTTTTAAATTGTAATTATATATTTATCTCACTATATACATTTATTTGGTTAGTTGATATTAATTCATTTGGAATTTGTAAATAACTTATATAATGAGAAACAATATGTGAATATGTATATCTTTTATTTAAACATTTAATGATATTAATAACCCATAGAAAAATACCACCACAAGTAAATCCAAACAATGCACTGTCTTTATTAGAGTTGAATCTAACGGGTTGTCGTGAAGGGAGATTCGATAAAGGAAATAATTGTGGCAGTTGTAAATCTTCGTTAGGTTCCGATACCTGTACCTGTCAAAGAGGCACTCATATATTATCCACGAGTCGTCTTTGACGTTAACGCATGTCAGTGGAATCAGCCATGACGTTCTCTGACGCTTATAAGCTTGCTCCAATAACTTTAATTAAATCAATTGGCGTTTTATTTACATTTAACGTAAAACGGTCCAAATTGTCTTAAAAATTGAAAGGTAAGAAAGGTGATGGGGGAATAATATATCGTAATTATTAAATAGTTCATTAACTAAAATTCATTATTAGTTTTAAGAGTTGCATGTCGGATGCAATAACTGAAATTGCATTATTTTACATTAGTACGTTGGGTACACCAAACAAAGCTGGCACTTTTTGGATTGGAATGTGCCACTTTCTGTGGTCACAGTTAATGCCAAAAGGTAATTTCCAGATAGGGAGCCACTTGTAAATTCCTGTAGAACACCAAAATGGTGGTCGTTAAAGATGGCAGCCACTCAATTTTTTTGAATCTCAGCTCTTAATCGTCCTATTTTAATTTTATTTTTTTGTTTGAATGATCTTGTAAAGAGGATACTTTTTGTTCCTACACATTTATCTCTAAACCTTAAGGGTTTCGCACAATTTTCAAAAATCTGAAAATTTCAATTTTCTCACGAATTTCATCGATAAGTAAGTTTTCAATTATGCTTAATATCCCTTTCTTCCACACAAAAAAGGGTTTATGTATATGGGGTTACGTATGTGTGAAGAAAGACTTGTTTTCATAAAAAACGGTGATTTTAATTATTTTGGAAACATTAACTCCATTAAGGAAACAAATGTTTACAAACAAAAACGACTAAATACTAAGAAAAACTTATGTAAATTAACTATACAGCTCTTATGACTCTAGATCACGCAATCATTTTCTTCATCTTCCAATTCAGCCCTGGAACAAAATAATGATATATATCTATTATTATTATATTAAGGCATTGGATGAACATATCAATATTATGATCTTGAAATTGTGAAACGAATTTAAAAATAATCAATTAAACGCATACCTTTTATTGTATTTATTACTGCATTGTCGACCCTCATTACATCCCAAACTTGCCTTGCCTGGTACACTGAATTAAGAAAATGCTGCCCTAGTGCCTCTCTTGTTGGGGCAGACTTTGTAGACTGCGACTTTTTGAGTAAAGAGAAGCATTCTAACATGATTGACTGAGAAGTCTTCTGCGTCTTTGTAGTAAAGCAAAACAGTAAACTTCTCCAGAACTTGAAAAGTCTCGTTAGAAATAGACTGCTGTGGTAGGGACTATTTTTAAATTCGTTTCACAATTTCAAAATCATAATATTCCATTGTTGATCGAATGCCTTAATATAATAACAATAGATATATAATTATTTTGTTCCAGGGATGAATAGGAAGATGAAGAAGATGATTGCGTAATCTAGAGACATAAGAGCTGTATAGAAGCAGTTAATTTACATAAGGTTTTCTTACACACAGAAAAATTTTATGCTTTACGTTAATAAACGATTTGTCATTTTAAGCATCAGAATTATTTAGTCGAAAACACATCTATTTATTCGTATATAAAAAAATTTATAACAACGAACGCAACCATGTTTATCATAAGAAATATGAAAATTTTACGACAGTTTGTCACAACTAAACCGTTTATTTTCAATATAATTAGTATGTGCAACTAACGTTTCTTTATTAGAAGAAAAATAAAAAATCTGCTTGTATGTAGCAAAATATTTGTTTGCGTTTAATAATATTTCTTTGAAGGAATGAATGCAGGGACGCATTACTTTTAAAGATATGAGGAGAGATGTAAGAAAAGAACGATTTAGTTGCCATTATTAAATTTAGTTGATATAAATAAAACTACCTATTTTCTCTTAAGTTAATCAGTAGCACTGACCACCAGATGGCTACACTTAATTCCTCACCACTTCTGTCTTGCTTAGTTTGCCTTAACCTAATTTGGTGTGGCTTTGTTATTTGTCAATACAATAAGTTCGAAACCGATCTATGTCTTGTGAGGAAAAGAAAACAATGATTTCCTTTAATCGCAGTTTTGATGTTTTGAAATATCATATAATGTGGTAGAGTAGAGTAGAGACTTTGATGTTCAAACCCCGGACTTTACAGACTTTACAAAAAGAAATTTAAGTGCTCAGTAATAAGACAACAAAGAAAAATTTCCCATGAATTAGTCGTCAAAGAAATTTTAAAGCTATCAAAATGTCTCCTCGATTATTTAATTGACACAAATAAATGTAAGTGTCGCGTAATAAACGAATAGAAAAATTTTAATTATTAGTAAAGGAGTTTCGTATCCACAAATATATTAATGCAGTTCTATAGTCGGATTGGATAAAAAAATTGGAAGAAAACCTCAAATTCTCATTTAGTCGACGTTTCGACAATATTTATTGGCTTCCTCAGGACCAATGACCAAATACCTCATTGGTCCTAGGCGTAGAAAAAAACTGTTTTCTGTGTGTAGTATTTAGTCGTTTTTGTTTGTAAACATTTGTTTCCTTAATGAAGTTAATCTTTCCAAAATAATTAAAATCACTGTTGTTTACGAAAACTAGTATTTTTGACACATACGGAACTCCATATACATAAACCCTTTTGTGTGTGGTAGAAAGGGATATTGAGTACAATTAAAAACTTACTTATCAATGAAATTCGTGAGAAAAGTAAAATTTTCAGGTTTTTGAAAATTGTGCGGAACCCTTAAGGTGTAGAGATAAATGTATGGGAATATAAAAGTAACCTCTTCACAAGACCTTTCAAACAAAAAAGAAATCGGACCATTAGGAGCTGAGATACAAAAAAAATCAGCACGGCGGCTAATGGGTGCCATCTTTAATGGCCGCCATTTTGGTGTTCTACAGGGATTTTCAAGTGGCTCTCAACTAAGACACAGAAAGTGACACATTCCATTCAAAAACTGCAGCTTTTTGGATTTTTTAGCCATGTACTCAACGTACCACATTATCGCCATCTTCTTACATTCCATAATAAGTTGTATAGGGTGAAATAGATGTAACTCATGCACAAATAGAAGTTACATATATAAAAAATTATTTCTGTAAATATCTGAAATCACTTAGGCTGAGAAAATTGAAATTTCGCCAGTAACTGCAAGAATTCTCTTAAGAGTATTGTGTGTTGAATAAAACGTGGACCAGTGATAAGTCAGAGCTATTGAGTTATTTGTATTGCATTGCTTTTCTTATTATTAATAATAGAGTAATGTGAGGTGAGGTAATACAAACAAAAAAAATGTCGTGTAGAGCGGGAAATATAGCTATTAACATATCTAGGAATGTTATGACTATCATAACATCCGTGATTTGTTCAACAGTTTATCGGTTTCAGAAAATAAAGACATTATTAATAGATATTACCTATTGATATTCTCTTATTAATAACGTTTTCATTTCATTAGTTGGTCAAGTCTGTATGGGTTGATTTGTCGCCATGGTTATAGTTATATTTTGTTTGTTTTTATTTGTTATCTTTTTTCATACTACATAAATGTTTACTTTTTTAATGTCACAACGGCTACATAAAAATGGACCTTGGATTGCCTGAAAATACATTTCAGTTGGATTTCAGTATTTAATTATTATTGTTTGGAGTTTTTTGTCTGTTTGTATTAATAAATAGCCCTATAGTTTCATTATTTATTATTTCATCTGTTGACAGTTATTGACAGATCTGTATTGTAATATTACCGTACAAGCAATAAATATAACTGTACAACTTTAGTTATGACTTATTTACCAGCCTACTTTTGCATATGTAAACAAAGGATTAATATCCTGAAACCGATAAAAAACATTACTTGAAATTGATATTTGTACACCTTCACATAAGAAATGAGACCTATACGAAATGTATTTAAAATAAAATACACAGAGAAAAATGAACACTGGTGTTTCAAAATGATTATATGTCTCTTCAATATAGCGTAGCTTAAGAATGACATACACATGCAAAAGTAGAAGTTCAGATATGAACTAAATCTTGCTACTACTAGAGAAGAATGGGAACATTCATAGCAACTCGAATAAAATATTTGTATATTTGATTCAGTTGTGAATAAGATCTTGTGATAATGGCTGGTTAAGAATCTTTTAACTTAAAACATAATTTTACTGTTACAATAAAAAAACTGATGGCTTATAATTGCGTTTTGCGTAAAAAATTCCAGTACTATCCAGTTTTATCGAAAATATAAAGGAAGTAGATTACATATTTGTATTACTTCATTCCAAATATCTGATGTCTTTATGCGGTTTGACTATTTGAATATTTTAATAGATGACCTCACTCAATGATTTTCTTGACTATTTCTTATCGTATGAAAGACATATTGGCTCAAAATAAATCAACAATTCTAATAAGAGATTCTCTATTGGTTCTGTTTCAACTAAAAGCAAAGAAAGTAAAGTCTGAATCTGAGAATCGGCATTGAATTTTTTATCTTTTTGTAAATCGATATTAAAGAAAAGTTTATATAAGGATATATACGCGAAGCTTTAAAGCAGTTCTAAGATATTATAACATATTAGAATTATATAAAGAATTGTGCATTTTATTGTTAACAAAATCAGATATCTGAGGATAGTTACTTGTTCCATTTAAGAATTCTCACCATGACTGATTTAATTCATCAGTAGTCTAGCTTGATTCGTTAATGAGTGATAGTAAAAGCTGATGAATAGCAAATCAATATTATTTGTTGGCTGCCTTTCATTTATTTTCAATTTATTTAATTTATTTATAAATCAGCATGTTTACAAAGATACGTGTTAAATAAAATAGTGACCTGGTTAATTGTATTCAGTACACAAATCATATAATAAATTACAAACGATAAATATATTTTTTACCAGCTACTCGTCAATTATCTCTTTCCATATAGTTTTATAGTTTTTTAATAATTAGTACAGACATAAATGAATATTTAATATAACGCCTTTATTTTTTTACCTTAGGGGTAATTATATTTGAAAGTTTATTCGCGCAATAAATGATTTTGAGTTATTCAGTCAGAATTTCGAACGTTTTACAAATGGTTTATACAGAAAACTCATATGCCTACTTTTTGTTTTTAAAATAAAATTTTGTAATTTAACAGATCGAATACCCATTGGTGACCATTTTTTAATCAACCGGTAAAAACGAAAGTCACCTCAACTTTCTTATAAACAGCAGTATTTTAAGTATTTTTTTTTTCATGAACTGTTTGTTGAAAGTGGTATTTATTTATTTATAAATTATCGAATTACCGATTTGAATTTCAATAAAATAGTATTTGAGGTGTTTTTTGCACTTTAAAAAGTTTTCAAGTCATACTCTCAGATAAAATCAGTAATTAAGCTTCCTATACCCTACTCCAACTGTACTCCTTTTTAATTTGAAGAAGGAACATGGTCATTACAAGCTGGAAGTATATACATTTACATTATCAATTAATTTGGCCATTTACAGTTTTCCTTATTTATATCTTTAAATTAATTAAATAATCATTTTGTACAATAATTTGCGACTTTAACTTAAAAAGTGTCGTCAATATCTCGCATTCTTAAAAAAAACCTTGTAAACCGGGTACTTCATAGGTAATTTATAGTAAGGTAACGACCAAGTCATGTAATAAGAAAAGTATAATAATGCCTTTTATAGTTAAAATATAAAAAATACCACACACGACGCAGCCCATCAGTTCAGTTTGCAATTGAAATAAACATTTGAAAAATTGGCACGTAAGGCCGGTACTTGTTTCCGATTTAAATTGGTTGATAAATAATCAGGATAGTCGGACTGTCCCAACCATGCTGACAGCGCTACACGGACACCTGACGTCCCGAACCGACCATAGCCAATGCCCATACCCATGGCCATGGTACCTGCGATGATATCCTGATGTTGATGGACGATCGTCTGGGACATTCAGTCACTCGACACCGTTTAGCGCTGCTCAAATTATGACTAAGATGTACCTCTCAAATCAGGACAGGCTCGAAGATATATCAGGGGTAAAATCAGGGCTATGTTTAAAATATCTTATGCATCTTACATCTGTATACATTATGTTTGTAGAATTATAAATAATTTATGTATTTTTTACTATAAGAAAATTATTGAAAGGAAAAGAGCAACTTGTGACTTTAACGGGAATAAATAAGCCAAAAACATGGATATTAAAGTCCCACCTTCGAGAACATTCTGTATCAGTGACACAATGTGTTAGGTTACGGTTCTTTAAATAAATAAAAATGAAATTTCACATTTTATTTATTATTTGTTTTATTTATTTAGTAAATTTACTAAAGTACAGTATGCTTCCCCTATTAGATCAATTATTGTACTCCTATTTTACTGATAATATATGCTTCAGTTATTTTATTAAACTAAATGTAACTCTGAATTAAAAATTGTGTCCTTGATAATCTTATAACGAAGGGAAAATGGTCGGTACAGGACAATAAAAATAACGCTATTCTTTTGCCGACGTTTCGTTTACTCGACAGGTGACAGGTCGAAGATACCATCTTCATGCGTATTCTGAGCCTTGAAGAAGTTTACGTCGAGTAAACGAAACGTCGGCAAAAGAATAGCGTTATTTTTATTGTCCTGTACCGACCATTTTCCCTTCGTTACTAAATGTAACAATTATAGTGAAATACCAGAAAGCAACAGCATTCTGAAAACTGTAACAGCCGAATGGCATAATTATATTGTAACGAAGTGATTTTCCCGTCAAGGATTGCCCGTTTTTTTTGTAATATTTCCATCACTTGGGTACACCCTGTAGCCTCTGTTAGTAGTTAAGTCTTGATTTAATTAAGTTAACTCTGAGTTGTAGAAGCCGCTGGTAACCAAGTAGTAAATTGATTCATTTTCGATAATCCCCGGTATAACTAAAATCCGTGAATAAAATTAATATAAATAATGATCGAGTCGGAAATAAAAATCATTAGTCACTAAAACTGGTTAAAATATTAATCCGTGTTTGTTTTAATCCGTTTCTTTTTGCAAGATAGTCTAGAAATTGCAAGCAACCCATTTCCGGTTATTGATGCTCCGAGTAACTGTTGCTAATTGCATAATGCGGTCGAACTTGTTAAGTGGCGTCTGTAGTACGAGCCATACGTTTCAATTTTATTCAATTCGCAGCTTTAACGCGCATCCGAGATACGTCATGACAGCAAGGAATAAAACTCGCGAGGAGCATCCAAAAAATCTCTCTCTGATCCAGCAGTCAAACTGGCAACCTGTCCGCAATTAGCACAGCCGTCTGTAAAATAACCGCCTCTTCGATTATTAATTTCTCTGAGAATACACCGTGGTCCGTTACTATCCGTCCACACCGTCTTCCGTCAAGTATAGATATTCGGAATTATATGATTTGTAAGTGCCGCAGTAAAATACTACTAAATCAAGCCAGAGCTAATAATTCATTTCGTCGTTTCTATTTTGTTCTGTAAAATATTCACTTACTGAGTTGACCTTCACTTTGGGTAGTTAGCCTAGTACCAGTGAACAAACCGCGAACTTATCATACCAAGTTGAGTTTCTCTCAGTAGACAGGAAAATATTTATTTATTAAAATAGCTCTACGTTTGTGGCAGTAGTTCTCCGTATTTCTTATTCCGAAAACCCTACCTATAGGGAGAGAATATCTATAGCTGATTGAACGCGACCTGGATATTCCAGTGTCCTGTAGGACAGCCGCTTGCTCGCCGTTGTCAATTGCTTGCTCCGCGTTAGCTCTTTTCGTATTTTAAACTCGGACCGCCCGCCGCACGAAAACTAATATTATTTAATTCCACTCTTGTTTGCCAGCTCAATATATTTAACAAATCTTGTAAATAATTATAACATTTATTTTAGTTTCTATCGAAAATCAAATCTTTGATATTATCCGCTTTTATATTAAGTGCTTACTGTATAATTGTCGAGTAATAAACAATTTTGTAAGTTATACGAACGTTTCCGAGTTATTATTTCTGATATTTATTTCTAATTAATCCGTTTGAGAAATTGCCCAGTCCGATTGACAAGACAGCCATCTTTCGACCCTCTGGACATAAAACCGTATCTCCACTGTCAGCTGCTCCGCTAGCGTTCTCAACCCGGTCAGCCAGAAAGTGCTGTTTCTTGCACTTTAAAATAAGGAACTGGCGCCCGAGAATCCGTAATAAAAATTATTACCAAGCTGAATGTTACTGTTTGCAGACGGTAAGTTGCAACCCTCGTTCACATTACGGAAAAGTACAAATTAAAACAAGATACTTCATTATATTCCGCCGAAGCCAAGGGTATTGTAAAAACTTTGGAGTATATAGAGATCAGTCAAAATCAAGACACGACAATTCTATCTGATTCACTGTGTGTCCTAACAGTTATAAGAAATAAAGTGAACATAAATTCCTCTTCCATTAACCCGTATGTCTGGGTTAAAGCCCATATCGGTCTCGTAAATTACGAAAAGTTCACCAGCTGGCCAAGGAAAATATCTACAGGAAGGACCTTAAATAATGAACTAAGCTTGGAAGACTGTGTTGGAAATTACAAAATCTACTCAAAAAGCGGTGGGCCCATCAGTGGAGTGAGTATTGTTTCACAAACCCAACATGTTACACACTTATACAAGAGCAAATCCCACAAGAGCATTGGTACAACAACTGTAATTATACAAGAAGGAACATAACACATATAAGTAGACTTATTTGGTCACGGGTACTATCCATAGCACTTACATAAGATAGGCATTACACCATCAATCTCTGTGATTTATTCGATGAAATTGGCGACCTAAACCACATCTTCTTTAAATGCCAAAAATATACTCGAGAGTAAGCTATATCACAATTTGATTAAACTTAAAATAGAAACCTCTTTTAATGTACTACACCTTTTGGCATTAAACCAAAAAACGGTTAGAGACAACTTAATTTCATTTTTAGATTATGTAAAAATTACCTAATATTTGGAGTAGTTTTAGCTTTGTTTCTCATATATGTCATTCCTACTGTGTGTACTGTGTGTACTGTGTATTACCCCAAATATCCGTGGTCACTAAATGTATGGTCTTGTCTTGATGAAATGCCCTGATTGGCACCTGGGTGAGAAGCGTGTGTCCCTGTTTTTATCCTTTCGTCAAAATGCAATTCCAGATTTTATCGTCGGTTAGATTAACTTTAGTCATATTTATATAATAAATTAGTGTCTGGCTGTGGATCAACTACCCTAATGTAAAAAATGGTAAATTATATAGGCCAAAAGAATTTGTTAAAACATAAAAGAAATATAATTGGCCTTCAGTTTGTTTAGCTGTGTCTCTTTGGATGTAATTTGGCACTCATTCATACTTTTTATTGCAGTAAATTACAGTTAAAACCGAAGTTATAAAACCTTAGAATTTATTAAACTATACATATGAATATTTGTTTAGCTTTCAACGATTACATCAACCAGGTGATCACCACCCGCTTCAACGCAGATTCTCGTTCTGGATAAAAAATATACCCTAATCGAGATTATTCGGTCATAAAAATAACCTCGCAAAATTATCACGGCGTTTTTGGCTGTGTGAGGTTGCATCTTGGAGCCCCGCTTGTTTAATTTGGAGTGAGAAACATCTCTATCATGTTAGTGTAGTACTTGAAGAAACATGGACCGATAATACCGAATGATCTTATACCACACCAAACAATAACTTTTAGGCTATGAATATTTATAAGCTGAACTTCTGGTTACCTACAAATTTATCCAAAGGCAAATTTGCTTCATCGGTCTTTAACATCTGTGCAAATTATCTTATGATCTGTCATATGGTAGTTGTAAGAATGAAATTTCAGATTTTCATGAAGAATTCTATGAAAGCTATCTCTTACTCTCAGAGTAACAGATTGTCTGCGCAGACCTGTTAGGACTTCCCACAAAAGAAGTTGTCACTTATTCTATATTTTCCGGCGTACTAACCGTTTCTCGACATTCAAGTTTCTTCTAATCTCACAACTCACGAAGGATCATGTCCAATGACGAAGCTCTCTCAAAACAATTTTACTCGCGAGTTTAGCCCGGTTATTGTTGCCGAATCATTGGCAAATGTACGTCTAATTTGTTCTGGTGAAGTAGTTTTTATGTAGGTTGCCACAGAAATCAGATCGGAAATCATAAAAATAATATGATAAAAATATAATAAAGTATATTTCTATGAATTTTTTTTTTGTATAACCAGTATACCACAAAATAATGATTTCAACTAGTTTGTAACAGAAGACTGTTGCACGTTAATGCATATTAATATAAATTTCAAAGACTGCAGATTCAGATGCCTCTGAGGAAAAAACAATTCAGTTCACTCGTATAGATTCTATTTAAAAATTAAATCAATGGACAGTATAATATGGGTAATAGCAGACGATTATGGTCAAATTTAATTTCATTAAAAGTTTTAAAAATATAGCAAATAAATCAAGTTTTTAAAAATTTTCCTCTCCAATTTTAAAAATAGTAATTTCTTTGTTTACTTATCTTCTTGGTGTAGTATTTGAATTCTAGTACGTATAATTTGATACTTTTAATGTAAATTAATCCATCATGTAGGTAATAAAAATTAGTTACCTGAAATTTTATTATAATGAAAATGGCTCTAAATTTAGTGCTGTCTACAATAATTTTACAATTAATGCAGATACATTTCTTTAATGAGAATGTATCCTGATATCCCAATATTTAAAAAACATCGTAATTAGTTTGTGACAGGTGTCATAATTTTTAGGTATGTTGTAATGTTTCCTTATGCTGGAAACGATAGGCGATAATATATTATTAAAACGTAGCTATCAGATTACAAATAAATATCTCTTGTTATAGATGTTTTTTACGAATGTATAATTAATTTTTGCATGATTACCTAATGACAATATTTGTTAAGATTGTAGTTTTAAGAAAGTTGTCATTAACTTATGAAAAATAATAATAATAATAATAATAATAATAATAAACACATTTATTCCAAACGACAATTTTACATTGTATAGGAAAAGTCAAATAAATACTTAAAAAAGTAAGGTAAGATACATAATACGTATAGAATATCATGTAATAAAAAATAAAAAGACATACATAATAAAATTATCAAATTGTGTTACTTATAACTTCAACAAATTACAAGTGAGTCAAATTTGGAAGAATAAAAATTAAAATATTCAGTTAAAGAGTAAGGACATATTTCTATTAAACGTAACCTGAGTAATTTTTTAAAGAGATCCAAAGTTGTGCACTCTTTTATATTATTTGGAAGTTTATTAAATATTTTAAGACCTAAACAATTTGGTGAATTTTTGGTAAGATTTAATCTCATGAATGGAACATAAAAATCATTTTTTTGTCTTGTATTGATCTGGTGAATTTCATTATTAGTAGCAAATTTGGCTTTATTTTTAAAAATATAAATGCACAATTCAAATATAAAAAGGCCAGGCAAGGTTAAAATACTATACATTTTAAAAATATATCTACAGGAAAATGTACTAGGTGCATTGGCAATTACTCTTAAGATCTTTTTTTGACATATAAACACATCAGAGAACTTGACTGATTCGCCCCAGAAACAAATGCCATATGTTAATCTACTGCCAACCTGAGCATAATATAAGTTTAAAAGTTGCTGTGTTGTAAGCACATTCTGTAGATTTCGAAACAAATAACAAATTGAGTTTAATTTATTACAGAGATTTGAGCAATGGCTCTTCCACGTTAAATTATTATCAAATTCAATTCCCAAAAATTTTGCTTGTACCTCATTATTTACGGGAGTATTGTCAATATTTAAATCCAAATTTCTTATTACTTTTTGACGACTGTGAAATATAAGCGAGTGGGTTTTTTGTGCATTAAAATATAAATTGTTATTAATAAACCAAGTATTCAGTTTTTGAAGGAGATCATTACATTTTGTTTCTAAAATATTTTGAGATTTGTCTGAGATTAAAAGAGAAGTATCATCGGCATAAATAGTAAAATGAATATTTGATGCAATATTGCAATATTTGATGCAATCGACATCGTTTTCTGTTGTTATATGCCAGCTGCACATATTAACAAATGTAAGGCTACAAATTAATATGTTTTGTTTGGTGTATGCGAATTATAATAAATTTTTTTATATTTATACCAATAATGAAGCAAATATAATATCATTGCAAGTTAAAACTGTTTATAATTTATTAATATGAGATTTTCTTTTATTGTTTTTGCTTTAAGACATGTATAACATCACGAAATGATTAAATATTTATATAAATATAAGGGTCGTGGTGGTGGCATTCAATTAGAAAATATTTGTCCTATTATAAAACTTTCATAGTGTAAAAACAAAAATTTAGCGAAATCAGCACGTCGGTGTCGTTCAGTAAAGGAATTATTTAACGCAAAAAAATTATTCATAATGTTAATATACCTTAATTCATTTTTCCTGTCACATATATTAGTGATCATTGATCAACAAGTTTAGGAAACAAACTTAAATCTATCAAGAAACCTATTAAAATACTGCGTTACTACGTAATCTGTCATCTTCTATCATATTTAATGAATTTGTCTTTTGAACAAGGACTTTTTCCAGAAAACTAAAACCTTCAACTGTTTGTCCGTTAAAAAAAGGGTGTTCTATAGAGCCATTATGTTACTGTCTAGTTTGTTCAATATTACGAATCAATGATAATATCCTTAAACGTAATAACATAGTTACACCAGTCTAACATGGTCTTAATTAAAATAGAAGTGTATATACAATATTATATAACTCTAGTATTGTCAGCTCATTGTTTATAGATTTTCCTCGTCAATTTCTATTAGAAAAACTATGCAGGTATGGGATAACCGCTGATGGGGAATTATTATACTTCATGTTCCGAATTGTTCCGTCAACGCAACGGTGGTAAAATTAAACCATTGAGTAAATAAATAATATAAAGAGGCGCAACCGTCAAGGGGCCGAGAATTTAGTATTGTATTTTTTTGCCAATAGCTTCAGGATGGTTATCAATTTTTAGTGCTACGAGAACGTATTTGTAATTCGGTTGAATAGCCCTAAATTAATATTGTAGATAATTCTGTAGTTATTGGCAAAAAAATACAACACTAAAATCTCGGCCCCTTGACAGTTGCGCCTCTTTATATTATTTGTTTACTCAATGATTATACCTCGTAAAATAAATCAACGCATCCTACCCTTGGTACTTTATGGACGTTTTTGTATACCTACATAATTTTTGTCAATGATTTTGGTATATTAAAAAAAATTAAAAAAATTAATATTCATAATTTGGGTAAAATATCAGAAGCAACATTTATTTTAAAGTGTTTCAAAAACTAAGAACCCGCTATTCTATGTTGCGATCACTGATCAATCACTGTAGTCAAAGTATTGTATTTAGTTTATACTAGACATACAGCGTGTCCAGGTTGGAGTTTACACGATCAGTAGCAACTGACCACCCTCTGGTGGTCAGATGTACTTATCCCTCACTACTTACTATGTGCTGGGTCTGCCATAGGCCAGTTTGGTTTGCCTTTGTTATTTGTCTTTTCAGCTACCTGTGGCACACTGATGAGAACATAAAGAGTTCGAAATCGGTCTGTGTCTGGTATAGAAAAGACAAATAACAAATTTGGCTACCAATTTGGATTTATAGGTATAATTTAATGGGAGTAGGTGCCTTTGCCCGTCCAATAGTTGTTTCCTATAATCCTATTTATAAAGCATGTTTTAGTCCATCAGGGCTAGAGGTCGCCGCTCTTGGTGCTTGCTTGGCAAGCCGCTATCGGTCACAGGAGACACCGTCGATGTCTTGACTGGTAGTAGCAACTGACCACCAGAGGGATGTACTTATCCCTCACTACTTACTATGTGCTGGGTCTGCCATAGGCCAGTTTGGTTTGCGTTTGTTATTTGTCTTTTCAGCTACCTGTGGCACACTGATGAGAACATAAGGAGTTCGAAACCGGTCTGTGTCTGGTATAGAAAAAAAAAACAAATTTGGCTACCAATTTGGATTTATAGGTATAATTCAATGGGAGTAGGGGCCTTTGCCCGTCCTGTAGTTGTTTCCTATAATCCTATTTATTAAATTCAGTACAGTTGTCATTATTTATTATGTTTACAGTGCCTATCTTCAATTTTAATAAATCGTTAATCTAGTACAAGGGAACTTATTTTTGAGAAACTACAACAATATCCAGTTTGAAAACGTTTGAAGCCTCGATATAATTATTGTTTTAAGGTTTTCGTCTCAGAATGTTGTAAAGAATCTGTCATTACGAGCTCCTTTGATGATTTTGGGACATCCTGTATACATTATTACTGTTATATTTTTAAAATAGAATATACCTCTATAACTTGTGTTTCGTGTACTTATAAAATTTACTTGTTATTGTAAAACATACATTTTTGATTGTATAGCATCTCTAAGCGTTCTCAAGGTAAAACACGGACAGACAGACCACTGACCAGCGAATACAAATTTCGTAAAAGCAAGTTTTTTGGACGACGCGCGACGCGTAAAGTATATATATAAAGTGTAATTCCGTAAAAATATAACCACCATAAACTTACTATTATCGTTTCTAGATATCTAATGAAACGTTTTTTTAAGACGTCAAGATTTCGAGAAAATCTGCTATTTCGTAATTTTTGGAGAGCCCTGTATATCTGACAACTGTCAGTAATGCAAAAGCAGAAAAATAGTTTTATTACGTATCTTAAAACCAAATTTACTCCGAGTAAACATTCTTTCGTCCTTCTATTCTTAGTTAGTTATTTGATCGCTCTGTACATTATTACATATTCTCCAAAAAGTACTTATTATTTCGCACCCTGTTATTATATCAAAAGTTATTTCTAATTGCATCATGATACATATCGTAGTGAAAAAAGTCAGGATGATATTATTAAAATGAATAGTTTGCATTTTCATTAAATTATGTGTAGTATTAATTTTTATTTTTTATAAATTAACTAGGTACTAATAACGTTCTTAATTCAATGACTAAAACTAGAACAAACTCGGCACACTTTAGGTCAGTGCTGATCAATGCCGTTTTACTGAAAATGAAAACTGCATATTGCTCAGTAAGTTAGACAGATAAAAAATCCCGTACGTGTTTGGTCAGTTTGCACACAGATGGCTGTGGCATGACTTTTTCTGGCAAAAGGCAAAAGTCAAGTCGATGATCGGCGATCAGATACCGCATACGTTGCCGTGTAGCTCCCCACTGTTTGTATATAGAATCGATTTCAGTTCTCGCCCTTATTGAATAGTTTCCACAGCTATTTCACTCATCCTTTCATTTTATTAATTCCCTCGTTTGTTTATATAACGTGCTGTTCTTTGTATTCCGTACCAATGTATATATAGGGTGATCAAAATTGATAACTTTTTAATTGATTTAATTTTTATTAAAGGTATTGTATTGTACATGGATATTGGGTGTCCGTTGTCTTTTAGTCTTCTCCCTAAAAAGGTCTTTTTATGGATAAAAGAGGTTCACTTAATTTATTATATTAATAATTTAATTAGAATTCCAAACGACACAAACATTTTTAAAAAATATCTGCTTTTCGCGGGTCCTGGCAATATCTCCTAAGTGAGTTGATACACTTTTTAAGGGAGAGCTAAAAAACATTTACACAATAATTTCTCCTAACTGTGTATACGTTGCTATTAAAGCAAATGCAACATCTCCTATCTGAAAGAAAAAATTAAGTCAGATTATTTTACTATAAACTCTCATTTTAATTTATTTACCGCATTTAGTACTGTGTATTCATGTGTTACAATATAATTGTAAGTTAAATAATAATAATAATAATAAAAAACTTAATAAAAAATGAACAGTGATTAACGAAGGTTAAGTCTCTTAATATGGCGCCACCTTGCTAACTAACGAGATAGGACTTGCTGGACTTGTTGCATCAATATTTTCACACTCAATCAGATGGAAGAAATTACAACTGGCGTTTTAAAATACTTGGGATTTTTTTTACGTTGGGAGAATTTACAGGACTACGCAGAAATACACGCTGATTCCAGATCCGTTATTAACTCATTTTCGCAAAAAATGGTAGATAGGAGGTATTGCCAGGTCGTCCGCGTTTTTATATACCCAGGTTACAAAGCCAAATGGTTATGTAAATAATTGTTATCCCTAGGAACATATATCTATATAAAAATTGTTATTTTCTAATAAAGGAATTGGTCGATTAAATCGAAGATCACAAACATGCTCCTAAATCATAAAAATCATAATTATGGGTATTTCTAATGAACAACCAAACTACATATGACTTTCACTTAGTTTTATAAAAACAAAGGTTTTGATTGCATGCATCATCTGTTAAATTTGGTGATTTGTAGAAGAATATTGGGTTCTCTTCCGTGTTGGATGAATTCTTGACGATTCGACTATGGTCTTCTACTTCGCTTTAGAAGAAGACCATTTACAAGATGGTCGAAACCTCAACGCGGAATAGAATCCAAAGTTTCTTCCACAAAAGTGAATAGAATGGTTAAGAAGTAAGTAAGTAACTCGATAGATTTAACAAATCAACAGACATTTATTGAAAAAAATTATCAATAATTGAAATAATTCAAGCATACCTCATGCAATTGGTATGTGGAATTGGTATTAGCTGATTGAGTAAATTGTTCATTATGTTCATGAAATAATGTTTGCCATGCACCGTATGTATATCTAGTGACCTCTGCTTGCAAAGCCTATCTACAAAGGGCTTAATCAGAGCTTGTACACCGAGCAAACAGTCCACTCAGTCAAAACATCATAGCAATCAGTTTTGATTAGATTTTACACCTCCCATTCGTGATTCATATATTATAAGGGATCGTTATAATGTAAATTCCCAATGAGAAATTGCAGAAACATTCAGTCGGTATATATGAACTAAAATAATAGACTGGTAAACATATTTTGCAGGTGATATCTTACAAATTCTTCTGCGTCAATCATTCGGTAAATTGGGAAAATAGAATTTATATATTTTCAAGATACATACTTCTGTATTGATGATATGTATTTTTGCCAAAACGATTTATTAAAGCAAGAATCCCATCTAGTTTTGTTATTATGAATCATCTCCAATTTATATAGAATCGCTCATTCCATATCATAGTGTACTTTTATATTTTGATCCATACTAGAATATCTGACAAGAGATTGTGGAAGAATTTGTATAAATAATGATCTAACCCTCCTAGTATATTCTTGTGGAAATATTGTAAGAGATAATAATAACTTGAAGTTATTCCAAATATAACAATTTTATATAGTTCTAAAGAGTTAAAATATACTGAATTGTTTTCTGTAAAACAATACCTACAATTCATTATAATAATCTATACTTCCTCGAACGGATCTTTAATGAAATGATTTTGTTGATAAATTAAGAAAGATGATTCATGTTTGTAGGTGTTACTACATTCTAAAAATCAATAAAACAAAAATTTATTTATTTTAATTAATCGAAAATAAACCTTTATAGAGTTGAGTCAATACTGATTACTATATCATAAAGTCTGATTTTAACCCGTCCAAAATTTTTAAATACTTGTAATAAATTGTTTAATTTATATTCATATTGTTTTACTAGTCTCTCTGTATGATGCGTAATGCCTAATAATAATTTTACTACAGCGAGTGTTCTCTAGCATAAGACACTACCAAGAAACACATTGAATGCATATTATGTGGCGTAATAAAAGTTGCTAATAGAACCGTTATAAGTCTGTGTTTGTAATTTCATAAGCCAAGTACACTGTAGGATAGGAAGGTCCAAAAACTAAACTAATAAATAGCATAAGAAGCCATAAACGTTAAAAATGACAGGGTGACACAAATCATTCACATTGAAATAAATAGCAAACGCATTGGTTAGTTATATAAAAAGACTTAGATTACTTATAGAAAATAGGTTTTAAAATGTACTTATAGAACCGTTATAACTTACTAATAGAAGTGTAAAAGCGTTGCCCAAACCTAAGCGGACACGGTGGCGGCCACGGTCGCGGTCACGGTCGCGGTCACGGTGGCGTTTACGGTTGCGGTACGGACCCCACAAACCGAAGCGGCCGCGGTACACACTAAATCACATCTGAATCTTGTCATTTGTCAAAAACTGCTGCACTCAATAACGCTGCACAGGCCGCAACCCCAAGCTCCTGACCGCCTTTATGTGAAGACACCGATAAGTTTACACAGGTTGCGATTGAACGCCACCGAGACCGCGACCGTGGCCGCCACCGTGCCCGCTTAGGTTTGGGCAACGCTTTTTAAGTATTATAAATTATTACGAGTCTGATGTAATTGCTTTTGCAATTTTAGACATTATTGGTATTTACAATAACACATGTCACAGATGTAGATTTTAAACGCAGTCCTCCTGTACAAGCACCGTGTAATATTTTTAGATTTTACTGACTGAATTGAATCGAAATTCGAAGTTTAATCTTTTAACTTTACACTTTTTCACATTAATTCCCCCATTTGAAATATTTTCTTTTAATATTTTAAGCATTATCCTTACTGCTGTTACGATTTTCTTAACAAGAATATTGTTTGGTAAGTAATTAGAAACCCACCAAAAAGAAATAAATTTTGAAAATCCATAAAAGCTTTCTTTATTGCATTCTTTTCTTTAAATTTAAAATCAGTGACACATTCAGCGTTCTTAGAAACCGTAGTATCTCTGTCTTATGAGTGTTATGTTGGATAATACAGAGAGATCAACAAAAACTATAAATTTTCCTACGTGTATTATTGGTTAGACTATCACTTGTTGTGTATAATTGTATAATTTTAGAGTTAAAAATGCTTTCACTGGAAAATTTTTTACTGAAACAATTATTTGGAAAAGAGTCCAGAATGAAACTGATGTACGAATTGATACTGCCATTTCTACTAAAATGAATCCTAGATTAACCTAAAACATAAAGTAGAAAAAGATGTGAAACAAATACTTAACTGGTATTCTATAAACTTACCAGAAATAGAAACTAAACAGTATATTTAAAATGTTTTTCTTACTCTAAAGTCTTAACAAATTCCCAACAGCTAGAAATAAAAACAAATAAGACTTCGTTATTTTTTTCTGCACAAATAGTAACTTACCTAGGAAGAGTATTTGATAAACAAGTATTTTGTACTAAACAGGATTGACTCCGAACATCACCAGCTGTCCATTTATCGAATTGTCCGTAATTTTTACCCACATTCAATTTGCTATTATTATTATTTTATAAAATTATTAAAACTTTGAATTAGATTAAAGATGAAAGATTTTTCAAATTGGAAACAATTGAAAATGGAATTATTGTCTAGGGAACTGCGGATAAAACATACTTACAAGACATCAGTGTACTGCAAAGAAGAATTTTAAAGGTTATGTTACAAGAAAAATATTTATCCCACAGGTGCTTTCATAAAGAACTGAATATTCTGAACATCCGGTTATTGTTCTTCTTTAAAGTGGCAGTAAAAGAACATTCTGAGAAGAAAAAATTGAATGTCATTGAACACAATTACAGAATGCGTTCTAAAAAAATATATGTACCTACCAACAGTCCAAGCGAATTTGAGTTGTGTGTGAGGGTGGAGTTGTGAAAACTGTTTTAATCATACAAGTATGTCAATGATATTAATAATCTGATTTCCGAATGGAGCTTCAGCCGTGATGTTAAAGAAACATCGATATTATCGGACTATTTTCGGTTTTTCTCTTATTCCTTAGAAACTAAACGTTTAATCGAAAAGTCTACTATTACGAAAAATGTAGAGCATTAAATTCTGCGTCGATTGAGTACCTATTCTTTGGAATTTGAATAAGTGGTGGTTATGGGAGCATGTTGTCTATTTATTATATAGTATATTAAATTATTTGCTTTCTATATTCGTAGTACTTTCATCAGTTAAATGTAGATAGTTTATAAATAAGCTCTGAAAAGAGTATTTATGTATTTTTAAGATATTAGAGGATTAAGACTAAAAACTTGGTGGTTATGGGAGCATGTTGTCCATTTTGCTTTAACTTTAAAACCATTCTAGAAAGTAGAGTATTTTGGTTGACGAATTATCGAGAATTAGTCACTACTAAAAGCCCAAGTAAAAGAACAAATGCATTGGTTAACAATGTTAGAGGTATAATTCAAAACATTTTTTTTATATCAATGAGGAAGTTGAGCCATCAGATGAACTTGTCTTGCTACACAATTTTAAAGAAGTATTTGTATTTGTTCCTTTCGACAATTTACTACTAGCAACAAGTATTTTCAAAGGACTAAAGAAGATAAGTAATTACTTCAGTGGTGGTTCAAAATGTTTGAAAATTTGGAGAAACGAATGTGAAACAATACACTTGTAGGGTAGGTAGCAGAAATACAATTTAAAATAATTCCATGCGTCACTAATCCTCTCTAGGCACTTATTAGAGAATAGAAGCATTGCTGAAACTTCTGTTATCGAATATCTCGAACATGAATCGACCAATATGTAAAAATAAATCACATTAGATATCAGGGTTAAAGTACCTTTCAAATGATGTATCACATGGTCCTATTTAAAATTTTCGAAAGGCAGGGGATGCGGAAAAAATGACAGCTAACCGCTTTATGTCAAAAGTTGTCCCCCCAATAATAAAAATTGACGTGTTACTGCATTTTTTTATACCCATTATTTTCTCAAGAGTTATTGAGAGGTATTTCGTTTTAAATGGGACACCTTGTATATGTCTAGTTGGTAAATAGCAAACCCTGTACACATACGAGAATATCGATAGCTTTAGATGTAACTCCATTAAAAATGTAGCGAATTGAACAAAAGGCCGATAAGGGTTGGAAGTAAAGTGAAATAATTCAGCTTTGTTGTTGGCTATAAAGGGTTAAGGCGTATTTAAAATCAATTTAAATAACTCAAGCTAATATTTCCTACACGCACAATTCCATTGAAGTGCACAAAGCCTTTCTAGTGTAAAATAGGGAAATTCACCAAATTACATGATAAATTAACTAATCTCTCTCCCCCGGCTTTCAATTTTAAACAATGTAGACTAATGAAATTAAGTTTCGGAACGGGTTGAATCGTAATAAATTTATACGTACGTGTCCTGGATTCAAAATTAAAAGAAAGAACGGATAAAACGTTATATAAACAACACGAGGGAATTAATAAAATGAAAGGATGAGTGAAATAGCTCTAAAAACTATTTCGTACAAAGAGAAAGAAGATACATTGATATCAATACTAGTATATCAAACGAATTTGCCCATATACAAGAGATATTGATGGTTTGTTAGAGCATATTATTATACCGGGCTTTGCAGAAGTAAGGAATAAAATTCGTATTTCTGAATTTTTCTCTGATGTAATTTTGTCTCTTACCTTTTCATTATAAAAACCGGTGTCAGAACTACCTAAATCCTTCTACCGCAGGAGTAAGGTAAATATTTTGAAGTATTTAATGGCATTCTTGCTTCCATAAACAATCACTTGAACTAATTTATTTTTGTTTTTATTAATATTTTCTCATTAGAAATCGAATAGTGTTAAGTCTTGATTTTGTGTTTTATTTCGTTAAATATGATTATGTATGAACTTCTTTACATTAACAATAATAAAAAATTATGTAATAAAATCTATTGAATATAATCTCCTTGTGTTATCTAACAGAAGAATTGGATTTTACGAGCATCTGGGCTTAACAAATCTAGACAGAATTCATATAAAATGAAAGCTGAAAGTATGCGTTTTCTTATGGTGCCATATCATTTCAAATTCATTCACAAAATTTAATTATTTTAAATGAATTTTTAAAAATGCAAATTCTGCAGGGAAATCATGCTTCTTTAATTAAAAGGAACTTGCGTAGATGGAGTGACAAGAAACACGCCCATGTGTCAAACCCAACGACTACTTTCTTCAAAAACATAACGCAGGGACCTATACTTGTAATTTTCAGTTTTCTCACATTTTTGACACCATTTTTTAAACAAATACCAACTTGTGACATATGCACTATGCACTATGCAAATATTGAATTAATGAATTAAAAAGGAGGGTAACATCATAACATTGCTGGTAATGAGCAATAGATGGCACTTTCACAGCATCGGTTCAGAGACTACTAGTATGGTTAAAGTTGTCACCATCGCCATCTATTTCTGACTACCAGGAATATTATAGAGCAGCGCCTTTTTATAATTCTTTCACTCAACGATAGTACAGTAAGTGCTACGGAGATGTGATCAATGAGACACATTTATCTTTGTCCGCTATCTAATAATGGAAAGGAATTACTCGTCGTCGACGACTTGGTGGCGAAACTGCACTTCACAATCGGTTGGATGCTGCAGTCTGAATGTGTCTTATTTCTTACGTCGTGGTGAGAATATGCTACCATCACGCCTGTATCACGCTTGACAAATCTTAAGCGTGTTATGGCCCTATGTAAACCTTACTCACAGATATCCACATTCGCACCTCCGTATTTTTTACTGTATGACGAGTAAAATAGCAATTTATATGTAAATAATTTTCACAACTGAAATTTAATTTACAATAAATATACGTCTTTATCATAGTTACTTTCTATTATAATTATTAATAGACAAAATAATGTTCTTTATGAAATAAGTCTTATAATGATATCAAGTAAAACAATATAGTCACAAAACTTTTGTCGCATGTAATTTCCAAGTGATTTCTTCACTTGACTGGTTGCTAATTTTTGCAGCGATGGGCATCACGATGGTACCAACTGGAGAGCAGAAGAGAGTAATTATTGGTTGTAGAGTACGCTTTATTGGCTGTTGCGTATATCACAATAAAACACAATCGACTTTAACTAGAGGTTGTTACTTCAATTTTTATTGTTCAGTTAAGCATGTATTATGTTTTCCCACGATGGATTCCGCTGCAAGAAAGACAATTGGTCCTTAATGGTTGCATTAACCTTTTTGAAATTATACATAGATGAAGAATAAAATAAAATTATCAGTTTATTTCATTCAGAAAATGTTAGTGTGTACCCCGATATAAATATCTAACCTGCAAGGTACAAAGAATGGTCTTGCCAATCAATAAGGGTTATTTTAGATGTAAACAATTGTTTACTCATTTAGTTAACGCAAGAAATCAACAAAACATAAATATAGCGCAAACTAGTGGTGTATTTTATTATCATATGTCAATTGCCAGATAATAAAAGTATTCATGGAAGTTATGTGTTTTGTTATACTTACTCATTTAGTTTTTTTTTATATTTAGCTAAATTTTTCGTCTAACTCTATAAATTCATTTAGAAAATACCATTGAAAACAAAAGTTGATTACCTGGCAGATTTACCTTATAATCTGAAGATTTTTTTGTACAACTGCTTTCAGTTGCTCATATGCATCCTCTTATTGTATATTGATTGATCGTTAATGCGGATTTCATTAAAGACGTTCTATAGTAGATTTGCTTATTGCACATGCCATATACGAATGCGATCACAATATCAGGATATGTAGAGTCCTAGGCAGTAGCTACAGATATATCAAGGTCATTTTATATGATATAATAAATAAATAAATCAATAAATAATCTTCACCTTAATTTGTGGATATGGGGTTTCCTTTCAAACCATTTTCGTTATATTGGTATGAAGTATCGTCAGAGACAGTCTATCTATACCGGGTGTAAATGAAATTAGGCTCACCCCTATTAAATTACAAAAATATTTATATACCGGGTGTAAATGAAATTTCATATCAAATGTTTAATTTGGTCAGAGCTTACTAAAATAAATTTGAACTAAGGTAAAGTATCTTTTATAAGTTACTTATGAACTAATGGTGAAGTGTTTGGTATCGAAATGTAGGTAAAGAAAATCTCTATTAAAATAGCATAATTAGGTATAATGGTTCCATTAAAAAAATACTTTTATCGAAAAAACCATTTCCGAGATGTTTAAATGGCTATAAAAACAAAGTTAGCTCACTTAATATCACGATTTTATTTTTCCAATACTTAATGACTCAGAAAAGTTTTTCAGCAGTCATGCCTCCCTAGATGCCAACTTAAATTATCCTAAAAAATGTTTGAGGTTATGTTTCTTCCTCGAAGTTGATATCTGAAAAAACAAAAAAGTTATAGAGGTGAGCCTAATTTCATTTACACTCGGTATATAAATATTTTTATAATTTAATAGCTTGCTGTTGACCTTAAATTATGTTTTACTTCGACACCTCCAACAATTTTATTTTAAAGTTAATTTTGTAGAACTAAACTGCTGGAATTTTGAAACGCAAAGTAAATTTTTAATGTTTATTTGAAGATAAATATCTCAGAAAATATAAAAGATATTTTAACGGGATTTAAAGCATATTAGGGCCTATTGTCCGGTCTTAGAGTAAATCGGTGTGTTTTGGTTTGTAGGAACTTTAATTCTAAAATACAGGGTGATAAATAAAACAATGCAAATTTTAACAAATTTCACTGCGCCACCATTTCTTTCTAAACAAAATTTTTGTTTTTTTCTGGGTTTTAGAAGCAGTGGCTCAATTGTAAAAAACAATCTTAGGGGTTTTTGAATAAAAGTCATGGTTTTAAATAAATTTGAGTTCAATCAAAAAACTTCACAATCGGATATCGTCACCCTGTATCTCTATATCGATTATTCGATACATGTTTTTTTAATTTATTATAAGTACAAAATTTTTGTAATTTTTCTTGTTTTAGGAAAGATTTTATACAGAGTGAGAAAATAAAAACAACGATATAAGAGTTAATAAAATTAAAATTAATATTTTGTTGGTCCCCCCCTCTAACGCGTATTATTTCTGCTTAACGGTGGGGCATACTAACTACTAATTTACAAGAATTTTGTACTCACAATAAATTGAAAAAAAAACACGACTTTTATTCAAAAACCCCTAAAATTGTTTTTTACAATTAAGCCACTGCTTCTTCTAAGACCCAGATAAAAACAAGAAATTTGTTTGGAAAGAAATGGTGGTGCGGTGAAATTTGTTAAAATTTGCGTTGTTTTATTTACCACCCTGAATTTTAGAATTAAAGTTCCTAAAAACCAAAACACACCGATTTACTCTAAGACCGGACAATAGGCCCTAATATGCTTCAAATCGCGTTCAAATATCTTTCATATTTTCTGAGATATACATATAACTTCAAATGTAAAAATTTACTTTATGCGTTTCAAAGTTCCAGCAGTTTATACCTATGTATAGTGATATATTTTCAGTGTTAACATTTTTGTTTTCACACTTATTTTAAATTATAAAACTAACTATATCGTCGAAAGCATAATTTGTTGACAGTATTTCGAAATACCTTGTATATCATTTATATAATCTTTTAATTATTAATAATATGCATTTTGTAATGTCACTATTTCCCACATTGCATGAACACGCGTATAGATTAATCAGGCGATAGTGCAGAAGTATGACGGAACTAACAAAGCAATATATTATTAAAATTAAAATATTTATTTATCCTTTTGCAGAGTGATCAGTCAGATGAAACAATTGCGTTCTACAAAAGCTTTGAATCCATTATTAAACAAATTATCATATCAAACAATAATGATTATAATGAAATAATAAAATAGTAAAGCGCGGCACCCACTATTATAATATTACACCTGACAAAATGGCCTTGTTTATGAATCGCATTCGATCAAAACGCATCAATATGGAACAAAACATTTTACAGTTCCGGTATATATAAATGTAGGGATATCCGGCGTTCTCGATAAAAGAATGATTTAATAAACATAATATACAATACTCATGTTAAATATGTGGGATGGTTGAATTAGCTACAAATTGCATAATAATAAAACTTGACAAGCCTAGCTTTTATTCTTATTCAACTATTGGATAAAATATATGTCACTATTAATCCCATAATTATTATAATTACACCATTTATGCATGGATTGCATACTGCACTGAAGGTATTCTACTCGTTAAGTGGAGGTTGTTTGTTAAATGTTGAACCGAACAAATGCTTCTCTTTATTGTTATTAATTAAACATTTACAAAGCTGTACAGATACAGAATATACAGGGATGGACAAAGGCTATGAATAATTGGATTTTTTTTAAATACTTCAAACGATATGTGTGTACTTATTGTTGGGTGGTTTTTGGAATGACATTGTAATTCTTTTAAAATAACAACCGATAGTTTGTAGTAATTTTCATTCACTTTTTGGTCCCTAGTGTATAATTCTGATGTGTAAGAGAAAGAGTATTTAATTAACCAAGATAAGAAAATAACTATATATTTACCAGAAAATAACACATAATTAATTATATTCCGCTCTTGTTTTTTTTAATTTTTAACGACGAAATAAACTTTTTTAAAGAAACCGATCCGAAAGTGAACGAAGTGAACTACTTGCTGTTTGACAATGACACAAATGTGTATTTAATATTATAGTTCTGTTAATTCTCTAGAGAACAAATAAATGCATACCATTTTTCATGTTCATGTACTAAATTTGCACCAATTTTGAAATGTTGATTAAGGTAAATTATCGTTGATGACTGCGACAGTCCCTTGTAAAAGGGTCCTCACAACAAAACTTATTCATTCTTTAAATTTAAAGAAATAATTTCAAGCGTTTTGAGATTGTTTCTCATTTACACAACCCTTCCTTAGTAAACAAGCCGTCATTTGGATAAAAGAAGGGCCAGCCCTAAATTCCAAGAAATGAGAAGCATAATCTCACCCAAACCCTTTCAACCAATTAAAATTTGACGAAATAATAGCATCTCCCTTTAAAAATTTAAATGTTAATTACGAAATTATTTTTAGAAGGGAGATTTAGTCTGTATAATAATTTTATCTTAGTTAAAATAAAGGGTGAAATTAAATATATTTCATTCTTGTTTATGTTTGTAACTCCTATAAGATTCAAGAATATTTTCATTGATATTTAAAAAGGTACCTATTTTAATTAGGAGACGAATATCCAAAGAAAATAAATTTAAATGTTTTCTCTTTAGGACCGTTTCGTCGATTAAGATGTATCTTAACTTTTTTATTTAAATATTGATTTTTTTTACAAGGAATAGGGTTATTTCTTTGTTAAAAGAAATTCTTTTGATCCAGTATCATTCGATACTATGTAGAAATCATCCGATGTAAATAATTTACATGAATAGTTTTATAGAAACACATTAATAAACCTCAAAGCTCATCTATAAACAAATAATTCATAGAATCGATTGTGACTGATAAATAATCTGTGATAGAATCGATATTAATATTAATATATGAAAATATTACCTTGTTTTTCATCCTTATAATATATCGTGATTTAACAATCTCCGCATGTTTTGCAAGATCATAATTTTTAAATAAATTAATATTATATACAAGCAGTACTTTACTGATGACACATATATTTTTTATGATAAGTTATTTATTATTTACCAAGGACAGAACGTCATCGCAGAAATATTGTAATAAAAAGTTATGATATGATATTTTAAAATAATATGTGAAAATAATTTTTTAATTTTTAACACTGACTTGACTCACTTCATAGCGATATGAAGTTAAGCAACAGCTACAGCGTTTAGTACTTGGATGGTGACTATCCACGGAAAGACGCGGTCTCGTTTCCCTACTTCTAGCGGCTTGTATATCAGCTATATCGCAGAAGCAATACAACTGTAGGCGAGAGGTGTATTGAGGATATACCATCCTTTGGAGAGGATGTAAAGCAGTCGGTCCCTTGTCTATTAAATGTTAGGCAAGTAAAAAATCCCTGCTCTTAGTAAGATAAGAGGTTCGGCAAAATTTCCAGGTTGGGGGTAGCTCTTTTCCTGGCGTCGATGGCCCTGGTAGCGGAAATAGGCCGACGTTAAATAAGTGATTAAAAAAAAAAACCTCAACTCAACCCTGTATCTCAGTAAGTGTTTTTGGTTAAATCTATTTTGGGGGTAAAATTTTCTCAGTTAGCGTATGCCCAATTATTAATGAAACACCCTCTATATTGCTACATACAGAATGTCCAAAAAGTCAACTTCATTCATTGGAGGGCTGATAGGGATAGGCCAGCTCATTACTGATCAGAAAATCAAAATATGACCTTAGTAAAAAGTTGTTAGGTTTTGAAATATTATGTAAAATTGTTTTACAAATCAACAGGTGCAGAAGCATTTTTACGGATTCTCTGTAAATTAATATCAAATGTCAAATATTTACAAGTGATTCCATAGGCACCTGGGATTATTAGATTTTGATTCTGGAGCAGGTAGTGACAATTTGGATTTCATTAATATTTCCTTTATTGCAAAATTTACCGCTATCTTTATAAATATTTGAAATAATTCTTAGAATCTAATTTTCCTCAATATTTTGTGTTCCATTTAAAAGTCCAAAGTCGAAGTCCTTTTCGGTTAAACCGAAAGTTGTAAATTTTGTTTTATTGTAGGTATCATTATCCACATTAACATTCCATGAAGAAAGTTTCCAGTCTAAAATTTATTTTAAAATATGTCCTAATTAGACAAATTCCAGTTCTCAAAAAATCAAAAAATTTAAACTCAAATATCTCTCTAAAACGGTGGGATTTTCGAAAATATTTAAAATTTGTTTGAAAATTAAAGCTTTTTAAATGCCCTGTATTTCTAAGTGTCTGTCATCAAAAAAAATTGTTTGCAGCACAACACCACCAACATCTTAACATATTAAAAAACTATTTGTATTCAAACCTTAAGCCATTTACACATTCTAGCAAATGGTTTTTGCAGAAGTCAAATATCATTCATCATCATTTTCTGACACTTCCTGGAAAATTTATAAAGTCGATTAATTATGCTTCTTCTTATTATCTTTTGTCTTAAAATTTCTTTTTAGCTATTTTGGTTATGATATGTTATCTATCATATTATGTAATATTTGTCTTATATGTATAAACGTACACGTAAGGCGTAAGGCGCTAGTGAACTCGGTTCATATGGAATTTTAAAATATTTCTCTTTCAATCTAAAGGTCCAAGGAACGAGAAGTGTCATTAAATATCAGTTTCATTATTATTTTGTCAACGGCTAGCCGTTGATCCTAGATATTATCCTTAATAGGTCTCCTCTTTGTCAAATTTCTCCTTCTTGAAAGGGAAACCCGCTATTTTGTGCATAATGATAGGATTCATACGATATGTATTAGGCATCTTTTGAAAGTGCTTCTTCACAATATCATTAATATAACATTACCTTAATACAGAAAACCTGTAATCGTGAGATTTTAAATGATATGTGAGTATTATTTTTCTGACCTAACTGAATCAAGAAAAAAATACTACTAAAATTATTGTATTAACTTGCAGATTCTTTAATTTATTTCACAAAATTGTCGTCCTAAAGAAAGTTTTAAATTATAAAACAAAAGTGTATTTGCTGTATATTACAAACATCGAAATATAATACTTTAAATTTAGTAATCATTCAAAAAAACTGACCATTGAATATCATTAAACTACCATCACTGTTAGTTAATGATGTTTCTCGTTGAACAAAATATATCACACAGATGACAAAGATTACAAAGTGAAGGGTAGTAATATTACAAAAGATCTGTTGTTATTTGCATAAGAAATATATTAGAGAAAATGTTTATTGACTGTGTATCTTTATCTTTCTTCTTTGCTCATTGATTGAATTTATTTATACCCTCCATACGGACAGCTGGGTGGTGTTAATGTGTTTAGTGACGGTATGTATAATAATGCACTATCAGATATTGTGGTTCTGCCGTGAGACTTATGGTAACGTGGTGATAATATATTCATACGAGCAAAATCGTAGGAGGCTTTGCTTGTCGTGGGCATTGTCTGGTCTGTTCTTGTCGCTCCGGACTAGCTCGTAGCTCTTCTGCCATGTCTGGTTTGCGGTGTGTTTTGTATTTTTAACTGCACCGCTCTCACTCTCTTAACTGGCTATTTAGTTATTGATATTGTTGGTGGGATAGTTTGCATTCCATTTTACTTTCATTGCAACGAAGATAAATCTGGCAATTATACGGAATTTTTATTATCTAATGAATATTATTCATAACTCTAAAAATAGTTATTGGATTTACATTACTCTTTGATTAATAATTCACTTAATGCATTTGATTAATTATTATCTATTTCTATTTAATTTTGTCATGAAGAGTTAGTAAGTGTATCAAATGTCTTTCTATTCAATTATAGGACTCGTTCGAGGTTACTAGAGCCTCCTAAGTTTACTGTGTTCTCCGTGTGTAAATTTCAGCCTCTCTGATCAAATGATGCAGATTCGTGACTGGATGTGGTTTGATAATTTCCGATTCTGCTAGTGTTTACCCGTAAATTTCCTGATAGCTAATACTTTGCACTAGAATATGATATGGTCCACCATTTCTAATTCATTTCTGTATAGTCTGCAATCGCATTTTCCCATTGTATGAAGAAGTCCAATTATTATTACAAAAATCTTTTCCTCGCGAACAGTTCTTTCGTTTGTATAGAGTGTGGTCTCCTAATTAGTGTTTTTATATTGATTTTCTGAAAAGTTTCTCCAGTGATTGTTGATTTTGTTCTCCATTCAATCTTAAATGGTCTCACTTACTGTACTTTTGAAGATTTCCAGCACGAGTTCTGGTCTAAAAAAGATAATCAGTGTTATTCTGTAAGCCATTGAAAAGTATTCAATATTGGATATTTCTCAATAATTGGAAAGATTCCAATGACGTTGTCATTTTCGTATTCTGTAACCACAATGAATTCAATTTATTGAATCAATATCTTGAAAATCTTAACAACCGATTTTTGCTCTTGTTATTAAGTTTCCAATAGAACATAACCTCAAACGTTTATTTTGAATAACTGATTTGTGCAACGATAGAAGGCGTTTGTAATTCATAATAAATAGACAATTTATTTTCATTATAAATGCAGTCGAAAATATAATTGAAGTGTGAGTATTCAAAACGTGATAAATTAAAAATAAAATATTTTTAAATTAATCAAACAATAAATACTTCAAATGCACGATAATTGTAATTGTCGCCCCAAATTATTTTTAATTCATCTGGGCCAACCAAAGACGTGAATTTGCCCGTTCGTACGTAGAAGAGGATACTGTTTTAAATAACGAACATATATGGCAAATTGCTATGGACTTGTTCTATTAGCAGGGGCCATATATCACCAAATTTTCGCGACCACAAATCACAATTCAAAATACACCGCAGAATGGCGCAAAAACAACAAAAGTGAGGTTAATCTTCTTCTTCTTTCAAATTTATTACGCCCTATTTGTCAATAATTGTACTAATCTTTTCTTTCTGTTCTTATTTGGGATTTACGGCCACACTTCTGAACATTAATCTGATAATCTGAAAAATATCTGGATTATTTAAAAAATAACCTTTACGCCTGTGACTTTACGTCAAAGGAACAGTTAAAGGTTGGTTTTTTGACATAAAATATAATTAAAATAAAATAATAGTACATTGTGTACCTAGTAGGAAAAGCCTAACATTCCCGGGCGACTGTGAAGATTGCTTGTCGAGGCGCAGCCGAGACAAGCAACACGGAGTCCGGGAATGTGCTTTTCCTACAAGATACACATACTATTTTTTCTGAAATCGCAATTACTATTATTATAATTAAGAAATTTTTATTAATACATAACATTGTTTCATTGCAATCTAATTGCTTATGAAATCGTTTCCTTTGCAATTACTGTTTATTTATTGATGTGAGTGGTTATTTCGTTTCAATACGTGCTACAAATTAAAATGGACAATGATGGGTTTGATGACATACAGGTGTCCGGGACACCACCAGAGAGTAACAGCTGCAAATAATGTGACTTTAAATTTTCATGGATTATTGCCACGAAAAAGACATGACCTCCCGATCTGAAAATGTCATGATTTCTAATTTATCTTCAGTTGAAGGCATCTTTACGTTATAGTCAAATTACTCCCATGTTGAGATCAACACTTAGTACAATGGAAGACATTGATATATCAAAATATTCGAAATTACGCGTTTTCCTGAAACGTCAAGGTGACAGCTATAAAGAATCCGGAAGTTCTGTCAAATGAACAACTTGAAATATTTATTACTCAAGCACCCGATCATATGTACTTAATGAATAAGGTATACGTTTAAAATGTGTGTGAACACGCTTTCGAATTTTAATAGTGATCAAAATTCAAAAAACTGTATTTACAGTATTCCGTGTTGTGAATGTGACAAATATTATGTTGGTGAGTCATCCAGACCCTTCAATGTAAGATTGGGCGAACACAAAAGTTATATTAGAAACAATGAAATTGAAAAATCAAAAATTTGTGAACACGCTTTCGAAAACGGACATCCAATAAATTGGAATGGAGCAAAAATTTTAACAAAAGAACCGGACAGTAAAAAGAGATAAATTAAAGAATCTGCAATAATTTTACTAAATGAAGACAAATGCGTATCAAATTACTCTGTAGATTGTTGTACAATATGGTTACCGATGCTAAAAGAAGAACTTAGCAACTTGAATATCTAATCTAATCAACTTTTCTGTGAGCGTAGTAAGTATCCATGGTTGTTATAATATAAACATTAAAATTGTGTAATTTCACGAATTACACAAGAGAAAGACTATTTAGCATTGAGAAAGGAAACAGACTAAGTTTCCGAAACGTCTGCAAAACATAATTGTTTTTATTTTATTTTAATTATATTTTATGTCAAAAAACCAACCTTTAACTGTTCCTTTGACGTAAAGTCACAGGCGTAAAGGTTATTTTTTAAATAATCCAGATATTTTTCAGATTATCAGATTAATGTTCAGAAGTGTGGCCGTAAATCCCAAATAAGAACAGAAAGAAAATACAGATAGATGCCACAAATAACTTTTAGACAATTGTACTAACCGTTTTAAATTTAGTGACTAAGATTGAATGTTTCCAATATGGTTTACAGAATTGCAAAATTTCTCAATATTGGAAACACCATTGGAAATGTGATTGAAACATAAATTGGAATCTATTTAATATTGGGAACTTTCCAATGGCTTACAGAATAACACTGATTAGCTGATCCGTATCTTATAATTTCATCAGCTTTCTCGTCGCCAGAATATCCTGTCACTTAGTCTGTCCATAATTTGCATAATATGTTCTGCTCACCCGGCACCCAGAGTTTTGAACAGTTGTGCCATTTCCACCAGTCTGAATGTCACCATAAAGTCACCTGACTATCCCACACGATGGAGATTTATTGATTTACGTACTCTTTACGAGTACATTTTTAAGTATCGGAAGGTCTGTCTAAAATACATTGAAGTAGTGTCCTAGAAAGAGGCTTGTCCTCTCACTTGTTCTTCCGTGGCAATGTAATATGACAGAAATTCCTGTTAATCACTTCTCGCTCTCTCCAGTATGGTTTTCAAAGGCTTCTCAAACGCCTCAAAATGTTTGGTTTCATATTGTGTCTTCTATAGTCTTTGTTGTTGACTTAGCCAATTAGTCCATGACTAATCACTGTAACATATCATGGTTTGCTATATGCTCGTCTGCATTTCGCCAGTTTTGTTCAAAATCTTTTTGTGTACCCCTAAACAGATTCTGATTCCAAGTTAGCTGGAAGTTCAATTTCCGACATCTGTAGCTACATGTACTCAAAGTTTCTTCATTTTATAAATGGAACGATGATGAGTTTAAAAGACTCCACTTTTAGTCTTTCTTCATTAGTCTGTTTTTCTACAACACTATGGTTATTTATAAATGATATTTGTAAATGATCTCTGACTATATTATTGATCTTTCACCATACATATGTTGACTATATTGTCAACATACGTTACAAATCCTGGTTGTACTTGGTAGAAGGAACAAACAATAATTGATAAAAAATACCTACCAGATTATTAGTTACTATTAATTCACAGGCACACAAATAAAATGGGCTTTTCGTTTGACTAGACCAAGGTATCTTTATGTATTGTGACCGCTGAATTCGAATCCGAAGTCATAATTGCCCCAATACCTTCCAGTTTCTTTAATTGTGGGAAGCCACCCTTAAATTCAAAAAATTTCGATTGGGAAACTATGTCTTCACATATTTGGATGCGCTGAAGTCGAATCGGAAGTTGGAAGTGTTCCATCACCGTCTAGTATTTTTATTTAAAAAACAAGTGATAATAATAATAGATAATAATAATAATAATAGATTTATTGACCATTTCTGATACAAAATGTATACAGTAAAGACCGAGGAGGTTCGAATATGGGTATTAGTTTGCGCGATTTACTTGTGCCCGTTGTAGGCAAGCGGACACAGTGGTGTGGAATCGTGGATCTCCGCGCTGTAGCCGATGGCTCTCGCGTCTGCTATTCCTTGTTTGGATTCTCTTATAATAATTTTTATTACACGTACCTGAAACACTCGAGGTGCAGCGACAATTAATTTTAATTTTATATTGTAGAATCACATTTTTGTTGCGAAAAAACAAACAATGGAAATATTTAAATGTGTTTTGAGATTTTTTAAAATTACAATAATTATTCCTATCTAGGATGAATTATTGAAGTTAGAAAAATTTCGAAACGTAAATCAAATTTCTTTCAGACATGAATTCTAACGATTGGCTTAAACCATTGATTAAGGAATGAATAAGATACGCGACTTCAATGGTAAAGTGCGAGGCCTTTTTTGGCAGCGAGATCTCGGCAAGTTGCGGGCATTCCTGTGATTTACTATACAAAATCACATAATGGTAGGGATATTATATGCATGTCAAAATACATAAATATTTAATTATGCACTAACTATAGAGGCATATGACATATACCGCTACTAACTATAGAGGTATGACATGACATAACGTCCTGTATTTCCCGAAAATTGCCAATACTAAGTTATTCTGTGCCTATAGAGAGATGATGATAGATGAAGAAGTGAACGATGTTTCTTGCTACGTAAATATGTTCCACTTACTTCTTTTTTCTCTTGTTTTCGAATGATCTATGCCCTGTTTTTTCTTTTTATTCTTCTTAGTTCCCTCTTTAGCGCCAAACAAAAATCTGCTACAATGTTAATATCCCACCTTCCTTGATATCGATTTTCCATTTCACCTATATCTTGATGAAATCCTTCTCCTTGTTATATACTATAGCTCCCGAAGTTTTCGGATAAATGCGACAGTGCAAAAAAGTGCAATTTGAGATACATTAAACAACCCAACTGTTTGAAATTTTTCAACAACTCTTCAACTAAATCCTACATTCTGAGACCTTTTTGAAACTCAGCCATGCAGCTTTTTCAGTGTCATTAATTTTGTGTATAATGTCCTTTGATTCTGTATTAAACCCTATTCTCCATTACCATACATACACAAAAATGAATGATACTGGAAATGCAGCATGGCTGAGTTTCAAATAGGTCTCTCAGAATTTCTTGGGAAATGAAAAGATCGAGGATTACCAGGATTTAGTTGTAGAATTGTTGAAAAATTTCAAACAATTGAGTTATTTGATGAATCTCAAATTGGAATTTTTTCATTCTTACCTCGACTACTTTTCCAAAAACCTCGGGAACTATAGCGAAGAACAAGGAGAAAGATTTCGTCAAGATGTAAGTGAAATGGAGAGTCGATACCAAGGTGTAGGTGGGATATTAACATGATGGCAGATTTCTGTTGGACGCTAAAGAGGGGAACCAAGCAGAATGAAGAGAAAAGAAAGAGATAACCTCTACGTAGATCGTCCGAAGACAAGAGAGTTCGTTACGAGAGAAAAAAGAAGTGAGTGGAACATATTTACCTAGCAAGAAACATCATTCATTTCTTCGTCTATCTTCATCTCTCTATAGGAAGAGAATAACTGAGTTTTGGCAATTTTCGAGAAATATAGGACGTTCCTTGCTTGTGAAAAATATTACTAAACGGTGATGGAGCACCTCTTTTTTTTACTTTATTTACTTATGCATTAAACAAAGATTACAAAAAAATAATTTTAAGGGAATGGCGATGTTCAACAATGCTGCTCTTCTGACTTCCGATTCGAATTCAACGCATCCAAATACGTGAAGACATAGGTCTCCAATCGCATCTAATCGGTTTTCATGATTACATCTAAATGCTAACGCCCCATGCATACAGAAGAATTAAAAAAAAACTGGAAGGTAATGGAGCAATTCAACCTTCGGATTTGAATTAAGTGCGTCTAAATACATAAAGATAAGTTGGTCTAGTCAAAAGAACAGTCCATATTTCTTTTGTGGGCCAGTGTTATAGGTAAAAATGATATGTAACCTTCAAAACATTACTAAAATTAGGAAAGACACATCCGCCGTTTTTACCAATAGATCGTCAGTTAAAAAAACTACCACTGACTATTATTTAATACGTATTTAATGTTTCAGCTGACATAATGGTTATATCGATTGAGTATCAGCTTTACCATACAGTAATGCTAACTGTTGAAGGATTAGGTGCAATATTTTGAATCGTCCATTTAAAATAGGCTGCTTATTAATTTTACATTCAAGTCAATTCCATTATCATCTTGTGCTTGTCACATAGAGGTATGTGTAACTGCATCGTGATAGTGATATATCAATAGTTTGCCTGTTAACTCTGACTTTGCAATGTATAATTTATCGATAATAATATTATATTAAATAAGCATGTAAATCTGTGCGAGAAACGAATATGGAAATGATTTGTAGTTAAGTCTGGATTTATTATCTTATTATGTTGTTTATTATTTGACCTCATTATCCTGTTGCCGCTTTTAATGAGTTGTAATTGAAGGCTTTGTTTATAGTTATTCGTTTGCCATGTTTCATATTTATTTATGTGTGCATATGACAACAGGAGTTTGTCCTGTCACTCTTTAAATGCAAATTATTGTATTAAATTTAAAAAAATATTCAGGCATACATTGAATAATGAATAGTTCAATATTTCAACTAAAACTTTCTACATGTAGATCGATCGATTTCAATGTAATTATTATGATTATGCGAATAGATAAAGCGAACTTTGCATACCGCACTTTCGCGGTGTAATTATAAACGGTTTCACAAAATGCCAATAAATTGTTCAAACAATTGTAAACGGTTTCCGTATACGAAAATAAAATTTTCATTAAATCCTCAGAAACCTGAATGATTTTTTAACGTTAACAAATAAAAGTTACGCACTTCTTCGATGGTGAAGTTGGTAATAAATCATATGTAGTAATGAATATATTTCCTTAATAACTACTTATAAGTAGAACTAGGTACTTTTTCTCATTAACAAAATGTATGTACTTATATTCGTAGGTACTTCGGTATGAAGTTAATACTTAACATTAAACATTTAGTGCCGGTTGTAGTTCTGCTAGGACACATGCTGAATATAATTAGGTTTGTACTAGCTACATCCTCCTATCATTCGAAGCAAAAACGTCATTTTGATTGCTCAGAATCAGAATATTAGTTATTATTAGTTTTTATCAAACCTATAATTTATCAGATACTCAACTGTATAATTTAAAGTATCACGCTGTGTATATTTAATAATATTCTGGAATGAGAATGAATTTTTAACTCTTTCATATCAGTTATAAGATATACAAATTTTCTTATTTAGTTTTGTCCATTTTTAATAATCTCTATTTCCATATGAGCATGATTATAGAATAAATAATACACGAGATAAAAACAAAGAATTTTCGTTGTCTATCAACGAAGTGAAATTCTTGATTCATACCTTTAGGAAAAAAACATGAATCGGCAATAATAATAAATAGGACAAAAGAATAAGAGGAAGGTTATGCTAAGACAAAAAATATGTCTACATTATTATTTATTGGGGTATTATTTTAACGTGTTATGTTTTGAAAAAGGACGAAAACTGTCATTGTATTTCAGGTTAACTCTCGTTTTCGTTAATGGCTGTAGAGATAAGTGCCAGTGTAGGAATTTGAGAGTAGCGCATATATCTTAAACGACACCTCAGAATGCAGAGGTAGAATATTCTATATAATATGCAGCATTCAATTTAAATTTTGTGGGAATCGGGTTTTGTTTTTTCCATCGTTTTATGGCTATTTATATGCCTATGGTAATATTAGTTTTGTTGCTTTTTTATTGAAAGCAACACCGACACTGTTATGTTCTACCTCAATAATTTTAATGGCCAATGGCCATTGTGGCTTTAAATTAATGCATGTGCCATCTGATAAATAAAATGTTAAGTATTAACTGTGAAATTTCAATAGATACAACATATATTTTTAAAGCTGTGTGCATAAAACAGATACATATTTTGAATAATTTTTATATATTTTAAAAGTACACGTTTTTACGCTTTATGTAAGCAATTTTATCAGAAATCAGAATTTGATGAAGGTCTTCGTGATATTTTTATAGGTATTTCATTAAATTTGAAAGCTATTGAAATATAGAAATAAATTGCGTTTTATTTTAACAATATCAATTAGTATACGGGGTGCTCCAGTTTTTAATCTCGATAACATCACTAAATACAACTCCTGTATTCCTAAACTAACGTTGTGCGGAAGGGAGCATACATTTAGAGACAACTGACACACACACGATCAATTATCAATATTCGGATATAGTGGAAGTAGAGTAATCTCTCTCACAGTCAGGAACCGAACCCGGACCTTGTAAGAGACAATATTTCAACTCCATTTTACCTCTTGATAAAGAATATGTATATTGATAAATATTTTTACTAAACCTCTCCATTTAGATTTTTTTATTGAAGTAAAATAAACATAGGCGTCCTGTTTGGGGTCCGTGATAATTTTGAATTCATCATTATTTCTGTTAGTATTTAATAAAGGATAATTTTGTGCTAAACATACAACTTAGATATAATATTAGGTGTATCAAAAATTTATAAACGAAACCGTACAGAGGACATCGATGCACGTTAGTGTAAGGAATGGTGACAGTTAATCAAATTTGTTTCCTAGTCCAAATTTTATTGAAGTATACAGGATGCATCAATAAAAACCCCATACGTAATATGCCAGAAAAAATATAGATATTTAAATTCTGTAAAAAAAATTGCTATAATGTGTCAGTTTTTTAATATGTTAAGATTTAAAAAAGCTTTAATTTTCAATCAAATTTAGTTGCCTACATAAATATTTTAGAAAACCCATTTTCGAAATATTTGAGTTTAATTTTTAAAATTTTTGGGAAACTAAAATTTTAGATTATAATTAATTAAATTAACGAAAGTTAATGCGAATCAATACAATAAATAAATTAATTAATTAATACAATAACACTTGAATATTCTCATTTATGCGAAAACCTTTTAATCAGTTCAACTCTGCACGCTTTCAGTAGTGTAATCCTGTTGATGGCTCCAACACTAACATATAATATTTTATTATGCAGATCGAACATGTATTCTATATACACCTCGATATACACCTCATTTTTTAAGTAACTCACAAACAAAAATCTAACGGAATCAAATCAGAAGATCTAGCGGGCCACCTAAGTACTTCGTCTATATCTATTTATCTTCCTGGATAAGTATAGCGAAAATAATTAGTGACATTATTGCTATTATGTGAACCTGTATTATCTTGATGAAACCACCTTGAGTCTAATTAAATTGGTAAATTATCTAATAGTAAGGGTAAATCATTTTGTAAAAATTGTAAATAGCGATCGTCATTTAAATTTCCTTCATTAAGATATGGTACAACTATGAATCCATTACTAAACATTTACCTCAAATCGTGTCTTGAATCTGATTTGTCTCATTCACTTAGGATTTTCTTAAGACCAGTATCTACACTTATGTCTGATGATAACAACTCCATTATTATGGAATGGAGATTCGTCGCTCCTCATAATTTGCCCAAGGAAATTTTAATTTCTCTCTAAATGAATTTAAGATTGTGCCAAAAAATTTAGCATGCGTTTATTATTTCTTGGGCAAGTGATTCACCAAATGCGAAAACTTATTTTTTAAAATTCTTCTTCACTAAGTTGCAGAAACGGTCGTTATTAGATTTAATTGGGGTAAAGACGTCTGGCTGTTATTTCTTCCTCATTGTTTCTAATACTGCTTCTGTGTTTTCTTCATTTGTGGCTCTTTTTCTCCTTAAGGTTTTAGTTTTTTTTAAACTTTCATTATTACCTAAATTAAGTGTCACATAAACTTACAACTGTTTTACGATAAAGCCTTGATCTCTCAGGAAAATGTCTTCCATACAAGTCCACAGCTGCAGAAGCATTTTTACGACATTAAAATCATATTTAATTCTAGGTTTGTATGTAAACCCATTTCTTATAACAATTTAATCAACACCCGACATAAAAGTTACATTCACAACAGTTGACTTTCAAATTGAATCTAAAACATCAAATGTCAAGTGTTTGATCTTGATTCTGAAGTAGGTAGGTAATAGTGATAATTTGCATTTAATTAATTCCTTTATTACAAAATTTACCTCTATCTTTATAAATGTTTGATATAGTTCTTAAAATCTAATTTTCTTTAATATTTTGTGATTAAATATGAGTGTCCCATTTAAAAGTCTAAAGTTAAAGGCATATTCGATTAAACCAAAGGTTGTAAATTTTGTTTTATTATATCATATGATTCGCATTAACTCTCCATGACTAAAATTTACAGTGACCTATAGTCTAAAATGTATTTTAAAATAGTTCCACAAATTTTAGTTTTCAAAAAATTAAAAAAATTAACTCAAATATCTCGAAAACGAAAGTACGACAGCATAACAAAAGTCATTGCTAATTATACTAACCAAGATTCCCGAATTGAATTTATTAGTATGAAAAGTATGACAATAGTTACAGAAGCTCCAATTTCAAATTTATTAATCAAAGTTGTAGTTTTTTTGCATTTAACAAAGGATGAATATCATCTTCAGACTAACAGCAAACACTTATGTAAATCACAAATACAAATATTTTATGTCCCTGATTTATACTTAATCAATTAATTAAATAGTAAATTAAATTGCAAAATTATATTATGGTAAAACTGATTCAAATTATACTATTTGTCATACCATACGATGAAACCATCAAAATAATTTATGGTGTGTAAAAATAGCTTCAGCATTCTAACACTGCCAGAGTAATATATCTTCAGAGATTTATATCATTAATCTTCATCGACAAATTAAACGAGCAACAGTTTAATATACAGTTCCCCGCGGAGCTACCTTGGAAGGATTTTGGTCAAATTTATTATTGTTAATCAAAGAGGTGCCTAACGGAAGTGATTGAGTAAAGTTATGGGGGTGTCTAGTAATTACATATCCCATAAACGGCGGGGTGCTGTGTGAGAGAACGCGTCCCGCGTGCTGCATCGGCCCCCTGGAGGGATCCCCGCGGTCCACGACAAATCATGTTGCCTCTGGGCGCATATTACTTGTATGCGCGCCGCATGAGTAGCCCAACGACATGATGATGATATTTGTGTTTCTAAATTGGTGGATAATGGTGGAGATAACCCATTCAAATTAAGTAACTGTTTTAAATATTGTAATCAAGGAGTTTGCCATGGCCGTATCTTGGAATAAATGCATGCAGAATATCACTAATGTATTTACTTAAAGTACAAGATACACCTTAAAAGAGGGTCGTATTTCAAAGAATTGCAAGTTAGGTGAAAATAGTTGCATTAGTAAAACAACTGAATATTACTGAAGATCTTCAAAAAGCATTTTATTTAAAAAAAATAGCATCTGAAAGCTGATGCACTCTTCTATCCAAAAAATACTCCTCCATTTGTTAATGGATGTTTTCCATTCCAGAATATCACTAATGTATTTACTTAAAGTACAAGATACACCTTAAAAGAGGGTCGTATTTCAAAGAATTGCAAGTTAGGTGAAAATAGTTGCATTAGTAAAACAACTGAATATTACTGAAGATCTTCAAAAAGCATTTTATTTAAAAAAAATAGCATCTGAAAGCTGATGCACTCTTCTATCCAAAAAATACTCCTCCATTTGTTAATGGATGTTTTCCATTCACACCTTATTTGCAATTTAAATATACGTTCCACATCGCAAAAGTTGCCCCAGCATATTATAATACCATATTTTATTTAGTGTTATTGGTTGAGCTCAAGATGGTTTTGTCATTGGTTAGTGTTACTTCATTATTATTTCTTTGATATGAAAATTTAATCAATAGCGTTTTCTCTTTATTTAATTTAAGGTTTAAGGAGTTATAAGTATTTCTCTAAGGAAACTACTGTGTTAAAAATAGAAAGGAATATAAAAGGAAAGCAAAATAAACGATGCAACAAACAATTTTCAGACAATTTTGAGGTAAACTTTGCACTTTGAATAGCCTCACAAAAAAGCTCAGGCTGTGAGATTCTGAGGACTTGCAGTTCACAAATTTCCATTACAAGACACTAAATGATTTGGAGAAAGTTTCACAAAACATTCATACTCGTAAAAGCTTTTAGGGTATGAGCTCTGGTTCTATCCTGTTGAAACCATGATTCTGATGAATATGACGCAATTTAATGAGTTAAGGTAATGGTCTGCGTAACACCATCGATATTCTCGAAAAGATGAGGACCAATGATGCTAAAAGACAAAATTGCACGCAAATCAGTTCCTTTAACACTATGAACGTTGGTAAATTTATTTTGGATTCTCATTAGATCAATCAAATAAAAATGTGTTTTGTCGAAAATTCACACACTGTTGAGTAAGGTATTATTTAACAAGTCAAAAAATTGCTGACATTCATGGCTAATTTGGCTTCGTAATTATTGGCTACTCTGAATCTTGTATGTTTTTTGTTTGTAATGTAGTCTTCCTGAAGATTTTTTCTTACAAGCTGAGGCGGTCCCGAAAGTTCATAAATTAATAGTAGAACGAGATGGAATTGGTGCACTTCGATTAATGTTGAAGTGCCGTCGAAATAATCGTTGAGTACGTGTTATAAACCCATATTTTAAATATTGTTCAATAATGATCATATGATGGATTTCAAACTCAAACATTCATAATTATTGGTGACACTGGTGACAGATAATAAAAGTAATATACGATCTTGGTTATTTAAATGAAAGAAGTATATTATTAAATTTGAATAGAATTGATCAATAAAAGAAAGGAAGTGGTAAAGTGGTGAATATTAAACTTACTGTAGATAGTAACAAAGTAACTATACTTTAAAGTAAGACTCGTTCTTAAGGCGAACTTTCAATACATACATATACATCTTTGATACACCAATGTGTAATTCAAATATGTATATTATTTGACTGGTCATTTGTGCTTTAATTTTTGAGTTGCTAGCCGACTATTGAATATGATACATGTACTATCATAACACTTGTCGACGCTACTAGTCAGCTAATCCGAGATACTCACTACCAACTCTTATTGTGTTCTACAAGAATTCATCTTATCCCACAGCCTATTTTTTCTTCTAATGATTTTCTCTAATGAGTAACTAACTTTGTATATAGTTTCGCACGAGTTTTCGCAGCTTATAATACTCGTACTATAAACACGTTGTTTCACCGAATGGTTGCCACTAATTCATTCAAAACGTTGACGAGTATGCTATCCAAGAAATCTATATCAAAATAATTCGAACATGCCGTGTCTAGGGGCTCTTGGATACATATACTTGGAGTAACCATCTGGGATAATCTTTCCTAGTACATATTTATCACTAATATAGCACAGTCAGCTGCAAAGAAATCTGGTTCACTGTCAAGGGTTAAGCGCTACTTCATCCCTCAGGAACTACTGTTGTTATATAAAGCGTGAATACACACAAGTTTGGAAAATTGTTTTCATTTATAAGGTTCACTGCCTAAAACGTTACAGAATATTTTTTATTCAATTCAATTCAAAATCGAACTTGATGATACAGCTCTTACGAATTTACTTACTCTTTGGAATATCATCTTAAAGCTTTGGCAATCTCAGTTCTATTTGATTAAATCATTAATATTTATTAATTAAGTTGCGTTAGTGGTATCACTATGAATGCTTACTCAATGCTACTAGACAGAACGAACGTAGCAACGTATTCCCTGAAGCTCCATCATCCATAACAGAGCTTTGAGCAGTGACCAGTAAACCTTCTCCAAAATTTCTGCTCTGCTCTAGTGTTTACGGTCAGAGTGAATAGGTACCAGTTTTAACATTTCCTTAAGCATGTTAGAGGTAAATTTTTAATATAAAAGCGCCATCTGGAGGCACTTATTGCAATACTCAATTATTTGCTTTCTGCATTCGTAATTGTAGTACTTGATTTTTATCAGTTAAATGTAGAATTTGCGAATAAACTCTGTAAAGAGTTGTTAATGTCTTTTAAGACGTTAGAGGAAAAAGACTCGCATTTTCGAGATAAATAGTAAAATTTATTTTACTATGTTATTTTCATATTATGTTAATAGTTATTGGTCTTTTGATAATTTCAGATATTCTTGGTAGGTTTCACTGGTATTTCAACCTGAGTATGTACCATCTCGTAGCCCCCTTTATTAAATTTATTAAATTTAGGATTACAGGGGTCTCTAATAGAACAATCAAATTTATGTTCAAAACAAATTGACGCCACCTTGTATAAGAATTATTCAATACTGCCGTCATATAATTGGACTATTAAAGAAAAATTTCAACGGAATCGCCCTAATAATAACGCAGCTGCTTTCTAAACTAATCTGTTAAGCTTTCAATGTATCAAAATAAGCCTAATTTATATGTTACTTTAAATGATAACTATCGTTTGTATATCAAATAATTTCGATATGGTTCATAAAGACCGTTGAAAGTGTGCCTTCTTCGCGCACGCAGTTCCCATAATTTCGAAGTGTTTATAGCGAAATTGCATGCGTGTAACGACTTCATTTCTCACGCTTCCCCGGGTTTGTTATTAAGACGGCGGTTTGCCGTAGTGTTAACTGTTTCTGGCAATATAACTTATAAACCATAACATAATCAACCCTTTACTGTGAAATGGCTGATACCGAGGGAGCAAATTAATACGGTTGTTTTCTCATTCCCGGTTCTTCCTGGAATAAAATTAGTTTTGCTTTAGCTTTTACAGTAAAATTAATATTTATTTTATATACGTAGCGAGATGCTACTTTTTTTTAATTTCGCCTATTATTTCAAAATATTTTTACTTAATGTGAAAAATGGTTAAAACCTTTAAACAAATTAAGGGGTTAATACATCCGTTTTTGACGTGAAGTGCGACGAATAAATAGGAATTGGATTTCGCCACAGCTATTTTGTCTGTTCCTAAATCTTGTTTCTGTGTATCTAATGAAAAGAAGTCTAATTACTACTATCTGATGTCTAATTTAATACTGGGCAAACTGTTTTCCTGTTTCCTTGTTTGTTTCAATAACATCTGAGTTTACAGTATTTTCTAATTTTTATTTTTCATTAAATATATATATTTTGTCTGGTCATTTATTAGAAAATGAATACGATACTGAACAATTTTACTACAACATTTTTCTAGTTCACTGTGTATAATATATACAATTTCAACCCTTCTTGTGTTGCTATTATTGGTAAGGTAGCTGTTATTCAATGCGGTGCAATAACGGTTTAACATAACACTCCTCATCTTCACCAGAAGCCAATTATTTACATAGGGAACACGCGCTAAATCCAAACATATGGATTATATTTATTACCACCAGCGTTTTACTGTTCACCTCACTATTAACCTTAGTTTTTTTAATCTTTCCTTGAAAAAGTTTAATCTTAGGCAATAAAATAAGATTTACAGTTTGGGTAGTAAAAATTTAGTATAAGTAGGATTTAAATCCGGGTCCCAGAAAGAAAATAAACAAATATTATTTTGGTTGATAATAAATTGTCCTCAAGTTGACTCTGATTTTCCTCACTCAGTATATCTAAAAATATACTATGGATTTATGATAGAACTTTAATCTATTGAGTTGTCTTTGATATAAAGAGGCCAAATCAGTAAATTTACTTAAAAACCTGAATACTTTGCTAAATTCTATTAATGCTATATCCTTGATAATGCGTGGAGTTCAAGGACGTAGGAATTTTCTAAAATTAAATGAGTTTGAAAGGAGAAAAAGAATATTTTTTTGAGTAATTTAACGTTGAACACTGATATTGCAATGAATGGAATGAACAAAGATTTCGCTGAAGTACCACGGTTGTTTGGATATCCATTAAATTTGAATAATTGCAATCATCGCATTCAGATCTGTAAAAAATTAATGGTTAGGTGTTTACGATGATCCATCAGGTCCTGCTTGTTACTGATATGACACAAAGAGTTAGCACTGCAATGGTGAAAAGTTCTTTAGAAGTTGGACAAAACATTTTTTTCTTCTTTTAAATTAAATTGTTTTTGTTTATAAGCAAGCCAATTTAGGACGAAAGGAAGAAGGTCTATGGAAAAATTGAAGTAATTATTTATCTCCCTTGGAAATCTAGTAAAATGGTGATGCTCAGAAAAAACGTACACAATGTTATTAACTTCTAAAGCTTTTCTTGTAGCACTTTTATAATTCGTACTAAAAGAATTTAAACACCAGCCAATATTGCGCTAAAATTCCAGTAACGGAATACCTAAGGGTACCATTAATACCAAGTGATAAAGGTCCATCGCGTATTCAAAATGAGATGAGCGAATGGTATTGATTAGTAAAGTTGATAATGTCCTAATGTCTCGCATTTACATTGCGGAAGTAGGAATTTATAGAGGCGTTGTGTAGCTAAATTGAGTTTGAATTTGATATGAATAGCAGAGCATGTGAGGTTGAATGCCAGTCCGTCCGGTGTGCTAATGACAATTGGCTACCGTGAAAGGGTTGTTCTCTCTATCCTGCCAGCCATAATGGAATCATGCATTTACATTTACTGCTCTCAGATACATTCTGTGCGATTTAAATCATTGTCCTCTGTCTCTTTGAGTCATTTATCGAACTGTGGTATATTTTGTTTTACCAGGGATTTAATATAAAAGAGAACGAAGAAATTTTTGAGAAGGGTTAAATGTTAGTCATCGATTAAGTAGATGTTAAATCACTCATATTTCGCAATATTATCAATCTGAAACAACTACACGTATTTTTCTACTAAAATAATGAATTATTATATTGCATACATTATAATAGTTATAAAAACTTTGCTATCAACTTTTGTTGCTTGTTGAGTGACTAAAATGCAGTTTACTAGCAATTAGGTGTTTGTGTTTTAGCTGTCAAAACAACTGTTCTTACACTTTATTGCGTGTGCCATGTCACATCCCACTCACTTGAATTGAGCCTATTTTAATAGAACTTAGAAATATGAAACAGCATTTTTGAAAAATTAAAAATTAAACTATACGAATATGTAGATTTTTGGTGTAGACTTTAACGTAAGCATTTAATCAGATATTTCAAATATAAATAATAAAATAATAATAAATGAATTTGCGATCTGTTAATTAAAGTAGGTAATATTAATATATAGACAACGTTTTGTTTGTTCTCCAAAATAGTGTCAAGGAAGCGTTTTTCATAATTAGGAACATAATCACACAAAAAATAAGTGTGATGTCCGGCAGACTGGATGGACATCTTATGTATTTTCTTCATCGAGTCACAATATATTTTCCCAAAAAAATAACTGAACATCTCTCAAAGTTTAACTTTTCTTTTAGACATACATTGTTGTCCAGCTTACTGAAAGGGAATTAAATTGTGTTATTCTTACGTATTTCGAGTTGTTGCAACTGAATCTTTCAAATCGCTCGTCATCACGCCACAATTTTTTTAATCTTAAAAATGACTCAAATATCGATATATGGCGATATTGTTTTTTTAACTGAAAACGAAAGAGACGATGATACTTTGATGTATTTTGAATCACTGAATCAGAATCTGACGTTATATAATCATTCTAGCAGCACACAGTTTTATCTAGATTTAAAAAATTGCTTAAAATTTCGTAAAATTCTACTACGTATTTATGAAAATATCATTTATAGTGTAACAAGAATTGCTAGACGGATGAACATTACTGCAAATCAGGAAACAAGGGGTTATTGGTTATATTTTGACCACCCTTTACCTCGTCCATTTTTGATAATTCGAAAATTTTCGTAGGTATAAAAATTATAGCATCTTAGTAATGCCGTCAGAATTCGTATTCAGAAAAATAATTGAATGTTGTTTAAGGAAGTTATGGGGTAAACATTTGTTTTTTTTTAAATGAAACACCCTGTATATTATTACATATCTGGATAGCGACTTTTCTTCTGTTTTCAGCTATTTATAGTTTGGCTATTTTATTTTCAATACTTTCCGAAATATTTAAGTTTAAAATAAAAATGATGTTATTAATAACAATTTTTTTTTTTTTTAAATAATCAACAGTCAACAAAAATAAAAAATATATCTATTACAGAGATTGTTCGACATGGTCGCCTTTATGCTCAATGCATAATCTGTATCTTTTTTAAATTTTCAATGGCATTTAGAATGCACTCTTCTTTTTCTCTATATAATTTCTTCTATAATTTCAATTTGAAGTTGATGAATATTATTGGATCTTATGGAATAAACTTTATTTTTTCGATAACCCCAAAGAAATGTATACATAGGCGTTAAGTCTGGGCTGTTAGCAGGAGGCCAACTAATTACGCCGTTTTTTCCTATCCATACAGGATAATTAATATTTAGATAATTGCGAACCATCACATATATTGAAATTATATATTTTTCTTGGTCTGTGTAACCCATTTTATTACGAAAAACTCGATAGAAAAATGCCTAGCGATACAAAATGTAAAAGATCAAAACAATATTACTTTAGGGACTATCTGTCAAACACATTAGCATTTTGTTTCATCGTCATGGCTAACTTTTTAACTTTACATTTTTGTCGACTCATACTAATTTTTATTCTAAATTTAAATATCTCGGAAAGTATTGAAAATAAAATAACCAAACTATATATAGATGAAATCAGAAGAAAAATCACTATCCAGCTATGTAATAATATACAGTTTCGTGTTTCATTTAAAAAAACAAATGTTTACCGTATAACTTCTTTAATCGACATTCAATTGTTTTTCTGAATCCGAATTGTAACAGCATTACCAAGATGTTATATGTTAACTTTTATACTTACGAAAATTTTCGAATTATCAAAAATAGACGAGATAAAGGGGGTTCAAAATATAACCAATAACCGTGTACTATATCCAGAGCGCAACAGTGACTGCTTCACCCGCCTAGATATTCTTGCCGCACTGTACTTACGTACATACACAAAACAAACAAAACTATAAATTTTAATATATTTTGTATCACTGCAACCAAATCTGATGCTAAATTACTCTGTTGGGTCAAAGTTTTTTATCTAACCTAAAAAAATAACTAGAAAACAAATGATTGCAAACCATGAGTACGTAATAAAGATACCTGGTACATATTTTATCAATAATGCTGATGTTTTCTTTTACTTTTTTTGTCCTTTTTCTGGTCTTTCTCGTTTAGGGAGGTGGAAAAAATATGAGGGTTGGGATATATTGGGTGCAGTAAAGAGATATCTACCAAAAAAAGGTAAAAGAGAAAGCCACTGCACAAATCGTTAAAAAATAATAAAAGAATAAAAAGAATGCGTTGCCGTGAGTTAATTTTTGCATGCACAGAAATGTTAAAAATATATCTCTCATGGTTTGTAATTATTTGTCTTTGAGTTAAAAAAACTGTCACGTGATAGAATATTTGGAATATCAATCTTCGGTTTTAGCGGCTCAATATTCATAAAAATGTTCGTTTTATGTAAATATAGGCAAATTATATATTCATGAATATTGCAAAATTTTAAGCTTTAAGGAGTACGGTAACCGAGTGGGTAAATGCGTTGATAAATACTTGCAAAAATCGAATCCATCAAATCCAGCAAATTAAAAAAAATATTTCTGATCTGCTTCAGACTTAGATGTAGAGAGAATTATCAAAGCCTTAGATGTGGTTAGGACTCCATAATAAACTGTAGGGCCTCATCCCTCTTCTCCTAATGCAAAAAAAAAGGATTTTCCGAGGGTTAGTTTGGTGACTTAAAATGTGGTTAAGAAAAACATTTCTTTAAGTTCAAAAAAACTATGCTGTGCTAGAGCGATTAGGACAACAGATTTCAATTCAGTGCCGCAAAATACCTAAGAGTATCATGGTTTCATTCGTTTTCGGTTAACAGGCCAATTATTTGATGTTATAGGCTTTGAACTATTTCTTGTGGTAAAAAAAGCTGTAGCGTGATGGAGCAACTTCAACTTCAGATTCGGTTTCAACAACTCGAAATATATAAGAATAAAATGGCTCTCATTCCCTTTCAGTAAGCAAGAAAATAATACCTAAAAAACTTTGAGATATTTTTAGCAGTTTTTTGAGGTTAAAAAAATTGTTACCCGTTTCGATGGAGCAAATCTGATGAAATTCGAATTCAACACATCAAAATACATAAGGGTGTATGGTGCTGTAATCTGTCGGACATGAAACTTTTTTGCGTGTTTATGTTTTTATAATGAAACACTGTATATTTTTATACAGCCAAATAGAATTTTTTGTTCTGATTCTAAAAATGTGTAAAAGTTATAATTTAATGGACAAAAAACAAGAATACGAGAGGATTTTTATTCATATAAATATAACAGTATTTAAAAGAATAAAAGCTAGGTTAACTGATATAACATTCACCCTGTACATTTTAGCTCATTAAAAACAAAAAATTATACTCATACAATAAAATCTTAGAAATTTGGGAATTAATATTTGTATGGGCTCTATTTAATTATTTAACATTTTGGAAAAGACATTGTTAATAATTATATTTATGAAGTATTGTTTTTTTTTTGGGTTAAATAATATAAGTATTTATCTATTGAAAGTCCTGGAATTAATTTGATATAAGTAAAAATACGGAAAACCTAGTAGCTATCCTCTGTAAGGAACTAAGATATGACGGTTCATATAATTTTGTTTCTTTATTTTAAAATAAATTTTATTTTAGAAAAAAATTTTCTTTGCAATGTTAATTTATTAGTGTTTCAAGGAGCAGAGTATTCGCTAATGAAAATACAAGCATACAGAATATCAGGTTTGTCAATTATTATAAAGGTATATATCTAGCTAAAATGGATGTAAAACTTCGGTGAAACTTAAGCATATTGTGGAATAGTAAGGTGTAATTTCATGCTTAGTGATGTAGCTACATGATTGGATAACACATATGTAATTTCTGTAGATGTGAAATAATTAAGCAAGTTCATCCCGTGTAGTAGAAGGTCGGGTTTCGTCTGCAACATAAGCAATTTGTTGCAGGGGCTTATGTTGTTCCGTACGACTGAGTTCATCACTAATTGGCTTTCTACCACATGTTATAATCTGACACGAAACATAATTGTGCACTGATAAAGGCTTTGTTCTATTGCGTGCTCATGTTTAACCTTACTTTACCTAGCCGACTTTCTGTGCTATTACTCTACATATACATATACCGAAGTTAGAAGTCTTAAATTTGTGTTACAGCGACTCTGTTAGGAATAAGATTGTAATGAATTAATTGCTTCTGAAATATTATTGTTATAAAAAAATTCATCACGGAGATTTTAGTGGGAATTTTCCAAATTTAAAAAAGTTTTCTTAAGAAAGAACTTCGCACTAATCTTATGGAAATTGAATTCAAGTCTTTCTGATCAAAAGTCTCCATAGACACAAAGTCCAAAAATGGATAGATTAGAAGTTATCGAACGTTCAATCGGTAAAAAAACCGCTGAAAAATTGCTATTCTTGCGTTCTTTTAAGGACTTATTTTGACTAGAACATGATTTTACGAAAAATTTCATATCGGCTTAAGAATAATTCCAAGTTGTCCAAAATATTGTTATATTATAGATTTGCTTTATGAATTTGATTAACTTTTAAGAATCGCAGGGGTTTCAGGGTCAGAATCTGTCAGATCTTGACCTAAAAAAAATTAGGGCTATTTCTGTTAAAATCGGCTGTATATCCGTTATTTTAGTAAGAAATACATTTTCTAAATACCAAAAATAGTGTGAGATACCTGTGGTTAGGTAAACAATAAATTAAAAAATTTGAGGTTTGCTGCTTTTGTCATTTTATAAGTTAATGTGCTAGAATGTTTTATTGTTTAAGAGACAATTTATTATTAAATTATCGAACGCCATACAGAAAACAATTAAAATTTCTTTATTTATTTATATTTTATTTGTATTTATTTATTAATTACATTTATTCCACGTCAAGGAGTTTTTATTGTTTTATTGTTTTAACATAAATAATATAGGTACAAGAAAGGAATTTGGCTTGATAAAAATACATTGCTCAAATCACTTTATGCAGATGACTTGGTATTGCTGACTGAAAACGAATATGATTTATGAACAGAGATCTACCCACATACTACAACAAGATTGTCGCAAAAATACAATTCAAAATAATATCCATAGAAAAAGCAAAGACTATGACTTTTTTGAGGAAAGGACAAAAATAGTGATAAACAACAACCACTAGAATAACTCAACAATTTTCGATGTTTAGGATGTACTATGTCATAACTGTAATAATGAACTGAATATAGAATTGAAAATCAATAGATGTAGAATATATAGAACGATAGATAAGACTCTTAAGAACAAAACCATAAAAGATATGTAATTAAAGTTGTATAAAACCCTCGCATAATATGAAAACGAAACATGGATAACAAAAATAAGAGAAGAACAACGAATATAAACACAAGAAATGAAGTTCTTTAGAAGAGTAAAAGGATGCACATGAATTGACAGATACAGAAACGACGATATTAGCAACGAATTAAATATGTTTAACATAAATGAAAAAATTAATGAAAATAGAAACGATGGACATTTAGACACAATGGTGGACAAAAATCGCATACCCCTCAAATCTTTCAATTACAAATGCAGAGGAAGAAGAAGTGTACGTAGACCGAATAAATATGGATACCGTAACAGTTAATTATGCCTAATACCTGAAACGAAGAAGAAGAAGAAGCATAATAAAGATAAATTACAATAATTATGCTTATTAACATTGACAAATATTTCAACTCCAAAGACCAAATATTTCAACCACAGTAGTACACGTCGTATGAGTTTGCATAAGAGAAGATCCTCCAATAATATGTTTTCGTGCTGTTACCTAACGATGACAATTAATATTTCGGAGCAAGCTGCACCGGTAGATTTATCCATTTGTAATGAATATTTACATGATTGGAAACGAAAAGTAAGTTAATTCTATATATTGGCTGCTAAATCTGTGATGCGCTGAGCTACCGTGTCATTCGAAAGTGGGATTTTAGCTGTTTCTTTTGCTGATTTTCCTCTAACATACATTTTACCATCTCCATAGCAGAAGGTTTAATAAGATTTTTTCTCGGATTTTTCGCAACTGAGTTGGTCTCACCGCGTTGAGCGTTGAGCTATCTGTTAGTTGACTAAGTAAGAAGCCTTAGTTGCTTTTCTATTCGCCGTCTTTGTGGTTTGAACCATAAACTTTCTTAGTTTTAAGATTTCTTCTTAGTTTTAAGATTTCTTCACACTTTCGAATAAAAAACTCAACATTTTCTTCTTTAAGCTCACCATGAACAAATTCCAACAAATAACGACGCATTTTACCTGGAGCCATAGAGAGCTATTTGGGAGACTTTTTCTGCATATAATGCACTAAGGATTATCATGGTACATAATTTTCATCATACCTTCTAATTTTCTTAGTAACTGCTCTGGGTTGATTACTTGTAGAAGCATCAACTAGCCTAACTTCTTTTGAGGCAAGTTCATTTGTATCACTCTCATTATTACCATCATTATCTTTAGCTAAAGAGCTAGGTGTTAAGTCCGAAGCGAAAGGTCAAGTTCTGCAGTAGAACGCTTTAAGGTAAGCACCCATTTGTTCGCATCGGATGGACGAATCGGACGAAAATGATTAATTCCATTATTTTGAATGGAACAAGGTACATTCGTTCGCATTGCCCGCATCGCATAAGAGGAATTCCGTTTAGGATCCTCCAGAGATAATGAAACCTGTCTATGTAATGCGTAATGACATTCGGAAATCCGCGTGAATGTGCGACAGGTCTACACAGTAATCAGCTAGCCAGAGTCGAAATTTATAATAAGTAGGTTATATATTCCAGATATTAAGATGGCCAGACCAAAGAATGTTTGAAAAGAAAAAGCGATGATTTTTGGGCTCATAATATAAATCTGAAGAGGAAACTTTATGGAGAATTTTTTCACCAATTTCTTCACCCAAAATTTTTTTTTCTGTTGATGTGTGTTTATGTATTAAATTATAAAATTTGTTCGTAATTAATAAACCAGTACGTATCACATTAAGACTGATTTGATTCTTGATGATCCTAAGCGGAATTCCTCTTATGCGATGCGGTCGATGCGAACAAATGGACTCTTACCTTTAAGCCACCTCTCCTCCATCCTGCAACATAATGTCGAAAACTATTTTCAGGCAAGAAATACAGTGGCAGCTATCTTTTAAGGCCAACTAAAAGTTAAATTGTTACTTACGTTGATAATATTATTAACAGCGGAATATTGAACACAAACAAACTTCTAATATAATTTTTAGGTTTTAAAACTTCAAAGACACAACCAATAGAGTTTATCAATAAGCAACTTACAATAAAAAAAACTTGTATCAGTATACGGGATTTCTCTGTATTTCTATATCTGTGAGTTTTTATTAAGTTACTTTCTTGAATAATATGAAAATAAGCGAACAAAGTTTCGCGAAACCCTTCAGTGATCTCCACGGAACCACCAGTTCCGCGGAACACAGTTTAAGGAACGCTGAATTAGAAGGATCACAACTGGCATATTATTATACATTAATAATTTTCTTTTAGAGAAAGTAACAGTATGTGGTGTAACTCCCAAAATAGGAACAATATCTAATATAACATTCTGATGAAAATTGAAATACACATTTTACCATCGAGTATAAATATTATTTACAACAGTAGCTAAAAAATTATCAGTTAAAAAAATGGATAAGTCAGTTTCTATTCGTATTGAATTGAAGCTTCGTTCCTTTTGCTCATGAAGTAATTTTCTCAGTTATTGTTGCCTTGCGCTGCTATGCTCCGGTTGCTAGATCTACTTAACGATTATACTACTTGTTTGTTAGTTCCCAGATGATAGATATTGTTCTATAAAAGTTTTTCGGTTAAAATGCATACTTCTCAATTTTATAGACACGCGATATTATCATCAGTATTTAATCTTTTTTAAAACCTTTATATGGTAAAAATGTTACCAAGGTAATGAGAGCCAGTTAGACACGAGTTCTTTACTCCAGCGATCAGTTTCGTATTTATGTTTTATTACATGTTTAATTAGAGACTATGCTCTATAAAGTGCTAATTATTGTTAACAATGTTTTTTTATATATTCGTTACGTAGAAGATACACTGCATTTACTTTGCTACTACTCAGTTATTTTATGACGGGTATTATGAAGGATAGTTAGGTACAATGCGAACTAAAACCATATTATTCTAACTCTATATAAATTGTTTTAAATATTAATGGTGCACATATTTTAAAATAAATGACGCTAGTTACATCCATATAAGTGCAATAAAACAATTACTGAAGCATACTGGCAAACTTAATTGCGTAAAGAAGCCGAGTAATACAGGAAATTATGTGAAATGATATCGTGTGAAATGTAAAAACGGAAGGAAGAGGGATCATATTTATATAGGCAATGAGACAAACGTTAAAGTTAGTTTTGTGGGAAACTAGTCATCCATCGCATCGTGTTGATTCTATAAAACTAAATATTTCACATTTAAAAGTATTTCCATTGAAAAGAAGCCGACAGAGGGTACAAAAAATTATATTTATGGTAGCCTAATAAAAATATACATTCTTATATAAGACTAACGAGTTTGGTATTCGATTATAATTTTATTATTATATTTCTTATATTTACATTTTAATTTATTTCAATGATTGTAATCTAATAAAGGATTGAAAGGAAAATAATATGGCTCTTTCTGCCGCTAAAATACATGCAATAGCAGATTCTAATGATTTATGGTAAGTATCATTGATAATTGTGTACAGTGTCTTCAGAAAATAAAGGAACCAAGGTTGAATATAGAATTGATTGAATCAAACGTACTTTAGTCCAAAAATGTTTCGTTAAGAACTTATGAGGCATTAAAGAAAACAAATTTTGTGTTTGCACATATGAATTTCAGAAACCAAATAGATTCACATATTTAAATCAAAACTATTTCTTTATTCTTGCTTAATTTATAGAAATTTATAAAAGGTTTTCAAAATGTACATCAATTTCTTTACTACATATTTGCTGTTTTGGAAATTCTAAATGACGTAAGAAGTCGAATTATTTCTGCTATTTTATGTCTCTTTAATTTTTTTTGACAATTAAACCTTCTTCTATGCAATGAATATCATATTCTTACATATACAGGGTGATCTACCACAAGTGTGTCAAACTTCAGAGGCCGCTAATTTATCAAAAAAATAAATGGACTTTGGTTAATAAACATGTCCTAAAATGCATAATAAGGGAGCTACAACCCCTTGTAGGGGATGATGAGTATTAATTTTTTGATTAAGCCCAATATGGTGGTGACTAAAAAAATTAAATTTTCATATATTACAAATTTCATATTTAATAGCTTGCTTGGGGTAGTTTTGAGGGATTAGGGGTAGTTTTTTACAACAACCTTTTTTGACGTCTCTTTCGAAGCAAAAGTTTTAAATAAAATTATTTTCCATGCAATGGACTCAAATAAAGTATTTTTCGAAATTTTTGTCATATCAGCCGCTTTTGAATAATTTGCGTTGAATGGCAATAGGCTGCTGAAAAACCCTATTGCCGTTCAAGGCAAATTACTAAATTATTAAAGAAAAAGATCTTTTAGGAAAAATATTACCTAAGTAAAAAAATTATTTCATTAAGTATAAGGCTATCACGAAGCTAATGATTTGCAGAAGCTTTTGGGTTATCTTCCGTGTTGCATATTTTGTATTCTCAACATTTCGACCAAGACCACAACTTCCTTGGAAGTGAATGAATTCACTTAAGACAGTGGTACCACAGACTAAAACAATCAGATATTTCACTCAATGCTATTCCCTATGTTAGCGGTTTTCGTTTTTATGAGTTGACGTAAACATACCACGATTTTGCGCACAAGTCTAAGCGCTAAATGCGGGATGATCGTTACAGGACTGGCATCAGCCAGAGATACTTTTTAGACAGGGGCGGCTTGAAATGATTTAACATAATGTGAATAAATATGATAAAATTCTCTTGAATGGTAAAACATATTCGTAATTATTTCGATACATTAATATAATTATTAGTATATATTGTGAAACTGTACTAGGTGCTTTATTGGGTGATATTGTAATATTTATCGAGATATCTACTTAACAGCTTCGTTTTATGTTACATTTGGTGAATTACCATATTGTATTAAGTAGAAACAACATAATGAATAGAAGTTATATAGATGATTACCTATTATTCTTATACTTACGCTTTATTTGAAAATATAATATACGGTAGGTAACAGGAATGTTACAAAAAATTTCAAGATGTTTCCCGCTATTCATTTGGACTTTTAGGTTCATGTAGTTCCAGTAACCACTGGTTACAAATGCTCGGTGTTTATTGGATGTAAATAGCCTTTAGTTTGAATTTACCAATCAGAATTTAAAGTATTATAGTAAACGGGTAGTAAACGGTACCTAGCAGTATATGAACCGAAAAGACCAATTATTTTCACATTGGCATTATTTCCCTTTCCATTTGGTGGATAGACACAAAATTAAATAAAATTTTTATTCAGAATCCTGTCGGGGGTTTTTCGGGGGCAAAATAAAATACTCGGCATAAACTTTATAGACTAATTTATTATGAATGCAATATAATTCAAACACAAGTTATAGAATACTTGGTTAAGGTATGAAAAGTGTGGTTTTTAAATGACCGTTTTGCCCAAGAAACACTATCTAATACATGTAAGGAAATAAGAGATTGACTGACGTCGCAGTATGTTATGCTATGTTTAATAAATTAAAGTTGCAAGATATACAGGGTATAATTAAATGCTTAGGCTTTACAATAACAAAAAATACATAATAACAATAATATATGTTGTTTAACCTTTGTCGTAACTCGTAACAAGCTTTTTCAGAAACGAGAAGCACCAAGCGGGGCACAATGTGTACCCCATGCATTTTTTACTGTAAATGGCATAGATAATAATTTTATATATTTTATGGTTGTTAAATTTTATTCAAATTATTGTTTTACAGATAAAAATATTGTTAAAGAGCTAAAATAAATTGTCATTCAAATTTATATTTGCAACGAATAAGTTTGTTAGTTACGGCTAAATAAATTTTAAAACAATTCATTATTTTCAAACATATTACAGCTGTTATAGTAATTAATTCTTCTATGTATACCATGGTTTTTACAGAGAAAGTGTTTACATTTTACGCAATAACTACGCCACTTTTTATCGTCCTTTCTTGGGCGAAACAAACAATCCAATAATCAAACAATCTAACAACTTCTAACAAGTACTTGGTTGAGGTTCTTCTGATAATGGTGCAGCAGAATGAAAATTCGGTGGCAGATGTTCTATTGTGGTGGTCATCAAATGGGAAGTACTTGGCTGTGGTTGTTCTGTAATCATTTATTTTTTAATTTAGTTTTATTTTAATGTTACAAATTTATATAAGAATTTTACCTGATTGCATATCATTATTGAAGGAGAAGATTGTCGGTACAGCGTCTTTCTTTAACCTGGTTTTTAGCAGACTTGAAAACATTTCATCTTCGAAATGAAAGCAGCACACTCTGTAATTATTGTAAATATGGTTGGGGTGCAGGTTTTCTAGATCCGCGCGTCTACAGTAGTTCTTTATCCAGACTAGCATCTAATAAAAAAATATAACGAACTACTTATCATTTTCACCACGTTATATTATTATATCTTACCTCTTATGGTCTTTGGGAAATCTGAATAAACTTATATTGGTTAATGAGGAATTATTGGAACATCCTTTCACACAACAATAAATTCCCATTGTTTCCAAATAAAAATTGTCCAAACTACTGAATTAAATTGTCAATTGTCAATATAAAAACACTTATTTCAAGTCACTTAACTAGAAAGTTACACAAAAACAGTTCTACACGATATAAATGCTATTAATTTGTAATTCACAAAATATAACCTAGCGTCACATTATGTCTATGCTTGTAGCACGTTCTGACGGCAGGCTGACGGCGACTAATTTCTCAGATGCGCAGAATGGTTCGCAAATCGGTGACAACCAGGAGTCGGAGGCGGATACAAGCCAAAATACGTCATAAGTGAAATATCTGATTGTTTTAAGGCTTGTTTTGGTTCAAAATTTTCGCAGTCCTAGAACCGTTCCCGTCTTGCGCAATTTAAAAAATTATCAATTTTAATACACATTGCGCATGACGGGAACTGATCCTGAACTGTTCTAATCAGAACCAAAACAAGCCTTTAGTCTGTGGTGGTACCAAGAGTGTTCACCTCAACACGCAAGTCACTGCGTAGTACTGGGTCGTAGTATGTCTTAGTGTCTTTCTTTATCTAACGCAATCATAAGATGTTCTAGGTTTTAGGTATAGTGATTACTGATTACATCAGTATTATTTTAAACATATGCGACGTTTAGCTTCAGTTATATTCTCCAAATAATACAAATAACAAAGTAGTGACAGTCCTGAATGATATATTCTGTTATTTTCACCAGGTATGCTGTGTCAAACGTATCTTTTATACTGGGTAAACCTACTTGCATAATACCACCACTAGTCTACAACCTGATTATCTCAAATTTACTGTTTTGTGCTGGTCGCTTTCCATTTATACTCTCGGTTATTTATACATAAATAAAATTCAAATTCTTCCCTAAAAGTATTTTTGTTGATCTGGTTCGATATAAATGATTAATTAATTAATCTCATATTTTCAAATACTGACCCCCAGGTATTCTAATGATTTTTACTACTTGTACATCTAGTTGTTACGAAAGGATCTTTGGTGAAAAATTTAAATAAGGTACTGGCGGCAAATATGGCCCACCTTAATTTAAACTGTTTTTTACTTTTAACCTTTATTTTTTTATTAAACAAATTTTACATCAGACCAATAGGTAACTAAGCAGTAATCATATTTAACTATTTTTACGGATCAAAAACGATTCCTGTTGGAAGTATATTCAAAAATGTCCAGCTCTGCAATTGGGCCATATTATCCACCTATTCGGATTATAAGGCCCGCACAACCAAAAAACCCTAAAAAATAAATGGAGGTAACTTTTGTATATTGTTTTATTCTACATGTTAATAAGAAGCATCCTAGTTACAAAAATAAATAAATTAGAATAAATGTTTTTTCTATTTAATAACTAAGATATTCAGGTAGAAAACTTTAACTCGACCGAAAAATTACAACAGCATGACAACACACCGGCAGTCGGAAACGCAATAGCTTTTGGGTGTAACCTCATAGTCAGCCAGCGCTGGGAAAAAAATCGTTGGTAAAGGGGGGCATAAGGAACTATTCGACGTTGACAGATTGTTGCCAAACACTGTAGACACTGTAGTTTGCGCAGTGGTGACTTGGGGCCATATTACCCTGCTGGGCCATATTTGCCGCCAGTACCTTAGAATAAATAAAATAGAGAAAACCCTATTTCATAACAATTGTCCGACATTTTCCAAAATCAGTACTTTAATTCATGGCGCATTTTTTTGTACATTTGCTGAAAAGAAAGAATCATTAACGGACGGAAACTGCGCTATAACTTTTACCATTTTTGATTATACATACATTATTAACTAAAATTTTAACTATACATTAGATAAGGTAAAATTGTTGCCTGGCTTCATAGGACTCATTTATCAAGAGCCAATCAATTATATAAACAAACTGAATAATGAATATCACTCCCTATGATGTTGTTTATATAATATTATTATTTCTTAACATACTAAACAACATTTCTGTCGATGTTCAACAAGTTTGATGTTTATGTAGATATAATCTTTCAATAGAAATCTTGATACGTTCTTTGAAAACTTAAAATAGGTCATTAAGAAAATCAAGGACAGTCTGTCACACCAAACAAAAAATATTTAACAACGTCTGCATAGGAATCCTACATGTTTTTAAATATCTGATGGAAAATACTGATTAGATCTTAATACGGGCACATCGTTGTCGATTTCGTTATCTCCAATGGTGATGTATTTTATTTGTGAAAGGTAGAGATTTTCATTTATATCTCGAATGAATTTACAAAATAAACTGACGCTTTGATTGTATTTCAATTAAACGTATATGTTCAACTAATCTACGCAGATTTCATCTGAAATGCGCTTTATTCAAGCCCAATTAACAAAAAACGTTAATTATAATCAGTCTAATTTTATTTATTATAGCTTTCAATGTTTTTCTAAATGAACTTGCAGAAAGTAGAAATGAAGGCTGCAAATATTCAATGTTATAAATAATCTATTTAGCTTTCAATTAATTTAAAAAACATTATCGCTTTCAAAAATGTAACAGAGTGAAATTTTATAATTTAAATAATCATAATATTAATATAGATTTTATGTGTGAAATTTTTTAGTTTTGATTTTGTCGTTTTTCTTAAAAAAATTTCTTTAACCGCCTTTGAAGTCATCCCCAAAAAATTCTTGGATTTTGTGTTAAATAAAGAGAGACGAGGCCCTACAGTTTATTGTGGAAGTTCTCCCTCCATCTAAGCCCGAGGTAAGTCAGAAATAAATTTTTAATTTGCCTCGGGATGAATTCGAACCATCGATCGTCGCAACCGAGTAAGTACATATCAACGTATTTTCCTACTCGGCTACTTGACCCTTATTTTAAATATTTTAGAGAAGTTCCTTACGAAAGACCAGGCTGGAATACCGTAGAAGTGAGAAGATCGAAGGATGTATCTATTTTGTCTGACGTTAAATATCTGGGTAAAATACAACTTACGGAAAATATCATTAGATAACTTAGACTGAGATACGACGATGGTACAAAGAGGTAGTGAGCTCGTAAGAGCTGGATCACTATAATCAAGTGCGTCTTTACCTTACAGTAGCAGTTGCTGTACACTAAAATATACTTACTCATGACCCTAATCTCTTAGTTTGTTGGTCCGACTATATCTCGTCGTTATGAAATAGATACTTAACCATCAAGTTGGGTAGCATATGAAATAGTGGAGACCAGGAGTCGGAATTTTGGCTAAGAAAAGTCAACAGGATTCTGCAGCAACAAACCTACTTCCCCCCCGGATGAAGTTTTTAGCGACCGCAACCCCCTCAAATGTGCAAAAACTACCCTTTTTTCACATTTTCCCGTTGTAAGGCTAGTAGAACCCGTGTTTGAAGGAGATTAGCTGGGAAAATCATTAGAGTTTGATAAAGAGGAAGGGACAACGGAAGGGGTAGGCTTTTAGCTACCTCTGGGGGTAGCCTTCCACAGGGTGAACATGAATCTTCTTTTTTTTTTTGTAATCTTTATACTCCCATTTTTGAAGATGTTGACAAAAAAAAAAATAATTTCTTCAGCTTTGACCTTTCCTACCCCTTCAAACGAGCAAACAGTACAAACACCAATCTCTTAGTCTTTCTTTTGAAAAAAAAATAAGTTGGGAATGTAATTGTGATTGGATGGCAAGTGAAGAACAATGGCAGGGGAAGGCCTGTCACTACATCTGGGGGCCTTCTCCTTGCCGTTATCCTTCCCTTATTATCAAACTCTAATGATTTTTTCAGCTAATCTCCTCCAAACACGGGTTTTACTAGCCTTACAACAAATGGAAAACGCGAAAAAGGGGTGGTTTTTGCCATTTGAGGGGGTTGTGGTCGCTAAAAACTTCATCCACTATGTTTCTCATCTCCAGCTCCCTCGAAAGAGAGAGAGAGAGACGTAGGTTTCATTGTTGCAGAATTTTGTCGACTATTCTCTTTCGACTCCTGGACTTCACTAAAATATTGAGTATTTGATTAAACATCAATAAAGAGAAAACGTAATTTCCATGACTTTTCTAATATTTTTAACAACGATTAATTGATTCCTATTGTACACGAAAACCATATAAAGTAAATTTTTTCACATAGTAAATAATGAAGCTCAAGTACATACCATAATAATACTGAAAGTATACCTATACATAATTAATTTACAGTCATCAACAGCGAAGAATCGAAGAATTAAAGAGGAAAATCGCAAAACATGAGTAATATGGATTATTCGGATTAGGTACATAATAGTATTTTAAATAACAAGTTTTGAAGACGAATCTTTTCACACGAGTGAGACAGTTTGGTGGGACGAGCCAAAGGCGAGGCCCACAAGTCGAATGAGTGTGAAAAGATGTTTTCAAACGTGTTGTTTACAATATTTTTTCTACGATTGAAAAAACAAACAAACAATTTAATAGATACCTATGTTTATTAACAAAACCAATTACATTAAAAATTAAAATACAAGTCGGTTACTATGAAATTAAAAAAATACAAATAATAGATGTCCGTTCTGTTTTTGACAGGACTGTGTAAAAAACATGACTGTACTGTGTTTTCGGATTTTTGCACACATCATGTGAAAAATGATAGTTTCGGGTCGTGATTGCTGTGGGTTTTTTGTCATTTTCGAGGGCAGTCGTAAAAAAAATAATTTTTGTGAAAATAATCTAACTTAAATGTTTGAGTTGAACTTATATTTCAAGTGTAATTGTGAAAATGGTTAAGATAAAGACTTAAACCTGAATATTAATTAGTTTTATGTAAAGCGGTTAACATTAATTATAAGCTAATATGCATATCATATAGATAACATGAATATTCAAATATTTAATTGAAATATTGCCACGATTTTATTACTTAATTGACTCTACAGATATTCTGTCAAATTCGACAATAATTCCTTAACTTAGTTAAAATAACAACTTTATTAATAATAAATTATAAATTGTTTATCAACCACCAATATTTACACTAAATAATTATTGAGTTTTTCTCCAATTTTTTAACACATTTTTCTATTATTAAAAATTGGGAAGTAAGAATCAGTTCTTCATTCTACTATAATATTTCGGTATAAATTATGAATTATTTACGAGTATGATAATATTTAAATTTTTTTATTTGAATAACATTCCTGCAAATATTTAGAAGAACCTTTCTCAAATATTGTTCCTTTACTTGGTCTTCCAGAATATGTTTTAATTGTTTTTTTTTAATACTACAATCCTAGAGATAATTTGCATAATGCATGGTTATTAAGTTTACATTTACATTTACATTTTAACCTCAAAAATGTTTAAGAATAAGTAATAAGTTCAATTAAAGGTGTTATTAAATTCAAAAATTTTCTGTCAATGTTCATTCTAACTTTGTGAAAAAAATTGTTTGCAAATATTTTGAGACAACTTTCCGAGACAACCACTTTTTATATATTTTTTAAAAAGTAATCTTAGTCGAATTTGAATATTAATCAGCTAGTAAAATGTATAAACCACATACTAAAATTTTAAGTCCAGCTGATGAATTAGATCCAATAAATCTTGCTTACTAAAATTATATATTCATGATTGCTGTGACCGGTAATAAATTTCAACTCAAAGTTCCACAAACTAGTTTTTCTGCATAAAATATATCACTACTATGTACGTCACAACTCTTTCAAACATTGTATTCAGTAATTATTCGTCACTTTTATCTATAACACCATCATTTATGTTATATAGGTATACTCGTAATTTTCTATTTTGTTTATCTTGAAATTTTTCTATTAATGCCACACCATTTTCAAAGTGCTTAGTGAAACTATTTAAGGTAAGTACGTACCTTTCTGCCAAGATTCCGTAGTAACTTCGTCGACAAAGTTTCACCAAAACTGTAACCATTTATCTCACCATATTAATCAAGTTGGCGTCTTTGGGAGATTAATTAATTATTAATATTAATATAATTTTGATCGGTCTTAGATTAGTATAGAATATAATTTATTGTGTAAATTGTTCATTGCATATGCACTTAGGAATAATTTCTTTACTTATCCTTAATTCCACACAATTAGATCAGTGATAGCCTCTTACTTATCCTAGAAATTTTGTATAGGGAACTTTTATTATTACAAGAACAACTCGAAATAATCGTATTTAATATCTACACCGCTGTTTTCCATCAGCTATTCTTTAATTTTAGTTTTATATGCATTTTCTGATAAGAATAAGTTGATGCTGTTTAGCAATACTAGTGATATATCAACAGGAAAAGCAACTTTGAAGTGTGTTAATTAAATACTCTGGTTTAGTATAGTTAGCTCTCTGTTCTTATATTTATTGTGTGTTACTGATTTCAGCAGACATAGTATTTTGTAATCATTTGTAAAGAAAGAAACAATATAAATATGAATATCTTGAAGATACCAATTTAGTTGTCACTGTACCATCAAATTACGTCAGTGCCAGCCAGCACTTTAATAAAAGTTCCAACCGCTTTATTCGCAACAATTAATGCAGAAAACAGAATGATTGCCTTCAATTTTCTTATTTGAGAAAACACCATTAAGTCGTTCAAATTATTTGCCCAACATCTTGCCCGTTCCCTCTAAGCTTTTTATTTTTGAAACGGTTCATTACAGCAACCAGCAGAGTAGGTACATCAAAATCCATTCTATAATAAAACAGGATTAGGTATAAAATATAAAAGAGACATTATTAAAGATTGTAAATGGACTGGTGCGACTGGACCGTATCTGAGTGCTACTAAATAATGCAGTGTGCGGTGTAAATGCTACCGGGAATGTAGTAGTGCAAAGGCGAACATCGAAAAACATTAGAATCATGAAACATATCGTGGATTTAGAAGGTAAAATAAAATCAAACTATATATGTATGTATAGATTTACAGAGCGAATTTTATATCAGTTAACCCCACTCGCGTTTCCTCGCAGAAGTAAGACAGTAACATGGTGTGTTAGACAGAGGTTATAAAAAAACTCAAATAGCTACTACATTTAACTCCTTAGTTCGGTTCTCAGCTGCAACAGATAGAAATGTTGCAGGGATTGGTTGTGTTATGTTGTTACCGTTGAACAATGAACAGTACTAATAAAAATATACCAACATTAGTTGTTTTTTGGACTGAATACCAATTTATGATAACCACCTTAGATATCTTAGCATTGGTGTTGTCTTAAATGTAGAAAGCCCTTAAAGTAATTTAATTACTGTTATAAATTAAAATTGTGTGTTTGTTTTAATTGTGGTGAATGATTTTAAAGCCGTGTTCAGTCTTTGTTACCATAATTTTTCAATAATATATCGCATTAATGTGAATTTCAAGAAACTACAAATGAAGTTTCTACAGACTTGAACATTATTTCGCTTGGTCAAACATTTTTTCTTCTTAATTGCTGTACCAAAATCACATGGTTAATCTAATCGGAAGTCTAATATAATATAATAATATTAGTCTTTTTATAAATAATGCTTTCAAATTCTATCATACGAACATTTTATAAAAATTAAACTTATTTGGATTTTTACATTTGAAAGATTTTTTTGTCTAGAATTTGATCGGCTATGCATGCAATTGCGTCGTTAAATTTTATTCCCTAGATTAAAACAAGACATTTCTTTGACCATCAAATTCTGAACATTTCAAAACATTTACGAGAATTAGGGCTTGTTTTCATCAGACACCAAAATTTAACAGCGGCCAGGAGCACAATTATAAAAACAAACATCTACGAGAATTAGGGCTTGTTTTCATCAGACACCAAAATTTAACAGCGGCCGGGAGCACAATTTTATTATAAAAACAAGCATCTTTTAAAATATAAATGTTACAAAAATGAGAATTAACCCCGATGCAATTTTCCGTTATGAAGCAAAATCGCTTTCAATATTTTATAACTGCCTAAAAGTGTGGACGATGACGACCACAAAGACATTATGGTTTGGAAGATATAGGCCATAATTCTCAGATCACCTTAGGAACTGATTTTTTTTACCAAGAATACCATTTTATCAAAGTAAAAACCTCCTTCAAAGGAAAACTGACGTTGGAAAGGGTTCTGAAAGGGGCTAGATGACAATGATCTTATGTATTTTGACTCACCAAGTACGACTTTGTGGCCTGAATCACACAAACAGACCCATGATTTCGTATAAGTCTAACAAAACAACCTGAAAACTCAATTGAATCATTAAACCTCACAACAGATAAACCTAACGTACGCGTTAAAGGGTGAAAAAAATAGAGCCAAACCTAACGGAGGAGGAGAAAATAATTCAACCTAACATCAGCTAAATCTTAAGTAATGCAAGTGCATACAAGTAGGGCATTGGGATGAGTTTTTAAAGAATTGGGGGACAATGCCAGACTCCAGACTCACCAAATACGAATTTGGTACTGGGATTAGAATGTAGTAAAAAAGAATTCTAAACATGCATTTGAAATCCGAAAAACTTACAAATGCCGAAAGATTATTAAAGGGAAAGTGGGTTTCTGGAGAGATCAAATCTATGTGATAGCGGACTGTCTTATCCTGGAAGGACCTATGGAGTGGGTTTCGTTTCTGTTTCATACCTCGTTGGACATACTCGCGTTTCAGTGTCCAACAGTAGTCAGCCATCATGTTTATATCCCAACGTATCTTTGAAAGCTGAGCCAGGCAGACGGAAACGAAACCCACTCCAAAGATTGTTCTAGGATCAGTGATCCCTCCACACCCTAGAGATGATCTTTCGGCTCCTGAATTTTTTTTCAGATTTCAAATGCTGTTTAGGCTTCTCTTTTACTACATCATTGGATTCTGGAAAAATACCAGTACCAAATTAGTATTTGGTGAGTTGATTTACATTGCCTTCCAGTTCTTTCAAAACTCATCCCAATGAAGATTTATAGTACGTAAGATTTAGCTGATGTTAGGTTGAATTATCTTCTCCCTCTCCGTTGAGTTCCGTTAGGCTTGGCTCTTATTGCCTCTATATTTTGCACGTTAAGTTTCTGAGGTTTAATTATTCAATAGAGTTTTCGGGTTGCTTTGTTAGATTTCTACGAAATCATGACCTGTTCGGGTAATTTGGGTCTCGAATTCATACTTGGGAGTAAAAATATAAGATCATTGTCCTCTAGCCCCTTTCAGAACTTCTTCCAACGTCAGTTTTCCATTGAAGGGGTTTTTTGTTGGATTTTGAATTTTCCGTTAGTTTCGTGAGATTACTGTAAAATCATGACCTAATAGGGCAGTTATAGCATCGGATTCGTGTTCAACGAAGTTAAAATACATATGATTAATGAGGTCTGACCCGCCAAACAAGATACTCTTTTTTGTGTGCCAATATTATTAATTCGTCTTACCCTTTGTTTTCCAATAAGACTTAAGGAATATGTACATCTTCTTGGGGTACTGCTTTTTAAATAGTAACCGTAATGAATACATTTTGTGGTAAGTTAAATATTTCTTTATTTGGATGCTATAAATTCTGTTATTTTATTTTAATAGATATTAAATTTATGTGTCGATGGAAAATATGACGAACCATTCGGAGAATTCGGATCATTTTTATCAGAACTGAAACGTAAATTAGAACACAAACAAAAAAAGAGGCCAATAAAACAAATTAATGTGGGTTGAAAAGGAGTTTGAACCGAAAGATGGAAAAATTGCGATTTTGCATCCATGGAGCAGTCATTAACATGTGACAATTTTATTGTATCGTAACAAGGATCCGAAAATGAAGTTATTAGATTTTATCAGGAGCATTGTTTTATCGCTACTTACTGTACCACCAAAATTATTTACACCTGCTCTTACATCTTATAAGAACCCAAAATTAGATATGACAGAAAAGATCATTGGATTGAAATTCAGATTACTCAGAGAAAATGTGTAAACTGTGGCAAATACAGGAAACTTTCCTGTCTAAAATGCAATGTTTCACGACATACCACGTAAAATATTCACTGAGCACATCTAACTGTAATCTACACTACCTGAATAAAATATAAATTCTTAAATTTGTGTGTATGACATATTTGCCCATATGTTTTTATCATACGTCAAAAAAAAATTTTTTTTTTTAAATCTATTCTATCAAACTAATACTAGCAACATATTATATGAAAACAAAAAAAAATTCTTGGGCGTCAATGTAGTTAAATCGACATACATCGATCGTATCGTTTTAAATATTAAAAGTACATATTATTATGAAAATGTATTTGTCATTACCTCCTATTCTATTCAATTGGAAAACTATTGTAATTTTAATTTTTTCGACAACAGCATGTTAATATTATTAATATATTTTTCAGTTTATTGGCGTAGAATAATATGTGAACTGAATCGACGTGGTATTGGCGACCTTGCGCAGGTGTGCGATACTGGACCAACCGCATTCCGCGGACGCGAGTCTCCTCGCAGACTCTGAATAGGAGAGTGTGCCCTGTATAAATCTTAATAAAGCGGCAGATATGTGGTGATAAATCCCCATTTCTCCCGGAGATATGTCCTCATTAATCCTAACCGGACACGTCTGTTTACTGGCCTTCCATAAAGCACTTCCATGTTTCCGGATATCATCGTGCTTTTCATTTCTATAACTGTGATTTATCAACTAAAAGATAAAACTGGGCTGCAAGAGGAAATCATAAAGTTTAAGAGTATAAAGGTAATTTTAGTGAGGTTGCATTAAAATTCCACCTTGAAGTTTTATATAAAATTATTTGAGTCCAAATGAATACATAGGGAAGTAAGTAGGCAAGTGCTGTATTCAAAATAGCGGAATTTTGAGGAATTAATTTATTATTGGCAAATAATTGTGCTCTGCTGGAGTGATTAGGTCGTCATATTCGGTTTCAGTGTCTCAAAATATATGAGTATCATGGTTTCATTCGTTTTCAATTAACAGACCAATGAAATCACCATATAAGGAGAACTTGCAGGATTTTATAAAATTTGATCCATTCATTGTGATAAAAAAATTACGGTGTATAATAGAGCAACCAGATTTGGTATCAGCGACTAGAAAGAAATACGTAGGAATAACTTATTTGTATTTCTATTTTGTTACGAGGACATTAATAGGTATCTTAAAGAAGAATAGATTTTGTAGGATTTCTAATTATTTTTTTAAATTAAAATATATGATGGTATGGTGGTCTAGTCTGCAGGATATTAATTGTGTCTGTATTATTCATCAAACTAATGCATGAATGATATTTTGTCCATCCATCATTTTAACTACTCTCTACTTTTAAACATCGTAAAATCGTTGTTTATTTTGTATAGTAGCTCGTCGCAATATTAACGACGCAACTGCAAACCGCAGAACATTCTCCATGAAAATGCCGATAAAAAAAAAATCAGAACACCAACAAAGTGACAATGTTTCAATCTGATTATCGAGCTTGTCAGAGTTGCAACATCGACCATTCATGTACCTAAGTATTTCGAGTTTGGATTAAATACAAAATATTTTAGATGCAGGTTCTCAAGTGAATGATTAGTATCCAAATCAGGACCTATTTGTGATACACACATAATCTAGGAATGTTCGATATTCAGCTACCAAATTTCAGTTCATTTGAATTTTTTTCGAAATAAGGGAAAACAATTTTTTGGATACCTTTTAATCAAAGCACATTCAAAATTTTGCAAAAATATTTTTGAATAACTATATCAAAAATAGAAATTGAAAACTCATCTTTGGAGCATGCCCAATGCATGCTCAATTGGATTTAAATCCTCTCCTCCTATAAGGAAGATTGTCTGTTGTTCTCCATATATACCATGATTTGTCAGTGGAATGAATAGTATAGTCAAGGGGGAAACGCTAACAGCGTTTCCCCCTTGACAGGGGATCTCAAGTGAATTTTATGTGGCGAATTTATGTTGGTTCTAAGAGATTATTCGTGAGTCATGTACTTGTAGCAGCTATTTCATCTTCTGTTTCACGACAACCGCTATAAAGTCTTGAAATGACACTTCGGGTGGTACCAATCGTGCAAGACATCAACTTGTCGTATACCAGCTTAAAGCATACCCACGAGTCTCAACAGTTGTTCTTGCCTCGGTTCTTGCTGATCTGTCCATGATAAATTTAACCTAATTACACCACTTTTAATGTGATATTAAATGAATACTGAACAAATTTATTATTATATTAAAAATTGAAAGGAAGCAGAAAACGCACTTTGCAGTTCAAATACATAGTATATTTTTTATTAGGTTAGAAATAAGAACGTAGTAAAGTATCAAAGGAGGCAAGAAAACAATAGTGTGTGATAATGTTTACTAATCAAACCTACATAAGTGTGGTAGGAGAGGAGATTATCAGCTATAATATCCCTAAGACATTGATAATGTACGAGATAATTTAAATTATAAACTTTTAATAAATAAATAATTGTTTTGTTGTGTGGCGACATTTTTTCAAAAAATAAAATTAGTTGTTAGAACTGACACAAATTTTCAGAGATATTTAATCTAAGTATAGATGTCGAGGAACTTCTTCTATTCACAACTACCGCAACCACACTAGAGTGCGTTTTATAAGAATTTAAGTCTACGAAATTATTTAAACTCCATTCAACAGTTTTAGTTGAATCAGAATAATTAACCATGTTAGTGTTGTTGACAACTTGAAGTGTATATTCAGATGCATTTTTTGGTTTCTGAAACAACACAGGCTTAGAAATCTCAGAATGAAAGTTGTTAATGTGAAGAACGAGCAAAATTGGTGATATGGCAGATTCTTGTAGTTAGTACAGACAGCTTTTGGTGAGATTTCATTACAGTCTCTGGTGGTCATGATCGACTAGTGATGATAAAAGTTACTTTGAGAATAAAACAAATATCTGTATTTTGAGAAAACAGTTATTAGTTATTAGTTATTACAGAAATTTATAATTGAATTCCTTGATGATTTTAACATCATTTGAATTATCGAGCTCTATATGATTCAATATGTATAGGTATTCTTTTCATCGTGCGTTAATCTTATTTCACCAATCTATTGCCTGTTTTAATTTTCAATTGTTTTTGCAATTGGGGCATTAGATCATATTTTTTTATAAAAGCAACAAGTAGTATATGATACCCTAGGTCCTAAATCGTACCTAGCTCAAAATTTTCCAGCAGATGTCTATTTTTATTTTGGTTTAATAAAACCTGTGCAGCAGATGTGGCATTTATAATATTTTTCATTTAATATTTTATGGTAATTTTAGTGCTTATGTTATTATTAAAATTAAACGAAATATAATAATAAAACTGTCGCATAACTTACAATCTAATAAACAACAAGAAAACAAAATTTGTGTCTTTATTATTTTAGTATGTTGGTAGCCGGAAAAACAAGTAACAAATTGAAATTTGTTTCACATAATAAATAGTCCTTTTTTATTTACATTCTTTACATTAATATTTGAACTCGGCAATACTTCATTTTCATGTAGTCAATAAATGGATAGAGGGAATAGAGTACTTAGAATTACTAATTTACATAACAATTAAAATTGCATGTAAAAAGTATAGGTTATTATTGAGAGACGAAGTGAAAGAAATATTAATGACATTTGTTCAGTGCCAGAGAATAAATTTCATTGTAATATATTTCTTTTTCTTTACCTTCATTTTTGTATAAACGATAAAGCACAAATAAAACATAAATACTGTTATTGGTTTTTCTTCAAACTACTTCCTAAAGTCGGATTTGAGATTAATTATATTGGATCATTCGACACAATTTAATTTTCTATTGGGTATTATTTTATAAGGTAAATTATCTCTGGATAAATAATATGATCAGTAACGTGCTCTTCAATAAATGACTAACTGATTAACATAGTACCAAAAAATGTAATATGAAATGTAATTTAGATGTTTAGATTTACCAAAATGATTTGGATTTTTAAAAGACTGTTATTGAAATGTTAGATATTCCTTTCATAGTTGTTTTCGAAATCGTCTTGGTCGTCTCAGTGTTATCTCTATTTTCATATGTATCTTTCGTGTCTGTTTCTAATTTTAATATCTTAATTTTACAAGTGGAACAAATTTAAGCACGATTGGCATTCAAAGTGGTAAATGTTGACGAATCATTATCGACTCTTATTATTACGCATCTTATTTCACACTTCAGTGCAGAGAATTAATTCTGGTACTGAACCAGACAAAAATAATTGAAAGTATGCTGGGTTTGATGTGACTATGATATATATTATTATGTACCCTCAATTTTCTCAGGACCACATTCAACTTTAACATTCAAGAAGTGTCCTTCTTATGTACCCAAGCATTCCAAGCAATTGGTGGTAATAAAATTGAATTAAGGGTTCAATTATTGTTGGTTTTTCATTATAACTAAGATCCGATGGTTATTTATAATAATTGTAATTGGGTCCATTTTTTCAAAAAGAACAAAGTCTTCTTGGAAAAATTAACCCTTTACATTTTTACTCCACTTTGAGTTATGGACTACTTCATCGATATAATTGTAATTAATTACCACACCATACAAGATTGCTTCCAGACATTAATAGTGGTAATTATTTTATATTGACACATTGGCATCATTCAGAGGATATACGCATTTCATCAACAGAAGATCTTCATCAAACCCCAATTTTACGAAATTAAAAATGATACCGTATAAACATTATAAACAATAAGACATTGAAGTTCAACATTTATATTTCAACTTTATTCTAAAAAAAAAATTACATAATATCATATATAGGAGTGGCTTCAGGTCAGTGATCTAATGTACTCGATGACTGAAGATTTTATATCTTTCACAATTATTTATGAGATTCTAAATTCAAAATGATGCAAATTTTTCTTGTACACGCAATACATTGTCGAATATTTTAAACGCCACAGAATATCAAATTACTTCTTTACGTCAATAGGAAACAGTGATTGAATGGAAATAATTCATAAAACAGGAATGTAAATAAATAAGTTGTATATTTATTACATACTAGGCCCAAAGTTTACTCATATTCTTTGTCAGGAGATTAATTATTTGAATAAATAATTGTTGTAGGTATGGCTTGTAAATTATTGTAAATTATTTCTGGCGTGTATACAATTTTTACTTTTATAATTCTGACTGGGCGCTGCAGATTACAAATACTTGCATCAAGATTTTTTATATATTTTAAAAATATGTGAATTAAAAAAGGTAAGCAACTTTTATATACCGTGTTTTCATTTCAAAACACTGCATAGGTAAGCTTTCGGTTAACCCACATGAATGCCGACCAAAGGCTACAGCGGCAGGCATTCGTCCATAATTTCTTTTGAGTTTGAACGATCGCTGCTTCTCATAATAATAATAATAATGATATAACAACAGGGACACTCATTTCGAGTCAATGGTTCTTCTTGGTGACTTAATTAATGATTTAGGTAGAAAATAACAAGTTACAAATTTACAAAAAAAAAAAGCTTCAGACCAGCAAATGTCTGTATACCTGGGTAGCCATGAAAGTATTGTCTACGGAATAACACAGTTATTATGAAAGATGGACTTTTGAATTTTGGAACGTAGATAAGACGTTACTAAAGCCAGAACCTGATATAATTGTGCACAAAGTATACAAGTAAACAGTTAATTTTAAATACAAACATTTTTTTTGTGTTTTATTTTGTTAAATATGATCATGATCTTCTTTACATTAACAATAATAAAAAATAATATGTTTAATTAAAATGTTAAAAATAATCTCCATGTTATGCCATCTGTCTATCAGAAAAATGTGATTTTACATTGGAATATAAATCAATTTAGACATAATTCTTAATCAAATGAAAGCGGAAAATATGCTCTCTCTTATGGTGCAAAAAAATATGTTCCCATTTAATATGCAAAATCTGATGAGAACACGTTTGTTTAATTATTATGAAGAACTTTGCGTACAGTTAGTGTCAAAAAACAGGTCCGTGAATCAAATCCAACCCCTACTTTAAATAAGATTCAAATATAAAATTCTGCAGGGAGCCTTCTTGCACTTTTCAATTTTTCACATTTTCTACGCCATTTTTTAAACAAATGCCAATCGGAGGCATTTCGCTGAAATCAGAATTTTATAGCAAACAAGAAAATTCAAAAATATATAGGATAGTCCGTTTAATTTGTCACTTCCGGTTAGACCCAAAGCAGTATTTTGTGCACAATTATGTTAGATTCTGGCTAACTTTTTATCCACTTTCCAAATGTCAGATGTTTGCCTTTCATAATAACCAAGTTATTCATATTATGTGTGTGTGTATGTATGAATAGTCTTTTCTTATGTATAATAACTATTGTTAACTTCCATAAGGAATAATTTGCTTGAGGCCTCAAAATTTCCGATAAAATTGTTTTATATTTTTTTATCAAGAAGTGCATTGTTAATTTTAAACAATAGACCTATTTGTAAAATTTATAATAATTAGATTCAACTTCAGTGGTACATCAACTAAAATATTTTTCAATTTTCAATTTCCAAAACTTACCGTTAATATCAATAATTTTTTACCGATTTTAAACTTGCCGTATATTTATTTAAATAATAATTAAAATACGACGAAAGCCTTATAAATAAGAACAGTGAACTAATTCTGCATCCTGGTGTAATATCATTAACTAAATAGGTTTTTTCGCAATTTTTAAGATCAATGCACTTGAAAAGTATTAAACTAGCGTTTAATTGTTTTGCATTAAGTATAAAGTGCTTTGTAACTACTTCCGTTGATTGTGTATGTCACTTAGCTTACATAAAGTGGAGGAACCGCTGTTCCCTGAGCATGACGATTACGATAGGTGAAAGAAGGTAAGATTGAAGGAAAGAAAAAAAATCATTCATAGAGATTAAAACTATACATTCCTAATATTTTTACTTAGGTACTCATATTATTTAGAACAAGGATCATTATAATAAAATTTCTTCAGTGGTTGGCATTAATCCCGAAGAAACAGTAACAGGTAAGTATATTTGCTAAATGGGAAAAGTAGTAATTCATTGTTTTACTTACGAAGAATTTTAACATACTATTAAACTGTGTGTGAATTTTGACCAATAAATTAATAAAGCATAGATTATTATAGATTATCAAGAACGTTGAAGATACGTCCGGCTTTCGAATTTAGCTACTCTGTAAAGTGCGATAATCTTGGGCCAAGAGGTTGACGGCATTGCAATCTTTTGTTGTTGAATTTGCCGCAATATTAGGTATTGTAAAACTCCCTTGGGTTCATTGCACTTCGCAGAAAACAAACAAACTTTTTTCCAATCTACAAATTACGAATTTTATTGTTTCCAAACAATAGTAACTAATGATTTTTTTATTAAGTAAGTAATGAGAAAATAGTCTTCTTATACATGTATTATATAACATTCCTGACAAAAGATACAATAGTTGTTGAAAATCATTATATTTCTATTCTTTTTCATTCATGTATTGAACAATCCATATAATATTCATTATTATTACCTCTCGAAGAAAAGTATGTTGCGTTTTTTTTTTAATCCAACATCTCAATTGTAGAAATGTTTATACTTGACAACTAACAGTCTGATTGTGTTGAAATTTGGACTTTGCTATGTGAGTAGTTAATATTTTGTTACAAATATTACAGTAAGTCCCTATTTTATGACGCAAAAGTATAAATATACAATAATAATTATATCAAAATGCAATAAATAAATTGCTGCAGAAAAAATACAACATTTATCACTAGTTTATAATTTATCAATCATTGTTTATAATTATTGTAGGACCTAATAATCACTTTAACGGCAAAACACTTGATGTATTTATTAAACCTAGATCACGATGAAGATGACTTTTTAGATAATCTTCTACGCTAATGGAACAAACATAAGTTTGTTCTATTAAATTTTAGAGAAATTATTTTTAATTTATAAAAATTTTAGATTTATATAAGTATGTCAACTTTTCACTGTCTCATCTGTGGTAGGTACAAACATTTTTTTAATTACATAATAGTAATTCCACCAATTTTAGAGAAAATCAAGGAGTAATATCGTGTGGTAAAGAAGTAATTATAGGCCTCGTTATAGGCTATGTGTACCCACAGCTCCAAACCTCCTATATTTTTTAATTGGATATTTTAAACAAATCGTGATTAATTTCTCTGGAATTAACTGTTTTTTATAATTGACTCCCTATAAGTAGAGTCTAGGTTCTAGAAAATTTACATAACTTTAAAATTCATATTATAATATTCATCTATAATTTTTATAATTGCCAGAAATTATGAGGTTGAAAAGAGATTATCCAGACATAAAAAAAAAACTAGATAAGAGTTAAATCCTCATGTCGGTAGATCATGATTGACAACAATAAAAGGGAATAATCGAAATTAATAATATTTTTAAAAAATGGTTTGAAATATTGCCTAGATATATTTATTCTAAACTTAAAGGAAGCGTTAAGAATCGTAGCATAAAATAACAAGTTATGTTTATAAAACAAGCGTCCATACATATTTTCCATATTTTAGAGATTTTTGAGAAAGAAATAAATGACAACACAGTATAATACAAATCCCTAGACTACTGCGGCGTGTATATAATTCTAGCATCTTTGCTCTTCAAATAACAATAATTTAGATATTTAGCGCAAAACATGTTCCATTAATTCCCTTTTGTTGATTTTTCCCATTTTAGTATTTTTTGGAATAGCGGATCTAAACTTGAAACAGTTATTATAACTGATAATGTTGTCAACAGTTTTTATTTGTATTTTTTATGTCAATAAATAATATATTTAGTTATGGACAAAAGTGTTTATTATTCGTTCTGGTTTCAGCTCATGTTTAAATAATCGAGGTTTTCATGCACGCCCGGATTTATACATTATCATTTACTTTTAGTATTTCTTTCTATTATTTTACCATTTATGTAATACAATAATAAGTCTAAATAAGTATGTCTAAATCCACATTCATATAGAATTAAATATAAGAAATATTTAGTAATAAATATTAATCATCTATTTCTTTCTTACCACAAACCTTGTATAAACAAAGTCATTTATAAATAACACAAATGTAGTATGCAAAATGAAATCATTTATTGCAATGGGATAGCAGTAAATGGTTTATTTTTAATTATAGAGGATTATCCATGTCGGGCAGGATACAAATACCAACCGTAGATCAGCTTCTGGCTATTTGACTATTTTTATCAGCACATCTGCACATCTTCACCACTTAAATTCTTGGTATCATGTACAGGTTGATTCCATTTTGCTGTTTTCTTCCCCAAAAAAAATTGTTCTGTCAATTTTATAATCAAACAGAAGTATTGGCAAATTCGATCGTTTTATTTATTTATTTATTTATTTATCAATTTACATTACAGCGGCCAAGGCCGGTGGTTGTACATAAGACAAAGCAACTAACACTAACACAGTGTAGTAAAAGTAGAAAATATACATTTTTAAACGCAAAAGTAAGGGTGTTTGGCAGATGGTTTGCCAAATGGAGAGGGTAGATAGGTGAGGCCATTTGGAACATATTTAGCCCCAATGACCTCTATACTCTCACGGTTTTCGAGATATAATTTTTTTTGTTAATTTTGAAAATTTCCTAAAATTCAGCATATCAGCTATTATAACAATTTTTTTTATCTAACAGCTAAAAATTTTTATCTGTGTCTTTAATGTATCCCTGTTCCAATGAAATCGATAAGTAACGCTGATAAAGAATGGAAAAAAAATGTGAGCTAACGAAGTCCCGACAATGGGTAGAAATTTTTTTAAATGCAACTTTGCATTGCATTTAAAAAAAAAGTAAAAGCGATCAAGATGTTCAAATGCTTTTAAAATGTTCTCTAGTTTGTGCCCTTTCTAATGGTATATCACATTCCATACAAACTTTTAAATTACTTGAGAAAATCGGTGATACTTGTTTTTGTACCCAATTTAATTGTTTCACATTATGGCATAATATTGTGCCATTATACTTTTAACGTGTGTGGGCTGCCGAAAACTTTGTATTTGTTCGTTATAATAATTGTTATATTGTTACTGGTTTTGTTAAAATTCGTTATTGTTTTTTTACAATTCTCTTTCTTTGCTTGATATGCATTGTTTATAAATGACTTTATTTCGGTTTTATACAACCATAATAACAAAAACCTATCTAATTTGATATACAAAGATGTACATGTTCTTGGGGACATCGTTTTTGGGTTGGTGACCATAATGAATGAATTTTGTGGTGAGTTAAGAAATTTTTTTTCCATAATTTATTTTTAGACGTTTTGAATTTTGTAATTTTTAATCCAGTTTTTATCATGCATTAAAGAAGATTTAATAAACTTAATAATTTTATGTTTAGAGATGAAACATCAATGTAAGTATATCAAATTAGATAGGTTTTTGTTATTATGCTTGTATAAAGCCTAAAATAGAGTCATTTATTCGTTATTGTTTTTGTTACTATCTTTTCGCTACAATGACTATACTACACTCCGGTGCAAGGTAATTTTTTTATTACACACATACCTAACCTATTCTTAGAAATTGTAGATAAGGCCGCCTATTTTTTCCATACACAATTTGTTATAATAATTGTTCCATAAAAAACAATCAAATTCAAAACCGGGACCATTTAATTGCAGAAGTTAACGCTGCATTCAATACAATGAAAGAAGAGACGCGGCTCCGCACAAATACAGTAGTTGAAATGCGTCAAAGGTGTCGCCAAGCAAGACTTGTAATAAATTATAAAAAAAAAATCGTTGTTTTCTTTAGTCCTTAATTTTCTCGCAATACTGAGCTATATTGCAAGAAAATTAAGGACTAAAGAAAACAACGATTTTTTTTTATAATTTATTCCTTGTAAACAAGTATCACCGATTTTCTCAAGTCATTTAAAAGTTTTTATAGAATGTGATATACCGTTAGAAAGGGCATAAACTAGAGAATATTTTAAAAGCATTTGAACATCTTGATCGCTTTTACTTTTTTTTTAAATGCAATGCAAAGTTGCATTTAAAAAAAATTTCTACCCCTGTCGTAGTCAATATTTAAAATTAAAAAATACAAGACATTATTCGCACACACTTGTAATTCCACTTAATGAGGCATCATTTTTTTGGCACAGCCTGCAAGAAATATTTAAAGCTTGATATGATGTCATCGGCAAGAAACTGTTCAATATCATTATTTTGCCTTTGTAATGCATCTTGTCTTCTTTCTTCAGGATTACGTCGAGACACTGGCTTAGTTGTACAAAGATATTTCGGTTGATTGGAAAATATGTGAAGAACTGCATCCTCATTTAAACGAGGATATGTTAGTTTAGCCTCGTGCGTATTACCTATCTTTATACCATGGTTGTATCTTCTTTGCCTTCAAAGTGCAAACTGCAAATAGCTGAATGTTTACTAATTCAGTAATCTTCCGTGTGTATAGCTTTAAGCCACTTTTTTGCAGCACTGAATCCTTTGGGAAAGAAAAAGTACTATTTGAGGATTCAGTTTTTAAAGTACTTGCACAGTACACAGCAATGTCGAGGCATCTACAATATAAAAAATAAATAAATAAACACATTTAGTGCTCGTCATATCAGAGTCATGTAATGTCAAAGAATTGGATGCAAACAATTTATGAATTTATAACATCCACTGATAGAAACATGTGTAATTTTGTAACATTTAACATTTATCAAATAAACTGTAATAAATAATCATTTGCAAGGTATGTACAATAGACTCCGGCAGCTATGAGAACAAGCCACCAACGTCAGCAAAGAATATCTTCGCGGTCGTCCATCGAAGTCTCGCCCTCTAGCATAAGCGTATCATCATAATATTTTTAAAATCTGTTATTCGCAGCGTTGAGTTTGATAAATGTATGTCACTACGGGCATTTTTCAATATTCACCGGTGAGTACACCGGTCCAACCGGTTTCTCACCGAGCCGTTTCAGAATTGACCGATTAGCAAAAATAAGGTGTTTCTAAATTTACCGGTGTAATCAGCTGTTTCAACCGGTTAGGCACCGCATCCACCAGGTTCTTGAGTTGGAATTCGGTTGATATCTCGGTGGTTTTAATAACCTCACTTTAATTTTAATAATTTTGTGTTTTGTGGTGTCATTTTGTGAAGGCTAAAAATTGTACATGTTTTTATTAAAATGGAGTCCTGCAAACCCGTATTCAACGAAAAAGGAGTCATGTTAAATGGAAATAATATTAGTGTTACAAAATGTATTTACTAAGTAAAATCGTAGCCCGTTACGGTAATAGCATTTAAAAAAAAATCAATATAAGTATAATTTTTTTGATTAAGTTGAACTGGTCAAATTTTGTACTGCTTATCCGGAAATATTTTTTAAAATCAGAAGGTGTATAATTTAAAACAATATTTTCAATAAAATTTTTAATCATATCATGTTTTTTGAGTTCAATCTTGTTGGAAATTTTCTCTAACAATTCCTCATCAGAGGAAGACTCGTTAGAACTGCTGCCTTTAGTATGTTTTTTTTTCATCTTCTGCAATATTACCATACTGACTGCTTTATCGGCCATGTTGCAATAATACAAATATGTGAAAAGGCAAGGAAATTCTGATAAAAAATAGAAACCATAACGAAACTTTTCGAGCACAAGTGTCATTTTAAATGTTTTGTATACAAACAAATGTCAAAGTTGTCAACAGGAACCAAGAACTTTAACCGAAGCATTTCAAAATTATTATCCAAACACACGCAACCGGACATTCACCGGAAAAAAAATTCTAAACCGGTTCCTTCAACCGGTAAATGTGACGGTGAATTTTGAAAAATGCCCTACTTATGCCGCATTCAGAGCTACACTAAATTTAACCAATCAGTGAGCTGTACTCCCCTGAATTCTTTACCCCATTCATCTGTCGCGCCGTACTGTCGCTTGAAGTTAAATTTATTGAACTACATTTTTCAATATTCACCGGTGAGTACACCGGTCCAACCGGTATCCCACCGGCTCGTTTCAGAATTGACCGATTAGCAAAAATGAGGTGTTTCTAAATTTACCGGTGTAATCAGCTGTTTCAACCGGTTAGACACCGCATCCACCAGGTTTTTGAGTTGGAATTCGGTTGATATCTCGGTGGTTTTAATAACATCACTTTAATTTTAATAATTTTGTGTTTTGTGTCATTTTGTGAAGGCTGAAAATTGTACATGCTTTTATTAAAATGGAGTCCTGGAAACCCGTATTCAACGAAAAAGGAGTCATGTTAAATGGTAATAATATAGTGTTACAAAATGTATTTAGTAAGTAAAATCGTAGCCCGTTACGGTGAAATATTTTATTTAAAAAAAGTTCAATACAAGTAATTTTTTTTATTATAAGTTGAACTGATCAAATTTTGTCCTGCTTATCCGGAAATGTTTTTGAAAATCAGAAGAGGTGTATAATTTAAAACAATATTTTCAATAAAATTTTTAATCTTATCATGTTTTTTTGAGTTCAATCTTGTTGGCAATTTTCTCTAACAATTCCTCATCAGAGGACGACTCGATAGAACTGCTGCCTTAGTATGTTTTTTTTTCATCTTCTGCAATATTACCATACTGACTGATTTTTATTGGCCATGTTGCAATAATACAAATATGTGAAAAGACTACGAAATTCTGATAAAAAACAGAAAGCACAACGAAACTCTCCGAGCACAAAATGTTATTTTAAATGTTTTGTATACAAACAAATGTCAAATAAGTTGTCAACAGGAAACAGGAACCGAGAACTTTAACCGAAGCGTTTCAAAATTATTAACCAAACACACGCAACCGGACATTCACCGGAAAAAAATATTCTAAACCGGTTCCTTCAACCGGAAAATGTGACGGTGAATTTTGAAAACTGCCCTTTTGTCTGCCGCGCGACGTTTGTGAAAGTTTAAGGTTAGAACTGTAGGAAGTGCATTAGAAAGGTTAGAAATGGCTTTTAAATAGAAGACGAAACAGAGTTTGTTCATTTACAAAAGTACAACGTATTTTTTTACGCTCTTTTGGCAATTTCTTTTTTTCTGCTTGTAGTTTGCCCCACCTCCAATAACCTGCAAATAAAATTTGTAAATCCATCTTAACTTATTAAATGGTCAAGTATTAATGCCAGTCAATGCTATTTATTTATTTTACTATTTGAAACACAAAACATACATTTGAAATGTAACTTGACGCGATGTCGACAGTGTCGACGTCGACGCTACACTTTTCTTTGGTGTGCTATGTACTATCGCGGCCGAAAAAAAGTAATCGACTGATTTTCCCGTTGTAACTTGTAATGGCGCTTCCTTTCGTTGTACAGATACAAGTAACCTTTCTTACGGAAAACTCGGGCGCCAGTTCTTTCCCTTTTTGAAGTGTAAAGAACAACACTTTTGTTTCCTGGCGGTGTCCAGGAAAACCCTAGATAGCTAACAGTGAAGAAACGGTTTTTTTGCCAGAGGGTCTTGAGATGACTATTATGTCATAATGACTTGAATAATTTCTCAAACGGGTTAATTAGAAATTTAACAGAAATGATAACTCGGAATTTCTGAAAGGTATTATAACAGATTTATTCAATGTATAATTCGGCCGTTTAATACACAGGTTTATGGTGAAACAAAATAACATAAAATAAAATGCAGTAAAGCCTCGATTGACTACACAGTCGGCTATATACAAAAATATGACAACTAATTTTCAGCTGGTAAAGAAAGTACAATGAAATTTCGGACAACGCGGGCTCGCAGTGCGAGAGAATCGAAATATAAACACGCTATTCCCGTCAACGCTGGCCACAGCGTTGACGGGAAGCAAGTGATAGACACCCAACTAAACGGAGTGCGGTGAACAAGGCACAGAGATTCTTTGATTATTATTTCAAATTCAAACTATTTAATGCAAGCGGGTTTCTACGGCCTCAAATACAGAGTTTTGTTAAACAGGGATTATATTTCCTTACCGAAAAATAACGATTTAAACCATACACTGGGGCCATAAAGCTACCAGACTGATTATTGAATTATTTTGCCAGTGTATGATAAATCCACGTTTTGAAAATACACTCGCTGAGGGCTGTACCCAACTACCAGACTGATTATTGGAAGGTACAACCGGCGAATGTGTGATATAACATTAAATACAACTAGACGGAAACTTTAAACCGAACTCTGATTTGATTAAATAGATTTACAATGCGGCGATATTTACTCAATACAAACTGCAGTGAATCTCTCTGATTATTCAAGCTACGGAGCAGCGGTTGAATTACTAGTGTTCTTACCAAAATGGCTTACGGAAAGAAAAATTGAAAAGAACGTTTCTGGTCGGACTTTGCTTTCGGATGCGTAGGTATCGATAATTCGATTGATCTGGATTTTACCGTTCCCGGTGAATTTATTATCTTTTTTCGCTGACGTAGGCGGTCGGCGCGCTCATACAATATGTAGAACTCGGACAGGTGGCTTGAATGTAGAACTCGATTTACTAAGTCCGCGCGGGTTACGCAATTTATCTCATTCAACCGGACTAACGGAAAACGGAAATGCATTGCTAATAATTTTTAAACTATATTCCAAAAAGAACCGGCTTGAAACGGACACGTATTAATATTTTAGCAAGTTTTCGTAACTAATGATTTTTACTTCCGGCTTGAACATTATTTTTAAATAATTAACGGATTTTAGCTATACAGGGGACTATCGAAAATTAATCAATTAATTTACCAGCTGATTTTACAATAAATTGATACCTTAATTATAACTTAAATAATGACAGAGTTACAGGGTGTACCCAAGTGACGGAGATAGTGAAATAAAACAGGCAATCCTTGACAGATAAAAATCACTTCGTTACAAACTATGGTTCTATTCAGTGTAGCATCAATCCCAATATTTTTTTTATTAGTGTCAACGTCATTGTCATATTAAGCAAAAATAAATTTTTTATTACTTAATCATGCCTTATCATGTTTTGAGTGAAGAAGAAAAAGGCGACATCATCACCAAACTTGGGGAAGGGTGGTCTCAACAACGCATAGCAAGTGAAATTAATTGCAGCAAAAGCACGATTCAAAAACTAAACAAAAAGTGGATAGAAGCTCATAATCTGAACAGGGCCGTGGGTTCTGGGCGGCCAAGAAAGAGTACTCTAGAAAACGACAATACGCTGGTATTAACTATGTGAATTTAAACTCATTTTCTAATTCTATTGAAGCCAAAGGGCAAACCAACTTCCCAGCGTCTGTTAGGACAGCAAGAAAACGGTTGCGAGAGCAAGGTCTGTTTAACTGTGCCAGTGCTAAAAAGCCCCGACTAACAGATGTTAATAAAGAGGCAAGAATGCAGTTTGCAAATACTTAATGAAAACGATCGTTACTGGGAGCGAGTGTTTTTTTCCGACGAAAAGATATTTCAGTCCTGCTACAATGGTCAACTGCGAGTTTACCGTCTCAGGGGTCATAAGTTTGATGAAGAATTTGCACAAAACAGATAATAGCGAAAGGTATTGTCTTTTTGTTTAGTTTTTGAATTATGCCTTTGCTGCAATTAGTTTCACTTGCTATGCGTTGTTAAGACCATCCTTCTCCAAGTTTGGTGATGATGTAGCCTTTTTCTGCATCTCTCAAAACCATACATATTAATTGTTTTCGTATAATTAAAAAATATTAACAACTTATTTCCTATTAGTTTTTTTTTTAATAAATACGACCCCACCAATGATTTCTTGTCAAAATAATTTAATTGACATAACTGATGTAAAAACTCCCATTTACAAAGGAAAATTTTTCGAAAAAACATACTACTTGATAAAAAATCGATTACTTTTTTTCGGCCGCGATAGTACATTTGAAAAATTGATGGTGGGAATTTGTCGCGCGCGACAATCGAAGTTCTCTGAATGCGGCATTACTTTGTAGAAGTATGGTATCGCCAAAGCTAGCGCAGCCGTTGCAACGTCCCTGGCTTGTTCTTACAGCGGCCGGACTCTACCATTTTATTTTTGTTTTATAAGTTTATTCATTATTATATTATGTTATATTATAACGCAGGTTATAAAATACTGGTAAGTCAAATCATATACATACCTTTTTAGTGCTTAAATATTTTTATTTAATTAAATTATTATCACTTTTCCTAACCTCAAACATTGTTTGCATCCATTATCTGTCAGATGACGTTTTCACTAAAATGAACGTATAATGCTTTCTTACCTTTGTCGAGTTTAAAAACTTGAAATAAACAAAGTTAATGAATTATTAATAATAATTCTTAACACAGTACAAAAGTACAAACAGTACAAAGTCTAAAAAGTAATTACCAAACAAACACCAGGGCTGGTAAACAACACGACCAGAGTGGACTACCTGTCACGTTGCCAGATTTCAAACTTCATGGCTTGGAACTTTAGGGGGCTGTGGTCTTGTCCATTATAAGGATAATATACCATGGTCTTGTCAAAACTTTAAAATTTTTCGTTAACGTCACAAATGTCACTTTTTAGTTCGGATCTGCTGACCTCAAAATCGCAGCTGGACCGCACAATTCACAATGTACTTTCAAGTTGGACTTTCGAGCTTGGATATCTTGCCAAAACGGTGGCCCGGCGGCCTGTTTTCGTTTGGAAATATGGTTTAAAATTTTCGTGTTTTCGCAAAATTCGCCAAAGAGTCTATAGTGCGTCCGATAGATTGCACCTTATAGTCGATCCGTCCTAGGACGGAACCGATTACAGTTTCGGACTCGGGACGACTTCAGGACCTCGAAACAATTTTCAGTTTTTCGATAGCGCCCTTCCTCCACTTTGACAATTAAATGTATTAAGTGTACGAAGTAAATTTTATGCTTCAAAACTATAATAACTATACGCTTATCTAGTGAATACGTCATTTGACAGGTAATTGGATGCAAACAATGTTTGAAATTTGGAACAGCGACAATACTTTAATAGGGTATTTTACACGATAAAAAATTAATTGTGGAATATTGGAAATACAATGGTCTGTGCATGGAGAAACCTAAACATATAGGTTTTTATTGATAAAAATACAAGATTAATTTAATATTCAAGTTTTAAAAAGTGAGATTTTTAGTCTATAGTAGATACTAAAACGTTAGCCGCCATGATGGTTTCGTATGTGACGTCACTATTATAATAAACTTTAGTAGTAGATTATAAAAGGTTAACTTAAACGTTTAATATCAGTTTGACAATCAATTGAATTTGGATGGTTTGTAATTTGGTTTGATTCGGATTCTTTTAACTGAACCGACTATTTTATATTCAGTATAATCCTCCATATTGTTTTTCAACTTTAACATACAAAAAATTTACTTCTTTTTCATTGATTTACAGCTTTTTTGGAACATTATTTACAAACTGTAACATATAACCTCTAATTTACGAACACTGACATTTTATGAAAATAATTACTTTTCGTTTTTTTTATTTCTATTACTTGATACAAGATGCAAGATATAAGTGCACTGTACTTCGAAATTATCTATACAAAAATACAGTAGTTACACTTCCTTTCGATAATAATTTTGGTTTTCTTACAAGTTTACACCAAATTATTGTTTCTCATTGTAATATCATTCGGCACTTATAAGGACTATATTATATTAAAATAAACGACTTTTCTAATGTTTTTATACTTGTACTTCTGCAATTCAGCACTTCACACAGTTACACACCAATGATAGAGATTATAACTCATTATTAGACAATTAAAAGAGAAAACTAATTATAATACCATATAAAGAGTATCTGTATGCGTGTGTTGACTATCGTAGTGAAGTCACATCCAAACAAATCATGGCGGTTAGCGTTTTCGCGCGAAATTTAAAAATTGAAATTAAAAATGCCGTTTTAGACTATTTAGCAATTTCATTAAAAAAAAACAAAAATTCGGGTGGATCATTACTAACCATATAAACTATATTTAAGACACTTTCCGAAAAACCGTAAAATACCCTATTATATTTAGTTGAAATCTAATTGAAAACTAGTCATTTTTGTTACTTATCGTACCTAATGCATTTGTGAGAAATACCATGCAAACGAATTTTATTGCTTTGAATTTTGGAAAAGTTAGAGACGAAATGCATGGTTGTACAGCAGCAAATTGCAGTAACTTTGCGAAAAAGGGCTTTTTAATGAAACGCTTCCCCAGAGTCCCATCAGCAAGGAGAAAATAATGGTTTATCAAAATGAGAAGTGATAGTTGGAAACCAACAGATTATTCTTGTTTATGTGAGGTAGATATATATTATGTACCTGCAGTTTATTTTTATAATTAAATGAATATTTAAACTTTGCTCTTAGTAAGGGAAATGGCGTGCAAATTTGACGATGAAAGGTTCCCGTCTGACGGTGGTAAATCGAAGAGACCATATAAATACAAAAGATTTAACATTGGAATAGTATATCACAATACAAGTGAAGAAAGTAAGAATTTTGCTCACACGTGTGCATTTTGCACACGAGGCGGCAGCCGAGTGCGCAAAAGCACACAAGTGAGCGAATTCGTTTCTTCACCAGTGTTGTATAGCATTTTGTTTAATCCTACCATTAAAATGTTAAAGAATTATTAAATTTTGTAAAAGCTACTTTAGTACCTATATGGTTTTGTACGAAGTGCAAATCAACGTAGATGGCAGGTTGCGTTGCTATGGTTCGTGTAAATATAAACATTTGTAGTTGTCAAGAAAATTATTGACCTGACGGGTGGTGAACATTTTTTTATAAAATTGTGAAATAATGGAAGGAAATTATGATATTACTGTGCCAGCAGACATTCTAAAAGAAGCTAATGTTGTTACGCTTCATATATTGCTGGAGAAATCTAAAACAAGGTAAATACCTTGTTTTGGATTTCTTGCTAATAATAATAATAATAATTGAAATAAATGAAAAGGTAAAATTTCGTCCGAATTTTATTGTAGTTTGACAATTGGTAATTGTACAGTAGGGTAGGCGAAAGTGACAGTAGAGTGGGCGAAAGTGACACAAGAGTGGGCGAAAGTATTTTCATTCACTACTTTTGCCCACACGTTGCCATATAAACAAATTTGTGAAAACAAAGGATTTCGAGTATTGTATCCAAGTAAGAAACTGTATGGTTCAAGAGCAGGATTAAACAAATGTTTTTGGTTTCCTAGTAGGACGTCGAAAATCAGTTTCATGTTGCATATTATGAAGCATGACTTAGGCAGAATGACGTAACGCGTGAGATTTTAGCGGTTTCAGAACAATAGACGTCAAAATTAAACTTTTTCGTTCACTCCTCCTGAGCCTAAAATCAGAGCGTGACCGTGCAATTCACGATGTAGTTCTATTAGTTTCAGTCCTCTACCGTGGATTACTTACCAGAACAGTCCCTCGGAAATTCGTTTGGAAATAGTGTTTGAAGTTTTCGTGTTTTTGCAATTTTTTAAATTTTTTTAATACCTTGCAATTTGAAAAATCATAAGGGTGGATTTAGGACCGGGGTTGCTCTGCCAGTTTGTCGATATCTGATTTGTACGTATTACCGAATGTTAGAGGTTTGAGTGCCATTACTTTAACATGAGATAGATTAAGCAAAAGTAAACAAAAAAGTGTTTCATGGGAGATTATTGCTTCGTTAAAAAAGTCATGCCCAACAATCTCCAACACAACTTAACATTGAGAAGCACGTCGAACAGCTTATTTAATTTTTTCTCGTCGAAATATGCACAGCCGAAAACTAACTAACTTAAAATTTTGCAGTTTTTCGGAATTTACAAAGACAGGGGTGATTTGAAATGAAGCAAAATAATATGTATGTTCGACTTAACTCTCAATCTCCTCTCCTCTCATATCCAACGATATGTCACAGGATCACAGTATAGTCAAAATGCACCGAAATTCATAAAATAAGCAAGAAAATTGCGAAATCTTTGTAACTCTATACTTAATATTTATATATTTAAAGGTGGAATTTTATTGCATCCAGTTATAAGGCAGACAAATAAAACTTATAAAGACATTTGTGCGACGTATGTTAACTATTTGAAAACCAAATTTAGACAAAATTCAGTAATCGTAACCATCCCTCAATAAAAGTTTTTGTCAAATGATATAAACGAAATTCGAAATGGCTTGGCAATGAAAAAAATCCACAAGAGTGGATAGAAGAAAATTAACGGCTCTTACAACCTGTGACAACAATTTTTGTGCCAACAGCAGAACCAATATTGCAGCTTAACTCCTGCAACCGCAACAGAAAAACAGGTTTAAGATGCTCACAAATTTACGGAAATAGCTACAATGTCTAAATTCATTCATGGATAAAATTATCGAGGATCTAAACGACGCAGAGGATTTAGATACTATCGACTCCGATCTTCTTTAGATACAAAGTGTGTTTCATTCAATATAATATAAAATTTTAGACTTCTCGAAAATCCGCACTTATTCAATCATTATGTACCTACTTCTTCAATTTACAGAATACACTCACAGATAGACAAGCAGAAAATAAAGGAAACAAACGTAAAATTGTAAAATTGGTAAAAATAATTTAATAAAAAAGTAAAAAATTAATATTCCTCTATAAATGAGAATATAAGTCATTCTTATTTTTTGAAAATTTCTCATGGTTCAATTGACAATTTTTATTATGCATGTGAGAACCTAGTTCATCCCACGGTTTTTCAAGTAGGCGGCTCCGACACACCCCTTACGGTTCGGGACTCTTCAGTTTCTTGAAATATATGTATTTTTAAACGTATATGTCAAGTTTTAACGAATTCGCTAGTATGTTCTTGTTTAGTTTGCACACTTTGTCTGTACTAGCTACGGTTAATAGTTTGCGATTAAACGATATCGGTATTTGTAATTGTTAGGAATCACTTTTCATCATCACGAAATTATTTTAAATTATTTTAGTTTTAACATTAAAAATGTTTGATAGTGAAAAAATTTGTATAATACCATTTTAGTTTTAATTGTGAAAATGTTTTTGTGGGTGTTTTTATTAATAAAATAACTTTTTATTTTCATTTCCAAATAAAACTACTGATAATACGATTTTACTTTTTGAAAATGTCTTGTGTTAATAAAACAACTAAGTACTACTTTGCAGGAAAATATCGTCCGGTGTATCATAACTTGATATACTATGCATCAAGTATTTGAAAATAAACTTTTATTTCTTCTGAAGTTAGAAGGAAAAACGTTTAAAATAGGAAAAATTCAGCATAGTGTTGCATAACGAAGTATTTTATGGGTTCTATAGATACCTAAAGACACTAATAAACAAGCTGAATCGCATAATTTTAATAATTAATAATTATATTTCAAATAAATAATTTTTCTTAATGCGATAGCTGTGATTTATTTATTGGGTGTTTGAAAAAGTAAAAGTGATTGTAATACGTAACGTGCCATAGATCAGTTAGTTAAATAAGGAATTCACAATAATTATTCATAACTATAATTATACCGACAATTTATGTTAAATGACTTTATTTATCTGTTTATTGTTATTTTAATATGCTGCATAAATATGATAAATTTACATTTATTTTGCTTAATACCGGTACCATTTCTAACATTATGGGAAGAAAACGGGTTTGCAATGCACCTTATATCATAGCTGACTTACTACGGATGTCAATTCTGCTAAATTATTATTATAATTACTTTTAATGCGACGGTATCATGTTTCCTTTGGCATATTTATTATTACCACGACGTCCGCTAAGATACGGCGACGTTCCTCTCTTGTATCGTACTTAAAATTCTATAATAATTCAACCCATACTCTTCTTAATTTTACAGGATAATTTATATAAATTTTATAATTTCGCATTATCTTATAAAATGAATTTTAACACAGATCATTTCTATGAATGCATCTGGCGGATTTCAATAATACCGACTAATTTATTAAAGATTAATCAATGATCAAATATAAAGGAAATTTTTTCTAATGTAGCAATACAATTATTGCTAATACTATAATCAGTCCTTAATTCTTTAGTCTATCTGGTCCATAATGAAAGAATCATTGCCACCAAACAAGTTGGTGGTAAATACGCGTTTCCAAATATTTCGTTGCAAACAAAATTATTCTAATAAGTGTTATTTTCAACCAGGGACTCTAATACAAATTTGTTGATTGCAATAAGGCAACAGCAGAAGGGTTAATTCTAGATAGAGGAACTACACTATACACCACCATCGCAGACAGGTTTCTGGCTTGTTGGCTATCAGGGTTTCATCTACTAGAGGTTTATTGTAATTTAAATTGAATGAAAATATCAGATTTTGCAATATATTTGTTATATTTTTGTTGTCATACGGTAGATAGTAATTAAGCAGCTGCAAGTGTTGAATGGTCATTTATCTATGTACACATAAATAAAACTTAATAAACATATCAGGGGATTTCGGCCTTTTTCATTTTGTAAAAATTTTCGTAAAATATAAAATTTATACACAAAATATATTTACTTTGTGAAAATACAGTATTTCGATACTTAGTTGTGTAAAACAAATTAAATCCATTAACAATAAATTTCATTTTCGACTGGCAGAGCTCCAGATGAAGTGATTCATCGAAGGATGGCAATCACCATTAAGCGAAAGTAATGGTAATAAGAACAAGGGAAGCTAAATGATGTTGATGATTACGTTTGTAGCCGCTGCATACTTGAAATCACCACACCACCCCCATATGAGCCGCCTTTGAGACAAATGATTTTACTCTCAGTCATTCTTCCAACTGCCTTGTGTAATTTTTTTGCTATTTCTAACTGTTATTATATTATTGCAGTACTATTCTCAAGGTAGTGTGAGAGAGCCCTGCATTTATTATTTACATTTCGTTTTTTCAAATTTAAAAAATTCCAAAAAATAAGTGAGTTACGAACGATTTTTTATTTTGTACAAAATGGCCGCGTCAGATGAATGCGATGTAAGAAAATTACTAAGTAGGCTATGGAAATTATTAGCAAGGTAGTAAACTTGTCTGTAAAGAATAAAATAGTTATTTAAATTACTGATTTTTCATTAAAATTATTTCTTGTTTAATTTGTGATTACCTTTTAAATACACCTTTATTATTACAAAGGATCTCGTTAAGAAATGATTATCGGTGAACAAATTAAAGCTTATGAATCATTATGTCCGAATAATAAAAAAAAATAGTACGGTCCCATTTAAAAATTTTCCATAGGACTCCTACGGAAATGAAAATGAAAATTAAATTCCGTTTTTTGAGAAAAACCTAAAAATAGTCGTATCTATCAGTAACTTAAATAACTATTTTATTCTTGACAGACAAGCTTACTACCTTGCTAATAATTTCCATAGCCTACTTAGTAATTTTCTTATATCGCATTCATCTGACGCGGCCATTTTGTACAAAATAAAAAATCGTTGGTATCTCACTTATTTTTTGGAATATTTGAAATTTGAAAATACTGTTGCAGTTAGAATTTCATGTTTTATAAAACACCACAAAAAACATGGTCATTCCATTTAAGAAAAAAAAGTTGATGTCACTTCCGGTTCAACCGGAAGTGATATTTTTGTTCATGCTAGTCTAAAAATTGCCCACTTTTGTCTTATTCACCTATACCAAAAACGAAACTTTTAAATTCAAAAACAACCAAAAAATTGGGGGCGTACATTGACTCGTGGCCACCCGGTATACTGTATAATTACAATAATTACCATTGTCTTTATTCTATGGAGATTGATATACTATGCAAAAAAATCTTTCTCCCTATTGTAAAAATAGATTTTGGATTTGGTCGCGCTAGGTGGACAGTGTGGACACACAGTATAGCTACTAAATGGAAATGTATAACTGTATTGGATATAATGGGATCAAGTTAAAATATTTCAAGGGTTTAACAAACATTCTAGAAACATGTACCTAATTTTTATTCTATTTTTATATAGGTAATCATTTTTGTTTTGAATAAGGAGAAGTTTAACTTAATCTCGTTTAAAAGCACTGTGGATTTAAATTTGTTTAATAGTTTTAACATTTTCCATGACAATTTTAACTCTTGAACACGGTTTCAGTGTTGGTTTCATAAATTTACACTTTACCGTAGAACTTTGAAGCTGATTAAAAGTAGTAACCAACAAATATTGGTAAATGAAATACTTTTTGTTTTAAATGCTGTAATTTTTAACTAGCAGAATTTTGACAAACTGGATAAAAGATAATTTAACAGTGATAATATCTAATAACGTAATAATATAGCTTTCTAATGCCCTTGTAAAGAGATAGGAAAAACCAATTTTTTTAAAATACTTGAAAATCCAATTTAAATACCAACAAATATGATGACCAGATTATTAAAATAATAGAATAATTATAAAATATTTTAATAGTTACCAAATTTTATAACGATGAAAAATTTTAATATGGAAACAAAAATAAATACTAATAAATAATATAATTTCTTGTTAAATTTATATAGTGCAACAAATTTAATTAAAACATTCATGAGTATGCAACTAATGCAACTAAAAGACCCGTACCTTACACTAATCAAAACTATACCTATGAGTGCAGCATATCGAAATATATTAAAAAACTGTTTAAAGATTATGCCTCTCACTTTCAATCTCACAAATCTATAACAATTTATTTGTATTTTTATGCACCTGTTTAAAAATGAATAAAAATTATTCCAGCCTAGAGGCTCGAAATAAAATTAACGTTAATTTATGCCACATGTGCAAGTTTTAATTATGGTATAACTGGCACACGAACCGAACCGTCAGATTCTAGATTTTCTTATTTGAGTGGAGGAGTGTGCGAGCTCGGCAGCTGGTCAGCTCATTGATTGCAGTCCTGATGAGTCCATCTGGCAAGTCGCAGAGACCAAAGGGCAAAACTGCCACCCTTCTCGATTCTCTCTACGTTTACTTACTTCCTCATTTACTAATCAGCATCTATACAGTGCCTTGTTCAGTTTCGCTGAACATAATCACTTGAGAATACGTATAGGAGGCATCTGGAAAAAAATCTGAAACAATTGGAAAATAGTAATTTTTCTTCTTATTTTTTATCAGTTTATCAGTTTATACCCAAATTAATAGCACTGAAGTTTTCTTATAAGTAAACAATGTTTAGGAACAAAAATACACACATATTTTCCAGAAAAAAAATATTTGAAGAAAAGGTATTTCCAGCCTTTCCAATAGACTTTATCACACACATCAGAAATTAACTCCTAACATTCACCCAGACTTAAAATGTTTGGTCATTGTATGTTTGCTCTAAAATCTTAAGAATTTTCTCTTATAATAATTAAATAAATCCTAATATTTACAAAAAAAAAGTAGTGTTTCTAATATTGCTAATTTTAAAATTGTGTTTTAGTTATTTCTTTACCCTACTTGTGTACCTAATGTACAATGTATATTAACGTAATTAGACAAATAATGTACATACGAAATTAGGTAATTACATATTAACTAAAAAAATCATTGAGATGCAACCAATGGGGATACTGTTGTAGGAATATGAAGCACAATAGGTACACTTTTGCCAGTAGAATGTACTTATTTATTGCTCATTTCTATAAATCAGTTTCCGTTCGTAGATGTCAAGCAACGCCTTTACTTCCCACAACAATCAAGTGCCACCGTTATTTCCTCCATTAATTTCTTCCTGAAATAATACGTTTCTATTGTTAATTGTTAGAGTATCATAAATATATGTAGCGACCGATTGTTTTACATTATCTTCCTTAGTGACACGCATTCTGATTTTTACAGTTTTGAAAGGAAAGCGGTTTATTACTGTCCATAAAAAACGTGATTAGGAAATTGAAATTAATGCAAATAAAATGTAAAACATGTGAAGCTCATTACTTCGGATTGTTACCATCAATTTGCTGATCTCATATTCAAAACCGTATACCTACAGTGTTTCGGTTTTGTTATTGCACAAGAGTGATTTCTTGTTCTGTTATGTGGTAAACTTGAAATGGTTTTATGATTATTTCGAACGTTTTTTTTATTAGCTATTGTTTGTTTTTTATTACGTTTATTTCAGTAAGGGAATGAATTCAAAATTATTTATATAATAAGTAATAAACTATATACTAAGGATTACTTTTTACGTCATTAATTTGTTATCTGTTCATATTTTAATAATATTTTCCCATATCTATTTTTAGAATTAAAATAATTATTTTGTAATAATTATTTGCAACATTGTTTCAAATGAGTTGCAGATGTGTTCTGCTTAAAAATGATTAAACATTCAAATTATGTACTTGAATTTGCGTATAAATCACATTAATAATAGTTTAAATATAGAAGATATCGCCGATAGTGCTCAGAAGAGACGAAAATCTAACTGCGAGAGTAAATGTCAGTATAGGGATTACTAAGACAACCATCTTGGACATGTAACCAAAGTACCACACTTGGCACTCATACTGGAACTCTGTATTGTTTTTTTTTATCATTAATTATAAATTTATAAAAGCAACCTGAATCATTAACTTTACGTAGTGGTCGAAGGAGTGTCATCATAGATATTCCCCATCAACATTGATGGTCCACAGGAATCTTATTGCCAAGTTTCTCTTTTAACTCCCTGCAACATGTAATCCTGTGCATAGTTTCACGGATAGTATGCTCAATGACTCTTAGTTTCGGTGAGTAAATAATACTTACACATCCTGATGTTCACAGACCAACTCGATTTAGTCGGACTCGACCAACATTACAGTATAAGGTATAAACACAACCACGTTAGGCAAGATGTATCTAGAAATTTTTCAATGTTGTATGTTTTGTGGAATAATATATGCAATAATCTAGCTAGTGAATCTTGGTTAGATGCTGCCGCTTCGTCACTACCATTGTAACAAGCATAAAGTGCAATTCTGCTCTGTTTTTTGAATAATATGGTCCAGTATTTGAAATTTCTTTGGAATCTTTTATTTAATCCAAAATTGACTTGTGTGAATGGCGAAGGACGATACTGCTCTTACGAATTCGTTAACCCTTTACATCGTCGCTATAGGTCTTTTAACACCCATTGTGTACTTCATTAAGTGTCATTTATTGAAAAACAGCGGAAACATTTTTGTTCAATTTAATTAAAATTATTAAACTTATATCACGACCACCCTGTATATGTCTTTGTTTGATAGTGGGCTACTATTATGGGCACTCACTGTCTCGTAATATATCCTCTATAGATTCTGATTCCTGCAATATTCGTATGTTATAAAGATCATATCAAATAACCTCGACGGAATAAAATTATAAGGACTAATTAAGATAAGCTATATGAATAACGAAAAAGCTTCAATAAACATTATTAAAAGATAATAAACGCTTATAAGGCACTCAGCATTTTGCATTTATAATGCAATATTAAAAGCTTTTAAAAGCAAGTTAAAGTTGCAGTCGGTAATAATTATTGTCGACTATGTAAACACATACCTTACTCATATCGAATATTACAAAATTCACTTCCACCAAATGTTACGGTCGATTTATTTTTAATATTTTCAGTGGTTATAACCAACGACTTATTATTACTGTATGTGTATAAATATAATTTAATATAAAATATTACAATAATATTAGTCTGGTGCATCACAAACTTAAATTATTTATATTACGATTAGGAAATTAATTTTGAGAAAACAAAGTGTCTGTTTTCCATCTTCTACACTGTCAAATACCACAAACATTAACAAAAACTTTCTCTCTGTTTTATTAAATTTTACTATTAACTGCATTTTTTCTTGAAAAATAAACTTCATAAGTAGGATTCCTACTCATGATTTTGATGTTGGATTTAATGCTAAACTCACTAGTGGTATGGCCTTTTTCTTCTTCAAAACAATGTTTTTCTAACTGTGTTTCAAATCGCCGAAGTAACCTCCAAAAAATCCTAAGATTATGCATTAGGTAAAGAGAGACAATACCCTACAATTTATTAAGAAGTCCGAACCTCATCTACGGTATCGATAGTTCTCCCTCCATCTAAGTCCGAAGCAAATCCATTGATCACAGCAACTGAGTATTTAAACATATTTCTAGAATTTATTAAAGTTATTTGAAAAATTCCATTGAATATCATTACAATCATTCTTACGATTTATCTATATACTTTTTCTATTTCGTCTGAATGCTCTAAATTTCTAATATTATGGTTTTGCTGCTAAAAACACTTACAAAATAGTGATCTATGAAAAATTAACCCAATGATAACTACGTGCTCCTCAAAGACACTTCTGGTATTGTCGATCTATTTTTGCTTGTCCTCTTAAATCTTGATATTTTTGTAGTAATTTCAAATAATGCAACTATTATTTAAAAAATGGTTATTAGAAAAAATATCAATTACTGAACCACGGATTATAAATCAACTGCACAAAGCAGGATGTAAGTTGATAGGAAGTTTGTTACTTACTTTCGTCACTCTATCACCTGCCGAAGTTTGTCAGGTAAACTGCGGATCACCCTGTTTATTTGGAATAAGAAAGAAGAGTATGTATCAAAGAAAGCGAAAATATATAGGGTTCTCCATTTAAAATACATAAGTTTAGTCTATAACATCTATATCAGATGTTCAGTTGTTTTTCTGAGTACATATTTGAAATCTTCAGAAGAACAAAAAGTGTTATTAACAAAATTTGTTGTAGAATTAAAAACAAAGAAGTTAAGGGGTGGTTCAATATATACGTGAACAGCCTGTACGTATATATTGTCAATAGGTTTTCATTTACCAAAGTTATAACTGTTTGAAGCGCTTGACCTTTTCAGGGCTACGTTCAATGCACCCAACATTAACTGTATCTCGGAAACGATGAGCCTAAACAAATTTTTATTTTGTGGATTATTTTTGTAATTTCAATAGCTAACTTTGTTATGACAAATTTTTTCGAAAATGTGATCCTCTTTGAGTAATTTGCTTAAAACTTTTGAAAAATCAGTGATTTTTGCTTAAAAATCAAGTTTTAATCATCTCCCGATGATGCCAACTTGGTTGGCGAAACGCGCTTCGAGTGTGTGCAAAAGTGTTTTGGTGTGTGTGGAAAACTACTCCAAATGCAAGTTCTACACCAAAGGTTCGAACCCCTCTTCAGGAATAAAAATCAACGTTTTCAACCACTGTAACTCAACGGGTATTAAAGCAAAAAAACGTTATAAGGGATTTTTTGGGGTAGAGTTCGACGATCTACACATTCCAATAGTCACTTTTTTTTCGAAACCCCTGAGTTGGGATGAAACTCGCCCCCTACGAAAAGGCCCTTATTTCTTTTTAATATTTGTTATTTGACCCTTTCTGAATCAAACTATGTGAAAATATTTGAATTTAAAACAGCTATAGCATTATTAGTTCGAAGTGAGATCGTCAAGTAACTGTACTATTATCGATTGTCCAACATAAAGAAATGATGAGCAACCACCCAATCGCAAATTTATTATTCGATTTTTTTCATTCTAATTTCATACCTATTATTTAGCGCATTGATGTATATAATTTTTTACTGAGAAATGAAATTATTATGTGCCATGGGATGGGATTTTAGAAAAGGCGGATTTTAATTTTCCGGGTGATTTGGTCGGCTTTTTGTAAAAGGAAGTAAAATCAATATTAGTAGATAGCATTTTTTCATGCTTAATTAACACCTACAAACCATAAAGAAAAAATGCATCGTCACAGAAGCCTCTATATAAAACCTGCATTAAGCTACTGATTTTTTGTTTTGCTTAAAACTAATTTGCAGATTCTAAATTCTGTACACAATGCTTATTATTAATGTAATAACAATGAATAACAGGGAAGCGACCTCAACACACTTTTTAAACAATGACAATAGAACCGTTAGATCTATTTAAAATGAAGTAAACATAATAAGAATTACACTTACTAATTTAACAAAAGATATGTCCAGTAGTTTTTGTACATACTAATAATTAGGTAAATAAAAATCAACCAGGTAATGTACAGATCAGACGTCTTCAGTATATTAAAATGAGAAACAATGTTGTTTCTCCATTTCTTTTTTTGAATGATGGCATGTTAGAAAACAGACAGATAATACGATTCAGGAAGAATGGGAAGAATGGGCTGTACTTTCTCAATATTGCTTCAATAATTTGATTATGAACTTGCTCTTCAGAGTAACGAATGATTTAAAATCCATATGAAGTCCAACAAAGTAGTGAAGGTCTTTGTTGAGTTTTTTTTATTTTACCCTCAAATTAATGCTACACTCACATTAATGTGGTGGGCATCTTGAGAGGACCAAAATATTTCAACAGGTATTGAGGTATTAGTATCATTTTTGAAGAATGCTGATTTTCAAAATATGCATTTAAAATGAAACATCCTTTATATTTAAAAGTTAAAAAGAATTTTTCAATTGCTATTTTACTTGCTATAAATTTCAAAGACGCAATCAGCAGCACGCACTGTCGACAACAATGAATTAGATACTTCACAGTATTTGTAATAATTATTATGAAAATTAGTAGTTAGCTTAACTAAATAGATTTGTTTCAGTTCGAAAGGTACAACCTTATAAACTGAAACAAAACCCAAGTACTTTTTGTGAGGCTCTAAAATGTGCTAAATGAAATAAATGATTCTTATGAATAGAAGTATATATGGATGTTTGGCTTGCAAGAAATAAACGTAAGTTATGTAATTTTGTGATGATCAGTCGGTTCAACATAGGAATTCTTGAGAATGAAATCCATGAGGAATCCATATATGATTGTATCCGTTATAGAAGAGCAGAAGCCGTAAGTAAAGAGGTAGTAAATAAATCCGTTTTTAGATATGGAAACAGTATTATGTTGTTTATGACGGCAACTATTATACAGGAAGAGATGAGCCGAGCACGCTCTCGTTACTTTTTATTATTCGCGGAATTCATAAAAGACCATAAAATAACTGAGATAAGGTTCAGTTAGTTGAAAGACGATAATAATCATAAATTGGTATATGGGTTTGCCTTATTCACGATCTGGAAAATTGCGGATTTGAATGACGATGGTAAGGCATTATAATATAGGCATTATATTTTATTAAAATTATATTGCCTCACTTATATTAACCGCTTGGAAATTAGGTGGGCACTTGTAATACTGGGTGACCAAGAAACTATATTTATTCCAAGTTTGCAAATTAAATGTTCTAAGGGTTTCGCTGTGAAAACTAGACAATATTTATGTGATTTACTAATTTGACAATTTTGGAGGCATCTTAATTTTTTTTTTTTTTTTAAGTTGCTGATAACACTTAAGGATAGCGATAAAATTAAAAATTGCCTCTTTTGGACATGAAAATGATTAAAGTCAATAAAATGAAATAACGTAACTCAATTACAATTCTTTTTTTTTTCAATTATTGCAAACATATCTGAAGTGGCTGTCGACATTTGACAAATTGAAATCATTATGCAAGAGAATCTCCAGTTTCAGTTATTTCGCATAACGGAGTTATTTAGAAGATAAGAAAATTGTATGATTTTAGAACTACGTATGCTTCTTTTCAAAACAAAGTTATATTTTAAAAATGAGGCATTGCTGACCCATTTTGACAATACCAGTTGCAAGTAAGTTAAGCTTATATATACACACATGAGCTTTCATTCAGCTTTAAGAAAATGTGAACGTCAGGGAATATCAGTTGGTTGATGTGGTGCAGTGCTCAAGCTGGAAGAGATATTCTCATTACCGAATTTAAGGAGCAAATTAACATCCTTCAAAGAAGGTTAGTAAATCACTAACAGAAAGAGAAGCACGTCCTTCTGAGACAATATAACCTTTCAAACTGAATGTAACTTGTTGAGAGGTATCTTTCTTAAACTACATATTTTTAATTATTTGAATATTTTTAGTTCTATTTACCGTTTTGAGTCTAAACACAAAAAATTACTACTAAATTTATAAATTACGTTATCTAGTGTTTGAAATACTTGCATTCACAGTATCTCACAAAGGGAATCTAGTGAGAATACCCTATATATTATTATTCCAAATTTGATTACAGAATGTCAAGAGCTTTCGAATGAACTTCTTTGAGCGGTTTTTGAAATAATCAAAATGTTGTCAAAATTTTGGTAGATGTAGAACCTAAAGAGAAATGTCATATTTTTCAAATTAAAATTTATTTTAAATTGTTTATGGTGGAAGCTGATTCAGGTAGATACGAACTTTCAAATGATGTATTAGAATTTCAACTTTCGTCTAAAGGGTGGTTATAATTTAATTTCGAATATGTTTTAGAAACATCAATAACTTTCTTATTTTAAATGGAACACTCTGTATATTATTTCATAATCAAATACAGAATCATAAATTTCTTCTGACGATCCCCCACATAATATGATATTTATTTTGAGTAGATTTGAGGATACTAACAATTTAAGGTAACATTTTGTTAAAAAAGAAACAAATCGAAGCGTTTTATCAAATATTGTAAAATTTTTTACATGTATTTGCAAGATGTCAAGTAGCTGATAATGCAGCAAATTAATTTGCGACAAAAAATTATTTCAAAGTAAATATTTTCCAGCTCATTGGTTTCATGTTTCAAAATTTTTTGTCAAATTTCAAGTAGGCTTTGGAAACAAAATCGTCATAAATCTTATTACACTAATATAGTTATTTTGACAGTTGTAGCAATTAGGTATTACTTTTTTCTTTTATTACTAAAGGGATATAACAGATAGTCGCAATAACCATGAATGTTTCTGATAACAAACTAAAAGATACAGGGTGTTCATTAAGTATGTACAATAAATTTAATAGACGATTATTTGAGTGATTTTAAGACAGAAAGTTCATATAAACATGGGTCCGAAAATGCTTCGTTTTCAAGATACAGGGTGTTAAACTTTTTTAAAAAATTAGTTTTTTCGTAAATATCTTAAATATCCGTTACCCATTTATTGTACATACTTAATGAACACCCTGTAGAATTAATTTGTACACAAATCAAAACAGTCAACTGTTTGAACATTTATTAAATTAAGAATTTGGATCAATTTTACCCTACGTTTATTATTATTTATTTATTACTTGATGCCTCTATTTTCAAAAATTTTTATTACAGAATAACAGAAACATTAAATAAAAACCCAATATTTGAAAAGACGCTTAAATTTGTTTCTATTTTAACAAAATATTACCTTAGACTGCTAATATCTTCAAAAGTACGCAAAATAATAATTATCATCAGAAAGCACTTGTATAATTCTCTTATTTGAATCAAAAATAATATTATACAGAAAGTTATTGATGTTTTTAAATCTACAAATTACGAACACCTTGTACCTCGATGATAGTTTAAATTCTGATACAAGTTCTTGTCTAGCTTAATCAGTTTCCCACAATAAAAAGTTCAAAATTATTTTTAATTAAAAAAATATGGTTTTCTCTTTAGGTTCTACATCTATCAAAATTTAGATAAAATTTAGAGTATTTCAAAAACAGCTCAAAAGAAGTACAAATGATATTTCATTGGAAAGCTCTTGACATTCTGTAATCTTTGGAATAATAATATATAGGGTATTCTGTTTAACTTAACAAAGTTGGCTACTGCCCAGCCTCGATGTAACACCCTATACAACTAGAAATATTTTTGGAATATGTAGTGTTGATTGCTGAACGCCTTTTGTTCTAAAGATTTTTGTCTATCTACATTATAGCTAATGAGTGGAGTTAATGGCATTACGTGGACACCCTGTATATTAAGAAAAGTGGTTAGCTGAGACACCATAAAAAAATTGCGTTTTTGCAATTGAAAAAAGTTTTCATTTACCTCTTCGTTCATCTGAAATGTAGGGACACCTCCGTTTAATATAATAAAGCCGCGTGCAGACATGCAACAAAACTTCGTATCGTAACACTGTCGCGTAACAAGTCTGGACGACACTTAGCTGGGTAACACCGTAACAAGGTTACATCGAGGCGTCCCATTAGTTGTCGGTATTTCAGCGTCACATCAAAGAAATGATACGAGTTGACGTTGTACAACTTGTTTGAATGTCTGGACGGGTCTGTGTAACGTAGTATAGTTTATTTTTATTTTCGTCGTGCTATGGAGTGGAGTGAAGAAATTACTCTTAATTTTATAGAGGGGTATCAAAATAAAGACATGCTGTGGGATACAAAACACCCCAAATATTACAACAAAATAAAAGAGAAAGATGCTTGGGAGCAACTTGCTATTTCAGAATACGAAAATAATGGAACGATATAATGTTCGCACTTACGATACGCGACGAAGTTATGATACGGCTCAATCCTCGACGCGCAACACAAATCTGTTACGCGACGGTGTTACGAAACGAAGTTTTGTGGCATGTCTGTATGCGGCTTTTAATATATGGCTATTATTAAGTTTTTACATCATATCAAAATATGTAAACACGCTATACACATAACTTCCGTCGTTAATTGATTATTATTTAAATAATTTAATAAATATGCAAATTGTTATATGATCCTAACTGGAAACAAAAACCTATTGTTAATTATGTATGAATTATTTCCCCCTAATAGTTTAGAATAACTATTTTAATTAATTTTAAGCATATGTATAGGTGTTATGGGAATACATATTTTGACATTATCTTTGATGAATTACTAGCCTGAGCGTTATAAATTTGTTATATTAATAGATATTTTACATGAACGTACTGTCATAAAACTATATTTCAATTTTTTTATTATTCATTTGAGTATACCATATTTATAACTACCGTATTGTAGCTTCAAAAAACTAATTAAATTAAAAAACGTGATAATGACCCAAATGTATTTATTTAATTTTTTATTTGCCTTTCCCATATTTTTTTATGTATTTAAAATGGAAAAATTAAATGGGTCGTCTACAAAATAGTGCGTTAATCATTTGTTTCATTCCAAAAAACTGTGTTTATAGAACTAAATGTATTGATGTAATTCTTAAATAAATTATAAATAGAGTGCCAATATGATTTGAAATGTGCTTATGTCACACTAAGCATTTTCATTTTTCATCCTACCTACGTTATAAAATCTTTCTCCTAAGATTTTATTCAGAAAATACTTTACTTTAAATATTTGTATATCCAGCTACGTTCCTCATAAATAATTCCACACACAACAAGATATTCTTTACATAAAGGGATATCGATATCGGTTTGATCTGATCTGAATAGACAAGAATATTCAATAACTTGTCCTGTAAGGGTACCAACTCCCGAGGGTGAGTTGCACTCAGCTACTGTCCAAATCACTGCGCTCCCACGAGCCACTCCTTCAAACTTGATAAAACGCGAAATATCCAGCGCGACAGCTTTTTATATGTATGTCTTAAGTTATTCGAAAACCCACAAACAACTTTTTGACTGATGTGTTTTAAAGTGTTGGCCGAAGTGGCATCATAAGTTGCGGGGTCGAATATTACACAAAATCTCTGGGGTGATATCAATAAGTCTGGCAGAAATGGATTTTTCATCCTTATAGACAAATGGCTCCTGGACTTGGACACCCTTAAGGGCGATTTATATACGCAAAGGTGGAATCGATGGGGGTCGTTATTCGAAAATTCTTCGGGATGAGACTTATTAATAAATAATAAAATGTAACATATTTCCCCGTTCGATTTTCACATTTAATTTACAATATCATAGTATTAATGAAACATAATTCGGCCGCCAAATGAAAAAAGATGTATTTTTTCCTCAATATAATTTTCGTTAAGCAGTGTTTTTACAAATCAGGCAGCCATTTCTGGGTAGTTGTAGATATATTTTATTTTGAATTACATTAAAAGGACTACGCAGTAAAAGTTTAGATATCCATCTTATTGGCTAAAATTTTGGTATGTTGTAGTTTACGTGTTACATGTCTCAAAGATCTCTGTTATGGTTTTTACGAGATTTTCAGGAAAATTATGTACTACTGTCTGCGTCTATTTGCGAAAATTTACATAAGCATTTATGCCTTTGGATCTAACATCAATAAACCCTTCACCCAAATCGAGGAAGATAATATGTAGGTAGATGGATAGAGATAGAGAGAAAGAAATAGGGAGAGAGATAGAGATAGATAGATAAACAGACCGAAATGGAGTTAGAAACAGATATTATAGTAAAAAAAGTCAGAAGTCATGCTTCTTACTACTAAATATTTATCCTGAAACTCCATATGTTACTTTCGTATCTTGTTCATTAAAAGTTTTTATTTATTTGGTTACTGCGATGACGGATACTTAACTCTTTGCTTAAATGTGTCTTTTATCTATTCAATACTCAGTAGTGCAGTGAGCTAAAGCATGATGTAGCAAGCATACATGGTCACAATATCTATTGTGAATTATTGTGATTGAAGACTAGCAATATTTGTTAGTAATGGATGTACGTCTGTGGTTTTTTAAATTAAAACCACCTAAATGCGAAACAAATTGAAACTCATCTGTAGAAATGTGCCAGGGGAAATATCACTGGCTGATATCAGTTTCAATTATGACCATTGAAGACGAAGAAAACTAAATGGGACTCAAAATCATGAACGAGGAATATGAAGTTTCCAAGAAAAAAAGTTCAGTGGGTGGTAAGGCGGTCCACAACCTTTAAAGACTTCCCAGTTTTATTTTTTTTTCCGTATTGTTCAAATTAAACCTAATCTATCATTCCTACCAAGTTAATTAGTTAGTTGCTCAGTTGCTCTAAATGAACACGCCTTGATTTAATTTTGTATTCTTTGTTTTTCTTTCGCTGCAACTTTTCATACAAATTTGTTCGGATTTTTGGATAATCGCCATATGACTCAAGACCATGAATTTATTTTTTTTACGTGTTTAATACGGCGATTTATTTTTTAGAAACAATTTGTTTTTTGTTTTCCTTTAATCTATTTCCTTACAGTTTAAATAAACTATTTGATTACGTTATTACGAATCGTTTAATTACTTTCGTTGTAAAAACATTTGAAATCATTTTAGAGACAAAATTTTTATATTTTCTAATAAAATTTCACTTCAGTTCTATTCAACGTAAATACCTACTGATTATATAAGAGTTCGTTTTTAGAATTATAAGTCGTCGAATAAGTAATAATGAAACCAGAATTCCCAGCCTCTGACAATCATTTACAAATTTCAAAGTTGTTTTTTTCGACACCTCCTCTTTGATCACTATCAGTCAACAATTTTTCAAAAATTATCTTTGAAATCTGAAAAACTGACAAACAATTAATGTTCACCGGCGTTATTTCCTTTACCTGCAACACCGACATGTTTTTATGTAAATAAATAGTTTGGCTTTTCTGATGAGAGAATTAAATTTAAAATGATAAAGTGAAATTGGTGTTGATGTTGGGTGTTGCAGGACACGTATTTTGTATCGTTGTGGTGTTCACGGGTCATCTATCTTAGGTTGTTTACAGTGGTGTCCGGCGCGTAGGTGCGGGGCGTCTATCGCACAGGGCACTCTGTTTTTTTTTTTTGGAATCATTTTGATATGCCACAAATAATTGAAATTTGTTCAGAATTTGTTTTAACTTAGTGAAATATGACAGAAAGTTATGACGACTTATATTGATCAGCTGAAATTTATGGAAATTAAAATAAGATTTCAATTCATATAACATGCTGAAATGAAAAAACAACAAAAAATAGGAGGTACATGGCGAATCGGCAGAGCGGAATATGTGTAAGCGACTTATTGTACAGGATCATCTAGTTAAGACAAACAGATTTTCTTTTTCTTGACCTATTTTTTAATTTCTTACATTTTGGTTTATTTAACCAACTTCAAATACTACCTATTTAAAAAAAACTTATTTTTAAAATTTTATTTTTAATTTTTAAACATCAATTCTTGCTAAGTAACATAACACATTCTTAATTATTGTCTAAAAATTATTTGTGGCATCTTTCAGTTTTTTCTTTCTGTTCTTATTTGGGATTTACTGCCACACTTCTGAATATTACCCAGACAATCTAAAAAATATCTAGATTTAAAAAAAATAACCTTTACGCCTATGACTTTACATCATTGTTTTTATTATATTTGAATTATATTTTATGTCAAAAAAAAAAACAACTTTTAATTGTTCCTTTAACGTAAAGTCACAGGCGTAAAGGTTATTTTTTAAAAAATCCAGATATTTTTTAGATTGTCTGGGTAATGTTCAGAAGTGTGGCAGTAAATCCCAAATAAGAACAGAAAGAAAAAACATTCTTAAGGATCAATTTTAACAAATTATTTTATAATACAGGGTGAATTTGAAATACACTGAATAATTTTAATCCGTTAAGCTCTATGGCCCGTAAAAATTCTTAAAAATAGACATTTGTAAAATAAATGAAATACAGTCAAGAAAATTTTTTTTGAATATTTATTAATATTCACGACGCTCCTGAGCAGCTGATGTGTGTAGCGACATAAATGCCTGTACCCCCACTTTTCATAGCTACCGTGTTGGCGTGTTGTTGGTGTAGTTCAGCCTGTGCATCCATGATGTGATGTGTGAATTTTTCCTAGTGTTTTGGATTTCAGTTTTGTCTTTGTAGCTACCACGTTGCCGGCGTAGTTCACCCTGTGCATCCATGATGTCAAGTGTGAATTTTTCCTAGTGTTTTAGATTTCACGTTTGGTTTTACTTGGTAAACACTGCGAATACTGCGTAGAGGTGTTTGTTCGTAACCAAGTCAATGTCAAGTTCATAGTGTATCCCCAGTGGGACAAGTTTAGGGTTTTTTTGTTGAACCATTAACTATGGAATTTTGAAATTAAAACACTGCGAATTCATTAATTATGCTATAAGAAATTACAGATTAAAAATATTCAGTGTATTTTAAATTCACCCTATATAGAGAATTTTTATCTGATGCTGGTGTGTGAGGTGTATAATACCACAAAATAGGTAGATAGTACGGTGATCTCCGGTAATAAGAGGTAACTAACAAGAATTAGTGACGTCACAATAGTCGGCTGCCGGCTGTCCATCATAACTTATTTATAAATACACCATATTCTCTTATTTATTGTAAAACAATTTAGGAAAGGTTTTCCACATCGCCATAGATGGAGGTACCCTAATAGATCTATTAGATGCGTTGGCTCTTATAAGGATACCTTGCCAATAGCCCTATCTCCATCATCAAGACGAATCTTTAGTATGGAATTTCATTAATTAATTCTGTTAGATGTGTCCTTATTTTGAGTGTAAATTTCATTGTTGATTATTTTTTAATAATTATTAGGAAATAATATTAGAAAGAATATGACTGGTTTTAATTAATATTGACCTTAGACTTTTATTACATGAAATATATTTTTCATTAATTTCTTCTACATGCTCTTCTAATTTTAAAATTGTCAACTTTCGCAAACTGATCCTTTCTTTACCTATCTTTAAAAATTCAGTTTATTTATTTATCTGAAATAAACTCATTAAATATTTGATACGCGTGAATAGAAACTTCAAATAATAAATAATTCCGGTGGTTGTTTTAAAGCACTTCTTGTTAGATTTTTAAGATATTTGCTACTTCAACATATTCGTTTTTAGAAGAATTAATAATTTATAATAAAAAATTCGAATTGGTAAATAGTAATGTATATTAAACAATTTTCATAACCGTTAACAAATTTAATGACGGAATGTGCACAATGTTCGGAAATGTAAAATATCGATGATAATAGGAGACACGTTTAATATCAAATGAATTATGAATTATTATGTTTGAAAAGAAAGAGATATTTTCAGATAGCTCAAACGAACACTATCTTTTTCGTCAGTCATTAAATGAGAACTCGTTTAAAAAGAAAATCTAAGAAACTAAGCAGACCTTAGTTTAAGATTTTAAAACTTTAAAAAAATTTCTAACTCAAGGACTTGTGTAACCGAATTATGGAAATGTGAGCTGCTCATTTGTGTATATCTTCCAAAATGTTCCTTCAGCTTGTCGGTTTGGAACTTTCCTAACAACAGGTATTTAATTTCATAGGATTCAAATAAGTACTGAACTAGATTAATTGATGTTTTTGTAGTATGCTTTAAAGCAAAATACTTATCGACAAAAACTAACTTACTGAATTTTATTATAAATGATATTTACCATTAAATAAATAAATTGTAACATAAATCACACAATATTACATGGAAACATCAGCTTCAAATAGTGGCAGAAGCGGCCATATAATATAGGTCATCTACACACCACACCAAATTTAATCTTGTTTTTACTGATTTTACGAATTATCGCCAATAACGAAAACATACTCGTATAGGTAGTAAGGATTTCTACACTTATAAATTATTGTTTCACCTATTAAAACTTTCTGATATAGAGCTTTACTAAAGAAACATACGAGCAAAACAGTTTAACGATGCAAAACCTGCCGAGTTTTTCAGGTACACTGAGGCATGGCTGTCAGACGACTATTATGATGTCAGGTCACGTTATTTAAAATATTTTTGTTTGTTAACTGTCGTAGAATAAATGAGGGAATTATGAAAGAATAAGCATTTTAGAAATAAATATACCTTCATGGCACGAAAAAAAAAATATTTAAAACAATGATGATCGTAATAAAACGCTGAACTCCGCTATAATATAATATAAGTTTTTTTTTACAATTATCTTTCTTTACTTGATATGCATTATTTATAAATGACTCAGGCTTTATACAAGCCTAAATAAAGTCATTTATAAAGAATGTTATTGACACATTCTCAAAGAAAGTAAAGTCATTGATATGAGATACGCAAAAAGACAAAGTTTTGGCAAAACGTCTGCCTACGTTTCTCAGATTTTGTTAACCTATGTAAAATATGATGAAATAAACTTTTGATCAAAATATTTTAATTAGGTATTTCTTTGAGCGCATCATTGTCAGTAGGTACAAGATTGTCATAAACAGACCGAGACGTTAGAAACCCTAGGTTCGCGACAAATGTATACTCATCAGTCATCATGTTGGTAATTGATATCAGATTTGCTTATCTGAACTGTACGCCAATGGCTGTTTGATTTACTGCCATTATTTCAATAAACTTGGGCCGAAAGCGGCCTCTCGGCCAGACACCTTGGCGTACACCTCTGTCGGCAGGATGGCCCAGACCAAGCACTGCTGCAAGTGTCCAGCAGTTTATTAATGACAGAACCGTGTGCACGCACTAGCCAACTGGATGATTAATCATCCCTAACCCCGCTCGCCATATGAGGCCAAATATCTACCATTATTTTACTATTAATCAACACGTTTTGTACCACACAGGGAATTGTAGTTGCTTATTTATGTTATCATAATACAGAAATGGATATGACTACCAGATGGATTAATTAAATAGCTGTCTACACATTATGTTTCATTCAGCAATTTATCGATGATATAATAACTCTCATTTACTCGAAGCTTACGAAATTAAAATTTCATAGTTTAAAGTTTTAAACACAAAATTTTAATGTAGTTAAAGTGATAATATACTAACAAACAATTTTTGGTACTGATTACGATTACATAAAAATATCGATTTTTTGTTTTCAAATTAGACCGAATTTGTTTTCAAAGTGGACTCGTAAGGTTAAATATACTTTATTTTACAGATGAATTTCGATTCTTATCGACGGAAGGAATAATAGTAATTGGGCTATCCAGTTATTTTCAGAAAAATATTTATTGATCGATTTTCATGCTTAAATATCCATAACACGATTTTTTATCGAATTAAAACTTCAAAAATTAAAATGACAGAATAGACCATGGAATATCCAACACTCCGATTTGTTCGTTAAAGAGAACAGCGACTCAATCGTCGTTTAAACAATGGCAAAAGAATTATACCATCACATTTCAAAGCTAGTGATTAGAAAAATACAGATACCTAGTACTAGAAGGAAAAAATCCACAATCCTGCAAGATTACAAAAATTTTAACTAATTTCTACGTGAATGTGAAAACTGAAATTTGTACAAATTGACAACACCGTGTGTGTGTATATAATATTCGTACATGTATTGCAGTCGCTTTGGTACACCCTGTAGATACGGTAAGAATATAATTTAGTTTAAATTAAGTTGTAAAGCCTCAGGTAAACAGGAAGTAAATGAATTGATTAATTTAAATTTAAAATATATTTCGGTCCTTTTGGATCACTCCCGGTATATTGAGAATACGCAATTTGTTAATAATGTAAGTAAGTAATGTGGAAATGGGACACTGAATCGGTAGTAAAAATCATCCGTTACTAAAAATTATTAAAGCATTGCTCGGTTGCTTTAATCCGTGTCTTTTTTCAACATAGTTTAAAAATTGCGAGAAAACTATTTCCGATCTCAGATATAACGAGTGACGGTTGAAAATTATGCAACGTACCAGGACTTGGTTACAGCCCTCGGTGCGTACCGCTGGAGACACAAACGTCGAAGCCAACGTGCATTAAAAAATATAAACGAATCCTTCGTCACCGCGAACGAAGGACAGGTCGGAAATATTTGTAATAAATTCGCCGGACGCATAAAAGAAAGGAGCTCTTGATTTTGATCTTTGGTCGAAGCCTCACGTCCGCAATAGTCCGCATGTTTAAAATCATACTCCGCCGACCTCCTGAAAATTCTCCTCATTATTTTGAAAAGAATACGAAACTAGTCTGTCACAACCTGGATGTACCTGATACGAATAAGCAGAGATATTTTGTACCTATTTGCGTTATTTTTGAGTTGACGCGGCATTGTACTACCTAGTCAAACCTGAGCTCGTTTAATCCGATATTTTCAAATTAATGTTCTGTGGTAGGATTTGGTCTCAATGTAAGACTTTAAATATTCGCTACCGTTGACTGAAGGAATTAACTTCCATAATAGTAAGTATAGCTCTGTATTTGAAGCAATAGTATATTCAGAAAATTCGACATACAGGGTGAGATCTCTAAGCTTATTGGAAATTAAAGACCAGCGTTCCTATATTTTATATCCTGCCGTACCTTCACGTTTGCTCATCGTAATATTCAACGTTTTACCGAAAGCCACGCACCCTTTTGGTCGTATTAAATACTGCTACACGATTCCGTAGACCACATCCGCTTGTTTGCCAGCTCGTTTTATATTATTTATATTACCTGTTATAGCAACGGTTAAGTATCACTGTATCATATGTTAAAATAATGGTATTATTTAATATTATCGAAATCGTCGAGTTTTCTCAAGTCTATTTCTGGACAAGACCGTGTGCTCACTGCAGCTCTCCCACCCTTTATTGAAGCTTTCGCTAAAGAAACTGTTGTTCCCTACACTATAATATAAGGAACTGGCCCCCGAGAAAGTATTAGAAAGCTAGCAGGGTCTGCTAGTAAGTAGTAAATTGCAAACAACCCCGTGGAGTAAAAAAGAGCGTCACTTTGGTATTTTCGGAGTTTAAATAAGAAATGGTTCATAATAGCAGTTATTTCATAAAATAGACGTATCCTTAATATATTTTATAAATATTATATAAAAGTGGCGACAAAGCCAAAGTTGTAAATTGAAAGAAAATGAAAGTCGGTTATATTATTTTGATTCCTTTAACATATTGACAATATTTAAGTAAGATCATGAAATCAAAGTTAAACAGATTTTATATAACTTTAATTAAAATCTAAAATTTAGTTTGGTTGTCAAGAGAAAATGTCAACAAGGGACGGTATTGGTTGTTGACACAGTATGTAATTCCCAGTGAAATAAAAACACAGTTCGAAATTGGGAATGGAATAAGAGAAAATAAAATTGTAACTTACGGAGTTCGTATTTTTACTATAGTGTCCTAGAGTGTTCTCTAAAGTGATTTTTTTAATTTGTTCATTCTGATTTTTCTAACTTTATTTACGTTGGCTCTCTATTTCTCCTTCAGAAGAAAATATTTGGTATGTATTACCAAATATGATGGTTCACTTTGTTTAGCATTCAGTGGCAACTAATCTTGGTTTTTATGTATTTTAAAAGTTTCCAGCCGCTTTATAATGTTAGTAATACACATAGTATGTCAAAAATTTTCGAAAAAGGGTTAAGCTCCGGGTGTGGTTTGTCAAAAAAGTCTTTCAAGTTAATAAAAGAAGTTTTATTTTGATATACTTGACATAAAATACACTGAAAACATCCATCGTGAATGATACTGCTATTTTTCATTCTGGTGAAACCTGAAAACATATTGTTACGTATTTACACCTCTTAGTGGATTCGTGGATTCAATAATTGCAACAACATTAACAATAATTTATTAACTCACTAACTAGTTACAATACTTAGTCACTTAAACTGTAACACTAATTACTACTTTTATTCACTATTATTCACTACATGTCCCGGAATTAGTCGCTGTTCTTCTCGTCTTCTGTTCAGTTCACGTTCCAATTTTCAACTGACTGCTATGAACCATTCTGATCTTTACGTACCTACAGATATGCCCTTTAGAATAATATAAGTGTTTCTTCCTCTAGATCATTCCATAATTCTATAGTTTGCCTAATTCGTTTTCATACCACTGACTATTGGACGACTGCTGAACCATCACTCATTTGGATTTCTGCTTTGGGAATACATATTACAGACCTACAAACCCATGTAAACCGGTGTAAATACATCATAGTAAAAAATTGGGCTTCAACTAATTAGAAGTTTTGACAATAAAAAATTTACTAAAAAGGAATAAAATTACAGATTTTGCAATATAACCTAATGAAAATACTAAATATTTGATAATTTACATTGATTGCCATTTGAGATACGAAAACAACATAAAGCATGTTAGTCGAACATTATATTATGGAATGAATTATTTTAAAATTTTAATTGAAAAATGTGGTAACAAAACTTAACATGCTGTGTGGTTATAAATCTCTAGTAAAATTCACTTTATGATATCGAATGGTTGAATAGGATGGTGTGGTGGACAATTACCTTGGAAATTGTTAGAGTAATAATTATTATTATTATAGTAGGAAAGCTCTCGACAATATTTTTCGAGTTATCACGATACGAGTAATTTCATGAAGAATGTTCAGTTCGAGTAACAAGAAACAAGTTTTATTTATGAAGGAAAGTCCCAGGATGTTGCGGAAAGGGTGAAAATAGGTTTTCAGTCATTAAAAAAGTTACGGTGATCAGGCAGACTCGCTCTAATTTCGTGTGAGTTTTTTATGTACTTTTCCACCTCAAAGGCTTCTTTCCGGGCAAGTGTTGGCGCGTGGCGTCGTATTTCATAGGTATCTTCGTGCTGGGAAATTCTTTTAGGCTATATTTTATATTTCATAGCGATCCTTCGAGTATTAAGAAAGTTATTAACCTCGTTATTAACGTTTCCCCATATCGGAGGATTGTATAAAATTTTTAAGATTAGAAAGAGATGCGAGAACAATGACCGCTTCAGGAAATTTGCAAATTTTTACCCAATTTCAAAATTTTTGTCAAAACGTTAAAATTTCAGTTTTTCGTTCGCTCCTACTGCCTCGAAAATCGCAGCGAGACCGTGCGATTTACGATGTAGTTGTGAGTTGGATCCTCTGCCTTGGATTTCTTACCCAGAACGGCGGACCTGCGGCGATTTTTCGTTTGGAAATAGTGTTTACAGATTTCGTGTTTTCGCAATTATTTAAATTTTTCAAATTTCTCCAGACATCCGAGCCGGGCTTAATAACTCGCGCCTCCTTCGAGATGGACCGGCGGCGTATTTTTTTTGAAAACTAGATGTAATTTAGAAAATCCTGTGGCGTAATCGTTTTCCTCGATTTTGTCTCCTAAGTAAATTATGTTTTTTTGAAAAGAGGCGATTTTGTCGGATTTTAGCGATTTTTCAAACATTATCTGAAATAACAGTAAACTTTGCATGGGCATTTAATTCCCGTTTCAAAATTAGTTACCTAATTAAAATACTGTTAGAATCATAGAGGATATAATTTTATCATAACAGAGCATCGTTTATCTATTTTCTTCTGAATCCGTTCGGTATTTGGTTATGGTTAAAACATATGATAGTGCATTACAGTGTATGAATTACATTTTTCAAGAACTAATGATACCTAATCTTGAAAAAGAAATGGAATTTTTAAGGTAGCACTGACATCAAAAAAAAAATTATCAAATAAAAAAGATATTTATTACTCAAACTTATCTACTACTTTATATACTTGGACTTACAGGCATACTTATTGTTACTTATCATTTTGTGTATTTATTGCAAATTAAACTAATTTAATGAAGCAGAAAACTGTAAGTAGTCTATAGTAAAATGAAATTGCAGCGCTGTTGGAGTGGGAGTAATTCTATTTTATTATTTAGTTAGTATTAATTGATTGTCGTTCATATACAAATGTTAAATGAAATTTTCCGACCAGATAAAACCTTATGATTTGTTGATTAATTGTTGCGACACCTCCTACCGTGGGCATCTGCTAAGTGTCAGCGGGAGTCGAGACACCTTTACTTATTAAACTGTGTGGAAGGCTATTCCATTCACAGGATAAGACCACCCTTTATCGTTTTTAATGGAATAGCCTGTTAATTAGTCAAAAATAAAATTCATATGCGGTGCAAAGATAAACCCGTGTCGAGTTGATGAATACCAGTGCATGAAATAAATAAATTACTGCCTTCATAAACTGGGCCATCGGATGTCAGACAAGGGTAATAAATTATTTTTTCGACACCTATTGGCGATCGACGGACCTGACAGTGAACACGATCAGAGGCTGCTAACAAATAAGAAGAAGTTAAACAACACGCGGCAGCATCATGAGGCAGCGTGCTGCGAGCAGTTATTATCATTTCCGAACACGGAGGAGCAAAAAGCTCAAGCAACCATAATCCAGTTACATGTACGGTATGACAGACATGCACGGCATATTGTTATCCTTGCTCATAACAACCTCGATTATAATAGATCGCCGCGTTGCCATCCTAGAGTTTTATGCCTATAGAAGGTTATGCCTCCAATTACATACCACATTTATGTAAACCGTCCAGCGCAGGTCTTCACGTACCTAAAAGTAATTAAACGCTGTCACTGCTGAACTACTAAACAAAGTTAATTTAATGCCCAATGTAATCGATAACTTGTACCACTCAAGTGGAACCGGCAAAAAAATATTTACATTTATTTATGTCGGAGCCGTACAGTTATATACGTTTTCCATACAAAGATTATAACGAGGAATTTCCTTACAGAAAACCAACGCATAAGATGAAAGATTTATTAATGTCTTTTTTGCTAAGAAGTGAAGGAGCATTTTATGAACTCTTATTTTCCAAACTCCTTATTTGCCAACAAGTAGCCGGGCTTACTTCCATTCATTAAATCGCGTCAACCGGTAAAGTACTAGTGCTTCATATTCCATAAAACCAGTTAGATATTATATCGAATATATATGTTACTATATAGTGGCATTTACTTTAGTAGGACATACTAGAAAGTCTAATACGAATCACGTAGCATATTTGATTGTTATCTCTGTGCTTCGCCATTAATTTTTAAATGCAACTAAAAAACAAAAAATATAAAAATGGGAAAAAAATTAATCTGGGCACTAATGGGTTAATATACTAAACAAAGGAGATATTATACTAATAGTGAATAACAATTCTAGGCATCCAAATGAATTGTCCTCTCATTGAAGAAAATGAAAGAAATATGAAAATTCTAGACTAGTTCGGTTTAGAATAGATTCGGAAACCATATTAAGTTTATCCAAAGGATGCAAATTGACTTATGGAAGAAAACTGATTGATCTGAAGAAGTGGTTGTTTTGAAAAGCTTCTTTTATCTCTGAGGAACTCAAAACAATTTTTCTACATTGTGAAAAGATTTGATAAATGATGAAAAGTCGTCAATAATGTTCTCAAACGAAGACAAATGCGTAGTAGTAAATCGTTGGATGGTATTCCGCATAGAGACTGACTTTGATAACATTTTATTCGCGCGGCTTCTTAAATTAGAAACACGTCAGGTATTTTGGAAAACGGCTTTGCAGGCTAGTTTCTGTTAACATATGTTTAGGGAAATCTACTTAGTTTCAAGAAAATTGAACTATTAACAAACACCGGGGAAGACCTACCGATTTGACCGTGCTGTTAACACGTGTTATGTCACATTTTTCAATAAGTGTACTATTTTTCAACACCCCTTCAAGTTACTATATACTCTGTATTTTCAAAAGAACATGACGTTGCATACTTGCGGTAAAATTGTTGGGACCAATTATTTATACTTATTTTGCCAAATAGCTACTATGGTACCGAAATATAATCACATTATTTTTCGTTGATAGTTTATCATTCACATATTTTTTTAGAATCTATGTACCTTGAAGTTGAAGTTGAAGTCTTCATACGAAGTGTAAAATTATAAGAAGTTCGTTCATTTTATGACTAATTTAAATTACAAAATTGTTATAAAATACGCCCCAAACAAGAATAAACCTTATTCGCACTTGTGTTGTGGTCTATTTTTTCGTTACTGGAACATCAAGATATAAGACGTGTTATTTTACCACCTTCTTATCACCCTATTTCACACAGAAATCCATTAATAACAATATTACTCGAAACACAAATACAATAAACATTAGACGTGTAAGACAATTCAACAATTTATCAGATTATATGTTGTACGACAGAAGACACACTATTAGTCACCCAATATCTGATGTCAAAATGTTATCCACGTTGATTAGTTAAGATCAATAAATCTTAACACCTCTAAACTGAATTATAAATGGAAAGTTGGTGTAACAGAAAGCGCGTGTCTCAAGGAAAATAAAATAACAGTGCCAACAATTCCACAGAACGGTCCTAATTTAGGGTTCTCTTTTCACACCGTCAACATGCACCCCTAAATCTTACTATAAGTTCAGTTTGCTTTTAACATTCCAGTCGGAGCTCTTAGAACTCGGTTATATTGTTTTCCTTTATTGTATATGCCTTCACTGTTAACGTATATAAATTGCTTCAGTATAAAATTATGGGACTTGAATTTTTAATTGAAATTTTGAGAGGAATGCATCTTTGTTTCTTTCATTTCGTACATTGGTATATAATTCTTTTAAATTCTACACTTTTAAAATGTTTATTTAAAAAAATAATAAATAATAGGATACAACTTTGTTTTTCCAATCATGCTCCTATTTGCAATAATATTTATAATAATAAATGCCTGTTTTCAAATATGTTTATGAATATTTTTCTGCTACATTTTGGTAAAAATTTAGTAAAATAATGTATTTAAGAACCACAATGATTTATGTCTATATTAGATTTTTTCTGTTGATATTAAAAACCTTTAATACCTGCATTCCTTTTACACTACGGACTATTGGTTCAAATTTATTATTTTTAGTGCAGCTTCCTAAAATTACAAAATTTTATATAAAATGTCGCATAGAAAGTAAAAATAAAATAGTTGTGTGGCTTCATGCCTTTAAGATGCATTTCACTGATAGGCAATAATAGATAACTGTAAAAATACAGTTATGCATTCTATTGTTATTTCATTACATTACTAAAATGAATATATGTAGAAAATAACATATTTTGGAATTTTACTATTTGTACCCAAATTAATTTATTATTGAAATTATTAATATTAAAATAGTTATGCAAAACGCATCCATAAAACCAAATTGCAAAAATTTAAGGCAATCCCATGTTGTTTAGAATTAGGTTAGTATTGCCACTTAAGGTCTGTCTTTTTCTGTTCACAGACGATAGATGATAAGCTCAGTTGGTGCTTAATAAAATAGTTACAAAATTTCTACAAAATCAACTTGCAAAATATATAGCAAATCTTTGTTGCTTTTCTACTCACAAACGTCAGATGATAAGCTTATCAGCTTGTGTTGTTAGTATAATAAAATAGTTACACAAAAAGTATCCATAAATAGAACTTGCAAAATTTATAGTTATCCTGTGTTGCCTAGAACTCTGTTGGTGTTACTAACTGTCTCTTATACTCACAAACGTCAGATGAGAGAAGCTCATCAGTTTGTGTTTGTTTCAAAACTTGCACCCCTACCTAACCTCAAAAACTTTATCCAAACCTCGTTTTGGCTATATCATTTATGTGCTCTCATTGAAGATACGCGAAATCCACAGATTTATATGTTTCAATTATCATTATTTATCGAGTTGATTCCTCCCAGACCTGAATTCAGGCTGTCTCACTACCAGATTGATACGATTAAATTAAGACAATATGTTATATTTATAATTTACAAAATTTCCTCAACTTTAATACCACGGTAGTTGTAGTATAAAATCACCCTGTAGATTTATACTAACATAAAATCTACGTGTCCATTTATTTTTATTTTCTGTAGTCTATAGGACCCACAAATATATATCAGGACTGATCCCTGCAATATTGAAACTACATTTAATATAACCCACATCAGCAAAAAATAAAATCTATATAGAAAAGCAAAATCCAATTTATGTAATATGTTTATGATAGCACAGGAGGTTCTTGACAAATGGCCCATAAGCCGGTCGGCAGGTCTACGCGTTCTAGGTATATGGGTTATTGAATCAGCATTTACGACTTTATCGGCTGACCGCTCATATCATAACTCAAGCAGATGGGGATTACCTCTTAGGTGATTAGAGCTATCCGTCTCCAATATCGCCCCCGCATGTCAAAATCCACTGAAATATAGATACATACGCTAGTAATTTTGATATGTTGGAAAGGGTGAGTTTGTACAACAATATTTATGTTATTACTTTAACTTAGTGGATGGTGAAATCATCCTTTCCTTCGATAACTTAAAAAATACCCCTAATGGAATTGATAATTCTAGACGATATACGGAACTGTGTAGAATTCGACGCAGTTATGGGCATATCTAAGTGAATTTATCTGAGTAGGTTACAACATGAATTTTAGAATACGTTTTATTTTTATGTTTTTTTGGAAGAATCAACATTATCCTACATTTTTAACATAAAAATTGGAAATTTCCTCTGTGTCGTAATTATTTGGTCTAATTAAAAACATACACCAAATGTCTCATTTCTTATAAAAGTAAATCGAATTTCATTAAGATATAAAAGCTTGTTCAAAATTTTCAAAATTCATTCCTTTAGGAGATTCGCTTACATCTATTCCCCATGAACTTAATTATTGTGTATCTCAGTAACAAAGAATTTTTCAATGTTAATACACTTTACAATTGTTCGGCTATGCTTATAAAGTAGTTTAATCTGGACACCAAAATACCGAATGCTTAATATTCGTCACGCATTTCGCAAGTTGATATCATGGGAAAATAATCAAAACTTTTAATGGTGGCCAGTGGAAAGTATTTTAGAGCGCCATATTAAAGGTTCCAACCCTCTTCAATAAATAGTAGCATTGTTTAAATATACCTTAAACAATGATAGTAGTTATAATAAAACAATGATAGTAGTTATAATAAATAAGTAATTAATATACGTTCTGCTCCACAATATTATGTACCACTAACGAGACAAGGTAGATGTATATAAAATCAATGTAAATACCTATTTATGAGCGGAATGAAGAAGTTGACTTATAATCTGATAAGAAGATAAATTTGTCAGATGAACCATATCTATTAGTCTTACACAGCGGGCATACTTTTTGCTAAAACAAAAAGCACCATTTTGTTGCCGAGATTTCACTTATCAATGATTCCTAAATGAAAAAGACGTCCAGCCCATCAACACTAATATTAAGACAATGCATGGAAGAGGAAGAAGGCGTGGAAGTCTGAAATGAATATCATGTAATTGTTAAGTCCTAATTATAATATTTGTCGGTGTGTATCATAGCCTTACATCTGGACTGTCAAAACAAACAATTATGCTCGAGTCGGACCAAAGCTGGTCAGCCTGGGCGCCCCGGGTTTATTAAAAGAAGCTTTATTAAGTAGATGTCAGCAATTAAAGATAGTACTAGTACATTAAGGATAACATATTCAACAGCTGCTGAAATTATTCGTTTGAGAAATGTGAAACGAGGCTATGCTTTCTGGAGATAGCGATCTAAGTTATGGTCCGCAGTGTCGGTGACGCACTCCCACACACCCCGCAGCGCCCTTCCGGCCGCCATCTTGCCACTAACTCATGCACATTACTAATTACTATATGTATATACAGAAAAGTTGATGGTGGTGGTACCGCGGTCCGGTGGCCACTTGTAAGACACGGTTCCAGCATTAGATGTAATTTTAATTACATTAGATCGGGCAGTGAACAATGAAAATCGGTGCAGTTACTTTTTTGAGAAGTAGGTACTACACTATGCATTATACTTACGATCCCCTTTAACGCAAAATATTCAAAAATATATCCTACGCTGACATTTAAGTCACAAGAGGTGGGTTGGTGGTCCAAAGCCCATGGATCCTAAACTAGCCTGGCCTCGCCTTGTCCAAAACTAATTTAAAATTTTCACGGTTGACGATGTTTAGGACAGTTAAATTTTCATGAAAAATGACAAGCTTAGAGACGTTTCGATTATTATGAAGTAGTGATAAGTATTTTCTTAGATGTTGATTTTTTAAAGTTAAACCTTTTTGAAATTTTATAAATCAAAAATCAATCTAAAATAATAATAATAGATATTTATCGCAATTTTTTCCTGTAACACTTCTTAATTAAATCCTCACGTATAAGTTCTAAAATATAGCCTGAATTTCACAACAGAGACGGTAGCCGAGTAGGTAAATACGTTGATACGTACTTACTTGGTTGTGAACATCGATGGTTCGAATCCATTCTGAAGAAAATAAAAAATTTATTTGTGGTTTGCCTTGAACTTAGATGGAAAAGGGAGTTGTCGATGTTCCAGATTTGGTTTAGACTCATCAATAGATTGTAAGGCCTTATCTTTGTTTACCTAACACAAACTCCTAGTATTTTCTGGGGGTTACCTCAGTGATTTGAAATGCGGTTTAATCCCGAGTTCTGAACTGGTAAGTCGGTAGTTATACCCGTTTTTCTAAATGGATAACCGCCTCCGAAACAAACTTGGCTTTTGATTTCAAGGTTATGAAAGGTATGTAGGTTTTGTGGTCAATTCTGTAAGTACAACTTCAACATAAACTGTTTTTTCTGTAAATTCAATAATATTGCTTACGATTAAAATGTTTTATTAAGAGATATAAATTATGAAAAATTATCATGTCAAATATCACGTAAAAATTTTCTCGTAGGTATTATGTATAAACCATTGTTACTTATTTCGAAGTTTGTCAATCAATAAGTTATTGGATTTTATCTCAAGTCATGCAAAGAGTTGTTTTTCTGCACTGGATAACACTCATATTGATTATATCTTGTAGTTGTTTGAAGCATGTTAATCATCTCTTAGGTTATATAGCATATTAAATGTCAAACAGCTTCTTTGCTTCGCCTCAAGTTAAGTAAGGATACTTTATAATTATGTGGTGTTTTTTGGGTTGTAGGTCCTATTTAAAGAAAAAACTTATTTTCAATTTTTTTGCTTTAAATAGGACCTACAACCCAAAAAACACCACATAAATATAATATAGCTGGTCCAGAACCTTTGTTAAATACATTATAATTTTCATAATATTCACTTCTGGATTTTTACTGCAGAATAGAAAGGGTGCGCTACAGACTGATCGCCTTAAAAGATTTAATCTACTTCATCTACATAAAAAATGGACACACCTATCTGAAAATTAAATCAATGGATATATGTACGACTTACTCGTAACAAAAATCTTCTTTTAAATTTTATTCTAACCACTACGGCTTAATTAGTATGCATATATTGAAAAAATTGATTTATTATTGAAAATCATATACCTATTAATTGGCAGAACCACAATTCAGCCAGTAAATTATTTCAAATTAAATGAACCGATATTTGATCGTATTAGGAAGATATTTATTTTATAATTAAAAAATCATGAATAGTAATAGCTCATAATTTTTTTTAGGTAGAATCAAGAGAAGAAGGAAAAGCATTGTGTAAGGTAGGATTACTTTATATATTTATATACTTAAATGAGGTATAAGCCTTGCATTATGTATATAAGAAACTAATTTAAAACAATTGTCGATCCGCTCTTATTAGTTAAAGCGTATTTTTAGTTCAGTCCAGGATCATGCCATTTGTTTTTTGATAAGAAATTCTCTTTCTGGCTTTGTAATGAACTTTGCTAAATTTAAAAACCAATTAAAAATAAACAAAATACGACGGAATCTGAGTATCAGATGTTTGATCTCGTTTATTATAAATTTACGGCTCAAACTGCTGGGAACCACACGTCAACAGATGAAAGAAAGGATGATGCAAATTAAATTAACACATATAATAAACAATATCATAACTCATCCTTTTTAAAATCGTCGGGAGGTGCTATTTTTTGTAGGCATATATTTCCTTTGCTCAGACATATGCACTGTATACTAAGCCCTTAGTAACATCTTGAATGGTATAAAAATACGTCTTCTCCAGGTGAATTGCTCATTACAGATGCATTAATTCATTCCTGAACACAGAATAACACCAGAAGTTATCCGCAGACTAAAGTCAAAGACCATATTTAATAATTCAAAAATGTGTAAATAGTGGGTGACATCTGTATGGAAATTTATAAAATTAACATAATATACCTGCACCCGATGAACATCTTGAACACGAGTCACCAAATTTCTGTAACTAATGGTTTGTATACTGAAAGGCACCGTGTTAGGCCGCCAAATTGGATAACGTCACAACTAAAACAGTGTAATAACTTCAAGTTAATGAGGTACGCATGAAACATTGTTTTATACAAATGTCGTTTTCTGGAAATTCTTAGACACGTCTAATGTATTATCAATAATTTTATCTAGAATAAATAAAGACATGGAATAATAAGAATGAAAAACAAATTAATGTTAATTTATAGCAAATAACTAAAAATGAAGATTTAAAAAATTATTAAACAAGACAATAAAATCAAGACCGTAACAAAAATTGTATAGTAGATTCTTTGTTATATTAGTTTACGAAGAATAATGGACCTAAACCCATGTCATTCAAGAGACCAGGATTCAACATAACGTTAACGAGTTCAATGTAAATAATCAGTTATTTCTATTAAATTTTTCTATTAAAAATCTATTATAGTACAGAAAATTTAATTGAAGAGTAAAGAAAACGAAGCTTTTGAATTTTAATCCTTATTACTGTACAAAATTTTTTCTAATTAGTACAGTTACACAGCCGTCTTAAGGGGAATAATATTAATAATATTAATATTTGTAATTGAAAATTAACAGTTTGTTTTACTGGGGTAATTTTTTATGTAAAAATAAAGTTAGTTTTACAATAATAGTGCTGCCTTATAACAAAAAATATTACTTACTAAATTAAATTATAAAGATGAACTTTTTATCAAATGAAACAAATGAAGTTGCACCCATTATATTATTATATTTAAGAGAATCGTAATTTATAATCAAAAGTGCGCATTAAAAAAATAAAGCGAACTTATCCTTTCCAAAATTCGTTTGCACAACTGGTTTGTTTCAGATATTTGGTTATTATTCCTTACTTATTCAAAATCATTTATAAAAAAGAAGTAATGACATTTCAAGTTGACTTTAAACAACAATATCAATGTTTCATACCATCTGGTGAAAAACATACACTTATTTTCATATACATGGTGGTTTAAATTTTAAGGTGGAAAGTTCGGAAATGTGTATGTAGAGTATATTAAAATAAATGTACCTACACAAGTAATTGACAACCAGATGCTTTTAAAAGTGTAGAAATGGCAAAATGAGAGAAAGTATGAATAGTGACAATGAAATTAGTTTATATATAAGCAGGCTCTATTGGTAAATAGATAAATTCAATTTCAATAATCTTTCGATTGTGCCAATTTGGTAGACTAAGTGCATGTCGATTACTAACGTCTGCAGAACTCATCCAAAGAGCTCTAAATATTGTACAGAAATGGTGTGAAAGGAAAACACTGAGGGTGAACTCTTCTAAAACATCGCTGATACCTTTCATCATGAAAAGAGATGTTGGAAATTACAACCTTAATATCTTCGAGAAGCAGATATAAGTAGTCACAGACTTCAAATTCCTAGGAATCATCCAGGATACTAAACTCACGTGGAACCAATGATCGCCTACGGTATTCTGATTTGGTGGCCAAAGGCTGAACAAAGAACGACCATAACAAAACTCGCCAGCTTACCAAAGACTATCATGCTTGTGCATTACGGGCATTATGAGCACCACACCGACAGCATCCATGGATATCATCCTGGACTTGATTCCCCTTGACATTTTTATTAAAGGGTAAGAATAAATGAGCGCTCAAAAGATGCGGTTCATCGGCTACTGGAATGCCAACCAGGAACAATATGGAAATTCAAAGATTAGGGGGACTGCAGCCAGTGACTACATCTTAATGATGGACACTGATTGTATACTTTTAAGATACTCCTTTGACAAGCCATTTGTAATGAAAATCAACCACGATGAATGACGTCAAGGTACTCCTTTCTATTTGTCCAAGGAAATTGTCTCGTATACCGATGGTTCCAGAGCAAGTGCAGGATCAGGAACTGGAAATTATGACATGCGACCTGGAGTGAGCGTCAGTTTATTCCTAGGGATCAACGATACCGTCTTCCAGATGGAAATGTGTGCCATTTTGACATGTATTCGAGAGAAGGCAAAGGAGTCAAAACGGAGGTTCGAAGATGGTCTTTTAAAGAATGCCTGCAATCCAAAGAGTACCTTCTCAAAAACTGACTTCTGAAGTCATTCACTTGAAACGACCGCAAATCAAACATGTAGTGGGTCTTTTAACAAACGCCTGCAACGCATAGGAATGCATAGGGGCAAGTACGATGTGCAGGCTTCTTGGAGAAGAGTACAAAACCTCCCCGCACATAATCTACGACTGCGAAGCGCTAGGCCGAAAAATATTTGCTCTCCTCAGCAACTTGCAATGCGGAGACAATCTTGGCATGAAAATCTTGCACAAAAGCTATTAAGCCTCATTAGAAGGGCAGAGCTTATGTAAGAATCGGGGGTGTACAATAATCCAACTGGGCTACAGTGCAATATGGGTCTGACCCAACCCCGCCATACTAACCAATCAATCAATCAACGCCTAGACTATTTCCATTGTCAAGAATGTAATGGTATTTTAAGTTTTGAAAACGAATCTTTTCACACGAGTGAGACAGTTTGGTGTCGAATGAGTGTGAAAAGATGTTTTCAAACGTGTTGTTTACAATATTTTTTCTACGATTGGGAAAAAACAAACAATTTGATTGGTATTTTTATTTAACAAAACCAATTACATTAAAAATTAAAATTACAGGTCGTTTACTATGAAACTGAATAAGTTTAGCCTACCTAAAAAATGCAAATAACAGATGTCCGTTCTGTTTTTGACAGGGCTGTGTGAAAAACATTACAATACTGTGTTTTCGGATTTTTGCACACATCATGTGAAAAATGATAGTTTTGGGTCGTGGTTGCTGTAGATTTTTGTAATTTTCGAGGGCAGTCGTAGAAAAAAATATTTTGATATTTGCTAGGTTCAGTATTCCTCTAAGGCTATTGCTCCACGTAATAATCAAATAATTGGAGAGCAAAATTTTTCTAAGCTTTTTTTTAACTTTTTCAATTTAAGCGTAATACGTATTTACTTGATTGTGGAGATCGATGGTTCAAATCGATTATTCGATTTATTTTGAAAATATGATAACAAGCATATCACAGCAAATATGAAACATGTAAATCACTCAAAATTTTGAAAATAAATATCCACTACTATCCGAACAAATTCTTAAACCGTCGATAATTTAAATTTTAGCTTGATCTGGGACTACTTTGGTACTAGCCTTTGGGCTAGTCCGGTCGTTAATGAAACATTTTGAAAATGAAATTGACTAAAGCAACAATTTAAAAATAAAATATGTCTAATGTTTAGCTGATGATGGATACTTTAGATCTATAGTTTATTATTATTTATCAAAATAGTTAGCCAATTGGTATCAATTACATACTTTATGTACCTACAATTAATAGAAATTTCAAAACCAAATTAATTTGATAATTAAATTAAATTTTCTGATACTACTTTATTGACTAATAAATTCATGTCTACAACAATTTTCTGTTCATTTTGCTTTTTCAAAACTGACCCTATTTCTATATAAACCACCCAAGCTATCAGCCATAATTTAAATTAACTATGTTTCCGCGTGCATATTCCTATGATTTGCATACAATATGAGAGCGTAGGCGGAAGTCTTGCCGCCCCCCGTCACGCTGATGATAAATTCATGCTTTCATTTCTAACATATTAAAAGCACCAACCACACTTACCGACATAAACACTATATTACCGAGGAACATATCAGATCTCACGGTTATTTCATGTAATAACATGGACTCAGGTTGTTCCACCATGATTTCCCTTTCTAGATTCCGCTTTACGCAACAAATTGTACGTTTTACCATGGTGGTTTCAAAACTGAGGAAATTTAAATCAAACGAAATTTATATGGCGTTACAAGAATTATTAGTATCCATTTTTCAAAGTGAAGTTGGGCAAAGACCTACATTACCTTATCTTTGTTAGTAGCCGAGCATGCAATATTTTATTTCCGGACAGAATAATAGCAACCATAGATGTAAATTATATAAACATTAACCACTGGAAATGTTTGTATTGTTTCCAGAGATATATTGTCAGGATAATTATTATTACAATTATATACAGTGGGGCTGAAAGAAGCGAAACAAAAAGTTCAATTAAATTTCCAATCGACAGCAAATGTTTATCATATGCATCGTTGGTTTATAAAACTTTTTTAAATTTCACAAAAAGTAAACTGGTAATTACACAAAACGTAACTCATTTTTGAGAGGTCTAAATTGCATCAGGCAAAAAATTTCAGAGATCTCTTGTTCAATAATTTCTAGGAAAAAATATTGCCTCACTATTCTAAGGTAAGAATTTTTTTTTAAACTCGAATTACAAAGAAATTTCTAAAATACTCTTCGAAAAGTAAATTTCTATCAATAATTTTACTATCTACTGGTGGCGTATCATCTTCGATTAAATATTTTCGTCAAATTCAGTGTGATTTGCAAAATAATACCAAGCTTATCAAGGGACCAACTGACGATAGTCCTATTATAGAAAGATGAAAGTACACCAGAGTTTGTTGATTTAGAGTAGCAAGATGTATTTATTTATTGTTTGCTGCCTGTGCACCTTCTTGCGTTTTATACAGACCTTCTTTCATATTTTAGTTTCAACTGGGACTGGTGTATTTTATTTGCTCAATAATTGATAACTGCAATAAAAAAAGTATCTCGCAGAATTTTGAAGTCTTCCAAATATAGGAATGACCGGACTATCTTAATACGTGGATATACTTTATTATTAAATTTTTAATACTCAAAGAATGGAAATCAATAACGTAACTATTGTTATTACCTTAATAATTTAAAAAATGCAGCAAATCATCGACATCGTATTATTGCGGTAGTATATTTTGCAGAGTTTTAGTAGGAAGTCGAATAGAAATTGTGATTAAACAGATTTAAATGATTCTTTAATCTGTCTATTTAACCATCAAACAAATAATGTTAAAGTTTGATTTATATGCCAGATTCAAACATTCATCAGTTTAGTTGATATAAATAATACAGTGGAATAATCATTTCATCTCTTGGTCCAGATGATATCCAGAATTCCATATGTTTTTGTATGTTTATAAAACATTTCAGCATTTAAACACATCCATGTTTGTGTTAATATATTCTCCTCGTGTCTATTTACCGAGTTCATAACATCGGTGGTTGAGATATAATCGTTTTCACTGAATAAATACACTTTTTGATATAAAATTAATAGATTTCGCATTACAATTTATAAATTTGTGTCTTTCAGTAACTTCACTAATGGATAATATACGTCAGATATTCTTAATTTTAGAAAATTTATGTTAAAATTGAAAACTTTGATCTACACTTTCATGTTAATGCACAAGCTCATCGATTTGAATTTATTATTTTGTTCAGAAGAAATTGTTTATTTGAAGTTTTGTATTCTGTGCAATTAATGTAAACTTTGAAAATAATTTAGCTATAATCTGTAATAAATTATTAAAGTTATTTTATTGATTTAATAAAATAATGTTATTATGCAACATAATGACATACATTTAAATAAACTACATTTTGGCGTATATATTTATATAACTGAATCAATACCTATTTGGACACAACTAGAATGAAATTGATTATTTTGGGTATTTACACTAATTCATGAAATTCAAACGTAAGCACACTGTTAATAGACTTGTTAGAAAACTTGTGGTTTCACAATCGCAAGTTAACTGCCAATCAGGGATAATTTTCAGGTTAACGTCAAAATTTTGTTTTACAATTACTAATAATTATCTTCAAGGTCATGGTTATTTTGTAGTTAACTTTATCACTAAAACAGGTGGATATTAACTATAGTTGGTGGTGTACTAGCAGATTATAACCTATAAAGAGGTGTCAATTTTGGAGTGGCAATTTAAATTAGATTTAAAAAATACTTTTTGATGTTAATGTATAGAACAATGACAATAAAGAACCCAGGAGGTGAAAAACTATTAACTCACCCAGAACTTTGATATTATTAGTTATTATACATTATGGTACCTACATACTTATATATTATTATAATGTAGGTATATATATTTCATTATTGATTGTTTATAAACATTTCTTAAATTATGTGATATTAATTATACCTACATTTAATCATTGACAAGAGATGAACGTAATCTAACCTCGTAACTATGAGCCTTTTGTGACCTTATTGTATGTTTATTTGCATTTAATTTTAATTAAATTGTATCGCATTTTGTAAGTATATTTTCATGATTCTGTCAAATAAACATTTTTTTATTTATATTCCTATTTTAACTTAGTACCTATATGATCGAATATAAAAAATTGGATCATAACTAACATAACTAATGGGATACAGAGTAGTCCTGGATTATTTTACCAAAATATGCCTTAGTAAAATATAGTTGAAAAAGATACAGGATATCAAAGTTGAAATAATTTTTTCTTGTTTTGGTAATAATTTCACATCTTTACAAAGTGGTACAAAATTTGACAGACTGATATTACTTTAGCCAAGGAATATTTTTTTATTTATTATTTAAATTTTGTTATAGGTGTTATGATGAAATTCGAGTGTAACTTTATTTGACGAAATTTTTTGGTAAGTTTGTCTTGAAAACATGATGTAAACATCATTCATATATAGAATTGTTGTACTTGTTTGAACTTGATAATTTAAACCGTTTTTGAGAAAAACGCCATTAAACGTTCAGTCTCAAAAAGTGTTTGAAAATGAAAAAACGTATAATAAACAAAACTAGCATAAAAACTTACAAAATAAAGATAATTGTTCTACGCGGTCTCCTCCTACTTCTATGCCTTTTCTAATTCTTTTGATGAAAGATTTTCTGTTAACAACATCAGTTGCTGTTGTATTTCGTTCATTTCGAGAGTTAATTTAATCAGCATAAACTAAGGCGTTTCTATCAAGTTCAAACAAGTAGAACGATTTTACATATGTATGATGTTTACATCATATTTTCAAGTCAAGATTACCAAAAAGTTTCATTAAAAAAGTTATGAAAGATGTGAAATTATTACCAACGCGACAACATTTTACTAAGGCATATTAGCCAAAACCTCATATTCTGGTTCAAAAATAATCTGTGGCTACTCTATGTCCTATTGATTATGGTCCACCCTGTATAGTGATTTTCTATTCCTAGACCGTTGATATCAATTAACTTAAGGTGTAATTTCTTAATTATGGTCATATTAATTAAAATTATTCTTTATGTTTTTATATTTCTGTTTATTCAGCCATCTTTAGAGATTATTTTAATAAGTAAAACTTGTTTAAAGAACAATATAGAAATTTCAGAAAAAAAAAACAATTACCACCGATGATTGATACATAAAATGTTACAAATTAAAAGGCAGATAATAAAATAACAGAGAATTTAAACGAAATATATATATTTCAACTTATTAAAATAACAATAAAAAGGTAATATGTAAATTCAAAAAAAAATATATATAAATAAATGTTAACATCTTTCCATCAATACAACAAATTAATTGAATTGTTTTAGCCTAATATTCACTCCACTCATTTTAATAGATTTAACTTTATCAAAAGTAAGAAAATTTTAATAATATTAGATCTGTATAATCTAAGATACAAATTGTAAGTAGACACTAGTGCAACTGTAAATATTTTTTTTAAATAATTTTTTGTTGTTAAAATAGCCTTTGAGGATGGTTAAATAAACCGAAACACCAGAGACGAAAAATAATTTTCATTTATATGATTAAAAATCTTCACATCAAGTTATATGATCGTAGAAAAAACATACGTTTTTCATTCATTTTGTCCATTTTTCTACTACCAACCCAACTTTATAATATTTACAAAACAATTTTTATAAACCAGCATCTAAATTTACATAAAAAATTCAACTGGTATTAGTAAACTAGCAAATTAACGTGGATGTCAAAAAGTCTAAAATTAACAAGCTAATGTAAAACCGAGCGTTAGAGCTAAATCATCTTAATCATATTTTGAAATTTAATAAAAGTATACCAACATAGAGATAAATAATTAAATTGGGTTCCATAATTGCAAGGGTGCGCAGTTAATGGAAGCAAAGGTATATATTATATGTTGGAGTTTTTGCGAGATAATGCGGATTATCCGGAGCTTCTTTGGCAATGTGTGAATCGTGTAGTGGGAGCTTTGCCATTTGTAGCCACTAATGGGTGCACATAAGGACAGCAACGTCCACTGCACAAATCCTATTTATTCACTGGCCCTAGTCGGAAAATGAGGAAAAACCACTGCTTCCGGCTCTTACCGTAGGTCAAAATTCTTGATTTTATTATATAAAATATGCAAAGTTGATTATTTGAGGATTTCAAGTTGTGCAAATTTTTTTAAGTGCATCACATAGTGGAAAAGGAAACTGGGCTTTGTTGCATATTCAATATATTATTTTTTCCAAAATATTTTAATATAAAAAACAGTCCTTGGTACTGTATTAATAAAAATAAAATAATGTAGAAAAGATATTAATTTGGTTGATGAAACACTCTGGATTAATGCATTGATGTGAAAGCCGTTATCATCTGTGCAAGAGGGGACAATATAGAATATCTTGTTTCTTTGATTTGTAAAAACAATAGCTGCTCCTCCAGGAGTTTTGAGTGGAATTACATTTTTAACAAAAATTGGAAATTAGAGTGAGAACACTAAATACTGCTCAACAGTAAAATCTTACACATGTGTGGTAAAGGATGAAGTTATAGTTAAGTAGTAACCATATCAGTACTTTATTCCAACGTTCTCGCACCACAGGCGGTCCAAAGATACCTACGAAATTTAACCATGCTCTGGTGATTTCAAACCATAAAATGGCGTTTAAATTTAAAGAGGATTTGGATAGTAATACATTTTAATTTAAACAATATTATTGTATATAATCAATAGCTAAACATAGAAGCAACTCTACCTAAAGTAATATCGTTTATAGAGTTCAAAGCATTTTCACCAAATCTAGTCGCTATGTTGAAGACGTTTAAATAAACTTCTTCGTTCCCTTATGTTAATATATTGGATATGAAATATTGTATAAATAGATACATGCCAATAATACAAGCCTTTTTGGCATAGGTACTACTATTCTTATTGTAATATGTTTATTTACATGTAAATATTATATAAAAGAATTGAGTTGAATACATAACGGAAAATAATATTAGTAAAATTTCCACATCAACAGTCAGACCACATAAATATTTCCCATCATTCTTATTTTTTTGCATTTTGCATATTTATTCATCAACGCCGATTTCAGAGCATCCCAATAAAGTAATTGGCGTCAGCTGAATGTTGTCGTGATGATGAGGTCCACGATACGCAAACCAGACCCAGTTATCTTTTGGGCTAGCATTCAAGAAGCGTGTCCATCGGTCTTCCCATCTCCAATGTCATCTTGGAGCTTTCCACGTTTCAGCCCTGTATACCTGGCTGTATTACGGCTCGCAGCTTGATTACGGGACTGGAATTATTTCTGTAGAGCGCGAATATTAGAATCCCGAACGAGATTTATAGGCGGTGTCGTGCTATAAGCCATCGCAATCTTGGATAATGGGGCTCGCTTCTGCTACTACAGAACTAACATGGCGGACGAGAATTAATTAATTGGCTCACAAAATAAAGACCATAAATTCTCATAGCGTCACAAATTATGGGCGAGATAGGGAATGTCGCGAAATAAAATAACCATATCTGCCAGCTTGCTTGCTCTGCCTCCGTGTAGTCGAAATGTTGAGAACGCTCTGGTTTAGACATTGTATCTGTTTTCGAGGCAGACATAAATTGAATAAAATAAAAAATGTAGAAGTAACTTAAACTCTCTTATTCTGGAAAGAAATGATCATATCTCAGCCAAAATGAACAGCCGTACCACTAACATTTATTAATGCCAATGTCTAATTAAAATTTAATAGTCGCTTCAAATATGATCCATTAAGAGTTCATTTATGATAGTATAGAAACTATGAACCATATATGTAGGTATATAATTTTTTTATTTTTCTAATATGCAACTCAAAAATATTAAATAATAACCGACTTAACTTATAATTTCACGGTATCAGACAACATCAGACAGGAATTTAAAATTAGATGAAAAATGGTGACTACAATTTCTCCGCTTATTCAAAATTAATAAAAATGTAACAAAATTAGGTACCTACCTTTTTTATGTCTAATAATCTGAAAATTTGTTTTCTAAGGAATTTTTTTAAAGGAAAAAAAGTTTGAGATGACCATCCCTAAAACTACTTTAAGCAAAAGAGAAAGCATGAATGATAACTATGTAAATTATTTAATTTTCTTCAATATTTATTCGTAACCATTCTCTTTATTTTACTTTTAGTATTCTTACTATATACTCAAGAATACTAAAAGTAAAATATGTAAATTATTGTCCATATGCTAAACACAAGTTTAAAATACCAATTTGATTTCGAAAGCTTTCGGGAGATTTTGCAGAAAAGCTGATATTTGTCATCATTATCCTACTATCAGTCCTAAGATTATCGGGAGACAATTTTGGATGACTATATGGAAAGATAACCAAGTTAGTGTTTGAGCAAATGTCAATGTATTATATCGTTCTGGCATGGTTAAATAAACTTCCAAACATAGTGGAACTTATTATGAGAACATTTAAAGAAAAACTTGGCGATGATAAATTAGTGAAAACGAGAGATGAAATGTTAAAATGATCGACAACCAATATGGAAGTAGATTCAAAGAAATACCTACCAATTCTCTATCAGTAGCTAGAAAAATGGATCTATAAATTAAAAAAATAGAAGAAATGTTGAAGAGAAATTCTAGTTCAAGTTCGTCATCAAAACGCAGATTTGGATTAAATTTAAGAAGCAAGACGATAGACAATCCTGGGTCCATTACTGTTTCTTATTTATATAAATGATTTATCAGCAAATTTTCCAGAAGTTATGTTTTCACTGTTTGCTGATGACACTAGTATTATAATACATCACAGAAATATGGATTCGCTGTTTATCGATGCAAAAACAATAGTAAATAATATTACAGATTGGTTTAAATCCAATAAACTAATGTTAAATCCTGAAAAATCTTTTAATATATTATTTCAAACTCATCAAGCTACAAAAATACAAGAGTGCTATCAACAGACAGTGGTGATATAGGTTCAGTTGAACATACGAAATTTTTGGGTATCCACATAGATAGATGTCTGAATTGGAAAGTGCATATAGAGCAATTAAATAAAAAATTAAGTACAGCTATTTATGCAGTCAATACTGTTAAACAATCTGTAGGATACGAAGCAGCCAAGGCTGTATACTTCGCATATTTTCATAGCATCTTACAATACGGTATCGAATACTGGGGAAATTCGGCCACTAGTGGTAACACTTTTATCATGCAGAAAAGAGTAATTCGCATTCTTTTCAATTTAAAACCAAGGGATTCGTGTAGGAATTACTTTTTAAACTATAAGATATTTACTGTAACAAATTTATATATTTACAAATTGTCTACAATAGTCTATAAACGAAAAGCTAATTTAAATAAACCATCGGACATACATAACTACAACACCAGATTCAATAATATTTTATTGACACCGGATTATAGATATGCTTTAAGCAGAAACGAACCACTATATTCAGGCATAGCTATATTTAATCATCTACCAATTTATATAACAAATACTACAAGCCTGTTTCACTTTAAAGGTAAATTAAAAACATTGCTTCTAAAATTCTCATTTTATGACTTGATCGAGTATTTTGATGCAGATTTTCTAATTTCTCAGAATGATTTTGTTTGCATTTCTTGTTTTCTTATTTTCTCTAACTGAACTCGGTAATGAAATTTTTGAAAAATTTTGAAAAATGTCAGTTATATCTTTGTAAAATAAAATTTATATAATTATCAATATCTACCTATAACTTCCATGTAATATAAATATACTGATTTAATATCTCATATAATAATAATAAAATTTTATCTCACTTTCTCAAATGGCTCATTGAAAGGGCTTAGACTACAATTTAAAATAATCAATGTTTATATTTAACACTATGTGATACAAATTGTAATTGATGAGAAATCTATCTATCTATCTATCTATCTATAATCTACTACAATCAAAGATTCAATGAATGAACAACTAATTTTAGCAGAATTTACAAATTTAACCAGATCCTCCATAAACAGAACTTTACAAATAAAAAATATTTGTCATCAAATTAGATTAAAAGGAAAACCAATATTGCAAAATTTTACAACTCAACTAAAAAAAACTACCGATTGGAGCCATAGATAACTGCGATTAGGTTTTTCTCAGTTTGGGGCCACAGGTATTTCAGTCTGATAAATCTTCAGTATTTAAAATTTAAGCAATGACGCACAGTATTTCTCGGGAGAAGTAAAGAAGAAGAGAAGGTTCAAACCCTCTTCAAGAAGAGGGTTGAAAACTTTGATGTAGCACTGCTTTTGAAGTAGTTCTAGTGAGCACATAGATTGGCAATCGCTTAAGTGTCTATATTCGTCTACGTGGCTTCTTTCAATTCGTGCAACATGATGGAAGCATTTTGCGATTATTCTTCTGATCATGTACTTTCAAACCCGCAGACATTTTTTAGAAGTACACCGAGGATGAAGCATTTCCTTCCCAATTAATTTCTGATTTATCTCTAGTAATGTTTTTCTTGAATAATTATTATAACACAAATAATTAAAACTTGAAATTTATTTAGTTTGATGATTACGTAATATATTCGCGATTAATTAATTCCACATAATATAAACGTTTCTCATTGGTTTTAATATATTTACTTATATTAATGACCGAAAACCATGTGTCGGTTTTTGTATTCAGTACTAGTGCGTGCTCGTATTTCCAAAGAAAATTTTCTTTTATTCGACATGAAATGCTATTATTTATATGATTACATTTGTCGAAACTTTGACGGAGATACTTTTGCCGATATTAATAAATTACTCGCTATATTGCATAGACATATACTTGCAATTTGCTATAGTATTTATACTGAACGTGGTCGCGGTGCCCAGTAAGCATTACCATACAATATGAAATCGTGGGCGTTGGTGGAAGTAAGGTGCTGCTGGCCCAAATGATAAAGTACTAATTCCCCACATCTGAGCGTTCCACCTGTGCCTCAAGGCTCTCTGCTGAGTGCGTACGGTTTCCCACCCACCAGAGCAGGTGCCAGTGAACATGCTCGCGTTATGACTTATGCTAATCGGACTACACATGCAAATGTGATCGTAAATCGTTGTGCGGTGTTTATGGCTCTCTATAGGAGGCACGATTAAGATTTCTTGAGGCCGGTATCCGGTTTGTTGCCGGAACTTTCCCGCTGATCGACGAGTGGCGTACGAAAAGTTTCACCGAATATAACGTCAATGTATAATATTTTTTGCACCCCCAAACAAATAACTGATACATTTATATTAATCTCCTCAACTGAATATTTCCAATCACTTGTAGTTCCACTAGGAGCGACTTCTATAATTTAATTATAAAACGTATAATTTGTATATTTTTCCATTTTTGCATACAGGGAGTCACACAATTTAACATATTTTTTAGAAGTACACCGAGGATGAAGCATTTCCTTCCCAATTAATTTCTGATTTATCTCTAGTAATGTTTTTGAATATTTTCAATCACTTGTAGTTCCACTAGGAGCGACTTCTATAATTTAATTATAAAACGTATAATTTGTATATTTTTCCATTTTTGCATACAGGGAGTCACACAATTTAACATATTTCTTAGTTTTCATTTGTTTATGGATTTAATCATTTGAAATGGATTATGGACAAAAAATTATACTAAAATGAAATTATTATGAATTTTGCAATTTCTTTGGTAGAGTCAAAGGTCGAATTTCTTTAAATTTTAAGTTACATACCTAATTGAGAGTTAGATTGCAAGCTTCTACATCTATATGATAATAATAATAATTTTTATGCTATTATCTAAATATGCATTTATTCTGCAAATTAAGAATGGAAACTAAACTGCCTTATTCTTCATTTACAAACTAGAATTAATCACAACTTAAGCGATATTATTATGCCGGGAAAGTTAACTGTTGATTCTATTTTACAATGTACATTAATTATTCAGTTTCTCCGTTACTATAAAGTGTAAGTTATGAATCGTGTTTTACATACTAGTTCTCTTGTAATAGCACAATTATGTTTAGCTATGAGGGAATCACGGGCTTGCACTTCCTACCACATAATCGGCCATGGCAAATGTGAATATCATGTCATCGTCAACGACTACTTCGTGGTTGGATGGCCTGGATATGGACTAATCTTACAATTGACATGTATCAATTATGGTAATACTAATTTGCATAAAAGAGTGCATCAATGTATGTGAAACTATATTTTATGTTCTACAATGGTATTGCTATTAAAACATTACACAATCAACGATTATATCAAGAAATTTAAATATTAAATTACTTTCTTAGTAAAACAGTTATTTTAAAATTTCCTATTCTATACACAGAACTTCTTTTTAATTAAAAAAAAAACAGAACAGTATTGGATAGCTATAGGCAAAGATATAACAAAAACAATATTTTTTTAAACTTTTTTAACAGTACACAGTATATGTGAGAGTTACATATTTACGATACCTACCCAAAATCATGACATGGAATAAAAGGAAACAGTTTTGTTTTTTCTTAAATATATAATTAGATTCCGTAAATTGTGTTACATCCAGTAACCAGCAAAATAATTTTAGGACCTATTAATTTAGAACTATCACTAATTCTTAATCCGGCCGTAAGATTCTTGAAACTTATTTCTTGTCTTGTTCACTTGTCCTACCATTATTTTATAAATCCTCCAATAGTATGAAACAAATACATTGAAGGTGGATTTCAAAGTTTAGTGTTTCACTGTGATTTTTTTCCCGTTTAAGAATTCGTCCCTTGGAATCTTATAGGAGCTGATTTATAGAAAGTGGTTTTCTTGCTTCAGAAAAAAGCCACGAGATGGTAAAAACGTTAAACATTCAAAATATTTAAGGCGTAAGTAAACCCAAATCATTGTCTAAAATATTAATAAAATTAATACAATTATATTTCAAAGCAGTATCTGACTTAGTACACACATTGTCATAAAACTAGTTGCACCCAGACTGTCTACTACAAAAATAGGTTGAATTATTTTCCAAAAACATATTGACGAAAATCTACATCTAAATATTTAGGTAAAAACACATGGAAATCTTAATAAAGCTGTTAAATTCTCACAACCACAATCCAACAAGTTGCTTGAAGAATCACACCCATAACTAATCAAAACAAACAAGATAATATAAATTTATCTGTGTATCAGTGAATTGACCGCGGAAAAGAGACGAGCAAGACGCAGGTGGCAAATGACTCGTAATCCTATCTATAACATACTCAACACCTAACACGACAACTTAAATTCACATTAGAAGACCTAATGAACTCTACATTCGAAACATATATAAGTAGTCTTTTAAATGATGATCGTTTATCACTCGGTATCGTAAGCAACAAAAAAATTCAAGAGAACAACAAATAACATACCACCACTAAGAAAACAAAATGGAAGATGGGCAAGAACAGACGAAGGAAAAGCAGACATATTTGCAGAACATGTATCACAAACCTTCAGCAACCCACAATCGAACCCAAATGCGACTGTCAACAATGATTTAATTATCCAAAATGTCTTTGATGCACCATACCCAATGACTCTTCCAATCAGACCATTTTGATCTTCAGAAGTTAAATATCAGATTGCCAAGTGTAATATCTACAAAGCCCACGGCTTTGATCTCATAACAGGCCGCCAGGTTCTCAAACAATTACCGAGAAAAGTAATGGTATTTATCACGTCCATCTCCAACAGTATGATAAGATTATCCTACTCCCATAACCTGGAAATTCGCGCAAACAATTCTTGTCTCTAAACCTGGAAAACCACCTAAATCTGCCGCCTCATATAGACCAATAAGTTTGCTGCCCCAATCACCAATAATCTTCAAAAACTACTCCTGAAAAGGTTAGAAACAGACATTGATATAGATGAGATACTTTCAACACGTCAATTTGGTTTCCTTGAGAAGCACTTGATGATTCAACAGCACAGAGTCGTAAATAAGGTCATAACAAGTCTAGAAGAAAAGAATATTCGCATAGCAGCCTTTACAGATATAGATCAAGCATTTGATAAAGTTTGGCACCAGGGTCTACTTTATAAATTGAAACAAATCCTTCCTCCATATCCTAAAATCATACCTGAACTAACGACATTTTCGAATCATATTTAATTCTGACACCTCTTTAGTCCATAAAATCAAATCCGGTAGCGTACTAGGACCGTTTCTATATCTTGTGTTTATAGCAGACATTCCTACTACGAATAATACTACAATAGCAACTTTCGTAGATGATACCGCCATATTAACCACTGATAGAACACCTAGCCACCTTCAAAGCCTTCTGAACAGCCTCGAAGAGTGGTTAAATACATGGCGGATAAAAGTGAATACAACAAAATCAACATATTATATACAACTTTAAAACACGACACGATGACTGCCCAAATGTCAGAACAAACAACGTTGCGCTACCAACCAAAACTGAAGTATACCTGGGTTTAGCACTGGATTGTAAACTAACCTGGTAGTCTTACATTACACATTAGGACATCCACAAAGTCCCAAATCAACATCAAAATACCACAAATATGCAATGTGCATACATTGGAAAATAATTATTTACCTATATAAAGACGAAAAATATATGGGGAATAATTAAATTCTCTAAATTAATGGCAAACACCGTGGACACTTTAATCAAAAGATCCAGATGTTCATAAATTATGACTAATGGCATTTTATTAAAAAAAGAAACGGATTGAATATTGAATGTGGCATTAAAAAGTCATGTCGACTATTTGTAATGTTAATGGTTTTAATCGTTTCTAACTTCCAGATAACAATATCCAAACATTTTTAAAGGGCCATAGTCCGCAGTTACAGTTTTGTAAGTTGACAAAAGTTGTTGAACCTGCTTCCTAAAAACAGACACTATTTCCAAGTCTTAATGTTATTTGGAAAGTCGCCCTCTCAAGAGGCATTCGTGAACTTGATAACTTCTAGAAGAGTTTACGGGTTCAATTCCGTGGTGATTGTTTTGACTAGGTACTCACATTTTTCGACCATTTTGCGTGGTTTTCTTTTGATGCGAAGACTATGAGAAGATGGTTGGATGTTATAAATTTAAAATAAATAATCGACGCACAAAGAAACCCGGAAACTCTTTTGATAATAATAAACATGTTTACAGAACTAAATTGTAACCATCTATATTATAATTTAATTCCAGAATAGTGTGTAGAAAACTGAGATGGCAACATTCTGATATACTTTCTGATCACTCTGATCACTCAGTGTTTTTGCCCTGGAAATTATACTCAAAAATGGAATGGATATTTTCTCTATTATGAGATAAACATTCTTTAAAACTACATTTAACTTCAGAAAAATATATCTTGACAAACTTTAATGGACAAAAATCTGGAATGAACCATGTAACGAGACGTAAGAAACAAACTTAATAAGAATAATATGAAGTTATCAAAAATATAAAAAAATTCATAGTTCCTAATTTATAAATGTTCTAAAAACATACAATGAACTTAATCAAACTGATATGCATATGCATCAGTATATGGATGTTTTCATTAAAATCAGTAAAGGAGTTTAAGAGTGCAGCGTATGAAAACTCATATGATTAGGCGTCAGCAGAGCATGCATGTAAACCTCTAAATCACTCCAGTTCCGTAATTAAATCCTTTCGCCCATTCATAATAATATAAATTAAAAGATCAAAGATTTTACCATTTTCGACGTGTATAAATGCACACTGCTCTCTTCTAAATGGCAACTTCAGTGGGAATCGTTTCAGTTGATATAAAGCCCAATGCATCAGAGTAAGTCAAAGTTTTCTTCATTTCATTTATTTATGAATATCATGACGTGCACCAGCCAATATTTCTATCTCGTATTTTCGACCATTACTCCAAACCTGCAAAATGGAATATTTAAACGCGGTTTCTGAGGATTTTAAAATTTCAGATCCTCTTTGCCCTACAGTTTCTATATTTGCCGAGGGTAAGTGAAAGAACGATCGAGTTTTCAGTATGAAACCACCCCTGGGACGTCTAACCTACTTATCTGTGCTCACCCTTAACACACACGGTTGTACTTAGATGAAACATCTGAAACAAACAGTTTTAGGAGTAAGGTATTTCGTAGAATATATCTATCAATATTATTCCTATTAGAAATAAAGTGTATTGCATCGATTTAAGAGAACTCTAAGGAACTCCCAGAAAACATGTTATTTAAAGAAAAAACAGAAAATTTTATAGTAAACACAATTTATAAATTTATGTTTCTAGTAAACGAAATCATGGAAATTAATTTAAATAAATTTCCGAATTATTCAGGAAACAACAGAAGTTTATTTGAACATTGTATTATGCTGATTTTTCGACAACTAACTTTCACGAATCTTTTGTTATACAGCTCATAAAGTAAATGTAAAAATTATTTTATTTTCATATGTATTTATGAGGTGATAATGGTCAACATTATAATGTGATAAATATTGTGAGCGTTTTAAAACAAAATAAATAATATATATTATAGGTATAGGTTGCCATAGCAAATTTACTTGTTGCCAAAAATATGTATGACGTGACAAAGTGAGAATTTTAAAATATGTAATATCAATGACAAATGTAAACTATAAAGACATGGAACGACATTGTTGTAATTGAAGCAAGAAAATGTATAAAATGTGGTTGGACACTGCCAGAGGGCGATACTGTTCTTTCTCTGTTTCTTTACTGATACTACTGGCTTTAAATATTTAATACGTTTTTTGGAATAACTTTAAAGCAATATTGTAATATATGTTTTAAGGATACTATTAACAGAGTAAGAAGAAAAATTTAATGTCGCCCTCTGGCAGTGTCCAACCGCATTTTATACATTTACTTGCTTCAATTACAACAATGTCATTCCATGTCTTTATAGTTTACATTTGTCATTGGTAATATATATTATACAATAATCTCATAATGTGGGTGTTTTAAAATAAATGTAATGTAGTTTTAAAAAAAATCTGTACTGAAGTAGGATTATCAAACTGGCGATGGATGTAAGATTAATGCGTGATTTTTGCTCGGCACGACTTTTTTATTTTTAGTGCTACAGAGTCGCTTATGTAGGCAAAGTTGAGTAGAATTGTAATTGCAACTCACTGCTGTTTTGAGAATTGTAGTATGTTTTCAGGTTGCCGAATTAAACTGAAAACACTGAAAATTGTCGATTTTTTTAATTTTAAAGAATTTCGAAAATAAGTGAAAATTGTTATTAATGGATATTTCTAGTAGAATTAATAAACCTATTGCCACTTCCATAGCTAACACGATTTCTGAATTACAACATACCTGCTTCTTTTTTATTGAACCCACAATTGACTATGGGTTCATAAAAAAGCTTATTCTTTTCCGATTTCAAAGATATAAAAATATTCAATTTATTTTTAAATAAATACTAAATACTAAAAAATACTAAAGAAAACAAGTATGGTAATTACATGGACCTTATTTACAATTTTGAAAAACCAAATAAATTTTATTTTAGGAAAATCATTAAAAAAAATATTTTTATCATTTCAACATAATCAAAGGACAGTAATCTGAGCAGCTGGCTATTGGGAAATACCCAAGGCTAATAAAATTAAAAAGAATAAACTTTTATCATTTCAACATAATCAAAAAAAGATAGTCATACAAATTGTTTATATCCTTGAAATCAGAAAAAATAAGCTCTTTTATGAGCAACTGTGTGTTCCCATAAAAAAAGGAAGTTTATATTTATCTCGGAAATTGTGTAAGCTATGGACGACATGGACGTGGCAACAGGTTTAGTTAATTATATGAAAACATACCTATGGATAACGAATTTTATTTATTTTTTAGATTTAATGGTATTAGAAATTATATAAAATATAAAAAATCGACCATTTTCTTCAAGATAATTCAGTAACCTGTAGACGTAATACAATTCTTAAAATAGCAATGAATTGCTCTTAAATTCTGCAATTTTACCTATTTAACTGACTCTATAGTTGAAAATAAATAAGTTACCCATACAAGAAGATAGATGATGGCCCTAAGGTGTGTTTAATTCGTTCGGCAGAGTCGCTTCTCTCTATTATATTTGTTTGTATTTTGAAATGTTTTTGTATAATGGAATCTGGTTGGAAGTAAAAATTTCTCTCATAGAAATATTCCTTTTTAGCGAAGCGCCGTAATTTGGATACAAAACTGAAGCCATCTATTAATTCAACAATTGAATTTCACAAAAATTAAATGTCTATTAATTTTCAAACAGTTTCATCTTGGAGTTTCTATCGGAACACCCTGTATCTACTACGACATTTGCATCATGCTTTCATTAGTACACAAGTGTAAATTGTGATTCGCCCCCTAAAATCTGAACAATACAACAATAAGTATAAATAAAAGACTGGGCTACACTATAGCATTAATAAAGTTTTAACGGAACGAGAAAATTATACAAAACGACATCGAGGTTGGTTATTTTATAATTTGATGCAAATTTCATAGGCCACAATGGCAATTCGGGTAGGAAAAAGCCCCTTGACAGCAATGCAGCTCCTGATTTAATACTACTGGCTAATTAAAAATATCGTCTTCCCAACATGAATTGGCACCATGTTTCACAAAAGCTGGCAAAGGAACGAGGCCCGATTACCATAGGACTGACCGGCGTATGCAGATTACAGAATAGAACGGCTGTTTAATTTTCCGGAAGGATCCCACAAGCTTTTTTATACCAACTTAAACCCTCGATGTCTGTCAAAATTATACTCTCAAGTTCATATTGTGTCGAAGAGGGGCGAAAGGGCAGCTTTAATATGAAGATTGCTTAAATTGATGGGCTCTGAGCGCAGCTCTTGGAGATGAAGTCATTTGCAAATGAACATCGCTTCCGTCTGGCAATCATTAGGGGCATATTCAGCAGGAATAATTTCAGGAATTATTTCTGTACAGAACTAAACTGAACCGTATAGCCAAGATGTGTAAATGCATAATTGATTCGAAGCCTCTTCATATTAATCAACTGATGAATTAGTTCCCAGATGAATGCCGAGCTCTCTCAATTATTCAAAGTTTCGACTGCGTAAGCATCATCTTCCTATTCATTTTATGTATACATATCTTTCTAGACCGATTTGTTAATCAGCACGCGTGGAACTTGAAGCTTTGGTAATTTTAATATACATTTAATTTAATCAATGCAATTAATTTAATGTATTGCAATATTTTGTATGACTTTAAAAAATATAGGGATGAAACTTTAAAGAAAAAGTTTTTAGGATAAAAAGTGATCGTAATGAAAATTTATTATTGCAAAAATATATTAAAGGTATAGATAGATAAAACTGTAATTATATTAAGTGGTTTTATTTGCTTGTTTAGTTTTAACATAAAATAAAAGCGGTTTAAATTTGTACTATAATGTACCTAAAAAAATTATTCTACTCCTTATACAGAAAGCAGCATTTTAGGGGTCGAAAGTAGGTAAAAAATATGCCATCACGTCCCGCCGCTATTGAGGACGCACGGAAAAATCAACAGTTCTTTTCCGCTGTTATTGACGGTGTATGTTATGATATTTTGTGACATTAATGCTCTTGCAATTTTCATTATGACATTTTTGTTGCCGGTTATTAAATACTTATTAAATAATACTATTCATACGTTAGGTGTTATATCAAGTAGGCAAAGCTGAAAATTATTTTTTAAATCCCTTTGTGGTATTAAAACAACCTGGTATAGAAGTTTTAAGAAATATTGAACTCTTTTTGTTGTAAAAATGTGTCCCAGTTGAGTTGCAAGCAGATAAAATTCGCAGTCCTTTGCAAAGATGCAACCGGAGGAGTCATTGAAAATGATGCAGTAGAACGCAAACCTTGTCAAATTGCGGATGTGATAAAAATGAAAATTTGTTGCAAAGTATTAACTAGTTATATCATTAACACAAAACATCTTTAAAAAGTAAAATCGTATTATCAGTATTTTTGTTTAGAAAAAAATAATCTCAATGCCTGTTGCAACGATGTGTCACAAGGTTAGTCTGTCGCGGCGTTAAAAAAGTCATCCCCAGCAATCCCCAAAACATTTGAATATTGAAAGGCAAGTAGAGCAACCTATTTCCGAGCCTATTTCATTTTGTTCCATCAAAATATGTCCGACAAATTATGTGATTTACGAAATTTTTTGTTTTTCGTAGCCTTACTCTACGGACAAAGGTACTTTAAAACTAGGGAAAATATGTGTGTTCGATTCCTCTCTCGATCCCCGATCCAACGATATCTCACACGGTGTGTTTGTCGCGGCATTAAAGAAAGTCACCCCCAACAACCCCCAACAAACTTAACATCGAGAGGCAAATCGAACAGCTTATTTCATGTTATCCCGTCGAAATATAGAAAACCAGCGATGTAACTTCAAAATTTTGTTTTTCACAATTTACAAGAAGAGGGGTGATTTGAACTGAAACAAAATATGTGTTTTATCTTTCGATGCCTGATCCAACGATATGTCACAAGGTTAGTCTGTCTCGGCGTTAAAGAAGTCAGCCCCCAACAACATTAGGAGACACGTCAAACAACTTATTTCATTTTGTTCTATCGAAATATGGACGAAAAATTGTATTATAACTTCCAAAATTTTTGGTTTTTCGCAGTTTGCATGAAACGGGGCAACATATTTGTGTTAGATTCCTCTCTCGATGCCCGATCCAACGATATGTCACACGGTGAGTCCATCGCAGCGTTAAAAAATTCACCCCCCCACAACCCCCAACACAACATCGAGAGGCAAGTCGAACCGCTTATTTCATCTTATCCCGTCGAAATATAACCGAAAACGATATGTATCGACAAATTTTGTAGTTTTTCGCAATTTACGAGAACAGGGATGATATAAAATGAGGCAAAATATGAGTGTTCGATTCCTCTCTCAATGCCCACTCCAACGATATGACACGCGGTTAGCCTAGTAGAATTTAGAATATAAATATTATACACAAGTTAGTGCCCTTGATAACTTTCAAGTAATTTATTTCACCTATTTCCGATATAATTATGATGTGAAGTTGCAGACTTATATCATTCACATGTCCAATATTTCTTCCAGTAGTTAATAATATATCAAAACGTCTATAAAATGATATGTAGCTCGTGTAAAATGACTTATCGATATATCAACGTTATGCTCCCCTGGATGCCTTATTCCGATCATAAAAGCTATCGACATCACATATTGACTACCTTTCCCAGACCTTGACTTGTTGTGTTATGGGATATTATCTTTAATATCCCATAACTTACAGAGCTTGACCTTTAAGACACGTATACAATTCTAAAATGATTTGATACACTCCTGTCTAGCATTTCTATAATTGCATACTTAAATATTTAGTCTTACATTTTATAAATATGGTTTATTTAAGAAAAATTATCCCTTATATCCGTCAATAAATTAGGGGACGAGCGGCAGAGTGTAAAAAGCCAAAAATATTTTTGGTGGAGATTATAAATTTTATTACAAAGAAGTTTTTAGAAATATGAGTTCATCGATCGCTGTATCATTTATCTGCATCCTGCTAGATATTTTGGTAAAATATAGTAGATGTTGCAATAACCTGCCAAGTTCAGAGTGATGCAATATTTTTGTATATTATACGTTTATCAGAAACAAATATATTTATTTCCACACAATGGTTTGCATTAAAATCACAGATGCTCCAAATTATTTAATGCTCTCGCTGAATAAATTATATAACTTTACAAATTACCGCTCCAAAATCCAAACTAAATAAATAATGAGATGACAACATTCCTAGATATTACATTAATTAGATTCCGTTTTCATTATATAAGTGTATAAGGAATTTGCTTTTGTCTAAAGAATTCCACAGGTACAGAAATCCCAATTAATTTATTAGTATTAAAATGTCCATAAGATACCAACCAATTAAAATATTTGATCAAAATTAAGCAAATGGTTCTAGTTGGTGGTCTCTCAAAATTTAAATAATAACAATACAGGATCATCCTATACATTTTAAATAACCGCAGGTATCAAAAAACGAATCACACTTTATTAATATTGTTTTTAAAATGTGTTGGTCAGTGTCCGGCCACTTAGAAGAGTTAGTCACGTTCATACATTATAAAAACATAACTGTCTTTAAGAAGGGATGGATTACATCCTAAAATAAAATGTAAATTAGTTTATTGTTTTATAGAATAATATAGCAATTCTGTAAACAATAAAAGAATTGTATATAGATTTAAATACGCCGCCAAGAGTAATCTCGTCTAGTAAAAGACACACGAAACGAATGAAACATTTTATAATGGGACAGAATTGCTAATTATCATCATATATTTATGCAGGCTAATTCATGGTACCTACGCATTAAAAATTTCTGGAGAACAAATGGAACGTTTTAAGGTGTTCCTTATGAGCTGAAATCTTATCAACGAAAATATATTAATTTTCCTACCACTTCCAGTCATACAGAACCTCAAGTCAACTTTGTTATTTAAAATGGAACATTGTGTATTCTTTGATAAGTTATAAATTACAAAGATGTGGAGAGACTTCATTCATTGATTAAGGAATGAATAAGATACGCGATCCAATGGTAAAATGCGAGCGTTATTTTGGGGGCGAGATTTTTGGGAAGTTGTGGGCATTCTTGTGATTCACGTAGTATGCTTTTGATAAACCTGTGTCGTGTCTGGTTTTATATTATTTATAATCTAGTGGTAATACAAATTTAATGTTCAGAGTAATTTTAGTTTAAAATTATTAACGTAGTATGTTCACTCTGCCAGCTATTTCTCAACATTTGTTTGACTTTCAACCGTCACATAATTTTAAACTAAAATCAGTCTGAACATTAAATTTTTATTACCACTAGATTATAAATTATATAAAACCAGACACGACACAGGTTTATTAAAATCATACTACGTGAATCACAGGAATGCCCAAAACTTATCAGAAATCTCGCCCCCAAAATAACGATCGCACTTTACCATTGAAGTCGCTTATCCAATTCATTCCTTAATCAATGCTTCATTGTAATCGTAAATCGTAAAAGTGAACCACGTAAATAAAGTGACCAAAAATTGATCTAGGGCGTTATTATTATTTTATAGTTTTCACAATAATAAAACTAAACAAAACGCTTGTCAACAACTTTCCGTTGTCATGACCTAATATGCATAGAAACGGTAAGACAAAAGCTACTAAATAGGGTTTAATTAATTTTGACAGTTTGTCAGTATTTCTATTTTTTAAATATTTTTTTTCTAAGAGCGTGTGTAAAGTACTAACTTTACGCACGCTTTATAATGCGTAAAGTTAAAATTTACGCACTAGTGCGTAAAGTGTTTTTATTTTACGCACTAGTGCGTAAAGTATAAAAGTAAACAATTGCATATTAGAGCACCTATAATAATCATTTTATTTTAAAAACGTTAAATGTGGTTATTTAATTTTATGTAGTCCATTTATTTATTATCACGATATATTATTATAATATATAGATACCTAATTCTCAGTATTCTTTAACAATAATGTTTGAATTTTTTATAATTCTGGTGTTTCATTTATATTATTAAGACTTTCATTAGTTTCACTCATTTAAAATTAAGTATGCTATAGCAATATTATGATTTTTAAATGACATATTAAGTTTTGACGTAATAGGTAAATTTTGACGTTTTGAAATGTTCACATTATTATTAGATAATTTAGGTCCAGTTCGGTAGTAGAAAAAATATTGCATGCAATTCGTGCGTAAGGTGAGCTTTGTTCACTCATGGGATTGTCGACAAAATTCCCATTCGTGAAAAGTCTCACCTTACGCACTTGTTGCATAAATAACTATTTCGTCCTCACTTTACGCACTAGTGCGAAAAATGATATACTTTAGCAGTAGTGCGTAAAGTAGATTTATATTTTACTTTATACCTAGGTGCAGGATTAGTTTTATTAATGTAAACCCCCCATTTTTATTTTTATTTTTGTTATGACGCAACTTTGAAGTAGATGCAAAATTTCTACTTTCAAATTTAATGCTGTGGAAATGCATCGTTGTAGAAAATGTCATTTTTATCAAAAACCATAAGAATTTCGAAAGGAAGCCAAAAATACTTTTTTGCTCTAAAAGGAACGTAGAATAAAATTTTTCTGTTAAATTTGACCAGTGGCGTACGAACAAAATGTTCTTGTGGTTTAAGGGGTAATCGATCAGAAAAAAATAATCATCCAGTGTAATAATTTGGACAAAATTCAGCTGGTGTGTTTGCCTTAATTATACCTGTATGTCAAATTTGAATAAAAAATCTTTGTTCGTTATTGAGATATTGAAAAAAAAATTTATTTTTTCCGCCAACTTCAACACCCTGTATCTTGAAATCCATTCGTTTTTCGATATATGTTCATATGACAAAAAGTTATTATTTTTAGGCGTAGTATCCGCTGGCGAAGTTTCCCGACTTAAATTCGGACCACCCTGTATACACATATTGTATAATTGCCTTATGTACTGGTTTTTGAGTTATTTTCACTTTATTATGGATACGTTGAAACAAAATTATTTATTTTATAAACTTATACAACAAATCAACCAATGGAATAAATCAAAAACAAACAAAAAATATATGAATTATTAAAACAAATTATGTAACATTTTCGACATTAACTTCTATACATTTCAAACGTTTAATAAAATTCGAACGGAGTCCACACCTTAATCCATTAGATTATTTTCTTTGGGGAACGCTCAAAGAAGAAATTTACAGTGAACCAGTATAAAATTTTAAACAATAAAAAAATCAAATTGTAAAGAATATAACTGCTAAATTTGGACGCAGCACTTTTTCTTCGAAAAATTCGTTCGAATTTTATTTAACGTGGTTTGAAATGTATCGAAGTTAATGGTGGTTGGTTATGTTGAAAATGTTATATAATTTGTTTTAATAATAATGATTCATCTATTTTGTTTTGTTTTTGGTTTATTCCATTTATTAATATATTATATGAGTTTATAAAATAGGTAACGCTTTTGTTTTAACGTATCCATAATAATGTGAAAATAACTTAAAAACCAGTAAAGCGATTATACAATATGTGTATATGTTTGAAATCAGAATGATTGGAGGAATTCGAATTTGGCAAAATATACAGGGTGTTCCATTTAAAAAAACTTAACTTTTTTGCGTACCCTGTACAGGGTGTCCCAGAAATAAGTGCACAAAAAGAAACCACATATTCCCGAGGTCAAAATGCTTCCTAAGGGAGCTACAGGCCCCTAAATGTGGGCCCCTGAAGACGGTTTTTATTTATTATCTCGGAAACTGTTCAAGATAAAGTAATGAAATTTAGCACATCCACTAAACTTTCTAAGCCTAACAAAATGAGGCAAATATTATCTCAAAATTTTTACCAAGGGTGGGTCAAGCTGTAGGGGTGGGGGTAAAAACTACCGCAACTTTTTTATTTGTAAATTTTTTTGAGTTTTGACTTCAAATTATGAATTGTCAGAGTTTTTCACAAAGGAAATGCCCTCTTGTGCAACTTCGATCGGAGGCACCGTTTTCGAGATAAATTCATTTTAATATTCAAATACATGCTCTAAAATGATTAGGTAAGTTTAATAAGTGGACTAATTTCTTCCTTTTCTCGCCAAAACAAAATTTAAGAGCCCGATCAAACCAAGATTTTCTTATTTATTTTAACAACTGCTCAAAATGCTTAAATTTTGTTTCGACGCGAAAAGGAAAAAATTAGTCCACTTACCTAATCATTTTAGAGCATGCATTTAAATATTAAAATGTATTTATCTCCAAAACGGTGCTTCCAATCGAAGATACAAAGAAGATTTGGATTTAATATTCGGCTCGGAATGATGGGACTACCATTTATTGACACCATTTATCTACGACGAAAATCCGAACGCTCAACAGTACATTCATATTTTAGAAGAATTTATGGAACTTGAAGACTTGGCTTACCAGCTCAAAACGTCATGATAATCACCAATAAACTCTTTGGGAACTATGGCCTGCAAAATCTCATGACTTCAATTTATTCAGTTTCTTTGTTCAAATAACACCCTTGCAACTCTTAAATGTTGAGACATTTTGGGTCACCCTGAATACAAGGGTTCAAATTTTTATCTTACAAATATGAAAAATGTTAAAAACGTATCATTCCTTCGATCTTTATTTATACTTTTATTTTTATAATAATATATTATTTTATATACATCTTACTGGAATATTTCATGATTTCGAGGAACACCAAATTATTCACCCAATCAATATAAAAATGGGTTTGGTTATATCAACGGTGGGTTATTACCATAACAGCCGCCTGTTTATACCTTTCCAAGTGTTAGTTTGAGGCACGTCTAGCATATTAAGAGTGGTTGGAGCGATGACACTGTTTATGATGCTATTACTGAATAATGCTAGTGTGGGACCGGGCGATATAATGGTGCAATTAATAACCTAACCATACCTGTCATTTACCTGTAGATGAATGGAGTTGATAACGGCAAAAAGTACCCATTGCCGCGACTGCTATGTAATTCAAACGGTATAAAAATATTTTTACTAATGGCTTTAACAAATAGACAGATGGGGGTGGTCGTATTATCGAAATCACAAATGATTGAAAAAAGAAACATAAATATAATAAGCGTGTGCGCTCTTTTCCATTTTATAAAATTATTATATTATAATTTTTCTGTTTATTGGGTGAAACCAAAGATCTATTGATTATTTTATTCTAATAATTTAAAGTTTTGGTAATAAATTTGGAGTGACGTTAGTTATAACTAACTCCTTATAAGTAGTGATCTACAAAAAAATGTATACAGACCCTTAAACCAGACATTTTAGCTATTATTCATGACACTTTGTATATCTCAACAATTTCATCCTACCTTAGTTCAGCAATTTATAAGGTAAATAAGGAAACAAAAACAAGCCATACGTGAGCATAATGTTGACATTTCCCGAAAAATTATTGATTTACTGGTAAACAAACCTTGGTACTTAATCAAACTGGCACGTAACACGTGCTTTCGTAGATATTCCTAAAATAGTCGAGACGAATCTGTCTCATCGTAAAAGACCCCGCTTAGCACGTTTCCCCATATGTGTAAAAACCTTGCAACTCCAGATATAAGGGGAGATTTTTTACTCTAGAGTCCTTCTGTAGCATTTTTTAGCCGTAATAAAACTATTACATTAGTTTTTTTGCGAGGGTCATTTGGTCCCCCGGCGAACTGACCGTGATACATCAAGCAATATCAGTTGTCTGAGTGAAGAAGCTAGGAAGCCCAAAGCGGCCATACGTTTCAATCTAAACTGTCACCAACTCGCTCATTCTACGGTTACTAGATCGGTCTTTTATATACTTTCATATTTGTCTCTAAATTATATAATATTTTTCAATATCTCGGAAAGTTTGCAGAGAGAGGAGACATAAAGGATATACAACTTCAGTAGACACAGGGGCGAGAAAAATATTTGTCAAATTAAATTACGATTTCTAGTAAAATTCTGTAATTTCTTTTCTTGTTTGGGATTTTATTACAACATATTCTTGAATGTTTTGAAGTTCTAGATAATCCAAAAATACCTTATTTTCAAAATATTCAAAAAGTATTATTCAAATCTTACACAAGAAAATTAAACGATGTCCTATATTTATTATTCAGTGATTAGGTTTCATGAATTACTTAGTTTGACTTCATGAATTTCGCACATAATTTATTATAGTACCATTTATTTAATTAATATTAGATAATGCAGTTTTTACTGTTTAGTAAACTAAGTTTACTATTATTATTCTCAATAGAAATGAGTCGAACACCGCTGCCTTGACTGTACTCGTATTCGATACGAAAAGTACAGGGATCGCAGTTACTATTTGGATGGGAGGCTCGATAGAAAAACATAGTGACCTCATCCCAACTTCTAACGGATTTACATCAGTGTATATGTGAAGCAATTTTAGTCGAGAGTTATGTAGTGGATACACCATCTTTCGAAAGGGACGTAAAGCAGTCGGCTCCTTGTCTTATTTAGATGTTAGGCAAGTAAGAAATCTCTACTTATTGACAAAAAAGAGGTTCCGCAAAATTTTTGCAAATTTCCAAAAAAATCCATAGAAAAAAACTAAAAACTTTTGTATTAGTGTAGGAAATGGTGTGCAATTTCGACGATGAAAGTTTACCGTCTGCCAGAGACCATATAAGAACCAAACTTTTTTCTCTCTGGAAATTTTTGATATGGTGGGCGCTAGGGTAGACGGATAGGGAGGGGGGAGGATATTTTTTTAATCGAATGATTACCGATATTTTTCCGCATAGGCAGTCAGTATATTATGTACTTCACATACCTCAATTACGCTGGCAAACGAAACTTCTGGTCGGCGCACGAGAACCGGATATTGGAAAAAAAATAAAATTTTTATTTACCGGACCTAATTTGACGCAAAATGTTTGTTTTGACGTAAATAATGCTGTACTGTAGTGGCAGACATTTTTTAACGGTCGGATTTTGTGCAATTTGTCATCAAAATGGCGAAAAATAGACCAAAACTTTTCACAAAAAATAATTAAAATTGAAAAACACGACGGCCCAGTCTACTTATGGTTCACAAGGCATCAAAAACGCTATATTTTTAAGTGCATTGTATGTATCCAGTATTTAGTATGATTCTTTCGAATATTATACACGGTGTTTCAACATTAACTAACTTAAAATTCGGAAATGTACCTACCTTTTGAACATCATATCACATCACATTACATTACGGATAAAGGAGGTGTTGATTATTGAGCGGCAATTATAAAGACGTTCAATGCCAATTTTAAAATAATAAATATATAATACTGAAATAACTTTTTCAGTAATTTTATAAGTGCAAAATTGAATGAAGCTAAATATTTGCCACTGGTCGCTCTACCTGAATTTTTATCAGTATTATGCCATTTTTATTTTGATGGATGTTCCATTTAATATTGTAAGTTTTACTGTGATCACATCCCTTAATGTACAGGGTTATTCCATATATTTAAGGATTATAAAAGATAGAAAAAACTTTAAATACAAAAGTTGCAGGGTTTGTTCTAATATTACCAGAAAGTGTTGCGCAATATCACGAATATATATTGGAAAGTTTAAAACAAAAACACTAAGTTGGTAAATTTCTAATGGAACACCCTATATATTTTGAAAAAATCAAATAGATATTTTTCATCTGAATTCAAAAATATATATGTTGATATTTGGTTTAGCCGTTTTCGAGATATTTGCATTTAAAGAACGTGATTATATTGTTTTGCCTATCGCGGTTGCCATGAAAAAACAATTATTTCTAACATTTCTCCTTCTGTATAACCCATTTTACGGATAGAACGAAGAAAATGTGATACCCGAATAAGCAATAATTATTATTGACGTTTGGAGCATTTGTTTTTTCATGGCAACCGCGATATGGCAAAAAGCTTAAATGGCAGATTTGCCATTCGGCCAATCGGCCATTTAAGTCGTCAAAAATTGTCCTCATTAAACTTTTCATTTACAGTGTTAGCTGAAGCTTTTATGCCGTCGTAGACCAAAAGAAGCGCATTTGAATAAAACTAAACAATATGAGACGAGAGACTCATCACAAAGTTGTTGACAACAAATGGGCATTTTATTTGTTTGCGGTAAAAATATTTTTTCTCGAATCCATTAAATTCTTAATATTGTCTGTGATTATTTATTTGTGGCATGACATTATTTTCTTGTTTCATTTGGGTATTAAGCCACTAATCTGCAGAACACTGGAATTATTAAATAGTAAACTCGAGCCAAAGGAACAAACAGAAGAATAATTTTTAATCTTTTTTTGCGTACCACAAAACCTAATGTCTAAAAAACTTAAACCTGTAATGAAATTGGTTTTTATTGGTTTTTTATCTAAATATGACACTATTATAATGGCAATAACAGATTAATCATGATCAATTAACTGTTAACTATAGTTATATTTCTAAAAACTGTTTAAATTATTTTCGCATCTCTTGTCTATTTTTTATGAAAAGTAATTACCATTTCTCTTCCAAGACTCACGTGCCGCAGATGCAGCGCATGGAGAAAATCCTCGAAGTAAAAAAATATCCCACCCACATTTGTTAGCATTTTGTCAAGTCAGAGAGCTGAAATTCCCTCCTATTTTATTTTTTAAGTAAACATTAATCATGATACTTTTGCCGAAAGCAGGAAAACCCTAGCGCTTTTTAATTTAAATTATTCCAAAAATATTTCCCGGCGTTATTTATCTTCCGGTATTCGCATAATAATTTACAATAACCATTAATCTTAGAGGTTAATTAATCAAGACTCACCAAGTACAAATTATAAAATTGTTGTAATTAAAAGTAATTTATATGTTTGCCTCTCGCTCCGGTTATGCACCACGAGCGGGCACAACTTTAATTAGTTTGTGCTCTGCGGTGTTTCGCAGGAGAAGCAAGCCACCTTTGTGGGTCGATCGCCGTCACTCAAATGCTAAAAATATCTGCGATATATCGTTTTTGCATAAATAAATCGGCAATCCGTCATCATTGCTGACATTTTTATAGGAAATATTTGAATTATCACCAGAGGCAAGTTGAAATTTAAGAATTAGTTGTCTAAAGACTGTTCAGTTGCTTTTTAGTAAAGTGTGGTATTAACATAACCTTTAAATGAACACTATATATTTTATACAGGGTGTTTCACTTTTCATGAGTACACCCAAGCATCTCAGGAATTAAAAAACTGATTCATTTCAAATTTAGGTGGGAAATATATACTCAAAATGGAATTGTTTTGAAGCAATAAACTTTGATATTGCTCGTTGGCGTGCGACCCTGTGGGGGAAATTGGGGTCGATTTTTCAATAAACTATTAACGATTTTTTTATGGAAATTTTTATTTTAGATTCGTATTCAGCATCCTCAAAAACCACGCTATACCAAGTTTGAACAAAACATTTTATTGGCTTAGAGTAATAATCTCGCTCCGGTTATCACTTATTAATATGACACATTTCAACGGGCTAAAGGAAATAAAGGAACGAGACAACAGTTTTTGAGTTATAAAATATTTTATTTAAAAAATAATCCGAGCTCTTATCTCGGAAAGTGGTGAATTATTTTGTTCAAATTTGACATAAGGGGGGTTTTGCTGAATACGAATATGAAATCAAAATTTCTATATAAAAATAGCCAATAGTTTTTTTTTTGAAAATTCGATCTCAGTTCTCCACACGGTCTCACGCCATTGAGCAATATCGAAGTTGATTGAGTCAAAACAATCACATTTTGAGTATATACTTCCCACCTTAATTTGAAATTGATCCGTTTTTTAATTCCTGAGATACGTGGGTGTACTCATGAAAAGTGTAACACCTTGTACAGGTAAGTATTTAAATAAGACATCAAGAAAAGTTTTCAAATTGAAATGGGTAAATGATCCAACGATCAAAAAAAATCTTATGACATTTTTTTTCTTATAGCGATAGTTTCGTCAAAATATAATAATTTGTGTTACCTAACTCTATGTTTTCAGAACTACCAGAATGCTCTTTACATTGAGCTAGGAGTGATAGATTGGCGAAGTTATTTTGCAATGCGGCCATTTTATTCATAAACATAATAATTTAACAATTTTTATTTAGTGTCTTTTATGAAATTTAATCATAGCCGAATTCCTCACCGTCAGTTTTCGATCCACCTTGTACTATTCTCACTGAAAACGTTTGCATTATTCACAAGAAACAAAAACTGTATATTAAAGAAAATTGTCATTAGACTTTCTTGATTGTTGGATCATTCTACACCACCCATTTAAAGTAGGCTAAACTTTCCTGACACCCTGTATAATTTTATCTTAGATCATTTTCTTTATATTTTAAAAATATATCGTATGTTATATTATTAAAATTAATAATGTAATTAAGAATCCAATTGAAAAAAAAAACTGCATGGTATATCCATAATACAACTCTGGTCTACAGTTGTATAGCTTTTGCGATATTATAGCTGATATACAAGCCGCTCCGAGTGGGGAAACGAGAACGCGTCCTTCTCCTATGGTCTCCATCCAAATACTAGACGCGTTTACCGTTGCTTGACTTTCGCATTCGATACGAGTGTGTCAAGTCGGACCTCCGCGCGCTGCCCTGATATTTTAATTTCTTTATATTTGTGCTAGAATTCACAGCGGTACGGTACACAGACTGATTCCAAAAGTGGCAATTGTACCAATATATATATTGATAGAACATGAAAATAACAATTTGTTAAAATACTTAATTTCCTTTAGTAAAGACTTATCTAAAGGGAAACAAATACTGATATTAAATAATTCAGTAGCCTTAAATTAGTTACGAATGTCTTCCTCTTTAAATTTTCATTAGGCGCAGGGCACTAATTTATGTTTTTATATCCCGTCACACAAACTGTCATCAACTCAAATAAACTTTACAAATGAACCTTTTAAACTAAGGCAACCTCTAGGTAGCTGCCTGACCCCACAGTTATTCCTCTTTAATATTTCAACACAAGGAAATATGCCAACTTGATGGTTTCAGCGTTTTGACTAATAGTGTTGGCGCGAGACAAATCGTTAACAGTTTTTAGAAAAACAATGATATATTACGGGTCTATAAAGTAAATAGTAGGAAAAATATATTTTCTGGCTATAAGAAAAGCTATATACAAAATCATGAATTTATGTTTTAATTGGAAATATCGCATTATTTCATCAAAACAAGTAATTACTCTACTTTCTTTGCTTGATACGCATTGTTTATAAATAAATTTATTTAGGTGTAATATGAGCATTATATAATAACTATATGTGGTGTTATTGTTATAATTATTAAGTATAATAAAAAAAATATCCAATTTGATATATTTAGGCATATTGATGCTCAACTTCTATTGAAACCACTTTAGAACGCAATTATTATTGAAAATATTTAAATTAACTTACCACAAAATTCATTCATTTTGTGGTAAGTACCAATCTTTAAAAAGCAGGATATATTACTCGATATTTTATGATATATAATTTTTGTATAATTATGCATTAATTGAAAAAAGTAACATGACCTTACTTTGAGACCTTTCTTAATTAATGTATTTTATCAAAAATAAAAGTTTTTAAAATACTTTTAACCCTGACTGGTTAAAAGAATCAGCTTGTTGCATAAAATATAGCATATTTAAAAAGGGACTTGTTTTAATCTATATAAATTTAATGTGTCATTTTACAATGAAGGGTCTTTTGTGAGAGAAATGAATTCGTTCAATTTAACGGACCATTTTTTCGTTTAATAATGTAGAAGTTATATTCCCCGTGAAATGACATGCAAGTTTAAACAGTGTACAGAATCAATTTGCTGGCCGTAATAAGTAAATGAAATCCGTCAATTGCAAATATCTGGTAATCCGCCCTTATAAAATATAAATCTGTATATGGAATGTGACGCGGTTCACAGCTGGATTTAGGTCCGATGAAGGGTCGGATGCCGGGGTGTTGGCACCCCTGCCGATGTAGGTGTTTCACTAACGCTCCTTTAAGCCGATAATAAAATTTTATTTAGTCCATCTCGCCATTATGTCAATCAATCATCTCCTGCTATTTTAATGATATAATCGGGATTATTATTGGGCCCGAAATTGAGTTGTAAAATTAATGAAAATTGATTTAGTAGGATTTGGTGTTTGTTTCGCTCTGAAAGGCTCATATGGGAACACATTATACTACGGACCGGAAAACATACAGGGTTTTTTTAAAACAATTATAATTTATTATTAATCAGAAATTCTTCTCTAGACATCAAGGCATTTTAAATAAACTAGCACCATTTTATTATTATAAAAGTACTCTCTAACACACTATATTGGTTTCTTTAGAAATGTCCACCAATTCTGGCGTTCCACAAGTATCTATTATTATTTAAGCTACAAAAAAGGGCGATACGTTTTATAGTAGGTGTTAATAGAAGAACAAGCTGTAGAGATGTTTTTAAACAACTACATATATTAACTCTGCCATGTATATTTATTTTACAATTGCTCATATATGCAAAAAGTCAATTACAAGATATTCCGAAGTTAAACTCTAACCATTCTTATAATACTAGGAATGGATTGATACTTGAGGTGCCAAATCACAAATCCTCTTTGTTTGAAAAAAGTCCACAATACTTGGCTATAAAAGTGTACAACAAATTACCAAATTCATTCAAAGAACTAGATCTAATAAAATATAAAACACATTTAAAAAACATGTTGTGTAATAAAGGTTATTATTCATTAAATGAATACTTTAATGATGTTCTGTGATATTACTGTATTATAATGTATATCGCTCGACTACTTTTGTTATGTTGTGTACCTTCATGACAGGCATACCTATAATTAACAAAAATGTTATTCTTAATTTTTTATATTTAATAATGATTGTGACTGTGTTTATACATTTGTGTTTATACTTTTATTGTTTATACTTTTATTGTTTATACTCTTATTTTTTATATATATTTATTTTGTGCGTGTTTTTTTTAACATATTTTTGTGTTTATATACTGCATGTATAAATTTGACATATCCTATATCATATTTTATGAACGAATGGACCAATAAACTATTATTATTATTATTATTATTATTATTATTATTATAACTTCATTCCTATGTTATCTTATATTACCGACCTGCTAACATTCGTTTCAAAATTGAACTATGCGAATTGGTGATTAAATTCTTAGGCATCCCTTACGTCTTTACAATTTCGTCATAATGTTGAAGATCTTTTATTGAATATATTAACGGATATTGTTCAACTGAAGTTAATGCCAGGATTAATTGAAGACAATATCTGTGCTCTGTGCTTCAATTTCACCGCATCCACGACACCCCAGCCGTGTAATGGGCACTCTCCTTTCTATAAATAAAAACGTAGTTTGGAGTAAAAATCTAAATGCTGCGCAATAAATTAATTTAATAACTAAAGAAAATGTATTTAATTATTCCTATTGGCTTATATTTAATACACATGAAATACAATTTTAAAATGTCTTCCAAATATATTTTTTGTGAACACAATGTGTGTACCTAATTAATTAGAATGGATATCTATTTTTATCATGTTAACAAATTTTTTTCAAGCAGATTAATTTGCATTCTTGAGGCATATTTGTCTCGTACTAATTTATAAAAATATGTGAAATAGAAGAAAAATAAATTATAAATTATATCGTACAAAATGGTTTCTTGTTTTTTCACAAGAACATAAATTTTAACTTTCTAATACAGGAAAAAAAATACAATACCTGTTTTTAACTATGACTAAACTCGAGAATATAACTTGGTTTTGTTTAAATAACAGAAGAAACGTTTTAACATACATAATTATAAATCGACAAAAAGATATTTACAGTATTAAAATGAACCAATGCACCTTTAGACACGAACTAAAAAACAAAATGTAGGAAAGGAATGGTTCTTTACAAAAATTGGTATTTTGAAAGAATTTGGTTTCGAAATTATTCCACAGGGTGTTTTGGAATTAGGGTTATCCAACAACCTTTTAATTAACCGTGTATAATGACTAAAACGCCAGCATTTAACAAAAGGCTGGATATGCAAGTTGAAATTAGTCATTTTATCTACAGTTTGCTAAACGAATTATGAAAATTTAACTAAAAATAAAAAAATTATGAGACCTCAAATTTTACCAAATATTAACTTGTTGCGTTTTTTGCATGTGAGTGTACATCAGGTGTATCATGCATCGAAATTTTGACTTTTCTATTTTAGTAAAGTTGTGATATCTCTTTCTTGTTTGAGGCACTGAAACCTTGGATGTGGAAAATAAATGGCTTCCAGTTTACTTGCATGTTGGGTGTGTGTCCGTTGACTATAAATGAGTAGTGCAAACTTGAGCGGTTAAATCATTTACTAATTTATATGATATAGCTTAAATAAAATACAATATAATAACTTTTATTTATAAAAAATAAATTATTTAGTGAACTTTTTGTGAAACGTGGCTGTAACTAGGAGAATAAACAAAAGAAAGAAAACATTAACAACGGTTACTTCCAAGCATTTCCGCGATTCGTTTTATTAGATTTTTCGTTTTCCTTTTCCCCCAACTTCCTTAATCCATAATCAGAACTAATACCAAATATCTTATCTGTCTTACGGCTTAGCCTTCGCCATATGTGTGTGGTTGTACATTTGGATGGACAGGAACGATAAACAATAGTAATATGCCGTTTTCTACTAGTGGCTGTTCGGCCTCTGGCCGAAATCTGGAATGAGGAGATATCCTGGCGGCTCCTCCAGGAGAGATTAAGTGCGAGTGCTCGCGGCAGATACAGATAACAGCGTACACTAATCCGAATAACAACATTAAATACGACTCCAATTTGCCGCACTGTGGATTTGGAATGATTCTCGTTCACCGCAAACCCCGACGACCACCTAAGAAATCCTTCACGAAGTTGTGGAACCCTCATCGACTCTTGCTCTGGCTCTACAGTTTGTCCTGCGGTAAAGAAACAAATTACCCTTTAATAAAATTAGTGCCTCTGCATAAAGCGATGGATCTGTCTGAGAGTATTAGCTAAAGTTTCAATATAATTGCGACACTATTTTGGCTCTTACGTTACTAGTTTTAATGTATTATTTTTAATTATTGATATTAATGGTAATATATATAATTAGTTACTTATAATATTATTAGTTATTAATAAATAATAATACATTTCTGTTATCTATAGGGTTATAAATATAACAACACAACCTTTATCAGGGTGAAATCTAGCAAAGCTACTCTACGATACTCTATTTTTGTTCAGACATTAAAATTTAATTTACCGTTTTTGATTAACGATAATATAATTAATAATTATGGGGTGTGATAGCCGAATGAGTAAATTATGATTTTTAGCTCATGCATACATACATACATACAAAGCACAATGGAAATTGTTTTAATTATGATGTCATGTAATATGTATACGAATAAGTTTAATATGTATGTATAGCCAGTCAGAGATATTTCGAAGTTGGGCATCATAGACTCATCGCTCCACAGTGGAACCCTTCGCCTTGAGATAACACCGAATCAGACACTAGTGAGATTCTAGGTCGTTCTGTTAGGTTACCAATGTATTATTCAAAATTATTGGAATGATTGAGTGATAGAATATGATTAAGCTTTCTTGGAAATTTTTGAATTATCGGATCATTTTATTAATTTCAATTTTGCTGAAACAACAAATCGCAGCCACTTTCGCACTATTAAATTAAAATCTAATTGAATAGATATATATAGGAGATTGAAAAGTTCAAAAAACCATTTCCAAATTTTAAAGAGTGTAATGACAATAATTTATTCGATGAATATATTAACAGAATTTTAACTCAATTTAGGTAAAGATTTTACTTTAATTGCTTATTAACTTTTTGCATCAGTTAAAACTGACAATAGAAAACGATAAACAGTAAAAAGGGAAGTAATCCATTGACTTCTTCCTCCCACTTCACAGTAATAGGAAATACATTTGCAAAATCAGATAGCACTTGTATAGAGACCCGGCGATGAGAATAACGACGATTCACGAAGAAGAAAGTGGGTATATCGTTTGCAACCGATCAAAATTGTTGTTCGAAGAGTATGATGGATCGCCGTGAAAAAATTGTCATACAAAATAATAATAAATAAGGCAGTGTAAAAAGAGATAACGAGTGCGGTGAATGTAAAAACACCTGTTGTTTGTACTGAAGCGGAGTGCATGCCGCGCATCGCAATCGAAAGGCGGCTTGTTATAGCCAAAGTTACCTACAACCCTGGCACTGGCTGTTTTAATAGAACTAGATCTACACACACAAAGAATTTGTTAACAGTCATGTATCATGTCAATCAGACATCAAGCTCGTATATTTTTATTGATACGATTACTTCAGGCGACCAAGAAAGCCACCGCCGCGAAAGAACTGCTCCGCAAACTGCCTTCTGTTTGTTTTGTCAGACATTTAGACAACACTAGATTGCTGTTTTTACTTGTCATACTTTTTGACACGAATGTTAATAACGGCCGCATCGACACTTTTTCTCTGAGATGTGTTATGGAATTCACAAACAGCTGCTCATATTGTTAAAATAATTGGAATCTTTTCTAACAACTCTGGTGTCCTCGAGGAGTGGTTTCTTTTGGTTATACATCTCAGCAACAGCGGTGTTAAATATGTCACAGAAAAATGTATGTAAAAACTATATTGGTACAACTTCTTTTGAATTAACTCTTTGTTTATTAAAAAAATGTCTGCAGATATTTACTACAGTATGTATCTTGTATGTTTCCAAATTGTTAAAGGTACGTATTCTTTATATCTTTTTGGTATAGTTACCTCCGTTTTCATAGAAAAAAATTAGGCATAATGAGGAGTAAAAAAATATGTTTTCCTTTTATTTTTTTATAGAGTATCTCATACATTTGGTGTATATACTTAGTTGGTTAACTCAGTAAACTAATGTTGATTTTTCTATTGATTAATATTGTGAATACAGCAAAAAAAATCCACTGATATTCTAGAGTTCTAAATGAAAAAATTATAAAACCTCAACTAGATTTGAGACTTCTTTATTTACAACTGTATGAGAACGTTTTTGGAAATTAAATAAAATAAATGTCATAATCTTAAAATTGAAAGTTACTATTTCAAATTTATATTTTGTAAATTATTCATTCACAGGGTTAAATTAGGCATGGTATTATCATGAAATATGAAATGAATTGACATTTAAATTCCCACTCAGGATACTAATCCCTGAATTATTTATTGACAATAAGAAGCTGGTATCGACAAGTAATAATCATTGATAACAAACGGTAAAAGAAAGACATAAAGCGTTGCCCTGGCAGTAGAGAAGATGTGAATATTACTCGGGGGATCCAGGCGAAATATGAGAGGGTTATTTCTCACGTAGTCGGCGTATAAAGCCCAATGGATGGGTCTTGTCAGGTGCAGAACATAACCTTAATGTTAGAGTGCGTCGGTGTTCTGTCTGGATGGTGTAGAAACCCTTAAAAGAATGAGTAATGTGAACACATAACACTTTCTGTCGAACTTTGCACCTCGTCACTTTCTTAGCCTCATTAACTGGGGGTGACAACTCTATGACCCGGTGCCGGGTAAAAGCCCTCCTGAAATATGAAAATGGATATTCCAGCGACAGTAATGTGTATACATACATTAGGATGAAAATGTGAAGAGAGGCACAAGAAAGTATCTAAGTAGTTAATGCTTATAGAATATTATATTATCCAGTGCTGGAAGGAAATCGTTCTTTAAATTTGAAAGCATTAAAATTAGATAATTGGCACCAAAATACTCTCCTTTATTTTCAGCATACAATTACGCATCAAAGGATGATGAAAAGTGTAATACATTATTAGAAACATATTAAGGTGCAGTATTTACTGATTAGCACATATTAAACAGAAATAATGAAAACCTAGATTATATACATTATGGTCAATAAAGTAGTTTTCAGAAGCCAAACAAGTAATTTTATTAATATATTCGGCTCCAAATGAACTTAAACTCTTCATTAAACGAATACCAAATTACACTTGAACTGTAATTTAATATTCCTATTTAGGTTATGTTATCATTAAATTATTAAATTATAATAGGTAAATCTGATTAGTGTAAAATTTGAAACTATGTTGGTGTGTTATTTATTTCCCCTACTCATTGTTGGCAATGTAATTACTGCACAGTTTTCTTTTCTTTACTGCCATTATCGCGTGTGATGGGGCCTTTTTATTGCGATGCTTTTAGTCACTATACTTACGTAATCTTTTATACGAAAATCTCGGGCGCCAGTACTTTAACTTTTGAGTGCAAAGGACAGCACTTTTTGGCTTTCCTATTTGGGAAAGCAATCCGGGGTAGCTAACAGTTGAAGATACGGAAAATGCCAGCGGATCGTAAGCTGGGGGTCTGTCTAAAGGACTTCGACCCCTACTCAAACGGGTTAATCAGAAATTTATGACAGAAATAATGACTCGCGAATTTTACCTCTTTAAAATAACGTATTTATTCAGTGATAATAATGAACAAATTAATTTACTCTAACCCTCCACGACTGTACAGTCGCATGTGTATAAAACTATTTCAAAATAATTAAAAACAAGTCAAGCTGGCAATCAAAAGTCTTTACGCGATTTTGCGGCAGAATTTTGTTAAATAATTATGTTGAAAAATGTAAGTTTTTCGAGTCACTTCTATGCGGATCTCCTGTACGTATGGCCCAAGTGAACAGATAGATATACACAGTTGATGCAAATAATGACTATTTCTTTCACGTAGGTTTTCCGGTAACCTATTATGCAAGGGGGCTTTTAAGATGGCCCAAGTGAACAGATCTCAGCAGCCTTTGCATATATTAACAAAATAAAAGACCAACGGGGAGGTATTACTAATGAGCTCTAGTTTACTTTGGCAAAATACGGCGATACTGACGGACAATAAAATTTCTCAATATCTATACTTAACTGAAGGCAGTACCTGCAGAATGTAGCAGGTTGCGTTGAATTCTTACCAATATTATATTCAAAGGAATTTACTATTAAAACTCGGAGCGGCGGTACGGAAAGATTTACGGGTTCAGTTTGATCGGCAATTGCTGGCGTTCGAACGGATCTGATGCGGACTATTTCGGAATGAACCTGAACTGCTGCCGGTTTTCTCGGAATGAGAATGAGGACGAAGTGAGCCTTCCTCCCCCTTTTGTAACCTTTATGACGTAGCTAGGTCGCGTGATAGAGGGGCGGTCACCGACTTGAAACGACGGAGTCGGATGCACAACCCAGCGTAACTTGCAGAGGTGCAGCGGATTATGCAATTTGGTGCATCAACTCAGAACGTATATAACCGGGAATGAGTTACTTGCAATTTCTATACTATATTGCAAAAAGAAACGGATTAAAACAGGCAAGGATTAACAATTTTAGTAACGAATGATTTTTATTTCCGACTCGACCATTATTTATAATAATTCTCGGATTTTGCTTATACGAGGGATTGTCGAAAATTAATCAATTAATTACTGAACTGCTTGTTTACCAGCGGACTTTTTAACAACTCATTAGTAACTTAACTAGAACAGAGCTTACTTACTAAAACAGCGGCAGGGTGTACCCAAAGTGACGGTAATATTTAAAGCAAAATTGAACATTCCTTGATTGGAAAAATCACTTCGTTACACGCGACATATTATTTGATCATCACCGTTTGTGCATAAATTTTGAAGGGAATAAAAACACCAATTCTTAAGTTATAATAATGTATGTTTCAATAACAATTCTCAATTTTTAATATAGCAATTTCTTAAATATTTGCATCTACAACTTGGATTAATACTGTTATTCTAATCACGATTTTAATGAAATTCTAAAATAGGTATCTCTTAGTATAAAATTAAAACTCACCGATTAGTAGACGATACATACATAATAAAAGGTTAATGTAATAATGAGTGTTTGAGTAAATTTAAATCTGCGATACGATCGTCTGCATACCACAAAGAGTGGGTACAAAATACAGATTCAGTTCTTTCACTTCTGTGATTGATGAATTAAGTAAACCCATATGAATGTTTTTATTTAGCTTTTATGAAGAAAGGTGCTATTTTTGTCTACTACTTTTAAAACTCGTGAATACCTAATAAATATACAGGATGTTCATGTAATAAAATTAAATTTGATTGTTTAAGAACTTACGAAGAAAGTCGCTCTGCATTGACTGTTTAAGAGTAGTTTTTGTTTTTGAACTCCAGAAAAATGTTGCTTATAAAACAGAATTTTCACCATTAAATGTATAAGTAGATTTACACCGTATACCCAAAAAAAAATAAAATTTAAGAAAATTATTTATTTTCTGTTAGCAAAATGTTAAATCGAAAAGTTATTTCTTAGAATGATAAAATAGTCCTAAATATAATTTGATAATAAGATGGATTATTAGTTGTAGAGTTAAGTTGTCGATAATAGTTTTACAGTAAACTTTAGCCAATATAGTGGGTTGAAGAATCACGCAAACAATTGCAGAGAAAGCAGACATTCACACTGTCTCTCTATGAAGAGTAGATAATTTGAAACCTAAAAAGTGTATTGGTACATTAATTTCGCTGGGAAATATTACTAAATAATGCACAGGTCGCATCCATTACTGCGGTTATCAGTTGCTGGGGGATGGGGGTACACATTGGGGTACACATTAATCGTCAATATTTAGTAACAACTGAGGCTAGCCCTGACCTATTCTTGATATCTTTCAGACACTGGGCGAAGTGCGGCATTTTTTAAAGTTTTTTGTGTGATTTTTGAACCAACTATATCATCACTAAGGAAAAATACTGTACATGGTTAAGTAAAGTTGCCGTTAATCGAAAAATCGCTACCAAAATATTTGAGACCATTTTATCCTTCAAAAAAATTTTAAATTCAACATTTTGATATTTATTGTTTGTCTACTTTTAATGGTGAATATCTTGAGCCTAATGAATAAAAATTTAGCAATTGCTTTTTCTTATAAAATCAAAGTTAATACTTGAAAGCCAATGACAAATATCAACTGCTTGTCAATTTCTTCATCATTATTATCAAATTCTTCACTTACACTCGAATCTGCCATATCACAAATGTAGTTATTTGTTTTTCACAAAAAGATAACAGATGTACTGAATTGCTTTAAGCAATTACTAAATTTTTATTCATTAGGTTAAATGTTTTTGTGTCTAAAACATAAGAAAATATTACTCTTGAAAACTTCAAAATAAGTATTAATATTTTAGTCTATGTATACAGGGTTTTCTTTCAATACAGGTATGAATAATTTCAGGAATTGGAAAAAATATTCAACTTTGTTTATTTTAGGTGTTAATTTATTTAATAAAGGTCATAGTCATACTATAATTTATGAGATTGGTATTAAATTTCTTCAACAAAATTTTTTCTGTTCTTGAAAAGATTATCTTTATTGTGAACTATATAAAGTAACCGGCAGCCAAGTTCGGTCATGTACGAACTTATGGCTAAAGTCTGTTTCATCTTTCTAAGACACTCAAAAAAGGCGGCTTTGTTTGATGTCGATAAAAACCTCAAACGGGCCGGGTGTTTTTATAAGTCTTAGAAAGATGAAACCGACTTTAACTAGAGATTTCATATCCACTGGTGCGACAGATTAAGTACACAACAATTTAAATGATAGGGACGTGAGTGCTGGTGTCAGTAAGATCGCATTGCAAGTCGGTGGCTCATTTATTTCGCATGTAAACCGGACCCAATGTGGGTCGCTGGCTGTCGGTTACTCAAAATATAAATTAGATTTTTATTATTTATTTATTTAGGAATTTTGCCACAAGCAGAATGTGGCCTTTTGAAAATATGAATAATTCAATTACAATTATTTTAAGTTTTATCCATAAACACTCTGTAAATAGGGTCAAACTGTATTAGATATTTAGAGGATTTATAATATAATATAATAAATATAACACCACATGTAATTACGACCCACTTTATCCCGGATGGCTCTAGAAGTGCCTAGTGTGGGAGGGGGCTACACATATAAAGTTAAGGGACATACACCCAATATCCATGTGTAATGGAAAAATCCCTCTCACAGTATTTTCCATTGTCACGACCGGGAATCGAACCCGGGACTTTTGGCTGAGAAGCAGGTGCGCTACCGCTCGACCTTCGGTCATTATTTAATAGAACATATTTCTTTATATATCGTTAAATATACTATACAAGTTTTTTCTTCACTCGAGGACACTTGGTATACAAACTAAAGTTTCAATAGTTATTATATAACTTCTTTCACGAAAACAGAAAAAGTAGAACTTACTATGGAGACAAACTTCTTCGTAATTCACTAAATAAAGAAGCATTTCTTCTTTTGAACTCCATCTGACATCCCACAGGGGTCTATTCTAGGACCTTTATTTTTCAAAATGATTATTAACGATTTGTATAGTAAGTTTAGTATGCAGTTACTTTTTTACGCAATAAATAATTCATGACAATTGTTTCAACCGAAATATTGCCCCCATTTTGTAGGCAATTGCACACGCGCTTCCTCGAATTTTTAAACACATTGGCAATACTGTTAAAGTAGGTAGTTACTCCATTTCTCCTTTCTATTTCTTCAAAAATTACATTTCGCAATTTTTCAATATTCTAGTCAATTATTTCGATAAACCTGATTTTTAAGAGATAAACCGAAAAAAATCGGAGGCGCGTGCTATCGAAAGGCTGGGATGTCCATAAATTTAGACATTACTTGGTCTTTCGAAGGTTCTTTTTCTTTCAGAATTTTAAAAAATTCATCATTACACTATTATAGACGTAGGTAATCTTCATAATGGTTTTAAAGTTCACGGCAAATGCTCCCTGAGTTCCCCGTAACAGTTACAATACATCCACTTATGAATATGTATTTTGTGACAAGGATAGCAATGTGAAATTGAAAAATGTTTATATATTCAGTCCAACTGAAAGTTTGAGAGATTTAGTCACATAAACCTACGTTGAAAAATAAGATGGAAATAGGTTTTTAAAGACGGTAGCGTCGCTCAAAATAAAATGGTTTTTATACTTTGTTATCCCAAGAACGATTAAAATATTACTGAATTTGAATATACAAATGATAACGCAAAGCGCTAAAAGTATACAAAACACTGAGATCTTAATGCTGCACGGATGTCTTCGGCAATCCAAGAGTCGTTTGCACGATTCCAGTTATAGTTCTACGCGATAAAAGCGACCTAACTGCTCAGTATTGTCTGGTAACAATAACAGTGCTTACAATGATAACGAGGACTGTATGCACTCGATGATCCGATTAGTTTACGCAAACTACCACCCACACAAATTGCTTTGTTCAAAGGATTATGTTATAACTTACATTACACGCTTACTCCTAAATTTACTGTTTCCGGGAATAATCCTAACTAAATCACAGATTCTGGAGTAGTCGATATTTGTTTTAATGCGACAGTAAATTGTAATCTCGCTATTGTACTTCTTGAAGATGTAGGAAAATGGCAATTTCAATTAAAAATTATAATTTAACTATTAACTAAAATAAATATAATTTTCAATGTTTTTTTTTTTACAAACAAAATCGACACTCGATAGTCGACAACGATCAGTTAAAATTAAATTATTAAACTAATTTTAATTCTTATTTAGTTTATTAACAGCTCCGTATTTAAATATATTAAGTCATTAGAGTTGAATCAAATGGTTTGTTTGTTGATAAAAACACTGCTTAAGTGATAACGTAATTTCATTAATAAAGAAATTAATAGTGAGTAACATGCTATAAAAGGTTATCAAAGTTGACAACCTCCTACACCGGTGGCTACGCCAGACAAACACACAGCATACCTAAGTTCCTACGTACAGCCTTGACGTTGAGGACCTCCGACGATGGACACGATGGTATCAATACTTCGGCACCTCAAGTACCGTACAATAAGCGGCCAGTTACTCATATTAATAACCATGATGGTATCCGATGGTACATAACACAATGCACCTTGCCGTCTACTGCACCGACCTAGCCGTTCTTCTCACACACTTCTTCATTCATATTTATCACTCATGTTCACGATAATATCGCCATATAACTGTTTGTTATGCCATTCAATGTATTCCATAGGAGTACCACAAATGCAAATGTTGTGGTTTGCTACTGGAGTGACCTTCATTGGAAATAAAATGTATACGCTCATTAAATTTTAAGTCCATGAAAGTACACAATCACTAAGAAATGGATAAAGAAATGTATATTGTAAAAGCAGAAAATAGGACAATTGTGGGACATACATTTTTTCAATTATTCAGTATTCTTTCTGTTCTTATTTGTCAACAATAAATATTTCGTCAAAGTGAGACACTGAAAAATGTGAAGTGTAGAATTCTTATCAATATTACAGTTTCAAAGGAAAACTCTTTAACCTCTAATTGCTTTAAACGGAATTTTAAATACTTAGTTTTTAACGGCTTTTATATGTGTTGTATTATACTTGTGTGAATTCCAAGCATTTACTTGTGTATAAAATTAAGTAACTGTTAACGTGACTATTATTAACTTGGTTAAGAACTGCGAAAAATGTTCCCATAAGTCATAAGGACGTTTGTATAATTTTTTTAATATTTTTTTTTACATATTTTTTTTTTTTGGAAACCACCTGTTAAACCATATTCAAGACGTGAATCAATGAGAGAGTAAGGAATTCCTCTAAGCAATCAAGTATTTGTTACATTATTTTATATTGCCACATATGTATATTATTGCCAAAACTAAGTGGAATAATTAACAATTTCTTCAAAAGCATTATACAATATACATCGTACTCGTAATTGATTTGAGTAACAAAGTTTTTTAATAATTAGGCAATTGTAGAATCGATGAATTATTCATTTCGACGAATTGCGGGGCGGTGAACTTTCTAGTCGGTGAATTGTTGTCGGTGAACTTCCCGTCGATGAATTGTAGTCGTTGATTCCTAGACCCAATGCGGGCGATATTCACTCTTTCCGCCACTAATACTTTGTTTTGGCAATAATGTACGTATGTGCCAATATAAAATAATGTAATAAAAATGGGTCTAGGAGAGTGACTACAATTCATCGACGGAATGTTCACCGACAACAATTCACCGACTAGAAAGTTCAATTCATCAAAATGGATAAGTCACCGATTCTATAATTGTCTAAGATTGAATTATTAAGAAACTTTTTCACTCAAATCAATTTATTTCGTATCATACAATATCGGATACATTTCACATTTTCAACATGTCTTAGAAAAATAAGTGACTGTCCATTAAATATTTGTAATTGAAGTTCTACACTCGAAGAACTATAAATAAACTGACCGACCCTTAGAATTTTTAAATGTATGAAAAGTTAAACTCACTTAAGCCAATTAATTCTAATTTCAAATCATAAATCATAATTGTAGAATCCCTGAATAATCCTTTAGACGAATTGCGGCACGGTGAACTTTCCAGTCGGTGAATTGGTGTCAGAACATTTATGGACAACAGGCCCTTTAAATCCAATCGCACCCGGCTGCATTCTGATGTGAACTCGCCAGAGAAATCTTTGGACACCATTAGAAAGTATGATGCAATTAGGAATATTTATGTTTCGTGGGTCTAGGAGAATTCCTCGACATTAATTCCCCGACGGAAAATTCCCCGACAACAATTCCCCGACAAAAGTTCCCCGATGGGAAAATTCTCCGACGGGAAAATTTCCCGAAAAACAATTCACCGAAATGAAAATTACCCGAAAAATAGTAGGTAGGGGATCGGAACTTATTGTAGACCACGAGAAATTTTCATTCTTTGATATTTACCGACAAGCATTTGATGTATGCCACGGATCTCCACCCAGCCCGTTCATAGCTAACTATATGTATCTGACAACTACAACCACTCAGCGTCGTAACTAGAAGCCGGCCACGGGGTCAGCTGCCAGGGGCGCAGCAGATTCCAAAAGGGCACCAATGGTGACTGGTGCCTCTGCACACACTGACTTTGAAATTCCTGAAAAATTTTAACCAACGGCGTATTGCGGGGTGCTGCTGCCCCTGCAGCTCAGTCTCCATGTACATAGCTTTTCCCTCTGAGTCTCCTATAAATTTGTATTACGAGCTGCCACTGACGGGCACATGAAGACAATTGGCGCGTACACAAAATAAACCACATGATGGAATTTTTTTGCGGTCGTAAAATTCGAATTTTTTCCTGGGCGCTCATGACCTTAGCTATGACGCTGCAGCCACTAACACTCAACCTACTACTAACTGTCTTTTTGATATAAATAGCCATCAAGCAGCAACTTTTGCTTCGTTTTTTCACTAAGAACAAATTCAGCCACCATTTCACGATGTTACACAATCTTTTCCGACAAAAACAATTTAAAGAAATTAGTATCCTTTCAACAAACTAAAGGTCATTAGATCTAATTCCCCGGGAAATGTTCCTTTCGGTGAATTATTTGTCGAAAAATTTTCCCGTCGGGGAAATTTTTGTCGGAGATTTGTTGTCGGGAAATTATTTCACTACTCATTGTTGTAATGACTAAACATTATTCGTCATTGAATTATCTCCTTTCATCTTAATCCTTAACTTTCAGGTTACAATAATTAAGTTATTTTGATCAATACCGCTTGAGTCTGACTGTCAAAACGATTTTATCTAGTAGGTACCTTTAACAGTGTGTCTAGGATGTGTAACGAAGTGATTTTTCCAATCAAGGAATGTTCATTTTTGCTTTAAATATTACCGTCACTTGGGTACACCCTGCCGCTGTTTTAGTAAGTAAGTCCTGTTCTAGTTAAGTTATTAATGAGTTGTTAAAAAGTCCGCTGGTAAACGAGCAGTCAAGTAATTAATTGATTAATTTTCGACAATCCCTCGTATAAGTAAAATCCGAGAAATATTATAAATAATGGCCGAGTCGGAGATAAAAATCATTCGTTACTAAAAATGTTAATCCGTATCCGTTTTAATCCGTTTCTTTTTGCAATATAGTATAGAAATTGCAAGTAACTCATTTCCGGTTATATACGTTCTGAATTGATGCGCCTAATTGCATAATCCGCCGGACCTCTGCAAGTTACGCCGAGTTGTGCATCCGAATCCTTCGTTTCAAGTCTGTGACCGCCCCTCTATCACGCGACCTAGATACGTCATAAAGGTTACAAAAGGGAGAGGAGCGCTCATTCCGCTGTCATTCCGAAAAAGTCGGCAGCTGTTCAGGTTCATTCCGAAATAGTCCGCGAGATCAGATCCGATCTACCTCCAGCAGTGCCAGATCAATCCAAAGCCGTCAACAGTTTCGCGCCGCCGCTCCGAGTTAAATAGTAAATTTAGTTAGAAAATTATTTGAAAATAATTTTGGTAAGAATACGCCGTAGTCCACTGCAATTTGCAGGTACTGCCTTCAGTTAAGTATAGATATTCAAAGGTCTTTTTGTCCGTACGTATCGTTGTAGTACACTACCCAATCAAACTAGAGCTCATTAGTAATACCTCCGTTGGTCTTTTGTTTGCTAAAATATGCATCGGCTGCTGAGATTTGTTCGCTAGGGCCATCTTAAAAGCCTCCATGCATAATAGGTTACCGGAAAACCTACGTTAAGCCAAATAGTCATTATATGCATCAACTGGTTGGATTTGTTCGCTAGGGCCATCCATATAGGTGATCTGCATAGAGTTGACTCGGGAAACTTATGTTCATTCACATAATCATTAACAAGTAGCTCAACGTTTGTAGCAGTAGTTTGCCGTGTGTTTAAATATTCCGTATAGCCTACAATATCTATAGCTAACCGATTGCCCGCCCTGCATAATACATCCTAGTGGAAAGGTCCGTTTGCTTGTCGTACATAGAAATTCATTAATCATACGTATCCGAAAATTCCGACGTAAAATCGCGTAAAGATTCTTGATTGCCAGCTTGACTTGTTTTTAATCATTTTGAAATAGTTTTATACACACTCGACTGTACAGTCGTGAAGGTAGTAGAATTAATTATTCTGTTTCTAAATTACTACTAAATAAACACTTTATTTTAAAGAGGTAAAATTCACGAGTTATTATTATGTCATTTATTTCTGATTAACCCGTTTGAGCAGTATGGTCGAAATCCATTAGATAGACCTCCAGCTCCGACCTCTGGCTATTCCGTATCTCCGCTGTTTCGCTATTCAGGTTTGTTCTCCCAATAGGAGAGCCAAAAAAAGTGTAGTTCTTTGCACTTAAAAATTAAAGGACTGGCGCCCGAGATTTCCGTTTAAAAAGATTACGTAAGTATATTGAAAGAAAACGTCGTTATAAGTAAGCGTCATTACAGATGTATCTTGGCAGGTTGGTATTCAACCTAAAATAATTTCTAACTCTAACTCTAAATCCAATGATCTATACCTGAACACCTGATGACTGTCATCAGTTGGCGAAGAAAAAAAATGTCTTGCAGCAGCTCTGTAAGATGTTGATAACAAAATACGGCTCTTGTGAGTGATGACGTGTAACGGATTTTGTTTTTTATTAAGTATAGGTGGTGTGCGAGTTCCGAAGAACTATAAGAAACCATCTATCTAACTTCTAAATGTTTTTTCTCAGATATATTCAACATCGTATGTCGGACACTGATTAATATTAAGACAGAAGTTTGTAGTAACGTCAAAGGATTACATAATCCTTTCCATTAGTATAACCTGAATTTGTTACCGGTAGTATCGTTACACCCTATATCAACATAGAAAAAAATATGATCAGCTGTCACATACTGGAATACGAGATACCTGATGTGTCTCATCGCATATAATATCAGAGTCTTCCTATCTGCAGGTGTTTTTAGAAGGTGTTAATGAACCATTTAACAGATGAAATTGATATAACAGTTGACAAAGTCATTGAAATAAATGATATTACAGTAATTCGTAATAGAATATTTATATCGATCAAGGTGATAAGAATTTTAAAAGCGCCTAATGACAAAGCACAAAGTATAAATTGGTGATCAGTGTTATACCATTCGTACGCGCACATAAATGTTGCATATTCTGTTAAATTACCTTAGAAATATTTTTGAAAATAATTTTAATTAAATAGTCAGTATAGTGTTGTTTCATACCAGATTCTTAAATTAAAATAAAGCTTAATAATACCAATTTGTATGGCGGAACGCGTCCAAGGTCATTATTTTTTTGAAATTCCGTAAAATATATACAAGGATTCTTAAATTAACTGTCATAATCACAGAAAACATAGATAAACCAATAAATAGGCAGATATAAAATATGTCATTGCATATACAAAATTTCTTTGACATATCTCAAATATTTTATTAGTTATCGTGTGCACACTCGACAATTAATGTCCCTGACATGTCATTTTTTTCACCCACAAGTTGCGAATTATTCGAACCAAATCTTTCCTTTTTTCTAAACACAACTTTTAAAGTTAAAATACGTTATCATTAAATTTATTGACGAATAATGCATCGAATAAAAATAAATAAACA